>CM034151.1:764746809-766163476 GCA_019776745.2 Taxus chinensis | reverse complement strand
AGGACTATTTTGATGGAGAAGAGCCGGTTGAGTTTCCACCATTCTCTCGTTCATCATCCACATTCCAAACACTTGAGTCTGTTGTCATGAAGGAGAACATTCATTTGCAGTATCCTGCATCTTATAGCAGCTCTTTGGAACCAAGATTGGAAGATTTTAATCTTACATGTCCTTCATTGGAGGAAGAGAAAGGTCACAAAGATTCTACCATTGCTTCCACACCATCCATTCAAGAAGGTCTACAAGAAGACTCCATTTTTGGAGTTGAAAATAAGAGCTATGGGGCATATCAAACAGTACCATTACCTTGCCCAATCAAGTATTTGGCTTTATTGGAGCCAAAGGAGAAGTCACAACCAGTCATGTTTGCTTCTGAGCATGAGGGTGAGCTACAAAGTACCAAGGATCAGCTTTCATAGCCTCTTCAATCCAAATGCAGAGCAACTAAAAAGAGGTATTGAATTTTCCTTCAGTTGATACCCTTGATGATTTGGGTGGAAGACCAACTTCTTTTTGATTTCCCACTCATCCTAACAGCCATGATCAACTCCAAAATCAATTGCATGGCTGCCACTTTTGAGAAAAGAGAAGTTATTTCTCACAACCAATTATAGGGTTTGTTTAGCTTGCCTTTGCTTCCAGTTAGAGTAGAGTAGGTAGGTTTTCTTTCAGCAGAATAATTGCTTGTGCACACTCTGCATGTTCCATTTGGAGCATGTATGATTTTCAGTTTGTACATAGTTTTGGTGCTACTGGTTTCACTCTTGCATAGTTTTTTTTGATGGAATTTTGGTGGGAACAACTCCATGTCTAGTGGGATTCAAGTGGTTCAGAGGGAAGTTTTCAAAGTTCAGATCAGTTTGCAGGTTAATAACTCATGACTCCATGACCAATGGATGCTTCAGGCAACTGGTTAACTTCATCCAACAGGTAGATGACCCCGCTGAGTTACCAAATTGTTATCCAAAATTCACCCCCCAGGGTAATTTTGATAACAATGCATCAGATTTATTCGGTTCCCGAGCAAGTAATATTGATTCGATTCCAAAAATCATGTTTTTTTGGGGTCCCCTCGGCCTTTTTCTAACTCCCCCACCCAAGAGAGAAATCCCAACAGGTTGAGAAAATGGAAGAAATGCAAAAAAATAAGGTTGCAGGACTTTGTTAAGGACATTTCGGGTCTGAAGGGTTCAGGTCATACTGAGGTTCGTTGTACCAAGCTTGGGGCCGAAAAAATGAAGAAAATCAGCTAAGTCCTGGTCCAGGTGGTCTGTGGGACAGTTGGGACGTCAGGCACGCATGGGACGCGAAAATCCGAATTGGCCGAAGGAGGGAAAAAATTACCTAATTTTTTTGTTTTGCGTGGTTTGGGACAGTTGGGCAAAAAGTATGCGCGGGACGTGGATCAGCCAATTTGGCTCAAGTCAGTCCATTTCGAGTGGTTCGGAGATATTTGTCCCAGGCAGTTTGGGACAGTTGGGACAAAAGTATGCGGAGGACGCGAACTGGCCGATTCGGACGAAACAAGAGACTTTCGTCTGAGGCAGTTTGGGACATCTGGGACAAAGGTACGCATGGGATGCAAAAAGCTGAAAGATCTGAGAGTGAATGGAATCTTGCCACGTGTCTTCACTGCAAACAGGAACAAGGAAGCCCGAATCGGCCGAACCTGGAGATTTTCGTTCGGGACATCCGGGCCAAAGGTACATGAGGGATGCGAAAAGGTGAGAGGGCCGAAAATAGAGACAAGGAGACCCACGGACGAATCAGAGAATGCCACGTGTCATAAGAGGAAAAGTTGGAAATTTGGCTAAGTGTTTGGCGCAAGGTAAAAATGCGCCCCTAAGGCCCGAACCAATAAAATAGTGGCACGTGTCCAAGTTTAAGGGCCCAAAAGGAATTTTCAGAGGATGAACCCACAGATGAATCAGACCCTAACACATGTCATCTAAGTGGCAAAGCACGGAAAAAAATCAAATATTTTCCCCCTGATCCGTTTTGGCCTGTTTTTGCCCTAAATCTTTAGATTGCCATAACTTTCGATCCAGAGCTCATATTTTCACGTTCTTTATATCAATGGAAATCTGGTGAAATTATCTACACGATTCTAGGTTCAATCTTGCATTTTGGTTTATTTTTGGGTAGATAAAATCAAGAAATGTCTCTGGCACGTGGTAATGGCCAGAAGTGACGTTTCAACAACCAGTTTTATTGCAAAATGGGTCGCATTCTTCTCCAGCACGACCAAAAATGTCAAGGAATGGGTCTGTAAGGATGCCCATGCTATTTTAATGCATTTGCATTCAATGAGGAATGGCTCCCACATTTTTTCACATTTTCTCTCTCCTGGGCTCAACCCATGCATTGTAAAAAGCCAGATTTGGCTCATTTTTCAGGGGTTGTTCATCATTTCAGCTCTGCCCTCCCTTCTTTTCTTCTCTAGGGTTGAAAATGGAGTTCAAACCTCCTCCCCTACTCTGTAATGGAATTTTTTCCTTTTACCATTAAAATGATGTTCTGTGTAAACTTGTGGAGCAACAAAAACATGTTTCGTGATGCATCTGTCCATCCTTGCTCATTTTTCACTTGTTTTCTTCTTGCCTTTCTTCATTGTAGGTATTTGTGCACATTTGAATGTTAATTGCAGGGTTGGAGCTATGTTCATAGTAGTTTTGATAGATGTTCAACATTTTCCTTCTCTGGTGTATCACCGTTTTAGTGTAGGCTCCATTTTTCCCTTTTCTCTCTCTCTCTGTCTCCTTGGCATGGTTATATTAGGATTATATTAGCTTTCCTTCACTGGAATAGCTTGTGGCAGGTAGTTTAGGAATAGGAACCAGCCTTCTCTGGAGATTCCTTTCTCATTTTTACAAGTCCCACACTCAGAGAAATGATTCAATGTTGTGTAATCACACTGGATGCTAGAGTGATCAACCTAGAAATCTGATCAACATCCAAGGGGTGATGTGATTCTGCACTAACAGAAACTATTGGTTTGAGCATCTAGAATCCATTCTCAAATATTTGTGCATGTATTCAGTCAAATCCCTCAACAAGTTTGGTGTAGCACCCCAGTTTTCAATTCATTTACAGTCATATTTTTACCATCAAAACCCCTAAAAAATAGTTTATGATACATCAAAAAGGAACAAGACTTGATACTAGAGATGCACCTCAACAATAGGTATACCCACAGACCTTAGGTGTTTCAATTATATCAATGAGATAAAGAGATCCAGAAAAAGCTTAGAACCCCTACAGTCATCTCTCTACAGGGTGCACTTTCGAGAGATAAAACTTTGTATTGCAAGAGTATCCAATCAAAAGCACAAGCCAACTCTAATGCTTCAAACAAGGACTCCAAAATCAAGCTTTTCCAAAAATGTAAGAGTCCTAATAAAACATCTAACCACAAAATCATCAAACAAACTTGAATAAATAGAAAAAGAGAAGAGGGTGAGGTGGCTCCATCTAGGTTGCTACATCACTTCTCTACAACTCCATATGACATGGTCAAACCCTAAACCCAAAGCTCAATAAATTGGTGGTTGAGGAAATGAAAAACATCTTACACACACAAACTCTTACACACACCTCTAGAAGAAAAAAATAAAAAATCATGTAATAAAGTGAAGTAAATATCAACTTTTTTACTTACAAATCACATAATGGGGTATATTTTTGACTCCTTAACCCCTAAGAATAGCTGGTAGGTGAAATTGAGAGGTGTGGGACAAGCTCAAAAAATTTCCCTTAAGCCCAAATATGAATTTTACATACAAGGTTGAGTACACAACACTTAAAAGTAATAAAATCCTTTCAAATCCAACATAAATGTAAGGACATTCTACCAACATTAAATACCCCCTTTGGTCACATCTCAAATTATAATAATTAATCAAGATTAATCAACTTAAATGGAACACTTTAACAAACAATAATAAAGGTGAGTCACAATACTAAAATAATTTAAATATTCACAAAATAATTAAAGAAACTAGGGAACAACACATTTACCAAAAGTCACATTTGAGGTCACCCCCCCTAATGGGGACTTCCTAACAATCTATCAATAAAAAACAACATACAAATACACAAGTTTCCAAGGTGACCTACTGTCAATACCCCAAATTACTTCGCTTTTGGTCTCCTATCCCATTTTTTTGTTGTGTTACAATTTCCTACAAAAATCAAAACAATACCTCTCTAGCCTCATGGCCATATTAACAACATCGAGATAATAAAACACACACACACACACACACACACACACACACACACACACACACACACACACACACACACACACACACACATCAATTCAAATCATAAAATATCATAACTAGACCATCACTAAGTAATTTCACCAATTGTTCACAATTTCAAATATTTGTATTCTATAATTTTATCAATTAGCAATAAGAGGATAAGACTAACTAAATCGTCTAACAAAATCTGTATACCAACATCTAGTGAGGCAGTACATATATAAACTAGTAAATCTAGATCATCATCAAATACTGATATGTCAATCCATGCATGTAACCCATCATATAATTCACCTCATGTCAGAAGTCTAAAACATACATACTTTCTGTCAAATAGGCTAATTAAATATAGTGATGTCCATTTATCAACGTCTAAAGATCAAATATGATAACGATATCTATGGCTCTAATCAAAAGCAAGAAAAAATCATAGTAATATCAATGTTGAAGAGGAGTGGGATCTACATCCCCCTCTCCTTAGACTTGAATTCCTCATATAAGTCACTGGAATAAGTGTGGGAACTATGCTCTCAAAGGTGTAACATCCTCCCATGTAGTTGGTGTCTCATCTTACCAATCCCACTAGATGTGAACCTGATAAATCTCTCGACATAGAATGCCAAGGGTCCTGCACTCTAAAATGCACATAGTCTCCACCATCACCTGTCCTTGATCCTACACCTCCAATGCGGTCCAATCCAATACATGAAAACGATCTTGAAGGTACCTCTAAAGAATGGAAGCATGAAATACATTGTGGATGTCAGACAAGATGGGTGAAAATGCTAGACGATAAGCCAAAGTACCGATCCACTCTAAGGTCTCAAAGGGACCCATAAATGTAAGAGCTATCTTAGATCCTTTTCTGTAACAGATATGCCTCTTATGAGGCCTAACATGAAGAAATACCTTCATGCTCACCTCAAAACTATAGTATGTCCTCCTCTGATCTGCATACTTATTCTATCTATCTTGAGCCTCTTACAATCTTTGTCTAATCATGACCACCTGCTGCTCTATATCCTATAATAAAGATGGCCCAAGAGAGACCCTATCCTCTAACGTATCCCAACTCAGTGGTGCTCTGCATTTCCTACCATATAGTTCTTGAAATTGAGCCATACCAATCAAACTTTGAAATTTGTTATTGTAAGAAAAATTCAACAAGTAAAAATATTCCTCCCACGATGATTGGTTGTCCATGATGTACATCTAAAGAATGTCCTCTAAAATTTTATTTACCCTCTCTATTTGTCCATCTATCTTAGGGTGATAGGCTATACTTATGTTGATCTTATTTCTAAGAGCATACTGCATAGTAGTCTAAAAGTGATAGGTGTAGAAGTGATCATTGTGATAAATGATCTTCTAGAGATTCCTGTGAAGTATGGCAATCTTATCCAGCTATACTTGTGCCACTGCACTGGATGTATAGGTGGTATTAACTAGAGAAAAATGATCAACCGTGAACATAATGGTATTGTGGTGATATCTTCACGTAGGTAGCCCTACAATGAAATCCATGGAAATGGTGTTCCATTTCCACTCTAGTATGGCATGAGGATACATAAGGCCAAATAGATATTGATTCTTGACATTCACCTTCTGACACTCCAAATAATGAGACACAAAATGAGCTACGTCTCTCCGTAACCCTCTCCAATGGTACAATTTTCTCAAGGTGGCACACATCTTCTTCACCCCTGGATGGCCTGAATAGGGTACATAATGTGCCTCATTAAGGATATCTTTCCTCAATCCTCCATCTTTGGATAAATATAACTAACCTCTATGCCGATGAATAAAATTTTCCTCCAATGTAAATCCATCAAAATTCCTCTCAAGGGGCATCTGAGACTCTATCTCTGCTCTAAGTGAAAGGTAGAAGTTTTCATGTGGAAGCTACTGTAAATTATTGGTCCTAAAGTCTGTACCAACTACTGTAGCCATAACCAAATGTCTTCGATGACTCAAGGCATCTGAAACCACATTATCATTCCCATTTTCATGCTCGATCTCCATTTCATACTCGCATAAGAACTCCATCAAACACCATTGACAAGTATTGATATTGGGCTGTGTGAAGAGGTGTCAAAGCTCAAGTTATTTGTGCTAAGAATGAACCTCCTACTTAAATGATATTTCTCCATCAAACCAAAGCATACAAGATTGCAAAAAGTTCAATGTCATGAGTCAGATAATTGATCTCATAATCCTTGATTTTATGAGACTCAAAGGCTACCACACGGACCTCCTGCATCAATACACCTCCTAATCCTACCAAAGAAACATCTTTGCATACAAATAAATATCCTTGTGGATCTAGCACTGCTAGAGTGGATGATTTTTTAAGGAATACCTTTGGTGTCTTACAGACCTCCTCACATCTATCTGACCAAACAAAAATTTTCCCTTTCTACTAAAGTAAAGTTATGGGATGCACAATACAAGATAAATCCTTAACAAGCCTCTTGTAATAACCTACCAATCCTTTGAAAATGTGCACCTAAGTCACACTGTTAGGTGTTGGATAGTCAATAATAGCTCAAATCTTGGAAGGATCTAATGAAATAACTTCCCTAGAAATAATGTGGCCTAAATGTTGAACCTATGACTAGAAAAATGCACACTTTTATAGGTTCCCGTATAACTACTGCTCTCGAAGACACTGAAGAACCTCACAAATGTGCTCCTTGTGCTCCTCATATGTGCATGTGTATATTAAAATATCATCAAGGAACACAAGTACAAATTTTTCTAGAAAATTATTGAACAGGATATTCATCAAACTCATGAACACTGTGGGGTAATTCATTAGACTGAATGGCAAAACTGTGAACTCATAGTGGCGATACCTCATACAAAAAAATTTCTTGTGGATGTCTTCCTCCGTAATCCTCAACTGATGGTAACTAGAATTAAGATATATATTGGAAAACACTATATCCCCTTCATCTGATGAAACAAATCATTGATTAGAGGAATGGGTAACGATTCTTGATCATTACTTTGTTTAGTTGTCTGTACTCCACACACAAATGCAAGGATTAGTACTTCTTCAAAAAAATACTTTTGCACCCCAAGGAGATATATTAGGACCAACTATGCCTTTCTTAAAGATCTCCTATAACTATAACTTGAGCTGACACATATAAGGGGTGGTCATCCTATAAGGTGCACATGAGATAGGCTTAAACCCATGAACCAAATCAATATGAACGTTTTTCTCATACGGGGGAGATAACCCTGGTAACCAACCTAGAAAAACATTTGTGAACTCCCTCAAAATATGATGATCATAAAGTGAAGGCACAATGGTATCATCCTTTGAGCTATCACTAACTGTAAAAGCATACAACTGACATCCACACCGCAAACAATGCTTAAGATGCATAACAGAAATAGTGCTAATAGAGATGGGTCTCCTAACTCCAACTATCACCAACGTAACTCCGAAATCATCTCTACAAGATATAACCTTCTTATAACAATATAATCTATCTTTGTGGGTAGATAACTAATTCACGCCAAAGATAACTACATAAGAACCCAAAGGAAGGATACGAAGATCCAAGGTAGTGGTGAAGGGTCAAAGATCCACTACGCACTCCTTTACTAAGGATTCTGCTAAGATATTTTCTCTAGAAGCCATCTCAACATACCAAATAATCCCTTGCCTAACTACCACAATATTGCATCACTCTACTAATGATTGTACAATAAAAGAATCAGAAGAGCTAGAACCAAACAATATAGAGGTAGGGGTACCACGAATGGTACCTGTAGTCTCTATCACCCTACCCTAATGCTATGTCTGGTGGTTCTTGATCGCTGCATATCTCTGAGGGCTACGTCCCATGTCGTTGATTGTAGGATCTTAAATAGGTTCCTTACCCTTGTTATTAGGGTTCTATGGGAACTCACTCCAATGGTATCCAAGTAAACTAAATCCATATCAAATCCCTGGTCCCCTCCAATGAGATGTGGCTCCAACAGGTACTCTAGTGGTCTATGTCATGGACCGTGATGATTATAGGATATAATGTTTTGGTCACTAGTAATGTGATCTTGCTAACAGAACTATGATAGCTCCCTATGTCCTAATGGGTCCTCTAAGAGAATGCACAATACTCCATCCTCTCTGAGTATCAAATCTTTATGGGGATCTAAATAGTGGAAAATTTTTCTGTTGAGGTGGTTACTATGGTGGCCTGAAGGAAGACTTTGCTGAACCATGTCTGTGAGAAATAGTAAGAGCTGACCCCCTTAACCTACTATCTTCCATCTACTGAATATGGCTCCTCACCCTATATGTAGCCTGTTACGTCTTCCCCCTGGTCTCCTCTATTATGTAGGCCTTTTTAACAACCTCAAATACGGTCTATAGAGAATGAATGCACACTAACCTACCAAATCAAAGTTCAAGCCATCTTAGTTTTGCATGTAGTCGACATATTGAAGTATGTCCTAAAATCGACTCTCATACTCTGCTAATGTCATGGATGCTTAGGGCAGGTCAAGAAACTCATTTATCCTATGTTCGATAAACCTCCTTGATATGTCAGATTTCTCCTGAACTGCTCCTCAAAGAGCTCACAAGTAACTATCTCTACAGCTACATGGATCTTATAATCCTCAGTCCTCTACCTATTACCTACTCCATCCATCAAAATATGAATCAAAATGCGATCCTTCATATTGCTAGTACATGGGAAAATATTGAAGCATCTATTCAAGATCTCTAGCCAAACCACTCCCTGAAAACCTCTTGTATTTCCAGCATAATGAGATGGTTATAGCTTCACGATGTCTCTCGACCTATAGGTCTCTCTACACACTCATCCCTCAGCCTAGTTCTTTGTTGGTATAAAATAATAGCACCCTCTGATTTTAACGAGTGTGTATGCTTGAGCTCATGGTTTTTTTTTGGGAAACATTGGACCATCTCTCAAGTTGAGGGACTTACTACTTGAGATAGACCTCCAAAGAACGTGGGTTATTCTTCCTAATAATAATGCTAAACTACTTATAAGGAAGGAAATGTGACTATATAATCCTAATCTAACAATTCCAAGGAGACAGGGAGAGAGAGAGAGCATGAAAATAAAGAAATCATGCACTATAGAGGTGATAGCACCAAGAAAAGGGGGGGCTAATTGTAAATCCAACTTCCTAAAATGGAGAGAGGTGAGAAATGGAGAGGATGGACAAGATGCATCACAAACCAAACATAAATTTTACATAGAACACCATTTCAAACCCATTAAACAAAGCTATCATAACTTGTAATAGACATCAGAAATATGCACAATATACCCTGCAATAACGAGAGGCAAGAAGATACAATAAAATAAGGAAGGATGGAAAAAATGCAACACAAAAGATATTTTATTGCTCCATGAGTTAACACAGTACATCATCGGTCTGCAAGAGGAAAGAAAACATCATTACAAAGTAATGAGAGGAGGCTTAAACTCCACATTCAACCTTAGTAAAGGAAGAGAGAGGAAGGAAGGAGAGAATAATTACCAACTATTTAGATAAATTCCCCTCTTTACAATATATATGAAGAATAAGAGAGAAAGGAGAGAAAAATTTGAATCCTACTTCAATGACCCCAAGATTGCATTGAATTCACCTACTATAAGCACCCCAAAACTGAATTGAATTCACCTACTCCAACCATGATGAGTTCTGCTATAAAACCCATTTCTCCATGTGTAGTTCCTTGTTTGGAGAGAAAGGAGGCTCGTAATTCATTATGGCGGTAGTTTAGAAACCTGACAGTCTTGAAAATGGTGGACTATATTTTTTTCATTATGGTGGTAGGTGAGTATTAGATGTTGAGAGCTTTCCAAAAAGTCCTCCCTTGCTCAAAACTGAGTTCCTAGTTTAAAGATATGGCTGTCTGAAGGTCAGGGTTAGGTGTTTAACAGGGGCTCACAATATTTAAAAGAGTTTATCCATGAAAGATCCATGTGGCATCTCCGTGCGTCTTAAGATTTCACCCCCCTCCTTTCACTCTTGAATTTGCGCTGATTAGACACTTGGCATCATCTGCGGGCCTACTTTACTTTCTTCATTTTTTTGGTAAGCCCCTCTTGCTTGGTGGAGTAACTACGTCAAACCCTAGACATGTGCAGAGCTTGCGCCCATTTGGGACTTGCCTTCTAGGTCTTACTTTTGAAGTTGCACTGAATTGACATGTGGCACCTTCTGCTGGATTTTTTGCTTTGCTTCAACTTTTCAATGGCCGATGCAACTTTCTTGGGCCTTAGATATGTAGAGAGCATGCGCTTGTTTGGGGACCGCCTTTGGATTTTACCCCTTAAGTTGCATCGAACTGACACGTGGCACCTTCCACTGGTTCTTAGACATTTTTAACAACCAGTTGAACTTTTTCAGACCCTAGACACGTGCAGATCTTGTGCTCATTTGGGGACTACCTTTGGACTTTACCTTTGAAGTTGCACCAAGCTAACACATGCAGGCTTCTGCTGGCCCTTTTATACTTAGAATTTTCAATGGTCGGTTATACCTTTTCAGATTCTGACCATGTGGAGGGCCTGTGCTTGTTTGGGACCCCACTTTAGACTGTACCTTTTGTTTTCACCCTTAAAATTCCTCTCATTTTCCAAGTCTAGACTTAAAATTTTGAGTTGATGCCTATAAAAATATTGAAAACAAAAATTGTAAAAAATGGTTCTCTCCAAGAGATTTTGGTCTCCTGGAAACTTCTTCATCAGATGGGAAAAATTTTCCCATTTTTGAAAAGGTAAGGAATTCCTCCTAACTCTTCATATTTTTCAAGTTATGGCCCAACGGACTTGAGATGGTATTATTTTCCCAAGGTGGGTTGACGGGGCTACGGGAGTTTTTTTTTAGCACTTAAATTTTTTTTGAAAAGGGTGCAGTTGGTGCTGATAGGTCCACAAGACCATGTAGAGAGAGAAAAAATTCCTAAGGCCCACCACCAATCAAATGGTGCCACATAGCCATGTTGAAAATTCAAAGCAGGGATGTAGGCCGACAGATAATTTTAAAGTTTTAAGATTGTTTTGATAAAAAAGAGTTAGAAGTAAAAAATCAATCCATGACCCCATCACCAAGCAGATAGTGGCACGTGTCTGACCATTGAAAAGTAAAAGCGAGCAAGCGAGCCAAAATGTTCCAAAATGCCTTTTCACTTTGAAAGTTATAAAGTGTAAATTTCCCCCCCCCAACCCTACACCTGCTTCAATCAATTTCTTTCACGTGGATGACCCAAATTTAAAGTTGTAAAAGAAAATCGAATGGCCCATATTTAAATTGGAAAAATAATGGAATGATCGTTTATTTGAAAACCTAGTTTTTTTTCCATTAATGTTTCTTAGCTAATCAAGAATTCAAAAGGGCACAAATGATTGGAATGATTTGTAGCTGTTTCTTGCTTTCTCGAGGAAGTTTTAACTGTCTCTTGCGAGCTAGTTCATGGGATTTCAAATCCATTGTACAGGGTTGGAATTTTGATATTATGGAACTATAATTTCAAATTTGAAGAAATCAATACAAGGGTTTTCCCCTTTTTCCTCTATTTTATCTTTCCTTCTTGCTCTGATATGTGAATCATTTGATCCTTGCATGCTTAGAAACTTTGTGTTCTAGTTTATATAATCTCAAGAACTTTGACTCTGTGGATTGTTCCCATTATAAACGTTAATGGTTATAATGTATATCTCATTTGCTCAATACATATAAGGGTTTTCCATGTCATCTCTTTTCCATGAAAGTATTGTCTTATTCTACCTCCCTCCACTCTTCGAGTCTTATATCCTCATATATTGATAACATTCCAGGCATAAAACACATTTCAAGATATCAAGAAACCACCACTGAATGAAAGATTGTGTATTTGATTATAGGTTTTGCCACTGCTTTCAATAAGGAAGCCTCTCCCTTTAAACTGGAGGGACTTACTTGTCCCCTGACTATGGTTTAATCCCAAGTGAAAATCTGAAACCCAACAGTTTTTGGTGACTCCACTGGGGATTTTTTCAACAAATTTCCTTTCTAAAGGAACAACTAATTTGATCCATCTCTTTGATCTCATGACTCTAAGATAAACTCGTGGTAGAAGGGATCTTGGAATTGAAGATCCCCAATTTCAACTCCTGGATCAACAAAGTCTTCAACTACCTCTAACAAGAAGAAATAGAGGAGCTCATTCCACAAGCACACCTCCATTGAAGACATAGCTTTTGGTAGTAGCATTCCTAAAGCACAACTTATCCCTAATCTCCTTGCCCTAATTCTTGTTGGTGTCTCAGTTCCACTTCAAGAAATGTTTCCAAGGATGGAAGCACCTTTTCCTTGGGGAAAAAGAGTTGGGCCTCTGGCTTGTCCTCAACCATCGCATGAGATACCTAAGGGTAACAGGAAATTTTTTCCCAAATTTAAAGGTGATGGAAAATTGCACCCTGATGAACACATTGGAGCCATCATTATTGCATGTGGGGTCCTTGGAGTTGAACATGACGATGTCTCTGTTAGGATATTTGTGGAGACCTTACAAGACAATGTTGTAGATTGGTTTTACCATGTTCTTGCTGGGACCATAACCGATTGGACTACTATTAGGACTTAATTTGAGCAGTGTTTCAAACATGTTGAAGATGTGCATGCTTTGCAAGCTCAGATTTCTCAAATCAAGAAGGGGCCACATGAGCCTATGAGAGAATTTTTGGCCAAGTTCAACAATTAGATTAACAAGATTCCACAAAATACTAGGAGTATTGATTAGATTAAGAAGTGTTTCTTCTTGAATTCTCAATTTCCAGAAGTAAGCTTTTCCCTGATGAGAGAAAATCTTGCAAATTTGGATGTTGATCAGAGATTGGATGTTAGTGTTGAAGATGACTTGATCATGTCTGGAAAGTTGAAAAGAGATTCTTTCAAATCCAAAGCATCTTATTCTTTCACTTCTCCTAGAGGTAATGTAGATCAGTTAGTGCAAAAGCTGGCTAATGACCTCATTTCCATCAAGAAATAATTGGCTCATCATGCTCCATATTAAGATGTTCCAAGGAAGAATTTTTACCCTAGGAACTGCTTGCCCTCTTCTCAAACCAGGTTGGGCATTGAAGGTCCACCCCTCAAGGTGCTTGTTAATGCTACTTGTGAGGTTCTTGAGCCTAATAATGAGGAAGAAAATGGGCTCTATGATGAACAAGAAGAGGAATATGATGAACAACTCGAGGAGCATGGTGGTTCTCTAGTTCATTTCCTCACCACTGAGGGTGTGGATGATGAAGATGACTATGATTATGTAGTGGCTGAGATGAACAATGAATCATATGTTGTTATGACCTGGGAGTAGAACAACGAAAAGGAAAAAATGGTGGAACCTACAAAAAGATCCAAGGAGTACCCCATCACCATCCCGGTGATTGCAAGAAGAGCTCCTATTCCTACTATTTACACCAAAAAGGTATGCTCTGCTATTCCTTCTCCCTCTACTTCTACTTCTAAGAATTCTCATCCAACAAATGATAAAGTTGATCGATCAAAATCTCCTCCTACTCCTAGTAGTGATTCCCCATCCACATTTGGATCTTTTGACATTATAGACCATCTTAAAAAGACCAAGATTCATATTTTTGATGCAGAGTTCTATCAAACCCATCCTAAAGCCTTTCCCAAAATGGTTAAATTTGTAAATTCTAAATCTAAAACCCCAGCCCATTCTTCTAAAGGCCTTTTGCCCACTCTTTCTTCTCCACCTCATCCTAGCCTTATGGCTGCAGTCACTTCACCCACTGAGAAGATCAAACCCTTCTATGTGACTCTCCTCATAATTGGCCACAAGCTTAGCAATTGTGTCATTGATTCTGGTTCATATGATAATGTAATGCCTGAAAAAGTGTCCCATGCTTTGGGTCTTACCCTAACCTACACTTATGGCTCTTGCTATTCCATGGAAAGTAGAGAAGTGCCTTTGGTTGGGAGATTTAAGGATGCACAAGTAGCTTTTTATACTTTACCATAGAAGATGGTCTTGGCTACCATCTTGGTTGCTGATATCCCTCCATCTTATGGCATGCTGATAAGTAGGAATTTTTGTAAAGATGTTGGAGGTGAGATCCAAATGTATTGGTCACATGCCTTCATCCTTGTCAATAGGAAGCTGAAGAAGCTCCTACCTGAGAAACAAGCACAATATATTGTGCAAAATGTAGATGATCATAAAGGACAAATATTGTATGAAGACATTGGGCATGTGAACTACATGATTATGTAACAAGAGGAGAAAAGTCTGCCAAATGGAGTGTTGTTTGATCCTAATGGTGTGTTGACTTTGGAGTTTGTTGGAAGCTGCTCTCCAGCTAGTTTTGGAGATGGTATAGTTCTCATTTCTCCTAGGGGTAAGGTTCATCCTTTCTCCTTCAAGTTTCAGTTTGAAAATACCAACAGTACTAGTGAGTATGAGGCCCTCATTCTTGGGTTGAACATTGCAAAGGAAATGGGAGTGAAGAACCTTCTTGCTCATGGAGATGCAGAGCTAATTATAAAACAAGTTAGAGACCTTTATCAGATAAAGAACAAAATGTTGAAGCACTGTAGGAATTTGGTCTCGGATTCCATTGAATTCCTTGATGCTTTTTACATTAAAGTTGTGCCAAGGGAAAGGAATACTAGGGCTGACTCTCTAGTTGTTTCGGGATCCTTATTGATTCCTCATCTTGATTTCCCTTAAGACAAACTCACAATTGAGATGATCCATAGACCCAATGTGTCTGATAATGCAAATAATTGGCAATTGTTCAATGATGACTAGTATTTTCTTTCTTTCATAGAGCTCAGAGATCACTTTAATTAGATGTACTTGGAATGAAGTGACAATATACCTAGAGAGTGTGTGTCATCAAATGAAGAGGGTGTCACAGAAGAGATGGATCAAAATGGATTCATCAAAATGAAAGGTAACAAAATCCCTAAAGGGATGGTGAGTTTGGAGGATATTTTTGATAAACATGATAGGTATATGAAGTATAAAGTTTCCCAAGGAGACCAACAATCTGCTAAGAATGAGAAAGTGACTATTGGGAGTCTTGATGATCCCACAATGGTCAACATTGGAGAATGCTACACTCAAGAAGAGAAAAATAAGGTGGTGAATCTGTTGAAGAGGCATGTTGATGTTCTAGCTTACTCTTATGATGATCATAAGTATTTTCATCCTAAAGAAATACAACATTTCATTCCTCTTAAGCTAGGAATCAAACCCTTCAAACAGAAACAAAGGCAATATAATTCAAAGATAGCTGATACTATTTTCTAAGAAATATAAAATATTTTGAAGGCTAAGAACATCTTCCCCATCCACCATTCAACGTGGATTGCTAATATATTGAATGTCAGGAAGAATAATGGTGAAATATGGATCTGTGTGGACTTCATAAATCTAAATCAGGCTTCTTTGAAGGAAAACTACACTCTCCCCAAGATGGAACAAGTATTGAAAGTTGTTATAGGCTCGGAGATGTTATCTACGTTACATGGATTCTCAAGGTACAATTAAGTAGAGGTGAATACTATAGATCAACATAAGAGTGCCTTTACTAATCCTTGGGGCACCTTTTCATACAAGAGGATGTTGTTTGGTCTCATCAATGTTAGTGCTACTTTCCAGAGGGCCATGGAATTGGCTTTTGGCAGTTTGAAATTGAAATGCATTGTTGTGTATTTGGATGACTTGACATTTTTTTCTAAGCGAAAACAAATCACTTCCAACAGCTTGAAACAATATTGTAGAAGTGTAGAGAGCACGAGATTTATTTAAAACCTAAGAAATTTGTGTTTTGTGTCGTAGAAGGAAATATGTTGGGACATTTGTTTCAAAGGAAGGGATTTAGATTGATCCAGGGAGAGTTCAGGTCATCCAACAAATTCCTCTTCCATCAAGTAAGAAAGGTGTCCATTCTTTCTTTGGTAACATAAATTTCCTAAGAAGATTCATCCCCGATTTTGCAGAAATTACTATGAGAATTTATCACATGATGAAAGGGAAGAAAACTTTTGGTTGTTCCTCTAAAGGAAAGAAATCGTTTGAGGACATTAAACAAGATATTGCAAAGACTCCAATCTTGGCGTTCCCTGAATTCAGCCAATATTTCATTATCTATTTTTATGTCACTGAAAATACCCTACCTGTTGTGTTAACCCTAGAAGAATACTGAAGATCATGAGATCCCAATTGCATTCACGAGTTATGTCTTGAAAACTCATGAGCTCCCAATTGCATTCATGAGTTATGTCTCAAAAACTCATGAGCTGAAGTACACGATGATGGAGAAACTTTCTTTTGCAGTTATCAAATTTTTCAAATAGTTTAGGTTTTACATCCTTAATTCTCATTCTATGGTGTTAGTGCCTGATACAACAATCAAATCCATTATTTCTCAACAAGAATTTGGAACCAAGAGAGGTAATTGGGTAGAAAAGGTGCAAGAGTATGATCTTGACATTAGGCTAAAAAATATAGTTTGGGATAAGGGCATGAGTGAACTCTGTTGGATCAGGAGAAATGTAAATGTCTGAATGATTTTATTCACAATGAGGAGTGTATAAATACAGGTGAGAATGTGGTTAAGAGGTAACCACCTGTAACTGAAAGATCGGTTACATTTAGCTAAACTAAACTATGTATTAATAATGCCAACATTCCCCCCCTTAATACATTGATTTTACAAATCTACCCCAGATTCATCATCTTGTTACGTCGCGACATGTCCTATTTACTTCTTGCAATAAGGACTTTGTCTGGATTTTCTTGAATCTCTGCGACATACGTGCTCTTGTTTGTAGAAAAACTGATGAAGAATTGAGCTCAAAAGCTCGTGTGGTGCGCCACAGATGTGCCTGAGGGCATTTAATCTCACATTTTTCATCTGGATTAACACAACTCTTCTCCATCTATATGTCGAATAAGACTCAGTCCATTATGTCCTCGGATTGCAAGTTTTGGAGACTGGCTAAGAGTAGATACCGATGCTCTTCGGTTCTCTCAAATGCGGCACGTCTCTATGGTTTCTTGCAATGTTGCTAACATATTGGGGCACGACTTTCATGCTCTCAAACTGTTGCATGGGATCATAGGCTGGTTGTTCGTGTCCATCTTTGATAGCAAATTTGATGAATGAATGAAGGGGCTTAATCTCGTTTTGTTCCGATTTGATTCAAACAAATTCCACGTCTCTTAATCTTTTGTACGATGCACTTGCTAATGTATTGCTGTCGGTGGTCGATGCCACTCATGTCAGACTCCACACAGTGCTTATAAGTTGGTCAGTGGTCATTGTCACATGCTCTCTTCTCCCTCTTTGGTGATGGATTCTTGAACTGCGGGCTTGTACCACAGCTTTCCTCCTCTAAGTACGCTCACACGCCTGACTATTTACTCTTCTAATCACTGTTGTTTCCTCACACGCCGAGAAATGGTCGTTGATGGGATAACTCACAGGTATACTTGGATCGGTTTAATGATTGATGCCACATTGCCAGACATGAAATACAACAGAATTCTTCATGTTGTTGCTGCGCACAGGTATGGTCTTCTCATTTTGTTTGAAGCGGTTATATTTTGTAACAGCCTTCTCATATTTGCCTTCTGAAACCCAGACCTTCGAAAAGATTCATATCTCTCCATTTGGTCAGGCATAAACTATTTCAATATAGCCGTGAATCTCTCTGTTTTATCAGGGTTTTCCGACTGATATTTTCCTAATTCCACATCGACATTCCCGTTTTCTTCATAATCGTCGTCATCATCTATTTACAGGACTACTGATAATGCCCTTGTTTTTAGATGAATCTTCGTCCCCTGCTTCGTCCTGTAGTCTTCTTTCTTCTCCCACGCGCTTTCCTTCAGCGCCACGCCTCTGAGTGTGACCCAACTGCCGAGATAGAGTGCCTCTGAGCCAGAAGAATTTCTCTACCTGTTGCTTAGAGGGTGTGGCAGCTAGTGTTTTGGATTCTCAGACCCATCTTTTGCATGGAATGATACATTCAAATGGGTTTGGGCATTTACTCTGCATCAATGGACGGGTGGCAGGGTCCAAAGGGAAATGATGGATCTGTGGGACCGAATGTGTGCAATGTTAAGAGCCAGGAAGCCCCAAATGTACAGCAAAGAAACCTCCATGCACTGTTCTTTAGCGCCACGCATAGCAGAACCTCCACGCACTGTTCTCTAACTATTGTCAAACTATCAAATGCAATTTCCACACAGGAGGGGAAGCGGTGGTTCCAGGAAGCACTTCATCTTTTATCTACACGCTTCCACGCTCCTGCTTCCATGCTGCTCTGATACCACTGTTGGACCAGAAGAAATGTAAAATGTCTGAATGATTTTATTCACAATGAGGAGTGTATAAATACAGGTGAGAATGTGGTTAAGAGGTAACCGCATGTAACTGAAAGATCGGTTAAATTTAGCTAAACTAAACTATGTATTAATAATGCCAACAAACTCATTGCTGAGGGAGCTGTCAAGGAATTGTGTAAATATGGAGTTGATGTCCATGTTGTTCTGTTACTCAGCTCGACAGATGTATGGTATGATGACATTGCTCACTTTTTTACCTATCGAGAGTGTTCGTGTCACTTGAGTGCCAAAGAGAAGAGAGCTATCAAACTGAGGTCTACATAATATGTGTTATGGGAGAATACTTTGTTCAAACAAGGCATAGACGGAAGGTTTTTGAAGTGTGTAGACAATGAGTAACAAAAGAAGTTGTTCTCTAATTTTCATGACTAGGCTTATGGAATTCATTTCTCCTCTATTGTAAAAACTTAAAAAATACTTTTTGCTAGTTATTATTGGCCCGCTTTATTAAGAGACGCATTAAAATGGGTTGATAAATGTGAAGCATTCCAAACATTTGTTGGAAGATCTAAGTTGGTTGCTTTGCCTCTCAAGCCTTTAGTGCTTAAAGAGCCATTTCAACAATGGGGTTTAGACATCATTGGAACACTCAATTTATCTTCTAGTGTTGTGCATAACCATGTGTTGACTGCCATAGATTACTTCACCAAGTGGGTGGAATCCATCCCAGTCAAGAGCACTACTTCCGAGGTAGTTTGCAACTTCATTAAAGAAAAAATATTGATTAGGTTTGGGACCCCAAACAAAATTTTAACTGATAATGCTTCCAAATTTTCTTCTACTAAGATTATGGAATCCTACTATGGGTATGGGATCTCCCTTTCTCATTCTTTAGATTACTGCCCCGAAGGGAATGGACAAGTAGAATCAACAAACAAGAACTTGGTGAACATAGTTAGAAAGCTTGTAAATGATTCTCAGAGGAATTGACATAAGAAGCTATATGATGCACTTTGGGCTGATAGAATTACACCCAAGAGAGAAATTGGAATGTCTACTTTCCAAGTGGTGTATGGTGTGGAAGCTCATCTGTCAGTCATAGTGGAATTTCCAACCTTGCATCTGATGAAAACCATTTAAGATTCAAGTTTCAGTATCTCTTTAGACAAGAGAATTTTGTATCTTTAAAATATTGATGAGGACATATTGCAATTGGTTGATAGGATATCATCTTATCAGTTGAAAGTAAAGGTTTTTTTTGACAAGAAATCCAAACCCAAAGTTTTCCAAGTGGGAGATATTGTGTTTCTTTGGGAAAAAAGACATGAGCCACAATGAAGCCATGGTAATTTCAATTATTTTTGGCTTGGTCCTTTTAAAATCAAGAATTTTGCTAGAGAGAACTCTTTTTATTTGGATTACACGGATGGATCTCCTCTCCCACTTCCTTATAGTGGGAAATACTTAAATTCATTCAAGTCCTAGGTGACTAGGAAATCCTTTTGTACATAGTGTTTGGTTTCTAGTTTTGGCTTGTTTCCATTTCTTGTTCTTTGATATATGGTGTGTTTTGTTTTGGGTCTTCCCTATTAGTTTGTTTTGTTTATTTTCAAGTCTTGTGTGTGTTGGCTTGTATTGGTTTTGCTTTTGACTCATTTTCCCAATGGATAAGGCACTCGTCCTCTTTCCTAGAGTTATCTGTAGTTCTTGATCTTTCGTTTTGTCTTTTTTCTAAGCCAGGTCATCCCCAAAAAGAGCCAATTGTTGTCACCCTCAAAATTCCCCTCATTTTCCAAGTCTAGACTTAAAATTTTGAGTTTGTGCCTCTAAAAATATTGAAAATAATTTTTTTGAAAAATGGTTCTTTCCAAGAGATTGTAGTCTCTTGAAAAATTCTTCATCAGATGGTAAATTTCATCCCATTTCCAAAAAGGTAAAGAAGTCCTCCTAACTCTTCATATTTTTCAAGTTATGGCCCAGCGGACCTGAGATGGTATTATTTGCCGAAGGCAGGCTAGTGGGGCTGCGAGAGTTTTTTTAGCACTTAACACCTTTTGTAAAACATCGTAGTTAGTGATGATAGGGCCTACAATCTCTCATAGAGAAATAGAAAAAAAATCCTAAGGCCCACCACCAATCAAATGGTGCCACGTAGCCGCATTGAAAAGTCAAAGTGGGGATGTAGGTCGGTGGAGAATTTTGAATTTTTAAGATTTTTTTGATAAGAAATAGTTATAAGTAAAAAATCAATCCGCTACCCCATCATAGGGCAGATAGTGCCACATGTTTTACCATTCAAAAGTTAAATCGTGCGAGTAGGCCAAAATGTTCCAAAATGCCTTTTCACTGTAAAAGTTATAAAACGTGAAGTTCCCCCCCCCCCCCCCACCCACTTCAATCAATCTATTTCACGTGAACGGCCCAAATTTGAAGTTGTAAAATCAAACTGAATGGCCCATATATAAACTTGTGAAATAATGTAATGGTTGTATATTTGAAAACCTGGTTTTTCAGCGATAACGTTTCTTTGTGAATCAAGAATTTGAAAGGGCGCGAATCATTGGAATCATTTGTAACCGTTTCTTGCTTTCTTGAGGAAGTTTTAACCATTTGTTTCTTTCTCGAGGAATTTGTAACTATCTCGAGCAAGCTATTTCATGGGATTTCAAAGCCATTGTATAGGGTTGGAAATTTGATATTTTGGAACTGTAATTT
Source organism: Taxus chinensis (assembly GCA_019776745.2). Lineage (NCBI taxonomy): Eukaryota > Viridiplantae > Streptophyta > Pinopsida > Cupressales > Taxaceae > Taxus > Taxus chinensis. The sequence goes on along the minus strand of CM034151.1, from coordinate 766,142,131 downwards.
GAAATTTGAAGAAATCAATACAAGGGTTTTCCCCTTTTTCCTTTGTTTTATCTTTCCTTCTTACTCTGATTTGTGAATCATTTGATCCTTGCATGCTTAGAAATTTTTTGTTCTTGTTTATACAATCTCATGAACTTTGAGTCTGCGGATTGTGCCTATTATAAATGTGAATGGTTGTACTCTATATCTCATTTACTCAAAATATATACGGGTTTTCTCTACCATCTATTTTCCTTGAAAGTATTGTCTTATTTTTCCTCCCTCCTCTCTTCAAGTCTTCTATCCTCATGTATGGATATGGTTATAGGCATAAAACACATTTCAATATATGGAGAAACCACCATTGAATGAAATATTATGTATACGTACATAAGTTTTTATCCTACTTTCAATAAGGTAACCTCTCCCATTAAAGAGGAGGGACTTTCTTGTCCCCTCACCACGGTTTCATTCCAAGTGCTAATATGAAACCCAACATATTTGAAGGTGTGCCGATGAGACATGTGGAGGCTTCTACTATATCTTTTTCATATGTAACCGATTCAGGCCTCAATTGAACGTTGCCTACTAGATGGAAGATGCAAAATGGAAGGAGAGAAGAATGCAAACAAAGAAACAAGAAGGTGACAAGGAAGTAGAGTTCACGGAAAGATGTAAGCACAAGACATGAAATCATAGAGGATGCACGTGTATAGGGTGCGAGGGGGAACAAAAAAAGGTGCGCGCGTGGAAGGAAGAGAAGAAATTGAGCACACAGGAGAAAGATGCTAATGGGGGGAAATGCGAAGGGGATCAAAATGTGAATGAAGAGTATGGAAACAGGGTGTGAATATCCAATTGAGGAAGGGTGCGTGATGGGAGAAAGGAAAGAGGGTGCGTGACAAGATGACCTGGAACTTAGCCAGTTTGGAAGGCGTCAGTAGAGGGGCGCGTAAAAGAATTTCATGGCATGGGGAGTGCGTAGAAGGACTACAACCTTTAAAAATGGTGCCAAATGAGTAATCTTGTGGGCATGCAACCTGAAATGTGAAGCATCAGAGCCATAGTGAAAGTAAAAGTTATCCAAATTCCTGGGAGGGTTATTTGGACAATAGTCTCCTAGATGTATCTTTGTGTCCTGTAACCCTATATCCATGCCCCCTGTGAGGTGAATCTTCTCTACCTGACTCCACATGGGAGTTATCCTCCCTATTCTCCACACTACATTGTTCCGAGTTTTGAGCCTCATGTGATGGATCTTTATCCTTTCGGATAGGTCATCCTCCCACCGATCCACCTCAAATAGATGTATTGACATCTTGCAATGTTTGTAGTATCTACAGCAATATAGCGGAAACTTCCTTCTCCGGAGGTTGTATATCTAACTCCACATAAAAAAATCCCATCGGTTCATTTGTGCCTCATTCAAAAACCAAGAGAGGAGTTTGGTTGTCATAATCTAGGTTTTGTTTTAGTTTTCTATGTTTTAAAATATCATACAAAATTGTGTGATCTAATTATAGATTTTACTAGGTTATCTGCTTGTGTTTCCAAGTGTTTTTGTTATCTCTCGAAATTGCACCCTTATTGACAGATGACTACAGGGGGTCTAATATTGCTTTATTTCTCACTTCCGTAGATATAATGGAAAAACCTCAGGTCTATTAGTATACCTATTGTTGAGGTGAGTCTTTGGTATCAAGGTTGGTTCCTTATTGATGTATCATAAACTTTTTTTTGGGTTTTGAGGGAAAAAAGATGACTCTAACTAAAATTGAAATGAGGTGATACACCAAATTAATTAAGGGCTTTGACTAAGTACATGAAAAATAAAATTTAGAACAAATGAAAAATGCACAAACCAATGGTTTTTAATAGAATGTTAAGTTAAAACACTTACGTATTGAAGGATAAATCATAACACAAAAACTTTAAACATGCACACTAAGACTATGCAAAAAATACCAGATTTGTAGCAAGGTAAGATGATTAATTAGGGAATTAACATTCACAATAATAATAGAAGATACACACAACTGCAAATAATTTGAAAGGCCATAACTGGTTCTCATTCAAGATAAAACTGACAAACTATATGCTTTAACACTCCTCTATCACAAAATCCCTCCTTGTGCCTTGCTAGTGAACACAACATATAGCAAAAATACTTCACCCAACCACTCCTAAAAATAGTATCATGTTTGTACTCGCCCATGCATGCTAATTTTACCACTTTATCATGAATAAATAAAGGAATAAAAATAGACATGCTGGTTACAATGATCGATTGATAGCCTTAGTTACAAATATACACTTAGTTAAAGTGTAGTTGATTGCTTTATTTTTTAATACAATTAATAAACTTGGGTGAATATTAATGGCTAATTTAGTTCTTGCTTGTTGTTCAAGTCTCCTTTTGTAAGTGCATGATCTTTGTCTTCTTTTACATGATGTGACACTTGTATTCTTCATCCACTTGCATGTGTATTTTTTATTTATACCTATTCGGTCTTCTTCTGAAGACATGTAAAAATGCATTCTGTTAAAAAATAATGCCTTTAATCTTCAACACTTTAAAAAAATCACTTGCAATGTGGGGACCATCTGTAGGCATGTACACAATAATAATAACATTATTTTCTGAAAAATAAGGTAATTAACTCCACTTTGCTATCATGCATGCCTCTGATGTTGACTTATCTACATAGATTATCTCCCTCCATCAGGGCCATTATTTGTATTTAACCCATAATTGGTCCCATCATTGCAAAATTAGACACTTTATAAAACATAATTGGCCCTTTTCACTTGGCCATACATATAATAATTGTTGTCAATTCCCCCCCTATCAGGGCAAAATGAACAATAGAATAATACCCTGAGACTGAAAATTCATTCATAAAATATTCTGGGGTTATCGGGATAATTTCAACCTTTAAGAGGTGTTTATGATTATCTTGGATTGTTCTTATCTTTCCCTGGTATTGGAAGGTTGAGTTTTGTTCAGAACATGGAAATTGATTTTTGAAGACCCACACTCACCCAACTCAAGAAAAACATGGTTAAAAGTAAGATATAAATGTTCAAGTTTCTTATTAGACTTACATGATCCAAGTTTTCACATAAGGGTTAAAAATTTTAAGAAGGGTCAATGCAAGACTTAACAAGCCACATACAAGCTCGAGCTAAAAACAACTCACCGATCTTATCGGTGAGTTGTTTGGCATGTGAATTGCATAGAGTGATCTCTACACCAAGCTCATTTTGGTTGTTAAATCTATATTCATGAATCATATCATGAGTAGTGGTCATCATATCGTTGAACTCAACTTGGGAGCTCAATGATTTCCTCAAGTTGGTGAATGTGTTGAACTTTACTAAGGATCTCAATCCAAATCATGGCCACTCAGTGCTTGTAGGAGGTGGTGCAATGATCTATTTCCAAGGTGACTCGAGTGAAGATAGAGGATATGCTCTGGAATGCCATGACTACAACAAAGGTCAAACATCCGTTGATTCAAACACATAGTGGATGGAGCCTGAGTAGTTGAAAATCCTTGTTGAGTCAACATAGCTCAGGAACCTAAAAGAAGTTTAATCGATCTCAGTGTGGGATGAGGAGGACAACTCATCCATGAAATAGGTAGGAGTCCTAATTGGATACAACTAATAGGTGACTCTGTGATTTAAATCAACATGGCATAAGACAATGTAAGGGAGGTTGGTATATTGAATTCTAAGCTAGTCGTGCCATAGTGGTGAATAGCTCAAGTAATGTACAAATCCACGAAATTATTATCGGCTATAGCACATGTTGAATCAGATATAATTTATAAAGGGAGGTTGAACTTGTGGGAAAATGATTCTGAGTCGATCTGATGGATGAAAGAGTTGTAATGTGAAAAGAGTGGCTCGATATTGAGCTCACGTAGAAACACATCATCGATGGAGGCCTCGATTTCAGGATTGGATTTCCATTGTATTTGGAGGAAATAGATAAATTAGGGACTTTTGTAATTCGCAGCCATGGTGGACATATACAGGTCGGTCATGTGATCAGGCTGTAAAATTTGGGATTTTTAGGCTCGTGAAATCAAGCAGTGTATGGGATTAAAATGTTCAAGAAAGGATCGATGTTAGAATTGTAAAAGGATCGGTGAATGTGTATTTAAAGGATACGTTTAACATGGAGATCGAAAAGAGCTCAAGGAGTGGCATGGATCGGATGCACGTGTTAGGATCCTGACACATAATGGAAATTCCAAAGCTTAAATACTGAGAATGTGCACCGAGTTACTTGGATTGGGCTCGATTTGATCGAATGTAGTGAAGCTGCATCGGTGAAGGATGATGGGAGGATCCTCGATTTGGTAGATCGACTGATGAACATGCATGATGAAAATCCAGGAGAGCCAAAGCCAGAATAAATTATCGTTGGGCTCAAATCAACCCCAAGAAACATGAAAGGAATCCTGAAAGCCTCGTTGGGATCAAATCCTTGGGATTCTGGATGTTTTGGGTTTGGAAATCACCTCACTCATTGGAAAAACATTGACTAGATGATCTTGAATCTTGAAAGCTCGAAACTCCAAAATTTGGAATTTTGGGTTTTTAGGGTTCATAGGTGTCCCAACATTGGAACTTAGTGAGTAGGAAGTATGGTTTCTGAACCCAAAAAGGTGAGATCGGTTAGGATCTAGAGGTGATTCAATCGAATGAAAATCATTACGAGTCATCTGATGATCGCAATGTAGTGCTTGAAGCTCGAAGTTGGAAGCGACGACATGGTGGAATGCTTTCTGTTTAACTCGTCTGGTTGGTTGATCATTGAGAAAAACAAGGGAGGATCCCAAACCAAGTAACTCAATACATATTCCACGTAACTAGGTCAAATGAATTGCGATCGATGAGTGATGAGCTCGCACAACTTGGGGATATGTGGAATTGACAAGATGGGAAAAAATGGAAGCCAATGTGCCATGGATGTATAACTCACCAATTCATGTGAACAAGCTTTACTCTCCAAGTTAAGCCATGTGATGAGATATAGCTCATCGAAAACAAGCCAGCCAAGAGTAGGTTGAGACCAAGTAAATTCAAGGAGATCAAGCTCAATTTTACATAACTTTGAGTAATATTTTAAGCACACGAGGTGTAGAGGAGTACGAGCTCATGGTAGAATAAGAGCTCAATGTGGATCAAGTTTGGATCATATGGTGATAAAAAAAAATTCGGATGGTGTAGCTAGGTGATAGCTCGATGTTCAAGCATGAAACAAAGTTAACACTCAATGAAAAAAAAGACTAACTTGGCTCGACACTTATATAGGTAAGCTCGGTTACACGTAACAGTAGGATTTCATTTGAATTGGTCATAACAAGTTCTCAGGTAATAGGTGTGAATATCATGTTGTTATGGGGACTCAAATCTCTTCTCAGGGCTATTATGAAGTAAAATCAGTTGGTGACATGCTCATATGATGGTGAGATCAGATGATGCCAGTGCTAAGTTTGGCGAGTAAAACTCATTGCAAATGAATTGGCGAGGTGGAACCCAAGTTACCCAAGAGCTCAAAGAAGTAAATACATTAGGCATATAATTAAAGACAACTCAAGAGATTGACTCAGTATGGGAATAACGTGCAGACTCTTTGAGTTAGAGAGAATGGAGCTCAATGGACAGCTAGGTGGAAATTCATTTTGGGAGCTCAAGATGGCAATGAGCATTAAAAGTGCGAGGAGCCACGTTACAGGACTAACCCGGTCAAGAGATGTTTAATGCAAGAGAGCTCCGCTCATAATTAGATTCAAGTGATACATGAAAAAAATACCTCTAGAGTGAGCTCACAAGTAGATCTCGGTTACGGTGCACAGTAGTAGACCTCCAGCCTAACTCATTGGGTTGGCTTGGCAAGGAAACCACCGATTTGGAATCATTTTTGTCTTGTTCTTCATGACCCCTCCCTCTTCAATTCAAACAAGTCAATTAGGGGTTCCACCTTTTTAATTTAATATTGTTATTTAAATATTTAAATAATAATATTTCTTATTATTATTTAAATATTTTATTTAAGTATTCTTTTAATTAATTGAGAGAACTAGGTCAATTGGGTATTAATGACACATGATGGAACCTTCTCAAGTGGTTTAACCGAATGTAATAAATGATACATCATGTACCTTAAATTTAGGAAGGGAATTTTTCTGCTTATCTCCTCTCTCTAAATTTTCTTCTATAAATGAAATTTGGAAGCTCATTCCAAAGGGATTCCAACATGTCATACAAGTTGGACAAGATAGACACTTTCCAAGATACCCCTCTCTTCACAAGCTAAGCTGTTGTGAATGTGTAGGCTCTCAAGCCTTTCTTCTCAAATTTTTAATGGAATCCTATACCTTTTCCCTGATGTAAATATGCACTGTGCAAGTTCTTAAAGTAATGGAAATTATGTTTTGTGATCCTTTATGTACTTTCATCATTTTTCTTCTTCTATTTGCCTCTCTCAAGTTTTCAGGTGATCTATGGAATTAGGGTTTCTTTTGTAATTTTTGGGGGTCATTGTGCTTATCAAGGAGTGAAGTACTATATGTAAAGTGGGTTTGTAATGCATGTCATTCTTTCTCATGATCATCTCTCTTCATCGGTAAGCCAGAATTTTGTCTAGCAACACCCTTTCTTGGTGCATCGCCACTTCTAGTATAGGTTTTGTTTCTTTACAAATCTCTTTCCCTAATCTCATAAAAAGGTTAGCACAAGACTAGATAGTCATTTTTATCTTGCATTATAAGTAGTAAAGTATTTAGCTTATGAAGAGGAAGTCGGCCTTCTCCGAAGGTTCACCTCGACCACAGCTTGAGACATGATCCCATGTTTCCTAATCACTCTGAATGTCATGTTCAATTTCACGCTATTCGGGGGGGTGCAATGATTTTGTGAAAAAAAAAATTGGCACGCCCGATGGGATAATTGGTGAAATTTATACATTTCACAGCTATCCCATTGTATTATCTTAGTCACATTTTTCAATAGGTGTTTTTTTTGTGTTCACTTCACTTCATTAAGTTGTTGTGCTCTTAGTTAAATTTCAGCCTTAAGATGTAATCCCAAGCACAACTGATGACTCCATTGGTCAAAGTACCCTACTCTATATGTTGTAGAAATTCAATTATACCCATTAATATCTAATTTTACTTCCATATCTTTCGATTTTTTTTCTCCCATTCATGAATTTGTGCAATCATGGCTTCATTTCCACAGTTGAGTTACCACTTACACTAGTAGAAAAACCTTCCATATTCAAGCTATTTTAATCCACCTCCAGCTCCATTTTATGATAAAAATCAACAACATGCATATCTCTATGAGAAAATTCATGATCAGTTTGGTTTTTTACCTAACTATGTAGCTTTTCAAGAGCAAGAACATACAAATGATTGAGGCTATCTTACAGATGAAGATTTAAGGTTACAACTTAGAATGAAGAAACTTGAGGTAGGCATGGTACAATCTAGAGCCACAACTCAAATGAGGGCACTCAATAATGGCTGTCAAAGCATCTTGCTCATGGTTTGGCCCTATGCTAAGTTTTTACAACTTGTAGGAAAAGATTGATTTTATGACTGAAATGTTGCCTCAGTTTGAGGGTTGGATTGAAAAAATAGAGGCCTATGAGTTTGATGTAATGAAATATTGTCAATTGGTAAGCTTTACACCACAACCTCAGAGTTATCTTTCCATTTCTAAGTTAATGTGATTTCATTCTAAACCTATAATTCCAAGATTTTCACTAGCTGCCCATTTTTGAGATTTCCTTTCCTTCCTCTCCTATCTTTCCATCCCTTCATTAATATTTTATTCCTCGCCCTTCCAAATTTTCTTCTTTTTTGTAAAGGCCACCAACAAAATAAGTTGTACCTCTTCTACTATCTCAAAAATTGATGGAGGTCATTGAATCCCAACCCACCCCTCCTCTCATAGTTCCAAATCCATTTTGGGAAGAACATGCTTATACTAAAGATGAAGAGGGGGAGGTTCATGAGATTAATAAGGATGAAATTTCAAAGGATCTGAAGTAGTGGGATGCAAGATTTAATGTAAAAAAAGTTCCTCTGATAACTCGCCCTCTGTCAAAAGTTGAAATTAAAGAGTAGATGGTGGAGAATTAAATTGCACAAGAACAAGTGCGAGATGATGGCGAACATCAGTCTACCTGTTCAGAGTATAGCATACATGTTGACACTATGTTTGTGGAAAATACTAATTCTTCACCAATTGCAAAGTCGATTGGAGAATAAAATGTGCAAGTTGAAGAAGGACTCTCAAGTAAACAAGGTTATTCTTATGAGTACAATGATCCTACTTATCAAGAATGTCAAGAACTTGCTGCATTTATGGAACATTGTAGCAAATTGCCAATATCGTCATCAAATGCCACAAATGTTTGTAGTAGGATTATTTTCATCGTGTACTTGAAGGTTTCAAGTGTATATTATACCATGCAGGAGGTTTGAAATTATTCCCTTTCTTCATCTTTTCAAAACTCTATTTTCTTCAATGAATTTGATCTTGCAAATTTTATATTTGAAGACAATAAATGTCATGGAGAATAAACTCCTAATTTGGGAAACATCATAAGGGAAATTTAACCCTTTACGCATTCGGAGAATAAAGAATAATTATTTTTATCAGATTTTTAGGAGTATTTGGATGTAAAAGAGCCTATAGAGATACCCATTCATACTATTCCATTATCTACCCTTCAATATAAGTTTCCTGATGCTATGTGAGGACATATTAAAGGAACACCTGCAGTTTCAAGTTATCCTCTTGAATGTGAATTGGAATAATTGGATCTTCTACAACACTCATTAACTGAAGAAAGAGAGAAGAATGCAGGAGAAACTAAGTTAACTTTGAAGGTTTTGGGAAAAGGTGATATTATTGAGAGTTTTTTTACTCTCAATTGTGGGGCCAAATTTTTTTGATGAATAGGTAATGGTGGAAGAAAACCAAGGAGGTCTTGCTTCCCTTAATTTTCCTAAAAAATGATAGGTGGGTGAATCTGATCATGTTGGTTTCATGTGGGATGAGAGGGTCAAAAATGCAGAAAAAACATTGTCTTCAGATGGAATTAGAACTCCTCTATGAGAAGTAACCTTCAAACACTTACATAGGTTTTCAATTGATTCCATTAAATCCTATAAGTTGTCCAAAGTAGTTGCATGACATGGAGGAACTTATTGTTATCAAAAATGGGGAAGAGTAATGAAGGAGATAAAAATTTCATACCATCCCGTTTAGGTGAAAGATAAGTTCTTTGTAAATGGGCAACATGAGGGAAATTAGGTCATGGATAACCATATTTTTCAGACAAGAAAGAATATTCAATGGGTTATACCATGTTCTATCAGGTATCTGGCTTAATTTAAGCTAGGGGAGAAGCCAGAACGAGTCACATTCATTCCATAATGTGAGGATGACTTTCACAATTCTGAGGATCAGTTGCGATGCTTCTACAAGACAAATGCAGAGCAACTAAAATAGGAATTATTTCTCTTTAAAGTTGATGTCTCAGTGGACCAAGTAAAGAATTGGGCATGTTTAAGTTTTTCACTCTCATTTTCCTCTATATCCATTGTCACGTCATTTGCATGCCAATCCATTGTGAGGAAGGGGAGCTATTTTCCACAGTTAGTTGCAAGGTTTTTTTAGGTCACCTGTGATTTTGGTTACTGTAGGGTAGTATAGGTTTTATTTCATCATAATAAGTGCATTTTCACATCCTGCATGTTTCAATTACGACATATATGGTTTTCAGTTTTTGTGTGTGTTTTGTTTTCCATTGTCACTCTTGTGTTTTTCTACACACTTTTGCATCATTGGAAGGTGTCAAGGAGAAGGAAGGTTTAGAGATTCCATAATAGTTTTATGATCTCCTTCAGTAAAAATTCTATAGTATGCCATAGATGTCAAACATTGAACAAATTCAGTATACGTTATGCCTAGCATTTCAAGGAGGTCCAAGATCGGTAATGCTTAAGAAATTTTTGGGATCCATCATAGAGAATCAGGTATGTTTTAGTATTGATAGGGACTTTATGCCCAATGGATATAGAAGGATACTGGTATCATTCTTAGTAGGAAATCATCGCTGAGAGGTCGCTAAATTTTTTTGTCAATTTTTCCCCACTAGGAAAAATTGAATAATAGGATAGTACCATGATACCGAAAATTATTTCATAAAATATTTTGGGGTTATTAGGATAATTTCAAGCTTTAAGAGGTGTTTATCAACATATTGTACTGTTCTTAATTTTCCCTAGTATTGGAAGCTTAATTTTTTCTAAGAACAAGGAAATTACCTGTGGAAGACCCACACTCACCCAACTTGAGAAAAACACGGTTAAAAGTGACATATAAATGTTTTAGTATCTTATCACACTTCCATGATCCACTTTTTCACAAAATGGTTCAAAATTTTAAGAAGGGTTAATGAAAGACTTAAAAATCTATCAAGACAAGCCACATATCAGCTTGAGCTAAAAGCAACTCACCGAGCTTATAGGTGAGTCGGTCAAAATGTGAATTACGCAGAGTGAGCTCTACACCGAGCTCATTTCCATTGTTAAATTTACATTCAAGAAACATTTTACTTGATGTAATAAAGCATTGTGAAAGTTCTTAAAGTAATGGAAATTATGTTTTGTGATCATTTATATTTCCTTTCATGATTTTTCTACTTTTATTTTCCTGTCTCATGTTCTCAGGTGATCTATGCAACCCAAGTTTCTTTCACAAGTTTCTAGGGTCATTGTGTTTATCAAGGAGTGAAGCATTGTATGTAAATTGGGTTTGTAATGCATTTCATTCTTTCTCATGGTCATATCTCTTCATCAGCAAGCCGAAATTGTGTCTAGAAACACCCTTTCTTGGTGCATCACCAGTTCTAGTATAGGTTTTGTTTCATTGCAAATCTCTTTCACTAATCTCATGAAAATGTTAGCATAGGACTAGATAGCCATTTTATCCTGCATTAGAAATAGTGTTGTTTTTAGTTTTAGGAAAATGAGGTTAACCTTCTCTAGAGATTCACATCAAACCCAAGTCCCACAGCTTGAGAGCTGATCCCATGTGTCCATATCACACACAATGTCATGTTCAATTTCAAGCCATTCGGGGGGTGCAATGATTTGATGGAAACAATAATATCTATTTAAAAAGACTCTATTTAGATATTATGTTGAAGTTATAAGTCATTGGCCACTTATTGGATTAATAATCATTTTTTGCTTAACATCCTAGTCTTCTTTGATTTATATGGTGTATATCTTGGCCCCATTTGATCACTAACCACCTTTGATCATTACAAAATAATAATGCACCTATATTAGTTTAAAGTCAGAAAGAAATAGTCATTGTTTAGAAGTTGGTCCCCATCCATGAGGGCTTCACCCTTAATATAGCAATGTCTGTGTTTTTAAAAACCCAACCCTAGTTAGTGTTTTATTTGAAGCTTGACACTTAGTAATTTTAAACTCGGGTTGAGTTAATGCACTCGCCAGTCGAGTGTTTATGGAAAACAATTGGAAAACCTAAATCATTTTTCATTTCACTTGAGCCCTTGAGGGTATGACGAAGAATTGCAAATTTATTCGGTGGCCAAGAATGGAGATTTCACTAGTTTTCTTGTTAACTCTTTGGGAAACCCTAGTAAACCTTAGTCCCAATCGAGCCTTTGAAACTTTTGTTTCCTTTTCAAAATTGGTAAGTGATTCAAACACATTCTGGGGTTCATTATGGATTTTCTTTTAGCTCTATGCTATTAAAATGTGGACACCATTATTGAGGTCACTATTGGGATTTCAATATTTTGTTTGATTTGGAAATAAGTTATGAGTATTGTTGAAATTATTGCAATGATTTGATTTTTGTTCATCCTTTTGGTAGTTGTATTTGGAGGAAAAGAGGTTTGGCTATAATGTTTTACTTTGTGGAGGTAAACCCTTTTTATATATCATCTCTCCTCTATATTTTGTTATTAATCCTACCCTGGAACCTTGCTTACTGAGCTTTATATCTTTTATTTACACCATATTTGATCATATGTTTAGCAAGGTTCTTGTTAAAATAACTCTACAACTTTTATTCCTAAGATGTCATTCTCAATGTTTTTTTCTCTGTCTTTCATCATATTTTATTCCTCCATTGGGTAAGTTGATCTCTCCTTCCATTACTTGATATTGTATCTGTTTAACTTTTATGAAAATATGGTCTAGGTTTTATCGAGGTCGTTTCCATTTGGTTTCTGTTGGGTTTCATCAGATCTATGGATCGATTTGAACTTTTAGCTTAATGTTGGTTTATTATCTAAATACGATGTTTTCCATTACACAAGTTAATGCTTTAAGATTTTCTGATCCTGAAGATTTATGTAACCATTATGTTCCCTTTTAGGCTATATGCTAGGGAGTTTGGACCATTATTTGCTTTTTTTAACCTAGTCATGGCCCTTCTTGCCAGAATGAGCTTGTTGAAAAGTTATTCAACCTTGTATATCTTGTCTTTCTAAATATTTAACTACCACTATCGAGGTCAAGCTCTGTGATTTTTGTTTTCTTGTTTATTACTCTAAATATCAACGTTTTTTTTGAAAATTTCGCTTGGCCTTTTGTGGATTGAACTCATGTAGAAGGATTTTGTATTTAAAAATTCAATATTCTTGTATGACCATTATGTAAAATTTGTTTCTTGAAGTGTTTTTGTTATTCATTCACCTAGAGGCCAATCAAAATATTGCTTTCTATCTCAAAACTCCAGATATAAGTGTTTTGAGTTCTGGGTTTTCTTTAAAAAGGAAAGAAAATTGTTCCATTTATCTTGAATGGCTGTATTCTCTGTCATGGGATTATTTGATGCAATTCTATGATATTCATTTCATTTATGAAAGATCAGGCTTGTTCACTGGGAGCTTGGTATTTTGTAGTAGAATGTCTCGCATATTTTTTTTTTAATACTTTCTTTGTAGATCACATTTTATCTTTCTAGGTAGTAATAATGGATTTAATAGCCTCTATGATTCTAGTGTCAGAACTACATTCTTAATTTCTGGAAAACTCGACCTATGGAAGCCTGAGTCTCAATCATTGTTTGTTAGTATGATGCAATGCTATGATATTGCATTAACATTTTCCAACCTTAAAAAAAATTGAGCTCTTCTACATTCATGAAACATACAACTATAGTTCTAAAGAAATTGGTATTGACATTGCACTTGACTGCTATGGTATCAACACATTCATTTCAATTTATTTATTTGTAAAGATGACGGTAAGTTGTACCTAAAAACATCACTTCATTTATACTTTTTGATATGCATGATATTTGTTTCGTTAATTTGTTTCTCTCGTACCAATGTTGAAAAAAAACCCCTTTTCACATGATTACTACATTCTATTATAAATACTAAAAGAGTGTACAGTGTAAGATTGAGTCATTTTCTATAGTTTTTTCTTTGTGACAACAAATCTAGAAGAATTTTTTTTTTTACTATATACATCAAATTTATCATTAATCCCTGATGTCCTTGCATATTCTTTTATTTTTGGTTCAATAATTTGTTATATAGGTGCTTATTCAGAACCTTTCCTACTGATCCATCTGATTATCTTAGTTGTACCAACAAAACTATCTAATTTATCGCTTCCTGATACTTTGTCTTATTTGGAACAATGTGATGTTGCAGTTGTTGAACTTATTTGGAAAATATATATTTTATTTACAACTGAAAAACATGTGATTTCACTCTGGATATGAATGTTATAATATTCTACATTTATCACACTTCTTAATGCATTATATGCACCATACTTTGTGTATTTTGGAGATCTATTATTGCATCTTTAAAAATGGTCTTTTTAAGCTTGAATGGTTGTAATGGCATTGTTTGATTTAGAAAATATGCATTTCAATGAGGTGCTTCATGATGAGAGTCATAAATACTCTTCATTAATAATGTCAAACCATGGCTGGTGTCCGAAGACTGTATGCATTAAGAGAAGAAGATCTTGGAAAGTAGGTCCTTTAAACACAATCCAAACTTGCATAAAATAAATTACACATGTAGAAATTAAAACACTCTTGCTGAATTAGAAACAAACTTGCATAAATAAATCTTACATGAAAGAAATCAATCTTGCATAAATGAAATTGTTGAATTAAAAATAACTGAAATATAAAAAGACACCTACAGGCTCACAACAAAAATTGTAATGAAGAAAGATCACATATCATGAAATCAGAAGTTTACAATAAAGAAGAACGAAAAAAAAAAAAAATTAACATAAAACCTTGATCCATCTTCCTTAGAATGAGTGGCCAGATCATTCCTCAGAATTTGACTTAATTCATACTTTTAATTAAAAACTTGCAGAATGATTTCACTTAGAAGATTGGAAAGAAAGAACGGATCTTTCTTCCTTGGGAGAAAAAATAAATATCTCAGTGTGAAAGGTTGCATTTATAATTCAAGCATCCAACAAACTCCTTATTTTAGTAAATACAATCTGATCTTATCTTTATTTCAATCCTAACAATTAATATCTCCTTCTCCAAAAAATATGGAGAGGGATATATTATTGGAGTCAAAGTCTTATCTCACTGTTTTAGGAATATTTGCTCGCAAATCATCTCCTTTCTTTTTGGTAACAAGAATCACAATCATTTTATTCTCCTACATTATTGGAAGGATTCTTTTACTCAAAATATTATCTTTACAAAATACCTTTTCCATATTTTTCATTTGACTTTGCTATTTTTTATCGTGGAACTTTTAACACTTGTCTGACACGCTTTTTCCTTAGACTACAACTCACTAAAAGTTAGATTTATCTTCATTGCTAAAACTTGTCGAAAATATGAATGATTTTTTTTTTAAACACATTTCTATGAACAAAAACCTCTCTCATATTTTACATTTGACTTTTCAGTTTTTATTTATAGAACTTTTAGTACTCATCTGATACACTTTTTCCTTGGATTATAGCTCACTAAAAGTTAGATATCTCTTCATTGGTAAAACCTGTAGAAAATATGAATGATATTTTTGTTAAAGACATTTCTGTGAAAAAAAATCACTTAGAATTCCCATTGGATTCTCTTATTATTAACAATTCCTCAAAAATTGTCATTTAGTTGATACAGGTTCCAGAGCTAATGTTACTCTATTGATGTAGGTTCCGGAGCTAACTCCAATGCTTCTAGAGAAAAAATTACTCTATTGTTGAAGGTTCCAGAGCTAAATCCAATTTTTTTTTAGCTAACATTATAGGTTCTGCAGCTAACTCCAATGGTTTTGAAGCTAACGTTGCAGGTTCCGGAGCTAAATCAAATGATTCTGAACCTAACAAAAATAACCATAAATTTTGCATACGATCTTGGATTGAGATGATTATTTTTTGATCTTGCACAAATTTTCGAGAGTAATATGGAAATGAAATCATATTTGAGTTTATATAAACTTTTCATGATCAGTGCTATTTTTTTACCAAAACTAACATTATATTTCCTTTAAGGCGTGCATACACAATACTTTTGCATCTTTTCATAAATAATCAATAGAATTAGTGACCAAAATAGAGAACAAAATATTTTTAAAAAATGAACAAGATATATATCCTATATTCTATCTTAAGAAAATTATAAGCTCCATGATTACATTGAAATCCACTCTGAAAGGTAACTTGGAAGGACAAAATAATGGTAATTTATGGCCAATTTATGGCCTCATCATTGCCCGATTTGATACATGTCCTCATGCATTCTATTATTATCTCATTTTATTAGAGCCTTATTAGCATTGAGCTTATACATATATGCATTCCATTTATAGTTCAAGGAAAAACTCTTGTATGGATATCCTTCTATTGTTTTTTATTTTTTCTCTTTTACAACAAGTTCTTGTGTGGATCTTCTTTTGCCATTTTTGATTTTCTTTCTTTTACAATAGGTTATTGTGTGAATATCCTTCTGCTATTTTTTATTTTCTTTCTTGTACAATAGGTTCTTGTGTGGATCTCCTTCTGTTGTTTTTTATTTTCTTTCTTTTAAAATAGGTTCTTGTGTAGATCGTTTTCTGTTATTTTTTATTTTATTTCTTGTACAACAAGTTCTTGTGTGGATTTCCTTCTACATTTTTTGATTTCATTTCTTGTACAATAGGTTCTTTTGTGGATTTCCTTCTGTTGTTTTTTATTTTCTTCTTTTTCCACAGGTTCTTGTGTACATCTTATTGGTGCTCAAAATAGTCTCGCCCCATGTGTACCTTTGAAAATTTATCGATTTACTGCTCTGTCACTTTACCTTTCCCCATGCTATTCCTGGTTAATCTTTGTTTCCATTTCTAATTTTCTCCTGGGTCGTGGATCATTTATGGGTCCATGGTTTTCTCTTTGTTTCTTTGTTTCTCTCGAAAAGTCCAAAAATCTTAGGTTTTATCATACCTTTTAGTCTCCATAGTCGATATTTGTCTTCCTTGTCTTTTTTTTCCCTAAATAATTGAAGAAAATGAGTTGATTTATAGTTGAAAAACATATTCAATCCTTTTAAACGTTTCTAAACTCTCTGTCCTTGAAGAAATTTTCATTTTCTGGCTCAAATGATCATTTTTCTGTATTTTACGGTTTGACGGGAACTTTCTCCCAGTCAAATTTACATCCTTGCATTGCTAGGGGACGTGGCTTCTTTTGGTTTGTCAGGGGATGATGGGAGAATAATTAACTTATCACTTTTTTCCTTTTTTGTGAAAAGGCAAAATTGGTCCTGCAGCCCTACCAGGCTCTGATTGGAGCAAATATAAGGGTGGGGAAAAGGTCTTGCTTTGACCCCGCAGGAGGACACATGGACACTTCCACTGCTTGGTCCAGACTTAGAAATTTTTTTATGCAGTTGAAAGTAGTTTGGCAGAACAGGACACGTTCCGAGTTTGCGCTCATTTACGGTCTCCGCTTTGGGCACCATTTTGAAGGTACGCCATCGTGACACGTGGCAGTTTGAAAATTCAGAAGGGAAGGGAAGCAGACCATCAGAGGCAACTTGGATTTTTTGCCTCTTGTCCTCAAAAGGATCCAAAAATTAGAATGGCCCGCAAGCCTGATAAGGTAAATAGTCAACATTTTTCCCCAGTCAATAGTAGAAGGGTAGAGCTACGGGTGAAACTTGGAAAAATTTACTTTTTCCAAAAAGAGAATCAAATGTGAAAATTGGATCACGATACTGTTGGGGCCCACCTTAGGACACGTGTCAGGATCATTTCCCAAGGACGGAGATGTGGAGCAAAATTGATTTTTTTTCCATTTTTCCAAAAAATTGTAAAAATTCAAGGGAAGCCCCCAGGTCTATTCTAAAGTTTGAATCTGCCACATAGACAGCCAAAACTCAAAGTTAAGATCAACGGTAGCTAAGAGTCAAAATATTATTCTCCCTCCATTTCTCTGCAACACATTTGGAAGTGTGAGTTTTTATGATTTCTTAGTTTTTTCTATGCGCCAAGCAGATAAGGAAGTTAATGTTGATTTCTAAAATTTGGTGAGAAGATCTGGAAGGTGTCTTTTTCCATTAAAATGATCTGACTTTTGTGCTCGATCAGATTTTCCATTTTTCTTCTCCCAAGCACGCAAGGGGCCAGATTTGACAGATTAGGGGCAGAAGTGGTTGGAAAATTAAAGGAAGAGTGATCTACGTTAGAAAGGAGTTGAATGCAGGAGGGACTCGATGAAATCTACACCCTCAAGCACCTGGAGAATTTTTACAAATTTGATATCAAGAATCATGAAAGAATCATGGTGAACACTAGTGCATTAAATGTTTTTTATCTTTTAGGGGGAAAGGGCTCTATTGGTAAAGGTTATAAAGGGAATGAATTCATCATGTAAATGGTTGGAAATTTTTGGAAAGATCAGGACTAATTTTATCCAGCAGAAAAATCTTGACATAGCCCATTCATTCTAAGAATTCATCTAGAGAATCCTGTATATCTCTCTTTATATCAAATTTGATTGTGTCAAGGTGGTTGCAAGTGTACAACAATTGACAAGCTTTGATATTGTTCTAGAAACTTTCCCTTGCTGATAAATTTGATCAAACTTTGATTTATTCTGTGTTAATCTTGAGTAAAGTGTATTTATTTCATCTCTGAATGCATACGGGTAGTTTTTCTTGTTTCTATTGCAATCTTGTACCAAAATATAGTCCAATCATAGAGGTCTCAGTCCTTGTGATAGTCTAGTGGCATCTGCAATTTCATTTCTCAGAAGAGCCTTCATCTTTGAATGGGATAAATGGTTTAAAATCACTTTTCTTTTATTTTGTTGATCGAGATTATCTGTAAGCCTCTGCTCAAGCGTGACTTTGTTTAAATATTTTTTCTTTATTGGTTCCTCTGACTTGAGCCTTCGTGACAGAATATCACATGTTCTATGAAAGAGTGTTGATCCGGGCCTCCATTGAAGCACATATTTTAGTTGAGGAAACAATTTAACTTTTTGGTGCATTTTTTTGATTAAATATTTCCATTTTACATAAGATCTCAAGGATCTGGTGAGTCAATTCCATCCTATCTCCCCTCCTACCAAAATTCAATTAACAACAACCAATCCTACCCATAATACCCTTATTTGTCATGTGTGTACACAAATGCATAATCTTTGTTACTAAAATATGAAGAAAGAATCAGCGTCTCAAATGTCTTTAGTAACCTTTGCCTTTCTGTGAGAATATCTCCATAATCTAGAAGTGATAAATCGTGAGAGTCAGATTTGGTGTGTTGATCACATTTTACCCAAGGCCTTCTCTACACAATTTATGCAAAAAAATGGTACCTGTATCTCCTTTCAAATAACACAAGTTACAAAATAGGTTCTCTTACCTTGGTTAAATGGAACAACCTAAAATAGTTAGGATAAGATCATATCCTTTTAAGGTGCTACCCATCTCTACACAAATCCAAGTAACAAATGGACAATCAGACCTCCTCCCTGGGTACAAAATGTCATATAAGTATAATTTGGTTACCTCTAAGTTCCATGTTCAATCAGTGTTGCTACTTGTTCTGAAAAGGAGAACAAATTTGGGGTACCAACATCAGTGGCGTCTTTTCCAGGGACTTGATTTACATTACCAAGAACTTAGTTCAATTTAATCCACGTGGATACATATTTGAAGCCATATATATTTGACTCGTCAACAATACCAACATAAATGGCGCCATTTCCGGGGACATTGTGATACAGTTCATACTTTGAACCTGGTAAAAAAAAAATTATTCTCTAAAGTGCTAGAAATCCATTTTAAAAGTCATCATGTGTTCATGTTTGTAAGAGGTTTCAAATTCATAAGTGTTTTATGAAACTTCTCCAGCTTCAACAAGTTTTGCAATGGTATTTATTGATAAATTTTGGTAAAGAAATGTCATATTTTTTCATTTCCATTTTCTAGTGTGGACAGACACTTGACAAAACATTTTTAGTGCATTTGCACAACTAATGTGAAAATCCTTAGTAACGACTCCCTGTTGATTTGATTCTGATAAGGACCTATGTCTGAAACCTCTGTCAAGTAATATTTGTTACTAATATTTGCAAATCTTAAAGGAAGAAGATCTTTCTTTTCTATGGATCCTGCTAGGACATTGTTTCATGAGATAGGAAAAGAAAAGTCAGAAGAAAGAAAATCTTGGAGAGCTGTTGGAGATTAGCAAAAAAGAAGAGGGATATCCATTCATGAAATTTAATGGTCTATCATTGAAGACTACCATTCAAGTGATTCTGAATCAGGTAGCCTCTTTGTGGAACTAAATTCTCACGCTAGAGAAGGGCCTTCATTTTATTTTGAAATATTTTCTCCACATCCTGCACCTATCTTTTCATAAGTAGATAGGGATTTACAAGAAACAAGGCCTTTGGGGGATCTCCAATTATAAAACTACACTATTGTGTTCCAAAGACCCTCCTCCCCTCATCAATTTGCCACCCCTCCAAGATCACCTCCTCAAATCAATATGGCTCAGCTCCCACCCAGACCCTCATTTTTTGTAAACACCTTTGGACCTATAAATTTTGTGGGAATGGTTGGATTTCCAAATGCAGTACCTCAAGATGTAAGTAACAAACTTCCTAAGTTTCAAGAAAACAATGCCATAAATGGTGACTATCATCTAAAGCTCTTTCTCAATATGATGGAAGATTTTGAGATTGAGCATGAAGATGTGTACATCAAATTGTTTGTTCACTCTGTAGAGGAAGATGATAGGGACGTGTATAAAGCATTTCTAGATAATTATATTGATTCTTGGGATGAGATGAAAAATGCATTCAAATTGCAATATGGTGATAGGACTGACCCTATGTTTCTTCTATCAGAGTTTGAAAATATCAAGAAGAATCCTAATGAGTCATTACATGATTTCAACACAAGGTTCAATAATACCTTGAGGAGATTTCCTATCAGGATAAGTTCATGTGATGAATCATGCTTAATCAAATATACTAATGCATTTGATAAAAAGTTTGCTTACTACTCGAGGGACAAGAACCCTACCAAGTTAAGGAAAGCATTCACCATGGCCCTAGAAATAGAGAATAACATAAAGGCAATTCGGAAACCTCCAAAGAGGGAAGGTGTAAGGCTAGTTTACCCAAAAAAATCTCAAACAAGCAAGGGTGCTGATTTGGAAGAGGTTGTGAAAACTTTGGTAGGGGTTGTCAAGGAGATCTCCTAAAAATTATCCCAAGCTCAGAAAGGAGTTGGGCAGAGATCACAAGGACAACACAAGAAACAAGGGCAAGAAATATTTACAAATCATCAAATAATTGATGACAGAGGAAAATGAGCTATTTGATTTGGGAATAGGTAACACCAAGGAAGAGAAAATAGAATGGTGCATGATCCTTTGGTTGCTAGAGTTGCTGTGGTGGAACAAAAAAAGGTCATTGATTGGTGTGACAGATGTTTCATGCCCCATGCTCCTTGTGAAGAATATTAGCAAGAAGAAGAAGCAACTGATGATGATAATGATGGTGATGCCTACATGATGGAGATCCTTGCGAGTTCACCAAGGTAAGCAAATTCAACTAAGGTAATAAGTGCTAGAACTGCTGCAACTTTTTGGGATTGCATCCACTAGGTACCTCTTATTCCCCCCTCTCATACTTTAGAAGTAGACAATGTACAAAATTTTGAATTGCCCACTAATGATTTTGAATACTTGAGGGCATTAATGATTGAAAAGTATGATGGAGGAGTTCCTTCAGAAGAAGATAGGCAGTTATTAATGAATGTTGTAGTTTCCCAAGAAAAGGAGCACAATAATAGAAGTAAAGCTACCAAGGGGCCACAATCCAAGTCAAAATTTACATTGATTACTAAAGAAACCCCAAAGAAAAATGCATCTGGTAGAGAGCTTGTTTCCCCAAGAAAAAATTATGCTCCTCCCCATGCCCGAAATGAAAAGAATCAAATTCCATCTGATGAATTTTCCAATCTTTCCCCTAGGGCTGCTCTACCCAAATTCGCTCCATATGACATAGCCCAAATTTTGAGTCAAATCAAAATTCCTATGCCAATTTTTGAGCTGCTTAGGATCCCTGAGCACAAGAAGAGGGATTTTGAATATTTGGGATTCAAAGGGGGAGAGATCATACAAGGAAAATATGTAAACAAGGTTGAGGTTCCCCTTACCATTACAGAGTTGGAAAAGCCACAAGTATTGGAAGAGCTGGTGGAACCACTAGAGGTTTATTTAGGAAGTTCTTTGGTTAAATCCCAGCTGAATGTGGATCCATTTTTCACTACCCTGGTTATCAAAGACAAGTTGTTACATAATTGTATGTTTGATTTTTGAGCTTCATGTAATGTCATGACTCTTGAGGTCATGAATTAATTAGGTATCAAAGTAACAACAACATATGGGAAGTGGACTACCATGGACACTAGAGAGGTGTCAACGGTGGGGTGTGTCAAAGATCTAGTAGTGCAACTTGCATCTTATCCTGGAAGTAACTTAAAGCTTGATGTAGTTATTATTTACTGCCTTGCCAAATGGGGGATGTTGTTGTGAAGAAAGTGGGCATGAAGTGTTGGTGGTAGTGTTCAAATGGACATGTCCTATACCACTATCCCCATTGAAGGCAACTTGGTGAAAATATATGGAGAAAAGAAAATGATGTACCTGATTGAAGACCCAAGCAATGCATCTTATGAAGTTTTGCAAGCAGATGTTGATCTTAACAATTTTGTGAGCTTCGTGGATTTTAGGGAGTATGAAAGTGTTGAAAACAAATATCCTAAGTATGCAAATTTTTTTGGGAATTCGGTCTGTGTTTCAGCCTTGAAGAACGTCATTGAATTTGACTTAAACACAATGGAGGAGATTTAGAGAAGATGGGTGTTTTACAAACAGAACAAAGAAGAAAAAGAGGTCTACTTCCAGTTGATGAAAACATATCAGAACCTCTTGGCATGGTCACATCCAGGATGGTAGGCACTTGAATTATTTCATTTATTATTTTCTTTAAATCCAGAAAAAGTCTTCTGTATAGTGTATAGTTTGTTGTTTGTTCCATATCTTTTGTGTTTTTGCTCTTCGGGTCTTCGGTTACACGCTTTTGGTAGTTCCTCCATTTATTTTTGAGATGGCTCTATTCCTCTACTCTTAAAAATAACTCCTTTTCCCAATGGATATTTTTGGCACTTGGTCTAATTTTGTTCTTGTGGCACTCACAGGGAGTGCCTAAGCCTGAGTCGGAGCTGGTGTTGGTGTTCAAAATAGTCTCGCCCCATTTTTTCCTTTTAAAATCTATCGATTTACAGCCTCTTTCACTTTCCTTTTCCCCGTGTTGTGCCTAGTTAATCTTTGTTACCATTTTTAATTTGTTCCTCAGTCACGGATCATTTATGGGTCCATAGTTTACTCCTTGTTTCTTTGTTCCTCTAGAAAAGTCCAAAAAACTCGGGTTTCATCATACCTTTTGGTTTCCATAGTCAGGATTTGTCTTTCTTATCATTTATGCCTTAAATAATTAAAGAAAATGAGTGGATGTATCTTTTAAAAACATATTTGAGCCTTGTAAATGTTTCTAAACTCTCTTTCCTTGAAGAAATTTTCATTTTCTGTCTCAAATGATCATTTTTCTATATTTTATGGTTTGACATGCATTTTCTCTCTGTGAAATTTGCATACTTGGATAGACAGGGGACGTGGCTTCTTTTGGTTGGTCAGGGGATGTGGGAAAATGCTTTAACTTATCACTTTTTTCCTTTTTGGTGAAAAGGAAAAATTGGTACTGCGGCCCCGCCAGGATCTGATTGGATTAAATTTAATGGTAGGGAAAAGGTCTCGCTTTGACCCTGCAGGAGGACACGTGGAGTTTTCCACTACTTGGCCCATAATTAAACAAATTTTTATGCAGTTGGAAGTAGTTTGGCGGAATAGGACACGTGGTGAGCTTGCGCTCATTTAGGGTCTCCACTTTGGGCACCATTTTAAAGGTGCACTATGGCGACACATGGTGGTTTGAAAATTCAGAAGGGTGGGAAATCATACCATCGAAGAAAACTTGGATTTTTTGCCTCTTTTCGTCAAAAGGATCAAAATATTAGAATGGCCTGCAAGCCCGATGAGGGAAATAGTCAACATTTTACCCCGGTCAATATCATAAGGGTGGAGCTACGGGGGAAACTTTGAATTTTTTTCTTTCTCTAGAAATAGGATCTAATGGCAGAATTGGACCATGGTCCCGTTGGTTCCTACCTTAGGAAACGTGTTAGGC
Source organism: Taxus chinensis (assembly GCA_019776745.2). Taxonomy (NCBI): domain Eukaryota; kingdom Viridiplantae; phylum Streptophyta; class Pinopsida; order Cupressales; family Taxaceae; genus Taxus; species Taxus chinensis. The sequence continues at coordinate 766,118,333 of CM034151.1, read as the reverse complement.
TCATTTCCCAAGGATGGAGGTGCAGAGAAAAATGGAATTTTTATCTATTTTTCCAAAAAAGTGTAAAAAGTCAAGGGAATCCCCCAAGTCTATTCTAAAATTCAAATCTTCCACATGGATGGCCCTAATTCAAAGTGAAGATCAATGGTAGATGAGAGTTGAAATCTGATTCTCCCTCCATTTCTCTGCAACACGTATGGAAGTGTGAGTTTTCATGATTTCTTGTCTTTTTCTACACGCCAAGTAGAGAAGGAAGTTAATGGTTATATCTAAAGTTTGGTGATAAGATGTGCAAGGTGTCTTTTGCCATTAAAAGGCTCTAAATTTTTTGCTCCATCGAATTTTCTATTTTTCTTCTCCCAAGGATGCAAGGGGAGAGATTTGAAAAATTAGAGGCGCAAGTGGTTGCAAAATTTAAAGAAGATTGATCTACTAGAGCAAGGATTTGAATGCTTGAGGCACTCGATTAAATATACCCCCTTGAGCACCTGAAGACTTTTTACAGATTTGATTCTGAGAATCACGAAAGAATCATGGTGAACACTAGTGCACTAAACATTTTTTCTCTTTTGCGGGGAAGGGGCTCTATTGGTAAAGGTTATAAAGGCCATGAATTCATCGTGGAAATGGTTGGGAGTTTTTGGAAAGATCAGGATTGATTTTCTCCAGCAGAAAAATCTTGACAGAGCCCATCCATTTTGAGAATCCACCTAGAAAGCATGTATATCTCTCTTTGTATCAAATTTGATCGTGTCAAGGTGGTTGCAAGTGTAAAACCATTGAAAAGCTTTGATATTGTTCTGAAAACTTTCCCTTGTTGATAAATTTGATCAAACTTTGAGTTATTCTTTGTTAATCTTGAGTAAAGTGTATTTATTTCATCTCTAAATGCATACGAGTAGTTTTTGTTGTTTCTATTGCAATATTGTACCAAAATATAGTCCAATCATACAGGTCTCAGTACTTATGATAGTATAGTGGCATCTGCAATTTCATTCCTAAGAAGAGCCTTCATCTGGGAATGGGATAAATGGTTTAAAGTCACTTTTCTTTCATTTTGTTGATAGAGATTATCTGTAAGCCTCTAGGTGTGCCTCAGGTGTGAATTGGTTTAAATATTGGTGCTTTATTGGGTCATCTAACTTGAGCCTTCATGAGAGAATCCAATAGGTTGTGTGAAAGAGTGTTGATCTGGGCCTCCATTGAAGCATATATTCTAGTTGAGGAAAAAATTTAACTTTTTGTCGCATTTTGTTGATTGAATCTTTCCATTTTGCATAAGCTCTCAAGAATCTAGTGATTCAATTCCATCATGTTTCCCCTCCCACCAAAATTCATTTAACAACAACCAATCCTACTCATAATACCCCAGTTGGTCATGTGTGTACACAAATGCATAATCTTTGTTACCAAACATATAGAAATAATCAGGGTCTCAAATGTCTTTAGTAACCTTTACCTTGCTATGAGAATATCTCCATAATCTGGAAGTGACAACTCGTGAGAGTTAGATTTGGTGTGTTGATCATATTTTCCCCAAGGCCTTCTCTACATAATTTATGCAAAAGAAAGGTACTTGTATCTCCTTTCAAATAGTAAAGGTTAAAAAATAGGTTCTCTTACCTTGGTTGAAAGGCACAACCTAAAATAGTTAGGGTAAGATCATATCCTTTTAAGGTGCTACCCATCTCTCCAAAAATCCAACTAACAAAAGGACAATAAGACCTCCTCCCTAGCTACAAAATTTCATATATCTATGATCTGGTTGCCTCTAAGCTCCATGTTGAATTAGTGTTGCTACTTGGTCTGAAAAGGAGAACAAATTTGGGTCCAAACAGATCTCTTTCTATGGCCCTTGCACCTCATATTTAAAATAAAAATGCATACCTCATGCTTCTCCTTGCCTCCCATGCCTAAGATCATGCATGTTCTCATGAATAATGTTTATTCATGGCTACCCATAAATTAGACTCCAAAATTTGGATTGCAAAGAGGTGTAAAAATATTTCATGTTTGTAAGTACGAAAGATATGAATTTTATTTTTCCTTCCTTGGAGATATGAAAAGTAGATCTAGCTGTAGTAAAAAAACATACAAGAAAGCTTAAAATTAAAACAGTAGAACAAAATAACTTGATCAAACCTCTAGTTGTCCTTGTCTTATTGTTCACATTGCCAAATAATGCCGAGAAGGAAACTACCAGGTAACAGTTGATTTTCTTTGAAAAAGATCAACCCCCCTTTTCCTTTGATTGGCCAAGAAGCTGGTTTTCCAATCAAATTTTTATTTTATTTTTTTTGCCTTTGATTGGCCAGCAAGCTAGTTTTCAAATCAAAGATTTTTTTTTCCCTTTGATTGGCTAACAAGTTGGTTTTCCAATCTCATCTTTTTTTTTTCCTTTGATTAGTCAACAAGTTGGTTTTCCAATCAAAACTTTTTGATTTTTTTATTTTCTGAAATGATAGCATGAGAAATATTAGAGAAAAATTTGATCCATCGTCAAAGTATATTCATCAAAGTGCATCCTATGTAAAAAAAGAAGCAATGTTTGAGATCTCATAAAAACCTCTTTGTATATTTGGTAACTCCAAGAAGATTTATAAAAATTGTGTATAAAATTTCTAGGTCTTCAAAGCCTGAACTAAATTGTGCATTATCAGAATCACCATACTAATCTTTGAATCCCAAACTAGTGATCTCAAAAGATGGATTTTTTTATGTATCAATTGGTTCGTCCAAACTGCTCCTTGGTTAATATTGTTGGTGCTAAACAATATTCATACTGGTACCAAGTACAACTATGGAAGTTCCTCTTGATGTTAGCACAAAAAAAAAGTGCTTTCCTTGATATTCACAATAATTGCTTCTTAATGTTATACAAGCATATACAAAAATGAAGAAATTGAATAGCATGAAAACAATTTTTTCTAATGGATATGGTTCAGAGATTTAATTTTACTATGGGATGAAAAACTAATTTGGATGGGTGGATTTATTTTTAGTGGGTTTTTCTTGGCTGTAATGAAATCCTTGAATATGGATGAATTTAATTAGAAATTCTACCACTTCATTATTACAAACTAGATAAGCCAGTTTTTTACTAAGGTTATGTGTAATAAGATCACTGAGTTGTTAGTTGATACAAGGGGGAATAGTGGTGATTGTCAAGAATGACATTTGATTTTTCATCAACTAGATCTACTTTCAAATTCAATATTATATTCTACCATTTCTGGATCTAAATTCTTTCTTCATACCATTATACCTTCTTGATCAAACATCACAATCATTTTCTTATACACAGAGTTAGTTTGTGGGGAGGTAAATATTTACAATCTAACATTCCTAATTGTAGAAATAAAATTTTAATCTATATTGCATGAAATAAAATAAATCTATTTGTTGAAAGTAAAATTCTAAATAAACTACTACGAAATACTTTCTATAACAAAATTTTCTAAGGGGAATTCTATTGTCACTAGAATATTCTTTTAGAAAACTCTGAATCTCTTAAAAACACCGTGTCCCTGGAAATGACACTAAAATAATGAGGTTCGTCAATCCTCTTCATTAATAATATCAATTTAGGGATAATGTCTAAAGGTTGTATGCATTACGAGAAGAAGATCTTGGAAAATAACTCCTTTAAACACAATCCAAACTTGCATAAAATAAATCACATATGCATAAATTTAAAGTTACACTTGCAGAAATATAAACACACTTGCATAAATAAAGATTGCATGAAATAAATCAAACTTGTGTAAATGAAATTATTGAATTAAAAATAACTTAAAGATAAAAAGAAACCTGCAAGTTCACAACATAAATTATAATGAGGAAGGATCACATAACATCAAATCAGAAGTTTACAAAAAAGGAGAATGACAAAAATAAATAAATTAACATAACACATTGATCAATCTTCCTTGAAATGAGTGTCCAGTTCATTCCTTAGAAGATGAATTAATTCATAATTTTAATTAAAAACTTGCAGAATGATTTCAATAAGAATATTGGAAAGAAAGAACAGATCCTTATTCCTTAGGAGAAAAATGAAATATCTTAGTGTGGAGCGTGGAAGGTTGCATTTATGATTCATTCATCCAAAAAAATCCTTATTTTAGGAAATACAATCTGATCTTATCTTTATTCTAATCCTAACAACTAAGATTTCCATCTCCACAAAATATGGAGAGGGATATATTATTGGAGTCAAAGTCTTATCTCGTTGTTTTAGGAGGATTTGTTCCCAAATATTCTCCTTGATTTTTTGGTAATGAGAATCACAATGATTTTATTCTCCTACATTATTAGAAGTATTTGTTTCCTTAAAATATAATTTTTGCCAAATACCTTTCCCAGATTTTCCATTTGACTTTATTGTATTTTATTGTGGAACTTTTGACAATTATCTGACACACTTTTTCCTTAGACCCCAGATCAATAAAAGTTATATTTCTCTTCATTTCTAAAACATTTACAAAATTTGAATGATTTTTTTGTTAAACACATTTCTATGAACAAAATTCTCTCTCATATTTTGAATTTAATTTTTTTTCTTTTTATAGAACTTTTGTTTCTCATCTGATATACTTTTTCCTTAGACTGCAACTCACTAAAAGTTAGATTTCTCTTCTTTGGTAAAACTTGTAGAAAATCAAATTGTGGTTTTTTTTAAACACATTCCTATGAACAAAAAAATCTCTTAGATTTACCATTGGATTCTCTGCTTATTCAAAATTCCTCAACAAAATTTAATTATGTTGATGCAGGTTTTGGAGCTAACATTACTCTATTGATGCGGGTTCCGGAGCTAACTCCAATGGTTCGAGAAAAAATGTTACTCTTTTGATGCAAGTTCCAGAGATAAATCCAATGGTTTTGGAGCTAACATTATAGGTTCTAGAGCTAACTAAAAAAAATAAAAATTTGAATGTGATCTTGGATTGAGATAAATCTTTTTTTGAACTTCCATAATTTTTAAAGAGGAATCTAGATATTAAATCATATTTGAGTTTAGATGTAATGTTCATGATCAGTTCAATTTTTCACAAAACTAACATTATATTTCCTTTATGGCATGCATACACAATACTTTGCATCTTTTCCCAAATAATCAATAGGATTAGTCAAAAAAATATATAGAAAACTATATCTAAAAAATGAACAAGATATATATCCTATATTCTTTCTTAAGAAAACAATAACTTCCAAGATTACATTTAAATCCACTTTCAAAGGTAACTTGGAAGGAAAAAATAATGGTAATTTATGGCCAATTTATGGCCTTATCAGTTCTCATTTATGATTATATCACTTTATGCAAATAATTTTTGATTATATTCAGTGGTAGAACCAATCCTCAAATTCATCCCCTGCAATGCAATTCTTGAAATCATATTGTTCATCTTAATGTAATCTTAAATTATTTTATTTTCCAGTTGTCAAAAAGAGATGTTTTAATTTTTGCACTATGATTTGTTCTTTCTTTAAATAGTGTGATCTATCTTGACTTGACGGTAGTTCTACCTTTCTCGCTCTAGTATTGAAATTTTAGTTTTTCCTTTTGCAAATTTGATCTACTCTTGAATCTTTGCAGTTGATTTCTTCATGTCGTGTTTCTCTAGATGATATTATCCTTTTCAATTTATTTTTTACTTTTGATTTCAAGCTTATTCAAGAAAATCCATTTGTTTAAAATTGTGAGTACAAGAGACAGGGAATTCTAGATCTCTAACATAGTTTTATTCTCTCTTTCATGTAGCTATTGCAGATGTTTGCAAGAGAGGCAAGGGCAAGTGAAAATAAACTAGGAGAATCCATATAAAAAAGAAATGATGGATCTCCCTTCCTCTTTTTATCATAACTTTATAGACATGCATTTTAATTATGCACTTTCTTTCAGAGTTATTTCCATGGCTTCTATGGGTTCACTGTACTTATTAATTATGAAATAAATTATAATTTCTTCGAGTGATGTGTTGTAACTTTATCCATTTTGCATTATTATTCACTTACACGACATAAAATGAAGAATGTACAACTCATACACACTAGGAAAATTTAATTTAATCATAATTAATAAAAATAAGATAATTAATAACAACTAAAAAGTGAACAAAGATACCCCTAAAGTAGATTGTCCCTCTATAAGCTTTGGGTTGTCCATCTTCATTTTGTTGTGTCCTTCCTGTTTGCGTAAAATGTCCTGCACCTTTTTTGGAGGGATCTGGTGCATGATCATGATAGATATATAATGGAAGGACATGCTAAGAGGAAAATAGGAATTCTGAAATTGGTAAAGTGGCATTTCACTTCTCTTCTCTCCCTTACTTAGTTTTCTTCATGAATTCCTTCCATCAAAAATAAAGTTTTGAGTTGCCCATTTTTGCAAAAATACAAAAATTGTCAGCATTTCTAGAGATCCTGTGGGGAAATCTTCCTACTAGCTTCAAAATAATTTCCTTTCTCTAGTCCATTGCGTATGGATTCAAAGAATATAACCAAAATATTGCACTTTTTAAAAAAAACTGAAATTTCTAAAAACAAAACTAAATTTGGGATAGGATATGGTAAACCAGATCACGTGCATGAATGCACTTATTGAATTGAAAAACATTGCATTGTGTATGACTTGCACTTATTCAAGTGAAATCCTAATCTACCTTACTCTAACCAGCAACAAACTGAAGCTAAACAAACCCTGAAAAAGGCTTCAAAAATTAGCCTCCCTTTCTCCAAAACTAAGGCCATGAATTCATCTCTACAAACTAACAAAGGGAAAAAGCTGGAAACAAGATATATGCCTTGACGTCGTTCAACAGATTAGTCCAAGAACTAGGGAAAAACTTTTTCTTATCTACAAGCTGCTCTGGCATAATTTGAGGCCTGATGTTGAAAACATGAAACTCACTTTTTTGCTGTAAGACATGCATGAAATATGGTACTATTGTAACTGAATGAGAATCATCCAACTAACAAATTGAAAAAGGTATCATAGTAATGAATAACTTTTATGTTTTAAACTGATCTGAATCATGAACATCATTTTCAACCATGAGCTCTTTTTGAATTTTTTTTGAAACTTGTTTTGAGTCTTCCAATTATTGTAACTCATCCTGAAACTACTTTGAGGGTTGTTTTTTCTCTACAAGTTGTTGTTCTATGACTGTTGTGAGTGATTTTTTAGAATTACTATCAAATTATTCTACATTACTAAGATTTTCCATGTAGTTTGAAAACTCAAGATCATATCCTTATTCTTCATAGGCACTATAAAGATACATGGTGAAGTCTGAAAACTCTAGATCATCTTCTTATTCATCGGCATATATGTGAAATTTTTGTTCTCTATCATCTTTTAGGTTCATTCTAAAGGTGATATGAACACGTTTTAGCTCTTTCAAACTGTTGTACCACAAAATATATTTCCCCTTGATCATTCTGATTTGACACAAAATTTGTAAGATCAAATTTGTCTTGTTTTTGTGCACAAGATCTTATGTGGGAAACATGTTGTTATGACATATTATCCTCAAAACATGGTTCTTCCACGAGGGGATAAAAAATATATTCATCCAATGGCACTTCTTTCTCTTTTTCAAGTACAAGAGAAACCTTATCAACTAGAGGGTCTTTGAATGATGAAAATGCAAAATCATTGAGTTCTATAGGTTTTTCTTCACCTATGTAATTTTTCAAATCTGACAAGAAATCAACCTCTTCAAGTTGTAAATCCGTAGAAAACTTCCGTTGGATATCAACCTCATTTTTATTTGAAACTGATCCATCCTATTTTGATAAGACTATAAGTTGCATGAGTATGGTGCCCTTGTGAAAACCACAATTAGAATGTGCAAATTGTTGATCATCTTCTGAATAATCTTGATCTACTTGAAAAATAGATTGTTCCTTTTGGATGGTTTCTTTCTCTAACTCTGGAATGAAATCAAATTAAAAATTTTACATCCATCCATGAAAATTATACAAAACATCTTTCCTATTGTTTTCTTCAATTGGTTGTCCCTCCTTGATAATATTCTGATTCTCTCTTTCTTGGACTATAAGTACATGTAAAGGAGGAGGAGCGGGGTTAATTTCAGCCTTAACCGGTAAACTTTGAACCAGAGGCTGGGGTACAAGGTTTTCATTTAGAACAACATCTGGACATCAGTTTTGACAATTAAATTTGATTTCAGTACATTATTGTGGAATAGAAAGAGTAGAAATTACAACACTTTAAGAATTTGGAAACTGAGTAATAGGCTGAATTGGATGGCAAGAAGGATATGTGGGCACTGAATTCTAATAAACCTTGTGTTATTAATTTTTTACTTCTTGTAACTTTTCATAATGTTCCTTGACAACTTAAAATGACTTCTTAAGTTCCTCAACCTCAATCTCAAGATCTCTCTTCCTTTCACAATCAGCATAAACCTCTGCATAGCTTTGACCTTGAATAGCGTAATGATCATCATATTGATAATCATATTGATTTCCAAGGTTTGGGTCAGAAGGATATGCGTTCTTATAGGGATCATAGAACTAATCTAATGGGGAGAATGATAAAAGGGGATGTGGGTTTAGCTGAGAATATTCCTGAAAATGAGGGTTCATGGCTATTAGACCTCATAAAATATTGAAATATGTAAAAAAGAATATGTTGTTCACAAAAAACAACTGAAAACATCAAAATAAAAGATCTGGTTATATTGAAAAATACCTGAAAAATGTAGCTGAAAATTTTGTGAAGTTGAAAAGTGTTGTACTGATATGAAATCAGATATAATGAAGTCGACAGATGAATTTTGAACCGAATCTTCAATTTTCTTAATTCATCAATAGTAGTTCTCGTTCCACCGGGCATGCCGAAAACTATTCTCTTAGAAGTGCACCCTTGGTGACAGATGAAAGTAGGTTTCTAAGCTTTCTTTATCTCTCACTTCCTTACATACAATGGAAATCAATAAGGTATGTCGGTATACCTATTGCTGAGGTGAGTCTTTGGTATCAACATCGGTTCCTTATTGATGTATCCTAGACTATTTTTTTGGGGTTTTGAATGAAAAAAGATGACTTAAAAATGGTATACACAAAATTGAAGATGACTGACGCAAATAAAATTTAGAACAAATTACAGATGCAGGTTTTTAACATAATCTTAAGCAAAAACACTTATGTATTAAGGGATAAATCACAACAACACAACAATTTTAAACATGCACAGTAAGACTATGTAAAAAATACTAGATTTGCAACAAGGTAAGATGATTAATCTGGGAATTAACATTGACAAGAATAATAGAAGATACACACCACTGCAAATAATTGGAAAGGAAATAACTGGTTCTCATTCAAGGAAAAACTAACAAAACTTATGCTTCAACACTCCTGTATCAAAAAAGTCCTCCTTGTGCCTTGCTAGTGCACAAAATATATATAAAAAATACTTCACCCAACCCCTCCTAAAAATAGGTTGTAGTTTGTACTCACCCATGCATGCTAATTTTACCCCTTTATTATGAATAAATAAAGGAATAAAAATATACATGTTGATTGGAATGAGGAATTAATAGCCTTAGTTACAAATATACACTTAGTCAAAGTGTAGTTGACTTCTTTATTTTTTAATACAATTAATAAGCGTGGGTGAATATTTTTTACTAATATAGCTCTTGTTTGTTGTGTAAGTATCCTTTTACAAGTGCATGATCTTTGTCTTCTTTTCCATGATGTGACTCATGTATTTTCATCCACTTGCATGGGTATTATGTATTTATCCATTTTGGGTCATACCAGTTTTGTCTTCTCGTAAAGGCATACAAAAGTACCTTCTTTGCAAAAATAATGCCTTTAATCTTCAACATTTAGCAAAATTTCTTCACTTGCAATTTGGCGACCACATGTAGGCATGAGCACAATAGTAATACTATTATTTTGTGAAAAATAAGGTAATTATCTCGACTTTACTATCATGCAGGCCTCTGATGTTGACCACTGTGCATACATTGTCTCCCTCCATCATGGCAATTATTTGTATTTGACCCATATTTCATCCCATCATTTCTAAACTTGGATACTTAATAAATGATAAGTGAACATTTTGACTTGGCTATGCATTGAAAAGACTCTATTTAAATATTCTTTTGAAGGTATCAGGCAATGGGCTACTTATTTGGTTAATAATTGTTGTTTGGTCAACATCAAGGTCTCCTTTGATTTATATGTCATATATATTGGCCCGTTTTGATCATTAACCACCTTTGATTATTACAAAACAATAATACACAGATCTTATTTTAAGGTGAGAAGGAAACAATCATTGTTCAAAAGTTGGTCCCCCTCCACGAGGGCTTGACCCTTATGATTGCAATGTCAGTGTTTTTAAAACCCAACCCTTGTTAGGGTTTTCTTTGAAGCTTGAAACGTAGTAATTTACAACTCAGGTTGAGTTAATGTAGTCCTCAATCGAGTTTCTATGGAAAAATATTAGAAACCATAAATCATTTTTCATTTCACTTGAGCCGTTGAGGGGATGGCGAAACCATGCAAATTTATTCGGCGGCTAAGAATGGAGATTTCATTTTATTTTCAGGTTAACTCTGTGGGAAATTCTAACAAACCATGGTGGCCATCAAGCCTTTGAAGCTTATGTTTCCTTTTCAAAAATGGTTAAGTAATTCAAAAACATTCTAAGCTTCATTATGGATTTTCTTTACCTCTATGCTTTTCGAATCTGGACGCAATTATTGAGCCCACTGTTGGGGTTTTGATATTGTGTTTGATTTGATAGTAATTTCTGAGTATGGTGGCCATTACTACAATGATTTCATCTTTGTTCTTCCTGTTGGTAGATATATTTGGACGAAAAGGGAATTTTCTATAATTTTGTGCTTCGTGGAGGTAAACCCTTTTTTTGGATCATCGCTCCTCTATTTTCTGTTATTATTCCAACACTGGAACCTTTCTATATGAGATTTATATATTTTACTAGCACCATATTTGATCGTGGGCATGTTCTATAATGTTCTCGTGAAAAGAACTATACATGTTTTACTCCTTGGCCACTATTTTAATTGTTTTGGTCTCTGTCTTTCATCATATTTTGTTTCCTCCACTGAGTAAGTTGATCTCTTACTTCCATTACTTGAAACTGTATTTGTTGAACTTTTAAGAAAAAAAAGATTCGGGTTTTGTCGAGCTTCTTGTTGTTTGGTTTCTGCTTTGTTTATTCAGATCCATACATCGATTTGACCTTTTAGCTTACTGTTGGTTGATTCTTTGAATATGAGTTTTCCATTACACGAGGTAATGGCTTTATGTAATTTCTGATCTTGAAGATTTCTGTAACCATTATGTGCCCTTTTGTAGCTCTAATTCGGTGGAGTTTTGACCATTGACTTGCTTATATTAACTCAGTCACAACCATTCTTGCTAGAATGAACTTTGTTGAAAATGGATTCAACCTTGTATCTCTATTCTTTCTAAATATGTAAGCTGACCACTATCGAGCTAAAGTTCTAATATTTTTATTTTAGTATTTATTGCTCTGAAGCTCACCATTTTTTCGAAAATTTCGTTGGGCCTTTTTTGGGTCAAAGTCATGTAGAAGGGTTTTGTATTTAAAACTGCCATATTTTGAATGGCCGCTCTGTAGGATTTTTTCTCTCAAAGTGTTCATGTTATTCAATCACCTAGAGGCCAATGAAAATAATCCTATTTTCCATCTAGAAACTCTAGATATAAGCATTTTTAGTATTGGATTTTCTTAAAAACAAAGAATGACTTTGAAATTTGTCTCGAATGGTTGTATTCTTAGATCTTGGGGTTCTTAGATGCAATGTTATGATATTCATCTCATTTATTAATGCTCGGACTGCTTGAATGGGAGATTGGTATTTTCTAGTAGACTGTCTTGGCATATTTTTGAGCTTTTAATGTGTATCTATGTAGATCAGATTTTATCTTGCTGGGTAGCAATAATTGCCGGTTTGAATAACCTTCTATGATTTTAATGTCAGGAATTGCATTCTTCATTTCTAAAAAACTTAACCTATGGAAGCCTGAGTCTCATTCACTATTTGCTAGTATGATGCAATGATATGATATTGCTTTAATCTTTGCCAACCTGAAATTTTGGTTGAGCTATTCTACATTCATGTAACATACAACTTTGGATGTAGCTATATATCTAATTGGTATTGACATTGCATTTGAATTCTATTGTATTGGTGCATTCATATCAATTTCTTTATTTGAAAAGATGACTGTAAGATGTACCCGAAAACATCACTTCATTCGTACTATCTGATATGCAATGATATTTATTTCATTGCTTTGTTTCTCTTGGTAGAAATTTTGAAACAACCCCCTCTATCACTTGATTACTCCATGCTCTTAAAAATACTTAAACAATGTACAGTGTAAGCTTGAGTAATTTTCTACATATTTCCTTCGTGACTAGCCACTCCAGAAGAACAATTTTGTTACTGTATAAATCATATTTTCATTAAGCCTGAATGTCCTTGCATATCCTTTTGTTTCTGGGTCAATAATTTATTTTTTGGTTACTTATTCTTGAACCTTTCCTACTGATTCATCTGAATTTTATTAGTTGTACTTGGACAACTATCTCCTTTATTGCTTCTAGATACTGTGTCTCATTGGGCATAATATGATGTTGCACTTATTCCTTATTTGGAAAATGTATCTTTCATTTTATCCTTACAAATGTGTGATTGCATTATGGATATGAATGTCATAGTCTTCTTCATGTAACACCCTTATTAATGATATGCATTGTACACTGAACAACTTTACTTGTTGTTTTAGCTTGAATACCACTATTTGAATCATGAAACTATGAACTCAAAATCATATCTTAAGTCATTATTATGTGCTTCTTTAAAACTGGGCTAATATCTAAGCTTGGGGTTGTAGCATAATGGCATTCATTTGATGGAGAAAATTTCTTAAAAATGAGATGCTTTACATTTCTAATTTGTATCATCTTTGTTGCAAAAAATATATCTGCTTTATCCAATGGTAGAACTAATCCTTGAAATTTGTCCTCTTGTGCAATTCAACTCTGCAAATTTATGATTGTTCATCTTCATGTAATTTTGATTATTTTCATTTCTAGTTGAATACAAAGAGATATTTATTTCGACACTATTATAGTTGTTCTGTACTACCAAATATTCCTGAGCTCCTAATGCTTTTTGTTGGAGATGTAACAACCTTCTGAAGAATTTGCACTCTTGAAACTGTGGACTTATTTTCCTTTCTATATATAGATTTGATCTATACTTGAATCTATGTACATTGGATGATTTTATGCTTTGTATCATTCATCTATACTTGATGATATTTGCTCTCCATTTGTTATTGTACTTCTGAAGTGCATTATTTCAGAAGTGCATTTATTAAAGTTGTGAGTACAATATGAAAGGGAATTTTTAGCTCTAACATTTAAGTTTTCACTTTCAAGTATGAGGTACAACTGCATGGAAGTTGAAGAGGAAAGATGGCAACTAGAAAATCAAAATTAGGAGAAATCCATCTGATAGAGGCAATGATGGATCTTTACTCAACTTTTTTCATAGTTTTACATGTCATACATTTTCTTTATGCACTTTCTTAAACTAAGTTATTCCACGGCTTGTGTGGGTTCATTGTACTTAATAATTATGAAATAAATGATAATTTTTCATGTTATGAGTTGTAACTTTCTTCTATTTTGCATTATTATTTCACTTACATGATGTAAAATGAAAAATGTACAACTCATACACACTAGGAACATTTCATTTAATCATAATTAATGAACTTATATAACTGATAACAACTGAAAAGTGAGCAAAGATAAGCTAATAATTACCTCATCCCTGAAGTACAATGTCCCTCTCCAAGCTTTGGGTTGTTCATCTTTTCTTTTCATGTCCTTCTCATTTGTCTCAAGATCCTGCATTGTTTCTTGATGGGTATGGTGCATGATCATGACAGAGATGTGGTGGAAAGACATGCTAAGAATAAGATAGGCATTCTAAAACTAGTAAAGTGTCATTTGAGTTATATTTCTCTCCCCTAGTTAGGATCATTTAATTAATTCCTCCATCGAAAAAAAAGTTTCAATTTTCCGATTTTTATACAAGTACAAAAAATTTCAATATTTATGGCAATCCTGCAGGGAAATTTTCCTACTAGCTTATTGACAAATGCATTTCTCTAGTCCATTGTGCATGGAGTCAAAGTATATAACCAAAATATGAATTTTTTGAAAAACTGACCATTTTGGAAAATAAGCTAAAGATGGCAAAAGTATCTGGTAAACTAGATCACATGCACGAATGCACTTATTGAATTGAAAAACATTGCTTAGTGCATGAAATGCAATTATTGAAGGGAAATTCTAATCTACCCTACTCTAACCACCAATAAATTGAGGCTAAATGAAACCTGAAAGAGACTTCAAAAAGTACCTTCCCTTTCACCAAAATCGAGGCCGGAAATTCAGCTCTATAAACCAACAAAGTGACAATGATGGAAAAAAGATATGTACCTCTATCTTGGTCATCAGATCAGTCTGAGAACTGGGAAACACCTTTATTTGATTTGTAAGTTGATTATGACATGATTTGAGGCTTGTTGCTGAAAACATGAAACTCACTTTTGTGCTCTAAGTTAAGCACGAAATTTGTCATTGTTATAACCGGCTGAGAATCAACCAAATACCAAATAGGAAATGCCCTCCTAGTAGTGAATAAGTTGACCATTTTGATCTGATCTGAAACATGAACATAATTTCCAACCATGAGATCTATTTGAAGCTATTTTTAAAGTTGTTTTGTGTCTTCCAAAAATTATAACTCACACTAAAACTAATTTGAGGGATATTTTTGCTCTATAGGTTATTGTTATATTACTGTTGTGATTGATTTTTCAGTAGTACTATCAAATTTTTATGCATTACTCAGATCCTCCATGAAATATAAAAACCCAAGATCATCTCCTTATTCATAAGCACTATCCAGATACATGATACAATCTTAAAACTCAAGATCATATTTTTCTTCTTTGATCAGTTATGTGAAATTGTTGTTCTCTTATCATCTTTTAGGACATTCCAAAGGTGATCTAAAAATGTTTCAACTCTTTCAAACTACTATACCAAAACTAATATTTCTTCTTCATCATTGTGATTCGACATAAAATATGTAAAATCAAATTTATCTCATCTTTTTGTATAAGACTTGATCTGGGTTGCATGTAGTTCTGACATGTTCTCCTCCAAAAATGGTTCTATAAGAGGGGTTACAAATTATCTACATCCAATGAAATTTCTTGCTCTTTTTCAAGTAAAAGAGAAACCTTAACAACTAGAGGCCTTTTGAATGATGAAACTATGAAATCAGTGAGTTCTATAGGTTGTTCTTCACCTATACAATTTTCCAAATCTGACAAGAAATCAACCTCTTTAAGCTGTAAATATACAACACACTTTCCTTGGCTCTCAACCTCATTTTTATTTGAAACTGATCCATCCTATTTTGATAATACTATAAGTTGTGTGAGTATGGTGCCCTTAATCACACTACACTCAGAAAATGCAGATTGTTGATCATCCTCAAACTACTCTTGATATGATAGAAAAATAGAATGTACCTTTTGCATGGGTTCTTTCTCTATATCTGAAATGAAATCAAACTGAAACTTTGACACCCATCCATGCAAATTCTGCACAAAAATTCCATCATTTTGTTGTCTTTAGTTGGCTACCCGTCCTTGATGCTATTTTTCTCCTCTCTTTCCTGGACTAGAAGTATGGTAAAAGAGGAGGAGTGGGCCTAATTTTAGCCTTAACTGAAATTTTTTTCAGTAGAGGCTGGGGTACAAGGTATTCATTTATAACAACATATGAATGGCCACCTTGGACACTTAAATTTGAATTCTATACATGATTACGTAATAGGAAAGCATGAATTGGAGTAGTTTGATGATTTGGAAACTGAGTAATAGGTTGAATTGGATGGCAAGAAGGATATATGGGCATAGAATTATGATAATCCTAGTTCCCTTCATTTTTACTCCTTGAAACTTTTCATAATGTTCCTTGAAAGATAAAAATGACTTCTTAAGTTCCTAAACCTCAATCTCAATATCTCTCTACCTTTCACTGTCAACATAACCCTCTGCATAACTTTGACTTTGAATACTATAATGATCATCATGTTAATAATCATATTGATTTCTAAGATTTGGTTCATAAGGATATTCATTCTGATACGGGTCATATAACTGATCTAAAGTGAAGAAAGGAAAAAGGGGCTTCCAGTTTGGCTTATAATACTGTTGAAAATGAGGGTTCATGGCTGTTGGACCTCATAAAATATTAAAATATAAAAAATAGGTATGTGCTTCTCATAAAAACAACTGATAACAACAAAATAACAAGATTTGATTTGATTGAAAAATACCTTAAAAATGCCAGCTGAAAATTTGGTAAAGTTGAAAAGTGTTGTATTGATCTGAAATCAGATTTAACAGAGTCATCTGATGAATTCTTCTCTAAATATTCAATTTTTTGAATTCATCAATAGTAGTCTTTTCCCACCGGGCTTTCCAAAAACTATTATCTGTCAGAAGTGCACCATTGTTGAGAGATGACAACAGGGGTTTCTTAGCTTGCTTTATCTCTCACTTCCATAGATACAATGGAAACACCTCAAGTATGTGGGTATACCAATTGTTGAGGTTAGTCTTTGGTATCAAGTTTGGTTCCTTATTGATGTATCCTAAACTAGTTTTTGTGGGTTTTGAGGGTAAAAATATTGCTTTAACTGAATTGAAATGGGGTGATAAACCAAATTTATTAATGCCTTTGACTGATTATGTGCACAATAAAATTGAGAACAAATTGTAGATGCAAAAACCAATGGTTTTTAGTATAATATTAAGGAAAAATACTTATGTATTAAGGGATAAATCGAAACAACATAAAAATTTAAACATGCACACTAAGACTATGCAGAAAATACCATATTTGCAGCAAAGGTAAAATGATTAGTCAGGGAATTCACATTAACAATAATTAATGGAAAGATACACACCACTACAAATAATTGGAAAGGAAATAACTTGTTGTTATTGAAGGGATAAAACTGGTAAAAATATCCTTTAGCACTCCTGTGTCCAAAAATGTCCTCCTTGTGCCTTTTAATTACACACAATTTATAGAAAAATTACTTCACCGAATCCCTCCTAAAAATAGGCTACATTTCTACTCGCCCATGCATATAAATTTTACCCCTTTATTATGAATAAATAAAGGAATAAAAATAGACATGTTGATTATAATGAGGCATTAATATAAACTTGGGTGAATATTTCTGGCTAATTTAGCTCTTGCTTGCTGCGCAAGTCTCTCTTTGTAAGTGCATTATCTTTATCTTCTTTTGCATTATGTGACACATGTATTCTTCATCCAATTGCATGTGTATTCTGTCTATATAATAGTTTTGTCTTCTTGTAAAGGCATGTAAAAATACATTCTGTAAAAAAATAATGCCTTTAATCTTCAAAAATTAGTAAAATTTATTCAATTGCAATGTGGGGACCACCTGTAGCCATGTGGACAGTAATAATACCATTATTTTATGAAAAAGAAGGTAATTAGCTCTACTTCGCTATCATGCATACATTGTCTTCCTCAATCATGGACATTATTTCTATTCAACCCATCATTGGTCCCATCATTGCAAACTTGGAAACTTGATCAAACATAATTGACCTTTGACTTGGGCTATGAATATAATAATCTCTGTTTGATAAGACTCTATTTAAATATTCTTTTCAAGGTCTAAGGCATTGGCCACTTATTTGGTTAATAATCAATGTTTGGTTAACATCAAGTTCTCCTTTGATTTATATGGAGTATTTATTGGGCCCTTTTGATCATTAACCACCTTTAATTATTATAAAACAATAATGCACAAATATTAGTCTAAATTCAAAAGGAAGTAATCATTTTTTAAAAGTTAGTTCCTCTACATGAGGGCTTGACAATTATGATTGCAATATCGGTGTTTTATAAACTCAGCCCTGGTTAGAGTTTTTGCTGAAGCTTGACACGTAGCAATTTTCAACTCAGGTTGAGCTAATGATCTCTTCGGTCGAGTTTGTATGGAAACATATTTGAAATCCTAAATCATTTTTCATTTCACTTGAGCCCTTGAGGGGCTGGCAAAACCATGAAAATTTAATCAGTAGAAAAGAATTGAGATTTCACAGGTTTTCTGGTTAACTCTTGTTGAAACCCTAGCAAAACATGGTGGCCATCAAGCCTTTGAAGCTTCTATTTCCTTTTCAAAAGTAGTAAGTGATTAAAAAACATTTTGAGGTTCATTATGGATTTTCTTTAGCTCTATGCTTTTTGATTGTGAATGCCATTATTGATCTCACTATTGACGTTTCGATATTGCATTTGATTTGGTAGTAAATTCTGAGTATGGTGGCCATTATTGCAATGATTTGATCTCTATTCTTCCTGTTGGTAGTTGTATTTGGAGGAAAAGGGTCTTAGCTATAGTTTTGTGCTTCATGGAGTTAAACCCTTATTCTGCATCATTGCTCCTCTCTTTTATATTATTATTCCCACCCTAGAACATTGATTGTTGAGGTCAATATCTTTTATTGGAACCATATTTGATCATGGGCATGTTTTGGAAGGTTCTTATGAAAAGAAATTTGCAAGTTTTACTCCTTGGCCACTATTTTCAATGTTTTGGTCTTTGTCTTTCAACATATTTTGTTTCCTCCATTGTGTAAGTTGATCTCTTCCTTCCATTACTAGACATTGTATTTGTTGAACTTTTAATAAAACAAGATATGTGTTTTTTTGAGCATGTTACCGTTTGGTTTCTTCAGATCCATGCATCGATTTGACCTTTTAGCTTACTGTTTGTTAATTATTTGAATATGAGTTTCCCATTACACGAGGTAAGGCTTTAATATTTTATGATCCTAAAGATTTCTGTAACCATTATGTGCCCTTATGAGCTCTATTCTAGGGATTTTGGACCATTATTTACTTATTTTAACTCAGTCACGGACATTCTTGCTAAAATGAGCTCATTGAAAAGTTATTCGACCTTGTATCTTTGCTCTTTCTAAATATTTAACTGCCACTATCGAGCTCAGGTAATGTGATTTGTGTTTTCTTGTTTATTTCTCTTAAGCTTACCGTTTTTTTGAAAATTTCACTCGGACTTTTGTGGGTGGAACTCATGTAGAAGGATTTTGTATTTAAAACTGCATATTCTTGCATGGCCGCTATATTGTATTTTTCTCTCGAAGTTTTTGTGACATTCATTCATCTAGATGCCAATGAAAATATTCCTTTTTATCTCGAAACTCTAGATATAAGGGTTTTAAATTCAGATTTTTCCAAAAAATGAAAGAAAACTGTGTCATTTATCTCGAATGGATGTATTCTCCATCATGGGGTTCTTTGATGCAATGTTATGATATTCATTTCATTTATTTGAGGTCGGGTTACTTGACTGGGAGCTTGGTACTTTTTAGTATATTGTCTCGCATATTTTTGAGCTTTTAATGATTTCTCCATAGATCACATTTTATATTTTTGGGTAGCAATAATGGCTTTAATAGCCTCTTTGATTCCAATGTTAGTAACTGCATTCTTCATTTCTTGAAAACTGAACGTATGGAATACCGATTCTCAATCACTTTTTGCTAGTATGATGCAATGCAATGATATTTCTTTAATGTTTTCCAACCTGAAACTTTGGTTCAGATCTTGTACAATCATAAAACATACAACTCTGGATGTAGTTCTATATCAATTGGTATTGACATTACACTTGACTGCAATGGTATTGGCACATTCATATAAGTTTCTTTATTTGTAAAGATGATTGTAAGCTATACCTAAAAACATCACTTCATTTGAACTTTCTAATATGCATGATATTTATTTCATTAAATTGTTTCTCTCATACCAATGTTGAAAAAAAAAACCTCTTCATTTGATTACTCTATGCTCTTAAAAATACTTAAACAATGTATAGTGTAAGATTGGGTAATTTTCTAGAGCTTTCCTTCATGAGAACAACTCTAGAAGAACTATTTTGTTACTGTATACAAAACATTTGTCATTAAGCCTTGATGTCCTTCAATATCCTTTTCTTTGTGGTTCAATAATTACTTTTCTGGGTGCTTATTCAAAAACTTTGCTACTGATGCATATGATTTTCTTAGTTGTACGTGCATAACTATCTCCTTTATTGCTTTCTAATACTCTATCTTATTTGGCACAATGTGATTTTGCACTTGTGGAAATTATTTGGAAAATGTATCTTTTATTTGAACCTTACAAACATGTGGTTGCACTCCGGATATGAATGTTATAATCATCTAAATTTAGCACACTTCTTAAAAATTGGGCTTTCTAAGCTTGAATGGTTCTAATGACATTGTTTGATTAAGAAAATATGTATTTTAATGAGATGGCTCCCATTTCTTATTTGATCACTTTATGCACAGAAATTGGAATTTATTTAAGTGGTAGCACTAATCCTCATATTCCTCCATTGCAAAACAACTCTCGAACTCATACTGTTAATCTTGATGTAATCTTCAATTATTTTCTTTTCCAGCTCTCTGAAAGAGACGTTTTAATTCCTGCATTGTGATTTGTTCTTTCTTTAAATACTATGTGGTATCATGACTTGACGGGAGCTGTAGCTTTCTATGTCTAGTATTGAAACTGTACATTTTCCTTTTGCAAATTTGATCTACACTTGAATATTTGCAAGATGATTTCTTTGTGTCATGTTTCTCTATATGAAATTATGCTTTTCAATTTCTTTTATACTTCTAATTTCAATCTTATTTAAGAAAATTATTTTGTTTAAAACTGTGAGTATAAAAGACAGTGAAGTCCGGAGCTGTAACACTGTTTGCTTCTCTCTTTCAGATACCTTCTGCAAATGTTTGCAAGAACAGAAAGGGTAATTGAAAATCCATTGTGAGAATCCGTCTGAATAGGAAATGATAGATCTCGCTTTTTCTTTTTCTCAAAGCTTTACACATATGCATTTTAGTTATGCACTTAATTTCAGAGTTATTCCCACTGCTTGTGTGGATTCACTGTACTTAATAATTATGAAATAAATGAGAATTTCTCCCTGTGATGAGCTATAACTTTATCCCTTTTGCATTCTTATTTCACTTACATGAAGTAAAATACAAAATGTACAACTCATACACACTGATAACATTTCATTTAATCATAACTAATGAACTTAAGATAACTGATAACAACTAAAAATTTAACAAAGATATGCTGAAACTTACTTCACTCCGGAATTATATTGTCCCTCTCCAAGCTTTGGGTTGTCCATCTTCTATTTATTATGTCCTTCATGTTTGTGGTCAAGTTTCTTCACTTTTTCGAAAGGGATCTGGTGCATGATCATGAAAGAGATGTAATGGAAGGACATGCTAAGCGGAAAATAGGCATTTTGAAACTGGTAAAGTGACATTTCACTTCTCTTCTCTCCCTTAGTTAGGTTCATTGATCAATTCCTTCCATTGAAAATACAAAGTTTTGAGTTACCCATTTTTTACACAAGTGCAAAAATTCTCGATCAGGTCTTCCCACGACATGTCTAAGTGTTTAGAATTATACAAGTCTGATTACCAAGTGATGATTCCCATAAATTTATCTTGCAGTTAATCCCCAAGATAAGGCTCAACAACTATTTAGGTAAAGTCATACATTTCTTTTCCTTATTTGATAGATTTCATTTATAGCCAATTTAGCGCATTTTACTATGGTGTATCTCATTAAATTAAGGATCATCTACATTATTTCAATTACTGGATTAATATATAGGTTCATCCATAACTATATTCATTTACAAACATTGATATTTACATACACACAAGGATACTAGGTCATTATCGGTCAAATATTTAATCCTAAGGTTCATGCTGATTTTTGTAAATCTTGATATCAGTTAACATCTGTTAGACAATGGATTTAAGTGTAAGTCCCTATAGGATGTGAACTTCAATTTTGTTTAGTTTATGGACTTTAGGGCTCAAGTTCTAACTTACATTCCCAAATAATTAATTTCAATTGATTTTATCCCTAAGTTAGTACACATGATCTAAGTATCTATGAGGAAATAGAATATAATTAATTTCGTAGTTCAAGAGGGTTGTGAAAGTCACATTAACTAAGGAAGATCATGTTTCACTTTACTTGTGGAATCCTAACACTCTCGCACCCCTATTATTGGCCCAATTCGACAAGCTTATACATGCATTGTAATTTATGATAGTATATGCCACTAATATATCAGTAACCTAGGAGTTCAAAGGATTGGTTGACTATACGAAACCATACATACTGTAGGTATTGCACTTCTGAAAAGAGGTTACGGTTTCTTGAGTGATCATTTAGATGTCTAAGTTGCAGAGGGTATTTGGAATCCTAACCAAGGTCACTTAATGTACATTTACATCCTAGATGAAGCCTGTGAAATCTAGATTTTGCATATTAGGGGAATTCTGAATACTCATGATACCACTAGTCCTTGTCATTAATGGATTTATCTCTACAGAACTACTGACCTACAATGGGTCACATCATCCTGTCCATTGCCACCCAGATCAGGAGAAGTGGGAATCCTAAGGGGAAATACTCCTTCATTTAAATGATCTATCCGCATTTCTCACCCATTAAGGGTTACGCATTTATGGATTTAGTTCGCTCGCCATAGAATAGTGATTTAAGCACATTATGTTTACGATAATAAAAGATTTCACTTTAGACTTACCCTCTGGTAAATCTAAATGCCATATTAAGGTTACATTTTCTCAAAATTATAATACACTAATTTTTTGTCAATGTTTCACCATTCAACTTGTTAGTAGTTGCCTGCATGAGAACTCAATAGTGACATATTTTGCACGATTTGTTAGCCTCAATCTTCTACTTTATAGATCCCAACTCTTGATCCTCGTACTTCCAAAGGTAGTCGACAATATGTTGTCCACCAAACACAAGTCAGCTTAGCATATATGTAGTTTTAGTTCTAGATTAGAATCCATTTGATAGATCTTAGAGTTTAAAGTTTTGTTTTGTCACACACCCATAGACTACCGAAATTCTCATTATTTTGCGTTGTATCCCCGTAACCACATACTGCAAGGAAAAGTTGAACCATGTTGTTCTTAAGCTGCTGGGTTCACTTGCACTATTCCTATCTTACTAAACATTACATGCAGATGATGATCAAAGCTAAAACTTGTTCGATCATCTATCTTACTTAAGTGAGAAGGTGTTACACTCACACTTGTCTAGGATTTACAAGTTCACGAAGTAAGATTTTAGTTTCTTCACGTGTTAAGGGACAAGATCATGATACGATGGAGTGAATATATGTAAAAGTTTGTAAACTCCAAGGTTAAGCTATTAAATTTAGTCGTTTCAATATATCTATATTTTCTAGTTAAATAATTTTACAACATTCTAGAGCTCACTTTCATCATAAATTTCACACGAGAAGAAATCTGGGGAATGATAGTTTTCTAAGATTCTATGATTCATTCCTAACATATCTGAGGTAGAATCTTGAAGTCTTTTACAATACAACTATGTGGGATCAAAAGAACAACCATGTTTAGGATGAACATTCTGTTTACACACTAGCATCAGGAAAATAGCTATTACAAAATTCACATTAATAAACCTTTCAATAGTTCGCGAAATGTTGAATTATCCTCTACAACTTCATTTAACATATATATATCAATACCTGCTCTTTTAATTTCTAATCATACACTCATTACTTGAAAAATAAGGAACCTAAGAGAAATATAATGCACATTTTCCAAAGTACCCCCTAAAACTAGCATCTCATTCATATTACAAAATTTCAATAATGAGTCTTTACTGTAACATAGCAATACACATATATATTTTTTGCATTAACATATATAAATTACAATAATGCACAATGTGTTGCAACTACACCATTTTTCCATCTTACTTGCATCATAAAAAACCATGTGAGCATGAAATCAATGATAAATTTTTGGCAATTGAATATTGAAGATGACAAAGCATACACATTCTGGTCACATCAACTCAACTATATATTACCTTGATAGGATATCCGCATGACCATACAAGAGCCCAAAAGAGAACAAATATTTTCCTGTGATCCATTAGTTCCAGAGCTAAACGTAGGATACTTTCTCATTGACATAGACACAAGGTTGCATATACAAGTTGTCAGAACACCTATAGGGTATTTTGAGAAGATCACACAACTCCTAGTACTAAACATAGAAGCTGAAAAGGCTTATGATCATTGGATAGTCGAAAGAAGAGACTGATTCTTCACATGACCATAACAGGTCCACAGCAACCAAGAACTCATGGTTATGATCCCAAGGTCCCACAACCCAATGAGCCTAAAATTTAGTTAAGTATTGACACCGGTTTACGAATGTTGGTATTTAGATCCTCACCACTCCCACCAGATATCAAAATAGAATTTTCCTTACTAAACATAGTAGCCAATCAATCCAACATTTTCGTATTCGGTCTAATTTTACTTAGTCAACAACGACCAGAGGCCTACAAAACCCCCTTACCAAACTAGCAAGGAATGCATTTTTCCCCAAACTAAAGGTTCTATGAAATTATATAGTAAAAATACTAGAGGGTTGTGAACTCGAGAAAGCATTTCGTTGCTCAGGATGTTTCACCTGATTTCTTGGTTTTTTCCGAGAAGTACTTGAAGAAACAGATAAGGTAAAGGTGGTAAGAGTAATACTTGTTTTTGGGATGGTTGAAGGTTGTATGCGCGTGTACCTAAATCCTAAATTTAAATGATTGTGAGACATTCCTTTTGTCTAGGAGGAACTACCTGTATAAGAATCAAAACAAGACCACCATAGAGAGTTAAACGATATATGCAGTGGAATGCCTAGCATGTGCTACTTCCTAGATGGTTGTCAGTCCTATATGGTTGGACTGCCTAGATCCTAGAAGTGTGATACTTCCTAGATGGTTGTCAGTCCACTTTTTTTAAAACAATTCAATGCTGTAAATAAAGTAAATGTTGTCCTACTGTAGTTTAATATGATTTAGGCATCTCATACAAATGCAATAGGCCAGATCTAATCTAACAGGCTAGGCTAGAAGGAGATCCAGAGGTCAAGTAGGTTGGTTATAGGTGAAATCTAAGCTAACGGACTAGGTTAGATACAGATCTGAAGGTCAAATAGGTGTTCGGGAAGGTATATGTCAGAAACAGGTTGTAATTCTGGTAGAGATTAGGCGACACAGAGACCGACCACGATTTTGTAAAATTTATAAAAGTTGGAATGTAATCTGGTGAAGGTTAGGGAGAACCGACGATGGAGGTTAGGTCGGGGGCTAGCTAGACTCACACCTGGTCAAGGTCTTTACAGGTTTTTAGGCAAGGATGGAGTTATTAGAGGGCTTTGGGTGGTCACAAAGGAGGTATAGGTATGTTACGAAGGTCTAGGGTTGGTGAGGAAGTCAAATGGGTGGTTGGGCGTGGTATTACAATGGTTGGGTAAGGAGGGTGGCTGAAACTGGATAGGAGGTTCGTGAAGAAACGGTAAAAGGGATAAGATCCTTTGTTAGGAGTAACACCGATGTTAATAAAAAAATCAAATAGATGAGAGGGAAACACTTACTTTTTGTTGAGCTACTGATCTGAAGCCCAGTGGAAGAGTGGATATGTTGGAAGGTGTTTGGAAGAGGTTTCACTATTGTCTCTAGCGAACCTGGTTTTCTTTGACTGATGACAAATTAATCTTTGCTTTGGTGTTGCATCTAAAAAGATTGAATTCATGCAATAAGGAAATCCAATGCCGAAGGTTCAACAACTGATTACAAAGGTTTTATATGGGTCTATATAGGATATGTTTGGTTAATTCTGGCATAACTAATGTCGGTTTAGGGGAACCGAAATTGGTTTAGGGTGAAACTGATGTCGGTTTGGGTGAGATACCTTGGGTTGTTCCAGAAGTTTCTTGGGAAGTTACTCTGCCATTTGATAAGGGTCTCTTATTTTTCTCAAGATGAAAACTAACCTTAGGAGGCTTTTAAATGTGAAGTGATGGGATGGGTCTAATGTTAGGTTTGTCTTTGGGAATTGGTTTAGGGTTTAGGTTAATGGGTCAAATGATGGGGGTGGTTTAGGTGAGGTGTATTTAATAAAGGCAATTATATTAAATAGATGTGTGAGGGTAGTGAATTAATTTAATGTGAATAATTAAATCAATGTGTGTCTCGAGTAAAAGGACTATTAACTTAATTAAAATAATTAAATTAATGTGTATGGAGGTAAATGACATTAATTTAATTAAAGTAAGTAAATTAAAATGTGTGGGGTGCTGGAGGTAGGTGATAAGGTGTTTGAGGATGAGGAAGTGATTATAGGGCTATGGTAGGGGACCAAGGTGATTACGACACGATTTCGGTGTCTACATTTTACCCCTTCTTGTTGTGTAGCTTTTATTTGTAAGCGACGTGAACAAGAATAGAGTGTGGTTGCCCCAAGTTGAAATGAGGGAGATCCCACTCAAAACAAAAACTGATTAGGTGACAGGGTGAATCGGTGAGTGGTTTGATAAAAGTGGATGTGAAGAAGAATAGTGAAAAATGGGGAAAGGAATAAAGATAAAATTGGGCATATAGGTAAATGGATAAATGGGTAAAAGGGTAAACGGGCCAAGGTCAAAGGTAGTGGCAGTTGAACACACACACATGTATAAACTGCGACATGGTACCAGGCTGAAGATCTTGGAAACTCTACATTGTCTGTGGTCGATAGGTTTATCCAAACAAGGTTGAAGTGATTTCGGTATCCAAGGTATAGGATAAGGTCAGGAAGTACAACGTAGGCTAGGTGTAAGAACATTTAGGTATGTTCCAGTACACCAAAGGTGGGGTCAGGATAAATAGTCATGGCAATAGGCTAGGTAAGGTCATTAGGTCAAACAACATAGGTAACGGTGTCGTAAGGTATAGCGAACACATGAGGTCAAAGGTCACTAGCAATGGGCCAGGTATATAAGATCGAGGTCGCGGCATGGGTAAGGCTGAGGTAGGGGTAAAATAAGGAGACACCAATCGGTGAATGAGGTGAGGTTAAAGAAGGTGGAGGGCCAAAAAAGAAGGTAAAGTGGGCTAGGTAGGTGTAGGGGAGGCAAAAGAAAAAGGAGGTAAGGAAAATGAGAACAATGTGAGGACAATGAGTATGCAGGGTAACCGACGGTAGTTAGGATGAACTGATGACATTGGAGAGGAACCGATGACGGTTTTCTAGGACATCAGACCGACATCGGTCAAGGGTTAATTGACGTTAGTTGAGTCGGGTAGAGTATCAAATGTGGAAAACCTACATTTCAAAATTCATTTACACATTTTTAAGGAGAAGAAAAGGAGAAAAAGGGAGTAAAGAGGAAGAGGTCAAAAGAAGGCAGAGAGCTTGGTTGGCAAGCCACATAGACGGTATTGAGTGGGCGAGAGGTGGGGGCCGCAAGAACGAATCGAGTGAGGTGATTAGTGGAGAGAGTTGGAGGTCATTTGAGGATGGCAGAGGATGGAGAGGGATCGGGAGGAGTGGTGGAGAGGCCAAAGGTTCTAGCACGATGGCGACAATGGTATCAGGTAGGATTTGAACCTTTGGTATTGATTTTTGAGTTAATTGGCTAAAAATATAAAAATTATAAAAAATGGGGGTTGGGGAGGAGAAATATGAAAATAAGGGAAAAAGAGGGGGCAATGGGAATGGGGAAGGGTAGGGGGTAGGAGAAAATGGTAATCTAGGGACATTGAGGGGTGTAAGGAGGGATTTGGGTGGGTAAAATGTCTAGGAAGGGAAAAAGTAGGGTTGGAAAGTCGGGATGGGCTATACGACAGTGACCGACATTGGTCAGCATGTGGCCGAAGTCAATGGGTAGTGACCAGTATCGGTCACAAGAACAGTACCGATTCCGGTCATGTTGAGACTGTGAGCGGTTAGGGTATAACCGAGGTCATTTAACCTAAGTGAAGATGAGGGTAGAAAGGAAGGGTAAGGGTGGGTTAGGAAATTATGGTAGGTGGAGGAAGGGTTAGGGAAGAGGGAAAAGGGTTAAGGGAGAATGGGTGGTTTTGGTAAGGGTTAGGGTAGAATGGTTTCGTGTAAATGGGTGGTTTGGGTGAAGGTTAGGATAGGTGGGTAGGTTTGGGTGAGGGTTAGGTTAGATAGGTTCAGGTAGATGGGTTTGGGTAGGTTTGGGTGAGGGTGAGGTTAGACAGGTTCAGGTAGATGTGTTGAGGAAAGAGATGAGATCGGGATGTGGGGTGGGGAAAGAGATTTAGGTTAGGAGGTGCGGTAAAAAATAAGGTAAGTTAGGAAGGTGGAGTAATATATTGCTTTTGTGGGATGCAGGCTTGAGATGAGATTTGGATGAGGGCAAGGGTGCCACCCTTCTTATTGACAGTATGGAAGATCACGACGCAGGTAGAGTGACCGCATATGCCAGAGGTGGGATTGATAGGCATGTGGCGCTACCGGCATGTAGTCTGGGAGGCGAGTGTTATGGTTGCCCTCATCGATAGATGGGACTCGGCAACCAACACCTTCCATTTTCTGATGAGGGAGATGACAATAACCCTGGAGGATGTCTGCAAGATCTTGCGGTTTCCCATATTAGGGGCCCAAGTTTATTCCATCTCTTCAGAGGTGTCTAAGGAGCTACTAGCACCCATTTTTGGTGAGGGTGTAGTGGACCTGATGTTCCATAGTGCTAGCCTGAGCTATGGAGTGATGTATGGAGCTCATCCAGAGGAGATGAGGTTAGTTGTACTCTTGATGGAGGCAGTGTGCTACTTCGCACTTCCAGATGAAGAGGGGGGAGATTTCGAAGCTCACTAATGGGAGTCCTCCATGACATGATGATACAGCGGACATGGTTCACATGGGCACCTACATTGCTGATGCAGGTATATAGAGAGCTATGGGCCTACGGGAGACTATGGAGGTTCAACATCTGCTACATCTTACTACTATATTATTGGGCTTACGAGCAATTTTTTTGTGTTCGACCAGTGGGGATGCCCCGAGCAGATGAATTCCCACAGAGAGTTTTGAGAGTGGGGTACAGGCGGTGGGTACCATCCATGGTAGAGGCCCGAGGTGCCAGAGCTACTCATGATGTGGCTTATTACAGGAGGTTGCTAGAGGGGTTGTCCAGAGTTGACATCATTTGGCCATGGAGCTAGCTATGCTATAGATACATCTATGGATAGAGGGGAGGAGAGTTAGAGAGCATCAGTGGATACCCGTAGAGTGTGTTAGATGCCAGTTTGGATTGGTCTAGGGTGTAACTCCTCTATACCCTCAATACCGGAGAGACGATGTGGAGAGACCTATGTCTCCACCACGACCAACAATACTTACTGGCTAGGAGGAGCATCTAGTAGACACCCAGATTGATGACACTGGGGTGGTACAAATGAGAGCCATACTACCAAGGCTAGGGCAGCTAGACTTAGCCACCATCATAGTTTAGAGGGACGCCCTATAGGGGTAGGTGGCTACTTTGGTGACGCAGCTTGGGATCATATAGGGACAACTTATAGGTTCAGAGGCACAGGTTTCCGTCTTACAGGCCCAGATAGCTATGCTCCAGGCTCAAGTATGGCAAGGACATGTACTTGTACAGGTGGAGGTAGGGGGAGATGGAGATGGAGAGGAGGTAGGTGGTGATGTAGGGGAGATGGCCGCTCTAGAGGCACAGGTGTAGGCTTTACAAGGCCAGTTGGCCATAACGCAGGGGCAGGTTACGGGTCTGTAGGGCCAGCTGACAACAACACAGGCACATGCACTGATTCATGGGCTAACTCAGTCTCTAGTATCAGCATAGGGATTAGCAAAGGTTCAGGGATAAGGGTCCCATTGTACAGGTACCCACGCAGGTAGCGGGACCCATGGCACCTCCACAGATAGTTCCCATGGCAAGGTTCAGAGATGCCCTAGGAGAGGCATGGTATTACCAGGATCATTTGTTAGCTGCCAGGAAAGATGTGTCCTCCTATGCCGAGTACATAGCACAAAAATGCCTCCAGTGAGAGGACCAGATCTTGCACGCATAGTGTGGAGAGTACAGGGGGCCGGTGATCCCTTGAATAGGGTCATTGTGAGGCCACTAGTGTGCAAAGGCCAGCCCCAGGTTAGGGGCCATTAGCAATAGGTGAGGCAGGTGTCGGGCCCCAAACAAGTGTGGCAGAGGGGTCGTGAGAGACACACACATAGGGAGTGTTCCTTGACATCAAATAGGAAGATGATTGACCTTTTGTTGACCGGCCTGTGTGCTGAGTCATTTTTTGTATGTATTATATATTAGACATGCCTGCGTGCTGAAGAGATTTTTGTATTTATTATTGTGTTGTACATGATACTGTCCTATGTGCCGAAGATTTTTGCATTGATTCATTCATTTTTTTTGTATATATGAGATCGACCTGCATGTCGATGACATTTTGTATCATATATTAGCCTGCATGCCGAATTTTTTTTGAGATGATGGCCATGATGAGACGGGCATGTATTTTGAGATACACAGTTATTGATTTATATGATGAGATACATGGTATTTGGTGATGTGTTGATGAGTTTATATGTTTATGAGATATTGGTTTATGGCTTGTGTTAGATGAGATATGGGTTTGTTGGTTTGATATGGATGGAAATTAGGTGAGTTAGGCATGATGGAGTCAGGTCAGTTTAGGATTGGATCGAGTCAGGTTGGTTAGGCATTGTTGAGTTAGGTTTGGCTAGGCATGGATTGAGTCAAGTTGGTTTAGGCATGGATTGAGTTAGGTTGGTTTATGGGTGGTGAAGTTAGGTTATAGGCATGGATGAGGCAGGTGATAAATCGAGTCAAGTTGTTTTAGGCATGGATTAAGTGAAGTTGGTTTAGGCATGGTGGAGTCAGGTTGGTTTAGGCATGGATGTTCATTTCAGTATTTTGATAATAAATGGCAATATAAATGCAATGAGATGGTGTAAAATGTGGAAAATGTGAAATAATATAAGTGGTAAAAGTTATGTGGTATATGGTTTAGATGTCTAGGTTTTTTATATGAACAAGAAATCAGGTAAAGGTGGGAAAAATGGTTTAGGGTAAAAATTGGTTGAGCTAACATTCGAGGGCCCCATGCCCCGGAAATGCTACCTACATATTCCCGATGAAAAAGGATCTCAGACTGATGTAGTTCTCCCATAAGCTATGGAATAATATGAGAAGATAGAAGAATAGGTAGTGAGGTTGATAGTTAGGTTGGATTCGAGGTCATAGGTATGATTAGGTCAAGGTCCATTAGGTTAGTTGGAGAATAGGTAGATAGGTATCGATGATTTTAGGTCGATAGGTAGTGTTGATTCTAGGTCATAGGTATAATTAGCTTCAGGGTATTGATGTGGGGATTGAGAATAGGTAGATAGGTAAAGGTGATTTTAGGCTGATTGAGGTGGGAGAAGAAAATCCCAAAAGACAGGTGTCAAGGCTCTAGTACTATATAGGAAGATCAAAAGGTAATGAAGAAGAGAAAAGATAAGAGAGGGTAAGAAAGCCACCCGATTAGCAAGGATCAAAATGTATGAAACACATCTATAGATAGGTTAGTGAATGTAAGACCCTAAAGACATTGCATGATTGATTACTCTAAAGGTGAAGAATAGTCACAGAATCACCAAATGTCGTAGGTTCAACAAGTCCCTTGAGGTAGTATGAGGTGAAGGTAATTGGGTCACAAAATGGGAAGTAAAATTCCTTGGGTAACAGAGCCAAGATCACAATAGGAAAGTCCATGAAGAAAAAAGTTACTTTTCTTTTTCTTTTTCTTTTTGAATTTTTAGATAGGCTGATAGATGCAGGAAGTCTATATGGGATGAATATATTTCTCCTTGAGGTCTTCGCGAATCTGATCGATGCGGGAAGCTTCTGTATTTTTATTTTTGAGAAAATAGTCCTCTTTTTGGAAAGTCTATGTAGAGAGTTGCAAGATTTTTATAGCTTTCCTTCAAGGGAGCAGTCTACTTATAGCGAAAATTGAAGGAAAAAGATGTCCTTTTGAGGGATTCATCTTTTATATTGGAAGCTTGACTCAAGTAGTTAATCCCTTATGTTTGAGGTGATAATTTTTTGGCTTTTAAGTCATGGACTAGACTATAACAAAGCATTTGGTTCTTGTTGAGAAGGCAAGGGTGAACGACCATGGGATCTCATCTAAAAGAAGACAAAAAGTATCCATCAGAATCATGCCATGTGTAGAGCTATGGTGCACATATTTAAGATAAGGTAAAAGGATTATGGGTAATCACATGATTCTTGTTTATTCGTTGGAGACGAGGGGTGGAAAAAAAGAAAGGTAAATGGCACTCAAGGCACGAGCATGAACTAGATAAATAGTGACGTAGGACTAGAAGTCAAAAATAGAATGGTCAAAGATGTAAGGCATTCAATGGCTCAGGTTCAGGCTTACCATCAAGTGAAGACAAGATACAAACACCTGATCCATAGTCATGGGTCACGATGTATGGTCTAAGACAATTAGAAGAAAACTTGCCACGTTTTCTTTTTTCTGCTTTGGTTACGTGTTGATTTTCCTTAAGGACGAGAACACCAACCTTGAAGGTACGTTCGTGGACACGTTTGTCATAGGCATGCTTGATGTGTTTTTGGTAGACTTGAAGATGATCGAGGGCATGAAGATGACGTTCATCTAATAACTCTAGTTGTGCTAAATAGTCTTGGAAAAATTCATCATCAATAAGCATATCTTGAAGGGAGATACAGAGAAACGGGATCTAGACTTCGAGAGGAAAAATAGCCTCGGTACCGTAGACTAGATAAAAGGGAGTGGCAGTAGGGGAGGTGTGAATACTAGTACAGTATGCCTAAAGAGTGAAATGAATGTGTGTATAACAATCATTCCCAGTATTGTTAACCACTTTCATGAGAATTGTGTTTAGGGTTTTGTTGGTGGATTCGGCTTGGCCATTGGTTTGTGGGTAATATGGTGAAGAGAAGATTAGCGAGATACTAAAAGTGTCACAGAGCTTTTGTAGAGTTTTTTTTTTGAATTTTTTTCCATTATCAGTGATAAGGCGATCTGGAACACCGAAGCGACAAATAACGTGATGATTGATGAAATCACGTATTTTCTCAGCTTTAGTGGAGATGAGGGGTACGATTTTAACCAATTTGGTGTAATATTTGGTAGCGGTGATGATCCATTGTTGTCTTAGGGAAGAGTGGGGATTGATCTCTCTGAAA
Source organism: Taxus chinensis (assembly GCA_019776745.2). Taxonomy (NCBI): domain Eukaryota; kingdom Viridiplantae; phylum Streptophyta; class Pinopsida; order Cupressales; family Taxaceae; genus Taxus; species Taxus chinensis. The sequence goes on along the minus strand of CM034151.1, from coordinate 766,084,928 downwards.
AGATCAAAACCCCATTGAGAGAAGGGCCAAAGTTCACGAACAACCTATAAGGCATGACTAGGTGTGTGATGAAGATTGGCATGTTGTTGGAATTTTACACAATGTTTAACATAGTCGCAAAAATCATGATTGAGGGTTGGAAAATAATAGCTGAGGTGAAGAATGCGTTTAGCAACAGCAAGGCCACTGAAGTGACTTCCACATATGCCATCGTGAACTTCTTTAATTGTATAGAGGATTTCAGAGCTGGTGAGGCATCGTAAGAGGATACCGTCAAAGACGCGTTTATAGAGGAGGCCACCCATGAGGACATAACAAGAGGCCTTCTTGAGAAAGGCACATTGTCCATTACGAGTGAGGTCAGGAGGTAATATAGAAAGGGAAAGGTACTTTGCAAGCTACTTATACCAAAGGTCTCCTGTATTTAGTGAGGCAATTTGGACAAGGTTAACACAACAAGATTTATAAGAAGGTCTTGGTATGTGTTTTATGGTAACATAGATGTCTGAATCGGCAGGGGAAGCCAGTATTTGGGAAGCGAGGCTAGGCATGGTATCTGTGAATTTATTGGTGGATCGTAGAATGGTTTGAATTTTATAGCGATCAAAGGTAGTCCACATGATGCCGACGTAACATTTGTACTCTTGAAGAATTTCATTATGACACTGAAAAACTCCATTGACTTGGTTTACTACTAGTTGAGAATCACCAAAGATATTAATGGACTTGACATCTAAGGCATAGGCAGTCATGAGACCCAATACGAGTGCTTCATATTCGGTGATATTGTTGGTGCATTCAAAGTCGAGTTTAAATGATAAGGGCATGTGTTCACCATCAAGAGGAATGAGAATAATGCCTGCACCACCCCCATGCTGAAATTTGGAACTCTCGAAGAATAAGGTCATTTGGTAAGGGTCATCATCCAAAGAGAGGTTAGTAATGGATTCGTTAGGGAAATTGAAGTTCAAATATTGATTCCCAGAAAGAGGTGCATCGGCGAGCTGGTCAGCAATGGCCATTCCATTGATATATTTTTGGTGGATGAATTCGAGGTCTAGGTCAGCAAGAAGCATGATCCAACATGTGACACGTTGATTTTGGTAAGGTCTAGCATACATGAAGTGTAAGGGGTCAGTGCTGGTCAAAACATAAGTTTTGTGGTTGAGTAGGTAACAGAGAAGTTTAATGGAAAAAAAAAATAAGGCTAAGCAATTTTTTTTAGGATGAGTGTATTTGGTTTCATAGTCTAGAAGGGTACGACTTATGTAATAAACTACCTACTCCCTATGTTGTTTGTCATGATGAGTGAGCATGGCCCCTACAGAGTGATCGTTAGCTAAGATGTATAGGTAGAAGGGTTGGTCGTCTTTAGGTGGAATGAGTATGGGTGGTTGGAGAAGTTATTGTTTTAAGGCCTTACAAGCTTTATGGCGGTCGTCATCCCATTTGAAAGAGACATCCTTTTTGAGAAAGTGATGAAATGGATTACAATGATAAGATAATTGTGAAATGAAACAGAAAATGGACTGTAATTTACCTTGTAGGCTACATAGTTGTTTAAGGGTAGTGGGTGGAGGCATTTCCATAATGGCCTTTACTTTAGCAGGGTCAACTTTTATACCACTGAGGGAAATAATAAATCCCAGGAGCTTTCCTGAGAGAACCATGAAGACACACTTTTTAGGTTGAAGGCAGACGCAATATTTAATGAGGTGGTCAAAGATGGTTTCGAGGATGGTGAGGTGCTCGGGGTGACGTTTAGATTTTTCCAAGAGATCATCCATGCAATCTTCTAATATGTGATGCATGATATAATGGAATATGTAAGTCATGTCCCGCTGATAGGTGGCACTAGCATTTTTAAGGCTGAAAGGCATGACTCGATAGCAGAAGGTCCCTCAAGGGGTAATGAATGTGGTTTTGTGTTGATCCTTTGGAGCAAGCAGGATTTTGTTATAACCCAAGAAACCATCCATAAGTGATAGCATCTCATGGCCAGCGGTAAGGTCAACAAACTAGTTAATACTAGGCAGAGGAAAATCATCTTTTGGATAGGTAAGGTTGAGATCATGGAAATCGGTGAAAATTTGAAGTCCCCCCTGTCACCTTAATGACAGGGACGATTTTAGAAATCCATTGGGGGTAATCGATGGGTAAAATGAGGGAAAATGAGAGAAGGTGTTGAAGTTCTTCTTTGACAAGAACAACAATGCGAGGGTACATTTTCCTCAATTTTTGTTTTATAGGTTTTGCATCAGGAATGGTTTTAATATTGTGGACCACAATAGTGGTATCAATGCTAGGCATGTCAGCATAGGACCAAGCGAAAGCATAGCTACAATTTTTAAGAAAATAATTGAGGTCTTCCTATTCAGCAACATCTAGAGATTGGCCAATCTTGAGAATGTGAAGGTCATCCTTAGTATGGATGTTGACTTTGATATTCAATTCATTCAACATTTTTTGTGTCTCAGAAGGTAACGGCCAATGAATATAAGAGTCTTCAGCACCAAGGTAGGTGAGTATGGATTCATCATCCTAACATTAATAGAAGGAGTTTCATCCCCTATCATGTTAGGATACAAGAAAGGAAGAGAGGAAGGAGCCTCGCCATCGCGGTGATAGGCCAGAGGCCCCAAGGAAATGGTATTTATGGAAAAAAAGGTAGGAGGGATAGATTCATGATCCATCAACTCCATTGGTGAAGGTGGTGAAGGTTGGGTAGGTGAAGAAGGTGGAGAGGGGTCAATGTCTTCAATGAGTTCAATACGGGGCTTTTTGGCAGGTAGTTTGGTAAAACCAATTCCACTACGATCATTTTGTTTACGCGTGGTACATGAAATAATGGTGTGATAACCTTCCTCATAATGGCCAAATCTGAAACCCTTCCAGGCACAGCGGTGTAGGAAAGTGTGAGTAAAGTGGCAGTTGGTAAGCAACTGAACGTCAGCCAAAAACGGTCAGATTTGTGATGGTGGTTTGGGTGTGTATGTGGAAATGTCAAGTCCCCCATAAGTAAGATGGGTATGGAGGTGGGGAGGACCATAAAGGAGACGCTCACCTATGCGGTGATCATAGTGAGGATTTTGGTGAATGTTTCCATACTCTTGTGGAGTAAGGAATGTATTGACATTTTACAAGCAATACTCCCCCATAGTGAGGCATTGAAAAACACCTTCGAAGGGATCAGTGGTTGATATATTGGTAGCTAGAATGGAGGAAGCATTAGAATATAGATCAGCGAAGGTTTCACTTAGCTGGGAAGATGATCTATGACTGGTAGAAGTGACAACAGTGGTAGGAGTAAAAGATTTGGGTGAAGGTGAGGTTGTAACGGCACTGGTAGATGGGCTCTTGTGTGAAGAAGATGTAGGAAAGGAGGTATATGCCTTAATAGGTGTAAGGACATCATTGGGCTGGTAAAGCATGTTGCAGGTTTTGGAAGGTGATGGGTCAGCTGGAATGGTATAGGAACGTCCTTCATGTTCAAGATTTACACATCAGTGAAAAGTAGAAGGGACACAACCCATGGCACGAATCCAGGGTTTTCCAAGCAACAAATTGTATTGAAACTACCCTTCCAAAATGTAGAACAACTCAGGAATAGTACGGGGACCCACACAAACGTGGAGGATTATAGTGTCAAGTGGAGAGGTGATAGTGTCATTGAATGAATGCAACATGACTCGATGTTTATGCATGCAGTTGTTGGGTAGATGCATTTGTTCGAATGTGTGAGAGGAGATGATGTTAATGCTAGCACCCCCATCGATTATAATGCATCAAACGTGTATATTATCGATATGGATGGAGATGAAAAGTGTGGGATCTAGGTCATCGGTTTAGTGGGGGACAATTCTTTCTCCGAGAAACTAAGGATAGAAACTTGGTGAACATAGGAGGTGATGAGGTAGATGGAAATTTGGTGAGTGAGGTGACATGATGAGAAGTGATAATAGATGCTACGGCTGTCGGGTCATTAGTTAAAACTTCAATAGCTTGAAGAACCTCCATGAGGGCTTGACAATGGGATTCCGAGGTTTGGATGAGGTCTTATAAGGACATTTTGAGGGGAGATTGGTGTAGTTGTTTGAGTATGGCATGATATGTGATGCCATTAGAAATGGGGTATGTGGGTCCGCGGATAGTTATTTTAGGTATGGGTGTAGATGGTACATTGTTTAAAGGATTGGTTGGTGGGTTAGCTACCTTTTCTTTACCTCTCTATGCACATGTAGTGACGTTTATCATGTTGATTTGAGGGAAGTTGGAAAATGGATAAGGTGTAGGGTAAGTGGTATAACGACACGAAAGGAAAAAACCTACTATAGGAGAAAATATTTGTGAGGTTAGTTGGGCGTAATGACATTTAGGTGGTGGCATGGAAAGTTCTTTGATGCGAACCATGTTAATATCAAATTTTGGGGGTGGCCCAATGATTTTTGAGGGTGGAGGTTGTGGTAGGTGTAGAAGGAAGATATGAAGAAGGTGGCAAGGGTAAAATAGGTTCATCATCTAGGAGGTCATCGTCATAAAAATTGGGGTCAAAAGGACATAATTGAATGAGGGCAGCCTTTAGACCTTTAAAGTTCCCAACATCATGTCCTGGCACACGATGGTAAGCACAAATTTTAGTACCATCAAACCCTTCCGATTTAGGTTTAAGAGGGTCGTAAGGTCTAAGCGAAGGGATACTGATAGAAGAGATTACTCGGAGGTTAGCCAAGATGGTGGCGTATGATCCCACTAGTGGATCACAATGCAAAATAAAAGTAGGTTTGGTTGGAAGATTAGGTAGTTGTTGTGGTAGTTGAGGTAATGCAGTCTTGGATTTGGGTTGTACTTTCTTTGGTGTAGGTGCAGCAGCAGAAAGAGAGGTAGGTTTAACCCCCTCTTTGGAAATAACCGGTTTTTTTAATTTTTGGTGGTTTTTATTAGGTAGAGGTATAGGGAGAGCACGTGATGTAGATGGCAAGGTAGATGGTGGGAGAGGACAAGTGAATGAAGGGGACAACTGAGGTGTAGCGGTAGGTGTTGGTCGAGGTCGAGAGGGAAGTATAGGTGAGGTGGAAGAAAATGTCATAAGTAGTGAAGAAGGTATAGACGATAATGGTGGTATAGGAGGCAAAGAAGTTATAGAAGGTGATGAAGGATTCAAGGTTCACCTAGGTAGAGTTACAAGATGTGGTGAAGGGGTCAAGGAAATTTTAGGTTTACCCCTAGAGAGATTAGTTTTTGTTAAGGTCGAGGGGTGAGGTCCCAAGATGGATGGTAGGGGTGAAGGTGATAAAGGTGTAGTTGGTGAGGTCAGTGCATGTAGATTAGAAGGTTGGGTTTTTTGTTTAGGTTGAGTTATTGGTTCAATAGGTATATGGGAAGATGTGGTCAAGTCTATCCTGATAGGAGGATGTGCAAGATTTGATTTAGGTGTGACCCCTACAACACTAGTTGGTTTAGATACAAGAGATGATGTTGGAACAGATCGTCTATCAAATAGAGGGGCGGGTTTAGATGAGGAGGATACAGTAGAAGATGTATCGAGAGTTATGTTCATGTGTGGTTTGGGTTGTTGAAACTCCTTCGGATAAATGGTAGAGGTGTCAGTGGAAGATGATTGCATTTGGGTTGAGACTGGGAGTAAGAGATGCCCACAAGGTGAAGACCTATCAACATAGTCTAGGCAGTCGGCCAAACATGAGAACGACACTGTGGTAGATGAGGTAGATGTGGAGTAAGTGGCGATTCCCATAAAAGGTGTATGAGAAATAGGGAATTCACTAGCTTTGGCCTCTATAGGTAAGAGAACCAAAAGTAGGTTCACATGATCTTGGGTAGCTAAAAGAGAATGGTCACCGAGCGGTAATGACAAATCTATTGGATCTTGGATAGGTGGAGAAGGCGATGGGTACTCCTCTGTGGGTGGAGGAGGTAAAATTGGTAGCAGTTCAATGGGTAGGGAAGCTAAAGGGGAAATGATATCAGTAATAATGAGAGACTCCTCCATAGGTGTATGGGGAGGTGAAGGGCTTTCCTCTATGGGTAGAGGATTTCGGGCTAGGATTTCCTTGTTGGAGGGGATAAGAGATATTTGGGAATCAAGTGATAATTAGGTAAAGCTAAAATGTAACTCACATGTATTACTTTCGTTGTGTGAAGAATTACCAGTTTGATCATTAGATGGGTAATGGCTAGGGAATGCTTTCTTGAAAATATGAAGGTCTTGATTGGCAGGTGCATTAGGGTTATCCAAGACTATCTTGTTGCTCTTGAGAATTCCCTGAACAATGTTTTTAAAGGTGATACAATTGCTATCAGTGTGACCATTTACTCAGTGATAGTTATAGTAGTCATTTTCCTTGTACCAACCTAGTATGGGGCAAGAGTGGTCAAAACCAGTATGTGGTTCTATAGGCATAAGGGTGATGGCGTTAGCTTTAATAATCTTTTCTAAAACAGATGAATATGGTTCCCTAATTGAGGTGTATTTCTTTTGTTCTCGTTTGAATTGGAAGGCTTGGACTGGTGACAAATTGGATGAAGGTTTAACATGATTGGATGGGTGGGTAGGGCCAGATATAAGTACCACTGTGTTGGCAGTTCCCTTGGCTTTGGAATAAATTTTCTAAGGTTTCGAGGAAGAGGAAGTATCGTGTGATTTAAACGAGGATTTCTTGTTTCGTAATTGTATCTTCGTCTCTTCCATGCAACAAATTTAAAGCTTACATGTGATTGTGAAAGCCTTGTTGAATGTGTAGAAATTTTTCACTTGTAAGGTAGGTGAGATATGTCTAGCATAGGCTCATGTGAAGAGCTCTATGAGTTCATTTTTTAGTAACTGGAGAGTGAGTTGGTTAATTAGGCTATGCCACCGGGTGACAAAATCTGCGATTGATTCATTGTCATATTGACGCGTGGAATAAAGATCGGTCATGGTAACTTTCTTGACGACATTAATCAAAAAATGATCCAAGAAGACTTGGGATATTTGGTTAAATGAGAAGATGGAATGTCTAGGTAATCCACTATACCAGTTAGGGACATGGGAAAAGTTCGCAGAAGCAGAGCATCATCATGGGTAATTAAATAACACTCATGTTTGAAATATTACAAATGCTGTTGCGAGTCTTCCTTAATGTTAAAGTGGTTAAACTTAGGCATCTCCCAGTGTACGGGATATGGGTGAATGGGAATGGATGGGTAAATAGGCTCATTACAAATCTCATCATAGGTGACAAAATTACGGGAGCCAGAAACAGATGCTTCTAATGTCTGCATCTTGTCCATCATTAACTTGATAAAGTCATTGTTAGGTTGTGAAGATTGGGTACCCCCCAGAAAAAAAGGAGGTTGTTGTAAGACATATTAAGAATAGGACATTCCAGAATATGGTGGTGTCGAATAAGGAGGTGGGAATTACGAGACATACATAGAGGGTATATACCTAGACTAAATGATCAATGAAATAGGAGGTGGATGGTAGTACGTATGTGAGGGTGGGACACTCGTAGTGACCCTAGTAGAGATGGGAGGTAGATATTCGGGAATAGAAAGGACAACGTTTTGAAATGGGGTAGAGGTTACCGACACCAAGGGTAGTAGCATTGCGACTGGTATATAGGAGATAACAGGTGTGGATGATGCTATGTTTTGGGTGGTGGATGAAGGTATGGTGGAGACTGCAGGTGTAATAGAGGTGGTCCGTACGGCAGTCAAAGCTGACGGGGGATCTAGCTGCGACACAACTAGGGATAAAATAGGTGAGGTCACCATGGTAGGATGTGGAGCTGAGGTGGAAGAAATCATTAGGGATGGAGATAAGGATATGGGCATGCCATAGATCAATTTACCCGAGGCATCTCGAGTGGAGGCATGGGTGAGGTAATGGCTCAAAGCTATGGGATTTTGATCCAAGAGTCGTGTAAAATTTGTGTCTCCTGTAGGAATGGTGATAGGTTGATTGCGATCCATGAATGATGAGATGGAAGGTGGTGAAGGGCTAGGTGGTGAAGAGCTAGGTGGTGAAGTACTAGGTGAGAGCGGTAGTTGAATACTATGAAATATGAGGGTTCTTACCTGACTACGGGTTAGCACCATGTGGGTAAGAATTGATTTGGAAAGACTATATTATGTATGAATGGCACAGAACACAACAGAACTAGGAAAATAGTCAACGGTAAGTGAACTAGATTAGCTGGTGAGATGCAAAACAACACAGGGTGACCGACGCTGGTTCTGGAAAACTGATGCTAGTTAGGCTTAACCAGTGCCGGTTACTATGAAAAACTAACAGTCTATTAAATGATGGTCCCAAACTGATAATTTTCACACAGGAGGAGACGTAAGGTGACTGTGATTGAAGTAACGATAATATGAAAGGGGATAGGAGCCTTTTACAGCTCAGAAAGTGAAATTGGTGTCTTTTGGATGGGTATCCAAGAAGACTTTAGACTGGCGTTGGTTGGGTTAAACCGATGCTGGTTAAATATAATCATAGCTGGTTATTGTGAAATTAAGACAGAGAATAAGAAAATTGGTTATGATTTTAAAAAATTGGTGTTGAATCAAACCCAGAAGAGTGAGAATGGTGTAGATGTGGTCCAGGAAAACTTAGACAAAGTCAAAATACACCGACTATGATTGGGAGTGTGCAAGGAAAGAGAAAAATATTGATCGAAAGCTCTCAACTCAAAACGAAAATCAAGCAGAACACTAAGAAAGAACGTCCCTAGAATGCCTATTCTATTACATTTGTTCAACTTATGTTATTTGTATGGACTGAATGTTATGAACAGAATAATATAATTTCTTGGTGAGGAAGGCTTCCTATGAAGAAAGAATTCTAAAGGGTGAGGTTTCAGGAATGTTATGGCAGGGGCGGGCTTCACTTTGAAGTATGACTCAACAAAGTAGCGAGTTGGGTGCCCACTGTACCATGATCGTGTGATCACCTAAAGCTTCTTCTAGGTAGGATGTTGTTTAAGAAAGTATGTATTTTAAATTTTTGTGTTGTTTGGTAAGACTCAAAGAAAGAGAGAAGGATAGAAGTTCTTTTCTATGATTCATTTATCAACCATCAGCTGGTCATGACTTCCAGCGTATAGGTTGCCATCAATTAATGTGAGCTAATGAGTTAAATCAGAATGCAGTGCACTTGTTGTAAACCCAAATCGAAAGTATGCTATTCGATGACAAAAATATATGAACAGGAAGAGGGATGCTTTTTCACTAAAATGTAGAAAACAAGAATAAAGAGGTTCTTTTTAAATACACCAAAAGAATTGTGTCTTTCAGAGCAAGTAGAAAGGAGAGAATTTTACCAAGGAGAAAGTTTTAATGTGAATGCTATTACAAAGGAAACAAACACATACAATTTTTCACCTAGGAATGAAGAAATATGCAAGGAACCCCGAATGGGTCCCATCGGGTGTGCCAAAATGTTTCACATAATTTCTTAGTTTTCCTGAGAAGTACTTGATGAAACAGATAAGGTAAAGGTGGTAAGAGGAAAAGCTGGCTTGGGATGGTTAAAGGTTACATACACGCATATTTGAATCCTAAATAGAAGTGATTGTGAGGCCTTCCTTTTGGCTAGGAGGAACTACCTGTACAAGAACCAAAACAAGACTACCAAAGAGAGTTAAACAATATATGTAGTGGATTGCCTAACATCTGCTAGATCCTGGAAGTGCGGTACTTCCTAGATGGTTGTCAATCCACTGTTTAAAACAATTCAATGCTGAAATAAAGTAAATATTTTCCTACTGTAGTTTAATATGATTTAGGCATCTCATAAAAATGCAATAAGCTAGATCTAATCTAACAGGCTAGGCTAGGAGGAGATTCGGAGATCAAGTAGGTTGGTTATAGGTGAATCTGAGTTAATGAGCTAGGTTAAATATAGATCTCAAGGTCAAATAGGTGTACGGGTAGGTATATGTTAGAAACAGGTTGTAACTCTTGCAGAGATTAGGTTACAGAGAGACCGACTGTGATTTTGTCAAAACCGATGATGGTTGGAATGTAACTGGCGACGGTTAGAGATAACTGACGACAATTAGGTCGGAGGCTGTGGACTCACACAATCTGGGTTTTAAAGGTTTTCAGGTAAGAATGGGGTTAGTAGAAGGTATAGGTATGTTGCAAAGGTCTGGGGTTCGTGAGGAAGTTAAGTGGGTGGTTAGACAAGGTATCACAATGGTTTGGTAAGGAGGGTGGCTGAAACTAGATGGGAGTAATGAAGAAACGATAAAAGGGATAAGATCCTTTGTCAGGAGTAATACCAATGTTAATAAAAAACTGAAATAGATGAGAGGGAAACACTTACTTTTTGGTAAGCTACTGATCTGAAGCCCAGTGGAAGAGTGGATATGTTGGAAGGTGTTGGGAAGAGGCCTCACTGTTGTCCCAGTGAACCTGGTTATCTTGGCTGATCACAGATTAATCCTTGCTTTGCTGCTACATCTGAAAAGATCGAATTCATGATAAGGAAATCCAATGTTGAAGGTTCAACCTTGATTAAAAAGTTTTATATGGGTCTATATAGGTTGTTTGGTTAATTTCGGCATAACCGACGTTTGTTTAGGGGAACCGACATTTGTTTAGGGTGAACCGATGTCAGTTTGGGAGAGATACCTCGGGTAGTTAAGAAGTTTCTTCGGAAGTTTCTTCGCCATGTGATAAGGGTCTCTTCTTGTTCTCGAGGTGAAAAATGAACTTAGGAGGCTTTTAAATGTGAGGTGAGGGGATGGGTCTAATGTTAGGTTTTCTTTGGGCATTGGTTTAGTGTTTAGGTTAATGGTTCAAATGATGGGAGTGGTTTAGGTGAGGTGTATTTAATAAAGGTAATTATATTAAATAGGTTTTTGAGGGTAGTCAATTAATTTAATGTAAATAATTAAATTAATATGTGTGTGGGAAAAGGGATATTAAATTAATTAAATTAATGTGTATTGAGGTAAATGGCATTAATTTTATTATTAGTAATTAAATTAAAATGTGTGGAGTGCAGGAGGTAGGTGATAAGGTGTTGGGCATAAAGAAGTGATTATAGGGTTGTGCTAGGGGACCAAGGTGATTAGGACATGATTTCGGTGTCTACACCAGTAGATAGTGTCTTGGAAGAGCTCAAAATTGATTGAAGCCTTTGAGAAACTATTATATCTGAATGATCCATTACACCAATTCAGGTGAGGAGAGCTTTCTGTTATCACCGAATCACAGCACCCCTGGATGTTGATCAGATTTCTAGTTTGATCGCTCTAAGCATCCAGTGTGATTGGATAACATGGGTACTATCTCCAAGTTGTGGGACTTGTGCTTGAGATAGACCTCCAGAGAAAGCTGGTTCTTGCTCCTAAACTACCTGCCACAATCTACTCTAATGCAGGATAAGCTAACTGTTCTAATCTAAATTTCCAAGGGACCAGGGAAAGAGAATGCATAAAATGAAATCCTACACTAAAGCGGTGATACACCAGAAAAGGAGGGTGGGAGAGTAGTCTCCAAATGTTGAAATACAGAGGCAAAGTGCACACTAGAAGAGGTGATGACAGTTCACCATAATCTAGCAAAATACATTCACAATAATTTTTCAAGCGTACACAATGATAATGAATCCCTGCAAGAACATAATAAATAGACACAATATACTTGTAGAAATATTAAAGGGAAAGAAGAATGCAAGGAAACACAGCAGGGGAAGATATATCCACAAACTGATATTTTATTGCTTCATGATATGCACAGTTCAATCTATTACAAAATAAGGGCCTGGATCACCATGCAAGGAGTACACTACAAGGGCCTGTAACACACTAGCTTCACAAAGCAATTTTGACAGAGCTTTGTTACCAAAAAAAACTCTGCCCTTTACCATGAGCCCAACACTCCAATTTATAGAAAAATGAGAAGGAGAAGAGAAGAGAAAATGCAAATCCCGAAATCTGTCCTTCAACCACCTGTAAGAGGCATTAAATTGAGTGGAATGGTTGTCCATTACTTGAAAAATGCTCCCCATACTGTCCCATGTGCTGCAGCAGAGAAAGAATGATGACCATGCCTCTTAAATGCACTCCCAGCTACCAAATAAAACACTGTTCTGAACCCGGCCACGTTTCTTAAAAATATCAATCAATTTCTGATCAAATCTGGAATTTCTTGATTTATGTGAATCGGGCTCGGAAACACGATTCCAACGGTACCAATTTTGTGCGATTTCGTTGAGAAATGCAAAAGTTATGGCCTTCTGAGTGCAGGCAGCTATTTTGGACCTGGCAGGCGTTTTCTGTCATTTGACGGGAAAGAGAATTTACTGACTGGAGCCGAACACATTTCCTTTATTTAAATATATCTATCCTGACTGGAGTCCAATTTACTGACTGGAGTCCAATTTTATCAAAATCGGATCTCAGAGTCAAAAGTTATGGCCGTTTGAAGTTCCCTGACAAACGTTGACTTTTCCTCCTGTGACACGTGTCATGATTTGATTGGTCCTCGGCCTCTTCGGGTTTTCGCATCCCACTCGTCCCTTTGTCCCATTTGGTTTCGGTGCTCTTTGTGCTGATTTCGGGCGAACCGGCCGGTTCGCGCCCATTTGGCCCAAATGTCCCAGTTTGTTTCGGACTGTTTGTTCCCATTTCGCCCGGTTCGGCCGGTTCGGGCATTTCTGTCCCATTTGTCCCATAGGAGTTAGTGCGAAATTTCTCCTTTTCGGTCGGTTCGGGCGTTTCGCGTTCATTTGTCCCAGACGTCCCATTTGCCTTTGGACCCTTTGGGACAATTTCGGCCGATCCGGCCGGTTCGCGTACTAATTGCCCAGATGTCCAGACTGCCTGTTTCAACAGTTAGTCAATTTTTTTTCAACTTTTCGGCCAGTTCGGATTTCCGCGTCCCGCGCGTACTTTTTGTCCCATTTGCATTTCGGACTGTTTGTGCTGATTTCGCCGGTTCGGGCTTTTCTGTCCCACACGTCCCAGAGGCGACCTTGAGCAGGACTTAGCCAATTTTCATGATTTTTCCTGGATCGACCTATTTTCCTTTTTGAACCTTTTTTTTACATTTTCTCAGAACTTGCTCTCCTCCTCTTGGACAGGGAGTTATACAAATATGAGGGGACCCTAGGAACATGAATTTTCGCCCTGAATCAATATAATTGCTTGCATGTTATCAAAATTACCTTGGGGGTGAATTTTGGATAACACTTTCTTTTCCTTAGATTCGCAGAGACCATTATTGCATGTTGAGGATATAAGATTGCTTGACTAGTTTGTCTGTACCCACATATATTCCATTCTCACCGGCTGTCTTGGCACAACCTCGGGAGGTTGGGTACAAAGAAGAGCTACCTATAGATTCTCATACTCTCATGTCACTTTTCTATCGTACAAAATTGGTGAACCGATGTGAATCAAACATGCAACCTTCTGATCTAGAGTCATATTCCTACCCACTTTTCCAACTGATTCAAATTATCATTTACCTTTTCTATCTCATTTTCTTTCAAATTGGCTTCATCAACAAAATTGGTGAACCCGACATGAACAAACAATTGTTCCCCTTTTATTTGTATTTCTTTCATCCACCTTCGCTCTTTCCCATTATTCTATGGGTATTCATATACCCCCCGAATATCTCAGGATACGACGCATATGGAAGATCTATCTCAAGTCTTGAAGCAAATTATGGTCAAAAAAATAGAAAACCATCACCCTCACTTTCTACATGCGCTGACAACTTTTCATGTAATTACTTATCATCACAAACTCCTCCTCACAGAACTAGCTCTAGGTCTTCATTCTAAATTGAGGAGTTGTATTAGCTCACACAAACGCAACAACCAGAGCCCTTAGGCTCTAACAATATGACGTTTTTGGAGAATCCACTTCATCTCCTCGGGTTTTGTTCAGATCACAAATCAGTAGAAAATTAGATCCACTCCCATTTTTGGATGAGGAGTATTTAGCATGCTATGCTATAAGCGAACAATGCTTCCAAAACATGTACCCACCTATAGGATGTTTGCAAACACATCCCGATACCCTATTCTAAGAAAACACCCCCATTCCTCCACCTATGGGAAATACTCTCGGTGAAGTTTTGCAAGGTAATGATCAATTCATAGTAGGGTATCATACCCCTTTACAACCTTAAGGTATACAACAATTTCCATTAAGGCAAAACATTGTGTCTTTTCCAATCGAGGTCATCTCATCCTTAGTTGATAAGGTTAGAGGATTAGAAATTTCTCAAGAAAATCAAAATTCATATTTCAGGCAAGTAGGAATCCCCAACCCTCTGCACCATCTACCCAAGTTGACCTCCTTTTAGGAATGAGCATGTTAGGCATGCCTCCTCAACATTTATATAGCTATCCATAGCAAACACCAACTAGAACTGCATTTTCAAATGCCACTTTAGTTGAAAGTATGATACCTCCTGGCTTAGCACCAAACAACCCATACCAGAGCAATGCCCCTCCCTACTTGAATATTTATTCAAAATGACCACAACGAGACATGTTCTCTTCTGCTAGGATGTTCACTCAACCACAAGGATTTCCTTATGTCCCTATAAATATATATGTTATGCCATATCAACAACCCATGTCACCCCCACCCCCTTAGTGGGCACTATCGATGGTCAAAACCTATGCAGTAGGGACTTGCTAATAATATTTAAAAGAGCCTCTAGATTTCATCATACAGAGTGTCATTCTTCTAATACCTCTTCCCAATTTTTCCAAATACAAAGGGGAGGGAGATCCAAATGCACATATCAAGGCCTATGCCACGACCATCCAAGAATTGCTCCCTTGGGATGTGGTTGTTGCAAAGATATTCCCTAAAACCTTAGAGGGTATTTCCCTTGATTTGTATTAGAGAATACTTGAAGCCTTGATACACTCATTCAAACAACTTTTGTCAGAGTTTATTAAAGATTTTGATATGAACAAATTGCTAAGAATAGGAATCAGGGAATTTTTACACCTTAAACAAGAGCACAATGAATCCACTACCCATTTTATTCAAATATGGTGTACAGTCTGCTACTCATCAACAAGTGCTCTGAACATGGATCAAATGGAACTATGCAACTTATTCCTTCATTCTCTTAATAGAGAGAAAGGAAGAAGTCTAGAAGTTCCCACTAATAACTTATGATGAAGTACTAGATAGTCATCGTAAGACCTATGAAACAAATGGGAAATTAATTACTCCCAATCAAAACACTATGACCTATCATAATGCTGCAAATACCAATCAAGGACCCAAGATCCTTAACAAAAACCACAGGGTTACAAACAATGGAGTAACAAATCAGGTTAAAATGGCAAACATCGTGAACATTTCACCACCCATTAACGACCAATGAAATAACAATTTTACTCCTACAATCAACGCGGTGGATTTTAATCATCCATCAATACAACAAATAAAATGAAAAATCAAGACACAAGGTCTAAATTGAAACCCAACTGGATATCAGAGTCAAAACCAAAGGCAACAGCCTAAAAATTTTAACTCTAACAACCAACAACCTAATCATGGTTTTGGACCATAGCAGGTTTCAAATCAACAACCTTAAATCTATAATCCCAACTTGTATTGTGGTCTCTACAAGATTTAAGGCCATGATACTAGGACTTTCCATGACTACAATACATTCATGCAACATTTTCTAGAAGACCAAAATAAACTCTTTATAGACATGTTTTCAGCAAATTCTGTAGTACCCACGCCAAGCACTTATACGGGAGCAGTTTGCCTTCAAAATGCACCTATAAATATTTTTAATGATCCGCTCCCAAATCATTCTAACAATAATGGTTTGGATCAAAATGGGATGAACAAGGGTGTTATGACAGAAAACAATGATCATGAAGCCTCAACTTCATTAAATCCACCGGTCACACCCTAATTAGGAACTCGACAACAAACCAAGATAGTCTGCCTGGTAGAGTTAGATACCGAGCTACCTGTAGAAACCATAACAAGAACACAACATTATTATTCTCAACTAGTTTCAAACTATCCATTAGAACAAGACAACATTCAAAAAGCATTGGTAAAACCCATAGGTGCTTATGATTTAATTAATGACTTAACAAAGACCTCTCACATTTCCTTTTTGGATTTGTTGAAGAATTCTCCCACCCACAAGTTTGCATTAGGCCTTGGTAATTTAAAATACATCACTCCTCATCTGGAAATGCAAGTAAACCATGCATAATTTGATGTCTACCCTCTAGGGCAGCAAGATAGGGATACTGAGTTTATATTTGATATAAGCAAAATGCCAACAGACGCTGAAATTGCACGTAGAGGCAACCCAAACTTGTATTTATAGGTATGAGTTTACAATAATTATGTTAAGCGGGAAATGATTGATGATGGGGTAGCAGTTAACATAGTTCCCTTCACTTTTCTTCAAAATCTAGGATATGGAGAAAGAAATTGTTGCACAACATGAAATACGCTAAGAGGTTATGATAGCCTCAAGGCTACTTCAATTGGAACCATAGTTTTAACAGTCACCTTAGGATCCAAGACAGTCCTCAGAAAATTTTATATTATAGATTGAGAAACCAACTATAATATGATCCTCGGTCAACCATGGATACACCACATGAGGGCAATCCCTTCCACGTTATTCTAGGAAATAATTTTTTTGCAACTAGGGAAAATATTTTTGGTGCAAGGTGATCCAAAACCATTCGATATACACCTAGTATACTTAAGGAAAAGAACAGGTGTTCATTCTGAGTTTGAACTCCTAATGAATCAATGTAACAAACCAATCAATTCAAAACCAAAAGAGAAGTTGATACCTATGACAGAATTATAAATTACAAATCTAGTCGAAAGCATTATAGCAATCAAATATGAGACTAACGTCATAGAAATGGTATCATTAGAGACTACCGCAAAAATTGTAGAAATAATAGAGAAAGATCTACCCATTCTCCTACCATTTTATTCTATGGGTATGGGATACACCCTAGGAATTGGTTCCCTTGCATCAGATGAAGTTTGTATGGTAGAAGTAACTAGGGCAGAAGAAACAGATGCGAATAATTTCCAAACCTCCATTTTCCCAATCAAATATTGGACTCTTCATTTCGATGGAGATAGATGTCATTTTGGAGCTAGGGAAAGTGTGATCTTTACCTCTGTCGAGGGAAAGATCCTACCTTTTGCCTTTAAGTTAAATTTTTAGTGTACAAACAATGGGGCTGAATACAAATCCCTCCTCCATGGCCTCATTATAGCCAAAATGATGGGAGATGATGAAATTAGAGTGCTAGGAGACTCGCAATTAGTCGCAAACCAAGCCTATGAGGTATATGAGACTAGAGATTAGAATCTACAACTCTATAAAATGGTGGTATTGGATCTAACTAAAAGATTCAACTTCATATCAATCGAAACAATCCCATGAGAGAAAAAACTTCTTGCGGATTCAATAGCAACTTCAACTTCCCATTTCACTCCAAACAGTGAGTTGGAAAATACAAGTTTCACGGTATCACTTCGTACTAAACCATTGGTGAGTAAAATACCAACAAACCCATTCCTGACACATATAGAAGCTGAGAATGAGTGTTCATTCCTGGATCTCTTTGACAACTATAAAGTCACTCTTGAATATCTAAACTCCTATGAAAAGCTATATCTCACTCATCACATAGTGGATATTTCCCTAATCCCACATTCCTCTTCCTATTTTGGAAATCCCATGATAGAATATACCCCGCAAAAGGATCTCGATATATATGAGGTAGAGAGTGGAGAAAGTTTGGAACTACCTCCAGCCTCACCTAAATTTGAAGAGGAAAACACTTCCTTAATCAAAGAAACAATTGACATAAACATTGGAACGGAGAAAGAACCAAATATTTTGAAGTCAGGATCCTTGTTAACTCCAGAGGAGATAGAAATACACACCCAAATCCTCAAAGAACATCAAAAGGATTTTACATTTAATTACAAAAAAATTACGGGAATTGCACCACATATTGTTGTACATAATCTAGTCACCAAACCAGATGCAAAGCCAATTAAACAAAAGTCGAGACCAATGAAACCAAAAGTTGCTCTCATGGTGAAAGAAGAAGTAATGAAACTTTTCCAAGTGGGATACATCAAACCAGTTGACTATTCACAATGGGTATCTAATATCATCCCTATTCTTGAAAAGAATGGGAAGATACACATTTGTATAGACTTTTGGGACATTAACAAAGCTTGTCCCAAAGATGACTTCACGTTACCATCCATCGATGTTATTGTTGATAGAACAACTGGATTTAAGCTTTTGTCTCTCATGGATAGACTCTGAGGATATAATAAAATTAAAATATTTGAGGAAAATCAAGCCAAGACAACATTTACAACTCCTTGGGGAAATTTTTGTTACGCTATCATGCCATTCGGTATTAAGAATGCTGGCATTACATACTAGTCAGTAATGACATACATATTTCATGACCTTATTCATAAGATCATGGAATCCTATGTAGATGAATTTTTGGCCAAGGCCAAGAAGTGTTACGATCACCTAGAAGTACTCCATATCATTCTCTCATGATTGATCGAATATGGTGCCACATTGAATCCAAAGAAATTCGTATTTGGCGTGACAGGAGGAAAGCTTCTGGGTTACATTATATCCTCACGAGGGATTGATGTCTATCCAGCCAAAATCTAGGCTATTCTTGAGATGATTCCACCATCAAATGAGTCTAGTATCAAATAATCTCTTGGGAAACTCAGTGTAATTTGAAGGTTCATTCCGGACTTGAGTTTTTTTGTTCATCCAATCAACAATTTATTAAAGAAAGATTATATCATTGATTGGATAGAAGAATGTAACAAGGCCTTCGAAGCAATTAAACACTTCTTATTGTCTCCTCCCACGTTAATGCCTCCTAGACTAGCTCATCCTTTAATCATGTATTCATGGGATACTGATGTCTCACTAACCTACATGTTGGCCTAAGAAGACAATGATAAATGAGAATGTGTAGTCTATTTCATTAGTAAGAAGTTTCTTGATTATGAAACACGTTATACATAGGAAGAAAGAGAACTCCTTGCCATAGTCTTTGCAAAAATAATGTTTAAGACATTACATGTTAAATAAAGAAACAAGGAATATTCTAAAGACAGATCATTTACGAACATTCCTCACGCAAGAAGGGTCTTTATCTAAAAAGGTTGGACATTTCATAACCTTAATGGGTGAATTTGAATTAACATTTGTAAACAAGAAATACTTTAAGGGAAAAATCATTACAGACTGGTTAGCTGACAATCCATTAGATGGAGGTGATCTGGTAAATCTATATTTTCCAAATGAGTGCATATACTTTGTTGAAACAAGACTCCCCATCTCTACATGCCCTTGCTACACTAACATCGTCAATTTTATCATGGACCATACATACCCAGAAGGTGCCACATCGCAACAAAGAAGGCAATTACGCATTATTGCTACTAAATATGTTATCTTGCAACAAGTGCTATATCGTCAAACCTTCGATGGAATGTTTTTATGATGCATTGACACTAAAGAATAAAAAAATATTTTTTACGAATCTGACAATGGGATATGTGGAGGCCACTTTGGTGGTCACGCCACTGCTTGCAAAATACATTAGATGGGATTTTTTGGCCCACTCCGAAACATGACGCAGTAGATTTTTTGTGTAAGTGCTATAAATGCCAAGAATTCTTCCACGAGATTCACATGCTAGCACAGGCTCTACAACCAATCACAACCCCATGGCCCTTTTCCACGTGGAGCCTAGATTTGATAATGAAATTCTCTCCCTCATCAACCGATGGCCATAACTTTATAATCATAGCCATAGAATATTTTACCAAATGGGTAGAGGCCATACCTCTCACCACCGTACCAGGTTCTATAATAGCTAAGTTATTTTTGAATTAAATCATTACGGTGTCCCACAAGTCATTATCTTAGATAATGAAACATCCTTTAAAAATGATGAGATCCGTGAGTTACGTAGTAAATTCAAGATAAACAATCATACAGCCTCTCTTTATTACCCTCAAGCCAATGGATAAGCTGAAGCCACAAACAAAACATTAAAATCTATTATCCTCAAAACATTTAAGGAGAACAAATGAGATTGGCATTTAAAATTATACCCATCCTTGTGGGCCCATCGATCCTCAATAAGAACACCAATAGGGGCAACCCCATTCTCATTAGTATTTGGGGCAAAAGCTGTTCTCCCGCTTGAGGTTGAAATACCTAGCCTCTGCATCTCATTACAAGGGATCTTAGGAGAAGAAGCCTATAGAGAGGCACACCTCTCTCAACTAGAAAGTCTTGATGAGGCTAGGCTAAATGCCGAACAAAGGCATAGATCCTATGCTGACTGGATGTGCTAGCAATATAACAAAAAGGTCTATGAATGAGAAATATATGAGGGAGATCTAGTTCTAAGACTAGATAGCCGGATTGATAAGAAAACTAGCAAAGGAAGAAAATTCCAGCCCAAGTGGTTGGGCCCCGACTCATGAAAGACTACGGAAATGGTGTGTATCTCTTGTGTATGCTATAAGGTGAGGAATTCAATCAAATTTTCAATTCCTTGCATCTTAAATGGTTTTACGCATAAGGCATTAGTGTTACCTTTTATATATTATATCTACCCATATTGCATTTAGTCACTTAGTTGTTTCATTTTGTTCACTCATTTCATAACTATTGTCGTCAAGGAACTTATTCTTAAGCAATCCATCACAAGATTCTGAAAATATTGGCAAAAGCATTCAAAATCATATCTCTTCAGTTTTCATAATATCATCAAATGGTTCCCAAATTATTTCATAAATTCAACAGACAAAGTCTTGAAAAAAAACAAACCAAGGCTTGTATACTTGGTCAGACTCATTCTATCTACTTGATTAATTTGTTCTTACCTACATTCTATTCTAGAAGCTTCTTGGTGTCACATTTGTCCTTCTTACATCTCTTTGAAACAAGAATACTCCAAATTCACAAATTAGAGGTGTCAAGTTAAATAAAAAATACTAAACCAAATAGAATATTTTATTTTACACATTTCTTTGCCCCACCAACCTTCGGTGATGAGCCTGCATCTCTTACTAGTGATACGAGGTTGAAAAAGGAAAGAAGTGCCCTTACTCGCCTATGTCCTACCTTTGGTGATGAGCCCATGCTTCCTAGCAATAGCATGAGATAGGGTGTAGGGGGTCCATTCACACAAATTAGTGAATATTAATATTTGAAAGCAAAGTATACCAAGTGAATATTAATATTAAAGAGATCAAATCCTTAAATCCATATTTTTTCAGCCAAGTTGCCATCCATGGATCTAAGTCTAGATAAACTAGAAAATAATTTTCATTCTAAACTATGTAATAGCGTCAAGTGATAGTAAGTACGCAAGTTTGAATTTGATTTCTATCAAAACCTTGTCTTTCTCTCATCATTTCCATTTAGTCAATTTTATACAATTTGCGCCCTTCCCAACTCTTAGCGATGATTCCCCACATCTTACTAGTTGCATAGAGTTAGGAATGGTGCAATTTCATCTCTTTATCACTATATATTCATCACATTTTTCCAAAACAAGAATAAGCAACGAGCATTGCCCAAAGAAGCCAAAAATTTCAGCACTACAATATGTTTTCATCACCAACATTACAAAAAAAAAAGAGAAACATTATGTTCAAACATTTGTTATCACTTGTCATCCATTGCATACATTCTAAACAACATATAAAAACAAAGATTCTAAATACATATACTATACACATGGAAAATGAATAAGAAAATTCTAGATACAAGAAGAAATAGATCCAAAAAGATATCTATATATATATATATATATATATATATATATAATATATATATAAATCATGTTTTATATACAATAACATCATGCACTAGGCATGGTCAAAATGCTCAATGAGCCCAAAAAATAAAAAACCACTCGTATAAACATTCGACCAAAAATCACTACAAAAAGACACCATGATCTCTCAATCCCTATGGGATCCCTTAGAGGGTGCATGACCACATCTAGGACTCCTACTTTTATGACACTCTGAACGAATTGAGGACTCATGATCATGCCTAGTAGTTGTGGTCTCACTATGAGAATGGATCCTCCTCATCAAGTACTCAACAGTCCTATTCACAGCCAACTCAGTACGAAGGGAGGTCATGATCTTTGACGCCTTCCAGATAGGGGTAAACACATCAGTACGTTGGCCAACTACTGAAGGCTCTCTAACATCCTCAGTAAGCTCAGCCTGAGTACCCTCTGAAGAGAGAAATAGGGTATCCATGCACAACTGGTGAATCAAGTCTAGCCATCCCTCAACGGTCGCTGTAAATAAAAAAGATAAATAAACAAATTAGAAAATTCTCCAAAATAAGGTCAAAAACAAATGAAACAACAAAAGAGGAATATCAACTAAACATTTCTAGCTAAAAAAAAAAACAAGAAAAGATTAGTAACTCACTCAGATCTCAAAGCATCTAGGTGGGATCTATAGGATTTGCACCTACTACTGGCGCTGCCGCTAACTATGGAACCTCCCCCAAATCTAGAAAGAAGTGATGTCATACCAAAGACTCATCATATCCCCCAATGTCCCGAGCAGGCAACTCCTCTTAGATCAGGGTCACCTTCTCTACACTCTCCTCCTCCCTCTCATGCCACTCAGAGTCACTATCGTCCTCCTCATCTATCCCACCAGCCCCACCTCTAGTCTAATCCCCTACTGTCTTCTCATCTATCTCCTCTCCTCTGAACTCCTCAGAGTCTAAGTCCACATCAATGGGCTCATCTCCCTCTCCACTATGAGCAATACCATCTCTAATCTGAAGTAAAGGTGCTCGAGGAGCACTGGATACCCCTCGAGCATGAACCACCTACCTAGCTGTAATGAGAACTCCAGGAGTGATCATGGTCCAACCTCGGCCTCTAGGACCTCCCCTGGCCTCATGAACAAACTTGTATATTGGCCCTGTAGGAGAAAATATATCAATGTAATGGAGGTAAAATTGCTGAGGTACTTTGTAGAAGGGGTGGATCTCCAACTTTCCCATCCTATCTATCAGCTGACTGGTACTGTATCAGGTGATCAGTGTGTGTGTCTCCTCTCCCCATAACCCTACCATGACCTGATAAGGAGTGGTCTCCATGTCTGTAATAATAAGAGAATCCACTACCTAGTTTGGAGTCCTAAGTACAGTCATCCCTATCCACCTCACTGCCTTGACAGCCCTAAGATTCTCTTCCTGTACACCTCTCCCATAGGGAACGATGCACTCATACACCCAACTCATAACTAGAAAGGGCACGACTCAATGACTGTCCCTATAATCTGACCACCCTATATAAGTCATGATATGTGGTCCCAAGAATGTCTACTCCTCAAGCATAAACATGGCCATGTGCCTCAATATGTGTGATAATGGGAGCCCATTAGTATAAGAGATTATCTCCTCCCTTGTCCCTAATCAATTGCGAAGCCAAGATACCCATAACAACCTAGCAGAGCACACAGATAAGAGAATCAACAATGGAATGGACCTTCAACCCCTTCTTCAATCCCGTGGAGATAACAACATCTCCCATGTAGGTGGCCCACTGAAACATTTTAGAACTGGATACTGCTATCTTAAGAGACAGGTGCCTCCCAAGAATCAGGAACCACAATATGCAATAAACGTCCTCTAGGGTGATAGTCTACTCACCCCTAACTCCTAGAAATTGGAAAGTTCTTTGATCTACATCCCAGTATGAAAATAAGTCACACAATATGTGAGTAGTATGTGTGACATGAGGGACCTACGAAATCCTCCAAATACTAGCCATCTGTAGAGTATCTCACTCTACCTGACTAAGTGCCTCTAACACTGCTGAGAGCCAATCACACTCCCTCTCTCTACTCCATCTAATTTACTCCTCCTTTTTCTGCATCAACCCAAAATAGAGAAAAAGAGTAAGTTAGTAACATAATCCAACTAGAAAAATCATTAAGAACATATAAAAATGTCGAAAATGTAAAAACAATTAAAATTTACATTGTTTTTTGCATTTTGTTTGAAACCACCGCCCTGTGCAGAGTAGCGGTTTCCTAACCACCACCTTCTAAGGTAGTGGTCCTGTAACCGCCACCTTATGAGGCAACGGTCCCAAACCACCGCCATCATAGGGTGGAGGTCCCATGACCGCCACCTTGTGCAGGGTGACAGTCTTGTCCTGAATCGGTAAACAACTCGAAATCCCTAAAAACACTTTAAAAAGAAAAAATGCACCATTTTAAATAAAATAAAGACCTACCCTATGGATTCCCCCCCTATAGACTCATTTAAAACTAACATTTTCAAAATTGATCCCCCGGGACCAATATTTTAAGATTTCTATATTTTAGGTTTAAAAACAATAAATTCAGTAGAACTAACCTAAGACTTCATGGGTCGATGTCCTACTCTCGAGGGAATGATCATGATCTCACAATGAATGATTTGACCATACTCTCATCGAAAATGGTTACCGTGGGTCCTAGAGCTAAAAAAACCACCAAATTGACTCACGTAAATGAATAGTAAAATGAGCTCCTTATATATATATATGGTATTCTAATTTTAATTTTAAGTGTTCTTATGTAGAGTTGGAGCACCGATGGAGGTAAGTTCTCATCCCCACGTAAATGGTAAGTCCTCATTTTATGTTAATTTAAGTATTTATTTTCAATTTATATTATCTATCTGCACTTGATTCCTCTTTTCATTTTGCAGATAGCGGGAATTTAGATGGCAATATTTCAACACATGGGCATGTCAGGTATATCTTATAACTCCCCATTTTAGGACCGCCATACTCGGACCCACCGTTTTATACCTCTTCATGGCTAAAACACTTCTCCGAGGGGGAAATATGTACGTACAAAAAAATGTAGGTATTGTACTGCCGGAAAGAGGTTACGGAAACTCCTATGATGATTAGGATATCTTCACAAGGTGTTCAAAATCTAGAAAATCTCACCAAGTGTACATTTACATCCTTGAAAGCCTTTTCTAGATTTTGCATGTTTTGTTCTAACCTCTGTCCCCTTTTCCTTATATTTTATCATTAAGTTACAGAACCGCCACCCTACATGGGCGGTAGTCCCGTGTCTACCACCTAGGATAGGGCGGCGGTCCTATGCACATTTTCTAGAACATTCTGACGATTTCATAAAATATAAAAATTCAAATTTCTATTAGCATTTCTCAACCACTGAAACTTGCATTTATGTTTTGGCCACCTGGTAAATAGTGATTTCCCTTTTTTTAATAATAGAAGAGTTTAATTTAGACTTACCCTCTTGTAAATCCAAATGCTATAAATACTCAGCTTTTCCACAAGCAAATGGCCTCTCTCATTCTGTGTTTGATTATTCAGTTTGTTTGAAGTTCTTGCACAAGTTTCAATAGTTTAATATTTTGCATGAATTCTTAGCCTCTCTTTTTCTTTAGAGATCATTTGATCCTCTTAATTTCATTTTACTCCATTGTTGTCCCACACAGTTGGCTTAGAATAACATAGTTTCAGTTCTAGATTAGAATCCATTTGATAATCTTAGAGTTGTAGGTTTTATTTTGTCACAAAAAATAGATCCCAGAATTCTCCGTATTTTGCATTGTATCCCTGCAATAAATCCTACTAGGAATTGCATAGTCAAGCTTTATTCACTTGCACTATCCCTCCCTTACTTGCATTGTATTCATTTTATATCCAAATCTTCCATTGTTCAAGCATATTCTTTAGCTTATTTTGGATTCACGAGAACATGAATGAATGAGGAGATCAGATTGAGGGGACAATTCATGATACAACTGGATTTACCACTATTCTGTAAACTCTAGGTTTGAGCTATCAAATTTGTAGTTAATATATCAAATAGAGTAGCAAATCATTTTACTTCAGTTAAAGCTCACTTTCAATATTGCTAGGGAAGCTGTGGAGAATGATAGTTTTCTAAGAAAATATGATTCATTCCTCACTTCTGAGGTAGAATTGGAAGTCTTTCGATTAAAATAGTTAGTTATTTAAATATTTAGGATAAATGCACAACTACACAGGAAAATAACTATACCAAACTAACTTGCTTATTTTAATTCTATTATTAGACTAATTGTGTAATGTCCCTCTTTTCAAATAGATCTCATTGAAGACCATTGGTCCTTTTTGTGTACCTGACGGCCAAAGGATGTGTCAAGGGTGACTAAGTTTTATTAATTTATTATATTTTGTAAATATTAAAATAAAATATTATAAGTTGCACATATAACAAATAATAAGCTTATTAATAAAATAAAAGAGTCAAATGTAAAAATATAATTATTTTTTATTGTATTTAGCATAGGGAGGTACGACTTGTCCATGTAATGGGAAAATAGGGAAATGTGACATTAGCTTCCTTCGAAAATGTGACTTGGACAAAGGAGGAAGAATGGAGTCTCGAAAGAATTAAAATTATTACTCCTCCCAAGAAAATATGGCCTATTCCTAGGAAATTTTGGGGCACATGTCTAGAAGAAATCGCTTGTTGTGATTGGTTGAGTTGGAGGGCCCTTTGGGCCAATTTTCCCTTTGAAAGGAAGGGTCGACTTAGAGGAGGGACATCATATGATAATTTTATCAATCCAGATTTTTGTCAGTTGCATTGTTAAGAGCTATTGCTTTTATCAGAAATTCCAGGGACGAAAACCCTTGTGAATTCTAGCTCTTGTGGATGAAAACCCCAAGGGGATTGAGAGGGGATTTCTCTCAGAAATTTCCAGCGGTTTAATTCTAATTTTCTAGTCAAATTCCAGTAGTGTTTTGGTGATATTTTTGGTAGCATATTGTAGTAGTTGGATCGACCCAGTTTTGGGCTATTTGGGTATGATTTTAGAGGTATTTACTTATGAAAAATATTGCCATATATCTCTGAATTTTTATAAATAAAGGAGCTGCAATTTCATAATTCTCTGAGCAAGTTTGGAGGGTTTTTCAGGTAGTTTGTAATCAGATTTAGATCTGAATTTTCTGAATTATCTAGCTGCAAATAAATCTGATTTTGTTCATATTTTGGGTTTTAAAATTGCTGGAAATCATTTGGGATAGAGTTTATAATTTATTTGGTATCATTTGCATGGAGATCTATCTTAAACCCTAGTCGTATTTTCTCAAATAAATCCATATGTGCATTAGGGTAATTTCCATAATTACCATAGATCAGTATTTGGTGTTTTTTATTGACCTAGAGTTGTTGGAAAACAAGTGAGACCTATTTAGGGATCTTTCAAATTGTCTATTATCTAAATATATTAGAATAGTTGTTCTTTAAATTTCATTCAAATACGCATCATTGAAAATACAAAAATAAGAGAAATATAAGCATAGTGTAGATATATCTTTCATAGTTAGTTTACTTGTTTTAGTTAAAGTTTAATCTTCTTTTGCATGACAATTACGGGACCTAGAGAGCCTAGGGAATACATATTCGAATTGGTAGTATATCAGTTGAATCTCTTCAAAATATTAAGAGATAGAGATCAAGGGCTTAGGATTCAGGTCTTTCAAGTGACAATAAACCCATAAGAAATTAGTGAACAATTGAGGCAATTGAATATTGAAGACGAAAAAGCATACACGTTTTGGTCACATAAACCCAATTATAGATTGCCTTGATAGGATATCCACGTGACCATACAAGAGCCTGAAAGAGAACAAATATTTTTATTTGATCCGTTAGTTTCACAGCCAAACCAGGTGACCTTCTCATCGACATAGACACAGGGTTGCGTTTACAATTTTCCAAAACACCCATAGGGTATTATGAGAAGATCACACAACTCTTGGTACTAAACATAGAATCTGGAAATCATTATGACCTTTAGATAGTTGGAAGAAGAAACTGATTCTTCACATGACCATAACAGGTCCACAACAACCATGAACTCTTGGTTGTGATCCGAAGGTTCCACAACCCAACGGGCCTGTAAGTCAGTTACGTATTGACACCGTTTTACGAATGCTAGTATTTAGATCCTCACCACTTGTGCCAGATATCATAACGTAATTTTCCATACTAAACATATAATCCAATCAATCCAACATTTTCTAGGCTAGACCAAAAAACCACCCAGAGTTTATTAGAAATCCACTACACCTCTCATTACCATTTTCCATGACATTGTTTGGAAATATACATGAAGTAACTATAGGTTATTTTCCACGTATTGAACAACCAGTAGATAGGGTCTCGAAAAATCTCGACGTTAATTGGAGCCTCTGAGCAGCTATTATATCTGAATGATCCATTACACCAATTCAGGTTAAAAGAACTTTCTTTTCCTTAGATTCGTAGATCCCATTATTGTGTGTTGAATATATAAGATTTCCTGACTAGTGTGTCTGTACCCACATAAATTCCATTCTCACTAGCTGTCTCGACACAAACTTGGGAGGTCGGGTATGAAGAAGAGCTACTTGTAGATTCTCATACTCGCATGTCACTTTTCTATCATACAGTTCCCAAACCTTAGATTAATTTATTTAGAGCCCTTGGATCTAAGGTATTCAATCTAAACCTAAACATCCTTATGGGCTCTCTTTTATTCTTTTTTCCTTTCCTATTCTATCATTTTTATTTTGTAGGTTTGGGAGGAGAAGGAGAATGGAGGGCACGAAACCTTGCTCAAGATAATGGATGGATATACAATTTTTTTTGTTTCTTATTTCATTTTCAACCCTCTCCAAGGTTTTGGTCATATTAATATTTTGTTATTTGTCTATTTAATTTTCATTTACCCTATCTGGGTATCGGCATTTTTTCCCCATATTTAGTTCTGGTTTAAATGGTATAATATATTCAAGAAGATATTTTGGGTGTATATATATATACAGACACACACAAATATATGTGTTTGTCTCTGTGTGTGGTGTGTTTTTCTTATTTTAAAATATACATTTTATATAACTCGAAACTTATAAGGCGGGGTCCTGGTTATGGCCCTTTTTTGATATATATATATATATATATACATATATATATATATATATATATATATATATATGTATATATATGTATATATATATATATATAGATATTGTATATATATATATATATGTATATATATATATATATGTATATGTATATATATATGTATATATATGTATATGTATATATATATGTATATATATATGTATATATATATACATATATTATATATATATATGTATATATATGTATGTATGTATGTATGTATGTATGTATTTAAATTATATATATATATATATATATATATATATATATAATTTATAAATTGATACTTTCTTGTGTTTTCCTTTGGTGAAATGGTTGGGTTGGAATTATAAGAAAGTATGTAAGTAATACTTGATTTACTTATTAAAATAGATATCATTCTTGTTGTGAAAAGTAAAGAGATACTTTTTCATTTTGATAGTAAAAGTAAACATATTGAAATATTGGAAATTTATAGTTAGTCGTATACTAGGTTATAAGAAAAAGGAAAATAGACATTTAATGTTTTAAAAAATGAATATTTTCTCTTCATTAGTTGTATTGGGATTGGATAAGAAAGGCCATCCATTTCTCTATTTCACCTATAAATAAATAGACATAAATTTTACAATCATCTTATCTATATATAAACTCACTAAATAATTGAACTTAAGTAAATGTTTAAATCTTATTAGAACCAAATGTATAATGGAAAATATATAATTATATAAATTATTCTATTTATATATACATTTAATTATAAAAATAGTTAACAGATCATTGTATTGTGTGATATAGATATATAATTTCTAATATATATATATATATATATATATATATATATATATATAATATAGAGATATGTATATTATATATACATATATATATACATATACATATACATATACATATACATATACATACATATATATATATATATATATATATATATATATATATATATATATATATATATATATATATATATATATATATATTAATGTTTAATATATAAAAAATCGTATTGAAAATTTTATACAAGTATCGCTTAAAGATGTGTGGTTGTGTATATTTTATTAAAAAGGAAAAATGGTTTGGGAGGAGGGCGCTGACCCCATCCCAAACCTATATATTTATACATGGAGTGGGGGTGGGTCATGCACCCTCTCTCCCATTAGTTATAAAACCATGCTCCATATATAAAGCAACCCATCTACAACTTCAACTCGCGACTTATCTTCTAATCACTGCGCATTTAAATATGCGGCCGGTTTTTTATAATATTATATATATGTGTGTGTGTGTGTGTGTGTGTATTAAATATATATATGTATGTATATGTTTATATATTAAATATATATATGTATGTATATATTTAAATTACATTGTTTATCATTAAAAAAATCAGCCGCATATTAAAATGCGCAGTGAATAACAGATAAGCCACGGATTGAAGTTTTAGATGGGCCGCTTTGTATATGGAGTAGGGTTTATAAGTAATGGGAGGGAAGGCGCATTACCCACCACCCACCCCATATATAAATATATGGGTTTGGGGATCGGGTCGGCACACTCCCCTCCAATCATTTTTCCTTTTTAATAAAACATACATAACCACACATCTTTAAGCCATACAACTTATATGAAAATTTTAATATGATTTTTTTTTATATTAAACATTATAATAAACATATAATATGCATATGGCTATATATATATATATATATATCACACAATATGATGATCTTGTTAAGTATTTTATAATTAAAATGTATATATAAATATATAAATTTATATAATTATATATATTTTTCATTGTATATTTGCTTCTAATAAGATTTAAACATTTTGTTTGGTTCATTATTTAGTGAGCTTATATATAGGTAAGATGATTGTAATTTTTTTATCTATTTATTTAGGGGTGAAATACGGAAACTAATGGCCTTTCTTATCCAATCCCAATACAACTAATGAAGAGAAAATATTCATTGTTTAAAACATTAAATTTCTATTTCTCTTTTTCTTATAACTTAGTATGAGATTGACTATAAAATTCGAACATTTCCATATGTTTACTTTTACTATAAAAATGAAAATGAATGTCTTTACTTTTGAAAACAAGAATTATATCTATTTAAATAAGTAAAGCAAGTATTACTTACATACTTTCTTCTAATTCCAACTCAACCATTTCACGATAGGAAAACACAAGAAAGTGTCTATTTATTTTTACTTTTGAAAGAAATACATTTCCCATTTGAATGCAAATTTCAACTCTTTCCTTCCAAGCATTACAATCATACAATCATAACTAGATAAAAATGCAAATTTTTCTAAAGAACTTGGTTCATTGTTTACAATATAATAGTCCCTCTTTTCAACAAATCTAAAAGAATAAATTACTAGTCCTCAAATTTCATTTTACAACCAAGGGGAACCATTACAAGGATGAAGTTTGGCGCCAAAATAAATTGCATAAATACTCCAATCTTCTGCTCCAGTCACACAACAAAATAAAGGGAGTAGACAATTCTCTTCACCAAACCAATAATCAAGTTAGAACGAGAATCCTTCCTCCTCATTAGACCATGAGCCCCCAACACTAAAACAATAATAGGTATAAGTCAACCAAGGTAAGTTTTACATGGATTCTACTACAATCATTCAAACAAAATTTGAACACAAAAATCAAAATACAAAATCACAACAAACATAGAAGTTTCACAAGCACAAAGGCTCAATGCTCAAGCCAAGAGAGAGAAATTAAACATGGGGATTAACTTATGCCTTCCAAAGGGGTTGACTTTCCACCTTAAATCCTATAAGAAACTCAATCACATACCAACAAGACTCGTATGCCTCTCTCAAAATTATTATTTCCTCCTAAACTCTTATGCCTCCCTTAATAAAACATAAAAGATAAGAACAAGTTTCACTTATCTACAAAGGTGAAACACCCCAACCCAACTCCCTCCCAAGATACACAAAACTAATATCATGCCTCCCTCCAAAATATCCACATTTCCTTTTTCTCCTACACAACCTAAAGGCCATTCTATTCCTGAAACCAAAACATACAACAATATTCATCCACTTACAATCATTTGCACATAAAAATAGAAAAAAGAATACAAGGGTGAAGTTTGTACCTTTCCTTTACAAGAGCATCCAACCACAAGCACAATATCCGAGCCTTTCCGAGTCCCAAACAATCACAAGCTAACTCCAAAGTTTGAAACATGCACTCCAAAAGTAAGCTCCTCCAAAAATGCAAGAGTCCCAATAAAACATCTAACCCGAAAATAATCAAACAAAATTGAAAAAATTGAAAAAAATAAGAGGAAGGCGAGGTGGCTCCATGTAGGATGCCACATCACTTCTCCACAAATCCACATGATATGGTTAAACCCCAAACCCAAAGCTCAATAAATTTTTGGTTAAGAAAATGAAAAACCTTTTACACACAAAAAATCATACCCACACTTCTAAAGGACACAACTAAAAAATCATGTAATAAAGTGCAATAAATATCACCATTTTCCCTTACAAATCACATAAGAGGGTCTGTTTTTGATCCCTTAACTAATAGGGGTTGTTGGTAGGTGAAATTAAGAGGCGTGGGACAAACTTAACTTGTTCCACAAGCCTCAAAAAATGACCCTTAAGCCCAAATTAGAATTTGACATGCAAGGTTGAGTAAATAACACTTAAAAGTAATAAAATTATTTCAAATCCAACATAAATTCAAGGAAAATATACCAAAATTAAATACCCCCTTTGGTCACATTTCAAATTACAATAATTAATCAAGATTAATCAAATTAAATGGAGCACTTTAACTAACAATAATAAAGGTGAATAACAATACTAAAATAAATCAAATACTCACAAAATAATTGAAATATAAGGGGACAATAAAGTTACCCGAGGTCACAGTTGGGCCATCCGCCCAATAGGGTCCTCCCAATAATCTATCAATAACAAAACAACATACAAATGCACAAGTTGCCAAGGTGACCTATTGGTAATACCCCAAATTCCTTCATTGTTGGTCTCCCATCCCCTTTTTTTTGTTGTGTTAGAATTTCTCGCAATAATAAAAAAATACCTCTTTGGCCTTGTGGCCATATTAATTACATTAAGACAATAAAATACACATATACATATTAATTCAAATCATCAAATACCATAACTAAACCATCACTACGTAATTTCACCAATTTTTCATAATTTTAAATAGTTCAATTCAATAAATTCATCAATTAGGAATAAGATCACAAAACTAAATAAATCATCTAACAAAATTTGTATACCAAAATCCAATGAGTCAGTACATATATAAAGTAGTAACTCTCGATCATCATCAAATACTGATATGTCAATCTAGTCATGTAATCCATCATATAATTCACATCATGTCACAATTCTAAAACATCCATATTGTCTATCAAATATGCTAACCAAATATATTGATGTCCATCTATCAATGTCTTAAGATCAAATATGATAACGATGTCTATGGCTCCAATCCAAAGTAAGAAAAAATTATAGTAAGATCAATGTCGAAGAGGAGTGGGCACTACATTCTAGTTGACCCCATGACGAACCTACATGACCGTTAGGATCATCCAACAAACTCATTTTGACATGTTGTGACAAATAAATTGTAGAATAAATAAAATTGGGTGATTGTACGTTTCCAGAGACTTTATTATTTTCCTAAACTAGTAGGGCATAATTTCAAGTAAATCCCTTTTAATTTTTGATTTTCTAGCATTTAAAACAATTCTTAAAACCATTCTCATATAAACTTCTAATAAAAACTTGGAAATAACTTTTCAATTATTTTTAAGTTTTCGGTTAGAAGAAATTCAAAAACATTACAATAATTATTATTGGTACAACCAAATTTTATAAATTTAATGTTAATGATTGCAATATCATGTGTCAATTCAATAGCTGAGTTTTGTTGTGCATCCTTTAGTATGACATTGTGAACCTCTTCAATATGTCGTGCAAATATACAAGATGTAAAAAAATAAAATAATAACCTTTTCTTATTTTTCAAACCACTTTGTTGGGTCATGCCTTGTTACTTTTCTTTTATGTCCCCCTTGCACGGGCCGATATTTATCCCTTGTTTCCAAACCGATGTAAGATAGTTAGTTTGTCAAAAATAAAATTTTAAAATGGTTCTATATATCCGAAATGGAGTTTTAAACTTATTTGACACTACAAGAGAATGGGTTCTTTATCCTCAATTATTTGACAATTTCTTTGTGGGTACCTTATTCAAAATTGTGAACCCAATTTTCTGGACTCTACCTTGAATAAAATTGTGAAAAAAAAAATGTAGAACTTTGCACAAGTTTAAAGTTGTATAAATTGTTTGTTAAACATTTAAAAAAATTAAAATTGTACAAATTTACATAAATATAAATATGTAAAAAAATTCACAATATAATATATGTGAAATTTTATAGATTTGTAAATAATTTGAAAATTCTCATTTATTAAGAAAACTTTTACATTTTTAAATTTTAAATCTATAAAAAATTTAAAATTAAATTAAATTATATATTTTATTAATTTGAATAATAATATTAATGTTTAAAATTACTCCAGTGTACTAGGTTTTAATGTATAAACTAAATTAATTTTAGAGTTAAATTATTAAAATTAATAATTTTTATAAAAGATTAAGTAATAAAATTTAGGTTTAATAAAAAAATAAGTGAAATTGATTGTTGAACAAAATCATAGCCTTGCATTATTAATAGATACAAAATCATGAGTGAGATTAAATCAATACTACTCCTTATTATTATTTAGACACCTTACTAAATAATAGAAATCAATTTGGTTATCAAAAAATTTATAATTTATAGTAGAGAATCATAGATAATGTATTTCAAATTACTTGATTTCGATATTTATGTCCATAGTCATATAAATAAAGTATTTTCACCCACAACTTAAAACCTTAAACAATAAAACAAGCTTGCATAAATACTAACGAACAATTTGGTATGAAATTTAATTATAGGGTTTTATTTCTTTCTTTTTTTACCAAATAAATATTTAGTATAGATGATTGTTTTTTTTAAATAGTTCATAGTTGGGTATTTTTATGTTCTTGTAGGTTATTATGTATACTTTTATTTGTTAATTAGGATAATTCATACACTTTTGTTAGCTCTATACTTGTTTTGTTAGCTTGATTAGTTGTGTTGAGTTAAATTACTAGTTATGTTGAGTTAGCTTACCATTTGTGTTGAATTAGATTACTAGTTGTGTAGATTAAATTCTACTGTCATTATCAGTTAGTGAGATTTATTCACAACATATCTAGGTGGTGGTTGCACTTCCATATTTCTATATGTACATCACTTACGTTATTCTATTATGTATCTTTGAGTTTATTTTTTGTGCAAACTTCTTGGTTGTGGTAATGTTTATTCTTCTCATGTGACCCTGGATTGAGAAGAATTGACTTCTCCAAAATTTTATAATTTTAAACATTTCACTAATCACTTACATGCTTCAATCTAATATTTTGTTGAATCGTCTTGTAATTCCTTCATTGGAGTCAAGAAATTTGTTTTCTAAGAAAAAATAAATGAATCAAGTTAAATTGTGTTTTTCACCTAGTATTATTTTTTCCCACCAATTTCACCATAGACATCCTTATGTTACACCCAATTCAATCCCCTTTCAAATACGGTATTGATTAACTTCTTTATTATTTATCCTATGGCTCCAACGACAACTGAAGAAGTATTGTAATATTGTAAACACGAGATCATTCTAACTCACATTTAAATGTTGAATAAAAAATGTATACTACAAGATGCATGGGGCATAAATTATATGATCATATATTAAAATTTGTAGAAATGAATAAAAAAATTAATTAGTGACTAGTAAAAATAGAATTACTCCATTCATATATTTTCCAGAAATGTATGTCTCACTAATGTAGATGGAATATGATCTCTTGTATAGAGGGCTTACAAAAACTGCGGTAATTTAAGATTCTCTTGTATATACTATTAAGAGATGTTTTGCATTAAAATCATGTGAAATTTATTTTTCAAATAAAGAGAGAAAAAAAAGATATAATTTTCTATATGATATCATCCAACCCTCTAAAATAACATTTCATTTAAAATAATGAATCTTTTTTTATCCTAAAATTAGTTTACATTATAAGGTAGAGTGGATTTAACAACAACCATTTGTGTTTTCTTCACCTTAAATATAACTCTATCCCATCCTTCCCTGAGTCGAATAAATAAATTGAATCAATCGTATATTTGTTCAGTTATGTACATGTAAAGTGCAACACAAATCAATTAATCTATTGTAGAAAGAATCAATTACATGTGTAAATTTAGTAAAATCCAATTGCATGAATGTAGAATAAGTCAATTACTTGATGTAGACACTAAATCACCCACTTGGGTACATTTATAGGTCCTAAACATTGTAATGCCTAGTTCTCTTTGACACTTATTATACTATGTTTTTTATTACTGTTGATTAAAGACATGGACATTAGTATATTTTGATTAGCCTATTTAATAGACAGTATGGATGTTTAGGTTATTGAGATGTTGTGAGTCATATGATCGATTATATAGATTGATTGATATTTCAGTATTGATGACGATCTAGAGTTACTACTTTATATATACTGACACTTTGGATTTTGACTTATAGATTTTGTTAGATGATCTAGCGATTCTTTTGATATCATTGTTATTGATGAAATGATAAAATTGAAATATTTTTAAATTTTAAACAATTGATGGAATTGCTTGATTTTGATGATGTTAATTGATACATATATGTGTGTTTTATTGTTTAGATGTCATTGATATGGCCATGAGGCCAAAGAGGTATTATTTTGACTTTTTTGTAGGAAATTAGATCACAGAAAACAACAGGGGATAGGAGAAAAACAATGAAAGAATATTGGGTATTGGAAACAAGGTCACCTTGGCAACTTGTATTTTTTTTGTATCTTTTTATGTTGTTAATAAATTTTTTAGGAGGTCACCATTTATGGGTGACCTCAATTGTGACCATGGGTAAATGTATTGTTTTCCATTTTCATTATAATTATTTTACGATTATGTGATTTATTATTGTAATGTGGTTCACTTTATTATTGTTAGCTAATGTGCTCTTATTTAAGTTTATTAATCATATAAATTAAATTAATTTGGGATGGGACCAAGGGGCATTTAATATTGGTAGATTGTCCTTGTTGTATCATGGATTTGAAAGAAATTATATTGGTTTTGGTGTTGTGTACTCAACATTACCTTTGAAACTCGAAGTTTGGCCTTGGAGCCATTTTTAGAGGCTTGTGGCAGAATTTAATCTTGTCTCACACCTCTTAAATTCATATACCAACTATACCTATGAGGAAAGGGGTCAAAATTAGATGCAATTATCTGATCTGGAAGGTAAAAAGGTGAAATTATTGCAATTACTTAAATGAGATTTTAATTTTCTCCATAGAAGTATGGTTAATGGTTTATGTGTGGAAGGAGAACTTGTCATATTCTCACCCACCAATTTATGAGCTTTGGGCTTGGTTTTTTACCATGTGAAGTAGAGTGGAGAAGAAGTTATGTGGCATCATACATGGATCCACATCACCATTCTCACATATCTTTATTTTTAGGTTTGTTTCTTTCTATGTTTTTTGGGTTACTTATTATTATTTCAATCTTGCATTTTTTTTGAGGAGCTTGTTTGGAGTTCTTGTTGTGAGCTTGTTAGATTGTTTTGTGTTTATTTTGGACTTCAAAAATCTTGGAGCTTGTGTTTGTGGATTGGAAATTTATTTCAATGGCAAGGTAGGGACTTTACCCTTGCATTTTTATTTTTATTTTTTGTGTAAATAGTTATAAAATGAATGAATGTTGTATTGTTTTGGATTTTGGGATAGTATGGAATTATGGTTTTGTAGGAGAAATAAAATGGGGATCTATTGGGGGAGGGATTAAAAATTTGTTTATACATTTGGAGGAAGTTTGGGTTGTGTGTCCCGTGCTATGATGATAAAAAGTATTTATTACTTATATTAATATGTTCATTTGAGGGAGTGATAAGAGATCAAGGGAGAGATAAGAGATTAAGGGAGGGATAATATTTTGGTTGGTTGTGGTTGTGTGAATGAATATTTTGAGGCTTGTAAGGTGGGCACTTAACCCATTAGGAGGCATAAGTGATTCCCCATATTTATTTTCTCCCTTGGCTTGGATATTGATCCTTTTCTATTGGGAAAATTGTATGGTTGTTGCCATTATTTTATTTTTCTTGTTTTTCTGAAAGTCTTGGTTGAATGGTTGTTGAAGCTTATAAAAGTTGCCATGGTTTCTTGATACCTCTTATTGCTTCATTGTTGGTATTTTGAATAAATGGGGACATGGTGGAGAACATTGCCTAGTCCCCTTTCCATGTTGTGGTGATTTGATTTTGAATAAATAGAAGAGCTGAAGTTGTCACCTTGGAAAGAGTTGTTTTGTGTAAGATTTTTTTAAACATAGCTATTTTTCTAAATTTGGCTTTGATTTTTCAACCTTGAAGTGGAAGGCTTGTATAATATTCTATTTTAAATAAACTTTTTAAAAAATTTGGTTATCAAGTTATGTTTTGGAAATGGTTGTAAGAAGGATTTTGAAAGTTGTATTTATTGATAATATATTTCCTTCAAATCTAGAAATGAAATAAATTATCTTGTGATTTCATCTTGTAAAATAGTTGTGTTTATATTGGAAGGATATGTGAAAGTATACCTATTTCTCTTGAAACGGGTTCCTTTTTATTTTGAAAAATAAAGAAACTTGCATTTAGAAAATGCGTAAATGATTAAATGAAACTGAACTCTTGTAGTCAATGTTTTTACATGGTTGAAATGGAAAACTTACTCATTAGTGCATTTAAATCAAGAGACAAGTTCGTATTTAGCACTTGCATATTTTCTTATAAACCAGTGAAAATATAACTCTTCTTGGTTATATATAAAGGTATATATTGTTCAATATATATGTTTAGATATATCCTTTTCAAACAAACTATTTTAGGACAGTGACCGATGTTGGTCGACTAACCTGTGTTGGTTGAATATAAACTGGCATCAATCTCTGTGAAATACAAAAAGTCCAATGAAATTACACTTTCTACTTAGTTGCTTGAAATTCGTACTTAGCAGATACAAAATGGAGATTTTAATAAATCATGAACTTCTGTAAAATCATATGAAGTATATATTAAATAATATATACCTTTGTGTATGTGTTAAAAAATGGGCTATATTTGCAGTAACCGGTGCCGACAACCCTACCAGCATCAATCGCACAATAGGAACTGGGGCCGGTTGAGCGACTGGCATCGATCGCCTGTGTGCGGATCTTTCTTTTTTAAAAAAGTGTTTTTAGATCAAACCAATGACTTAGATTATTATATTTGAATACACAATTTATAAGCACCTTAGCTAACTCAATATATACATGCATGTATATATATATATATATATATATATATATATATATATATATATATATATATATATATATATATATACATATATATTTACAAAAAAACAAATAGATAACCTTGCAATAGAAAACCCATGAATAAACTAAACTAAATAACGAATGGAATGGAGGAAGCCTCCTCCCATTTGCAAAACTTGCAACAAAAATAAATTTCTCCATGGTTTCCATCTTGCTTCCATGGCTTCAACTCCTCTAACCTGTAATAAAAAATGAAAAAATGAATAATTTTAGGGTAAAGGAAAGAATAATAAGATCTCATAAAGATAATTAGGGTTCTTCTGACATAACCTAAATCTAAGGGTTCATTAAATAATATAGTGAAAGGGCGTAACCTAGATAATGATTTATAAGGATTAATTAACTGGAATTTAAAACATATAGTTAGATAAATATATGATATAAGTGGACATTAGGGTTAATCAACTTAAGAATTAAACCTTTGTAACTTAAGTGAAATTATAAATGAAGTAAATTAACAAGATTAAACTTCTCAAAAAATTTAAATGTTAATTAGTGGGTACCCTAGAAGAGTATTTAATATCCGGAATGAACTTGGTATAAATTAATAATATCAAATTACTAATTTAATTTCAAAAAATTTACAGATATGTGGAATTTATTGAATGAGAAATATTTAAACCTAGTTGATGGTTATCTTTTTGTGACCCTTTTAATATATATATAAATATATATATATATTCTACAATTTTCCAATGTAATTATTGATTTTTGTATCATGTTTTGTTCATCAAAATTATGGGCGTTACATCATACTAGCATTCATATGATTCCTAAGCAATAAAACAAGGTATTGACGATTGTATTTGGCATCTTCTCTGTGTTTTCTCATTTAATATGTTTTTTTACATGCCCTACAATGCAGTTGACATTTTACTTATTTATATTTTATGGCTCCAGAAACCACTTCCCATCTAGGACAAGCACGTCCAAGTGCCCTTATCCCTTCTAGGAGTGGCTGGCCATTTTCCACCATACTTTCTTTATTTTGGTCTCTTTTATCATTTAGATATCATTTCCACTTATACGTCGGCCTTCTAATTTTCAATTACGAAATTCAAACAAGGGAAGCATATAAATAAATACTTACGGGTTCAAAATAGAGGACCAAGCACTAAGCATCTATTATCATTACCTAAGCTTGCATCAGTCTCAAATCAAGGACAAATCTACTCAGTCCATTCCTCTCTCTCTTACACTTATTGTTTCATATTTTTTTACCTTATTTCTTGTTTCAAATGCATATTTTAGCATCATACATTACTCTAGAATTAGGGTTTTATAAATGATTTATCAAAAAAATTTATTTTGTAACACCCTAATTGCATAGTAACATACGACACTAAAATACAAATTTAATAAAAGCAATAAGATAATAAAACATGGAATCCTAAATACAAGAGAGAGGAATGGAATTATATTTTTTTTACTTGATTCAAAATTGATGTAAGCTAGGAAAATTGTTGAACATGATGTGAATATTGTCGTAAATGCTCTAAATAAATTACAGAATGTTGGAATGATCCTAGACACACATGCCTGGGGTAGGACAGGGGGCACCTAGGTGCTGGTGACCTTTACTGATAGCCTTTGACTTCCAAAATGGTCAATACCTAATTTTTACAGTGTGGTGCAAGTGTTGTAAATGTTACTTGTTGATCATTTTTGTTTCATTATTTCATCAGCGTCAAAATTTTAACTTGGAAGAAAAATATTCACCTACAAAAACCCCAATACCATATCAAATCAAAATATTGAAAGAAGAAATATGGGGATTTGAAATGACACTAGTGGTCACCAGATATAGTGAGATTACAATCGGTCTCTACACTACATCTTATTCTCCGTGTAGTTCTAATGAGTGTGTGTAAGAATCATGCCCTATGATGCCCTTGTACAAGTGAGCTTGATAGTGGGCTATAGCTAGATGTAGTAATTTTATTTGAATGTGTGGATGAAATAATGAAATTCCCCTTCTTATGTTGTGTATGCATAAAATTCCGTCCCTTATCCTTTGACTGAATGGTAGATGGATGCATTTAGTGTTCTTAGATGCCTTTGGATGCAAAATAAGGTGATAATAATACATGTTTAGTGCATGGTATTTTATTTTGAACCCATAAATATGTATTTATATGATTACCTTATTTGCATTTTGTAATTGACAACTAAAAGGTCAACTCATAAGTGGAAAAGATACCAAAATGATAAAAGAGACCCAAAAGAAAAGAGTATGGTGGGAACAGGTCAGGGCCACCCAGAGGGAAAAAATGAAACTGGGAACTCTTTTCCTTACTTTGTGCTAGAGTCTTGAGTCATAAAATAAAAATAAGAAAAATACCAACTAGGTTGTAGGGTGTGTAACACTAATTAGAAAACAAGTAACATAGAAAAGAGGCCAAAGATAGTCATCAATTACTAGTTTTATTGCTTAGGAATCATATCAATGCTAGTATGTGTTCCATATCTAGAAATGTACCCAAGTGTCTAATTTCGTGTCTACATTTACCCCACTTTACATTGTTGAGTGAATAATCGATAACATACATTTGATAGAAGATGCATACCTGATAACCATGTCGAGCATGTTGAGAGAAGTGTGCCAAGTGGAAAAGTGAAGTGTGGGATGAATACAAAAATAAAGCATGGAAACTAGGAAAGGAAATTTACCCTAGGGGTGTATGTGTATTTTTTGTACCTATTGTTGTAGTTTGTTTTTGCTTATGACTGCTACTTGAAATAAGGACATGCCTGAAAATAGAAGAGAAAAAGAGTAGTCAAAGTTATGTATATGAAAAATTTGCATAAATATGTAAAAATAAAAGTGTTCTCCTCATGTAGAAGAGTGTAAAGGATAGAAAGAGTGTCCTAAAATGTTGTGTAGAGTGATTTTTTTGGGTGATCTCATGTGAAGAGTGAGTTTTTTGGGTGATCTCACGCCAAGAGAGATTGTTTTTGGTGATCTCATTTCATGAATGATTTTTTTGGGTGATCTTATTCCAAGAGAATTTTTTTTTTGTTATTTCATGCAAATAACAATTTTTTTCAAAAATCTCAAGCAAAGAGTGAGCTTTTAATGTGATTTCACCTTAAAGAGAAAGTCTTAGGGAGAGAGGTCTAGTGTTACTTAAACCTTTCATGACTCTTTCCAATTATGGACCACTAGAAATGGTGTGATCCTTCTTTGTCCCTAATTTTTTTCCTAATGTATTATTTTTTCATATTTAAAATTGATATAAAATGCATCCTACTTGATGGAAGATTGTCCATGTACTTTTAAAAACTACTCTATAAAATGTTATGAAGTACTTTGATATGGGAAACTCATTGATTGCACCCCTAGGACATGAGTTATGAGGGGAGGACATAGGTGCCCATGCAATCTATCTGATCATGGGCACTGTTATTTATGTTTTCATTCTGACCCAAGTCTAATTCTGAGACAATTTTGTAACTGTAACATATGTTGATTATGTGTTATGGTGGATTGAACTGTAGCTCTAAGCTTTTTCTATGGGGTGATTTTTCATGTAATGTATGCCCCCCCTAATTTGGGTTACATGTGATGTTGCTAGGAAAATGCGGCCCAAAGGAGAGGATCTTGATCCTAATCTAAAAATGTATCCCTATAGGGGGAGGGGATGTGCTATGTAGAAAACAATCCACTTGAAAAAAAAGTGGCTAGCAATATGTGTTATTAGAAAAATAAGAAAAAATCTCACAGAAATATACTGAAACAAGAAAATGTGTATAAAAGATAGACCAAAAAAATAAGGTGAATGCTAGGGACATCACTCATCATGACGTAAAAAAATCATGGCTGAATCAGCCAAAATCATACAAGTTGTGAACAAAGGAGACATAATGGCATATCTTGTAAAAATGGAATACAAGTAGAAAACAACGATAAGAAAA
The DNA here is from genome assembly GCA_019776745.2 of Taxus chinensis. Taxonomy (NCBI): domain Eukaryota; kingdom Viridiplantae; phylum Streptophyta; class Pinopsida; order Cupressales; family Taxaceae; genus Taxus; species Taxus chinensis. The sequence continues at coordinate 766,041,352 of CM034151.1, read as the reverse complement.
AATGTATCATATAACCATGATGGAAAATATTCCTGTAAAGCAAATGCTACACACGAAATACCCATTAGCATGTTAGAAAGATAAAAAGTATGTCAAATAATGTATGTATCAATGGAAATCAGTACGCTAGTAAGAATAAGAAATATTAAATAATGAAACAATAACACCAATAATATGTGAGAAAGTAGACGACCCTAGCAGTCATCATGGGACTAGTAAGAGGTATAGTGGCGACCATAATTATAAGGTGTAAAGTCTAAGAGATCTTCATTCACTCCAATATGAACAAGTAAATGCACATGTGTATATAAAAATGATATTGGCATACTATAATTTTTCTAGCATGGGAAACAAAGTGTACATGTAAGCGTAAGCAAGAAAGAATAATTCCAACCAAGATATGTAGTGTATGAGTTTGATGATACGGAATGAAATGTGTGAAAATATATAGGATTAGCGTGTAGCCAAATGGATGTGTATTATTATAAGAGGATGTTTGTTTATAAAATACACCTCAACAATCAAGAATGAACCATAAAAGAAGAGTGCATCATCAAGAAATTTTGTGGATCATGAATAATAGAGTGTAAAGATTGAATGAGGAGAGGTTCATTTTAGATTGTGACCCTCAACAATCATGCATATGAAATGGGGAACCAGATTGCATCATAGGGAAATGTGTATACATGTGTATAAATCTGTGGAAGAATGACTAGAGTGAAATCTTGCAGTGTAATGTGAATGCTAAATCATTTGGTCACTCATGTCCTAGAGGCACACACATTAAGTTTCATAGATCAATACAGTTTACATAGAATTTTTCACATTACAGGAACAATCCTCTTACAAGTAGAATGTACATTATACGTATTTTCAACTAGGAATATTTTATACATTTGAAACAAATCAGGGATAAAATAAATAAAGCAAGATCACACCGTGTGTAGTGGTGTATAATCTGGTAGAGTCATGGATGGAGAGTAACATCATACCTCTCTACCAAACACTTACACTTTAGCATGAGATTTCCCAAAAAAATCACTCTTGGAATTGTAAACACTAACTCACACACTTTGGGAATATTTCTAGTGCTAATCACATACCACTATTCATATTATTCCTAAGCGAGAAAACTACTAATTGACCATTGTATTTTTCCTCTTTGTTTGATTACTGTATTTCATTTTAGTCTTATAGTTCTTCTTTCCCTGTCTTTCTATTTTAATACTTCGGAATTTATGAAATAGGACACGAACACCCATCTAGGACACTACCGCCAAGGTGCCAGACCTTTTTGTAGTTTTCTCACATATTTTGCACCTTTTCTATCTATTTGGGCATATTAATTTTTACTAGATGGTATTTTAGTGTTTAATTATGAAATTGAACCAATCGATTCATATAAATACAAATTTATGTTATCATAATAAAGTACCAAGTACTAAAAATCTACTAGCATCACCTAAGGTTGCATTCCAAAATCATTTGCAAGAATATTCAAGAATCCATCTAGCATTTACAAAAGGGTAAGGGACTGAATTATTTTTCATACACTTCATAGGAGGGGAAGTTTGTTTTTCCATGCACACAACTATCAACATTTTCTACATCTATATTTTAACGCTACCAAGTACGACTCACACAAGAGCCACCCAGGGTAAGATTTTACACACTCACAAAGAACTACTTAGATTCTGAAATATAGTGTAGTTCCTATATCATAAGTTCACTTAGTATGGGAAATAATTAAGGTCAATGAGACACATCATTTTCATCTTTTTATTTTTAGGAGTTCATATGTTTTGGGGTTTTACATGTGCTCTTTCTTCTTATAGGTTTCAGGAAAACTCAACGATCATCTAGTGAGTTACAGATGACTAAAGGTGACATCTAACGAACATTTTATGACCCTTTTGAAACTTATTTTATGGGGTTTAGAGTAGTCACATGAACCCAAAGGAGGTCTATAGCACCGCATGGATCCTTGACCTGATCTAGGTGCCCTACTCGAGGTATTACCCACATATCTCCATTTTTTTGTGTCTAATTGCGATATCTAGCCTTTCTGTTTCATCAGTTTTTCCAACTGTTATCTAAAATTCACCCCTCAAGGTAATTTTGATAACTTTAAAAATTTCTTCAGAATTGAGCGAGAAGAAATGGTTTGAGGCCCAAACTCATATTTTGAGGGATCCCTTGGCTTTACTCTAACTTCCCTTTCCATAGAAAAATGCAAGTAGTTAGTGAAAATTTACAAAAAAAAAACATTTAGAAAATGAATTCAATGTACCTATTTTAGAGAAAATCGGGTCTAAGGGTGTGTATGAAACCAATGCGGATTTTACTAGTGTTCTTCATACCTAGTTTGGATATGATTTACAAAGGACGCAGTGTATTATGGCTAAATTGGCTTTCGGCATCCCAAGCCACACAGGTTGAGTCGGTCCACCAGTTCCCCGCATCACCAAACTCATTGATCAATGAAGGAGATAGAGAAATGTGGAAAAATTTGAATTAAAATGTCCCCCACAGTACACGGGACTGTTGGGATGAAAGTATTCATGGGCCCAAAAATAGTCGACATACCCATGGGCAAGTGAAGCAGAGAAGTCAGTAATCAATGACCCACCTGGCCTGGTAAACGACATGGAGAAAGAATCTTGAGTTGGGTGACATGGAGAAAGGATTCCCACATGTTCAAATTACTATGGGGACATGAGTTCACTTGAAACCCACAATACCCACAATACATAGGGAAAGTGGAATGCCCAACCCCCAAACTTCAAACAGTCTTAACTTTTGACTCAGAACTCCGATTTTGACAAAATTATGACTTTTCGGAAAGGGAACGAAATCCTCTACATACTATTATTTTTAATGAGGGTTTGTGGGTTGGTATAAAATAAATATCACCAGCTCAAGAAACTTAAATTCTCATTCTTGTAAAATGTAAGAAATCCCTGGCAAATTCAAAATAGCTACTCACACTCAAAATGCCATATCTTTTGCATTTCACAATGAAATCATGAAAAAAATTGTCTCGTTGGAATTGTGGCTCCGACGCTAAAGTACATATATAGATAAATATATAAAATAATGTGGATTTCATAGATAATTTTTAGGAAAACAAACCAGGTTCAGAATAATGTTTTAATTGGTAGTTGTGAGTGCAATTAAGAAGCATGAGCATACATTTTTTACTCCTGCAAGGCATGTGACAACATGGAGATCCTTTTGTAAGAAACATACCATCATTTCACTTCATTTATTACCTCTTTCAAGTGGTTGGAAGGAATATTTTTGGATTTCAATCCTGTCTCTTCCAAATTCTATAAATTGAAGTGTGGGCTCTTTGTAAAACAAAAACATAGTTTTTAAGTAGAAAAAGTCTGTAATTTTTGGGTTGGTGAATCCAATGTGTTATAGGTCCTTATATTGGAATCCTTACAGGATGATCGAAGACTTTACTTTGTAATAGATTGAACTGTGTCTATCAATGAAGGAATAGATGCAATTTTGTGGACATATCTTCGATTGCGATGTTTATTCACATTATTCTTGCCTATTCAATATTATTAAAAATATATTGTGTCTATTTTATTCTCTTGCAAGGATTCATCATCATTGTGTGCGTATGAAAATATTATTGTGAATGTAGTATTTAGACTATGGATAACTTCTATCACCCTCTCTAGTATGTATTTTTCTTCCCTTTTTCACACATTGGAAATCTATTCTCATTCCCTCCTTTTTCTTGTCTATCACCGCTTTAGTGTAGGGTTTGTTTTCATGCAATCTCTCACCTTGGTCCCTTGGAAACTCAGATTAGGATAAGATAGTTTTCCCTGCATTAGAGTAGATTGTGGTAGGTAGTTTAGGGGAAAGAGCCAAATTTTTCTTGAGGTCTATCTCAAGTAGCAAGTCCCACAACTTGGAGATAGTACCCATGTTACCCAGTCACACCGTGAGCTCAAGCACACACATTTGTAAAAATTGGAGGGTGATATGGTTAAGTGATAACACCATCTCAACATAGGTTTGGGATCATTACGAATCTACTAAGTATATTACCCTCTCTATTGTAACTAGGGTTTCACATTTATTTTATCTTACTTTCTTGAATCATATATTTATATTAAATTTTTATATATGGATTGCTATATATTTAGATTTACTATCAATTTATTTCAATATTCGCTTAATCATTTGATGAATGTGACCTTTGAATACTCTCCTCTTCGATTTCATCATGGCCTAATATTATGGTTAATTTACTGAATCCCATTTCCAGGAGCTTAACGATCATCTTGTTAAACATCCTTAGGATCTAGACCTTTTATTTCCTACTCATGAGGAGTCCACCAATCTTGTTGAGATTAATGTTCTTGCATCAATCCTCAAATCCATACCCATCGCTACTCAACTGCCTACATCTAATCTTATTCCTACTTCCACTCATCCATGTTATATTCCTACTCCAACTAACCACTTCAATCCACCACTTGTTTCTCATGCATGACAAGTATCTTCCACTAGAACTAAAGACTTAGCCTCTCTTTATTACGACCTTCAAGTAAAAATTCATCAATTGCATCAAGATACCTTTCATGAATCTGCATATTTAGATTCCCCATGATTAATTCATTCCAATTTCACACCCACCATTTGTTTTCACTTAATTTTGTCACTCTCAAGATTCCATTTTCAATGGTCATGGTGATCCTGAAGAGAATCTCTAATAATTTCATGTTACATGTCTAGATTTTTTGGAATACTTATACCCTCTTAACCAAGCTATTTCCTAGAAGTCTTCATAATTATGAAATCCATTAGCTCTATGAACTATTTGTCCACTTGGTAGCATACAAATCATTCATCTAGCCAATGATTCTATTTCTCATTTCTCTATCAATATCGGTTACAAGATATTGTATGCTCAACTCGGGCAACTTAAAATAGGATCAAATAAACATCTATTTTATTATGTCTTGTGACATAATAACAACTTATCTAATATGTATAATGTACTCATGGACTCAAATATTTCAGATTTTTTCATCCAAACTCTATTACAAACTCTCTAGGAGAGTGTGTTTTCTTTGATACATATCCATCATTTGATCATTTATGTCATACTCTTAAGCTGTACAAAACTAAACTATTATCAATAGGAAATCTTAGGTATCATGAAAATACTTCATCTTCTATGTTATTTCAAAGCATATCAACATTCAAGCCATCGACAAAACCTACCTAAGTTAACACCATTGTTAAAATTGTATCTAGTCCTAAAGATATTCAATTGGAAACCACCTTAGAATACGTTTACTAAATTGATTTTCACTCCACACATTTTATTGCCACAATTTTTTGAGGGAAATATTATTACACTTCCTCCTCCACATAATTTGGACCCATATCATCCTAAAGGTCATAATTATGATGAAATTTTCAGATGCGACTAAAATCAATGCATTGGAAATTATATAGATCAATTTCAAAAAAATTAATCTTATTTAAGATATTATCGATAATAATACTATTGATCTTCCCCATTATACAAAATTTGTGCCATTTAACAAAAATCACAAGCTCAAGATCTTCAATAATCCTCCTCGAAAACAAGATAAAAAATTAGATGACTCTTCAATTAATCATATGTATCATGCAATGGCTCCCCGTGCATCCGGGTCTCTTGATTTTCTAGTCTCTCATGTTGAGGCATCTCCAATAGTAATTACTTTCTCTGATCATGACTATCATGCTACATTCTCTTCTAATTGATTACACATTAGTGCTTCCTTTGGATCTATTCATATCAATAATACTATTGTTGATGCATCATTTCACGTACGTGCATGTTCTATTGCAATTCTTGTTGCTATTAGTTATCCACTCTCACAAATTTCATATGAAATTCATAAATCGCATGGATTTTTCAATATTCCAGTCACATTTTTTCCTCTTACCATGCTTGTTCCTTTTATTTTGGCACCTTCAGTTGAAGGGTGTGATATTCTCTTAGGTCTCCCTTGGCTCTGCACAACTTGGGCTATCGTCTCCATGAATCAATTACGTATAAATTTCATTCAAAATAGGAAATTTATCAATATTAATGGTGTTTTTCCATCCACACTATGGATGATACCTCCTATTGAGGATTCCATTGCAGTCATTAGAGAATCTACATCCCTAGAGCCTCTCAAATCTAAAGTGTTGGTATCAAAATTTGTTCTTCCTTTAAATCCGAGTAGTAACGCAGATTGGACATGGAGCTTAGAGACAGATAGATCATAGTATGTGTCATTTTGTAGCCAAGGATGAGATCTAACTGGCCCTTTGTCACTCAGATTTGTGGAGAAATTGATAACACCTTTATGAGAATTTTACCTGTCCTCACTACTTTAGGCCGTGCCTCTTCAACTAGGGTGAGAGGACCCTTAGTGTAACCTATGTTTGATGAAGGAGATGGATATATCCTTCATTTGGAATAATTTTATGAAGAAAAACTTGGGAAAATATAGTCAATATTCCATAATTTAACTCTTAAGAGTTGTCACTTCTAAATGATGGACAAAATTTTGACACACAAGGCTAAGGTTATTGAAGACATTAAAAAATCTTGAGTGTTTTACATATTTTAGTAAGTAGATTTTGTTCCTTTGTTGATATACAGGGATAACATTGGTAATTTTATGTGGATTCAGGGTTTTTGAATAATTTTGGTGGGAGATAAAGCAGAATAAAGTTGATTATACAAGATCTTCAAAAGGCATTCATAATAATGAACAACTTCAACAACAAAAAGCTTCAGAATAGTTAAGACGTTCCTTCAACCAGAAGGTGTTCTTTAATGGAGGGCCCAGATCAACACATTTTCAAATAATTTTTAAGACTCTAACACAAAGGCTTTAATTGAAACACTCAATTAAATACCAAAGTATTTGAGAAATCATGCCTAAGGTACACCCGAAGACCTTATAGACAATATTTATCAACAAATGACAGTGAATTTATTTTAATTTTTTTTATCTCATCCAAGATGAAGGATCTTCTTGAAATAAAATTGTAAATACCATTAAACTATCATAGGGATGAGATCCTATATGGTTTCACAAAGATTTCAATATAAGATTGCAATAGGAATGAAAGAAACTATTTGTAGACATTCTGAAACAAAGTAGACACAAATTGCTAGAGATTTGGAAACAAATTAATTTCTAAATTACTTAGATTCATCAGCAAGGGAAATTTTCCAGAGAAATCTTAGTGCTCGTCAATGGCTATACATCTACAACTAACTTGACGCGATAGAAAATCCTAACATAGAAGAAAATAACAGGTTATCTCAGCTTGGTCTCTCGGAAGACGAATTTCTCAAATTTTATCTTACGAATTCAACCTCTCACCTATTGTAAGAGTATTCTCATTTCATTTATACATTTTAATTATTCAATTTCCCCCCAATAAGAAAGAATATTTGAGGGACCTTTGCATGTTAACAATTTGCTTCAGAAAGCGATGTTTAACAAATTTAGATCCGAAAGCTGCTAGGTGGACCAATTATGAACTGATCACATTTCTTGGGCCCTCAACTAATGACTAGGATGCCATGCCACAATGTTTTAGTAATCCTTCTAATCATTCTGATTCTGTCATGCGATAAATCCCCTTTTTATTCATTTTTTGGAGACTCTACATAGCTAGATATGACAAGTAATCTTTTCCACTCTCGATGCAACAAATTTTTGATATTTAGCGGTTGTAATTTCATTATGTCAGCCCCTTTCCCTATATTTCCTATAAAATTATACCCCCGCATCCATTTCCTCTAGTAATTCCCATTTTTTATGAGTGCCTGAGCAATTCCCCACTTCAAAATATTGAACTTAACAATCCTTGGAATCACAATTTAAGTTTCATATCCATTTAATGGCACCTTATAGATAGAGACGAAAATGAATTTCCTCAAATAATGATGAAAAATAGTGCGTATTCACATCTCCAGCAGTCTTGGAGCACAAATGATGGAAAAATAGATGAAATGCACAACAACCGTTGATTCTTCCCCTTTTCCACTTTATATCATATAAGTCCACATGTTTCCTTGGTACAATTGGAAAGGAGAAGCACAGTTGAAATTCCTAAACAAGTGCAAGCCTTCCACATACCATGGGACCAAGAAAAATGCCTTTTGGCCTTTGAAAATTCTCAGTGTAAAAAGGAGCCAGCGGAAGTCTCCACATTTCTTAACGACGCATTTTGAGTTGATCCCCAAAAGTAGAGACGCCAAACAAGTGTGGTCTTAACATGTGTCTCAATCCAAAAAAATTTGTTAAAAAAAATTAAGTTCAGTGGAAGGCACCATGTGTCTAGGGTCCGAGACATTTTTCTTTGGCCGTTGAAAACTCCAAGAAAAGGGCAGAGTGAGCAGAATCCTCTAAGTGTCCTCCTAGAATTTATTCAAAATAAATATTTGGGGTCAGTCCCCAAACAGGTGTAGTCTCTCCACGTGTCCCAAGGTTTAGAAAATTTCTTTGAAAAGTTTAAGTACAAAGTGGAACCGGCGGAAACCTCCATATGTCTCCCTGTCACAATTGTTAAGGTGGGAACCTGAGGTGGATCCTTAAATGAGAATCAACCCTCCATGTGTCTATGGTATTACAAAACTATATCAGTTGCATCAATTTTTTTTCCAAGATTTGGCAAAGCAGTGGGAACCTCCACGTGTCCCGTAGTGCAACTCCAAGGCCAAACCAAAAGGTGAATTCTCAAATGAGCATCGTTCCTCCACAAGGACAAGTTTTGGGTTGAAGCAAGCCTTATAGTTTTTAGAGTTACCCACTGAGCCGCATCTAACCAGAAAGGGGCCATGTTTCCATTGATGTTGAGAAGGAAATTTGACCGGGAAAAATACACCTGTCAAACCGTAGAATGTAGGAAAATCATCATTTGAGCCCAAAAATTCAAGAAAAAAGAATTTGGAAATGTTATAAGGATCAAATATGATCCTTTGAGCTACATCCAATCACGTTTCCACATGTATTTTGGAAAAAAATGATAGGGACAACAAAACGTGACTGTGGAAAATGAAAGGAAAGGAAAAACCTGAGTTTTACGCCCAAGTTATAGACTTTTTCAGATGGACAGAGGAATGAAAAAACAAATTCTAGACCTTTAAGTGATCCTCAACCAAGGAAGGGACTGATCATGTCAAAAAAATGGAGCACAGAGTCTTGAAGCACCTATATGGGGAAATATAAAACATGACAGAGGCCACAAACTAAGGAATTTCAATGACAAATGGGGGGAGACTAATTTGAGCACCAACATCAGCTCCGACTCAGGGATGGGCACTCCCTATGAGTTCCATAAGAACAAATAGTAGACCAAGTGTGAAAAATACACCATTGGGAAATGGAGTCAAAGAATAAGCTTTCAGAGAAGAACAACCATAACCATCCTCCAAAAAATTGAACCGAGAAACCTGTAAAACTAGGTCACCAAGGACCAGAATAAATAAAAACGCAAAAGCTAATGAGAACAAAGAACTATACACCGTACGAATGGAGTATACCTTGATTCTGATAAATCAATCAAGGAAATTTTTCTAATGCTTGCCATTAACAGGAAATTCAAGCAGCTCCCCATCTAAGTCTTTTAGGAAGAAGGTATTTTCACCAATTTGAATGTCAATGGAATAAGGGCCCATCCACAATGCATCAAATTTACCATGATTTCCCTTATCTTCATGCTTGTTATCCCATAAAAGAAAAATATCCCCAATGTTGAAAGCTCTGGGAGTCACGTTCTTGTCAAATAAATTCTTCAAATTTTATTTGAACTTCACATGCTGCTAATGAGATGCCCTTCTTTCTTCATCTAACTCAATAATCTTATTGATTCATGCATCATATGGACCAACTTCTTGATCTTCAATTTGTCGAACAAACTGAAATGAAGAAAATTACAAATGAAGGGGAAGCAACTCAAATGGGCTCTTACCAATAGCCCTTTTGATAGTTATTCTATCAGCCCAAATATCAAATTTCAGTTTCTCACCCCACTTCTTTTTCTTCAACTCCAAGGTTATTCTAATGATCTTCAACAAGTTTTTATTGTTGGACTCAGCTTGTCCATTTCCTTGGGGATTTTAGTTAGAAGCATATGTCATATTTATTCCATACTCTTTGCACATTGCCACAAAAGGTTTGACTCTGAAACTCATGGCATTATCAGCAAAAATTTTAATTGGTACTCTAAATCTTCATATGATTTGATTCAACATGAAATCCATGATAATTTGGTGTGTTTCCTTCTTGGTGGGGATTTCTTCCACCCACTTAGTGAAATAATTAGTGGCTACAAGAATCCATTTATGACCATAACTGGAAGGATAAGAAATTTCCCCAATTAAATCCATTCCCCATTGTCTTAATGGTGCTTCAAAGGACACAAGCTGTAAAGGAAGGGATCCTGAAGATTTCATTCTTCTAGAAAAACACTGGAAAATTTCACATTTCCTAACCAATACAGTTGTATCCTTGAAGAGAGTTGGCCACCAATAACCATCCCTTAATATTTTATGTGTTGTAACTCTTCTAGCAAAATGTCTCCCATAGAATCCTCCATGGAGATCAATAATTATTTTGAGGGCCTCATCTTCAGTAATGCATCTCAAGAGAACTCCCTTGGGGTTCTTCTTAGCTAACCAAACATAAGTGATGAAATAATTTTTAGAGGCTACCTTAAGATCTCTTTTCTAATTTTTCCTCAAATATTTAGGGCAGCATAGATGTCTGAGATAAAATATTTTATCCTTGTACCATTCAGAGCTTACCAACTTTTCAAGGGTGTCCACCCTTTCTCCTTCTACTTCATTCACCTCAATATTTTACAAGTTTCTCTCAGCCATAAGCTTAGCTAGGCCCAAACCTCCTACCAATTTTGTGGTTTTGATATCCATGTCATACTCCTACAACTTGTTCACCCATATAAATATTTTTCTTGATACCTCCATCTCTAATAAGATTTCTTTCACCATGGTGTGGGGAACATAAGCAATGAATTTAGAGCTCAAGATGTAGGGTATGAAAACCTTTTTTTCTTTCACCAAGGAAAATTTTTCCTTCTCCATGATGGTGTACTTCAACTCAGCTCCCTGCAATGTCTTACTCAAAAAGGTAATTGGTCTCTCATCCCCTTCATCATCCTTCTCCAATAAAAAAAATGCAATGGTGTTTTCTGAAGTAAAAGAGAATAGTTGTAAAGGCTTTTTGTAATTTGGGGCTGTTAAAATAGGGGCATGCTTTAGTACTTCTTTGATCCCATTAAAATATTGAATGGAAAATTCTTCCCATTTGAGAACTCGGTCCTTCTTCAACATGCTAGTAATGGGGATGGTTAGCTTAGAAAAAAGTTAGACACAAATCTTCTCATAAATTTTATTTGTCAAAAGAAGGATTGAATTCCCTTCTTATTTATTTTAATTGGAACCTTGTTGATGGCTTCCACTCTCGCTGGATCTATCATGACCTCTTTTCTTGATACAATGTGACCAAGTAGATTTATCTTTTACACTGCAAACTAGCACTTCTTGGGATTCAATGATATGTCATATTCCCTACACCTTATAAGAATTATCTCCAAGTGTTGTAAGTGATCATTTTTATTTCTGGAAATAACAGTTACATCATCCTGATAAACAACAATGAAATCATTGATATAACCACCAAATGCTACATCCATTTCTCTTTGGAAATTTTCTCCAGCATTCATTAAGCTAAAAGGCATCCTGACATAGACATAAGTTCCCTGAGGAGTAGTGAAGGTAGTCTTTATTTTTTCTGAATCCTTCACAACAACATGATTATAGCCAGAGAAACCATCCTCAGTAAATAGCAATTTAGAACCAATTACGAATTGTAGCATATTCTCCATGTTTGGTAGAGGGTAATTATCTTTGAGTGATGCTTTATTCAGGTTTCTAAAGTCTATGCACAACCTTATATCACCATTCTTTTTTCTAACAAGCACCAGTTCTGTAACCTAAGAAGAGTACCTCGTGGGTTGAATGATCCCTCCATCCTTCAACGTCTTATGTTATTCTTGCATCTTTAAAGAAATAAGCTAATTGAAGGGCCTCTGTTTTTACTTGAAATGCTTGGCATTAGATTTAAGAGGAATCTCGTTTTGGAACAAATCTTCCCTGTATGCCTTCAACTCAAAGTAAGACCAAGCTAGGAAGTCTTGATATTTCTTTGGTAATTGAATATATGACTAGCTCTCTTCCTTGCTGAGATTGCCTCCTAACTAGATTTTATGTGTATTTTCCTTTGTGCCTAGGTCGTACTCTTCCACATCTCTTGAAACTGACATAGTCCTTTTAATAATGCAATAAGAATTATAAAATTTTGACTCAAGAGCCACCAAACCTCTGGGAATTTTGTTTATCTTTAGTTGGATGATGTCTTTTCCAAATAAATTTTCCTTTCCTTCACCAACAAACACCATCAATTCCTAATCTATATTTTGGTCAAAAAACTTGCATTGGTTCTGTAGAAACCATTTCACCTGGGCATCATCATCAAACACTTATCAATTTTTAACTCTATTAGGGATAGATGGCCTTGTTAGTATTTCAACATCATACTCAAAAAATGGAGACACTATACAATTCCCAAATATGGATCCTAGCACTTCTAACTTGTCTATAATAACATTAAACTTTCTATCATGGTGCAAAATATTAAAAAAGTCAAACATTTCAATAAAATCCCAAACTGCATGCTTGTATTGTTTCATCCTCTAACTTTTAGTAGCATACAGTTTTCTAATTTTCTTGAAAATTAGTTCTAAATCCCCTTTGACAATGATATAATTTATACCATATTTCCATGTAATTCTCAAGCCTAATAACTATGCTTCATATTCATCAATGTTAGTAGTGCATTCACAGTTGAGTTTGAAAGAAAAAACAAACTCTTCCTGGCCTGGAGAAATTAGAACAATGCTAGCACCATTTTCAAACTTGGAACAAGCTCCATCGAATAACAAGGTCCAAGGTAAACCCACTTGTTCAAGACATTTACACTGATCAATCTTATTCCCTTTTCCATCAACTAACCCCATAAATTTAACATCATATACATCAGGATACAAAAATTGATAAGAAGCATTATTGGGATCTTTAATGAGGTGCAACATCTTTTTTTCTCCACAAAACTTTACAAGGTTGGCTTCAATTGGAATGGTGGAAAAATACATATCCGTCTGAACACTTCCACAAAAACTTGCAGCCCACTTTCTTTATAACAACATGCCCCAATTGGCAGGGAAATCAACAATAACAACATCAAGTTTCAAGTTGTTACCCAAATAAGTTGTAAGTTATACCACCAAACCTTTTACACACCCTACAAGTGACACCTATCTAGAATCCATTGCAGTACACTTGCAATAAGCTATTGTCACTTTAATGTTCAATTCATTTATGAATTCCAGAGGCATAACATTACATGATGCTCCAGACTCAAACATACAATTGTGTAGCCATTTGTATTTAATAATCACTGTTATAAAAATGGATCAACATTTAATTGAGACTCAACCAAAGATGTTCCCAAGTAAACTTCAGGTGGTATACCTATCTCCTCTAATGCTGGTGGTTTTTCTAGGTCTGCAATTGTTGAAGGAGGAGTGTTTATATTATTTATATGTTTGCCTTAGGCACTCGTATCTTCTTCCAACCCCAAATACTCAAAGGCCCTCGTCTTGTGCTGAGGAATCTTAAGCAGTTTAAAAATTGGGAGAAAAATATTAATATGAATCTATACTTGGGCAATGTCATAGGGAATCTATTTGGGAAAAACATCATTTGGAGAAATATTGACAAGCTCATCAGATGGCATAAGGTTTTTAACATTTTGGGTATAGGTGGGCACACCAGTTCTACTTGAGACACCAGGGAATTTTTCAGATGCGTCTTTCTTTGGAGTCTATTTTGGGATATTGGTGTGAACTAGGGTCTTTATCTTAGCTTAAGGCCTTGCCCCTTTGACAACTTTACTTCTTGTAGTATACTCTTTTTTTTGGGCCAGAACAACATTCATTAGCAGCTATCTATCCTCTTCTGATGGGATTCCTCCATCGTACTTCTTAATCATTAGAGTTATTAGGTACTCAAAATCATTATTAGTAAGTTCAAATTCTTTTACCATATCGAGTTATAAATAATGAGAGGGAGGAATAAGAGGTACCCAGTGAATGTAATCCCAAAAACTTGCAACAGCTATTGCAGTTATTACCTCAGTTGAAGTTGATCCTTGTTGTGAGCTTGTAGAGCAGTCCACCATTCATGCATTATCATCATTGTTATCATCATCATTGGATTATTAATCTTGCTGATCTATTTCAATTGGTGGGTGGGGTAAGAATCATATGTCACATCAATCCATTTGATTTTTCTGTTCAACAACAAAAACTCTAGCATTTAGAGGATTAGAAACTACTCTATTTTCCCTAGCTTGGGTTTTTCTATCTCCCATGGGTCCTTTACCTCTGTCATCAGACCTCTGATCATTTGTAAGATGATTTACAAGTTTTTCTTGTCCTTGTTGCCTATGCTGACCTTGAGAACCTTGTCTAATTCCTTTTTCTGCCCTGGCTAGCTTGTAAGATATTTCCTTGACAACCCCGGCGAAAGTCCTTATAACTTCCTCAAGATCCATAGCCTTAATTGATTGAGGCTTATCAGGGTTGATCAGTTTAACACCCTCCCTCTTAGGAGGTTTTCCAATTGCTTTAATGTTGGTCTCAATTTTAATAGACATGGTAAAGGCTTGCCTCAAATTCCCAAGGTTCTTATCCCTCAAATAGTAAGAAACATTCTTATCAAATGCTTCTGAATACTTTATCAGACATGATTCATCACATGGCCTCAAATTAACAGTAACACTTCTCAATGTTTTGTTAAATCTAGTATTGAAATCATGCACTGATTCATTAGGATTATTTTTTATATTTTCAAACTTTTTAAAAAGAAACCTAGGGTCTATTTTATCACCGTAATGCATCCTAAAAAATTTATTAATCTCAGTCCAGGAGTCAATGTAATTATATGACAAAGATTTATACCAGTCCCTTTCATATTCTTCTAGAGTATGAATAAATAATTTAATGTATACATCCTCAAACTCTATTTCAAATTCCTCCATCATATTGAAAAAGAGTTTCAAGTGTTGATCACCATTTATTGCATTATTTCCTTAAAACTTAGGCAATTTGTTTCTTACATCCTGTGGCACAACATTTGGATCACCAACCATACCTCTAAAATTGATGGGACCAAAAGTATTAACTAAAAATGGAGGTCTAGTTAGACGCTGAGCCATACTATTCTAAGGAGGTGATATTACAGGAGAAATAGAATGATGAGGAGTGAGGGGTCTGTGTGGTATAGGGATATAATATTTAGAATGACTACCCTCTAAAGGATCTTTCTATTAGAAAACTCGATTAGATTTGGAAAATATAGGGGTAGATTGAGAAGAAAATGTTTTAAATATAGATGAAGGACCCTCTCTAGATGGAGAATTCGATTCAACAAAGATACTACCTGATTACGAAGTACTTGAGGAATGACTGCAATCATAAGCTGATCAATTTCACCAATGGAGATCTCTTTTCTTGATGCTCGATCCCCAAAAGCCTTCCAAATTCTTCTTCCTTATGAATTAGACTTTCCCATCTCTTGAAACAACCTTCTACTAGGGTCCTTGGTGAAGAAAGATCTTCTTCCTTCCAACTTTGTATATATTAATGAAAAATCTTACTTGATATATGTTAAGACACTGGTATTTATAAAGAATTTAAACAACATGAAGTCGCCACTAAGGATTTTCACCTTAGTTTGTGTAAATGAACTATGAAAGGTCTACCAAATGTCTGTCAATACTAGATTCATGCAAAGATTACATGATCTACTCTTCTTGTACCAAAATTTATCAATGTTGATACAAATCTTAGTGCAATAACTGTATGAGCTGGAAATATTGCACTCAGAACTCACAACTTTGAACGGTTCTTACAGATCTGAACAAATAATGATTTTTCAACAATGTATTAGAACACAACACACATAAGAACTATTACCAGGCTCTGTATATACTGTATTTACAAAATACTTTAAAGATTCCCTAGAAACAATGCCATGAGTATTGGTATCCAATTTTTTTTCCCTTTCAAGCCAAGCAACAACGTAGATTGGACATGGAGCTTAGAGACAGATAGATCATAGTATGTGTCATTTTGTATCCAGGGATGAGATCTAACTAGCCCTTTGTCACTTAGATTTGTGGAGAAATGGATAACACCTTTACGAGGATTTGACTTGTCCTCACTACTTTAGGTCATGCCTCTTCGACAAGGGTGAGATGACCCTTAGTGTAACCTCTGTTTGATGAAGGAAATGGAGATGTCCTTCATTTGGACAAATTTTGTGAAGAAACCCTTAGAAAAATATGGTCAATACTCCATAACTTAACTCTTAAGAGTTGCCACTTCTAAACGATGGAGATACTTTCAACAAAAGGATAAGGTTATTGAAGACATTAAGAAAATTGAGGTTTTTGCATATTTTAGTAAGTAGATTTTGTTCCTTTGTTGATATACAAGGAAAACAAGGGTAGTTCAGGGTGGATTCATGGTTTTTGAAAAAAATTGGTGGGAGATGAAGAAGGATAAATTTTATTATACCAGATATTGGAAGGGACTTCACAACAATGAACAACTTCAACAACAGAAAGCTTCAGAATAATTAATCCATTCCTTCAACCAAAAGGTGTGCTTTAATGGAGGCGTAGATCAACACATTTTCACATAATATTTGAGACTCTAACATGAAGGCTTGGATTGAAAGACTCAAGTAAACACAAAAAGTATCTGAACAATCACACCTAAGGTACACCCAAAGACCTACAAAAAATATTTATCAACAAATGACAGTGAATTGATTTTAATTTTTTTTATCTCATCCAAGATGAAGAGTCTTGTTGAAATGAAATTTCAAATACCATTAAACTGTCACAGGGACAAGATCTTGTGTGATTTCACAAATATTTCACTATAAGATTGCAATAGGAATGAAAGAAAATATTTGCAGACATTTTGAAACAAAGAAGACACAAATTTCTAGTTATTTGGACACAAATTAATTTCAAAATTACTTAGATTCATCAGCAGGGGAAATAATTTAGAGAAATCTCATTGCTCATCAATGGCTATACATCTGCAACCAACTTGACATGATTGAAAATTTAATAAATAAGAAAATAATAGGTTATCTCAGCTTGGTCTCTGAGGAAGACGACCTTCTCAAATTTTCTCCTACAAATTCAACCTCTAACATATTGCAAGAGTATTCTCATTGCATTTATACATTTTACTCACTCAATTTTTCCCCCAAAAAGAAAGAATATTTGAGGGACCTTTGCTTGTTAACAATTCGCTTCAAAAAGTGAAGTTTAACAAATTCAGATCCAAAATCTTTCAGGTGGACCAATTGTGAACCGATCATGTTTTTTGGGCACTCAACTAATGACTAGGATGCCATGCCACAATGTTTTGGTAATCCTTCTAATCATTCTAATTTTTCCATGTGATAAATTCCCTTTTTAATCATTTTCTGGAGACTCTGCGTAGCTGGTTATAACAGGTATAATTTTCCGCTCTCGAGGCAACACCATTTTCATCTTTTACACCTGTGCTTTCATCATTTCATCCCCTTTCCCTCTCTTTCCTCTATAATTCTACCTCGCATCCATTTCCTTTGGTAATTCCCACTTCAACATATTGACCTTAAAAATCCTTGCACTCACAATTTAAGATTCAAATCCATTTAATGGCACCTAAAAGACAAAGACAACAAGGAATTTCATCAAAGAACAATGAAAAATAGTGCATATTCACATCTCTAAGAGTCTTGGAGCAAAAATGGTAGAAAAATAGATGAAATACACATAAAAAATTGATTCTTCCCCTTTTACACTTGATACCATAGGCATCCATGTGTTTCCTTGGTGCAATTACAAAGGAGAAGCACAAAGGCAGGTCCCAAACAAGTGCAAGCCTTCCACGTACCATGGGCCCAAGAAAAACACCTTTTGGCCTTTGAAAAGTCTCAATGTAAAAAGCAGCTATCGGAAGCCTCCACATGTCTCAATGTCACATTTTGAGATGGTCCCCAAAATCAGAGACCCCAAAAAAGCACAGGCTCAACACATGTCTCATTTTGGAAGAGTTTGTTAAAAAAATTTAAAGTTTACCAGAAGACACCATGTGTCTAGTGTGCAAGACATTTTTCTTTGGCTGTTGAAAAGTCCAAACAAATGGCAGAGTGAGCAGAAGCCTCCAAGTTTCCTCTTGGTGCTTCTTCACAATAAATCTTAGGGGATGGTCCCCAAACAAGCGTGGTCCCTCCACGTGTCCTAAGCTTTAGAAAATTTCTTTGAAAAGTTTAAGTACAAAGTGGAGCCGACAGAAACCGCCACATGTATCCCTGTCACAGTTGTTAAGGTGGGACCTTGAGGCAGATCCTCAAATGAGCGCTAGCCCTCCACATGTCCATGGTCCGCAAAAACTATACCGGCTGCATGAAATTTTTTTCTAAGTCTAGAAAAAGTAGTGGGAACCTCCACGTGTCCCCCCAGCGCATCTCCAAGGCCAATCCAAAAGGTGAATTTTTAAATGAGCGTCATTCCTCCATGTGTTAAAGTTTTGGTTTGAAGCGAGCCTTATAGTTTTTAGAGCACCCTGCCAAACCACATACAACCAGAAAGGGGTGATGTTTCCATTGATGCTGAGAAATAAATTTGACTGGGAAAAATACATTTGTCAAACCGTAAAATGTAGGAAAATCACCATTTAAGCCCAGAAATGAATCTTTCTTCAAGGATAGAGAATTTAGAAATGTTATAAGGCTCAAATATGATCCTCCGAGCTACATCCAATCATTTTTCCATAGGTATTTGGGACAAAAATGATAGGGAAAACAAAATGTGACTGTGGAAAATAGAAGGAAAGGAAAAACCCTACATTTATGCCCAAGTTACAGAATCTTTCAAATTGACAGAGGAACGAAAAAAAAAATTCTAGACCTTTAAGTGATCCTGGACTAAGGAAGGGAATTTTCATGGAAACCAAATGGAGGAAAAAGAATTCAAGCACCAATACGAGGAGATAGAAAACATGACAGAGCCCGCAAAATGAGGAATTTCAATGAAAAATGGGGTGAGACTAATTTGAGCACCAAAATAAAGCACAATATGTTGCTAGCTCTCCTGTTCACTCAAATCCTACAAAGTCTCATTATTCAGCTAATTCATCACATGAATCCATTTCCATGACTCAGAAATCTCCTTAACATAGGTATAGATCACCACCTCAATTCCCCTCACATAGGTAAGCATCACCAAATTTCTCTCTATCACATAATTTTACATCTCCACTGCATTCTCCATCCCATATGTTCACATTAACTTCCTGGTCTCCTTCATATAGGTACACATCATCTTCATGGTCTCTTCAGATCAGCAGTCATCACCTCCTAGGTCTCATCTCCATATTTCTAGTTCACTTATACATCGTTTATCTCATGCACTGCTGATCTTAGAGCATGTTTTAACATTTATTAGATATCATATACATCTACATATACTTAAGGGTCATTATATTTATTCCCTCAATTCTTGCATTCTCAAGTGTCTCATGTAACTACCATTTCCCTTCTTACTTTATAATTAGTCTCTCACACATGTCTTACACATCTTTATACATGTGTATCATCCTTACCCAATGACATACTCTTGTACTACTATTCACACTTGAATGTTGAGGGCTCACTACATAATTCAACCTCACACACTACACATTTCACAGTTAGTAAATTAACGCTATATCTTCATCGCACACATTCAACACAACACACTAGCCTATGACACATTCTATTTCAATTGTTCAAACTCAACTTCTGAGGGTCTAAATATGAAAGGAACCTCACCTCAGTCACGCACTCACTATGCTTTATGCTTTGTTAATCACATATTTCTAGTGCATAAATTCAAACCATTTCCTGATGACACACTTTTGTTATATGGTTCATTCTTGGTTGGTGATAAGGAATTTCTAAATGAATCTCACCTAATGCATACCCATTAAAATTCACTTGTGGGGAAATATGAACCTATCACACTCTTTTTGCATTACATTCCATCTCACTCATCCATAACCTACTGCATATCTTGGTGGCACATTTTTATTGCTTACTAATATGCACATGATACACTTGCTTACTATGTTAGAAGGATGCATTGTATGTCATTATGTGTTCTATATACACATGCAAATTTAATTTCCTTCAAGTTGTGATAAGATAATTTACAGATATCGGTACAGGGATCATTGATTCTTGGTGCAACACATATTATTAGTCCTGCAATGGCTCTTGGGGGCTCGTATACAATTCAGAGGTTATTGTTTCATTTTATACTAGTTCTTATTCATACTAGCAAGATTCATTCTATGAAATTATACATGTTTTGACAAAATATTTATCTATCTAACATGATAACTGGTGTTTCATGTGCAATATTTGTCTTGTAGGAACTTGATGCTAGCTTGGTTGCTTGATATCTTTCATGTCATTGTTTATCATTATTTTTCATTATTTGTCATTGTTTGCCATTATTTGTCGGATTTTACCTTTTTGTATGCACACACTTTATGTTATTATCCACTTTGGCATTTATTTTCTCACGATATCATGAGTAATTTCCCATATTTACAAACCTCTTTTTGCATTCTACATTATCTTCTTGCTTGCTAGCTTAAATTTTGTGTTATATATGCATGTTTATCTTGTTTGCACTAACACTTGTTTTCATATGGCTTTGTTTTTACTAAAAACATTCCATTCCCACTTTAGGGCTTTATTTTTAGTACAACCTATGGTCCTCTTTTGGGAAACATACTCCTCGTGACATCACATGTACCACATGTAGAGAAATATAGTTTGATCAAAGTAAATTTATTACAAAAATTACACTAATTATTCAAATCCCCATTATTTAACTACACTATGCTAGTTAAATAACCCACCTAGCTATCTCTAAAGCACTGAATTAGACTAATACCCCTCTAAACACCTTTCACAAGACAATTCTTATTCATTAAGCCACTTAGGGTTGATTAATCCCCTTTCACTTTCTAAAACGCACTTACCTTTCTAAAAGTACATTTGGATTTCACCTTTTGGTCCTTTTTGTCCCACATGCATCCAAACCATCCCTTTGTTGAAATTATAAAACTATAAATAGACCTATAACCCCCCTTACTTTTTCTAAGAACACATCTCCTTCTTTAGTATAATTGTAGTATTTTTCTAGTATATTGAGTATTCTTCTATTTTGTCGTGCCTTGCCTTGGGCCACCTGAAAAATAGACCAATAAGTCAGATTATTATTTTTTGGATAGTGAACTAATGCTCTACTTAACCCTTTTCATTAATATTTAATTCATATTAATTATTAATTTCCAAAGTTGCATAAATGCTATCCCAACAAAATTGGCTTATTTCATTTTAATAGTACCAACTGAAATCACAAATGTTATTAAGTTTACACACCCTTTTAATTAATTTAGTCCCCCCTTTTCATTTAACTGTCCACACACCCCAAAATTTATTTTCTTATTCCCACTTTAAATCCCATGTCTAAAAGAAAGGGTGTTGGGTCACTTATGGACCCTAGGATTAAATCAATCTTGGCCCTTGATCTCCTTTTTCCCTACTTTTGACCTAACTTTCCTTATGTTCTTCCTCATTTCTATTATTCTCTTCTCATTTTTGTTTGGTGTTGTCTATTGGATGTGTAGGTTTGGATGGAGAAGTCTTGAAGGCTGGTCTCATGGCTACCCACTAACTCCTCTTTCATTTCTATTTTATTGCAAACTCGAACTTAGTGAAGGCCATATTTTTTTTTGTTTTGTGTATGAGTGGTGGGAATGCAGGGTTGGGAAGAGGTGGAGGTGCAGCATGGAGGTCGCAATGGAAGGGGAAAAGGTGGGGTAGGTGTGACAAGATTCGAGGGGGAAACAGCGGCAGGTGGGATGTGGCCGCAGTGAATGGGGGGATGTTGTGTAGGGTGCTGCGGAGGGGACTATGGGTGGATGGGGGAAAAACAGTGGGATCAGGGTTTAGGGAGTTGTAGAAAGTGTTGGGGGGGAAACTGTGGATGGGTAGGGGTGTGACAACAATGGCGGCCAGGGGGGAGGGGTTCGGCCCTCCCCCAACAATTTTTTTTTTTGTTTATTTATTTATTTTTAACTTTTAAACAATGTTTATTTCTTTGTTTTTCTTTATAAATTTCTTAATATATAATATTATATATATATATATATATATATCGGTTATTAAAAATTGTTTAATTATCAAAAGTCTCTTTAATTTTATACTATTTTATATATATATATATATATATATATATATATATATATATATATATAGATATAAAAATAAAATAATAGATAAAATGATTTTTTTTTTTGATGTACTTAATAAGATCAGTTTCTTAATCTACTCATGAAGAGGAACCAAAACTATTTTTTTATTTCATTTATTAGAATTACCAACCATCACAAGAAGAGGAAATTTTGCAAGAGGGAGAGGATTTCCATTCAATAGTAGTCATATGATTCAATTCCAAAAAAAATTAAATTTCATTTCTAATGTCCTTACAAAATATATTTCAGATTTTTAAACAAGAGGAATTTTCAACAACAAGAATAGTAATTTCTTTCAATAACTCACTTTCCTTCAAAAATTAGTCCCAAAAATTCATATTAATAAAAATTTCACTATATTACAAGCATTTATTTCTAAGGTTCAAGTTTCCAAAAAGGCAAGCATAGTTCTATATCCATTCAAGTATTCAAAGGAAAACAATGCAAGGTAACATGCAAATATGGAGGGTAGATTTATCAACAAATGGGATGCTAGTTTACACATAACTAAAAATACAAAGGAGAATGTCACACACAAGGAAAGCTTCCACAAGTCATTATTTTCAAAAGGAGATTCCAATCAAATTTTCATATTAAAGAAAACCACTATTACAAAATTTCTTTCCTTTTCAAGGATTAAATCTCACATATACCAATTTATCGAAATACATAACTACTCAATGAGGTTTATTACAAGATTCTTTGCAAGCCTGATGCGAGAGATTGTTCAAGTAAACCTAATCTAGTTTATAAGTAATTTTCAAATACAAAAAAAAGAGGTTTTATAACAGTGAAGCTTCCACCAAGCCATATCCAAAGGAGATACAAAAAGGTAATGTCCATAAGGAGATAGAAGATGCCAAAGAAAATCCAACTATCACCAAACTTCCAACTTCAAATGCCTTCAAGAAATCCATATAATGAGAATAAGCTTGTTTTTTCACCCAACCATAGGCATCCTTACATGCCTTTCCCAAGGTTGGAATGCATGCTAGCCTCCCCTAAGCCCATGGGAAAGAGGAAAAATATACAAAACTATGCACAAGAGAGAGGGTTAACAAACAACATTTCATCCACACAAAAATAAGAAAATTATCCAAAACAAGACTCCAATATTGTAAAGATGAAAAGGAGGAGAACCCAAGTTCTACCTCTAAAATGGGGAAGAGAAAAGAGAAGTTCTCCAAAATTTATAACCAACATTAAATGCACAAAAGTAAGATCTCCATATCCTCCTTATTTCTCCACCCTTTCACCAATCCTTCTTGGAAGGATTTTCAAACCCCAAAGGGGTTTCCTTACAAAGAACGGGGAAGGAGGTTCAAGCCAAATAACCCACCTTCCCCACATCAAACCATTTGAGGGGAGTAACTAAATCCTACAAGGCTTGCTTATCAAGCCTATAAGAATTGAGAGGGAAACATTCCCCTCTCTTTCCCCACAAACTCCAAAAATCCATCATACCATATGATGGAGGGAGAAAAATCAAATAAACAACAAACAAAATATTCATACAACAAATATTTCCAAGAAAAAAACCAACATCTATCATGTTATAACAAATACAATGAAGCTCAAGAATCCTACCTAAAAGAAAATCTCTCCAAAATCAATCTCTTCCACTTCTTGACCCAATAAACTCTAGCTCCAAATCCACTAGCCTCCAAGGAAAAGCTCTAAAAAAAAGGTTATCTTCTTTTCCCATGAGGGGGAATTTGAAGAGGAGCAACAAAAATACTCACAAATGATGGGGTGACATGTGTCACCCCTCTCCTCTTTCAAGGTCAAAGATGCCAAAGATAAATTAGAGAAAGGATAAAATGACTTTTATCCCTCTTCTCCCAAATTA
This sequence comes from Taxus chinensis, assembly GCA_019776745.2. Classification (NCBI taxonomy): domain Eukaryota; kingdom Viridiplantae; phylum Streptophyta; class Pinopsida; order Cupressales; family Taxaceae; genus Taxus; species Taxus chinensis. The sequence goes on along the minus strand of CM034151.1, from coordinate 766,016,949 downwards.
CTCTAAATGATAACAAAACAATTCTTGTGCAAATTTTAACAAAGCACACTAATCCATACCCCTTACATGGATGTGACCAAAGGGGAGAAAAAAAGGGAGGAAAAACTCCCTCTAGCCTTGGAAATAAGCCCCCTACCTATTAGGTAGGGTCCAAGGGCTCATTTTCATGTTAAGGGAACTCCCAAACTAAAAGGGGTCCCTAAAAATGCCTAAAATAACCCAATTTCGGGTTTGAAAAATTTGGCACAAGGGTTGAGGGTGTGGGGCCCACCTAAGGGTTCACATGTGACCCTAAACCCTTATGATTAAGTACATCATTAATCAAATTCAAAACTTAATGCAAGTGGGGTCATTAATTCCCCAAAACAAGTTTACAACACAAACTAAACACCCTAAGAAAAATTAATAATACAAGACATATTACATTATAAATGAGGGTCACCCATGGTGCCGAAAATAATAATTTTAATGCTAAGGCCTCATGTAATAAACACGGCTAGGACTTAGCCTCGTGGGATGGTTGTCCAAAGTTACGTAGCTGGCCTAAATCCCACGTTCTCCTGTGACCTGTCACCTACACACTCATTGCACACATTAAACGCACCTATCCGATAAAATGTAAATCAACTACTAAATAAGTTATCAATGAATTCTAGACTAACATATCATCTTTCTGGAATCGAAAGTGCGACAACGTGCACAACTATACATAATTCACTATAAGTTAGTCATAATGATAAAAATGACATGTATCCATAGAATCCCAACATGCAACAAACTAAGTATCCATCAATATAATTACGTTCCAAAACAACATCATATCAATCAGTATCCATGACATCATAAGATAATGCAAACAACATAGTAATCAAGCTAAATCGGTGTTATCGCCTAAATTTCCATACATGCCTAATCAGATCAAATCTCCTAATGTAATGTCCAAAATATAACAAATCCCTGTCAAAACATTTCTAATAGTAAGAGGAACAACAAGTAACTGAGCTATAAAAGTGTGGGCACTACACATTTTTATTGAGCTATTATCTTCCATTGCATATTCCAACTCAGGATTCAGTAAATGAGGGTAATCATAAGGTCTTGTAGGCATTAATGTTGAGCCTTCAATATAAAACTCTTGAGCATCAAATAATAAAAATTTATTTCTATGATCTTCATTGGTTCATGTTTTGTAGCATTCAAAGTGTAGAGAGTAGTATATACAAGTTAGTTTGATGTTTTTACAAAGTTATAATTCCTGCATAGGATAAACTCTTTTTTATCACTTATCTTGATGGCTCATACTTGAGTTAGTAAAGATTTGATGTTTCTTTAGTATTCTAGCCTCATTTCCATAGCTTTTTAAACTTATACATGTTAATATATGGCACGATCAGTGGGACCTTACTCGATGGTCTCAAGAAGTTGTTTTTCAAGCTTTTGACTTCAGGTTCTAACCATTTTTATGCATTTTGAGGTTAACTAGTGTAGTTTCAAGATTTTGATAATCATAAAAGTAGTAAATCTTCCTTTTGCATGCAGATTTATTGGGTTTATGATAGGAAATTGAATTAAAAGGAAATAATCTTACCTATTTACAGTTTTAGATTTCTTTTTCTCATCATTTCTTTGTGGTTTTTTCAGACCTGCATGTAGATTTTATAGAAGGAAGCGCACAAGTGAAAATTCACATGCACGTGTTTTACAAGACACACACATGTTCATAGGAATGCACACATGTTTCCCTTGCCACACACCTCTTACCCTATATTTTTGACCCCTATCAATAATTTAACCAAAGACACGTATATGTTATGAACAATGCCCATATGTTTTTATGAACACACATACATATCTCAGGACATGTAGGCATGTATTACATATTTGTGTCTACTAATTTTTTACCTTCCACACAAATACATTCATTTGCACGTGCACTTGCTCAGAAGGGCATGCCAAGTGTCATTCATCAAACATACATGCTAATTATTTACTCTGTTTTCCACAGAACTAGGAACTTATCATTTTAGGCATGCACATGCTGCTAAGGGCATTTCATATGTAATAAAAAGTGTGTAGGCATTACTGTTTAAAATCAATATTTATTCTAACACTTGCAAGGGTTGATTATTTCAAGTTCGTAACACTTGACATGTTTTTTTTATACTAATAAGTGGTTTTGCAGGTCTATTTGATAATAGTGTGGTTTTGTGCTAACTTTACTTAGTTGAGTTCATAAGTGTTGCATTGTTACTTGTAAGCTTTTAAAATGTGTACTCTCTCCCCTCACACCTTTTTGGTGATCTTAGGAATAAAAAGAATTCAAAATACCCTTTCTATTCTTTCAAAACACTTCACTAAGGACTTCTAAAGGATTAAATTCAAAGTTGGTATAAAAATAAGTTTACTTGCGCATTCAAGTTAGAAATTTTCCATTTCCAAAAAAAATTATTAAAGTTTTAATTTGTGTATGGTCTTTCCTTGTGACTTAGGAAAATCTTTGAAATCAAAAGCAACGTGTTATCGTCTTTATATGATGTATGATCCTGTAGAGAATTACAAATTTTAGCGTATAGGTCCATATCACATTTGAAAGAATCAAGATCTAAACCAAATATAACATGTTTTTTTGTATATTTCCAAAGGTTTTCAAAACCACATTAAGCTCAAAATATAACAGACACCCCATATTCAACACACTTGATTTACAGGTTTGAATAAGGGTATGCCCCATCCACTTTAAAATAGAACATAACCCCCTTGGTGTAAGCTTTAAGATACAACTAAGGGGGTGTTCATATGAACCCCAAAGTATTCCACGCAAGAAGGAACCTTGTAAATGAAATGAGAAGCACTCCGCTTACCTACTTTACTAGATTTTACTTGTAATTTTAGCACCAAAACATTCTCCATTGTAAACCTAGTGAAAGATATGCATGAATGTATTCATTTCTCATCATATTTGAAGGGCTTAAATTAAATCTAAGATACTCCAAGACTATTCAATGTGAATGTTTTGGTAAATCAATCTCATAAAGGCTGTTTATGGTACCTAGTTGAGAGAACCAGTTGGGAAAGCCATATCATCTTGGAGCCCACTTTTCCGTTTCAATCCATTTTGTTCGTTAGAGCTCTCATGAAGTGATGAATTTATTGGAGTAAAAAAAAATTTATTTGAACAAGGAAAGAGTCCACTTAAGTTAAAAATAAGTGTTATTCAATGCAGAACCTATGACATGCTACTTTTTCTTATTTCTTCACGTACCCTAAGGTAAAGAAAAACTCTTCCAAATTTATATTTAGTTCTTTTCATCATCACTTGGTCTACACCTATTTTGTATTGCTCTCTATTTGGGAAAAAAGAGAAAAAATACGCGTGGATACCACTAGAAATAATCATGTCCACCATTTTTGCAGTCTACTTTTATGACTAGGATTCATTGTCAAAATAAAAGTATTGAAAGTGTGAATGTTACTTCATCATGTTCTAGTAGGCCCTATCTCTCAAACTCATACTGAGACACATTATCAATTTAGTTATGCTTTATTACCCTTTTTATCTCCCTTAGATGTGTTAATTTGTCTGTATTGCATCGACACAGTTATGATACTTATGAATCATTCCTCGTGAATGTAATCTAAGTGTCTACATTATGGCGTTATAATACCCACATTTTAGCAAATCCTTAGCTTTCTTACACTTAGTTTTATTTCAAACATTACCTCAAATCTTGAAGAGTGGTGTTCATGTTATTTGTGTATCATATCCATATTATTTCAGTGTTAAAACCTTGCTTGCACTTGAAACTTGGTTAACATACCTTAGTATTACTGTTGCATTGCTTACATACATAATTTCTACCTTTTAGGCCTTAGGTCTTGCTTGTTTCTAAACTTTTCATAGTATCCTTTGATTGGGAGTCACATCTAACCCTTGTAAATACTTACACCATGTTAATCTTGAACTTGACATGGGTGTTGACATTGATTTGATCATTTATACGTCAAACTATTGTTGAGAAACATAAGGTGTAAACTATTAGTTGATTGAGTGGTTTACTCATAGAATTGCATGATTGTTACTTATGTGATAACAATTTCATAGACTTATATCTAGGACAAATCATTGGATTCTTTGTTTCTTGAACACATTATTCATTAAAACATGGATTGGTGAAACATTGAGACTTTAAGAAACTTATCCACGTTGCACCTAGATTTTTTACAACTTAATTATAGTTAGATGAAGCCGAGTATAGAAGAAACTACTCATGGTACATATCACAAAAATGGAATCTAGGGGAGTTGAACATGAATTAGAGTTAAATCCTTTTGGCACAGACTATCCCTTTAGTGGTCAAAAATTAGGTCCCCTCCATTTGTATGTTAAGGAAATAGAAGGAATTAATTTACTATAACGAGGATGATATTGATTGTTCTAAAGAGAAACACACCCTTGATCTTTCTCGATTCGATGAACTCCTATTCTATAATAGAGATCAAGTACTCACATGATTCCTAGAAATAGGAGAAAAACTAGAGAAAAAATGTGAAACACCTATCAAAACCATTAACCAAGAGGTGGAAGAGCCACAATGACCTCCCCTTATCAATATGAATAATCATTCTGATTGAGGATATACTCGGAAAAAATAAATGAATGGTTCTCAGAGACAACATTTTAAAGCCTCACACAAATTTAGGATCAAACATGAACACAACAAGTTACCTTATCCTCAATATGATGATGAAGGTGATCCTTAAGATAAAGAAGAGATTATACAATTACAAATACGGAATCTTAGCCAAAGGTTAGCAAACTTAGGATCCTCAAGAAATATTACACGTAAGGAAAAACTTAAATCCAAATCTGGTGCATTTCACACCAAACCTTACGACAATAAAACATTAAAGGTTACTCGAGTGAATAAACCATCATCCACTACGAAAGAGAAACTCATTACACTAGAGATGCAATCCATGAAGACCATACTCACAACCCTTGAAAAGAGTAACGTAGGCCATAGTAAAAAGTAAAAATATGAATAAGTATTTCCTTATCCCTTCGAGAGAGACATGTTATGAGTGTCATTCCCTAAAAATATTTATTGACCTAAGTTCAAAAAATATAAAGGTAAAGGTGATCCTCGTGATCATATTAAAGAATTGTACATGGATTTCTAGGAAATAGATTTTAATGACAATTATTTCATACGTTTTCTCCCTCGTAGCTTAGGAGGAAAAGTGCTAGAATGATTCCTTAACATACCTAAAGGAATGATTGCAACAAAACCTATGCTACCTAATTTTTTTTTGCATAATTTCTCTTATAACATGGAGAGTTACATTACCATGGTAGATCTTTACAATGAAAAATAAAAACCAAATAATACCTTTGATTGTTTCTTGTAGTGATGGTGGTGATTAGAAATTTTTTTCCCTTGTCCCATTCTAGAAAATAAAATGATCATCATATTTGTTCCAAACATGAATCAAGACATAGCCTTTCATCTACAAATGCACTATGTCACTAAATTTGAATAATTTATTGAGAAGGGTAGCCAAATAGAGAAGGATCTTATAGAAAAGGGAACGATCAATCATTTTTCAAAAGATAAACACGAGTCAGAATCCGTAGACAAACCCAAGTTCCTCAATATAAACAAAAATTTCATCAGAGACGGTATCACATAATCAAAAAGAGTTCAAGCTATACAAAATTATCTACTCTTGAAGATTACACTACGTTTTTCCTATTTCTGTTTGGGGCACCCAGCTAGGACTGGGGCGCCCTGGTCCCTTATGGGCGCCCTGATCCTCTTTGTACTTTCCTCTCACTTTTTGGGCACTTTATAGCCATTTGAGATTCTTATATTTTTTGTGGTCATCCTTTTTGGGGTTGATTACGATATTAAAGCAAGAGAACCATATAAATATGAAGTTATGTGACCATAATGAGGGACCAAGCACTAAGCACTAGCTATCTCCACCTAAGGTTGCATCCATCAAAGGAATCTATAGCTAAATTTTCATCCATCTAGCTCCATCAAAAGGAACACAAGGTTGGTTCATCTACTTCACACTTCTTAAGAGTGGAGTCTATTGTTTCCATGCACACATTTATTACATTCTACATCTATTTACTTGCTCGCTAATTCACAAAGTGCAATTAGAACAAGAGCACCTAGGGCACAATTCCACACACACACACACCTATAACTACATTGGGTCTAAGATGTAGTGCAATGCTAAGTGATAATTCCATCCATTTGGTAGCTGAGGACAATCTGACCACTTCATATGCATCTCTATTTTTTAGGGTTTTGATGTTTTATCTAGGGTTTTACAGGTGATTCTTCATTGGATGTTTATGACGACATTTTGAAAATTATAACAAAATTCACGTGATAGGAAGTGAACATAGGTGAACATCCAACGACACTCCAGAGGAGGTTTTATGGCCAGTTCCATAGACTAGGTAGCCCAAATCTCAGACTAGGGTACCCCCATGGGTGCCCCTATCCCTCTCCAGGTGCCCCACTCTATCCAGGCAATTTATATCTACACTTTCTCACACTCCTGTGCGAAGGTTTCCTCCTCTTGTTCACTTGATCTACACTACAACACAATCCCATGACATCTACGAATCAACTAAGGCTCTCTTAACCCTCTGTGCACATTAGAGTTTTACATTTTATTGCTTGGCTTGCTTGGGTATATTTCAGTATTTTATTGCTTCAGTTATTCAGTAATTTTACTAGTCCTATTAGATAGAAAAATATGAAGATGAACTAGGGAAAAAATTCAAGAAGGCCTAAATCAATTAGGTAACCAAACACATTCAGGTATGAAAGAACCTTTAATGGTTATTGTTTCTCTTATCACAATTTTGAACACAATGCTAAGGAATGTAGGAATCATGTCATGGATGACCATCCATGGGGGGATAACATAGATGGGAGAATAAAGAATAAGTATGCTTCAACTATGGAGAGAGGCCATAAAGCTCGGTACTCGCCTTTATGAACTAGACAATCAGCCTTGGAGAACATAAGACTCAAGAGGTATGAATAAGATAATTTGCTTCAATTGTAACAAGATTGGACATGTTGCTAGTAATTTTTATGGTCATGAGAGTGCTAGGTATGGTTGGAATATCATTATATACCCATATACAAGCAAGAATCAAGTTATGTGTTTCAATTGTCACAAACTTGGAAACTTTACAAAACATTGTTATCAAAATAAACTTTCTAAACATAGAAACAAAACTCAAGTTGTCAAAAGGCAGTTAAGAAGGCATACAAAGTGAAAACTAATCTTAAGAATTTTCCAGAGAAGGTTATGGGAGAGAACAACTCAAGCAAGACATTATGAGGTGGTGATCACACTGAGAAAGTTAAGAGAAAGCCAAATATCAGACACGAATAACCTCCATGTATAGACAGAAGAAGACAATGGAATGAAATCCATCATAGATGTTTGACAAACATTCAATCAAGTGATGAATACTTAGGTTATGGAATTAAAAAATATAGTAGTGCATCCAAGAAGATGGACAAGGCTTCAAGGGAAAAAAGAGAAAGGAATGAGTCATAAAACTCCTTTGATGACTTCCTATTGTTATGAGCTGGTCTAATAGGCATAGAGTGCCTTCTCTAAGCTTCTAGAAGGCATATTCTACTTGAAAGAAGCTTTGGTTTGCTCTTGAGGTAAATTCATCTTCAGTAGGTGTTGATAGAAGATCCTCCATGTTGCAAATTGAATGAACAATAAAAGGATTAAGGAGTTGGTACAAACCTTAAGAAGCAAAGGGAGGACTGTAGAAAGAAGGTAATAACTACTAGGTTTTCTAGTACAAGATCAAGAATTAATGTTAAGGTAATAACTATGATTAATAAATTGAGGATCATTTCATATTCATTTGTGCATACATTAAGAGTTAGAAAGGAGTTGACAAAGTTATGTAGGATGAATGGGAGTCTTGAGCATCAAATTGAAGGTTAAAAAATCCAAATGAATGTATGAAACATTGAAACCCTCACTGATCGGGGATACTCTATTTTAGATGTATTAGAAACCAAAAGTAACATAATGCCAAAGAAAGATCAATATAGTTCATGGAAACTGTTAGGGAGAGGATCAAGAACAGTATCAAATGGTCAAGAATTGTTATTGCATGAATAAATAAGATTTGGTACTAAGCCCTGATGTTTGAGTTCTAAACTATATATGCACAGTTCTTGAAAGCTTGGGAGTAGGTTGAGAGTAAAGTTATTGCATGATTGGATTAGAAGACTCCTTAATTTAACTTGGGGGATGACCTAGGGGATATCAGAGTTTATGAAGTACTTAAAACAAGAGTCTAGAGGATTATAAGGCTATTAATTGATAGAATCACAATTTGAGTTGTGTGTGTGCATGCAGTGTTAGAGGGTTTTGAGTTTGATAACTTCAATGTCATGGTTTTTGGGAAGTCAAATTCATTTGAGATAAGTGGAAGAAAGGAAATGAAGTATTGAATCCATACAACCTAGATGAAACTCAAAGCAAACAATTAATAAGAAGTAAGAGGCACTGCCAACAAGAATATAGTCCCAGAAAGCAAATAATAATAGTAATCTTTCAAGATATGAGGTAATTATTTTGAGAAGAAGGTCCACATGAAATAATGATAAAATTTGTCTATAGGAAGGTTGAATAGTTTCCATTGGGAGCTAAAGGACTCAGGGGACCCTTATTCAGGTCAAGAAAAAGAGTACTAAAGACAAGAAATGCAAGTATAGCCTTGAAGTTAAAACCGAGATAGTCTAGCTAAGATCACTATGATAGTCCTAATAGACGTTATAATAGGAAACCTTGTGAAGATGTTGATAAAAATGAGTCAAAAATGTGAGTGATGTTAATAAGGTGATGAAGACTCTTGAAGGGTGGATGAACTTATAGAAACTCTTAACTATTATAGTACCATGACTATCATGAGTGTAAAAATGTGAGGACCTAGTACAAAGCATCTAGTTGTCAAGAGGGAAATGTAACTAAAGAAAGAATCAAGGAGAATGAACATGAAGTGATGGTTGAGGACAAGAACTTTGCTTACAAGTCAAGGAAAAGGAATTAAATAAAACTAGAGGAGACTGTGTGGGTTAATAACCATTAAGAAAGAAAGGAGGATAAACTTTAAATATAAGTTGAGAGGAGCCAAGAAGGTTATTGAATCTTGAATAAAGTTTGAAATTTTTTAAATAAGTGGGTTAAGGAGTTCAAAAGAGTAGGACAAGTTAACAAAGTGGAAAGAACCTATATTTTTCATTGAAACCCTAGCAAGGAACTTGAAGATCTAAAAGCAAAAACATGCAAATATCATCTTTGAAGCTAATAAACCATATATGGACTAAAAACGCCTTAAACATGGCATGTTGAGGTGAATTAAGGTATGGACAGAGTTGAATAAGTTGATAAGGAACAAACCCTTTAATTTGGCTTAAAACCCTAGAAGAGTGCTAAAAAAACCTAGTAAAGGAGGGTTTTTGTGTTGGGTGAAGAGAATAGGGAATTGAGATAAGAACATGGGTAGAAAGCACAAAAAAAATAAAGGGTATCCAAAAAACTAACCCTCTTTGATTGGATGTTTGTGAGTCATTCCCAGTTTGGAGGTTTGCTTGATAGGAGGGCTAATGGGAGGACTAGTGCAAAATTGTAAAAAGAAGCATAAATTTTTACCAGAGATGAATTAAGTCTTGAAATTTGGTAGGCATATAAAAGAGCATAAAGGGTGTCAAAAATGTTTATGAGTCAAGCTTGATGATTTATATTTCATGATTTTGTTAGGAAATAAGGGATAAAATATGTGGAACGATCCTACATAGAATCACAATAGTAAAAACTAATATGCAAAAAGATATTGCAGATCTGAAATAAAAGTGCATAAAATACATGAACACAAAATAGAGACAATATTCAATGCGGTTCACCTAATTTGGGCTACGTCCACCAATAATCACTTGCTTGGATTTTTATTAAAGGCCACCTCTTTCTCTCAATACAATACCTAGATCTGTTTGGAGTTATACTCAACATACTCTCCTAAATTCCCACTTGAACTCACACACATCTACAATGTTACATCAACCCTACCATATGCACAAAAGCACATAAATAGGTAACTTCTTAAGCAGTTTTAAAATACTGTGGGTACCAAAACCAAGGGCCAAAACTACCTCATAAACCTATGGGTCAAAAAATTGAGCCTATATGAGAAGAGCACGTTTCCTAAGATATCGAGCATGTTTTTTGAGGAATTTTTTTTTCAGGAGTGGTGCCCCCACACCCTCACTCAAGGCTTAGCCCCAAACCCCGGTGAGAAAACTATGGAGAGTGTACAATACTTTTACTGTATAGTCTTCAACACTTCCAACATGAAAACATGTTGTACAACATAACAATCTCCCACTTGGAGATTGGTTTTACTTTGAGAAAAATTATCAACCCTTCACTATCGTCCATGAAGACCAACCAAAGCTGAACATAGATTCAATTTCTCCCTTGTGACCACCTTGGTCTTCATATCTGCAAGATTTTGACTAGTATGAATCTTCTCTAGCTTCAAATTCTCTTCCTCCAAAGTTGTCCTAATGAAATGGTATCTTCACTATATATGCTTCATCATAGAGTGGAAAATAAAGTTCTTAGCTAGGTGTATATCACTCTAACTATCACTATGCAACTTCCCTTCCTCCTCCTTATGCACCAACTCCTCAAGTGATTTTTGTAACCAAATCATCTCTTTGCTTGCTTATGTGGAAACAACATACTCATCCTATGTGGTTGACAAAGCCATAAGATTATGTATTCATGAAATATAGCTCATTGTTGTTCTACCTATAATGAAAATATAACCTGTCGTGCTCCTCTTGATGTCTACATCTCCAGCTATGTCTGAATCTACATAACCATGCAAAGTGGTGTCTGATCCACTTTAGCACAAAATTTTCCCCACGATCCCTCTCAAGTATCGAAGGATCCGATTTACTACCTATCAGCGATCTTTACTTGGATCACTCATAAATCTATTCATTGCTCCCACTGCATGGGAAATATTAGGCCTACTGCACACCATGACATACATCAAACTGCCAAATTTTGATGAGTAAGGTACCGTAGACATTTAGTTTCTCTCATGCTCTGTCTTGGGACACATCTCCTTTGATAACTTGAAATGGCCTACCAAAGGAGTCCCAACCAGTTTAGCATCCTGCATATTAAACCTCTCAAAGACCTTCTTAATGTACTCTTCCTAAGATAAAGTCAGCATCCATTCCTTCGTATCCCTAGATATCCTCATACGCAGGATTTGTTTGGCTGCCCCCAAATCCTTCATATCAAAGGAGCCACTTAGCTGCTTCTTGAGTACTTTTATTTCCTACATGTTTTTACCTGCAACCAACATGTCATCCACATACAAACACATGATAATGTAACTACCATCCTGAAATTTATTTATATACAGAAATGGTCAAAATACCATCTAGTATAACCTTTCTCCATCATGAAGCTATCAAATTTCTTATACTATTTACGTGGAGATTGTTTCAGGCAATACAAGCTCTTCTTCAGTTGGCACACCATCTCCTCTTTACCTTTGACCTCATAGCCCTCTGGTTGCTGCATATATAGATCCTCCTCCAAATCACCATGGAGAAATGTAGTCTTTACATATAGCTGCTCTAAGTGCAAGTCTTCTACTGTAACTATTCCAAGAACAATTCTAATAGAAGCCATTTTTACTACATGAGAAAAAATCTTATCAAAATCTATAACTTTTTTCTATGCAAACCCCTTGACCACCAACCAAGTCTTGTATCTTTTCTTTCCTCCTTATTTCTCTTCAACTGTGTATACCCACTTGTTTTGCAATGCTCTTTTTCCTTCGAGTAGCTTCACCAAATCCCAAGTATGGTTCTCCATGAGAGACTGAACCTCCTCATTCATGGCTTGCTCCCACTTCTTCTTGGCATCTACCTACATTGCTTCATCAAAGCTATCTGGCTCTCTAATGTCAGTGAGTAATAAATAATAAAGAGAGAGAAAAATGTTCAGGTGCTCTTCTTTCCCTATAAGACCTCCTTAATATAGGAGTTTGGGGCTCCTATTTAGTAGGTTCCTGAATTGATTCATGTGTCACTTTCCCATTTGGAAGATCCTCTACCACTGCATATTCTTTCATGGATTCTTCCCTGTTTTCTTGCAACTATAGCTTATACATAACTTTCTCATTAAAGACCACATCCCTAGATCGAATGATTTTCTTGTCCTTAATACTCCAACATTTGTATCCAAATTCATCACCACCATAACCAATGAAATTACATTTGTTTGATTTAGCCTCTAGCTTAGTCCTATCATCCTTGTCTATGTGAACAAAAACCTCACATCCAAAGACTCTAAGGAATGAATAATCAACTTTCTTACCATACAAGCCTCCTCAGGTATGCCTCCATCCAAGGCACTTGAGGGTCCTCTATTTATCAAGTACATAGCTATGCTCACCACTTCTGGCCAAAAAGAAAGAGGCAGTCCATCATGTAACCTCGTGCTCCTAATATGTTCCATTATTGTTCTGTTCATCCTTTCTGACAGTCCATTGTGTTACGGAGTTCCTGGAACTATCTTTTTCCTGCGGATTCCATTCTTAGAATAGTAATCATCAAATTCATTACTGCAATACTCCGCACCATTTTCTAACCTGAGACATTATAGCTTAATACCTATTTCATTCTCTACCAAGGCTTTCCATATAACAAAACTATCAAATACATAAAATTTGTTTCTAATACAATAAACTCAAACTTTCCTTATTGCATCATCAATAAAAGTAACATAATAACTTGAACCCCCATGAGATGATACCTGAGAAGGCCCCTATACATCAAAATGCACCAGCTCTAACTTACTCTCTTTCTTTGTAGGTCCAACCTTGAGAAACCTTACTCACTTTTGTTTCCCATATATGATGTCCACACAGAACTCCAAACCTATTTTTGTTTATCTAGGAAAATCCTTCTTTATGATCTCCATGCCCTTATGGCTCATATGTCTGAGCCAATAGTGCCACAATGTTGTATCTACTTCCGAAGCCACAATATTACAAACATTAGTGTTATAAGCAGTTAAATACAAGGTTTCAAAATTCTTACCTCTTGCCACCACAAGAGCACGCTTGTTAACCTTCCAAGAGTCCGCTGTAAATATCACAGTACAACCATCACTTCCCAACTGCCCCACCGATATCAAATTTCATTTTAATGTACAAACATGTCTGACATCCTTCAATAGCCAAGTATTCCCATTCTACATGTTATCCTGAACAGAACATTTTCCAACTATGCTGCAAGGCTCATCATCACCAAGAAAAACATGCCCAAAATCTCCTTGAACATAATCAACAAAATAATTCCTATGTGGAGTAGCATGGAAAATAGCCCCAGAATCTAAAACCCAAGATTCAGTAATATTGTGCAAAGAAAGGATCAAAGCATCCTGACATACATTACTCATTGCCACATTTGCCTCTGTGTTTTCTTCTCGTTGTTTCTTCTTGTCCTGAAGCTCCCAATAGTCCTTCTTTATATGCCCAGATTTTACACAGTGCTAGCATACTATCTTTCTTTTGGATTTTGACCTTTCCCTACCCTTTGATTTTCCACGGCTTCCTCTATTCTTCTATCTCCCTCTAGTTTCCACTGTCAAAGCATTCCCTGAAGTATAAGATTCACTAAAGCTTTTTCTTCACATTTCCTCGCTTAGAATCACCCCTACAACATCCTCAAACTTCAACTTTCAGTTAGTTGGAACCAAGTTGCTTACCACCATTACCAGGCTATTCCAACTCTCAGGTAAAGAGCACAAAACTAATAAACACCTAGATTCTTCATCAAATTCTATTTTAACTAAAGCTAGCATATTTACAACCATATTAAAATCATTTAGATGATATGCTACTGAACCATTCTCAGACATCTTCATATTAAACAATTTTTTCATTAAAAATATCTTATTAGAGGCAGAGGGTTTTTCATGGAACTTCCCTAATGCATCCATCAGTTCTTTTTTAATATTTTCCTTCGAAACATTAAATAATACCGAAGATGAAAGACATAGCCACAATGTCCCAAGTGCCTTCCTATCTAGCAAATCCCATTCCACATTTGTCATACTCGAGGGTTTATTCACCTTCTCAGACAATTATCCTTCTGATAAAGGTAATTTTCAGTTTGGATCTTCCAAGGACTGAAATTTTTCCCGTTGAATTTAGCAACCCTAGATCTTCCATCATCAGCCATAGCTCCCACTCAATATAAAAATTTCCTTATGATTCCACACTTCAACAAACCAAACCAGGCTCTGATACAAATTGTTAGGAAATAAGAGATAAAATATGTGGAATAATCCCTCACAGAATCACAACAATAGAAACTAATATGCATAAAATATTACAGATCTCAAATAAAATTGAAGGATAAAATAACACAACACAAAGAGACAATATTTAACATGGTTAGCCCAATTTGGGCTGCGTCCATGAAGAATCACTTGCTTAGATTTTATTACAAGCCACTGCTCTCTCAATACAATACCCAAATCTGTTTGGAGCTATGCTCAACAAACTCTACAGAATTCACACTTGAATTCAAAAAATATCTACAATGTTACATTGTTCTACCATATGCACAAAACCATATAAATAGACAACTGCTTAAGCAGTTCTACAAAACCGTGAGTATTAATATCATGGGCCAAAACTGTCCCATAAACCTATGGGTCGAAATCCCACCCATATGAGAAAATCATGTTTCCCGATATATCAGGCAAGTTTTAAGGCCCAAAAAAATTTTTAAGGCTCAAACCCTAGTGAGAAAACTGTGGAAAATTTATAGTACTCTTAGTGTACAGTCTTCAACACTTTCTTAGATGAAAACAAGCTCCACAACCTAACAATCTCCCACTTGGAGAGTAATTTTCCTCTTAGCAAGCTTCTCAACCCTTTACTAGTTTCCGTGAAGACCAACCAAAGTTGAACACAACTTCAATTTTTCCCTTGTGACCACTGTGGTCATCATGTGTGTAGGATTCTTACTGGTATGTATCTTCTCCAGCTTCAACTTCTCTTCCTCCAAAGTTATCCTAATGAAAAATTTTCAGGGGCTATGGCCCCGAACCCCAGCGAGACAACTGTGGAAAGTGTATAGTACTCTTAGTGTATAGTCTTCAACACTTTCTCACATGAAAACAGGCTCCACAACATAACATGTTGTCTTTCTAGTAATCAAGCCTAGAAAATATTGCTTTTATATTGCTTCACATGCCGTGTATGGTAAAATGTTGGAATAATATTTTGTTGGACACCTAGTTGTATCTAGAAAACCTTTGAGTTAGTGTTAACATTATTGTGTTGGATTTGTGATGGATTTAGCACTAGTATCTCTTTCAATTCTCAGATTCTTTAGCGGTCTTTGATAATCTTCTATACATACCATTCAAGATTTTGTTACCTGCAGAGATTGGGTTCCCTAACCAGATCTCATTTAATTTTTTCAGTTGTACTCTTTATATAATATAGAATGCATAAGACATTTTGAATGGAAGTTACTCTTGAATTTTATCAATAAAACATATTGAAACATGTTACTTCATAGACCTCAATAAATGTTTTTGGTTGATAAAAGTTGTGATTATTGTGGATTTCTAAAATTTACAATGGAAATTAATAAATTTCACAAGTTTTTGTGATAGATGAATATCCCTTTCTCAAATGGCGGCATTGGTGGGATTAATGTTCTTGCTTATTGTTTAAGTTTTTGTTAGTTCATTGACTCTCAAATTTTCTAATTTTTTCATTTAAATTTATTTGTTTGGTCTTCTGATTATACTTACTCAGGATCACTTTTAGTCTATAAAACAACATCAATAAATATACATAGACATTTATAATTTGTTAATCTCTAATTATTGACCCCCAAAACACTTTTTACCACTATGGATAGTACCATTGACAAATATATCCTTCCTTCACTAGTAGTGTTCCTATAGGGGAAACATGTATTTTTCAAAAATGGGCACTTTCATTATATTCATCTAGGTTTGATTCACATGTTGGCTTGCATACGGAATTAACAGAAATTCATATGTACATACAATTGAACCTCATGTTTATTATAATCCTCTCACTACATTGGAAATCAAAATACAAAGTCTTATTCATGTTGTATAATATTCCAAGAGAAACTATAGAGAAATCTACAAAGCTAAATTTGAAGTACAATGGTTAAAATTGGTATGTTTTCAAGTGTCAATAATAAACAGATGGAAAATTCTAATTCAAATTTAATTTTTCATAGTTACATCTCAAATAAGATCTTGGAAGAACTAAGTGAAACTTTTTTACCCTTGAAGTATTTGGATGTGGTGTGATTCTCACATGTGAAGTGTAGTGGCAAACTTTAATAAAATAAACAAACAAGAAGAAAAATAATAATGAAAAAAAATACATGACATGGGTGGTGTGTGGCAGAGGAAGGCAGTTGGTTTTTGGAGGATTTAATTACGGGTGGTAGGGTGGACCTGCTTGGGCATATGGGTAGCCATCAAAGCATAATGGGTGTCCAAAACAGTTATGCAAAACTATAATTTCCTGTACATAATAATGCATGCACTTTATTTTAGATCAAGAGGCATTAACCGCCTAAAAAAAAAAGTTAACATTCTAAATTTATCAGTTTTGGATAGTTGGAACATTGTTTTACATGACAGGAGACATGGGTTTCTCATGAGACAGTCACATTGTTTCACCTATGCAACAAACAGATCTCTAACCTGAGAAGTTACAATTTCTTGTGTACTCTCATCCTGTGCTAAAATAGGAGCGCTGGAATAGGGAATGGAAATCCAACAAAGAATTAAAGACAGATGAATATTTTCAGATGTTGTAGTTGCAAAGGCACATGTAGATGTGTATGCAATGTGTAACCTTATACAGGGCAGGTGAACTGTTTGACAGAATGCATTAAAAAAAATGTGGTTTTGGTGGACAATGTTGACTATAGGATATGCACAAAATGGGTTTGTTGAAATGGCTTTAGAACTTTCAAGGAAATAGAAATGGCAGGCTTAGGAAGTGGTCCCATGAGAGGAGGGTTCCTATTATTTCTTAGCAATGTTTGCAGAGTAATTTTAGGAGTATTTTAGGAGTATTTTAGGAGAGTCCCATGGTATAAAACAGTTTGGAGAATGTGCTGAAATTTTTAAGGAGATATATATAAAATTGTTATATTTTAATTTAAGTAAAAAAAAAGAAACAAATTTTTTCATTAAGTAATTGAAATTTGGAAATATATCTTGCTAAAATATGGAAGTAGGTGTGGGAAAAATCGAGCCCCTCTTTTTGATCATCCACTTAAAATCTCCTCTTAAAAAATTTATGCTCCTTATTTTAAGGAAAAGATTCTAAAGTTTCCTGTTTACTTAAATTTTATTTTTCATGGGGTCACCCACTGAAAAAAAAAATAGGAGCAGCAGCCCCCTCCATGGGATGCCTTCCTTAGGGATCCCCGCTAAGATGTTTTTGCTAACAAAAGACCCAGATTTCTGTTGGCTCCTGTGGTTATTGTCATCTTCTTTCCTCACAAATTTTCCTTTGGCACCTTTTAAACAGTCCTGAGCTTTACTATCCTTGAAATGTTTTTCCCCTGGGACTTTAATCATAACAGAAGTGGGAGTTTTATTTTTCCCCTTAACCAAAGTTCCTACACATAAACTCCCATCATCCACAATGGATATTTTTGGTTGAGAGTAGATAGCTTGATAGAGAAGGATCAGACCTCGATGAATGGGATCATTCACATTATGAGATTGAAACTCCATCGCATAGTTTTGTAAAGAGGGAAGAAGACTCATGAGGGTTTTAACGCTAAAACAATTAGCTACTTCAGCTTCTAAAGGATTAACTTTGGGAATATTTCCTGTCTATGGGGTGATTGTTGGACTCTTTGCCATAGCGTTTGGATTGCTTAAATCTAATTATAATTTACCTACATTCGTGTCATTGAAATTTTTGGTTCTACTCCGCTAAAGATTGGATTAATTGTTCCATTTCTACACCTTGCGGAATGTGTGTCTAGAGGAAACAAATTCTCAATTACACTTAATTATTTATGGATGGTTATCATTAGGAAAGGTTTGATACCTTGATCCAATTTTTTTGTGAGATAATTTGAAGCTTGCAATGACGACAACCATTTCAGATCCTGGTAGCTTGTGCGCATTGTGCTTGTTCAGATTCATTTTAGCTGATTCATTTGTCCTTTAGGAATGATCTCCATATCTTTATATTTTATAATTTTTGTATAATAAAAATAGAAAAATTTAAACTATTAGATACTCAAACTATTGGATTTTCACTAGATGGCTCGAGAAATCAATAAAAACAACACCTCATAATTTATGTTATCAACCTGCAATTTGACCCTCAACTATGTTGCAACTACAATATTATGCATTTCCAAACCCAGGGTGTCAAAAATTAGTGTTCTTGACTATTGGTATTGACGAAAGCTAGATGATTTAGCTAAAACAACCTTTTCTATCAACCTTGCAATGTTAGAAAAATGTAATTTCATGATACATACAAAACAAATTTCTGAGTGTCGTAAAAGAGATCGACTTCTACCCATGTTCCTTGTTATGTGTGGTGTCATATTAATACTTAGATCGACCCTAATTGACTATTGGTGCTCTCTTCACCACCCTTGTAGGAGCCCAATTACGTTATCTTACACCATTAGGAAGTTGTTAAAACTCACAAAGTTGGGTTTCGTATAAGCTCTTCATTTAGACTATAAACAATGAAACACTTGTCCACCTTTGCAAATCTCTAGTATTGTTACTAGTCAATTCCTTGGAACCATTAGTTTGGGAAAAAATAATCTTTTATATATCTTGGAAAGGGCATTTTACAGGGTTTGGGAGGTCATTTTGACTAGGTTAACCTCGACTAAATATGAACCGTGGCTGTAGAAAATTCATTTTTTATTGTAACTTATTTGTTAGTTCATATTTCTATTGACTCCGAATAATTCCCCATATATATGAGGGAACATAGGAATCTTTCTGTGGGGATCCCATCCATCGAAAGTTAGTTTATTTGATGAGGTATTTTAGCCCTTGAGTGAAAATTAGGTCTTGTTGCAACTAGCCCAATTACGACCGATGGCTTTAGAAAACTAATTGCAAATTGAAAATTGTTATCAAGTTTTGAATTCCATTGGTTCCTATGAATTCTTGGTATATAGGTGGACATGTAGGAATTTTCCCACCATGAATTTTCTTATCGGAAGTTTTTTTTTAAATGTACTTTCTTATCCTCTAAGTCAAAATTGGACATTTTTTCTACTGGTAGGAAAATATAAAAGAAACTGATAGGAGTGTAGTCAAGTTATAAAACCATCATGGAAACTTATTAACACTTGCAAATAAATATTTGAAACTCTATGTGGCTTCACATGTGAAATTTGACTTTTGGAAAATAGCGTTTCTCTATTTTCCTTATCTCTTTCTCTCCCCTCCCTTAGTGAAGGAATGAAATATATATATGCCCTAACCCTATCTTATTGTGAGTGTATTATGAATATAATGTAAATGCAAAACCAACAACGTTAATTATGATATTTTTATGTGGATGTCATACCAACAATTTATCGTTGATTTCTCGCTCACATATTTTTGCATGATGGACGTAAGATGGTGAAACAAAGTGATTGTAATTCATTATATATTATTGTAATTTATGTATGTTAATGGAAAATATATATGTATGTGTGTGTTTGGGGTGTGTGTTTTTCTAACTCACAGTATATCTTATTATTAAACTTTGGAAATATGAATGAGATGTTAGTTTTATGAGTGTTTTGGGAAATGTCGATTTAACTATAGGTGTCCTTTTAA
The DNA here is from genome assembly GCA_019776745.2 of Taxus chinensis. Classification (NCBI taxonomy): domain Eukaryota; kingdom Viridiplantae; phylum Streptophyta; class Pinopsida; order Cupressales; family Taxaceae; genus Taxus; species Taxus chinensis. The sequence goes on along the minus strand of CM034151.1, from coordinate 765,996,954 downwards.
TTCAGAATTACATATGGTAACAAAGAGGGGGTTGTATATTTTTTAAGATGCTAGTGTTAAAGGGAAATGCTCATCTAAACATGGGTGTTATTTTTATCCAAAAATTTTGTATTATAAAATTTGAAAATATATGTGTTAAATGAGGTTGAATTTAATATCTTATATTTCAATTCCAGTGTGTAGTTGATGATAAAATAATTTGTGAGTTGTTTTTCTTACCTTGAAAATGTAATAAAGAGATCCAAGTAAAATAATCAACCCTGGTATTAAATTTGTGTATAACCACTCTTCCTTTGTGATGATTTTTACTATAGAAAACTAAACCTTAGGATGAACCTAAAAACTTATTCTTGATGTCCCCCTTTTCTTAACGAAATAAGATCACAAGTTGAGATTCCCATCCTAGCCTGTATGCTTAGTGACATTATCATGATCCCTAGAGATACGAACGACATAGTAAAACATTATCTAAAGTATGTGGTTCCCTTATAGGATTAGTAGTCATGTGAGTAGTAAGGATAATGTGTTCTCTTAAGGTAGTAATATTGGGAACCAAAATTAAACATAGTGTATACCCACTTGGACCGACACACATGTTTAGTGGAGAAGATTACCAACTACCCTTGTAATTTATCTTTAAGAATTAGGATGATCAATGAATTGGATACCCAATTTCTATTATCGTTTTGGTTTTGTGGTGCAATAATAAGAGTTAATTGTGAAACTTAACAAAATTTTAATTTATGATTAGTTTGTGAAAATGTAACAATAAGATTATGTTCTTGGAGAAAGGTGAAATGTATATCATTATTCTAACACATTTATACCATCTTGTGGTAAGTAACAAAATCCACATCATGTAGACTTTAATGTGAATCTTAACCTTTTAAATGAAGTACTAGTCCCTCTTATTATCACCCTTGTCCTATTTTGTAATGAATTTATGATGTGAAATCATGTAATCATGTTCTTGAGAAAAATCCATAGGAAAGGTCTAGTAGTCTCATGAGTATACCAATGTCCTTATTAATAAATGAGTTAGACAACATATCTTAAAAGGGTAATTAAATCAAGTTAACTGAAACCATTTTTAATATGAATGAAAATGATTCTATTGGATTTGATGATTATTTAGCTACACATGAAAAAACTAAGGGTGAATCTCCTTCAATCCCTCTCAAATAAGAGGTTTAGCTTGGCAAGAAGTGTCAAATTGACCTAGAGTTACATGATGATTGTTAGAGAAAAGGGGTGTACAATCACTCTAGTTGTGACCCTAGTAAGTTGTATAAAATTTATAATTGAATGTATCCTTATAACACACATCTAACACTTATTTCCCATGAATCCAAACTTGGTTAAGTGTCAAATCATACTCCTTGGATCTTGATGACTAATTATTTAAGTGAAGTAGTTATAATATGTCGTTAGATATTATAAATTACAACATAAATCGAGTAATGTTAGTGATTAAATGTTATTATGATAAAAAAAAATGTACTCTATTCACTCTTTCACTAATAAATCTAATTGGTTTCATGTGAATCTTCTGTGTAGAAACTGAGATAAAATGCAAAACCAAAAAAATATGCAAGTTAAAATACAAACCCTTAGAACAATAACTAGGGGATTCTGTGGGAGTATATGTTTCTATCAACAACCAAGCCACGTCTTCCTATAACGATAAGGGAATCAAGAAAAATTAGAGGGATTAACTATAAGGGAAATGTTAAGTAAAGTAAAGACATTAACATAGTGTTTAGAAGAATGAAGGAACACATCATAAGTGAATTTCAACAATCAAGGTAAATAATGAAAGAAAAAGGTGATAAAATTTTAAAATAGGAAAGCATTATGTAATCGATGGTGCCTATTCTAGAGTTGTATTGTAGTTGAAATATTTCTTATTCCTTGTTGTATAGAGAAAGTTGACCTTGATGTGCAACATGTAGTTTTCATGTCATCTATTTGGGATAATGTTTGTTCAAATGTATCATGTGTTGTGAGTTTTCCTAAGTGGTCTCCTAGAGTGTCATGTGTAGTACAATAGAAGTCAAACAAAAATTATTCGGTTATTTTTTTTTGTTTCGGGTGTGTAAAAAAGGTGGGTGTTACATTTGGTATTAGAGTGTAGGTTCATCCTCTCAAACCTCTGGGAAAGATTGGAGTTGTGATGGTTTTACATGGTGGGGGTGGATATTGGACGAGTAATATGAGATATGTTGTTATGTGACCAACATTTTAATTGTGATATTATGAATGCACATCTAGTGCATGCCATTTAGTGTGTGTTTGTTATCATGTTGATTCTCTTGTAATGACAATATTATCTCTCCTTTTTGTGGATTTAATGAGGAGTGTACGTGTGATTTTTTTCCTTGGTATGTGTGAAAAGAATCGTATTATAGATGGTGGAGTGTTGGAGCATCTTATCATTTTTTGATATGTAGGTGTGTTGATGTGTTGTATGACAAATATTGGTGGATGGTGAATTGGATAGTATCGTGATGTCTCCACTTTGTTGTGATGAATCATGTGTGTCACCATGTTGTATTACGATTAACTGTATGTTGTAATGGTAGTCATTACTTTCATATTATGTATAATTCATGTAATATTTGATATTCATGTTATGAATTAGGTGCGTATGGTGATCGTATGACCCCTATTGTGCATTTTTTGCACCTCGGGTGTATTATGGGATACATTATGTATTACAACCCATGAAAGTAATGATTGTGATTTACCTTGTATATATACCATACATAAGAAATTATGGTTAATGTGAGTGAATCACCATTGTGTAGGTATGTAGTTATGTGTTATGATGTGAACCTTACACAAGACAACCCTAAGGGGAGAATTTGTTAAGAGTCTATGTGTAGAGAGAGGAGGTGTGGACTACGTTTTTGTAATCTTGAGCTAAGTATAAGTGAGAAAGTGGTTATATAGACTGAAAAACCACTTCTATCAGTTTAGTATACTTTGAGCTTACTCAGTGTTAATTTGATGCCCACCACAATATGCTCAAATTATGAAAACTAGCATCCCATGCTCTATCCTATTGGGTTGTCCATCGAACAATCCTATGTGATTTTGACTACGTTGAGCCTTGTGGGAGTATGGAGGGATGATTTAGATAGATATGATGATAGGTGTATTATTTGATATGTTATTTTATAATTCAATGCCTTATGTCTGAGTGCCAGTAACTTGATGAGTACCCCTTTTTGGTTACATGAGGCCATATAGTGATTATAACTTGCCACTTCTCTATACATATTTTATTCATAAATTAATCATTATAACTTTTATAGTTAGGACCAAAAGTTTTCTTGACTGATGTATTCTTGTATTTTTGGAATTTTACTTGGTTGTTGCACTAACAAGAAAATGTTTGCACTAGCTATAGCTAGTTGTCCATTTTATTTACTTAGTCTTAAAAGTATCAAGTTTTAAAAAAATAATTATAGCCTAGCCCAAGGCTTACAATTTTTGCTACTTGGAATTTGTAATGGATATTTATGTTGGTTCTAATGTCGTAATGTGTTGGAATAGGGTCATGGGATTCACCATGGAGTGGTTGAACTTATGGACCTATTACGTTGTATGGGGGTACACCCTAAGGAGTTACAGATAACTAGCGGGTTGTTGAACCATGAGCTATTATGTCACTTGTGCTATAAGTGTTTAGACCTTATATTCCCATGGACATAAGGTGATCGACCTCTTTTGGGGAGTGAAGAGGAAAATTTTCCTTTATTTTATTGCTTGGTAGGTATATGGAGTTGTTTGTGATGCTTTGGGAGGTACATGTAGGTGTTTTATGATGCTTTGGTGGTATATGGAGATTGTTTTGTGATGCTTAGTAGGTGTATGTAGTTGTCTTGTGATGCTTTGGGAGGTATACGGAGTTGCTTTTGGATGTTTGAGAGGTATATGTAGTTGTATTCTAAGGATTTAGAGGTATATGGAGATTATTTTTTGATTCATTGTAGGTATATGTAGTTTCCTTGTGATGCTTCGATAGGTATATGGAGTCATTTTGTGATGCTTGGGAGGTATATGTAGTTGTATTGTGATGTTTTGGAGGTATATGGAGTTTTTTTTAATGTTTTAAGAGTTTTATGGTATTGGTACTTTGATTTATGTGTACTCATGTGAGTCTGGTTATGTTTTATGATGTTGAGGATTGATGCTCCTCAAGAGAGTATGATTCGATCCCATTTTGACACTATGTATTGAGTTTTGTGAAACCTTCATATGTGTACTCTTAGGAATTCCATGTTCTTATAGTCTGATTATGTTACAAGTACTTTTGCATTAGGGCCATGTGTTTTTCAAGTACTAAGATGAGTGGGTCGTGTATGTTCATTCTGTGGTTTAGTTCATTTCTTGTGATGTGATATAGTCATGAAAGTACATATCATGATGTCATGTGAACCATTAGTTTCATGTTTGGCCTTGATGTGGTATTGTGATTTCACTTTCTATTGGGAACACACAGAAAAAAATAAAAATAAACTATAGTCTTAAAAAAATTAAATATTAAGATCTTGAGATTAAAAATACTATCAAGGGAAAAGAGTAATCACATAATAATAAACACTGAAAGTTACCAATATTCACATAACATTATGAAATCATCAAGACATGCCTTATATGTTGTGGTCATGTTTTAATGACTTGGTTACTTTCCCTAGGAAATATTTTTCATTGTTGAATTATTAGCATAAGCACACCTGTAACCTCGTTTTATGCTGCATTGAGTACGATAATTTTATAAGTGGAGGGAAATGTAGTGCCTAACTTTAAAAAAGAAACAAGAAGAAAAGCAATAATGAAAAAAAATGTGATGGGTGATGTGTGGTAGAGAAAAGAAGTTAGTGTCAGAGGATTTAATTGTGGGTGGTTGGGAGGATCTGCATGGGAACGTGGGAAGTCATCAAAGAAGCATGGGCATCTGAAACAGGCCTATAGACTTTTCATTTCCATTACATAATAATACATGCACTTTATTGGTATCCAAATTGATTCTCTTGCGAGGGCTAAGCAGCATCATGAAATTGGAAACATGTTTAGAGATAAACAAATCATGATATAAGTAATTTTGTAGCTAGGGAGGGGATTAAACTAAATCTTTGTTACTCAGGAATTGGAGAAATGGATAGCACCTTACTAAGGGATTGATCTACCCTCACTACTTTAGGTTGTTCCTTCAACAAGGGTGAGATGACCCGTTCTGTGACCCATGTTGTGAAGGATATTAAAAGATCGTTCTTTGCATAGTTTTCATGAAAACCTTGAGAAAAAATGATCAATACAACACAATATAACTCTCATGATTTTTCACACTAGAGAGTGGAGATGTTTCCTTGACAAGATTTGGGTTACTAAAGACAATAAGTGAAACCTAATTGTGTCTACATATTTTGGCAGTGAAATTTGTTAAACCTGTGTGGATACACAATACAAATAGGGGTAGTTCATGTAGGATTTATCATTTGAGAAGTTTTTTGTGGGAAGTTAAGAAAGATAAAGTTGATTATACAAGATATTTGAGAGCCTTTACAAAAATTGGAACACTTATAGAAAAAATGCTTCATAATATCCAAACTATTCATTGAACCATAAGGTGTGTATCAATGGAGGCCCAGAGATGCACAATTTTATACACTCGTCAAGAATTCAACGCAAAGGCTTGTGTTAAATAATCAATTAAACAATTGACATCCCTTATTCATCATGCCTAAGATACACTCATAGGAAAACAAACAATCTTTGTCAACATAATGGAAGTAAAATGATTTTAAATTGTTTATTTCATTACAAGATGACATCTCTCCTCGCAATGAAATTGAAAATGCCACAAAACTACCACATGGATAAGATCTTGTATGATTCAGAGGGATTTTAACATAATATTAGAAAAGGAAGATGAAAAACTAATTGAAAACATTCTAAAATAAAAGTAAACACAATTTTTCTCATGATCAACATAGATTCATTTAAGGTTCATTAGATTCATCGGCAGGGAAAGGTTTCTTCAACAATCTCAGAGCTTGTCAATGGGTGTACACTTCCAACCATCTTGACATTACTATATCTACAAACATAGGGAAATAAATAGGTTTCTCAAACGGTCTCTCGGGAAAATGGTTTTTTTCAAACTTTCTCAGAAAAATTAGGCCCCCCCTCATGCAAGAGTATTTTCATTGCATTTATACAATTTCACTTGCTCACTCATCTTAAATTTTCCCCCCAAAATTACAATTCTTCAAGAGAATATTCATCTTTACAACATATCATTTAATCGTGTTTATTCCCTTGAAAATATCTTACTTTCTATTGCTAGGTGGATAACTCTTGAACTGATCATGTTTCTCAGTTCCTCAACTCTAACTGGGATGCCATGTCATAACTTTTGATAGTCTTTTTAATAATTTTTTTATTTTGTCATGCAAGAAATCCACTTTTTAATAATTCTCAGGTGGCTCCATATGGCTTGATTTGACAAGAAATCCTTTTCACCTTCGAGAATACACCTTGAGGAATAGATACGTGTATTCATGCCTCTCAAAAATGAGTTTCCTCACATGGATTATACCACATATCTATGTTGCGAGTCCAAGTTAGCAAAGTGTAAAGAGGAGCCAACAGAAACCTCCATGTGTGTCCTTAGAGGAATTGGAAAGTTGAATTCCAGAGGTAGGTCCCCAAATGAGTGCGGGCCATCCACGTGTTCAAAAATTGAGATAGCTGCACCATTCACTGAAAAGTACAGAGCATGGGAAGGTCTAGTGGAAGCTTCCACATGCCTGTTTGACATAAATTCTAAGATGAAGTCTATAGGAGGCACCTCAAATGAGCACAAGTTCTCCATGTTCCCTAGGCCCAATAAGTTTTCCTTGATCGTTGAAAAATTCTCAGTATAAAGAGGATCCAACAAAAGCCTCCATATGTCTCTTTAGCACACTTTTGATATGGTTCCCAAAATTAGAGACCCTGAACAAGCGTGGGCTCTCCACATGTCTCGAGCCTGAAAACTTTGTACCGATTGTTGAAAAAGTTTAAGAACCAGCTAAAGGTGCTACATGCCTAGGGTTCAAGAAAGTTACATCAGACGCTTGAAAATTCTAAGCATGCGAAGATAAAGCGAAAAACTCGACGTGTCTCTTTAGCACTCTTTCAAAAGTAAAATTCATGGGTAGGTCCCCAAATAGGCGTGTGCCCTCCATCTGTCCCGGGACAAAGAAATTTCCCTTGGATGTTGATAAGTCTCAGTATAAATAGGATCTAGAAGAAGCCTCCATATGTCTCCTTGGCGCAACTCCAAAGGTAAGACCTAGAAATGGGACCTCAAATAAGTGGAGGCCCTTTGCGTGTCTAGGGTTTAACAAACCTACACTAGCTGTTGAAAAGTAGCTGCGTGGGAAGAGCCAGTGGAATCCTCCATGTGTCTCCTTGGTGCAACTTTAAAGGTAAGACCCAGAGGTGGATTCTCAAATGAGCCCAGGCCCTCAAAGTGTCCTTTCACGGGTCTTACGCATTTACCTTATACTTTTAAGCCCTTCCCCATAATGCGTAAAAATTTCAAATAGATCCACCACGTTGCATCCAATCAGAATAGACCACATATCAATGGATATTACAATAGGATTTACAGAGGATACACAATCTTGGAAGATGCCTAGTAAAAAAAAATCCCCGCTAAGAGAAAACTATAAATAATACAAAGACTCGATATGATCAATGACCCAAGGAAAGGACTGAAAATTATATCTAAATGAAGGAGACATTTTTCATGCACCCATATAGGGAGACAAAAGATACTTCTAATAAAGTAGGTTGAAAATTTTAAATAACAAAGGAATGGGATTACAATTGAGCACCAACATCGGCTCTAACTCAGGGATGGGCACTCCCAATGAGTGCTCGCAAGAAAAACATAACAGTCCATGTGCCAAAAATACATTAGGAAATGGATTCAATAACAAGTTTTCAAAGTAGAAAAACAATTTCCAACCTCTCAAGAACAAACTGAGAAACCAGTAAAAACAAGCCACCAATGATCGGGATGAACCAAAACAGAAAAAATGTAGAAATGTAAAACAAAAAAAACATTTTACACTGTACAATTATGTCTACCTTGTGTTGGTATCCAAATTGATTCTCCTATGAGGGCTTATAAGCCTCATGAAACTAACAAGATTCATAGAGATAGATGAATCATGATATGATTTGTTTGGTAGCCGGGGAGGGGATTCAGCTGACTCTTTTTCACTCAAGCGTTGGATAAATGTATAGCACCTCACTAAGTGTTTGATCTACTCTTACTACTTTAGGTTGTGCCTTCAACCAGGGTGAGATGACCAGTTCTGTAATTCGTGTTAGTGAAGGATAGCAAGAGATCATTCTTTACACAATCTTAATGATAACCTTAATAAAATATGATCAATACAACACAATCTAACTCTCACAAGTTTTCACACTAGATATTGGAGATGTTTCCCAGAAAAGGTTCGGGTTACTAAAGAGAATAATTGAATCTTGATTGTCTCTGCATATTTTGGTAGTGGAATTTGTTCATTCATGGAAACACAGTAAAAACAGGGGTAGTTTATGTAGGATTAATTGTTTGAGAAAGTTTTGGTGGGAAGTTAAGAAAGATGAAGTTGATTTTACTAAATGTTTGAGAACCTTTACAAATATTGGAAGAATCACATAAAAAATTCTTCAAAATAGTAAAAATATTGCTTCAACTAGAAGGTGTGTACCAATGGAGGTCCTGAGATGCACAGTTTCATACATTCTTCAAGAATTCAACATAAAGGCTAATGCTAAAGACTTAATTAAATGCTACATATCCTTAGTTCATCACGTCGAAGATACACTCATAGAATTATAAACAATCATTATCAACATAGTGATAGTAAAGTGATTTTAAATTGTTTATTTCATTACCAGATGAAAGATATTCTCATAATGAAATTGAAAATGCCACAAAACTAACACACGAACGAGATCTTGTGTGAAACAGAGAGATTTTAACATAATATTGCAACAACAAGAAGATAAACTATTTGAAAACACCTTGAAATACAAGTAGAAACAATTATTCTCATGATGAACGTAAATTTATTTGATGTTCATTAGATTCATCAGCAGGGTATTTTTCTTGAACAATCTCAAATCTTGTCAATGGTTGTACACTTGCAACCATCTTGATGTGATTAAATCTAAAACAAAAGAAAATAACCAGGTTTCTTAGACGGTCTCTTGAGAAAAATGGTTTCTATCAAACTTTCTCACAAATGTTAACCCCCATATGTAAGAGTATTCTCATTACATTTATACAATTTCACTCCCTCACTCATCCGATATATTCCCCCAATTTTTCTAAAGTTTCAAGAGAATATTCCTCTCTAATAATTTGAGGTGGAAAACTTGTGAACCATTCACATTATCTATTTTCATTAGATATGTTTGGGGAACCATGCCATAACTTTTTACAGTCTATTTAATCATTATTTTATTTTGTCGTGTAATAAATCCCTATTTTTAGTAATTTGCAGGTGGCTCCATATGGCTGGATCGAACAAGTAATATTTTTCAACTTTGCGAAAACAACTCTAGAAATGAGTGCCCTTGCATGGATACATGCATTCATGCCTCTCAAAAATGAGTTTCCTCACATGGATTATTCCATATACATGTGTTGTGAGTCTGATTCGGCCAAGTACAAAGAGGAGCCAGCGGAAACCTCCACATGTTTCCTTGGCGTAACTACAAAGGTCAAGTCCATGTGCAGGTTCACAAATGAGCTCGGGCCCTCCACATGTTTCAAAACCATTGAGAGTTACACTGATTGCTGAAAATTCAAAGTATCGGAAGGTCCATCATATGCTTCCACGTGTCTGCTCAGAGCAAGTTCAAAGATGAAGTCTAGAGGTAGGACCTGAAATGAGTGCAGGCTCTCAAGGTGCCCTGGGCCCAAGAAAGTTTCCTTGGCCTTCGAAAAAGTCTCAAATATAAAGAAGAGCTAGCAGAAGCCTCCACGTGTCTCTTCAGTGCACTTTTGATATGGTGCCCAAAGGTGGAGACCCCAAACAAGATCGGGCTCACCACATGTCTCAGCTCAGAAACATTATTGAAAGAGTTTAAGGACCAGCGGAAGGTGCCACATGCCTAGGGTCCAAGAAAGTTTCTCAGTCATTGAAAATTCTAAGTATGAGAAGATTTAGTGGAATATTCCATGTGTCTCTTCAATGATTTTTTGGAATGAACCTAAAAAGAACTCCCAAACAAGCGTAGCACGTTCACGTGTCTAGGGCCCGATAAAGTTACACCGAACACTTGAAAATAAGTTTAAGTATGGGCAGGGCCAGCAGAAACCTCCACATGTCTCATTGGAACTGTTTCAAAAGTAAAATTTAGGGGGTAGGTCCCCAAATAGGCACGGGCCCTCCATGTGTCCCTGGCTTAATAAAGTTACATCGGGTGCTTTGAAAAGTCTAAGTATGAGCAGAGCAAATAGAAACCTCCATGTGTCTCCTTAGCATAACTCCAAATGTCAAACCAAGAGGTGAATATTCAAATGAGCACAGGCCCTCTACATGGAAAATATTTGAGTTGAAGTGGGTCAAAAATATTCAAAATACTCCACCGACCCACCTCTCCACTTCTATCTTATGATGTGGGCCCTAGTGGAGTCGAGATTCACTTTAATAATTTTTCTTCATTTGAAAATAGAGCTTAAAAAGTCTAAAGTGATCTGGTGACCCACCTCCCCACTTTGACTTTTCAATGCTCATTCAAACATGTGACATTAATTTGTCCCATGCGGAGTTGTGGATCATTTTATAGATTTTCTCCTTTTGACAAAAAAAGCAATAATCTTCAAAATGATCTGAAAATCTGCCTCCCCATGCCTTTGACTTAAAAAATGGCCACATGTCCCTCTTCAGGGTCAAACTAATAAATAATTCTATGCCGCTTCATATTGTTCAAATATCTAATTATATAATTTCTAGGTTGTGGGACCAATTTGGCATTTTTTCAAATTTAATTTAAAAGTGACATGTTTCACCAAAAAGACCCTTCGGGCCATGTCCAATAAGAAAGGAACACATATCCTCGGATGTTGATATAAAATTTTACAGGGAAAACACAATCGTGGGAAAATAAAATACAGGGGAAACTTCACCATTCGCACCCAAAATTTAAAATGTTCCTCATGGATAGAGAAACTATAAATAATACATGGCTAAACGTGATCCACTACCATAGATAAGGATTAACAATGGCATACAAATGAAGGAGAATTCTTTCACACATCCATATTAGGGAGATAGAGAAAACTTCAAACCATGTGGACTAAGATGTTTTGAACAAACAGGGAGAGATTAAATTGAGCACCAACATCGGCTCTGACTCAGAATGGGCACTCCTTGCGAGTAGGCAAGAAAAATAGACCATGTTCCAAAAATCTATTGGGAAATGGACCCCTTAAGAACAATCTTGCAAAGAAGAAAAACAATAACTAAACCTCCCAAGATCGAACCAAAAAACCAATAAGAATTGGTCACTATTTGGGACTATGACAAACTAAAACAAAAAAAACATAAAAATAGAAAAAAAACAAATGACTATACACTGTAAAAAGATGCATGTATTGATTAGAGAAATCAATCAAGGAAATCCTTCAAATTCCTACCATTAACAAGAAACTCAAAAAATTCCCCATCTAAGTCCTTTAGGAAAAAAATGTGCTCGCTGATCCTGATATCAATAGAATAAGGGCCCATCCATAATGTGTCAAAATTTCCATGTTTTCCTTTATCGTCATGTTTGCTATCCCATAGTAGCACCATATCTACCATACTAAAAAACTCTTGGATTCACCCATTTTATCAAATACTTTCTTCAAATTTTCCTTGAAGGGAACTTCACATGTGAAAATTTGGGGGGATTCTCTTCTTTCTTCATCTAAGTCAACAATTTGATTAGTATGAACATCATAGGGATTGACCTCCTGGTCCTCAAATTGTTGAAGAATTTGATAAGGAGATAATTACATATGCAGGGGAAATAGAGCTTGATTTCCATGTGACCAACTCAAATGGATTTTTTCCAATAGCTCTTTTAACAGTGATTTTTTCAGCCCAAATAACAAACTTCAACTGCTCAAAGCCCCATTTTTTTTTGATTTATCTCCAAAGTTCTTTTGATTATTTTCAATAAATTTTTGTTTCTCAATTCTATTTGTGCATTACCTTTGGGATTATAATTTTATGCATACGTTAAATTGATACCATATTCTCATCACATAGTTACCCATACTAGTGAATGTGTGTAAATGCTCTAGAAAAATCATGTCATTAACAGCAAATAATATTGAAATGAACTCAAAAACTTAAAAATGATATTTTGTGTAGATTGTAATGCATTTGACTAATTTGACCATGGAAGTTCCTACAAGATGGGGATTTCCTCCACTTAGTGAAGTAATCAGATGGCCACTAATATTCACTTATGGAGTACAGTTAAAGTAATCTAAGTCTATCTAATGTGAACTCCATTCCACACTGCCTGAATATGTTTAATTGAGACGAGTCCCTTCAAATGGGTGGGAGCCTGAATATTTCAGCTTTCTTCATGACAACACTCACACTTTTGACCAACTAAATTAAATCTTTGAAAATATTTGGCCACTAATAACTAACCCTTGTGTATCTTAAAAACTATTACTGTTGTTGTATGAGTCCCCAGATGAAAATGTTAGCCTTGGAAAAAATTATCAACTAGTTTTGGGGCTTCATCGACAGGTGACTTTATCTTGGTAAAGTTAAGAAATTGCTTAGGAAAATTCCAGAGATAGCCCATAAGTCAGTGAAGATGTGTTATGCTAGGATAGTTAAGTTAAGTGCTTTTATGGTTCAAACCTAGTTCAATATTCAAGTGTGAACTAAAATTAGATGTTTGATATCCAAATTAAGTGAGATGGATGTAAGAATAAGTCAATTTAGGTGCACAAATGGAAATTGGATGATATAAATTCCAAGGATACTTCTTCAAATGTCATTGGTACCTCAATTTTAGGCAAGTTTCTCTATAACATAGGTAAATCAGGCCCGGACCTCTAACCAATTTTGTAGTTTTTTATATCCATTTCATACGAATTGAAAATTAGGTTACAATCGGTATCTAATGGTTGAAGCCTACTCCATACAACTAGGTATACCATATCATTCTCAACCATGGTATGGGGAACAACAACTTATAGAGCATGACAATAGATCCAAACACCTATAGGGCTCTTTATTGAATTCATTAAAGGTTATCGCTGCTAGGAGCATAATGTAAATAGTACAAATTTCATGTTTTCCATTAGACTGTTAGGGTGTTAATTCAGGGTCAACTAGTAGATGATTTACTGAACATCTTCTAATTGGTCATTCAGCTCCTTGGATCATCATAGGGTAACAAAATAAGATGCAATAGTATTTCCCTCCAGTGAATGTAAAATTTGAAAATATTCTAAAATTGAGTCAGAGGATGCTAATAGAGTTAGGTAGCATAGTACAATGAGTCATAAATCCCATGTAATCAGGTCTTGAATAGATTGTGTTGGCTAGATTTTTTGCATAGCATCAAACCTAGGCAGTCATGAGATAAATCTCCCTCATTTAACCGGTGAGGCTCCCGTGTCAGATTTGTCAATATAAATGTGTTTTTATCTATCAGGGGTTTTACTTTAACCACTTAGTTCATGAACCATAACTAAGAAGTTCTGCAGCAAGTAAGCAGTTGTTTAAGAAAGGAAAATTATAGAAGAAGGAAGTAAAGGAAATACAGAGAAGAAATGGGGAAGATGTGCATCCCAATTAGTAGATAGCAGAGCTAATTGCATGCACATAGAAGAAACTTAATAGATATAAACACACAGAATTATAAAACAAAGGAAGCTCTAGATCTAGATCTAAAATAACACAAAGTTTATTAAGAGATCTAAGATTCAAAGCAAGAAACACAGTACACCGTGACACAAAGTTCTCCGGAAACTTGCTCCTTTGTATTCCTTTGCTCCAAGTTGCTCTCAAGGGTTCAACACAAAGTCTAGAACACAAGATTGCTTCTCACCAATTCTGATTGATGATTAACCCAAAGGTTCTTCCTCTACTTATAGAATGTAGAGGGGAAATTACAAGCTGGAAGCTTTAGTTGAACTGGCACATGTGGAAGTCGAAAAAGAAATAGCTGGCAATCTTCTTTAGTTGAACTGGCACATGTGGAAGTCGAAAAAGAAACAGCTGGCAATCTGCTTTAGTTGAACTGGCACATGTGGAAGTCGAAAAAGAAACAGCTAGCAATCTCCTTCTGGAATTCCTCTTTGCATGACATGTATGATTTGCAACTGAAAATAGAACCTTCTATTTTGTACGCCTGCCACCTATCTCCAAGTAATTGACTTCTTCAAGTAATGGCTTTTAAACCAATCACGTAAGTTGTATAATTTAATTGATCACTCAATTACTTTGTCGGAGGAAAGAAGAAGGAAGAGGAAAGCTGACTTTGTCGGAGGAAAGAAGAAGGAAGAGGAAAGTTAACTTTGTCTTTTTTCATGTCTGCATGCAGCTGATTCAAACTGGATCTGGAAACAAGCTGGAATTAGTTGGATCTTGAAGCGGCTGGATCTGGAAACAAGCTGGAATTGCAAGCAGTTGGAATTGGAAGCAAGCTGGAAATTTTTGAAGCAAGCTGGAATTTTGCCTTCGCATTGTCTTCTCTTTTATCCTTGAAGCTTTTGTAGTTCTTCTACTGTACATACATCAGTGCAAGGTTGGCCGTAGATAACTCATCATCCTTATTTTTAATTGCATATGAGCAATTAAAAATTATGGAAAGCACTCAAGGTGAATGAAAATTCAATGAAGGCTTCAACTAGAAGATGAGAGCACATGCACAGGATCTTGGAAGGAATTTTCCATGCACTGAATTCTTCACGGGCTGCATTTGAAACAAGAGGATGAAGCCTTTGTGCCGGAAGCTTTTGCAACTATGAGATCTGGATCTAGATCTACATATGGATTTGCATCCGCATCTACATCTGTATCTGGATATGAATCTGCATCTGCATAACAAATTCTGGCAACTAGGCTGTGGATGGAAAAGTTGTAAGCTCGAATAATTCCACTTCTTTTTATCTGCATGCATGAGTGAAGTCTTCTCCTACACGCATGAGTGGAGTCTTTCCTGCTCTGGATCTGTCTAATCAATTCAGCAAGAGGTTCTGAGCCTAGATCCATATCTCCAATATCTAAAAATTTAGAAGCAATGCATGACTCCGTTGTGCTTTCTTTTTCATCTTTCTTTGCCATAGCTTTGTCTATCTTTGTCTGAACAATGTCTTTTTCTTCTTATTTAACTGAAATTCTTCAAAACTGGTGCAGATCTGGACAATTCTTCAGGTTCGGAGGATATATGCAATGTATTGGACATTGATAAAAGCTCCTTTTCCTTTGTAAAGCACCTGTAATGAATTCCTAGCAATTTATTCAGACAAAAATGGCCACTGGAGCATGATAGTGAATTTTAATTGTAAAAATCTGCACTTTTCAAGCCTGCTGCCCCAAAAATTGGTGTTTAATTTACACATGAAGAGAGCATGAATCCTTTCAATCAACACCTGAGCTCCTGTAACACCTGTGCAAACAATTATGCATAAAAATATCAACCTCCTTCAAAGCATGCACCAAATCTGGAAGCTTTTAGCCTTGTTAGCACTTTGTCTGAACAAAATCCTTCCTCTAATGGGGGTGCACTTTTCCTCCTGGCTGCAATTCTTTACCTGTGAATTAAATAATTCACCCATATGGCTGCCCATGCTTATATAACCTTCACAATTCTATAATTAATAATTGCTCTAATAATTAAAGGCAATTAATTAATTAAAAATCATGCTCTTCTCTTTTTAAAATAGCATGTTTAAGGACAGCCATCCAATAAATTAAATTAATCCAATAAAATCCTTCACACATCACTTCACTTAAGCTTCACAGTGTGCTTTGACCATAGCCACTGAAAATAGAATTTAATATAATCTTTTAATAGTTTAAAAAGTATTAATTCCTTCTCAAAAGGGGCTGCATTGAATAAATTAAATTTATTTAATTTTGGAATTATTTTTCCAATTGATTTATTCCCCTTTGCTTTTGTTGACTTTTCCACAAGCCTAGGTGCCAAAATTGGGTGAATAAATATTAACAAATATTTATTTAATGCATTATTATTCACCCAAGGTGGGTCCACTTTTTTGCATAATAGAATTCTATTTTTAAGAATTTCTGACAATGGGATTTTTTACCCCTGCAAGGCAGCCCCGGAAATCCCATGATCCACTTAAGTGATTTGACTTTGACAATGGGATTATTTACCCTGCAAGGCAGGCAATAAAATCCCGTGATTTCACTTAAGTCACTTTTCTTTTATTTCACCATGGTAATTTTTACCCTGTAAGGTAGGAAAAAAATTCCCGCCTGCCTGCAGCCTCTAACTTTCCCACTGCAGCTTAAGTGAATTTTCTATCATGGGAAAAAGTACCCTGCAACGCAGGCAATAAAATCCCACATTCCTACTGCTTCTAATTTTCCCTCTGCAGCTTAAGTGAATTTTATAACATGGGAAAAAGTACCCTGCTAGGCAGGTATAAAATTCCCATCATGCCCTGCGGCTTCTATTTTTTCCCATTGCAGCATAAATCCTTTGTTTTCCAAAAATGCACCCATCCCCGCAGGGGCTTTTCTGTGCACAACTTCACTTTTTCCCAGTGATCCAGACCTCCGATGGCAACTTCCTCCAGGCATAATGTGCGTATATGTTTTCCATCTGCTCCAGGCCAAAAATCGGGCTTACTCAGCGAGGGAATTGCTCCAGAGAAATTTCACAAAAAACAAAACGGGACACCACAAAAACACGAAAATTTGCCAAAAGTTACAAATAAAGCCCAAAACTTAAAATAAGTTAAAATCCTTCTGGTACATAGAAATAATAACATATTCACTCATAATGGAGTCAAAACAGAGCGCAAATAGCCTCTTACGGGGCTCAAAATAATTAAATACAAATTTCCCCGCAGACAAATACCGACGACAGAATAAAACAAGTTTGGGCATCTGGGTATTTGGCAAAAAAGGCTAATATGGCACTTTAGGATTATTTTGACACAATACAGGAACTTTCAGGCAATAAAAACAACAAACAACCCACTATTTTAAAAGTACGATTATTTTTGGATTGGGTAGTCACAGATTTTAGGGTGAAATCTGAGTGACACCAAGTTGCTTCATCCCATTTAATACTCTGATATTTCTTCAACATATTTGTGATTAGCATAGTTAATTCAACAAATATGGAAATAAATCTCCAAATAATATTTATGTTCCCGGAAAAGGATTGAATTCCCTTCTTGGTTCTTGGAATATAAACTTTCCTAATGGCTTCCACTCTCTCAAGATCAATCATGACCCCTTCTTTTGACATAATGTGTCCAAGTAGCTTTACCTTATAAATCCCAAAATGGCATTTCTTAGGATTCAGTGAGATACCATAATCCATGCATCTTAACAACATCTTTTCTAAATGCTGGAAGTGATCACTTCTTTTTCTGGAAAAAACTGTCACATCATCCTAATACACAACAATGAAGTCATTTTCATATCCTGATAATGCTACATCCATTTCCCTCTGAAACACGGCTCTAACATTCATCAGGAAAAATGACATTCTAACATACACATAGGTTCCCCATGGAGTGGTGAAAGTGGTTTGGATTCTCTCTGATTTCTTCACAAACCAACTCGTTATATCCAGAGAAACCATCCAAAGTAGACAACTCTGAACTAGTAACCAATTGTAGCATGTTATCCATATTTGGCAAGGGACAGTTATGCTTGATTGATGCCTTATTTAAATTGTTGAAATCAACACATAGTATTATGTCCCCATTCTTCTTTCAGACCGGTATCAAGTTTTCTACCCATGAGGAGGATCTTGTAGGCTGTATGATTCCTCCATCCATTAAATTTTTCAAATCCTCTTGAATTTTCAAGGAGTGGATTAATAGGGATTTGTTTCTATCTAAATAGCTTCTCATTAGCTTTTAGGGGTATTTCATGCTGAAAAAGGTCCTTCCTATATTCCTTAAATTTTTAATACGACCATGTCAAGTAATCCTGATACTTTCTTAAAAACTGGACATATGATTGCTTTTCTTCTCTACTCAAGTTACAACCTAACCATATTTTTAGAGGCTTCTCCTCTATGCCCAGGTTGTGTTCCTCAACATCTCTTGAAGTTGACATATGTATGCTAACAATGTTGTCAACATTACAAAAATTTGATTCTAGTGCAACCAATCCTCTGGGAATAGTATTAGTCTTCAAATGAATAATATCCTTACCAAATAATGCCTCCTTTCCTTCAGATACATAGACGATTAGTTCCCAATCGATACTTTGATTGTAAAATTCTCCTTTATTTTGTAAAAACCTTTTGACCTAGGCATCATATTCAAATACTTGCCAATGCTTGATGTTGTAAGCAACGGACAACCTGGTCAATATCTCAATACCATACTCACAGTAGGGAGATACTATATAATTCTCAAATCTAGATCTCAATACTACCCAATTTTTCTACCATAGTATTATATCTACTATCATGGTGTATTATGTTGAAATAATCAAACAATTCAGTGAAATCCCAGACTCCTATCTTATATTTCTTCATTCTTTGACTCTTTATAGCATACATTTTTCTGACCTGTTCGACTATCAACTCTAAATTCCCTTTAACAATAATGTCTCTGACACCATATTTCCAAGAAATTATTAAGCCCAAGAGTAGTGTTTCGTACTCTATAATGTTGTTTGTGCACTCAATGTTGAGTTTTAAAAGAAAAATTAAACTCCTCTTAGCCTGAAGATATTAGGACAACACCAGTGCCATTACCAAAATGAGAACAAGCCCTGTCAAAAATTATATTCCAAAGAGAACTAACCTGCTCATGATACTTGTACTCATCAATTTTATGCTCCTTATAATAAACATATCCCACAAATTTATCAACATCAACATCTGTGTGTAATTCTTCATAAGAAGCATTGTTAGGGTCCTCAATGAGATGTAACATTTTCTTCTCACCATATAAATTCACAAGGATGACCTCAATCGGTATGGTTGCATAAGACATGTCCATTTTAACACTTCCACCCACACTATCTGACCCATTTTCTGGATAATAACATCCCCCATTTGGAAGGATAATCCACAATAACTACATTCAAGGTTAAGTAATTCCCTGGATAAGCTGTCAGTTGCACTACTAATCCTTTGACATATCCAATTACTGGCATTTCTCTTGAATCCAAGATAGTACATTTCCCAAAATATGTTGTTACCTTGATATTTAACTCATTCATGACCTCAAGAGGCATTACATTGCATGAGGCTCCAAAATCAAACATGCAGTTATGTATCAGCCTATTTTTAATAATCAAAGTGGTAAAAAATGGATCAACAGTCCAACTGAGCTTCAACAAGCAAAGTTCCCAAATATACCTCAGATGATTCACCCAGTTCCTCCAATTCTTGTGGTACTTCTAATTCTGCAATAGTAGGAGGACTTTCCATGTTATTCA
The DNA here is from genome assembly GCA_019776745.2 of Taxus chinensis. Classification (NCBI taxonomy): domain Eukaryota; kingdom Viridiplantae; phylum Streptophyta; class Pinopsida; order Cupressales; family Taxaceae; genus Taxus; species Taxus chinensis. The sequence goes on along the minus strand of CM034151.1, from coordinate 765,977,254 downwards.
CACTCTTTCCCTGGGTAATTTTTTCTTCCTTGAATCCCAAATATTAAAATTCCCTTTTCCTATGCTCTAGGATCCTAGGCAATTCAACAATTGGAATAGTAACCTTGATCTGACTGAAGATTTTGGATATGTCACAAGGAATATATTTGGGTAAGGTAGTATTAGGAATAAGAATTATAACTTCATCTAATAGTATGGGATTTTTCACAGTCTAGGCATGGGCCGAAGTAATTTTTTTATTTGGGGTAGTTAGGAATTTTCTAGATGTATATTTCTTAGGAGTTTCCTTGGGGATATTGGTAAGCACAGGAATCTTTGGCTTATCTTGTGCCCCTACCTCTTTGAGAGCCTTAATTCTAGTGTTATATTCTTTCTCCTGATAAATTACTGCATTCATTAAAATTTGTTTGTCTTCTTTAAAAGGAATTCCCCCATCATGATTTTTAATCATCAAAGCCCTTAAGTACTCAAAATCATGATTAGGTAGATCATATGCTTGTACCATATCGATTTCCAAAATCATTTATTGGAGGAAGAGGTAGTTCCCGGTGAACAAAATCCCAAAATTCTTCAACTTTTTTTACAATTATCAATTTAGTTGAGATTACTCCATGTACACATCATCATCTACTTCCTCAAATTCATTATAAGCCTCACATGAGGAATGCAATAAGAAACACTTTTCACACCACTTAATTAAATCAGCTTCTTCCACAGTGGCAACAATAGTAGTCAAAAGGATCAGGAAAAAATGTATTTTCCCGGGTTTGGGCATGCCTAATTCATGATCCCATGAGCCCTTTCCCTCTATCATCTGGTATGTGATCACCTCTAGGATGATTTCTAGATCTCTCCTAACTGTGCGGCTTGTCCTGACCCTGGGAACTTTGTCCTATCCCTTTTTCTACTCTTGCTGAGTTTATATGATATCTCTTTAACTGCTCCAACAAAAAAAATTCAACCTCTTCCAGATCCATGGCCTTCCTTGACTGAGGCATTTCAAGATTTATCAACTTAACACCTTCCCTCCTAGGAGGATTTCCAACTGTCTTGATATTATTATCAATTTTTAAAGCCATAGTGAAGGCTTGCCTCAATGTTCCTAGGTTTTATCTCTCAAGTAATAAGCATCCTTTTTATTAAAAGCATTAGAATACTTGATCAAACATGACACATCACTTGGCGTTAGGATTACAGGTAGCCCAATTATGGTCTTATTGAACCAAGTATTGAAATCATGGACAAATTCATTTGGATTTTTCTTTATATTTTAAAATTTAGATAAAAGGAACCTAAGATCTGTCTTATCCCCATATTGCAATCTAAAGGCATTTTTCATCTCAGTCTATGAATCTATTGAATTATCTAGTAAATACTTTTAATAGTCATGTTCATCCCCTTCAAGAGTATGAATAAATAGTTTTATATACATGTCTTCAAACTCAATTTCAAAATCTTCCATCATATTGACAAAGAGTCTTAAATGGTGGTAACTAGTGATGGCATTATTCCCTTGAAAATTTGGCAACCTATTTCTAAAATCCTGTGGCACCATATTTTGATATCCATCCATACCTCTAAAATCTATAGGTCTAAAAGTGTTGACAACAAAAGGAGGTCTAGGCGGAGGTTGGGCCATATTGCCTTGAGGAGGTGATCTTACATGAGAAATAAAATGATAGGGAATAAGGGGGTCTTTGGGGGCACATGATTATAACTCTCAAAGTAAATATCCTCTAGTGAGTGAGTTTCTTGTAAAACCCTATCATCCTTGGAAAAAATAGGGGAAAACTGAGAGGTAATATTTTTAGACACAAATGATGGTCCCTCTCCAGTTTGAGAACTCAAATTTATATAAATATTACTTGGTTTAAAATCACTTGAATACCTATGGTAATCTTCAACCACATATTGATCACCTTTAAGAACTGATATCTCCTTTTTTGATTCTTTATTTCCAAATAAAATTTAGGCATGTCTTTCTTCTGAATTTGCTTTTCCAATCTATGGAAATAACTTACTAGTAGGGTCCCTAGTGAAGAAATATCTTCTTCACTCCAGCTTTTCACAAATTAATGACACATTTTACTTGACATAGGTTTAGACACTAGTAATCATCTAAATTTCAATTCAACATGGAGTTTCCACAAAGGATTTTTCACCTTAGCTGTGCAAATGCACTATAATTAACTTTCCAAGTGTCTATTAATGCTTAATTTTTGCAAATCTAAACAAATCAGACCTTCCTTTACCCACATTTACCACTATTGATGAAAATTTAGTGCAATAACCAATAGAAACTATAAATATTGCACAATGAACTTGTAATCAAGCATAATTCTTACAAATATCAACAAATTATGACGTTTAAACAACGTATTTGCACTTAAATCATGTAAGAAACATTACCAGGGTCCGTATGTGTATGCATTTGTGCAAACAATTCCTTGGCAATAGTACCACTTCAGTGTTAGTATCCAAATTTCTTCTCCTATGAGGGTTAAGTAGCATCACAAAACTGGCAGGATGTTTAGAGGTAGAAAAATCATGATATGATTCATTTTGTATCCAGGGAGGGCATTCATCTGACTCTTTGTCACTCAAGCATTGGAGAAATGGATAGCACCTCACTAAGGGTTTGATCTAGCCTCACTACTTTAGGTTGTGCCTTCAACTAGGGTGAGAGGACCCACTCCGTAACCCATGTTGGTGAAGGATATCAAGAGATCCTTCTTTAAACAATCTTAGTGAGAACCTTGAGAAAATATGATCAAAAAAACACAAGCTAACTCTCATGAGTTTTCACACTACAGAGTGGAGATGTTTCCTGGACAAGATTCAGGTTATTAAAGACAATAATTGAATCTTGATTATCTTTGCATATTTTTGGAGTGGAATTTGTTCATTAGTGGATACACAGTACAAAAAAGGGTATTTTATGTAGGATTCATCATTTGAAAAAAATTTGTTGCGAAGTTAAGCAAGATGAAGTTGATTTTACCAGATCTTTGAGAACCTTTTCAAATATTGGAAGAATCACAGAAAATATTCTTTAAAATAGCCAAAATTATCCTTCAACAAGATGGTGTGTACCAATGGAGGCCCTGAGATGCACGGTTTCATACATTCTTCAAGAATTCAACATAAAGGTGCACACTAAAGACTTAATTAAATGCTACAAATCCCTTTTGTATCACTCCTAAGATACACTCATAGGATTACAAAAAATCTTTATCAACGTAGTGAGAGTAAAGTGATTTTAAATTGTTTATTTCATTACCAGATGAAGGCTCTTCTCATAATGAAATTGCAAATGCCACAATACTAACACATGGATGAGATCTTGTGTGACTCAGAGATATTTTAACATAAGATTTCAACAAGAACAAGAAAAAATATTTGAAAACACTCTAAAATACAAGTAGACACAATTATGCTCATGATCAACACAAATTTATTTGAGGTTTAATAGATTCATCAATAGGGGAGAGTTTCTTGAACAATCTTAGAGCTTGTCAATGGCTATATACTTGAAACCATCTTGACGCGGTTAAATCTAAAACATAAGAAAATAAAAAAGTTTCTCAGATGGTCTTTTGGGAAAAATGGTTTCTCTCAAACTTTCTCAGAAAATTTAACCTCCATATTCAAAAGTATTCTCATTGCATTTATACAATTTCACTTAGTCACTCATCCCAGATTTTACTCCCAAAAGTCTAAAGTTTCAAAAGAATATTCTTCTCTCATTTTTCTAGGTGGAAAATTTTTAAGCTATTCACATTTCCTTTTTTCATCACATATGATGGGGGCACCATGCCATAACTTTTGACAGTCTATTTAATCATTCTTTTATTCTGTCATGCAAGAAAACCCACTTTTTAGTAATTCGCGGGTGGCTCCATATGGATTTATCTGACAAGAAATATTTTTCACCTTTGAGAAAACTCCTTGAGAAATGAGTTCCCTCACATGGATACCTACATTATTTCGTCTCATAAATGAGTGTCCTCGCATGCATTATTCCACATACTTGCACTGTGAGTCTGAATCCGCCAAGTACATAGAGAATCTAGCAGAAACCTCCACGTGTTTCCTTAGGTGCAACTGGAAAGGTGAAGTCCAGGGGCAGGTTCCCAAATGATGATGGGCCCTCCATGTGTTTCAGAACCCTAGAAATTTTCACGGATTGCTAAAAAGTCAGAGTATAGGAAGGTCTAATGGAATCTTCTAGTGTCTTTTTGGCATAACTTCAAATATGAAATTTATAGGGGGAACCTCAAATGAGCATAGGCTCTCCACGTGCCCTAAGCCCAAGAAAGTGTAATCATCCTTCAAAAAATTCTAAATATAAAGAAGAGCCAACGAAAGCATCCATGTGTCTCTTTAGCATACTTTTGTTATGGTTCCGAAAGGTGGAGACCCCAAACAATTGCGGGCTCACCACCTGTCCAAGCTCGACAAAGTTATTGAAATATTTTAAGGACTAGTAGAAGGTGTCAGGTGCCTAGGGTCCAAGAAATTTTCCTCAGCCATTGAAAATTCTAAGTATGAGTAGAGCTAGCGGAATCTTCCACATGTCTCTTCGACACTCTTTTGGTACGAATCTCAAAATAAGGAATCCCAAACAATCGTGGGCTTTCCATGTGTCTAGGGTCTGGAAAAGTTAAACTTGACACTTGAAAAAAAAATTAAGTATGGGCAGGGCCAATGGAAACCTCCACGTGTCTCCTTGGCACTCTTTTAAAATTAAAATTCAGGGGCACATCCCCAAACATTAGCGGGCCCTCCACGTGTATCTTTCTTAATAAAGTTGCATCAGGAACTTTGAAAAGTCTAAGTATTAGCAGAGCCAATAGAAACCTCCTCATTTCTCGTTGGCGTAACTCCAAAGGTCATACTGAGAGGCAAATCCACAAATGATCAAAATCCCTCCACATGGAAAAGATTTGAGTTGAATGGGCAAAAAATCTTCAAAATACTCCAACAACCCACCTCTCCGCTTCTAACTTTTTAAGTAGGCCACAACAGAGTGACGGTTCACTTTTATAATTTTTCTTCATTTGAAATTAGAGCTTAGAAATTCGAAAGTCCTCTGGCAACCTGCCTCACCAATTTTACTATTCAATGTTGATTCAAACATGTGACATTTGTTTGTCCCATGCCAAGTTTTGAATCATTTTATAACTTTTCTCCTTTTTACAAAAAAGGTAAAAATATTCAAAATACTCTAATGATCCACCTCCCCGCCTTTGACTTGAAAAACAGCCACGTGTCCTTATTTGGGGTCAAAGAAAGAAATTTACCCTACTACTTTATATTGTTGAATATCCAATTATATACTATCAGGCCTGCAGGACCAATTTGGCATTTTTTTACAAATGTAATAAAAGTGACAAGTTTCACCAAAAATACCCTCTGAGCTACATCTAATCAGAAAGGATCACATATCCTCGGATGTTGAGATAAAATTTGACAGGTAAAACATGACAGTGGGAAAATAAAATACAAGGGAAACATCACCATTCGTGCCTAGAATTAAAAATGTTCCTCATGAAAATAGAAACTACAAATAATATATGGCTAAACGTGATCCACGACCATAGAGAAGGATTAAAAATGACATACAAATGAAGGAGAAAGCTTTCACACATCCATACAAGGAGATAGAGAATACTTCAAACTATGCGGATTGAGAAGTTTTGAATAAATAGGGTGAGATTAAATTGAGCACCAACACCTTGATTCTAAGAAATCAATCAAGGAAATGTTTCAAGTACCTGCCATTAACAAGAAACTCAAGAAATTCCCAATCTAGATATTTTAGGAAGAAAGTGTGCTCTCCGATCCTAATATCAATAGAATAAGGGCCCATCCATAATGAGTCAAACATTCCATGTTTTCCCTTATCCTCATGTCTTTTATCCCATAGTAGCATTAAATCTCCTACAATGAAAAATCTTTGGCTAACCTTTTTGTCAAAAAATTTCTTCACATGTCTTTGATGGGATTCCCATCTCTCTTCATCTAGTTTAACAATTTGATTGATCAGTGCATCATATGGACTAACCTCCTGGTCCTCCAACTGTTGGATAAATTGGTTAGATAATAATTACATATGCAGGGGAAGTAGAGCTTGAGTTCCATACACCAACTCAAATGGAATTTTTCTAGTATCTCTTTTGATAGTAATTATATCATCCCAAACAACAAAATTCAACTTCTCACCCCACTTCCGTTTGTTTAATTCGAAGGTCATTCTGATTATCTTCAAAAAAAAATTGTTTCTTGATTTTTCTTGTCCATTACCTTGGGGATTATAATTTAAAGTATATGCTAAATTTATCCCATACTCATGACACACGGCTACCAATGTTTTGGATTGAAAATTCATAGCATTGTCAGCAACTGTCTTAGTAGGCACTCATAATCTATAAATTATATAATTTGGTGGGAAGATTTATTTGTATGGATTTCCTCCACCCACTTCGTGAAGTAATCAGTGGCCACAAATATCCACTAGTGTCCTGCACTTGATGAATCTAAAATCTCACCAATGAATTCCATTCCCCACTACTTAAATAGGGCTTCAATTGATAAGGCTGCAAAGGTAGGGAGCCTAAAGCTTTCAATATTCCTAAAAAACATTGGCAACTCTCACACTTCCTTACCAGTAGAATTTTATCTTTAGAAAAAGTTGGCCATGAGTAACCAGTGCTTAATATCTTATGGGTTGTGAGTCTTCCAAAAAAATTCACTTGACAAACTTCTCCATGGAAATCATCAATTGTTTTCATGGTTTCATCCTCAGTGATACATCTCAGAAGAACTCCCTCAGGGTTATTCCAAGCTAACCCATAATTAGTGATGATGTACTTCTGGGAGGCTAAGTTAAGTTCTCTCTTTTGAGTCTTTCTTAAATACTCAGGGCACTGTAAATGTTTGAGATAAAAGATAATATCCTTGTACCATTCATAATTTATCAATTTCTCAAGAATATTCACACATTCTTCTTCGATATCATTTATCTCAACTATATGTATATTTCTTTCTATCATTAGCTTTGTTATGGCAAGAACTATGACCAATTTTGTAGTTTGGATGTCCATATCATATTCGTGTAACTTATTTTCCCATCGGCATCTTTTACTTGATATTTCCATCTCTGATAGGATATCCATAACCATGGTATGGGGAAATTAAGCTATGAATTTAGATCTAAAAATATATGGCCTAAACATTTTTGTGGCCTTGATGAAAGCAAAGGCATGTTTCTACATGATAGTATACTTCAGCTCTGCCCATTGTAATACTTTACTAAGGAAAGCAATTGGTTTTTCATCTTCTTCATCATCCTTTTATAACATCACAAATGCAATAGTATTCTACGACGCAAAGGAAAACATCTGGAAAACCTTTTTATAATCACGAGCTGCTAAAATAGAGGCATTCTTCAATGCTTCCTTAATCCCAGTAAAGGCTTGAATAACTTATTCTTCCAATTTGATACTCTGATCTTTCTTCAAGATACTGGTGATTGGGATAGTCAATTCGGAAAAATTGGAAATAAATCTCTAAATTATAAAATTTATTTTCCCAAAACAGGACTGAATTCCCTTTTTGGTTCTTGGAATAGGAACTTTACTAATGGCTTCCACTCTCTCGGGATCAATCATGACCCCTTATTTTGAAAAAATATGTCCACACACCTTTGCCTTTTGAACCCCAAAATTGCACTTCTTAGGATTCAATGATATACCATATTACCTGCATCTTAATAACATCTTTTCTAAATGTTGCAGGTGATCATTTATTTTCCTTGAAAAACTATCACATCATCCTAATACACAACAATAAAGTCATTTATTTATCCAGAGAATGCTAAATCCATTTCTATCTTAAATGTGGCTTCGGCATTCATCAGGACAAACATCATTCTTACATACACATTGGTTATCCATGGAGTGAAAGCGGTAATAATTATCTTTGATTGCTTCACAACCACTTGGTTATACCCAAAAAAAACCATCCAGAGTAGATAACAATTCCAAACCTGTAACCAATTGCAACATGTTATCCATATTTGGCAAGGCATAGTTATCTTTAATTGATGCCTTATTTAGATTTCTAAAGTTGAAAACCAATCTTATGTCTCCATTCTTCTTTCAGATAGGAACTAGGTTTGCAACCCATGAAGAAAACCTGCTAGGTTATATGATTCCTCCATCCCTTAAATTTTTGAACTCTTCTTGCATTTTTAGAGAAAGGAGTGGATTAATTGGTCTTTGCTTCTACCTAAACGGCTTGGCATTAGCTTTTAGGGGTATTTCATGTTGAAAATGTGGGAAGCGAACAAATGAGAAGAATGTGGAGAAAATAGCTCTCAACACATCTTATTTTATAATGGAGAAGAATGTATAATTTATAGGAGAAATAGTAAACAAAATTCCCCTAAACTGGAGGAGGAAGATATGAATGAAGATGAGAGAATAATGGAATATAACAACGAAGAGAGAATAAAGGGATAATATAAAAAAAATGCACCTAAAAATATAATATATGCTACATATGCTAACATTCCCCCCTTATTCCATTATTCTTGCAAATGTGACCCCTGAAATGTTCAAATTTCACTTATCCAAGATATTTTTGAGAATGTCAGAAACTTGTGCTTCAGTAGGAAAGTTCTAGAGCTGAATTTGATGATTCAAGATGTTCTCTCGAATAAAATGACGATAAATTTCAATATGATTTTCTTGTTCATGAAAAACAGGATTTTGCACAAGCTTCAACACACTTTGATTTTCGTAATAGAGAATATGTGAATGTTTTTCAGGAATTCCCATATCATCTAAAATATGATGTAACCATATCATTTCACACATAAATGCTCTTGTGACGCAATATTCTACCTTTGTGGATGAGATAGAAAAAACATTCTACTTCTTGCTCATCCATGAGATGGGTCTAGATCCAAGATAAAATATGTATCTTGTAGTTTACTTCCTTGTAAGAAGAATTTATCATTCTTCTTATATTCCATACCATAATAAAATTTTCCTCGGACCTATCTTAATACATGATTTGTTGTTGTCTAGTGACATTTCTTTAATTCCTGCATGAACCTCGAAAGATAGCTGATGGCAAAGCATAGATCTGGTCTGGTATATGTCAAGTAGATGAGCCCTCCAATAATTTTTTTGTAGAGTGTAGCATCTACTTAAGGTGAGTCCTTGAATCTTGAAAGTTGCAATCCTTTTTCCATGGGAGTGGATATAGGTTCACAATCAGACATTCTGTACTTCTCCAGGAGTGTCTTTGCGTACTTTATTTGGGAGACAAAAATGTGATGCTCTTTTTTCCATATTTCCAAGCTTAGATAGTAATGTAGTAGCCCCAAATATGTCATGTCGAAGGTTCTTTTGAGATCATTATTCACAATATCAACTTGATCTTCTAAACTGTCAGTGATCACAATATCATCTACATATATAACAACAACGACAATTTCCTTTCCTACCTTCTTTATATACAAATTTGAATCTGAGGGGCTACAAGTGAACCCATGCTATAAAAGGTGATCATTGATCTTGATATACCATGCCCTTAGAGCTTGTCTTAGTCCATATAGTGATTTGATGAGACGACATACCTTCTTAGGATGCTCTTCATCAACAAATCCTTTAGGTTGGGTCATGTACACTTCTTCTTTTAGATCACCATTTAGGAAAACATTCTTGATGTCTGTCTGTTGAAGTCTTCATCCTTTTTGTGCTGTGAGTGTGTAAAAAACTCTGATGGTCTTGATCTTCACAATGTGTGAAAAAATTTCTTCATAGTTGATGCCCTCCTTTTGAGCATATCCTTTTGCTACAAGACATGCTTCATGTTTTTCGATGGATCCATCTGCATTATATTTTGTATTTAAAATCCATTTGGAGCCTATGGGTTTCTTTCTTGTAGGAATATTGACAAGTTCCCATGTCCAATTTTTCATAGCTGAGTCATATTTTGTATCCATGACTTCCTTCCACTGAGGTTAACTGAGTGCTTAGCGAACATTTTCTAGCTAGGAGCTATTAATAAGTGAACTCATGAGTACAAATTTTACCTCATTTCTTGTTTGACTCCTTGTTTTGACACCAGATGATGTATCTGAGAGTTGTTGCAAATGTGAGTCCTTGATGGTGATTTGTACCCACTTCGGATGATAACTTGGCTACTTTTGAGAAGAATTGTGACGTTGCCATGTGGATTGATGTTGAGTCACATTATCCAGTTCTCCAAGGTCAAAAAATAGCTCTCTTGGTAGCATTTCTTTTCTCTAAGTAGTCTCCTTTGGTAGTTCACCTAATTCAAAGACTAGTCGGTGAGAGGTGGTTGGTAATTGTTCTTTTGATGTCACTACAGAGTGAAAGGATGAATAATCACAAACCACATCCCGAATCTTGTATATTTTATTTGTCATAGGATCCATGAGACGGTATGCCTTTGAGATAGTTTTGTAGCCAAGTAGGATGCATGGAAGCATTTTTGGCTCAACCTTCTTTCTCTTCTGAGCTAGGACATGTATGTATGTTGTGCAGCCAAATAGCCACAACTGAGAAATTGATGGATTTCTACCACTCCATACCACTTCTGGCATTTTATTTTGTAGAATCTTTATCGGTGCCCTGTTGAGAATATATAGAGTTGCATGTACTGCTTCAACCCAATAGCATTCTTCTAGCTTTACATTTGATAGCATGCAGCGAGCCATCTCCATCACTATGCAATTGTTATGCTTAAAAATGCCATTATGTTGGGTCATGTAGGGAGTAGTCAGGTTATGCTTTTTATCTTGTTGGTTCAAGAATGCCAAGAACTTATTTGATGTGAATTCCCCCCTTGATCTGAGTGAAGTAGAAGAAGAGGTTTTCTTGTCTCTTTCACAAGATGATGATAGAAGTTATGCAAGTTTTGAAGAGCCTCACTTTCCTTCTTCAAGAAAAACACCCACATCTTGTAGGATTCGTCATCCACGAATAGTTGAAAGTACTTGTATCCTTAAAATGAAGTATGAAGAGGGCCAGTCAGATCGGTATGAACTACCTCTAGATGCTTCTTGGCATGGAAGGTGCTTTCCTGAAATGGATCCCTTTATTGTTTTCTTGCAAGAAAACCAGTGAAAAGAGGCAAGGAACTTGACAATTTGGGTAGTCCATGAGCCATTTCTTTTGAACTCATCTGATGCAATGAACTAGCCAACAAGTTTCCTTATCTAAAATGCCAAAGTGTAGTAGATTTTACTGTTGATGCAGAAAAAGCTATTGTAGAAGATGAAATAGTATCTAAAGAAAAAACTTATCTTTTAGAAATGCTCTAGCAATAATCTTACCTTTTTGCGAGATCAAACATGATTTTATGCCATTTTAGACAATAAATTATACCTTTAGGTGATTATTTAATAGCCAAGTTACTGACATGAGGTTGTTAGTCAAGCCACAAACATATAGTACCTTTGTAAGTGTACATTTTCATGGTCCGATAGGAATGGTGAATGTTTTTATTCCTTCTCCAACGTACTCTTTTTCATTGGATATCCAAACCTGATCACTAGTGGGTTGTTTGTCTAGTGAATCAAACAATGCCTTATCACCTGACATGTGCTTACATGCACCAGATTCTATCATCTAGACTCTCTTCATGGGATGTGAATTCTAAGAGACAAGTACAAGATTCTTACCAGAATGTTCTCCTTCTGATGTCTCTGTATCAAACTCATTATCTTCTGGGGTATGAGATGCCCCTTGTGCTTTCTCTAATAGGGACATCATTTGGAATTTTTAAAATATTTACACCATGGTGTGCTTGTTTGACTTGAACACCCTTTTTTCAAGATATTATACCAGTAGTGATCACTGTCGTGAGTGTTTGTTATGCAAATGTGACACCACCTCTTTGAATTTTGATCTTTCTGCTGTTATTTTGGTTGCACTTGATTTGTCTTCTCTGGGGGAACCATTCGATTCTTTTGGCCATGGTATGGCTTTGAGAATAGGGATTTATCCTAAGACTCCTCTTGCGATGAATTAATGGCCTCTTTCTGCTACAGTAAATTCAAAAGTTCTTTTAATGCCATTTTTTGTTTCAATACATTTATTGTCATAACAAACATTTAGAATTGTGAAGGGAGTGCTCTTAAGGTGATTGGTATGAGAATTTTTTCATCCACTATTTCACTGAGCACTAATAACTTCAATCACAGCTCAGCCATGCGACGTAAGAACTCCTCAACTTTCTTAATTGAACCCATAGAGAGGGTGTACAACTTTGTCTGAAGTTCAAGGATCTTAGTCTAATTTTTTGCTTCATAAATTGTTGTCAGCTTGACCTAGGATTCCTTTGGTTTCTTTGCATTGCGAACATGTGTTTGTGCATCATCACTGACACTAAGCATTATCAGCATCAAGGCTTTGGAACTAGCCATTTCATATTTTATTAATTCCTCGGGGGCTGTCGGAATGGTCACAGATCCAGTCACAATACCCCATAATCCTTCGAACTGAAGGATTTTCCTCATTTTTGTTTTCTAGGACACAAAAATGGGCCCTTTATGTAATTGAGCATCAGAAATAAGAAACTTCGAAGCAAACATTGTAATAAAAAAAATTGTATTTATTTATTTGTTTAAGAGTTATTACAACTTTTACTCACTAATGAGAAGTACTAGCTCGTAGATGCTCCCGATACTCACATGATGAGAGATGATGCTTAGTGGGGCATTCTTCTTCATCTTCACAGTCAGCATTATATCTAGCTTCTAATTTTTTCCCGTACTCACTTTTCTTGATAGGTGGCATCAAAAAGGAAATATTCAAGAAATTCCTATTTGAACTAGCTCATCGAAGACAATATTGACGGTGTTCTGAAGCTTGTTCAACAAATAAAAGTAGAACCTAAAGCTCTCAGGATATTTTTCATGGTGTTCTCTAGCTGGCAAGTCGACATTATGGCTTTCAGAAGTGGAAACCATGTTATTTATGCTCTTAATCAAGTTTTCTATACACGACATTTGGTGTAATGTACTAAAAACTCCACATTTTCCTCGCCAATCAACTTGTAGGTGGTTAGGAGGTTATGATTGTAGTAATTTTCCACACAGTAGTGTATCACACCTCAGCAAGGAGGTAGAAGACAACAAAAAAATCAAATAAAATACTTAGGTCGTTGTTTCCTGTAGCTTTAGGTATTTTATACATAGGTTGTATGCTTTCCCACACAATCTCCCCTTTCTTCACGTGTAGGAATATCTGTTAATGAATTCCATGTAGAAATTGATTTGAATTTTCTACAACCAATAAGACAAAAAAGAAATCTAAAACTCCCACGTAGACCATTAAATCTCCACCCAAGTGGCCACTAGCAGGAGAAACTTTTCACGTTGGTGTATTTCTTCCACACAATAGGAGAGAAGAGAATTTTCCTTCACGCAAAAATAAATGAGTTTTTATCCAAATTTCCAAGAATATTTCTGATTTCCATGTAGTTTTGTTCCACCCAGCTATATCCACGCAACAAGCATTTTTTACCTTGTTCCTCCTTTACGTAGATGAAAGCAAAAATGTGGATGTCTAAGTAAATTCCTAAGAAAATTTTGAATAATTCCAAACATCAGAAAAGCTCCACAGAGGTGTGAAAGACTCTCCATGCAGGTCACTCGACACAGTAGAAGAGAAATAATTCCATGCAAGTTTCTGGTCTATTCCTCCACGTAACAGCTGGACAAAGACTCTTCCTCCATGTAGCCTGCAGATTAGGCCAAACTCAAAAGAATTGGTTGCTTAAATAAATAGGCACGCAACAAGTATTGGTCTATCTTCCAAATGCACAGGTCAGAGTTGTTTTCTCCTTCAATTACAAGCTCTGATATAAAAACTATGGGAAGCAAATAGATTAGAAGAATGTGGAGTAAATAACTCTCAACACATCTTATTTTACTATGGAGAAGCACATAAAATTTATAGGATAAATAGTAAACAACATTCCCCTAAATTGGAGGAGGAAGATATGAATGAAGATGAGAGAATAATGGAATACAATAATGAGGAGAGTATAAAAGGATAATATAAAACAAACACACCTAAAAATATAAGCTATGCTACATATGTTAACAGAAAAAGGTATTCCCTATATGCTTTCAATTTGGAATATGACCAAGCCAAGAAGTCTTGGTAATTTTTTAGCAATCAGACATATGACTACTTTTATTCTCTATTCAAGTTACTACCTAACCATATTCTCCTAGATTTATCCTCTGTGCCCAGGTTATATTATTCAACATCTCTCGAGGCTGACATGTGTATGTTAAAAATATAGTCAACATTATCAAAAATTTATTCCTATGCAACTAAATCTCTCAGAATAGTATTGGTTTTCACTTGGATAATGTATGTGCCAAATAGGTTCTCTTTTCCATCATTTTCACAAACTATTGGTTCCCAATCGATACTTTGATTTGTAAATTATCCTTTATTTTGCAAAAACCTCTGGAATGGGCATCATCTTCAAAAACTTTCTAATGCTTGATATTATCAGGGGTAGACGGCCTGGTCAGTATTTCAATATCATATTCACAATAGGGAGACATTGTACAATATTTGAACCTAGATACCAATACTGATCATTTTTTTGCTACAGTATTATACTTCCTAAAATGATGTATCATATTGAAAGAATCAAACATCTCAATGAAGTCCCAAACTACATGCTTATATTGCTTCATTATTTGATTCATTATTACATACAACTTTCTAACTTATTTGACTATCAGCTCTAAATCATGTTTAATAAATAATATCCTTGACACCATACTTCCAAGCAATCCTTAAACCCAGCCATAGTGCTTCATTCTTAGCAATATTGTTTGTGCACTCAAAATTGAGTTTAAAAGAAAATTTTAACTCCTCTTGGATTGGATATATCAAGATAACACCAGCACCATTACCAGATCTAGAACATGCCCCATCAAAAAGTAAGGTCCAAGGAGAACCAACCTACTCAGGATACTTGCACTCATCAATTTTATGCTCCTTACAATCAGCATAGCCCAAAAAGTTAGTGACATCGACATCTGTATACAGTACTTCATAACAAGTATTTTAAGGGTCCTTAATAATATGCAACATTTTCTTCTCACTGTATAACTTCACAAGGATCCCCTTAATTGGTATGGTTTCATATGACATGTCCATTTGTACACTTCCACCCACACTAGTTGCCCATTTTCTAGACAACAAAATCCCCCACTTGGCAGGACAGTCCACAATAACCACATTTGTGGTTAAGCATTTTGCTGGATAAGCTACTAATTACACTATCAATCCCTTGACATATCCAATTACTGGCACTTATCTTGAATCCACAACATTACATTTCCCAAAAAAAATTATTACCTTAATATTTAACTCATTCATTAATTCAAGAGTCATTACGTTACATGAGGCTCCTGAAACAAACATGCAGTTATGTACCAACCTATCTTTAATAATGAAAGTGGTATAAAATGGATCGACATCCAACTGATATTTAACCAGAGAAGTTCCCAAAAACACCTTAGATGATTCACCCAGTTCCTCCAATGTTTGTGGTATTTCTAATTCTACAATAATGGGAGGAACCTCTATATTATTAACACTTTTTCCCTGAGTAATTTATTCTTCCTTAAAACAAAAATATTCAAATGACATTTTCATATGCTCAGGGATCCTGAGTAATTCAACAATGCGAATAGTGACCTTGATCTAACTCAAGATTTGGGCTATGTCACAAGGAACATATCTTGCTAGGTCAGTATTAGGAGGGAGATTCACCACTTCCTCTGATAGTATAGGAGTTTCCAGAGTTTGGGCATGGGTAGGAGCATAGGTTTTATTTTGGGTAATTAGGCCTTTGCTAGATGTATATTTCTTAGGCTTAGTTTGTGGCCCTCCCTCTTTGAAAACCTTAATTCTAGTGTTATATTCTTTCTCCTGAGAAACTACTACATTCATCGATAGTTTCCTGTCCTCTTCAGAAGGGGTCCCTCCATCATACTTTTTAATCATCAAGGCCCTTAATTTTTCAAAATCATGAATAGGTAGATCAAATGCTTACACCATATCAATTTCAAAAGTATTAATAGGAAGAAGAGGTAATATCGGGTGAACACAATCCCTAAAATTTTAAATAGTTATGGCACTTATCAACTCAGTTGAGGTTGCCCCATACTGTGATTTTGTAGGGAATTCCATCATTCACACATCATCATACATCTCATCATCATCTACTTCCTCAATTTCTAGATCTACATCACATGGGGAGTGTGGTAATAAACACCTATCAGAACACTCGATAACATTGGCCTCCTCCATAATAGCAACCCTAGCAGTCAAAGCAATAGGAACCAATCTATTCTCCCTAGGTTGAGTCTATTTTTTTCCTTATCCCATGGTCTCTTTACCTCTTTCATATGGTTTGTGACTCTAGGATTATTTCCAAATCTCTCTTGATTGTGCGGCTTGTGCTGACCCTGGGAACTTTCTCCTATCCCTTTTTCTACTCTGGCCAGTTTATTGGATATCTCTTTAATTGATCTAGCCAAAGTTTTTACAACCTCTTCCAGATCAAATTTTTATTTTGATTGAGGCCTCTCCAGATTGATTAACTTGACACCCTCTCTCTTAGGAGGATTTCGAATTACTTTCATGTTATTTTCTATTTGTAAGGCCATGGTGAAATCCTGCCTCAATGTTCCTAGGTTCTTATCTCTCAATTAATAAGAATATTTTTTATCAAAAACATCAGAATATTTTATCAAACATGACTCATCATTTGGCCATAGGATTACAGGTAGCCTATTCAACATCTTATTGAACCTAGTATCAAAATCATAGACAGATTCACTTGGATTTTTCTTTATATTTTCAAATTCATATAAAAGGAACCTAGGATCTGTCTTATCCCCATATTACAATATAAAGGCATTTTTCATCTCATTCCATTAATCTATTGAATGATCTAGTAATTTCTTGTACCAGTCACATACATCCTCCTAAAGAGTATAAATAACTAGTTTTATATACACATGTTTAAACTCAATTTCAGAATCTTCTATCATATTGACAAAGATTCTTTAATGGTGGTCACCAGTGATGGAATTATTCCCTTGAAATTTTTGCAGCCTGTTTCTAAAATCTTGTGGAACCATATTAGGATATCCACCCATACCTCTAAAATATATAGGTCTAAAAGTGTTGAGAACAAACAGATGTCTAGGTGGAGGTTGGGCCATATTTCCTTGAGGTGGTGAATTTACATGAGAATCAAAATGATAGGGATCAATGGTTCCTTGGTGCACATGAGTATAAATCTCAAAGTAAATATCCTCTAATGACTTAGTTTCCTATAAAACCCTATCAACCTTGGAAGAAACAGGGGAGAGCTAAGAGGCACATTTTTCAAACACAAGTGATGACCCCTATCGAGTTGGATAACTCAAATTTATATAAATATTACTTTTTTCATAATCACTGGAAGATGTATGGTAATCTTTAACCTTACATTGATCACCTTTCATAACTGATATCTCCTTTTTTAATTCTTGATTTCCAACAACTTTCCTAAATTGTTTTCGTTCTGAATTTAATTTTCCCAGTTCTGGAAATAATTTTTTATTAGGATCCCTAGTGAAGAGTGACCTTCTTCCCTCCGTCTTTACAAATTTCAATGTAAAATTTCACTTGACATAAATTAAGACACTGGTAATCATCAAAATTTCAATTCAAGATGGAGTGGCCACTGATAATTTTCACCTTTGTTGTAACTTTTCAAGTGTTTATCAATACTTAATTTCTGTAAATCTTAACATCTCTGACCTTACTTTACCCACATTTATCAATATTGATGCAAATTTTGTGCAATCACCACTAGAAAATGGAAATACTACACATTGAACTTGTAATCTTAAACAAATCTTACAAATATCGACAAAGGATGATGTTTAAACAACTTATTTGTACTTAAACCATGTAAGAAGCATTACCATGTTCGGCATGTGTATGCATTTGTAAAACTAGTCCCCAAAAATGGTGCTAGTTCAGTGGTGTTTCCACACAAATAAATCCCAGTGTTCAAATAATCCTCTACAATTCAAATGATCCCCGACAGCAGTTCCACTTTGATGTTTTTGTTGCACATATAGGTCCCAATGTTCAAATAGTCCCTGGAGACGGTGCCACTTCGATGTTGTTGCCATAAAAATAGGTCCCAGTCTTCAAATAATCCCCGACAACGATGCCACTTCGGTGTTGGTATCCAAATTGATTCTCCTGTGAGGAATGAGTAGCATCACAAAACTGAAAGGATGCTTAGAGACAGAAAAATCATGATATAAGTAATTTTGTAGCTAGGGAGGGGATTCAACTAACTCTTTGTTACTTAGGCATTATAGAACTTGATAACACCTTACTAAGTATTTGATCTACCCTCAATACTTTAGATTGTGAATTCAACCAGGGTGAGAGGACCAGTTCTATAACCCATGTTAGTGAAGGATATCAAGATATCCTTATTTGCATAGTTTTCATGAAAACCTTGACAAAATATGATGAATACAACCTAATATAACTCTCACAAGTTTTCACACTACATAGTGGATATGTTTCTTGGACAAGGTTTGAGTTACTAAAGACAATAATTGAAACCTGATTGTCTTTTCATATTTTGGCAGTGAAATTTATCAAACCTTTATGGATACACATTACAAACAGGGTTAGTCCATGTAGGATTTAACATTTGAGAAGTTATTGGTGGGATGTTAAGAAAGATAAAGTTGATTATACAAGATATTTGAGATCCTTTACAAAAATATGAACACTTATAGACAAAATGTTTCAAAATAGCAAAAATATTCCTTGATCCAGAAGGTGTGTATCAACGGAGGCCCAAAGATGCATGATTTCATACACTTTTCAATATTTCAACAAAAAGGCTCATGTTAAAGACTCAATTAAATGTTGGAAATCCCCTGTTTGTCATGCCTAAGATGTACTCACAGGCTAACAAACAATATTTATCAACATAGTGGAAGTAAAATTATTTTAAATTGTTTATTTCATTACAAGATGAAATCTCTCCTCACAATGAAATTGCAAATGCCACAATACTACCACATGGATAAGATTTTGTGTGATTCAGAGGGATTTTAACATAATATTGCAAGAGGAACATGAAAAAATATTTGCAAACAATCTTACATAAAAGAAAACACAGTTATGCTCATGATCAACATAAATACATTCAAGGTTCATTAGATTCATCAGTAGGGGAAATTTTCTTCAAAAATCTTAGATCTTGTCAATGGCTGTACACTTGCAACCATCTTGACATTACTAAATATAAAAACACAAGGAAATAAATAGGTTTCTCAAACGATCTCCTGAGAAAATGTTTTTTTCAAACTTTCTTAGAAAAATTAACCGCCCTCATGCAAGAGTATTCTCATAGCATTTATACAATTTCACTCGCACACTCATCCTAAATTTTCCACCCAAAAGTCTAAATGTTCAAGAGTGTATTCCTCTTTACAACATACCGTTTAATCATGTTTATTCCCTTGAAAATATCTTACTTTTTGTTGCTAGGTTGATAAATAGTGAACTGATCACGTTTCTTAGTTCCTCAAATCTAACTAGGATACCATGTCATAACTTTTGATAGTCTTTTTACTCATTCTTTTATTTTATCGTGTAATAAATCCCCTTTCTAATATTTCTCTGGTGGCTCCTTATGGATCAATTTGACAAGAAAATTTTTTCACATTCGAGAATACACCTTGAGGAAAAGATACCTGCATTCATGCCTCTCATAAATGAGTGTCCTCACATGGATTATACCACATATCTGCTCTGTGATTCCGAGTCAGCCAAGTGTAAAGAGGAGCCAGCGGAAACCTCCATGTGTCTCATTGGAGCAACGACAAAGGTGAAGTCTAGAGGTAAGTCCCCAAATGCGCGCGGGCCCTCCATGCATTCAGAACCCAAGACATTTTCACTAGTCACAGAAAATTCTGAGCATGGGAAGGTCTAGCAGAAGCTTCCATGTGTCTTTTCAGAAAAACTTCAAAGATGAAGTCTAGAGGTGGGACCTCAAAATGACCGCAGGCTCTCCACGTGCCTTGGGACCAGGAAAGTTTCCTCGGCCATTGAAAAATTCTCAATATAAAGAGGAGCCAACGAAATCCTCCACATGTATCTTCGACACACTTTTGATATGGTTCCCAAAAGTGGAGACACCAATCAAGTGCGGGATCTCCAAGTGTTTCGAACTCAGAAAATTTGTATCAGTCGTTGAAAAATTTTAAGAACCAGCAGAAGGTACCACGTGCCTATGGTCCAAGAAAGTTACATCAGATGCTTGAAAAGTCTAAGCATGAGAATCTAGTGGAAACCTACACGTGTCTCTTCGGCACTCTTTCAAAAGTAAAATTAAGGGGCAGATCCCCAAATAGGTGTGAGCCCTCCACATTTCCCAAGCCCAAGAAAGTTTCCTTGGCCATTGAGAAGTCTCAGTATAAAGAGGAGCTAGTGGAAGCCTCCACATGTCTCCTTGGTGCAACTCTAAAGGTAATACCTAGAAGTGGGACCTAAAATGAGCGTAGGCACTCCACATTTTTAGGGTTAAATAAATTTGCATCAGTCAGTGAAAATTTTGAGAGTGGGAAGAGCCAGCGGAAGGCTCCACGTGTCTCCTTGGCGTAACTCAAAAGGTAAGACCGAGAGGTGGATCATCAAATGAGCACAGGTCCTCCATGTGTCCTTTTTTCAGGTCTTAAGAATTTACCTTATAATTTCAAGCCCTTTTCCATAATGCATCAAAATATCAAATAGACCCACCACATCGCATCCAATCAAAAAATACCACGTATCTATGGATGTTGGTACAATATTTTTAAAGGAGACACAATCGTGGAAGACGCCAAACAAAAAAAAAATCCCATAGAGAGAAGACTGTAAATAATACCAAGACTCAATATGATCCACAACCCAAGGAAAGGACTGAAAACAACATCTAAATGAAGGAGAACATTTTCGTGCATCCATATAGGGAGACAAAAAATACTTCTAACCATGTGGGCTGAAAAATTTAAATGAAAAAGAGGCAAGATTACAATTGAGCACCAACACACTTTATTTCAGATCCAGAGGCATTAACCACCTAAAACCCAAGTTAACATTGTAAATTTCTTAGTTTTTTATAGTTACAGCATGTGTAGATTGGAGCATTGTTTTACATGACAAGAGACATGGGTTCCTCAAGAGACAGTCACATTGTTTAACCTATTCAAAAAATAGATATCAAACCCGAGCAGTTACATTTACTTTTGTATTCCCATCCTATGCCAAAATAGTAGTGCTAGAATAGGGAATGGACATCCAGCAAAGCATAAAAGATAGAGGAATTTTGTCACATGTTTTAGTTGCAAAGGCACTAGTAGACGTTTATGTAATGTTGAACCTTATATAAGGTAGGTGAACTATTTAACATAATGTCTTTTAAGAATAAGTGTGGTTCTGGTGGACAACATTGACTATAGGATATGCACAAAATGATTTTTTTTAAATGGCTTTAGAAATTTAAAGCAAATGTAAATGATAGGCTTAGGGATCCCCATCAAGATGTTCTTGCTCACAAAATACCTTGCGTTCTTTTGATTCTTGGGGTTATTTTCATCTTCCTTCCTCATAGATTTTCCTTTGGCATCCTTCAAACATTCTCGAGGTTTATTATCCTCGACATGCTTTTCCCCCGGGACTTAATTAGAATAAAAGTGGGAGTTTTATTTTCTCCCATAACCAAACCTCCTACACATGAACACCCATCATCCACAATGGAAATTTTTAGTTGAGATTTGATAGCGTGATAGAGAAGGATGAGACCTCAATGAATGGAATCATCCACATTATCAGATTGAAAGTCCATCACATAGTTTTCTTAAGAGGGAAGAATACTGATAGAATCTTAATGCTAAATCAATTGGCTACTTGAGCTTCTCGAGGATTTCATTTAAGAATTTTTTCTGTTTATGGGGTGACTATTGCACTCTCTATCATAGTGGTTGGATTGCTTATATCTAATTGTAATTTACCTACACTCTTGTTGGTTAATTTTGTTGCTAATCCTTTATAGCGTGGATTAATTATTTAATTTCTTCACCTTTGGGAGTGGGTGCCTGGGGGAAAATACTTCTTAGTTACACCTAATGATTTATGGATTGTTATTACTAGGAAATCTTTTATACCTTGACCCACTTCTTTGGTGAGATGAGTTGGACCTTGCAATCTCGATAACCATTTCGGAACCTAGTAGCTTATGCCCCTTATGCTTGTTCAGAACCACTTTAGCCAATTTATTTTTCCTTTAAGCATGGCTTCCTCACCTTTATTTTTTATATTTTTTGTTTAATTTAATTTTTTATTTAAAAGAAATAAAATTATTAAACTATTATTTACTCAAACTATTGGATTTTAACTTGACGGCTAGTGCAATCATTAAAACAACACCTTGTAATTTATGTTATCAACTTACAATTTGACCCTCACCAATGTCGCGACCACAACCTTATGCATTGAAAAACCCAGGGTGTCAAAACTTTGTGTTTGTGTCCTTTGGTATCGGTGAAATTTAGATGAGTTAACTAAAGAAACCTTTTTTGTCCACCTTGTAAAGTTAGAAAAATGTAATTTCCTTAAACATAGAAAAAAGCATTCTGAGCCTTCTAAAAGAGATATCAACTTCAATCCATGTTCCTTGTTATGTGGGGGAGTCATATTAAACCTTAAATCAACCCCAATCAACTGTTGGTGCTCTCTCTGCCAACCTTATTTTACACCTTTAGGAAATTATTAAAACTCAAAAGTTGGGTTTCGTAACAACTCATAATTCAGACCATGAAGAACAAAACATTTGTCCATCTTTTGAAAACTCTAGTATTGTTACTAGAAAATTTCTTGTAACCATCAGTTTGGGGAAAAACACTCTTCTAGATAGTTTGGCAAGGGAATTTTGTAGGCCTTGGGTCACTTTTTGATTAGGTAAACATGAACCAAATATGACTGGTGGCTATAGAAAATCCATTTCCATTTTTCACCTATTTTCCAATTCCATTTTCTATCCACTATGAATAATTCTCCATATATTGGAGGGCACATAAGAATCTTCCTATAGAGATCCCATCCATCGAAATTCAGTTTTTGGATGAATTATCTTAGCCCTCGACCTGAAATTAGGTGTTGTGGCAACTAGCCCAATTATGACCAATGGCCTCGGAAAACTAGACACCAATTGTAAACCATTCGTCTGATCTAAATTCTACTAGTTCATGTGAATTATCGATATATATGTGTACACATAGGAACTTTCCGGTCATGAATTTTTGTACCGGAAGAAAGTTTTTGAAAGCACTTTCTTATCCTCCGAGTTAAAATTAGAAGTTTTTGCTACTAGCAGGAATATGTAAAAGAAATTCATAACACCCTATTCAAGTTAGAAAACCATCTTGGAAACTTATTAACACTTGTAAATAACTATTTGAAACTCTATGTGCCTTGATATACATGAAATTTGAATTTTCTAAACTAGTGTTTCTCTCTCTTCCCTTGGTTAAGGAATTAAAGGTAATTAAATGAAGATATGACCTAACCCACTCTTTTTGTGTGTGTATTATTAATAAAATGTAAATGGAAATATAATAACATTAATTATGATAGTTTTAGGTGGATGTCATGCCAGCAATTTATGGATGATTTCATGCTAACATGGTTTTGTAGGATACAAGTAATATGGCAAAATAACGTGATTAGAATTCATTATGTATTGTTGTAATTTATGTATATTAATGTATAAACACACACAAATATGTGTGTGTGTGTGTGTTGTTATGTCACAGTAAATCTTATTATTAAAATTTTGAAATATAAATGAGATGCTAGTTTTTGGGGTGTTTTAGGAAATTCACATTAAACTATAGGTGTCCTTTTGATTCAGATTTACATATGGAAACAATGAGGGGGTTGGATATATATTTTAGGTGCAATCATAGATAATAATTCAAAATTTTGTGATGTATTAAAGGTTTATTATTAAAGTTTTATAATATTTTTAAGATGTTGGTGACTAAGCGAAATGCTTATCTAAACATCGGTGCTATTTTGATCCACAAATTTTGTATTGTAAAACTTGAATATATATGTGTGTGTGTTTATGTGTGTGTGTGTTAAATAAATTTTAATTTAATAGATTATAGTTTAGTTCTAGTTTGCAGTTGATGATAAAATATTTTTTGTGTTGTTTTTCTTACTATGAAAATATAATAAAGAGATCCAAGCAAAATATTCAAGCCTAGTATAAAATTTGTGTAAAACCACCCTTCCTATATGATTATTTTTACCATAGAAAACTAAACCCTAAGAAGAAACCAAATCTTTATACTTGATGGTCCCCTTGTCTTAAAGAAATAAGAGCCCAAGTTGATATTCTCATCCTAGCCTATATGCATAGCGACATTTTTTGTGAACCCAGGAGATAGCAATTACATATTCAAACATTATCTAGAGTATTTGGTTAACTTATAGGATTAGTAATCTGTTGGTCTGAAAAAATTTCGGTTAGGCAAGTCATGGGGAAATAGGCCAACAATGTGCAGGGCATAGCCCCTCTTTGAGACAACAAAGCGAAACATGTTTATTGCTAATCTAGCAAGCATGAATCTGTGCAAATCTACACTATTCTAAATTCAGGGGGTTCGAGATCTCATCCCAGTAGAGGTAGTTCCAAATATGAAAAGAATGGTAGGAGGGAAGGAATGGAGGAGGGTAGATCTGAAGGAAGAAAATAAATGAATTCCAAGATGAAAAGGTTTGAAGGTTTATGCTTTGGGATGGTAGTAAACAGAGAAACATTTACTTGTATAAACAAATAAAGCAATACTGATGAATAGATGACAATAGTAGGAATGAATTGAACAAAATAAAAACATAGATCTAACTTAAGAAATATCTGATGCAAATAACACATACATTAAGCACAAAGTCTGAACATATGTATTAATATTTCTTCTATTACAAGAAAACACAGTATTTCTTTCTTCACTTCTCTTTTCATACAAAAAATGTCCACCTTGAATACAATAAGTATTCAAATATTTATAGAAGGAGAGGATGAAAGAAGACAAAAGAAAACCAACAACTACTTACAAAATATCTTACAAGATATTTATATAATATCTAGAAAGTCAAAAGTTGACTTTGGGTAAGTTTTTGGATGACAACATCCCATGGTGCAACATGGTTGAAGTCATCATAAATTCCAATAGACTTTTTAAATATTTTATAAAAATGATCAACACATACACTAGAGGAGAAACTACTCCTCATCATCCCTTTGTTCAAACTTGGTGTCTTGCTTTTGATCAGGAGAGTCGATGTGACACTGCGCTCGATATTCCATAAACTTGTTGATCATCGTTATAAGTTGATCATGATCTAGACCTTTAAAATGGTTTCCAATGACTTTGCAAGTTTATTTCTCATTCTTAAGCTTGTCAGGTAACTCAGTGAAAGTTTCACATGCATCGATCACAAAGCCAATGAAGTCACGGTAAACTAAGAGGTTATTGATTGACTCTCGGTTGAAAGTGACCTTTGGTGTCAAACCTTGAGTGACTATAGCCTTAAAGCTCTGGAATGTATCATCTACTTCTCTCAATTTATATGATTCACTAAGCATCCATGGAGACATTTTTGTAACTATCTGCTCCATGTTATATCATGCATCCAGGGTTTCATCTTTTATTTTATCTATTCTCTCCAAGATATATTCTATTTTATCAACATGGTTATCTAAAGTGATGCAATATTTGTTATGAGCATGTGGGTGATCGATAACGTCGACCTTCAATAGGTCGTCAACTGAGCAGTCAACCATGGTTTAGAACGTTTCATGTTGCAACCTGGTGTTATCCAACTCTTTGGAGAGGGAACATGCTATTGCTTGTAGATCTTTATTTGCTTGGGTTATATCCTGATAGAGAACTGTGAATTTCCCAATCATTTCTTGACCATCTCTAAGGATCCGCTCAATCCAGGATGATAGTGTTAAACCTTGTTCACCTATATCAACATATTCATTTATTTTCTCTTGACTAGGAACTTGAATGGGTTTGGCGGAAGTTACTGGAGGAGCGTTTCCCATTTTCTACAATACTTGTAGGAGATGTTTGTTTTTTTATTTGAGTATTCTTTTCTCCTCTTTTGATTCTTGGAGGTTTTTGCAGAGAGCATCCACTGAAGACAAGGCTTCCCCTTGTAGGCTTTCAGATGAGGTCCCCATTGTGACTTGAATCACTGTGAAGTCTATGGGAGACAGATCCTCCTTTTTCTTGGTGGGGTTCGGATAAGCTATCTCCATGACTATCTCCCTCGAAGTGCTTTTAGAAAAGTGAGTTATTGATTTCTTCTTCTTGGTTCCCTTCTTGGTAATGACGAAGAAATCTGTGGCCACAATGGGAACCTTCCTTTTATGCTAAGTCAGGTGGTTAGAAATCCAACCATGAATTATGGGAGTGGGAGTAGAGGAAATAGAAGAAGAAATAGGAGTGAGAGGGGGAGCAACTGCAGAGGCCTGAGGGAACTGTGTTGAAACATTCGGTGGTGGCATTGAAAAGGAGTCCAACGTACTACTTCTTGTGGGGCTTGAAGTTACTAACATGGAGGAGAATCAAGTGGAAATAGAAGGGAACTACAATTGGATGGAGGGAACACCGGGTGACAAATCCACGATAGAGGAGAAGATGGAAGAGGTGGGAGATGGAAGGGAGGAAGGGAGAGGAGAAGACACATCCATAGGAATAGATGCTTCAATGACAAGAGGAGGAGAAGAAATGGAAGAAGGAACTTTGGGTACCTCTACAGTTTTAGTTGTGATAACATCCTGGGTGGATGTATCCATTGAAACCTTTGATGTTTCTTCTTTACCTAGAGACAGGAGGTTGAATATTTGTTTCTCAGAAGTAGAAGGAAGGATTTCAGGAGTTTCTTCTTTTCTAATTGATTCGACCTTCTTGTCTTTTTCTTTCTCTTATGGCATGTGGGCCGGTCTTGGAGGTGCTCTACCCAAAGGAGAAGTAGCGAAATCAACTTCGACGTAGGTGATACCATTCTATTTAAACCAATTTTCGATGTGCTGCAACATGGGATTAACCCTTTCCTGAATAGTTTTCAGTGCTTTGACTCTATCGATATCCTCAAATGACCAATCATCCCCATTTGTGTCAAGGTAAACCTGATCAATTTCTTGATCGGTCTCTTGGAATTCCTTTGGGATGATGGCTATGCCATAGTGGATGATCTCCTCTAGGACTACTCGGGAGTGATCCTTTCACCTAATGTCTATCTTATGTGTCAGGTCGAGCTAAATGTCCTCAATCTCGGGAACATGGATGGGATCAATTTTTTCCTTTGGGAGGTAACTCCGACAGTCTAAGGTCAGCCTGTCTGGGAAGTTGTGTTTTAAATTCAGCAGCTCTAGCTTAGCATACATTTCTCATGATTTGGTAAGTGTAGGGTAGGTGTATCAGCCAACTGTAAGGGGGAATGGAGTTCCTCCTTTCTTTCTCTTCATGCACTTCTCATGGTAAGTGATTAGATACCTTGAGAATTCCAGCATGATTAGCTTCGCCCTTGGAAACCTTGGTATCTTCGTTGGTTCTCCCTCAAAATTCACAGCTCTGATGTATGTGAATGTGGGGAATTCTGTGAACAACGCTCCCCCATTTCTTTGTAGTAGCAATCAAACTCGGGCTAGTCCGACCATGTCTCATGTTCGGCCTCAACAAGAAGATTACCTCATAGAAGAAGGCATCATTAATTTTAGAGAACTCAGATATGTTGGCCTTGAGCTTTAGCTCTAGGTAGAACTCGTATATCTTGACTTGGGGCCATACCCCATTTCGAGCTAACCCTGCGAAATCCCTTACTGCCGTAGTATCGTATACAACGTAGGAATTCATGTAGAACTTCCCAGTTGTTAGAACTTGTTGAAGCTACTGGGAGATGGTGTCACTAATGATCTTTCCCCAGCTGAAGCACTGGTTAGGTGCTTTCTTGCTCATGTTCTCTAGATACCTCAGCATCAACTTGTGGAAATAATGGGCATTAGGGAGCCCAAATACTTTGTTTAAGAAGGTGATTGTATCACTCAACTCCTCGTTGAATTCACTATGGTGGATGGTTTGTGGCCATATGCTCATCGACTTATTTTTCTTTAGATACAACTCATTCATCATCTACATGAATTTATCCTCATTATCGTCCCAAGCCTTCTTCTAGTCTTCGATACTTATTTATACATATTTCCTATGATGAGGAATGCCCAAGATCAGTTCAAAGCGATGAGTTGTGAGGTCTATGATCATCTTATGTTCTTTGTCTTCGACACATCTAGTGTCTTTATTATAGTAGTGGGAAACCAACATGATGAACTCATTATTTACGACACTTACTGGAAGGCCAGCTGCAAAGTGCAATCCAATGCCTACCAATTTGTTCATCCATAGGCCACTGCTTGCATGAGTGGTCCTTACCTAGAATTCATCCATGTCAATATGACCCAGCTCAGAGTCTCTGATGTTAAGGCTACACTCTGCATATGAGTCAGGAATTCTGAATCTCTTATATTTATACTTCATTTCTTGTCCTAACTTCTTAGCTTTAGCTTTAGATTTAGTTGGTTTCTTTCTTTATGAAGACATGTGTGAGCTCAAGGATGGATGTTGTTGTTGTGCAAGAATAATCAAGGAGGTCCAACAAACAAGAGCCATGTCAACCATCATTTTATTCATAATGAAATCTTGCAGAATAAAGAACAAACAATTATAAGCCTTAGGGCGTAAGGCGTAGATTTACAATAGGCTGCAGGGGCTTAAAATTGTTGGGTGCACTTTTTGTGGTGTCATCATACAACTATTTGCACCAAGTTAGAAGGGGCACAATCAGGTAAGTGTCAACATAAATAAAATTGTGCTTGGTGTTGACCTGGGAAAAGTTGTGCCAAGTTGGAAAGGGTGTAATTTGGAGAGGTGTTGCATGAAAAGCTTCAGCGCCAAGGATAAAGCATAGGGTGTGCATTTGTAGCATGTAACATGTTATGTTGATCTTAAGCAAGTTGCGCATGCGCCTTAGGAAAAATCTGCTTTGGCTAGGAGTAGAAAAAGTTTGTGTTACATGTGTTTAAAGTGTGCCGAAGCGAAATTTTGAAATATTTTGGAATGAAAATCAGTGCACCAAGGGAAAAAGCGCGGGGTACGATTTTGTAGCACATAACATCTTAGCTTGATGTTGTGCAAGTGGTTCCTATGCCTCACAAAAACTGCTAAGTGTTCTTTTAACTGGGTTTGGAAAGAGGTTGTGTTACATTGGCACAACTTTGAGAGGTGTAACATGAAAAAATAGTGTGCCAAGGGTTTTACCAGTTTGACAATTTTGGAAATTTCTTGATTTCTCTTCCTGTCTCTTTTGGATTTGTCAAATGGAAAAGAGAGGGTTTTTTTGGCAAGGAAGCGGGTAGGGAAAGATGGGTATTTTGGTTTCCTTAGAGGTAGGGGTCTTCTAGATTTGTAGATTTGGAAGGAGAGGAAAAATGGCTTCAGTTGGTTTGATAATTTTGTGTTAGGTGTGTTTCTTTAGACTTTATCTTTTACACCAAGCTTAATACCTAATACAAATAAGACAAAAACAACAACTAGGAGAGGAGCCACTTACCTAGATTTATAAAAGACGAAGAATGACGTGGGGTCCACAAGCTCTAAAAAATGGCACGCGGGGGTGACAAGGATGGCTGACAGGCGTAGAGAAAATACTTTTCACAATTTTCAATTCATGAAAATGATAGGTGTCAGGAACATATTTATAGAAAAACTCACATTTATTACCTCACCAACCGCCTTTGGCACACTTTTCAGAGCACTTACACAATGAAAAATGTGCCTTAGCCCATGTTTCATGATGTTGACAAAATATTTTCAGTTCCAAAGGACAAAAGAGGCACAAATTTGATGATTTTGACATAACAATGAATGTGCCGAAGGATTAAGAGGGGGCACAAATTTTGGTGTGTTAACACTCTGAAAATTGCACCCAGTGCAAAAACGGGTGCAAATTTAGTGATGTCTACATGAAGATGGGTACGCCAAAGGATTAGCAAAAAGTGACTAAGTCTTTACAACATCCTAATTTTTTGAAAGGAACTTTGGGCTTCTTTAAACGTTGCCAAACTCCCTTTGGGGGCCAAAACAGAATTTTTTTGTATGGTTACCTGTAAATTGCCCTTGTCAATTTCGTAGGATAGCAGCTGGCTCTTTCTGGGGACTATCTTTATGTGAAAATTAAGGGTAAAGAATACCATATTTTCATGTTCCTACCCATTGGGTTACAAAGAGTCAAAAACAATGGCGACCAGAGGGTGAATAAAAAGGAAAAGAAAGGAAACACACAACAACAGAAAGCAAACACAAAAAAAAAGTAAACTATACAAAGAAGAGAACAAGCTCTACTTCCTGAAGATTTTCAGGTGCTATCTGTTATAGGGAAGTAGGAGTTTGGTTCCATCCATATATGAGAGATAGAGACTATTCTCTCCATTGAGCTACTTGAGTTTGTATGGCCCTCTCCAAAGAGAGTAATACTTCCCGTGCATACCTTTCGGTTCTCTTTGTTTGTCCCGCAGGAGAACAAGATCTCCCACTTAGAAATATCTCTACTTAGCTTTCTTGTCGAATAGCCTTTTAACTTAATTCTAATGCTCAATGATCTTGTTGACCACTTTCATTCATTTTTCTTCAAGTTCCATTAGGTAAATAATCCTCTTTTCAAGAGAATTATGAAAAGTTTCATCTTCAATTGCTCGAGCCAAGCGCAGACCAAGAAGTTATACAGAGATAGAGATTTCAGCATCAATTCCATATAACACCTGAAAAGGTGACATGCGGAGAGAACTCTTTGGAGTGATATGATCCACCCACAAAGCATAATATAGTGATTTGTACTAGGACCGCTGGTTTTCATCAACTAGCTTCTGTATGATAGTCATCAGGTTCTTGTTGTTGGATTCCGCCTGACCATTTCCCTGAGGATAATAATCGGAATCATGAGCCAAGGTTATTCCATATCCATAACAAAAACCAATTACTTCCCATGAAGAGAAGTTAGAAGTGTTATCAGCAATAGTTTTGTGTGGAATGCCAAATCTCACAATAATATTCTCTTTGATGAAGTTGCAAACGACTTTAGAAGTGACATGCTTGACAGGTATGGCCTCCACCCAATTTCTGAAGTAATCCAATGCTGTTAGGATGTAACTATGTTTAGCACTCGATTGAGGATTGAGTGCCCCAATGAAATCAGTTCCTCATTGTCTGAATGGTTCGTCGATGATGACAGGCCTGAGGGGAAATGCAACCAACTTTGGTTTGGCAACTAACTATTGGCAAAGTTCACATTTTTCTACCTAGGTTGCTCCATCTTGAAATAGCGTTGCTCAATAGTACCCAACCCGAATGAATTTATGTTCTATCACTAATGAGGAGAAGTGACCACTGCAGGATGAGTCATGAAAACTTTCCAACAATTTTACCTACTACGGCTTGTCAACACATCGTAGAAAAATGTCATCAATTCCGTGTTTGTACAATCCATCATCCCATATGACATATCTTGTGGCTCTGAGCTTCACCGTTCACTTTTCCTTAGTGGTTAGGTGAGTTGGGCACTCTCTATAGGTAAGAAAGAATGTGATGTTAGAATACCATTCGTCGTTGGTTGTGACAAAAAGAACCATGGCCAAAGAATCAACTTTCTCCAGTTCATTTTGTTCTCCATCAATGTGATCAACTTTCTCTTTAGGTACCTTTGAGTCTTTATTTTCATCCATTAGCTGACACATACTTTTACCTCTTACTAACTTGGTTGGTTTGATGTCTAGATCATATTCTTGGACCTTTTTGATCCAATTCCCTTGTAAGATCCCTAAATCCTGTTGAGTCAGGATAGATTTAACAGACGTGTCCAGAACCAACACTACTGTATGAGAATTCATAATATAGTAGCGGAAATTTTTTACTACTTTTACCACAGAAAAGTTATGCTTTTCTAATTATGACATCTTCAGTTCATGAGGCTTAAGAGGAGATCTCATGAAATAAATTGGGGATTCAATATCCTCGGAGTTATTTTGCATTAAGATAGTTGATACAGTATGCGCAGAAACATAATTGTACATGATGAAGTCTTTGCTGAAGTAAGGACACACCAGAACAAGGGCATGAGCAATAGAGGTTTTTATGTCTTCGAAGGATTTACTACCTTCTTCACTCCATCGGAATGTTTGGGACCCTTTCATCATATTAGATATATGACGAATCTTCTTAGCAAAATCAGGAACAAAGCATCTAAGAAAATTAAGAGAGAGTGGACACTAGTCTTGCTTGTAGGAAAAGTAAGACTCTGAATAGCCTTGACCATTTTGACATCTATCTTATTTCCTTCTCTATTGATGACATGTCCTAGCAGCTTTCCTTCGGTGACCCCAAAAAATGACTTCTTGGGATTTAGCAAGATTTCGTGCTCTCGGCATCTGATCAAGACTTGTTCCAAATGATCGTAGTGATAACTTTGTCTTTTGGAGAACATAGTCAGGTCATCTAAGTAAACTATGAAAACTTTTGCCATCATACCTTTGAATGCAAAGTCCATTTCTCGTTGGAAGGTAGCACCCGTGTTGATCAAACCGAATCACATTCTACTGTAGGTGAAGGTACCCCAAGGAGTGGTGAATGCTATCTTGAACTGATCTTCAAGCGTGACTTGAATTTGATTGTAACCTGAAAAACCATCAAGCACAAATAGTATTTCTGAATCGGTTACTACCTGTAGCACTTGATCCATTATCAGTAGTGGATAGTTATCTTTTAAGGATGTCTGGTTCAATTTGTGAAATTCCACGCATATGCGTATCTCACAATTCATCTTCTACACAGGCACAATATTTGAAACCTAGGTACTATGATGAATTGGAAAAATAATTCTTACGTCCAGCATCTTCTGAATTTCAGCTTGGATGGTACCTGAGATTTTGGGGTTGTAATGCTTTTGCTTTTAACGAAAAGGCTTGATGTCATCCTTAAGTGGGATGTTGTGTTGAATTTCTTTTAGCTTAAAAGACTTCAGATCAGCATAAGACCATGGTAACACATCCATGTATTTTTTTTATCAACTTAACGAATTTTCACTTTTCTTCAGGTGTACAACACTTCCTGATATTCACAAAATGAGGATGTTCCGTAGTACCCAGATTGACGGATTCAGTTTCCAGAGAAGAGGAAGGATCATCCTGTCACTTTTTCTTAACAAAATGATCATGATTATCAAATAATCATTCTAAGGAAACTAAACCTTTCGAAATCTTATTTCCTTTGAGTTATATCATTGTTTCTTTTTAAGATTCATGTGCTTGGCCAGTGAGAGACTCATGACATCTAGAAGTTGATCCATTGAAATCAAGTTCTTTAAAATTTTCAGCTTTATCCAAAAAAGTGATAAGTTGGTTGTCATCATTGAACACTTGCCAGTGCTGTGAATTATCTGGCACACTTGGATGAAAAACCACCTCAATGGTATATGTATTTGTTTTTAACCCTAGGTGAGGGAGCATGAGAGAGGATGAGATGGCCAATAAATCAACCATGTCATTTTAGGCTCGTGGAACTGTTGTGATTGAGAAAGGGTCAAACTCTTCAATGCTATCCCATACGACATTCCGGTAGTGTCTGATATGGTCATTCTTTCCTTGGTATACCCCTCTTACCTGATTGACAATTAGCTCAGCATCACCTTGCACTTTTAGATTCTTGATTCCTTTCTCTTTTAGATCTTGCATGCCAAGTAGCAAGGATTTATACTCGACAGTATTATTAGTATTGAAGAACTACAACTTGAAAGAAAAAGGGAAAATATCCTCTTCAGGGGATATTAGAACAGCCCCAGCACCGCATCCACTTGTTGCACAACTTACATCAAACTACAATGTCCATACTTTGTTGAGATCCTCCTTTTGGGTGAGAACATCCTTTCTATCTAAGTTAGTGGATAGGAAGTAGTTCCCCATCCCTGAAAATTCTAAAAGAATTTCAGCTTTAGGGTCATCGGAGTTGGTGACTAGATATTTATTTTGTGACTCTGGTTCCAATGTTTGCATCACCCCCTTTGACATGAGTTTTCCCTTTTGACCAGTCCATGTGAATTTCCCCACCAACTTATTTATAAAAGCTCCTCCTTAGCAATATCTCATATACTGTTGGAATATCAGCTACGAGAATTGTCATTTCTACCCTTTTCTCAGGAAATGCCATGAATGCAAACTGCGCATCCTTGATCTAACCAATCAATGGTACCTATTTGGCTTCCATGGAGTAGCATCTACCAAAAGGTCTAGTAAGTGTGAGGCACAAAGCATGGGTGACCTTTGTTGGCATAACATTATCAGAAGCTCTAGAATGAATTATACAGTTACTTAGTTTATGACCATTGATCAGGAGAGATTGGTAAAAAGGTTCAATTTTGTCTGATGCGGAATTTGAGGCAACGTTTCCGTGAGACGTAGGAGGAATGGGAAGAAATCCTTTCAAGGAAATGGGGGGAGGGACGACATCCTAGCTTTGGATATACTTAGTTAATCTTAGAAGTTACTCTAGGTTAGACTGAAGATACTCAACTTCAGACATCTGGATCTTGGTCGTTTTAGCGTGATCAATTATATCGAATGCGACCAAGGGTTGTGCTAATGAAGGAATGAGTCCGTCATTTCACGTTTGTGGAGGAGGATTACTAGTCTTTATGGGACTGGAGGAAGGTTGAATTGGAGGAGAAATAGGAGGAAAAGATTTATTTACAAAAGGTTTAACAGAGGTTGAGTAGGAAGGGGATTACATCTTTTAGTGATCATTGGAGGAGGAGTTACCACAACCTTTTCCTTTTGTTTTTCAGCAGCAATCTTTTCTTTTTTTCCTTGCGAGTGAGTGAAAAATGCATCTGATTTTCCACTCGAATACCCTCAGGTACCTTCTTCTTCATCAAATTCCTCATCTTCAAATTTCATATATCCAATAGTAGAGTCACCAGTCAATTCACTGACATCTTGATCATCTTCACCTTGTGATGAAGGTTCTTCATAATTTGGATCATCTTCTTCGATTTCAACCAAAGCATTAACCCAAGGGGCTTCAATTGCTAACCTTGGAGAAGCAACAGGTAAATGCATCCTTTGAGGGGTGTTATTGGGAGTGAAGTTCCTCCGTGGGATATCCCGGTATGGGGTGGTAGATGATGTTTGAGCCAATTACTTCTTTAATGATATTAAATCATTCACCATCTTCTAGAATGCTAGATCTGATGAGGTAGCCTGAGAAGAAGTTGAAGCCTTTGATTTTGTTGGCTCTCATCTCAACTCACCAGATATAAGAAGGTTGTCTTCTATCCGAATGGCCATAGCTTGAGAAAGGGCCAAGGTGGTTATTTGTTCTTGTAAAAGTAAGAAACTTAATTTCAAACTCATGGAATTCAAGAAGAAACACTTTTGATTCTCTAATGTTGGCATCATGGCAAGTGGTACATGATTGATCAGTGAATTGAATCAGGTGATAAAATAACGCATGGTTTCATTGGCCTCCTTATTCATGTGATTGATTCACGATAATAATGTAAATGCATCTTCTGAATGTTTGTATCTGTCTTCAAAAGCAGCCCGCAATGTGGCCTAACTGGGGATGGATCTGGGTGGTAAATGCTAGAACCATTCTGTTGTAAGCCCTTAAAAGGTCTCCAAAACTAAACATATTAATACGTCCTCATGAGTCATGTCTAGAATATTACATGACATAATAAACGCAGCTATATGCGCATCCGTGCTTTGATTTCTAGTCCCATTGAACTTTGGGAATTTTTTTCAATTTTTGTGAGGGAGGGGGTTGACCGAATGCGGCAGTGCTAGAGGACCCATGACATTTCCCCATGTTACAGGTAGATTTATCACCATTTGAAAAGTAGGAAAAAAAACAAAAGCAATGAGTGTGGTTCCACTTAGCAAGAAGAGCACTGCAAGTTGACGTAGAGGCACCCTTTGAAATCCAGCTTTTTCGTGGAGGTGAAACACTTCTTGTTGATTGATCTATTGAAATTAGTGATGTGAATTATGCCTTTAAAGTAGATCGAAAATGGGATCAACTTCTCCATGATCTCTTCTACTGCGAGTAAATGGCTCACCTGCCAACATGCCCGTTCAGATCTACAATAATTAAGAGTAGATTTAGAACAATCTTTTTGTTTGTACTTGCTAATTTTTTTATTTTTCTGGCAAAAATAAGTAGCATGTACATTTTCAATATTTAATTTTAGAACTTTTTTAATAACAACCAATTGTGGTTTTAGGAAAAAGCTTAATAAGGATCACCAGGTGGGATCAGATGTGTGCTCAGTGGATCCTTGGATCTTTGACCTAATTTTGCAAGGTTATGCAAATCTCATCAGAATGTCAGAATCTTGGATTCTACTGAAATATACAAGTTTTCCTAAAAACTGGGGAAGATTAAAAGCTCCTATGCTCATCCAGATCTATGGATCTTCCACGTGAGCTTCAAATCCTTCGTGATATTGATCACTCCTCCACAACTCCATAGAATCCTAACAATATCATGCTTCTTCAACAATTCCCAATCTCCCAGTTGCATCATTATACTTATAGCTATCTTTCTTCTCTTTTCCTTAGTCTACTGTAAGTTCTGCCAACGGAGTCACCACAAACTGTTGGTCTGAAAAACTATCCCTTATGCATGTAGTGGATGTTTATCTAGGCCAACAGTGTGCAGGTGCATAGCTAAACTCATTGAGACACCAAAGTGAAACTGGTTTATTACTTAATGGACCAAGTAGCAATTTGCGCAAAGGTACACTATCCTAACTTCAGGGGGTTTGGGACCTCATCCCAGTAGAGGTAATTCCAATTACAAACGGTAAGGTACCAGACAAGGAATGGATGAGGGTAGATACTAAAGTACTTCAAAGTATATGAATTCACACAACACAAAGGTCACCAATGATCTATAGCACACTGGGCAAGGTAGTCATCTGCATCAAAAAATTACTTGCATACTCTTTCT
The DNA here is from genome assembly GCA_019776745.2 of Taxus chinensis. NCBI lineage: Eukaryota > Viridiplantae > Streptophyta > Pinopsida > Cupressales > Taxaceae > Taxus > Taxus chinensis. The sequence goes on along the minus strand of CM034151.1, from coordinate 765,939,978 downwards.
ATGTCCAAGACCTTGGTCTATAAATGACTAGGTTTTCTTTGAATGCATATGCAGACCTAATACCACTCATAGTTCTAACTCTATTGGAAAGATCTGATGCAAATAACGACATACATAAATCTCAAAGTCTGAACATATGTTCTTTAACCCCAAAGCTTCTGTTACAAGGTAACACAAAGTCTATATCTTCTTTCACTATCTTACTAGGGTGTTACCATGCATATTCATAATAACCAGATCTCAAAGTGCATATTCCATTATAACAGTATTCAAGAATCCATAGAACTCAGATTTGGAAATATACATAATAAGTAAACCATATAGACTACTTACATAATATATTACAGACCAAATTCACCAAATATCTAATAAGTCATGAGATGGAACTTTGGGCAAAAATTTGGATTATCCAACTATCCCATGATCCATTACGGATTAAATCATGATAAATGCCAGTAAGCTTTTTAAATACATTACATAACAATGTCATAAGTCATGTAAACACCATAAGTTAGTAGCATAACTACTTTTACATACAATCATACATTGTACCACCTAGGTGTCTTGCTTTTTATCAGGATAGTCATTGTGACATTGCGCTCGATATATCCATATACTATGCTGATCATCATATATATAGTATGATCATGATATGGACCTTATATATATGGGTGGGGACTTGCCCTTCACCAGTTTCATGCACATCTCAAAATAGGTTGTCATGGTACCTCAAATAATTTTTCGCATGCATTTTTCATAAGAATAACTAAGGAAGTCATGGCAAGCTCCACCTAGGTAATTGATTGACTCATCAGTCTATATTTAACATCTAGATGCTACACCCTATAATTATTTATAATCTCTGACAGTGCTGACCATGTATCATCTTCTTACTCGCATGTGATACGATTCCCAAAGCATCCCTGGAGACATTTTTGTATTTGCCTGCTCCATGTTGTATCATATGTCCATGGCTTCATCTTTGATTCCATCTATTCTCTCAAGGATGTATTCCATTTGAATGCCACTCAATAATCGTTAATCGTCTAGAGCTTTGTATCATGTAGCTCAAAATGGGTGATCGATAATTCTTGAAGGTTTTCTATTTGTGCGTCAACTGCCTAGATCTACCATGGTCTGGAACATTTCATGCCTGTCACACCTGGTGTTATCTACACATCTTCGGAAAGGGATTATTTGCTACCACTCATAGCTTAGTGTATTTGCATGGGTGTATATCAAGGATAGAGCACTGTTACAAGTTTTTAGGAATGATGGTCCTTGAAAGGAAATGCTCATATTAGGAAGCTACATCGATCCAAAGATGATACGTGCTATGCCTTGTTCACCAATGCTTAAGGGATGTCAGTTATTTTCTCTATGACTGGGAACTTGAGTGTGTTCAGCGGCAGTAACTGGAAGATGGGTTGCCCAGTGTAGGGGATGCTTGTGGGAAAGGATCATTTGTGGCCTTGGAAGTAGTCTTTTCTCCTCTTTTGCTACTTAGATATTGTTAGTGCAGAATCACAGCACCCCTGGACACACATCAGGGCTTCTAGGTTGATGTTCAGAAGCATCCAGTGTGATTGCACAACATGGAAACCTCTCTCCAAGCGTGGGACTTGTAAAACCGAGAGAGGAATCTCCAGAGAAGGCTGGTTCCTGCTCCTAAACTACCTGCCACAAGCTATTCCAGTGCAGGCAAGCTAATCTAATCCTAATCTAACCATGCCAAGGAGACAGAGAGAGAGAGAGAGAAAGGAAAAAATAGCAAAAGCCTACACTAAAACGGTGATACACCAGAGAAGGAGAATGTTGAACATCTATCAAAACTACCATGGGACAAAGAGAGGTGAGCCATTGGGAAGGATGGACAGAAGCATCACAAACCCAAGGATAGATTTCACACAGAAAATGTCCCAAAACTCCATGAACACAGCTCCAAACCTGCAATGAACATTTAAACATGCACAGACACCTGCAATGAAGAGAGGCAAGAAGAAGACAAGCAAAAACGAGAGAGGATGGATAGATGCATCACAGAACATGTTTTGTTGCTCCAGAGGTTTGCACAGAACATCATTCCATTAATGGTAAAAGGAAGGAACGCCATTACAGAGAAAGGGAGGAGGTTCGAACTCCATTTTCAACCCTAGAGAAGAAAAGAAGGGAGGGCAGAGCAGAAAGAATGAACAACTCTCTTTCAAAATGAGCCAAATCTGGCTTTTACATTGCATCGGTCGAGCCCAGGGGACAGAAAATGATAAAGGCATGGGAGCCCATTCCTCATTGAATCTACCAATGAATTGACTGGCATAGGTGCCTTAAACCCATATCACTGCATGGGGAGACCTGGTAGGAGAATGCGACCCATTTTTGCATTAATTTGGCCGTTATGTCACTTCTGACCGGATTAAGAAGAATGCGACCCATTCTAGCATTAAAACGGGTCGTTGAAATGTCATTTCTGGCCATTACCACGCGTCAGAGCCGTTTCTCAATTTTCTCTCTTCAGACTGCACCAAAACTTGAGATTGATCCCAGAATCATGTAGAGAATTTCAACAACTTTCCGTTGATATAAAGAACGTGGAAATCCGAGCTCTGGATCGAAAGTTATGGCGATCTGAAGATTTAGGGCACAAAACAGGTCAAAACGTGTTTTGAAATGTTTTCCCACGCTCCGCCACTTGGATGACACGTGGCACGCTGCTGATTGGACGAGTAATTCTCTCTCCTCCATCTTTCGGTGGGCTGTTTCCTTTTGAAATTTCCTTGTGGGCCCCTTAAACTTGGACACGTGGCACCATTTCATTGGTTCGGTTCAGCGCTCGATAACTCGTCCCTTTGACCTTTTGACTTTTTCTCCTGTGAGGACACGTGGCAGTTTCTGATTGGTCTTCGGCTCCTTCGGCTCCTTCGCGTACTTCACTTCCATTTGTCCTGGATGTCCCATTTGATTTTGGGCCCTTTGTGCTCATTTCGGCCGGTTCGGGCATTTCACGTCCATTTGTCCCAGATGTCCCATTTGACTTTGGACCCTCTGGACTCATTTCGGCCGATTCGGCCGGTTCGGGCATTTTTGGCCCGCTTGTCCCACTCTGCTTTGGACTGACTTGACTCTTTTCGGCCGGTTCGGCCGGTTCGCGCCTTTTTGGCCCGATTGTCCTATTTGCGTCCCTCTCGGCAGTTAGCCAATTTTTTCTCGGTCGAACCGGCATTTCGCGCCCGCCACGTACTTTTGTCCCAGATGTCCCTGTTGCTTTGCGGGCTGTTTGTGCTTACTTCGGCCGAGCCGGCTGGTTCGGGCCTTTTTGTCCCAAATGTCCCGACTGCCCCTAGGACTAGGACTTAGTCATTTTTACGATTTTTTCCTGGATCAACCTACTTGCCTTCTGCAACCTCTTTTTGCATTTTCTCAGAGCTTGCTCTTTTCCTCTTAGACAGGGAACTTAGAAAATATTTGAGGGGACTCTAGCAACATGATTTTTGGCCCCGAATCAATCAATTTTCCTGGGACTTGAATATTCTGATGCATGTTATCAAAATTACCCAGGGGGGAAATTTTGACAACAGTTTGGCGACTCAGCGGGGTCATCTGCCTGCTAGATGAATGATCAGTAGCCTGAAGCATCCATTGGGCATGGAGTCATGAGTTGCAACCTGCAACTGATCTGAACTTTGAAAACCTCCCCTCTGAGCCACTTGGAAACCCATTGAACCTGGAGTGTCTTCACCAAGATGCCACTGAAATGAACTGTGCAAGAGCAAAACCAGCAACACCAAAACTATGTACAGAACTGAAAATCATACATGCCCCAAATGGAACATGCAGAGTGTGCACAAGCACTTCTTCTACTGAAAGCAAACCTACCTACTCTACTCTAACTGGAAGCAAAGGCAAGCTAAACAAACCCTGCAACTGGTTGTGAAAAATAGCTTCCTTTCTTCAAAATTGGCAGCCATGCAATTGATTTGGCACTGATCATGGCTGTTTGGATGGATGGAAAATCAACAAGAAGCTGGTCTTCTATCCAAATCATCAAGGTATCAACTGAAAAATCCAATACCTCTTTTAGTTGCTCTGCATTTGGATTGGAGAGGTATGGCAGCTGATCCTTGGTACTTTGTAGCTCATCCTCATGCTCAGAAGCAAGCATGACTGGTTGTGGCTTCTCCTTTGGCTCCAATGAAGCCAAATACCTGATTGGGCAAGGTCTGATCCGTTTGATATGCCCATTGCTGTGATTTTCAACTCCAAGAATGGAGTCTTCTTGTAGACCCTCTTGAATGGATGATGTGGAAGAAATGGTGGAATCCTTCTGTCCTTTCTCTTCCTCCAATGAAGAACATGGAAAATCTTCCAATCTTGATCCCAAAGAGCTGCTGTAAGATGCAGGCTGCTGCAAATGAAAGCTCTCCTTCATGGCAGTAGGCTCTGGTGTTTGGAATGTGGATGATGAAAGAGAGAAAGGTGAAAGCTCAACTGGCTCTTCTCCATCAAAACAGTCCTCCAAAACTGACAGGTAAACTGCCTCATTACTGTCCTGCTGCTCCATGTTCAACTTCCTCCATGGTGTCCTCTTGATCTACAACTTGACCACCATGGTTTCCTTCACTTTCCAATATTGAGTTTGAGAGATCAAACTCCTTTTCAGTAATAGAACTTGAGAGAGATGAAGTGGAAAGAAGAACTGAAGGTTCTCCTGTAGCCTGCTTTGTGCTCGAAGCCCTTGGATCTGCACTTTTCTCCTCCACAGCTAGAATGTGCTCCTCTTCTTTTGGATTTGGAGCAGCTTCTCCTTCCTCCAATGTTTGAAGACAATCTTGCTCTTGATTGAACTCCTCCTCCAGCATGAAGTTTGTCAAGTCAAACTCTTCAATTTGTTGCTCTAGAGGACAAGTTGGGGCTGCAAGATCTTCTTCTTCCAACATGCAACAAAATCAGTCCTAACCACTACCTGTTCTCCAACCCTAGCCTCTTCTGTAGGCTTAACCATCAAGGGGATCTTTGTCATCCCAAATTTGGCAGCCCAAACCTTCAAGCTGTCTGTCATTTCTTTTCTGTTGGGCTCCTCTTCTTGCTGTCCTTGATGACTGATTTTTTTAATTTCCTCTTCCCCACATGGAATTGGGAATGCAAGAGGAGGAATGGGTTGAAACTCAACCGATTTTACAATTTTTTGTGGTGGTGGAGGCAGTGAAACCTCTTGTTTCTTTGGAGGAGGGGGTATTTCTGTTAGCTCTTGTGGAGGGGATGACTGTTTGGAAGGGAAAAGAAAAGAAGAATCGAGATGGGGTGGAAGACTAGGGGATAGAGGGATGGATTCAACACTTGGGACAGCAGATGGAGGGTTTAAAATTTGCAGGTCCAGATGAGATGATGCTGCTTGAGTAATGGGAAGAGAGAAACCAGATGATGGTGTAGAACTTACCCATTGACAAGGTTGTTCAACACCGACTGTATAGGCCTCTATTTTTGTTGTCCATTGTGCAAGTTGGGGCAGCATCTTTATCATGAAGTCCAGCTTCTCCTGAGGGCTGAAGTGTCTTGGAAAAGGGCCTCCCCATGGACAAGGAGTCCTGTAACCAATTCTGAAAGCTCTCATTTGAGCTGTTGCTCTGGACTGCAACATCTCCACCTCCATCTTTTGGATTTTCTCCAACAGACCAGCATCTTGGATCTGATGGTCTTCATTGTATGCATACTCTTGCTCTTGGAAAGCTCCATAGCCAAACTGACTTTGGCACTGCTGCTCATATGGGTATGCATACTGATCTGGAGGATTTGTAAAACGTGTTGGAGGTGGAATATACTGTTGTTGTTGATGTGAAATCCATGATGGAAATGAAGTCATGATTGCACAACTTCATGGAATGGAAAAGAATGAAAGGGATGGAAAGAAAGATGGATGATGAATGAAAATGGATGGAAATGGGTCTGCAACTTCAGAAAAATGGGTTGCACTGATCAGATGGAGTCGCCAGATGTGTTTGCAAGTGCCTCCAAAGGCTGAAATCTTCACAGGAACACATCAACCTGCAAAAGATGAAGTGAAAGACCTCTAAGGTCCCACCCGGCGTGCCAAAACTGTTAGTGCAAAATCACAGCACCCCTGGACGCGCATCAGGCTTCTAGGTTGATGCTCAGGCATCCAATGTGATTGCACAACATTGAATCCTTTCTCCAAGCGTGGGACTTGTAAAACTGAGAGAGGAATCTCCAGAGAAGGCTGGTTCCTACTCCTAAACTACCTGCCACAAGCTATTCCAGTGCAGGAAAGCTAATCTCATCCTAATCTAACCGTGCCAAGGAGACAGAGAGAGAGAGAGAAAGGAAAAAATAGCAAAAGCCTACACTAGAACGGTGATACACCAGAGAAGGAGAATGTTGAACATCTATCAAAACTACCATGGGACAAAGAGAGGTGAGCCATTGGGAAGGATGGACAGAAGCATTACAAACCCAAGGATAGATTTCACACAGAAAATGTCCCAAAACTCCATGAACACAGCTCCAAACCTGCAATGAATATTCAAACATGCACAGACACCTGCAATGAAGAGAGGCAAGAAGAAGACAAGAAAAAACGAGAGAGGATGGACAGATGCATCACAGAACACGTTTTGTTGCTCCAGAGGTTTGCACAGAACATCATTCCATTAATGGTAAAAGGCAAGAACGCCATTACAGAGAAAGGGAGGAGGTTCAAACTCCATTTTCAACCCTAGAGAAGAAAAGAAGGGAGGGCAGAGCAGAAAGAATGAACAACTCTCTTTCAAAATGAGCCAAATCTGGCTTTTACATTGCATCGGTCGAGCCCAGGGGACAGAAACGTATAAAGGCATGGGAGCCCATTCTTCATTGACTGCCAGGTGCATTAAAACAGCATGGGGATACCTTACAAACCCATACCCTGTCACTTTGACCGGATTTTGACAGGAGAATGCGACCCATTCTGCATTAAATTTGGTCGACTGGAATGTCACTTCTGGCCGTGCAGAAGAAGAATGCCCCATTAGCATTAAAACGGGGTTGTTGAAAGGTCGCTTCTATCCATTACCAGCACGTCAGAGCCGTTCTTAATTTTCTCTCTTCAGACCACACCAAAACTCGAGATTGATCCCAGAATCATGTAGAGAATTTCATACAGCTTTCCATTGATATAAGGAACGTACAAATCCAAGCTCTGGATCGAAAGATATGGAGGTCTGAAGTTTTAGGGCACAAAACAGATCGAAAACGTGTTTTGAAATCTTTTCCCACGCTTCTGCCATCTTGGATGACACGTGGCACGCTGCTAATTGGATGAGCAATTCTCTCTCTTCCATCTTTCGGTGGGCTGTCTTTTTTGAAATTTCCTTGTGGGCCCCTTAAACTTGGACATGTGGCGCCATTTCATTGGTTCGGTTCAGCGCTCGATAACTCGTCCCTTTGACCTTTTGAATTTTTCTCCTGTGAGGACACGTGGCAGTTTCTGATTGGTCTTCAGCTCCTTCGGCTCCTTCGCGTACTTCACTTCCATTTGTCCCGGATGTCCCATTTGATTTTGGGCCCCTTGTGCTCATTTCGGCCGGTTCGGGCATTTCGCGTCCATTTGTCCTAGATGTCCCATTTGACTTTGGACCCTCTGGACTCATTTCGGCCGGTTCGGCCTGGTTCATTTTTGGCCCGCTTGTCCCACTCTGCTTCGGACTGACTTGACTCTTTTCAGCCGGTTCGGCCGGTTCACGCCTGGCCCTTTTGGCCTGATTGTCCCATTTGCGTCCCTCTCAGCAGTTAGCCAATTTTTTCTCGGTCGAACCGGCATTTCGCGCCCGCCGCATACTTTTGTCCCAGATGTCCCTGTTGCTTTGCGGGCTGTTTGTGCTTACTTCGGCCGAGTTGGCCGGTTCGGGCCTTTTTCTCCCAAATGTCCCGATTGCCCCTAGGACTAGGACTTAGTCATTTTTACGATTTTTTTCCTGGATCAACCTACTTGCCTTCTGTAACCTCTTTTTGCATTTTCTCAGAGCTTGCTCTTTTCCTCTCAGACAGGGAACTTAGAAAATATTTGAGGGGACTCTAGCAACATGATTTTTGGCCCCGAATCAATCAATTTTCCTGGGACTTGAATATTCTGATGCATGTTATCAAAATTACCCAGGGGGGGGGGGAATTTTGACAACAGATATTTTTGCAGAGAGCATCCTCTGAAAAATGGGCTTCCCCTTTGTAGGCTTTCAGGATGAGGTCCCCATTGTGACTTGAGTCACTGTGAAGTCTTTGGGAGACAGATCCTCCTTTTTTCTTGGTGGGGTCTGGGTAAAGCTATCTCCATGACTATCTCCCTCAAAGTGCTTTTAGAAAAGTGAGTTATTGATTTCTGCTTCTTGGTTCCCTTCTTCGAAGTGACGAAGAAATCTGGGGCCACAATGGGAACCTTCCTTTTATGCTGGAGTCAGGTGGTCAGAAATCCAACCATAACTTATGGGAGTGGGGAGTAGAGGAAATACAAGAAGAAACAGGAGTGAGAGGGGGAGAAAATACAGAGGCCTTAGGGAAGTATGTTGAAACACTCGGTGGGTGGTATTGACAAGGAGTCCAATGTACTACTACTTGTGGGGCCTGGAGTTACTAACGGGGAGGATAAGGAAGTGGAAATAGAAGGGATCTGCAATTGGATGGAGGGAACACTAGGTTATAGATCCAGAAGAGAGTGAGAACATAGAAGAGGTGGGAGATGGAAGGGCAGAAGGGAGAGGAGAAGACACATCCATAGGAATAGATACTTTAATGACAGGAGGAGGATAAGAAATGGAAGAAGGAATGTTGGGTACCTCTGCAGTTTTAGTTGTGATAACGTCCTGGGTGGATGTATTCATTGAAACCTCTGTTGTTTCTTCTTTAAATGTAGACACCAGGTTAACTAGTTACTTCTTAGAAGTAGAAGGAAGGACTTTAGGAGTTTCTTCTTGTCTTCTTGATTCACCCTCCTTGTCTTTTACTTTCCCTTACGACACGTGAACCGGTCTCGGAAGTGCTCTACCTAAAGGAGAAGTAGTGAAATCAACTACGAGGTAGGTGAGACCATTTTTTTTGCACCAATTTTTGGTGCGCTATAATGTGGACTTAGCCATTTCCTAAATGGTTTTCAGCACTTTGGCTTTGTCGATCTCCATGAATGGCCAATTATCCCCATTTATGTCAAGGTAAACTTGATCAATTTCTTGATCAGTCTCTTGGAATTCCTTTGGGACGATGGCTACGCCATACTGGATTATCTACTCTAGAGCTAGTCGGGAGTGATCATTTTTCCTCATGTCTATATCATGTGTTAGGTCGATCCAAATGTCCTTGATCTTGGGAACATAGATGGGATCAATTTTTACCTTTGGGAGGCAACTCCGGTGGTCGAAGGTCAGCCTTGCTAGGAAGTTGTGTTTCAAGTTCAGTAGCTATAGCTCAGCATACATCTCCCGTGCTTTGGTAAGTGTATGGCAGGTGTATCAGCCAACTGTAAGGGGGAATGGAGTTCCTCCTTTCTTTCTCTTCATGCACTTCTCATGGTAAGTGATTATCTACCTTGACAATTCTGGAAGGATCATCTTTGGCCCTACAAACCTCAGCAGCTTCGTTAGTTCTCCCTTGAAATTCAAATGTCTGAGGTATGTGAATCTTGGGAATTATGTGAACAATGCTCCACATTTCTTTGTAGCAGCAATCACACTCATGCTAGTCTAACCAAGTCTCATGTTTGGCCTCAATAAACAGATTGCCTCATAGAAGAATACATCATTAGCTTTAGAGAACTGGGAGATGCTGGCCTCAAGCTTTAGCTTTGGGTAGAACTCGTATATCTTGACTTGGGGCCATACCACATTTCAAGCTAACCCTGCAATTTCCCTTGTTGCCGCATCCGCGTATAGAACGTAGAAATTTATGTAGAACTTCCCGATTGTTAGAACTTGTTGAAGCTACTAGGATATGGTGTCACTGATGATCTTGCCCCAGCTGAAGCACTGATTAGGTGCTTTCTTGCTCATGTTCTCTAGATACCTCAACATCCACTTATGAAAATAATGGGCATCAAGGAGCCCAAATACTCTATTTAACAAGGTGATTATATCACTCAAATCTTCATTTAAGTCACTACTAGGGATGGTTTGTGGCCATATGCTCACCGACTTATTGTTCTTTATATAAATCTCATTCTCATCTGCATGCATTCTTGCAGTCTTTGATACTTATATCTACATATTGCCTATGATGAGGAATTCCCAAGATCAATTCAAAGTGACGAGCTGTGAGGTCTATGATTGTCTTGTTTTCTTTGTTTTCAACACATCTAGTGTCTTTGTTATAGCAGTGGGAAACTAACATGATGAACTCATTATTTATGGCACTTACTGAAAGACCAGCTGCAAAGTGCAATCCACTGCCTACCAATTTGTTCATCCATGGGTCATTGCTTTCTTGAGTGGTCCTTTCCCAGAAGTCATCCATGTCAATATGACCTAGCTCAGAGTCTCTGATGTCAAGACTGCACTCTACATATGAGTTAGGCATTTTGACTCTCTGATATTTATACTTCATTTTCTTTTTTTGACTGCTTAGCTTTAGCTTTAGCTTTAGTTTGTTTCTTTCTTGATGAAGACATGTGTGAGCTCAAGGATGGATGTTATTATTCTATAAGAGGAATCAATGAGGTCCAAAACAAAAAGATCCATGTCAATCATCATTTTATTCATAAGAAAAGCTTGTAGAATGAAGAATGAGAAATTATAAGCCTTAGGGTGCAAGGCACAAGTTTACATCAGGCTACAGGGGCTTAAAATTGTTAGGTGCACTTTTTGGGGTTTCAACATACAAATTTTTGTGCCAAGTAAGAAGGGGTGCAGTCAAGAAAGTGTGAACATAAAGAAAATTGTGCTCCGTGTTGACCTTGGAAAAGTTGCGCCAAGTTGGAAAGGGTGTAATTTGGAGAGGTGTTGCATGAAAAGTTTCAGCACCAAGGATAAGGTGTGGGGGGCAGGGATTTACAGCATACAACATGTTATGTTGATGTTAAGGAAGGTGCATCTGTGCCTTAGGAAAAATATTCTTTGGCTTGACGTAGAAAATTTTTGTGTTGCATGTGTTTAAAGTGTGCCAAAGCACAATTTCGAAATATGTTGCACGGAAAATCAATGCACCAAGGGAAAAAGTGTGTGGTGTGATTTTGCATCACACAACTTCTTATGTTGATGTTGTGTAAGTGGCATCTGCACCTTACAAAAACTGGTAAGTGTTATTTTAACTGGGCGTGGAAAAAGGTTGTGTTATATTGGCGGAACTTTGGGAGGTGTAACATGAAAAAACATCATGCCAAGGGTTTCACCAATTTGACAATTTTGGCAATTTCTTGATTTCTCTTCCTCTCTCTTTTGTATTTTTCAGATGGCAAAGAGAGATTTTGTTTGGAAAGGAAGCAGGCAGGGAAAGATGGGTTTTTTTTTTTTTTCAGAGGCAGGGGTCTTCTAGATTTGTAGATCTAGAAGGAGAGGCACAATGACTTTAGTTGGTTTGATAATTTTGTGTTGGGTGTGTTTCTTTATACTTTATATTTTACACCAACCTTAATACCTAATACAAATAAGATAAAAACAACAACTAGGAGAGGAGCCACTTACCCAGATTTGTAAAAGACGAAGAACGACGTGGGGTCCACAAGCTCGAAAAAATGACACACGAGGGTGACAAGGATGGCTGACAGGCGCAAAGAAAATACTTTTCACAATTTTCAATTCATTAAAATGATAGGTGTCCGACACATATTTATAGAAAAACTCACATTTATTACCTCACCAACCACCTTTGGCGCACTTTTCAGAGCACTGACATGACGAAAAATGTGCCTTAGCACATGTTTCATGATGTTGACACAATATTTTCCACACCAAAGGACCAAAGAGGTGCAACTTTGATGATGTTGACATAACAATGAATGTGCCAAAGGATTAAGAGGGGGCATAGATTTTGGTGTGTTAACACTCCAAAAATTGAGCCCAATGCAAAAAGGGGCACAAATTTAGTGATGTCAACATGAAGATAGGTGCGCTGAAGGATTAGCAAAAATTGACTAAGTCTTTACAACATCCTGATTTTTTGAAAGGAACTTTGGGCTTCTTCAAATGTTGTCAAACTCCCTTTGGGGACTAAAACGGAATTTTTGGTATGGTTATCTGTAAATTGCCCTTGTGAATTTCGCAAGATAACATAATCCCATGAGGAGTAAGGAGAATTTATTCTCTTAAGGTAATACTCTTGGGAACCAATTATAAATATAGTTTAAACCATCTTGGACCGACACACATGTTCAGTGGCAAAGATTTCCAACTACCCTTAAAATTCACCTTTAAGATTTGGAATCATTAATGAACTTGATATCCAATTTATATTATTATTTGGCTTCTATGGTGCAATGCTAATAATTAATTGTGAAACTTTAAAAAAAAAAATTATGATTAGTTTGTGAAAATTTAATGATAAGATGATGTGCTTGGAGAATGGTGAAATGTATATCATTCTTATAACGTGTTTATACTTTCTTGTGGTGAGAAATTGAATCAAGTTCGTGTATTTTTAATGTTAATCTTAACCTATTAAATGATGGAATACTCCCTCTTATTATCCCCCTTTTCCTATTTCCTAATGAATGTATGATGTGAAATAATGTAATCATGTTTTTGTGATGAACCCATAGAACAAGGTCTAGTAGTCTCATGAGCATACCAATGTCCCTATTAAGAAACTAGTTACACAAAAAATCTTAAAAGGGTAATTAAATCAAGTTAACTGAAACCGTTTTTAAAATGAATCAAAATTATTTCAGTGGATATGATGTGTAGTTAGCTACACATGAGAACACTAAGTGTGAATCTCCTTCAACCCCTCTGAAACAAGATTTTTAGCTTGGCAAGAAGTGTTGAATTGACAAGGAGTTACATGATGTTTGTTGGAGACAAAGGTTTGCAATCACTCTAGTTGTGACCTTAGTAAGGTGTGTAACACATTTATAATGTAATGTCTCCTTATAACACACACCTAATACTTATTTCCCAGGAATTCAAACTTGGTTAATTGTGAAATCATACTCCTTAGATCTTGATGACTAATCATTTAAGTGAAGTAGTTAGAATATGTGGTTAGATATTATAATTTAAAACATAATTAGGGTAACCTTAGTAATGAAATTCTATTATGATAAAAACGTGTAGTCTATTCACTCCTGAACTAATAAATCTCATTGGTTTCATGTGAAGCTTACTTTTGGAAACTGAGATAAATTACAAAACCAAGAAAGCATGCAACTTAAAATACAAACCCTTAGAACAATCAGTAGTGTCTTATGTGGGAATATTTTTTCCTATCAACAACCAAGCCACATATTCCTATAAAAATAAGGGAATAAAGAAAAATTAGAGTGAGTAACTACAAGTGAAATGTTAAGTAAAGTAATGGAAAGATAGAATAGTTTTAAAATTAATGAAGGAAAACATCATAAGTGAATTTCAGCAATTAAGGTCAATAAGGAAAGAGAAAGGTAATAAATTTGTAAAACAGAAAAGCGTTGTGTCATAGTTGGGCCTATACGAGAGTTGTATTGTATTTGAAATGTTTATTCTGCCTTGTTGTATGGAGAAAGATGACTTTGATGTGAAACATGTATTTTTCATGTCATCTATGTGGGATAATGTTTTTGCAAGCATATCATGTGTTGTGTGTTCTCCTAAGTGATCTCTTGGAGCGTCATGTGTAGTATAATATAAGTAAAAAAAAAATATTCAGGTATTTTAGTGTTGTTTTGTGTGTGTAAAAAAGTGGGTGTTTCACAAAGGGTGCATGTTGAGGTCATTGCATTGATAACCTAATGATACAAACTATTTTTTCAATTAATAATTGCTAAGATTATAGAAGGGAGATGTCAATTATACTTTGTCACATAATATATTGAGATTTTAGTATCAAAACCATAAAGTGTATAAATAGAAAAACATAATTAAAATGTCACAAATAATGATGAGGAATAAATAAAACCATTAAAAATCCCTAGACAATACCATCCACCAGTATCATCCTAACATAGTTATAGGAGAGGAAAATTGATGATTTCTTGTTGACATTCTTCTAGGCCATATTACTTTACCTATGTTCACTATATTGTATCATTAACCATAAATATGTTGGTTACTTAAATTATACATTTTTTAGCATTATCACTTTAGATTTATTCAAATTACACCAAATTAAATTCAGATTAATGTATTTTATTGTATATATATTTGTTATCTGAATTAGATCAAGTATAACTACAGTTTATACACTAGGGTGTCAAATAGTTCAAATAATAGTTGTTATCTCTCATAAGTGCACCCTCGATGAGGGATAATAGTATGGGTTCCAATATTGCTTTAATCCCTCACTTATGTAGATATAATTGAAACACCTCAGGTATGTGGGCATACCTAATGTTTAGTAAAGTTTTCAGTATAAAGGCTGGTTCCTTATTGATGTAACATAAACTAATTTTTTGTTGTTTTTTGAAGTAGTAAGGGTTATATGATTTCTGTAACTAAATTTATAAAGGGGTGATACACAAAAGTGATTGACAGCTTTGACTGAGTATATACACAAGATATTGAGAAAACATTAAAGGAGCACAAACTGATGGGTTTTAGTTAAATCCTAAGGCAAAACACTGATGTGTTGAGGGATAAATCAAAAAAACACAAAAACTGACCCTTGTTGACATGGTAGTTAGGTTTAGTTAAGATTTTTTTATCATTGACTATCGTACCATCTTGATCTTCACCAAAGATCTTAACTCAGGCTGAGTTACATTACTTTGTATCATGGTTAAAGTAAAAAAAAAAAGTTTTGACCTATCATTTTCTCATTTTGCACTTCAAAGCCATCATCTTGGCAAAGACCTGGAAAAATATTACTAGACCACCATCAATTAGATTATTGATCTCTATCTCTTATATTTTGTGAACTTCACGTGACTCTGTGTGTGGATTGATCACTTTGTGATCTCCTAACCACCATTGTTAGTGTCTTAGAGCTCTCTATGACATTTTCTGACCACCATTTATGTGGTTCTAGGCTCATTTATTAGTATTCGTTGATTCTACAAGTCTCTGTGAATATATTCACTTGAATCTTTCTGCTATTTTTATTCCTTTCAAGCTTGTTCTAATTGTAAGATGGAACTCTAATTGTGGTTTCATGAAAGCTTTTTATTGTAACTTTTATGGTCACCACTATTATGAAGGTGAGCTTATTTATTTTCAAACATGAAAATTATTATTTTTTTACTATTTTTGTAACCACGCATTTATTGATATTTCATTTTCTACATCAATTTTTCTTTTGTAGTGATAGTTACTTCAAAACCCATTTCAGGACTTGTTGTTTGATCTACAACTTTGAGGGTTTTTAAATTATCAATTTAATCATTGTGTTCTTGTTTCTTTATCTAAAAATGTTTACAAAATTTAATGGAAATTTTGATGGTTGTAAAGAAAATAAGATTGTCTTCCCCTGAAACTGTAAAATCTTGAAAATTTTGTAAGTAGATTTTATGAACCCCTGTAGTTATAATGGGTGTCATTATTCATTCTTGGTAGTTATATTTTCCATTGGTTCTGTTATGTGGAAGCTCATTTTTACATCAACGGCCACATTTCTTGTTCTATTTCCATATTGATGTTTTTACCTAGCTGTGAATTGCTTGTGTTTTCCTGAAGTTAACCATATTTGCAATGCCCATTTTTGGACATTTCTCATTCGATCAAGACATGCCTTGAAAACGTCATGATATTTTGTTGTCCTAGCTCGATTCGTAGTTGATAGAACTGGAAATGTGTATGAATGAATGTATGCATTTGTATTTTATACTATATTTTATGAAAACAATGAAACTCCTTGCACGTTTTTTTTTCTTTAGTTATAGTCACCATTTTTGAGGACTCAGTTCTATTCCAAATGTTTCAAACTTGTTACTTTTGTGATTTTCTTATTCACTATTATATTGTGTTGTCTTTCATCCCATACACTATATTAAATCTTCTGTGCATTTTTTTATTTTCATTATGAGATCATGGTGTTTTCTAGGATTTGAGTATATTTGATAGAATTGGTGTGCTCATACCAATGTAAAATAACAACTTAATCATATTCAATTGTTCATTGGTATATCAATACTTCTGCCTTTGAAAATGTACTCCTCCATTTTTTTGTTTTTGAATAAATTTTACTTTTGAGATCTTTGTTTCGTTTACAGTTCGTCTATTGAACTCATTTTGATAACCAAAAAGTTAAATTAAAGATCCTATCAAGGAGGATGTATGATCCTTTAGCTATTATCATTTGTTCATGCTCAAGACAAGACTTGTGAAACTTTGGATGGATAGTGAGGCATTCTTTGGATTTTTTGTCAAATCTCAAAGAAAACATGCTCTGGTTTTCTCCTTTGTAAATTTGTAAATGCATACGTGACTGTACTTTCAGGCTTTATTACATAAATGCAACTCTTTTTCTAATGCAAAGATTGTGTTCTTCCTTGATCATATATTTTATGAAAAAGTGTGAACATGCTCTCTTCCATCTGAAAGTTGACATCAAAACTAGAAATAAAGTTGGTTGAGGCTTTAACTTTGATCATTATGAAAATAACTTTTGTGACTCCAAGGGTAAAGAGTTTAAAGTTTATTAACTCCTTCATCTGGAATCTTTACTTTTGCATAACTAGTTGTAGATTTATGTATAAATATATTATAATCCTAGATGGGAAACCTGTATTCTTCTTGGAGATCCAACTTTTCATTTATTAGTGTTTGGTGAATCCAATAAAAAATTGGAAGCTTTTAAAGTTGTAATGAGTGGCTGTAAACTATAACTTCAATCTGTAGTTTGTTGGTTCTATTTCAAGTTGTAACTTAGATTTAACTCCTTTCACATAGCCTCATCATTATTAATTTTCAATGGTTGTTAGTCTTCATGCCTTCCTTTATGATACTTTAACATGGTTCCATTATGAGATTTTCTCATTGATATGCTTCCATATGTTAGGAAATTTTGCTATAAATAGCTTAATCCTTCATGTATTCTATAGATTATTGTTTGTTACTTACAAAAATAGCTTCATTTTATTATGATTGTAATTTTATATGATCCCTAAAACTACTTAAAATCTCTTCATTCAATGTTGTACCTTATCAATACAATTTTTTTTCCTTGATAAGCTATGGCATTTAGATCATTCATGTACCTGTTTGCACTTGAAAACTGTACTTGAGGATTTTCCCAAGTTATGCAACATAATGTATCTTCTTTGAACTTTTTTTCATGATCCTTTTGAAAAACATGAATGAATTCATCTCTTGTGGACTTGGATATTATTTATTTACTTAAAGCAATTTGTACTTGCTAATACAAAATTTAAACCATGAATTTTGTTATCTTATATGACAACCTATACATGCACACTTAAACAAAATAGTTAGAAAACAATTTAATTCTTTACCCTCTCTTATATTCCATAGTAACTCTTTTCTTCCCTTTTCTTCTCTATCATGATTGTGGGAATCATATGTGCTTCTTGAAGAAAAGTCTTTTAGTTTTCTGCATATGTTGTTTTGATTTGATTTATATTTTTTAATCTTAAATGATTCATTTTCTTGAAGATAGATAGCACAAGTATAGATTAAACCTTGAGCTCAAAAATAGATGATCTTTTATCTTTTGTTCTATAGGAACCATGACACAAATGATGATGTAGAATATGAAGATGGAGATGGAATTGAAGCAATGAAGACCAGGAGAAAACCCAAGGCAATTATGGGTTTCTTATATACTCATTTATTTTTTGTTCATTTACATGCATCTTTTATTTCAAAAATTATAAGTTACATCTCATGGCTTTTGTGGGAAACAATGAATTTCCTAATAAATAAATGATATTATTTCTATAATTGAGTTTTGTACTTCCTTTTACTATTAGCTCTTATGATATTTATTTATTGTACAATGAATTAAACAAGTCAATAACATACTTAATAAATCTTAATCATAGGAAATGATCAAATTTAAAATACTTGTAACTTAATAATGAAAACTCATCCATGCAAACAAAAAATTTGTTTTTTGTTTTTGAGTTAAACCCCTCAGTTGTGAAACTATTTATGCCTTTATCAAGGTTATACTTAAGTTAATTGGAGCTCTTATGCAACTTTGATAAAGGTGAATAATGGAATAAAAACATATGTGAGGTGTTACATTCTGCAACAACACTCATAACTGAATTTTTCTCGGTTGATCCACTTACTGAAACTTAAAACCTTTAACAAAATGTATATCTTCCCCCCTACTTAGGTTCATCTCATTAATGCCTTCTGTTAGAAAATAAAGTTTCAAGTTGTCCACTTTTTGCACAAGTGCAAAAAAATTCAACATTTCTTGGAATCCTGTGGGGAAAGTTTCTTGCTAGCTTCAAAACCAGTGCATTGCTCTTGTCAATTTTACATTGATTATAAACATATAACCAAAATCTACATTTTTTGTAAAACTGACCGTATGAAAAACAAACTAAATTTGGGAAATAATCAAGTGAAAAATATCACGTCCATGCGTGCACTAATTGAATTTAAAAACATTTTAATGTGCATGAACTACACTTATTGAAAGGGAAAACCTACTCTAACCTACACTATAATATTTTCAATAACAATGTTTTCTAAACATACCATTCATAGGAATGAGAAGTTCCCCTCCATTCAGCCTTGAAAATTGAAATTAATTGTGCTCTTTGCATGCTGAAATCATGTAAGGACCACTTGAGATTGTATCAAACTTTGTGTGGTTTTCTAGATTTACACAATTAGCATCCCATTTCAGCACAATGTCTCCTTCATTACAAATTTTGAAATTATCCTTTCTATCAAATGTTATTTTGATCTGTTTCATATTCTTCTGTATGTTCAAATGAGCTTAATTTATTGGGTCCTGCAGTTCTATTAGTTATGTATAACGAACTTGCATTGGTTCATTCTCAAGTAATTCCATCTGATGTAGTAAATCCAATGCAGGAAACTCAACTGAAATAGGCATTCTTACATCACGAACATAAACAATCATGTATGGTGAATTGTCAACTGATATTTTAGGAGTCACTCTATCATCCCAAAGTGCTGAATTAAACATCAAATACCAAGCTCTTTGCTTGTCCTTGAGTGTTCTTTTGATTATCTTGAGAAAATTTTTATTAATAATTTCTCCTAATTTGTTACCTTGTGGGTGATAACTAGATGAAGTACTCAGATAAATATCAGGTTTTAAAGCCCAATCTGTTACCTTTATACCAAGAAAAACTAAGGAATTATCTGAAATGATAGTGACTTGAACACCAAATCTACAAACTATACCCTCATAAAAAGATAATATTGAAGTCTCGTTATCTTCTTTAAAGGTTACTGCTTCATTCCAACATGTGCAATAATCTATGGAAATCAAGTTCCACTTGCATCCTTATGATGAACGAGGATTTATCATGCCAATGAAGTCAAGACCCGACTGTATGAATGGTTGATCCACTAAAAAAGGCTGCAAATGCAACCAACCTAATTTTTTTTCCCAACAAAGAAATCACACTTTCTACACTTTTTTATCCATTAAAAACAATCCTTGAATATGTAGGGTGACCAATAACCAACTAACATAATTTTTAAGGTTGTAGTACATGTTGAGAAGTGACCTCCTGTAAGTCCTTCATGATATTTAGATAGTAATTGCTACACTTTATCATAATCAAAAAAACATAGAAAAACTCCATTGATATCTTTTTTAAACAACATTCCATCAATGGAAACATAAGGTATGTCTTGGAATCTAAAATATCTTCATTTTTTTTATCCATACCTTCCGAATAGGTGTCATACTACAAGTAATTAATAAAACCATTCATCTAACTTGACCTTGCAACCCCTGGATTTATTTTTGGTTCCTGTAATAAAATTTTAGGTTGCTGATATAAAACTACAACTTGTTTTATTTAATCTACATCCTGATGTATTTCCATATCAGCAATCAATTATTCACATAATATTTTTCCTTAGAATAGTTTTGCAACAAACATGTCAACATCATACTCCATAACCTTTGTAATCTAACCTCCTCCCTTTTTTTTTAGTTATTTGTTCAACAAGAATGGTTTAACACTTTGACGAGAGACTAAAACATTAATATTATTATTTGAAAGCATGTAATTGAAGTTTTTTAGTCCTCTAACTACAAAAAATACTTGTTTTATAAGAAAAGTGTACCTTATCTCGTAGTCATGAAAAATCTTCCCAAAGAAAGCAATGGGTTGTTCTGTATTCTCATCATTAACCTGCATTAATATGGATGAAATGGTTTCATCTCGTGCATGTGTATACATAGTGAAGTCCTTATCAAATTTGGGATTTTCTAAGGTAGGAGCTTATAAATAGCTGACATAATGACTTCAAATCCTTCTCTTCCTTCATTGGTCCAAGAGAAGGCTTTTCCCTTTTTTATCATATTTGTTAATGGCTTGACTAATGCTACAAAATATTTAACAAATCTTCTAACAAAGTTGATTTTTGCAAGAAAAATATTTAATTCCTTCTTATGATGAGGCAAGAAAAGTTGTGAAATTACATCAATTCAGAAAGGATCAATAGCTAGTCCGTAGGTAAAAATAGTATTTTCAATTAATTTACCTTCTTGTACAGAAAAAATGGATTTTTTGGGATTCAATGAGATTGCAAACTACCTTCAAAACTTAAAATTCTATCTAAAATGCATAAGATGATCATCAAAACTCTTTGCAATTACAATAACATCATCTAAATAAATCAATATGCATTTGTTTTAAAGGCTATGAAAATCCATATCCATTGCACACTGAAATATTGCACTAGTATTGGAAAGTCTAAAAGACATTCTTTTATAAGCATAAGTCCCCCACTTTGTGGTGATGCTTATCATGTATCTATCTTCATTTCTCACAATAATATGATTGTATCCATAATAACCAACTAACAAGAAAAGCATGTCTGAACTTGAAACTGTTCTTAAAATTTGATCCATATTGGGCAACAGATAATTATCTTTTAATGAAGCCTTATTTAGATCTCTAAAATCCACACAAAGCTGGATTTGACCATTCCTTTTCTGAACAGGAACAAGATTGGTACCTAACTTGTATGCTTAACTGAAAAAATATAATTCCTTATTCAATTAACTTAGACAACTCTTTTCTCATTAATGCCTCAATCTTGGGATTAATAGGCCTTTACTTCTGCCGTAATGGTTTTGAATTTGGGTGTAATTCTATGGTATCCTGAGCTAAATTTGGATCAAATCCTCTTAAATCTTGGTATTTCAAATCTAAAAAATATTTGAATTATTTGCATAAACAGATAAAAGACTATTTTTCAGTTAAGGAACATACCTTTCCAATGAATAATTTCTTTTCATCATCAACTAAGTTCTCTTCATAATTATTTTCATGAGTGGAGAGATTGCCTTTATCATTTCTATGTTGATCATTTGAATGGAAAATATCCTCTAATGTGACCAGCCATTGAGGAAACTTATTTTTCTTCAACTATACAATCTAATCACTATATTGGTGTTGTAATTTTTATTGATTAACTACAAAAAATTCAGCTTCTTGCTATAGAAATCTACAGATTTGTTCATCATCTTAAAATACCTACCAATTTTATTCATTATCAGGAACTGAAGGTCTCATTATCAAATTTATATGTGGCTTTATTTTTCTATTTTCAATCTATTCTAGTACTTCAAATCTAGGTCCTACTGTTGCAAGTTTGTCTGCATGTTTATTTTCAGCTCTTGGGAGTGATTTAATGTTAATAGCTTAAAAATCATCCATTATGTCTAAAACTCTATTCTTGTAAGATTTCAGCAATAAGTTCTTACAAACATTAAAGTTTTTTACTTGATTTATCACCATTTGAGAATCAAAAAACACTTGTAACATGTTGATTCATCTTTTTCTGGCCCATTGTAGGCCTTGAATTAATGTTTCATATTAAGATACATTACAAGTACATAAAAATTATAGACTCAGAAATTAAAAGTACCTCTCATTTGTAGAGTAAGTAATCATAAAACATGCACCTTGTCCTTTTTATTTCTTTTCTACATCAAAATGAAGGTTCCATAAGCCTTTTGCTGTATTTTCTATTTTAGACAACAAGGGAATATGTGCAATTTATTCATGAAAACAGTAAAAACCAAATAATCCTTCTTTTACTTCTTTGTAAGGATCATAAGTGTGTTATTCTTAAATCTTATCATCCATAAACAAGTTAGAAACACTATCTAATAAAAAAATTTGTGTTGTGGCATCAAAATCAATCTAATCTATGGTTGGATAATTTGCTACAATGTTTGGAGCATGAGGCTCAATCTGAAATATGGCGAAAGCATCTGAATTAATTGTAAATTTAGTTCCATACCTTGTAGTGAAGAACAAAAATGACCAATCTAAAGAAAGATATCCAAGTATCTTTGTTGTAAAATATCTTGATAAACACAAAGAAAAGTAGGGAGGTAGATCTATAATAGTTACATATTCAAGAATAGAAACATTGGGACAAACATGTGATGTTACCCTCAAAACATTTTATGACACCAACTATGTTGGTTGCTATCCTGTCAAGATGAAGTACATTTTTTATGTAGGTTCATATTGCATGCCCAATTTTTCTACAATTGCTTGAGGCATATGTGTGTTTCTTGCACCACTGTCAACCATGAAGTTATGAACAAGATGAACTCCAATAATAAGGGAAAGATAGAAAGGATGTGAATTTTTAATATCATGATCATTAAGAACTTTATGTACAATCCACTTAACCTCTTTCATATGATCTTTCTCAACTGTACCACGAACCATATCAACACTCTCAGCTTCTTTCTCTGTCGGTTTAGAATAAATTTGTAACTTAGAAAGCTCATGAGAATGTAACTCTTGATGTCGTAGAAAAAGCAAAGCATCCCATAATGAAATATTGATATTTTACTTTTTCATGGCCTCAACAACATTAAATGAAGCTACAATTGTTTTAGAGTAAGCTTTAGAAGTAATTGACTTTGCTTTAGTAGCTTTTAAAATATGAGGTATGAACAATCTCATAGGATCATGCTGCAATTGTTTTTTATTGCTCTTTAGGGGTTGAAATACTTTCTATTTTTGAAAAAATACCAGGACTATTCACTATTTTGGAGCCTGCACTTGTTGATTAATCGGACAACTGTAGGTAAAATAGGTTCTTTTTGTTATTTTTCTTCATCTTTATCCTTTTTCTGAGATGTAGTTGTAACAACGATAAAATCTTCCTCACCAAAGATTACTAAATTTTGCTCTTGTATTTTCTGACTCTAAGCTTCTTATTGCCCACCCTCCATTTGAGGCATGTACAATGTTTTAGATTCAGGTTGTGCAACAAGGCTCAAATCCGAGAATTCCTTTAGACAATTAACAAATGAATAAGGTTGATTGCATGGTAGAAAATATTCTTCTAAATCTATATTACATGGTACAAGGGAACTCAATGAACTAGCATCCTTAGGATCAAATTGTCTTTTCTATAAGGCTTCCTATAATTTTGTCTTTACTAGTATTGCTTCCTATTCTCCTGATATTGTTGATAAATATTCTGATAAGGCCTGCTAGGCTGCACTAATTTATTTTCTATTAATGTTAACTTGTTTCCCATGGTCTACAAAGCCTTAAATATGTCATCCTGATGTGTTGTAAGAAAACACTCTATTACGGTAATAGGTTGTGGAATAGGTGTCGAATATTCCATGATGGGCATATAGGGCCTTAGTAATAATTTTCCATCTTAAATAAGGATATTTTAAGCTCTAATAGCAATATTATAAGCATTCGGAAGTGTATTTCCTCCCATATACTGTATCATGGCTGCAATATCACTATTTAAATCTCTAAGGTAGTATAAAAATGTGGGATGAACTTGAGTCTCAACACTCCCAGGAATTCTATCCTATATTGTTGTAAATGTGATATTAAAGCTAACCATAAATTCCTGAGGAGGTCTCTTAATTTTTTACAACTGTTATATGAGAGATGAATGATATAAATTATCTTAAAACTATTTACGTAACTGATTTCCCAATTCATCCTAAGCTATTATAGTCCCTGCTACTAAGTTTATATACCATTGCAAAGCTTGTCCCTTAAATGATGCAGTTAAGAGTCTTAAAGATACATCATCATGAGTAATATTATGAACTGAACAAGGGGTTAAAATGTCTTTAATTTTCTTAGGAGGAGTAATATGATTTCAACCAGTAAATGTAGGAAAACCCTTT
Source organism: Taxus chinensis (assembly GCA_019776745.2). NCBI lineage: Eukaryota > Viridiplantae > Streptophyta > Pinopsida > Cupressales > Taxaceae > Taxus > Taxus chinensis. The sequence continues at coordinate 765,915,564 of CM034151.1, read as the reverse complement.
AAGGTAGTAGCAAGTATATGATGATAAAAATGAATAATAAGAGGGTTTCCATTATTGAAGGGTATAAAATTACTATGAGGTTGCGGTGGTTATTGCATGGTGATTACTGGGATTTGAACAACAATATTGGCTATTGGTGATGTAAGGGGAGGAGGGTTACCGAAATTGGGCCTATTATAGGGTAAGGTGTTGCCAACACTTTTTCTTCTTATAGAATTTAAAGGTAAAGAAACAAAGCTATGAGGAAGTCATCTTACTGTTGATCTTAGTAGTAACCTTAATATGTAAACATGCTATAAGAATGGCCTGAAATCGTCCTTATGGAGTCACCAAATAGTTTTATTTTTATTTTCATTGAATATCTGCATCTTTGTCCATCCAAAAGGGATGTTTTACTTTCTTTAAATCTATTGTTATTTGATGAAAATCATATTTGAATATGATTTGTGTCCCACTAGGCGTGCCAAAAAAATTTATCTCTCAGAAATGTACCTTGGTTGAGGGATAACAACAGGGATTCCAAGCTTGGTTTAATCCATCACTTCCATAGATACAATGGAAACACCTCCGATCGAGGGGTATACCTATTGTTAAGGTGAATCTATGGTATTAAGGTTGGTTCCTTATTGATGTATTCTATACTATTATTTTGTGTTTTTTGGAGTTTTAAGGGTGAAAAGATTATTGTAACAAAATTTAAAATGGGGTGATACACTAACTTGATTGAGGGATTTGATTTAGTACATGCACAATATATTAAGAACAAATCAAATGTGCACGAACAAATGTGTTTCAGCTAAATCCTAAGGCAATACACTTATGTGTTGAGGGATAAATCACAACAACACAACATCTAACATGCACACTAAAACTACGTAGAAAACACAAAAATTGCATCAAGATAAGATATTTAATTCAGGGAATTAACATTCAAAAGAGTTAATAGAAATATACACAACATTGTAAATAATTAGAAAGGCAATAACATGTTCTCATTCAAGGGAAAAAGTAGAAAAAAAATCTTCTACACTCCTACATCCAAATAACTCCTTCTTGTGCCTTGGTAATGGACACAATATATAGCAATAATACTTCACCCTCCCTTCCTAAAAATAGACTGCAATCTGTACTCACCTATGCATATTAATTTTAGTCTTTATCATGAATAAATAAAGGGAAAAAAATAACTATGCAGTTTACAATGAGGCATTAATAGCCTAAGTTAATAAAATACACTTAGTCAAAGTCTAGTTGACCACTTTAATTCTATTACAATAAATTTGGGTGAATACTTGAGCTAATAATATACTTTGCTTTATGTGCAAGTCTTATTTAATTTTCATGCAACTTCTTCTTTATCCTGTAGTTGATGATTAAATAATCGTATTTAATCTTTAGATGTGATTTGCATATTCACCCAGTTGCAAGTGTATTTCTATCTTCTTCTTAGTTTTGTCTTGTAGTGATGGCATGCAAACATTTTCCCATGTGCAAGTGAAATTAATATCTTTAATGTCCAACCCTTAGAAAGAATAACTCCAATCCACTGTGGTGACCACTGTGAGCACATGTACAAAAATAATAACTCTGCAAAAAAATCCTTTGTTTTCCTTTTTTGACCTGGTTCGAGGTTTATTTGACAAGGTTAAGGTATATTTTTCTTTGTTTAAGGTAATTATTGGCCTCCTTTTCCTATCCTTCTCAACCATCATTGGCACCTATTGATACTTCACATGACACGTGCAATAATCTTATGTAAGGTTAAATATGATCATTATTTTGAAAAATCGTTCCCCTTTAATACATCAAAACACCTATGATGAGGTGTTGGGCCCTATGCATAGTTGATTACATATACCATAATGTTGTATTTATTAGAAATATTTCTATGGCATTATAGTTTTAAACCTTAGAAGATTAAGCAAAATAATTCTTAAATCATTGGGCTTGGCCCCCTCCCACGATGACTAAACCCATCAATCGATTGTTTGCGGCATATATCCAACTCTTGTTAGGTGTGGGGTTTACATGGAATTTCGGTGATTAACATTGGGTTGTTGATTGGTGTACGTTTTGATCCTCAGTGTCGATGTGTAACTCTTTTCTAACCATCTATACTTGGGTTGCATTGAGTATCATGAATTGCTCAAGTCCATTGATCTTTATATTGCTTGCTTCTCCATCGTGGATTCTTTGATCTCTGGTAAGTAACGAGTTTGCATAGTGATCGATGATCTGCGTCCTTATGATCTGTAGTTTTTTATCTTGTGGAATGACTCACCTCTAACTCTTAAGGAGTTAGGTTCCGTGAGGTAAGCTTGGGATTGCATTGATTTTGATGACTGATTCTCAACCGTTGATTCTTGTACTATGAAATATTGATTGGTGATCTGTTAACCCTCGTTGATAGGATAGTTGGTTGTTTGTAAGGTTTTTGATCATTAATTATTGTACCATCTTGATCTTCATCGAAGATATTAACTCAAGCTGAGTTAGATTACTTTGTGTCATGGTTAAGGTAATAAAAAAAGTTTTGACCCATCATTTACTCATTTTGCACTTCGAAGCCATCGGCTTGGCGAAGCCCTAGAATTTTTTTCTAGGCCGCCATTAATTTTATTATCGATCTTAGTCTCTTGCATTTTATGAACTCCATGAGGATCTGTGTGTGCATTGTTCACTTTCTGTGATTTCCTAGCCGCCATTGTTAGAGTCTTGGAGCTCTTTGTGACGTTGTATGACCGCCATTTATGTGGTTTAAGATCGTTTCTTGGTATTCCTTGAGTCTACAAGGCTCTGCGAATGTGCTCACTTGAATCTTTCCGCCATTGTTACTCCTTCCATGCTCTGTTCCAACTGTAAGCTGGAACTCTGACTACGGTTTTCGGCAAGATGTTTTTTATAACTTTTATGAACACCAATATTCTGAAGGTGGGCTTCTTTATCTTCGAACACAAAAACTATTTCGTTTTTACTGTTTCTGTAACCATGCATTTATTGATACTTCATTTTATGCATCATTTTTTATTTTCTGGTGACTATGACTTCAAAAAACCGTTTCGTGACTCGTTGTCCGATCTAGAACTTTGAGGGTTTGAAAAGTATCGATTCAATCGGTGAGTTCTATTTTATTTCTCTAAACATATTTGCAAAATTTTATGGAACTGTGGATGGCTGTAAAGAAAAAAAGATTTTCTTAGCCTGAAACTTTAAAATCTGGAAAATTTTGTGAGCAGATTCGATGAATTCCTGTAGTTATAATGGATGTCATTATTCTTTCTGGGTAGTTGTCTTTTCCACTAGTTCTATTCAGTGGAAGCTCATTTTTACATCAATGGCCTCCTTTTATATTCTTCTTTAAATGGGGTTTCTATATTGACGTTTTAACATGGCTGTGAATGGATTGTGTTTTCCTGCAGTTCACCATATTTTCAAAACCATTTTCTGGGCATTTCTCATTCGATCAACAGATGCCTCTAAAACGTCATCATATTTTGATGTGCTGGCTCGATTCTTTGTTGAAAGAAATGGAAATTTCCATGACTGAATGTATGCATTTGAATTTAATCCTAGATTTTACAATAATAGTGAAACTCCTCACAAGTTTTGTTTTCTACAGTTGCAATCACCAATTTGGAGGACTGGGTTATGTTCTGATTGTCTGGAACTTGATACTTTGTGTGGTGCTCTTCTTCAATTTTTTATTTTGTTGGCTCCGATCCCTTAGACTGTCTTAAATATATTTTGCATTTGTTTTTTGTCACTTTGAGATCATTGTGCTTGCGAGGATTTTAATACCTTTGATAGAATTGGTGTACTCTTACCAATGTCAAATAACAAACTTAATGGTATTCAATTTCTCATCTGTATATCAATATTTTGATCTTTGAAAATGTACTCCTCCATTTATTCATTTTTGAAGAAATTATACTTCTGATATCTTTGTTTGGATTACAAATAATCTATTGAACTCATTTTGATGGCTAAAAAGTGAAATTAAATCTCTTATAAGGGAGGATGCACGATCCTTCAGCTATTCTAGTTTGTTCATGGTCAAGACAAGACTTGTGAAACTTTTCATGGATAGTGAGGCATTCTTTTGATTGTTTGTCAAATCTCGAAGAAAACATGCTCTAGTTTTCTCCTTTGTAAATTTCTAAATGCATACTTGACTATACTTTCAGGATTTATTGCATAACTATAACTCTTTTTCTACTACAAATCTTGTGTTGTTCCTTGATCATCTCATTTATGAAAAAATGTAAATATGCTGTCTTTCATATGAAAGTTGACATCAAAACTAGAAATAAAGTCGATTAAGGCTTTAACTTTGATCATTATGAAAGCAAAGTTTTTGATTCCAAGGTTAAAGTGTTCATAGTTTATTAACTCCTTCACTAGGAATATCTACTTTTGCATAACTGGTTGTAGTTTTTGTATCAAGATATGATGATATGAGATGTGCAACCTCTATCCTTTCTGCAGATTGAACATTTCATTTATTGTTGTTTGCTGAATTAAAAAAAAAACTACAATCTTGTACAACTATTTTGAGTCGGTGTAAACTGTAACCTAGATTACACCCCTTTCACATAGGCTCGTCATGATTAATTTGAAATGTATGTTAGTCTTCATGCCTTCCTTTATGATGCTTTAATATTGTGCCATTTTGAGCTTTCTTTATTGATATGCTTTCAGACATTTTGAACTTTTGATATGAATAGCATAATCCTTCATGTATTTTATAGATTACTATCTGTTACTTCAAAACATAGCTTTATTTTTATATGATTGTACTTTGATATGAGCCCTAAAACTACTTTAAAAATCTTCATTGAATGTTGTACCTTTTCAATACAAGTTTTTTCTTTGATAAGCTATTGCATTTTGATAATTTATGTCCCTTTTTTTACTTGATTATTTTCCCAAGTTATGAAAAGAATGTATCTTCATTGAAGTCTGTATCATGATCCTTTTGAAAATCATGAATGAATTATTCTCTTATAGACTTAAATATTGTTTATGTGCTGAAAGAAATTTGTACCTACTAATAAAGAATTTAAACCATGAATTTTGTTATCCTGTGCTGTAATTTGTACCTACTCACTCAAACAAAATAGTTAGAAAACAATAGGATTTAGCCTCTCTTGTGTTCCATAGAAAATATTTTATTTCCTTTTTTGCTTTGTAATTATTTTTGGAATCATATGTGTTTCTGTAAGATGTAACGCCCGCTAAAATTTCCCACTTGACACCCACAATTAAACACGTCTACTTTGATGAGGTTCAAGCTCTTACCAGATAGTAAGAGAATCACCACCACTACTAACAGGTTGTGAACAAGAATGCACAACACAAAGAAATCTCTTCCCAACAAGGTCTAGTAATGAAAAGGTCACTCTAAGATCCTAGATACACTCAAGGTTCTATCCATCTAAAACCAAGGCATAACTTTAAGCACCTAAGAGGACATTCAAGACACCTAGGTGTACCCGCATATGAAAAAATGTATGAATACAAGTAGCATAGAACTAGCTCATCATCATGCAAGAAGAAATCCACGTAACGTTTAGCTAAGTAGCAAAAAACATAACAAGATCTGAGTCACCAATCAAAATAAAGTCCAAGAAATATCGACAATCAAGGAAAGTGGCTAAGTAGCTGCATTGCAAAGTCTGAAACATCTCACAAAAATATAAGTAACTAAAAGAGCCTCAGAGCTTCTCAATCCAATCCTAAAATAAGATGTTGGTCCTTGATAAAATAACACAAGATTTCAAATGTAAAACAAAAAAATTAACACCACATTCACTCTATAGCCCTTCATGGCTGCCAATAAGGGTACTCTACCTTGAGGTCAGTTCTAAGGACCCATACAGAGCATTGGGTCATAAACGAATCTAAGACTTAATGTCCATTCTCTCACACGAGTAACCAAATGAAAAACTAACAACCTTACCATCTTTCCTAACCATTGAAGGAAGGAAGCTCTAAACAACTTCTAATTAGCTCTTCCTGACCCCAGAACACAACCACTATTTTCCAACCACAAGAATCACACCATATAATTTATCATTCCAACCACTCCAGTACGGAAGGGTCTTAAAAGGGATTAACAGATCATACAATTTAAATCAAGATTTAGGACTTATAAAACAAGACATTTTCCAAGGGAGGCCCAGTTTCCACTACACTAGAAGTTCACAAAAATAAATCTAATATGACATTGTCAGTTACCTACGTTCATACAAATGCCACTAAGAAAGCACACCAATTTAAACAACTTATTATTTTAATTATGGGAATTCAAGTGAACAGAGTAATGTAACATTTCTTCATGTGTATCTTTTATTTTAAATTTTCAAACAATGTTGTTTTCTAGATTCAAAAGTGTGCTATGTTTACACTTCATGTGTCAGGTTTTCTAGTGTGCCCAAGGGTCCAAGATTTGAACCCATGGTTTTGATACCAATTGTAACGCCGGCTCAAATCTCCCACTTGAGACCCATGAACAACCTAGGTTTAGTTACAAAATTATGGACTAATTTTTTGTAAAGTGTCAACAACCAATTGTCAAGGATAATTAAATTCAACTGATAACTTTTCCTGTTGTAATAATTACTAATTCTACGTTATAATGAAACTAGTGTAATAAGTCCACCCTAGCTCAAATATCCTTAGGGATTAATTTAATCATTAATTACATTGACATTTTAGCTTAATATTCCCTGATTAAAATTTTAGGGTTAAGGGACCAAAACAATTAAATACCCCAGGTATTTAATTCCACAATATCTAAGACAAGAGCAAGGTTTAATTACAATGGGGGAAAAGAATACATATTTAAAATCATCCGAGTAAATTCTTACTTACCCACTCCCAGAACTCTCTTAAAATATTCAATCTGATTTTTGTTCTATTTAATGCACTCAAAACTTCTTGATACCTTTCCCATTAGATAGGAAATTTCTTCATCTTTCAAGTGTTATAAATAAGTACTTCTAACTCTTCATATTTCTCAAGTTATGGGCTAGCGGAACTTGGGGTGAAAATTTTCCCAAGAGCAAGCCTACAGGCCTGGGGATGAAAATTTATCCCCAACCCGAGCTTGCGAACCTTGGAGAAATTTTTTTTCCCGACTCGAGTCTATGGAATTTGGAGAGAAAAATTCACCCGAAGGAGAAAAACGGACCGGCAGAGCGAGGAAGAAAAATTTTCCCCAGACGCGGGCCGGCGGAGTGGGGAAGGCATTTAGCGATTTTCACCTTTTGGGACAAAGAGAATTTTACACCCACACCTCCCCTGATGCCTAGGAAGGCCACATGGCAGCTCCTTATTAGCTGCAGGTCAGCAGGTCAGTGGTGAACATTCAGAAAATTTGACTATTCACAAAGAAGGGAAAAAAGGTCGAACGGAACCCACACCTCCGCCGATGTGAGAAGATGCCATGTATTAGCCAACCGTTGGCTGCGGTTTGGTGGGCCGACAGGGTTAATTTGGAAATTATTCCCAAAAATTTTCTAAAGTGTTAAGGCTTGAAAGGATCCACTCCTTCACTGACACCATCGTGAAGCCACATGGCAACTCCTGATTAGCTATGGGCTGGTGGGGCTGCGGGGAAAACTTACATTTTTTTCCAAATTTATTTTTGAAAGAGCATAAGGTTAAAATAGATCTAATCCTTTGTCGAAACCCAACAAAGCCACGTTTCGATCAATGATTGGCCATGAGGTCGCAGGGCCATGGAGGAAAATATTGTCAAATTAACTTTTTGGACTTAAATCATTTTTGACAAAATGAAGGCTTGCAGATTAGCAAAGTGGTGGGCAAATTTCTGACTTTGTGCCTTTTGGAAAAAAAAATAAAATATTAGCCCGCGTGTCTGCTCAAGAATATTTTAATAATTAAATTTGACAGTTATAATATTTTAGAAGCCAAAAGAAATAAAAACTTCATAAGGCCATAACTTTGATTCGGAACTCCATTTTTGGAAAATGAGGACTTTCTAGAAATCTCTCAACATATTCTTTGCACAGAGATGTTAATAATTTAAGTTTGAAAAATTTTAAAGGGTCAATTTTGAGAAAACATCTTTCTGTCACTTAGAAAGTGAACTGGGTATTTTTAACTTATCAATTATTTGTTCAAATCCACCACTAATTCTTTCTCAACATGCCAAACATACATGGAAGATTTCACTTGGAAACAATTTAGGATAAATTTCAAGGAATAAATTTTTTGATTGAAGATCAATTCGAATTTCCCCAATTTAACAACAAAAATGACTAAGAAATTGTTTGAGCTCAATTTTGAAAGGTTTTATGAAAATTTATTAAGTATTATAGTTTGTTTGGGATTGTTTTGATCTTTCTTAGCTTGTATTAATTTTTCAAATGTCTTTCGTAGTCTGCAGGGTCGTTTTGTACATTTTTTAATAATTATTTGCCTGTTTGAAATTCATCTATCAAAGCTCTACAACTTCTAACATGAATTGATCCATTGCATTTACCAAACTTTAAAATATGATTTCATTCTAATACAATATTACAATGTTGTATTTCCTTCAATCAAAGTGTAGAAACAAGAAAGCAATTTCTATTTCCATTCCAAAAAAATGTGCTTTTCAAAACACAGAGGATGCAATAATTCTAAATACATTTTCCACATTCGAACAAAGAGTTGTACAACATTTTCAAATCATATTTCAAACAATAACAACGTCATTATATAAGGTAAAACAACATCTATTCAATTGAAAAGATTTCTTTTATAACTTCTTATTTTTTTATTGATCGAATACAACTTTACAATCACAACTCCTTCTCATTACATTCCTTTTTACAAACAGAATATAGAGTATATTTTTTTCACATTCAAAATGGATTTCATTTCAAAAAACATAGTAAATCTTCAGCATAAAATACATATTAAATTGTCATCCACATCAAGTGGGGCAATGGTTTTAAAAAGTAGTTTCGCAAGGGACTATCTGAACTTTATCTTCTTCATAACTATAATATACAAAATACAATTTCTTCCACATTTATTCAAAAACAGAGAACATAGTATATCTCTTTCACATTTTGAATTGCAATTTTCATATCCATTACAACAAATCTCTCCATCACAAATAATGTACAAGGTCATCCAATTCAAAGTGGGAAGGGGTTATAATAAGAATAATCTCAACAAGGACTGTCAAACTTGTCTTTCTCCTCTGCTCTGGAACATCAACATGAATATCCTCCATTTTCTTTATTTCAATTTGATCACAACAGAACAAGTAGAAAGGAAATGCTATCCACCCAACCAAGACATCCAATGAAAGGAGAAGTTATCCTTCTTCATTAGCCCCCGAGTCCCAACCATAATACAATAAGAGATGTTTTCCAACTTATGGCAACAATAGGCTTCCACAACACAAAGGAAAATTTCTCATTCAAAAGACAATCCAAAATAGAATTGCAGTTTGTAACAACAGAATAAAGACAACAAAAAACACTTAGGATTCATCACTCAAGCCAAAGGAGCAAGAAACTATGGGGGATGCTTCTTATGCCTCCCAAGGGGAAATGTGTATCACCACCTAAATACAAACCACCAAAATACATAATTTCAAATCCCTAAGATGTACTTATGCCTCCCCTAAGTTCCCCTTATTCCTCGCATTTCCTTATGCCTCCCCAAGCTCTTATGGCACCCCATAAGGAGTAAATACTTGCAAGCTATTTATTTGTAAGGTGGAACCCAAATCCCAACTCCCTCCACACTTATACCTCCCCAAAACACTTATGCCTTCCCCAAAATACCCCATAGTATTCTCATACACCATCCTTGGGTATTCTACCCAACCAGCCAACAAATAAAACAACACATTCAAACACTCATCCATTCACATAAGCACAAAAATAAAAGAAGAGCATTTCCAAGAGCCAAGCTCTTACCTCTCCATGATGGAGTTGTTCCAAGTTAAAAACAACAAGCTCTCCAATGCAAAGAAATCTAAGAGAATAAAAATCAACAAGTGTACAACCATCTCCATTCTCCTCCAAAAGCAAGAAATCTTAAAACCAAAATAAGTCACCCAAAATGAAGCAATGCAAGTTCCAATAACCCCCAAAACAAGACAAGAAATTTAAATATATAAAGATGGAAGAGAAGAGGATGAGGTGGATCCAAGTGTGATGCCACATCACACATCCTCAACGCCAATGCATAATTCAACTTCCATCTTCAAGGCACAATAAATAAGTAGGTGAATAAAGGACAATTTTACTTACACACTCAAATCAAGCCCACACCCCATAAGGACTGAAATTGAAAGCATGTAAGAAAGTGCAATTACAACCTACAAATTGACTTACAAAAATGCATAATAAAAGTCTATATTTAACTCTCCAACCATAGGTAAGGTTGGTATGAAAATTTAAGAGGTATGAGAAAAGTTTAATTTGTCCCACAAACCTCCAAAATCAGCCTCCAAGGACAAATTCGAATTTCAAAGAAGGTGGAGTGTTTCCTACTCTAAAATTAATTTACACATCTCTTACACATCACTTAAACATTTCTTACAACACTTTAGTTTTAGGCCAACAACCCTAAAATTACTTTCTTATGTTCCAATTTCATTAATTATTTTTTACTAATATGATTAATCATATTACTTTACCATAATTTATTTAAATAAAAGGGGAACACATCACTTATAAAACACATACAAAATTAACAAAGGACAAAATAAAAGAAAAATATAAAGTCCCTTGGTAACATTTAAAGGTGTTCCCCCATGGGAATCCCTAACAACGAACAAACACACACACGAACAATACAAGTTGCCATGGTGACCTTGTTGAATTCATCTAGAATTTCAATGTGGTTGGTCTCCAATTCCCCAATGTTTGTTGTGATATTTTTAACCTACACAATACAACTACTCCTTCAACCTAGTGGCCATATCAGAACATCCAAACGAATATAATATAATTCAAAATCATGAATATATATATGAATCACAACATCTAGACAATCAACAATATTGCTTACAATTTTATCAACAACTATATAATCATCAATTTTAAATTTAATTTTCTCTGTCTAATAAATATATCCAAATATCACATGTGCTCACAACATCCATAAATATATATAACCATGTCCAACAACATGTCAACATCTGTATAAAATGTATCTAATAATCATCATGTATCATATATGAATAAGAGTCAACAATAATCCATGATCTGACATCTAACACCATAGTAAATCAAAACTATAATAATGTCCATAATATAGTCAGCAGTATCATGAACAATATAAAAAGTGTCAAAGGGAATTGGGAACTACATAAGATAAGTATTTCAATTTTTTGTATTTTTTATTTTGATTTACCTTATGCTTCTTGATCTTAAATGATTTATTTTCTTGAAGCTAGATAACACATGAGTAGATATTAAACCTTGAGCTCAAAAATTGATGATATTTTCTCTTTCTTTCTACAAGTACCGTGACATAATGGATGATGGAGAAGATGAATATGGAGCTAGAACTGAAGTAATGAAGACCAAGAAAAAACCCAAGGTAAAGATGGGTTTCTTCTATACTCTTTTTGTTTATTCTTCTTGTACATGTATTTCTTATTCAAAAAATCATAAGTTACGTCCCACGACTCATGTGGGTGTAGTGCCCACTTTCCTTTGATAGATTTTGTTTTATACTGATCATGATACTACTGATTATATTATGGACATGATTATGGACTTTACTATGGTATGATGTTAGATGTTAGATCATGGATTATGGTTGACTTGATTCAATTATGATGCATGATGATTATTAAATATATTTTTGATATTGGTGTTGATATACTATTTGACATGGTTATATTATGGATTTTATTTGGACATGCGACATTTTAATATTGTGAGTAGACCTAGAAATGAAAATTATTTGATGATGATATAGTTGTTGAGTAAAATTACAAATAATATTGTTGGTTTCTTGGATGTTGTTGTGATCCATATATCTAGATGATTTTGTAATTTTACTTATATTATTTATGATGTTCTGATATGGCCACGAGGCTGAAGGAGGTATTGGTGTTTTACAGGTTAAAATATCACAACAAACATTAGGGGATTGGAGACCAACCACATTGGAATTCTAGATGAATTAAACAAGGTCGCCATGGCAACTAGTATTTATTTATGTGAGTTTGCGTGTGTTATGGATTCCCATGGGGGGGATCACCTTTAAATGTGACCAAGGGGCTATGTGTATTTATTAATTGTTTCCTTTGTTTATGTTTGCATGTGTTTATTTTGTGGTGCATTGACCCTTACATTATTTATTAAATGGCATGTAAAATTGTGAGTAATCATGTTACTAAGTTAATTAATTAAAATATTCCATAAGAAATTAATTAATGAGAGTTGTTGGCCATGATTTAATGCATTATAAGTAATTTTTAAGTAATGTTTAAGTTAAATTTTGAGTGTGAAACACTCCACTTTATTTGAAATTCAAATATTTCCTTGGAGGATGATTTTGGAGGCTATGAAACAAGTTAAACTTGTCCCATACCTCTTAAATTCATTTACCAACCATACTGATGGTTGGAGGGTTGATTTTAGACTTTTATAATATATTTGTGTAAGTCAAATTGTAAGTTTTAATTGCACTTTTCTTACATGGTTTAATTTCAGTCCTTTTGGTTGTGGGTTGGATTTGAGTATGTAAGTAAACTGTCATATTAGTCACTCACCTATTTATTATGCATTGGAGAATGAAGGTGAATTTTGGGTTGAGGTTGAGGATGTGTGATGTGGCATCCTACAAGGATCCACCTCATCCTCTTCTCTTCCCTCTTCTATAAAATTCAAACTCCTTGCCTTGTTTTGGGGTTTCTCAACTTTGGAGACTTCATTCTTGGGTGAATTCCTTGCTATTTTGGGAGCTCTTGCTTTTAGAGAATCTTGAAGATTGTTGCATGCTTGTTGTTTGGTGGATTTTTGGATTGGTTCTTGGAAACAACTATTGTTTGGAACTTTGGAAACTCCATCATGGAGAGCTAAGAGCTTGCCTCTTGAAATGCTCTTCTTTTATGAATGTAAATGTTAATGTTTGAATGTTTTGGCATGTTTTTTGGCTGTTGGGTAGATGACCTAGGAATGGTGTAGGAGAAGACTATGAGGTTTATTTTGTTGGAGTAACAAGTGTGTTTTAGGGAGGTATAAGGGTGGAGGGTGTTGGGATTTGGGTTCCACCTTAAAAAGAAATAGCTTGCATTTATTTACTTGTTATGGGGTGCCATAAGAGGATGGGGATACATAAAAAAATGTTAGGGTTTTGATATACTATATTTTAGTCGTTTGTAATTCAAGTGGTGATACCCATTTCCCCTTTTGAGAGGCATAAGAAGCATCCCCCATAGTTTCTTGTTTCTTTGGCTTGCTTGATGAAGCCTCATTAATGTTTTTCATAATTTAATATAGTTGTAAACTACATTATGTTTTGGACTGTTTTTTTATTGTAAAAATATTTCTTGTTTGTTTGTGGAAGCCTATTGTTTCCATGAATTGGATCACATATTTTATTGCAATGTGGTTGGGGCTCGGGGGCCAATGAAGAAGGATGGATTTTTGTTTTCATTGGATGTCTTGGTTGGGTGGATAGTGTTTCCTTTCCCCTGCTCTTGTGGTGATCAAATTAGAAGAATGAGAAATTTGCATCTTGTTGTTCTGGAGCTGAGAAAAAGATAGGTTTGACAGTCTCTTGTGAAATGAAATTTTATCGTAGACCTTTCCCACTTGAAGTAGATGAACTTGTATATGTTTTGTAATGGAAAGATGTTGTATTGGTTATGAAAGGGTAAATTGAAATGTGTAAGAGACATACTCCATTATGTTCTTTTGAAAGCAAGAATTTTTGTTCTGTATGATGTAATTGAAGAATGAAAGAAGGAAGTTGTAAAGTTGTCTTTTAGAATCAATAAAGTATTGCATAACCTTCCTTGAATTGCATTATTGTATTTAATTCAATCACCTAGATGTGAGTTGTAATCTATGTTTGAAAGAAATAAATGCATATGAAGGAAGTGTAATACTTTGTCTTCTAAAATATGTGAAAATTTGAAATTAGAGATGTATTGTAGGTTGTGAATAGTTGAATTGAATCAACTAAATGTTTTAGATTAGAATTGGAATGAATCCTAGTACTTGGAAGATGAAAATGGTGAATAGATCCTTTAAAATTTGATCTTTGTTTTGTATTTTCAAACTGGCAAATACTTTATCCAAAAATGTAGAGTTCGAACCTCCAACAATAAAATTAAAAACTAAATGATTAAATTGAAATAGTATGCCCTAAATGAAACTAATTGGACAAAAATACTTAAGGAACTTCTTAGAAAACTTAGCAAAAACGGGCTTAACCCTTTTACAGTCGTTTTGCTGTCAATAGATGTAAATTTAAAAATTGTAAATCAATTAGACAAATTGAATCTTCAAATACTTATTAAATCCATCTAAGAACAATTCTCCATGTCTATTTGACATGTTGAGAGAGGAAGAAGATCGAATTGAACAAATCTTCTAAGTTAAAATCTACCAATTTGCACTGTAAAAATATACAGAGCATTTTCTTGAAATTGAACCATTAAGCTTCATCAAAATTAAAAATTAATGAATCCTATGTAAAGAGGATATCGGGATCTTTCCAGAAAGTCCTCGTTTTCCTAAAACCAGGCTCTCTATTAGAAGTTATGGCCTTCTGAAGTTTGTCTTATAACTTTAAATTTACATGTTTGCACTTTAAAAGTCTACAGATTGTTTTCTTGAAATTGAACCATTAAACTTCATAAAAATTAAAAATTAATGAATCCTTTGTAAAGAGGACGTTGAGAGCTTTCCAGAAAGTCCTTGTTTGCCCAAACCCAAGCTCTCTATCAAAAGTTATGGCCTTCTGAATTTTTATTTCATTTGGCGTCAAAAAAATAATTCTAATTGTCAAAAAAAAATTTGGAAAATTTTCTAAATTTTCTCCGCTGCCCCGTAGCCAATCATAGGCTGCCACATGGCACCACGAGGCATTGGCGGAGGGAAGGATCCTTTTTTTAACTTAGCGCTTGAAAAAAAAATGTAAAATTTTCTAAATTTTCCACACCATCCTGCAGCCAATCAGGGGCTACCACGTGGAGCCGCAAGGCATCGACGGGGAAGTGGGTTCCTTTCTGGTGTTTGTGTTCTTAGAAAATTTTTGGAAAATTTTCTACATTTTCCCCACTACCCCACCGCCCCGCAGCCAATCAAGAGCTGCCACGTGGCATTGCGAGGTCGTCAGTGGAGGTGTTGGTGAATTTTACCATTTTCACCCTTTGGGGCATTAAAACTCTTTTATCCTCACTTCACCTTACTTTCCCCCTCATTGGCTTAGGAGGCACAACATGTCTGTTGTGGAATTTCAGACTCACATGGGAGCGATGGGTGCAAATGTGGATTTTCTGCCCCACATTAGGAAATTTCAAAAATGTCTCCCGTGGCAACCGCCACTGACCTGACTTCTCCTCTGAGTAAAAATTTCTCCCCGCGGCTAGCAGACCCACCCTTGGGGAAAATTTTTTCCCTTCGGCCCGCAGGCCCACTCTTGGGGAAAATTTTCACCCCAAGGCCCGTTGACCCATAACTTGAGAAATATGAGAAGTTGAGGAAGGCTTCCTTATATCATTGGAAAGGTGAGGAAATTTCCTATCCAATGGGAATAATTAAAAGAATTTTCGAATATATTAATTTGAGAAAAATCAAGTTGAATCTTTAAATCCTGTTAGAGTGTGGGTATGGTGAGGAATTACCCTCTGAACGTAATTGAACTTTCTAACACTAAATTTTGGGACCTTGTGACCTTTAATAATTTTTAATAAAATAAAAGTATATTATAGTGGATTATAATTGTTCTAGAACTTGTTAGTGACAATTGTTGTCTTGTAACCTAGTTGTAGACCCTTTTAAACAAAAAAAATATTATATAATTTTCCTAATTAATCCTAGGTTGTTCTTGGGTATTAGGTCAGTTATTTTTAGCGGGCATCACACTTGGAATTAGAGCAGTGGTTAAAAATCTTGGGCCATTGGGAACACTAGAAAACTTGAGACATGAACCTTAAACCTAGCACACTTTTAAATATAGAAAACAACTTAGTTTAGAAATTGTTATATTTTAGTAAACATGGAAACTGAATAAAACTTAGAAATATGAACTAACTCTAGCCTTGGTTTGTACAGGAGGTGCAGAAAAGATGATGAGCCTTTTCACATAGACCTAGGCATACCACCTCTAGAGCATCTCGTAGCAGCTATTCTACCATATATTTTACAGTCTCTTCAGGATGTTAATTCTGATCTACATAAAGAGGACTGGTAGGAGGACATGTAGCCAGACATGATAGAGTCACTTCCATTGAGAGTCATGTATCTCCTCGACCTAGCAAGGAGCATGGAGGAGAGAACTTCCATGTAGAGTCAGCTAGAGTAGAGTCACCACAAAGGGGGCAGGGTGACGAAGTTTTAGGACATAGGGAGAGGTCTCAGAGCCCTATGCTTAGTGGTGTGCATGCAAAGAGGCCTAGAGGCCATTAGACCACACCAGTAGATCACATCAGGGAGATCCTGAAGCTTTGGGCATCACATTATTTTGGTGACACAGGTGGATTTCAGGTATAGGCTTTGTTGGTGAGCTTGAGCGGATGCTTCAAGATTTTTCCTATTTCTAACAACACAAAAGCTCGTGTTGTGATCCATCTACTGAGGGATGGAGTTGGTGTCTGGTGGCGGATAGAGGAACATAAACTCCATGTTGATTCTAAGACAGTTACCTGTGAGCTCTTTGAGGAGTGTTTCTAGAGTAGATATTCTTCACAGAGGTTCATACAATAGTGGATAGATGAGTTTCATGACCTCCGATAGGCATCTCTTATAGTGGCTAAATATGACAGTAGATTTCTGGATCTACACCAGTATGTGGATTACATGTAGGATGAGTAGGTGCAGATCCATAGGTTCATTCAGGTACTGAATCTAGACATTGGAGGTGCAATGTGGATCCATTGTCCATAGAAATTAGATGAGGTCGTCGAGAAGGCCTTTATAGTAGAGGAGACTCTGGGGAAAGACACAACAGGCTATAGATCGAGTCTGAAGCTACATACAACAGATCGAGGGGTCAGTACCTCTTCCTTGTGGTGGATAGGGTTCAAAACAGTAATATTTTAGACCACAAAAGAAGCAACAACAACAGTCCCTCCCACCTTATAGACCTCCACAAAGGTTTGATGTAAAAAGAGGTTAGAATATGGTGCCTCCTCCTAAGGGTCCTATCAAGACACAAGGTTCCCAGAGAGCGCACTCAACAGGAGCTCTCTAGTAGAGAACTCAACAGACCGTATCTGAGTCATCAGGATCCACACCATAAAACTCCAAAGTACCGACCAGACCTAGTACATAAGAGGGAGGATTAGGTGGTTTTTTTGGTTGTGGTGTTACTGTACATTTTTGGAGAGACTACGCACAAAACTCTAATAACAAGGGTAAGACACATATCTCAGAACCTACTGTTGCTGATATGGGGTGTATTCATTGGATGTACGCAACAGTTGAGAACTGCTAGGTAGAGCATTAGGGTATATTTCTTGAGACTACGGGTAACATTGGAGGCATTCCTACCTCCATTTTGTTTTATTTTGGTTCTTTTGATTATTTTATTACACCATGTTTAGTAGAGAGATGCAGGTTGGTGGAAGTAGGTAGGGTCATATTCGTTAGCATTAGTTTAATCCATTGTTGTTAATGGACAATTATAACTGTCCTCTCTCGTTCTCTCCTCCCGTAGCCTTTATAAGGCTCTGCACTCTTGTTTGATGATATACACGGATTGAATGAAAATCATTCTTGTCTCTGCCATCATTGGTATCAGAGCTTATTATCTATCCTTGGCATGGAGAATTTTTTGAGACCTTCATGGTATCTTTGGCGGAAATTTTCTTTCTCCTTTTCAAGCGTGAAAGTTAGAATATTTTTGGATGTGGCAGCTCTTCTTCTCAGCCTGGGTGGAAACTTGGTGCGAAGAACTAGAAGACCTGCTACCTATTTTGTCAATAGTTACAGACCAACGTAATTTACTTCCTACTTCATCATGGAGGGTTTGTGTAAAGAGTAGAAGAGAAAAAGGAAAGCTTATGCAAGGAGTCTTAGGTTCCCTCATCTGAGACTGTGATTTTCATCTAGTTAGTTTGATTCCACTCTTTTTAACCCCAAATTTGAGGGTTCTACATGCCAATTCGCATCGAAAATGACGGAAAAAGAGAGGGAGAATCATGTGTACATGGCAAAGCTTGCGGAGTAGGCTGAACAATATGATGAAATGATGGAGTCAATGAATAAATTTTCCAAGTTAAATGTAGAGCTCACAGTAGAGGAAAGGAACCTGCTTTCAGTTGGCTAGCAAGAATGTCATTAGGGCATGAAGAGCTTCATGGTGGATTATGTCATCCATTGAGAAAAAAGAAGAGGCAAAGGGAAATGATGTTAATGTTAAATGGATCAAAGAGTACCATCATAAAGTTGAGGATGAATTTTACAGGATTTACAATGACATTTCTTGCAATCATTGATGAGCATATTATTCCCTCTTCTGGCTCTAGTGAGTCCACAGTCTTCTACTACAATATGAAGGGAGATTATTATTGTTATCTTACAGAATTTAAAGTACTGTAAGCAACATTGAAGGAGGACGAGAGGAAAATGAAGGCTAGAGGAAATCAAGTGACCTCTTTCAAGCCACAAGTGACGAGGCCACCGATAGAGATTGTGGCAGAATAAGGTATTGAGGACCTATTCCTCAATTTTTGGTTTGAGTTTATTTTAATTTCAGTGTTGTTTCTGTGTTCTATTATTTTGTGATTGGATTCTGAAAATGGATTATTCTGGAGCATCGTTTTATGGAGCATGTTCTTTGATGTGATTTATTTCTCAGTGTTCTTATTTCACATTATGGGAAAAAATGACTTAGTCAAGGGCAACATTCAGTAGAAGTTATTTTTTTCCTTTGCTGTTGAAGATTGGCTAAATGAAAATCGACATCAGTGGCTACAACTAAGAACATGATTACTATGATTCTTAGAAGTGAATGTGGAATATTTTCAGTATTGTTTGTTTTTTTCCTATGTTGTTTAGTTGTTGAATAAAGTGCAGATGGTGCATAGTTTCCTGTTTGGGACCTCCTAAACTTAAGAGTGTCATGGGGAGCATAAAAGCACTAATAAAATCACATGGTACTCGAAGTTGGGTTCATGGTAATCCTATAAAACCACTGAGGTATTATCCTATTGGGTTTGTAGTAAACCTGTAAAACCACCGAGGTAAAATCCTCTTGGTTCATGGTAATCCTATAAAACCACCAAGGTGAACAATCAAAAAGTGTTAATGTCCCTCTAGGTTTATGGTAAACCTTAGAAAAACCATGTGAATCGAGACCATGTAGGAATACTTGTGTGAAGACCCTCTTTGCGGTGTTCTCATTAAGGGGGGGACTCTCTATCTTGAAATGCATGTTTGTACAAACAATGTATTAAGGGGGGAATGTTAGCATTAGTTTAATCCTTTATGTTAAAGGATAGTTAATGGATAGTTATAACTGTCCTCTCTCCTTCTCTCCTCCCACAACCTTTATAAGGATCTGCACTTTTGTTTGATGATATACATGTATTGAATGAAAATCATTCTTATCTTTGCCATCAATAGTTGGGATATTGAGATGGATTATGGAGCCAAGATCTCTATAGAATCCTTAGTTAGGGAGTGTGTGGTGGATTTGGGACATTTCACCACTACCTCGGATCTTTATATCCTTTTGTTGGGCTCTTATGGAGTCATCTTGGGTATGGAATGGTTATTTGCACATAGAGCCAGAGTGGATTTTTACCATAAGATTATATCTTGCATAGATGATCTAGGAGTGGAGACAGTGATAATGGGGGTTAGGAGACCCATTTCTATTCTCACCATCTCTGCTATGCAGCTTAAGCGGTGCGTGTGATGGGGTTTTTAGATGTATGTTGTTACAATCAGTGATAAATTAGAGGATAGGTCTAGTGGACCATCGCTAGCGATGGTCATCCCATTTTGAGAGATTTTATAGAAATCTTTCCAGGAGAGCTACCAGGGTTACCACCCCCACTAGAGATTGATTATCATATAGATCTAGTTTCGGGAGTAGAGCCTATCTCATGAGGACCTTATCAGATGACCACCGCAAAGCTTTGCGAGCTCAAGTTGCAGCTTGAGGGCCTTCTTCAGAAGGGCCTAATTCATCCTAGCGTGTCCCCTTGGGGTACACCGATGATCTTTGAAAAGAAGATGGATGGATCCTTGTGGTTGTGTATTGATTACCACTAGCTAAATAAGGTAACAATCAAGAATCATTATCCCCTTCCATCCATTGATGATTTCTTTGATCAGATGAACAGAGCCAAAACTTTCTCTAAGATAAACCTTAAGTTAGGCTACCGTCATCTGATGATTTAAGAGGTGGACATTCATAAGGCTGACTTCCGTACGAGATATGGCCACTATGAGTTCACACTGGTACCTTTTGGTTTGACTAATGCCCCTGTAGTGTTTATGAATTTGATGAATGGGGTATTAAGGAATTTCTTAGATCACTTTGTGCTCATCTTCCTTAATGACATTTTCATCTACTCATGTATGCATGAGGAGCATGAGGGGAACCTTCGATAGGTTCCTCAGTGTCTTCGTGAGCAGTATCTCTACGGGAACTTGGAGAAGTGTCCTTTCTTCCAGATGGAGGTGTATTATTTGGGACCTATAATTTATAGGGAAGGTATTTCCATCGATATTTCAAAGATTAGAGCTATTTTGGATTAGACAGCACCCACTACTATGACAGAGGTGCGCACCTTCATAGGAATAGCAGGTTACTACTAGAGATTTTTTCAGGAATTCTCTCCGATTGCACACCCCGTCACTTCCCTTCAATAGAAAGGGAAGAAGTTTTTTTGGTCAGACAGGTGTGAGCATGCATTCAAGACAGTGAAGGAATGCCTCACTAAAACACCTATCCTTGCAGTTCCAGATCCACATGGTGAGTTTTTCATTTACATGGATGCTTCTTTAGTAGGGCTTGGAGGTGTGTTGATGTAGGAGGTCAGAGTAGCAGCTTTTGAATCTCAAAAACTAAAATATTACAAGATTAATTATCTAACTCATGATCTTGAGCTTATGGAAATTGTGCACGCTTTGGTTCGATGGAGGCACTTTCTTCTTGGTCAGATATATACACTCAAGATAGATCACTTGAGTCTTCACCACCCCTTCACGTAGCCCAATATCAATGCTCGTTAGCAGTGTTGGATGGAGTTGCTTTGTGAGTATGATATGGAGATAGAGCATATAAAAGGGAAGGAGAATGTGGTGTCAGACACTCTCACCAAATGGAGACATGTGGCTATGACCACTTTAGTGAGCACAGATTTGCAGAGTAGGTTTCTTTAGAAACTTGCTCTTAACAACCTCTACATTGCAGTTTGAGAAGAGATCGAGTCTCAGAGACCCCTTGAAAGGAAGTTTTATGGCTTCTCACTAGAGGTAGATGGCCTTCTCAATAAAAGAGGACAAATTTATGTTCCCAAAAATGGAGGATTGAGGCAGGAAATTTTGACAGAGGCACATCGTGGACCATATTTAGCCCATTCCAGGGTGAAGAAGATGGACACCACCTTGAGACAATTTTATCATTAGAGAGGAATTCATAGATACGTGGCTTAGTTCATGTCAAGATGTTTAGAGTGCTAGAAAGTAAAGGTTGAGCATCGAGCATCCAGTTGGGCTTCTCTTTCCTCATGCTATACTGGAGTTGAAATGGGACACCATTTCCATGGACTTCATTATTGGGCTATCGATGTCGAGATATCACAATGAAACCATCATGGTCACAGTTGATAAATTGAAAAAAGTAGCTCGCTTGTCTCTAGTGAAGACCACTTATACATCTAGTGCAGTGGCGTAGGTATATCTTGATGATATTTTTAGGTTGCATGGGATTTTTCACAAGATGATTAGTGACCGCGATCCTTTGTACACTTCCCATTTTGGACTACCATATAGTATGCCCGTGGGAAAAATATCAATTTCAATACAGCATATCACCCCAAGACAAATGGACAGACTAAGCGGATATATGAGATTTTAGTGGACATGCTCAAGCTGTATGTGATGGATCAGCAATCTGGATGGGAGTTGTACCTATAATTGGTGGAGTTTGCCAACAATAACAGTTTTCAAAATTCTATAGGCATGTCTCCTTTTTAGGATTTGTATGGTAGAGAGTGCAAGAAACCTCTTAACTAGGATAGGCTAGAGGACATGGTTACTCTTGGACCAACTTTTTTGTAGGACATGGAGTAGTAGGTAGTTTTGATCAAATAGAGACTACATGAGGCACATGACAATTAGAAGAAGTATGTAGATCAGCATAAGACCGATCATAGTTTTTATGTGGGCATGAATATGTTCCTTCGTGTCAAGCCACATAACAACCCTATCCGTTATGGAAAAGATTCTAAGTTATCTCCTAGATTCATGGGTCCTTTTGAGATCATGGAGTGCATCGGTGCTTTGGCATAACATCTAGCATTTCCACCTAGCTTTTCTCACATACATGATGTGTTTCATGTTTTAGTTTTTACGAAATATGTTTCTGATCCTTCTCATGTGTTAGATTCGACATCATTGTAGGTGTAGGATAAGGGGTAGGTGATGGTGGATCCCATTCGCATCCTATATCGCAGGACCCTGGGCCTTCAATGTAGAGAGGTTGATCAGGTCCTGGTATAGTTGGACAAATAAGATGAGACTGTAGCTACATTGGAGGATGTTCTTCTTCTATGAGTTCAGTTTCTACATTTGTTCCAATGACTTCCAAGAGGAAGTAGAGTCTAAGCGGAGGGGGATGTAGTGCCCACTTTCCGTTGACACCTTTTTTTTATACTGATCATGATATTGTTGATTATATTATGGACATGATTATGGACTTTATTATAGTATGATGTTACATGTTAGATCATGGATTATTATTGACTTGATTAAGTTATGATGCATGATAATTTTTAAAGAAATTTTGGATATTGACATTGATATATTGTTTAACATTGTTATATTGTGGATGTTGTTTGGACATGAGATATTTGGATATTATGAGTATACCTAGAAATAGAAACTATTAGATGATGATATAGTTGCTGAGTAAAATTGCAAATGATCTTGTTGGTTGCTTGGATGTTGTTGTGATCCATATATCGAGATGATTTTTGAATTTTATTTATATTATTTTAGATGTTCTTATATGGCCACCATGCCGAAGGAGGTATTTTTCTTTTGAAGGTAAAAATATCACAACAAACATCTGGGGATTGGAGACCAACCACACTGGAATTCTAGATGAATTCAACAAGGTCACCATGACAACTAGTATTTTTTTTTTTTGTTTGTGTGTGTTAGGGATTCCCATGGGGGGATCACATTTAAATGTTACCAAGGGGCTATGTGTATTTATTTATTGGTTCCTTTGTTTATGATTGCATGTCTTTATTTTATGGTGCATTGACCCTTTCATTATTCATTAAATGGTGTGTAAAATTGTGAGTAATCATGTTATTAAGTTAATTAATTAAAATATGTCATAAGAGAGTAATTAATGAGAGTTGTTGGCCATGATTTAAAGTGTTATAAGTAATTTGTAAGAGATGTGTAAGTGATGTGTAAGTTAACTTTTGAGTGTGAAACACTCCACTTTCTTGAAAATTCGAATTTGTCCTTGGAGGCTGATTTTGGAGGCTTGTGGGACAAGTTAAACTTGTCCCATACTTCTTAAATTCATTTACCCACCATACATATGGTTAGAGGTTTGATTTAAGACTTTTATAATGCATTTGTGTAAGTCAAATTGTAAGTTTTAATTGCACTTTTCTTACATGGTTTAATTTCAGTCCTTTGGGGTGTGGGTTTGATTTGAGTATGTAAGTAAATTGTCATATTATCCACCCACCAATTTATTATGCATTGGAGAATGAAATTGACTTTTGGGTTGGGGTTGAGGATGTGTGATGTGGCATTCTACATGGATCTACCTCATCCTTTTCTCTTCCCTGTTTTATTAATTTTGAATTCCTTGCCTTGTTTTGGGGTTTCTCAACTTTGGAGACTTCATTCTTGGGTGAATTCCTTGTTTTTGGAGATCTTGCTTTTGGGGAAGCTTGAAGATTGTTGCATGCTTGTTTTTTGGTGGATTTTTGGATTGGTTTCTTGGAAATTACTTTTGTTTGAAACTTGGAAAACTCCATCATGGAGAGGTAAGAGCTTGGCTCTTGAAATGCTTTCCTTTTTTAAATGTAAATGTTAATGTGTGAATGTTTTGGCAAGTTTGTGGGCTGTTGGATAGATGGCCTAGGAATGGTGTAGGAGAAGAATATGGGGTTTATTTTTGGGGAGGAAAAATTGGTTTTAGGGAGGTATAAGGGTGGAGGGAGTTGGGATTTGGGTTCCACCTTACAAAGAAATACCTAGCATTTCTTTACTCGTTATGGGGTTTCATAAGAGGTTGGGAAAGCATAATAAAATGTGAGGAATAAGGGGTATTTGGGGGAGGTATAAGCAATGTAAGGGATTTGATATACTATATTTTGGTGGTTTGTAATTCAGATGGTGATACTCGTTTCCCCTTTTTGGAGGCATAAAAATCATTTCCCATAGTTTCTTTCTCCTTTTTCTTGCTTGATGAAGTCTCAGTAATGTTTTTCATGCTTTAATGTAGTTGTAAACTATATTCTGTTTTGGACTATGTTTTTATTGTAAAAATGTTGCTTGTGTGTTTGTGGAAGCTTGTTGTTGCCATGATTTGGATCACGTGTTTTATTGCATTGTGTGTGGGGCTCAGGGGTGAATGAAGAAGGATGGCTTCTCCTTTTCATTTTATGTCTCTTTTGGGTGGAGAGTGTTTCCTTTTCCCTACACTTGTGGTGATCAAATTAGAAGAATGCAAAATCTGCATGTTGTTGTTCTGGAGCTAAGAAAAAATTAGTTTTGACAGTCCCTTGTGAAATGAATTTTTATTGTAGACCTTTTCCACTTGAAGTGGATGAAATTGTATATGTTTTGTACTAGAAAGATGTTGTATTAGCTATGAAAGTGTAAATTAAAATGTGAAAGAGACATACTCCATTATATTCTTTTGAAAGCAAGAAATTGTGTTTTGTATGATGTAATTGAAGCATGAAAGAAGGAAGTTTTAAAGTTATCTTTTGGAATCAATAAAGGATTGCATAACCTTCTTGAAATTACATTATTGTATTTAATTCGATCACCTAGATGTGAGTTGTAATCTCTATTTGAAAGAAAGAAATGCATATGAAGGAAGTGTAATACTCTTTGTTTTGAAATATGTGAAAATTAGAAATCAAAGATGTATTCTATATTTTTAATAGTTAAATTGAATCAAATAAATGTTTTAGATTATAATTGGAATGAATCCTAATACGTGGAAGATGAAAATGGGGAATAGATCCTTTAAAATTTGATCTTTGTTTTGTATTTTCAAACTGGCACATACTTTATCCAAAACTGCACAGTTCGAACCTGCAACAATGAAATAACAAACTAAATGATTAAATTGAAGTAATATGTCCTAAAGGAATCCAATTCGGAAAAAATACTTAAGGAACTTCTTACAAAACTTAGTAAAAATGGGCTCAACCCTCTTACTGTCATTTTTTTGTGAATAGATGTAAATTTTCAAATTGCAAATCTATCAGAAAAATTAAATCTTGAAATCATTCTTAAATCCATCTAAGTACAATTTTCCATGTCTATTTGACATGTTGAGAGAGGAATAAGATCAAATTGAGCAAATCTTATAAGTTCAAATTTACTAGTTTGCACTGTAAAAATTTGCAGATCATTTTCTTTAATGTAAACCATTAAGGTTCATCAAAATTAAAAATTATTAAATCATGTGTTAAGAGGATGTCTAGAGATTTCC
This sequence comes from Taxus chinensis, assembly GCA_019776745.2. Lineage (NCBI taxonomy): Eukaryota > Viridiplantae > Streptophyta > Pinopsida > Cupressales > Taxaceae > Taxus > Taxus chinensis. The sequence goes on along the minus strand of CM034151.1, from coordinate 765,889,467 downwards.
AGAAAGTCCTCCATTCCCCAAAACTGAGCTCTCTATCAAAAGTTATGGCCTTCTGAAATTTTTCTTCATTTGGCATTAAAAAAATAATTCGAACTGTCAAAATAAAATTTTCGGAAATTTTCTAAATTTTCCCCGCCACCCCCGCATCCAATCAAAGGCTGCCACATGGAACCACTAGGCATTGGCATAGGGAAGGATCCTTTTTTTAACTTAGTGATTTAAACAAAATTTGGAAAATTTTCTAAATTTTCCTCAGTGGCCTGTCGACTTGTAGCCAATCAAAGGCTGCCACGTGGCGTCACAAGGCATCGGTGAGGAAGTGGGTTCCTTTCTTCCCTTTTCATTCTCTGAAAGTTTTGGGAAAATTTTCTACATTTTCCCCGATGCCCCATCATCCTACAGCCAATCAGGAGTTGCCGCATGGCATTGCGAGGCATCGGAGGAGGTGTGGGTGAATTCTACCCTTTTCACTCTTCGGTGGGTTAAATTTTTTTTATCCCCACCACCTTGTTTTCCCTGTGATGGTTTAGGAGGTGCCATTTGTCCCTTGTAAAATTGTGGAGTTGCGGGAGCAGGGTACAAATGTGGCTTTACGCCCCACACGAGAAATTTCCAAAATGTCTCCCATGGTCCTCACCGACTTGACTTCTCCTCCAAGAAAAATTTCTCCCTAGGGCCCCTAAAATTTTCTCCCCTGGGCCCGCAGGCGTGCTCTTGAGAAATAAATTCCCCCCAAGGCCCGCTGGCCCATAACTTGAGAAATATGAGGAGTTAGAAGGAATTCTTTATATCATTGGAAAGGTGAGAAAATTTCCTATTTAATGGGAATGATTTAGGGAATTTTTAAATCTGTTGATTTTGAGAAAATAAAGTTGAATCTTTAAATCATGTTAGACAGTGGGAATGGTGAGGAATTACCCTCTAAACCTAATTGAACTTTCTAACCCTAAATTTTGGCACCTTATGACCTGTAATAATTATTAATAAAAGAAAAGCATATTCTAGTGGTTTAGAATTGATCTGGAACTTGTTAGTTACAACTATTGTCTTGTAACCTGGTTGTAGACCATTTTAAACAAAAAAAAATATTCCAGAATTTTTCTAACTAATCCTAGGTTGTTCTTGGGTCTCAAGTGGGTTGTTTTTTGTGGGCATCAAAGTGGGAAATAGTGAATTTTGTATTGAATAAATGATATTATTTCTATAATTGAGTTGTGTACTTCCTTTTACTTTCAACTCTTATGATATGTAATGATTTTACAGTGAGTTAAATAAATCAATAACTTACTTAATAAAATTTAATCATAGGATATGATCAAATTTAAAATACTTGTAACTTAATAACAAAAAATCAATCATGTAAACAACAACTATGTTTGTTGTTTTTTAGTTCAACTCATTAGGTCTACAGTTATATCCTCCATTATCAAGGCTCTTCTTTAGTCCTTTACATCTCTTGTGTGACTTTGATTAAGGTGAACATTGGAATAGTAATATACGCAAGGTATTGCATTCTATAGCAACACACATAGCTATATTTTTCTTTGTCTATAGACTTACTAAAGCTTACAACCTTTAAGAAACTATATATCTTTCCACTAGTTAGGTTCATCTCATCAATATTTCCATCAGAAACGAAGTTTCGAGTTATCCATTTTTGCACAAGTGCAAAAGTTTTCAACAATAGGGAATTAAATTCTTACTACCTATGTCTTTTTTATTGATATATCTCCCATCACTAGTGAGATGAAATGTACCAATTTTTCTAGTTTTTAATAAGTATGTCATTTTTAATGTAAATTTTTAGACTCACATCTATTATTAGATGTCTCTAATATCCAATCATTATAGATTGCTACCTTGTTTGAACACCTTATCACTTAATAACTTAATATTATGCACCACTTACACACCATAACATCTTATCACTTAAATAATTCTTCATTAGATGCACCTATTTTTCATCATGGACATTTTAGTAAAAAGAATTTTTAAGATGCACCTGTTGATGCGTAATCACATCACCCCTGAATGTCTCTAACTTGATGGGTTGAAACTCGTAATGTGATTGCATAACATGGATCGTTTCCCAAAGTGTGGGACTTTGGAATCAGGAAACTTCTGTTGTATATATCTTTCCCCTTGGGTAGATATAGTCAAGTAGAAGAATATGGAAATCAAAGAAATTCAAAGCCCGATGTTTATTTCACCAAGGCATAGGAAAAAGAGTGTCGAAACGTAAATGGATGCGCCAAGGTGAAAGTTAAGGGCACAAATCAAAGGATGTCGACACGAAAAAGGATGCGCCAAGGCAAAGGAAAAAGAGTGTCAACACGTAAATGGATGCGCTAAGGCGTAGGTTAAGGGTGCACAACAAAGAGTTTCGACACGTAAATGGATGTGCCAAGGCGCAGGTTAAGGGTGCACATCAAAGGATGTCGACATGAAAAAGGATGCGCCAAGCCACAGGCAAAAGAGTGTCAACATGTAAATGGATGCGCCAAGGCGCAGGTTAAGGGTGCACATCAAAGGATCTTGACACGAAAAAGGATGTGCCAAGGAACAGGAAAATGAGTGTCGACACGTAAATGGATGCGCCAAGGCACAGGTTAAGGGCGCACAACAAAGAGTGTCGACACGTAAATGGATGCGCCAAGGCGCAGGTTAAGGGTGCACATCAAACGATGTCGACATGAAAAAGGATGCGCCAAGGTGCAGGAAAAAGAGTTTTGACATGTAATTTTCAGTGCCTATGGCGCATCTTTGGGAGGCACAACATTTTGAGCGCTGACAGGAAGCAAACCTTGGCACAGATATTCAGATGGCCATAAATTTTCACAAGGAGCTCGGATTCATGCAAGGTTGGACTTTTCGGAAATATTATGAGGTCCTATGTCCAACTAAGACTAGATATCTTTAATTGGATGAGAAAAAATTCTTAAAAATGTAAAATACTATTCGCCACTTTTTTGGTTTGCTAGGGTTCTCACCTACAACCATAATGAGATGAATTAAATGCAACCTGGAGGTGGTTGGGGTAGATTTAAAGTTCCTCTCTCTTCCCTCTCTTATTCTTCCTATAAATTTTAAGGAGGGGATTCTTTCTAAAGGTTGGAAATTCTTGTTTTGCCCCTCCCTTCTTCTCTTTGGCAGGTGAATTTGTGGAGTTCAAACCTCCCATATAAAACTATAATGCAACTTTGCCTCTTGGCACTTTGTAGTGTATTTTGTTAATCTTTGGAGAAAATAATGCATGTCTGTGGATGATTCTCAACCCTCTATGTGTTCATTTGTATCCTCTTGATCTTTCACTGCAAATCTGGTTATCTGTGCATTATCTTGCATTACATTTTAATGGTTTGTGTTTATTGGCAAGACATGTGTTCTTCATTCCTCGGTGCATCACCTTTGTAGTTTAGGTTTTATTTTATGCATCTTCTTACCCTGTCTCCTTGGAAAGTTAGTTTAGGTTTTGAGTAAACCCTCTAAATTTTTTACGTGTGCATCTGAACAGAGGAATAGGAACCGGCCTTCATCCAGAGATCTTTTCTAAATTCGCAAGGTCCCACACTTGGGAAAAGCTCCATGTTATGCAATCGCACTGAGATTCTCAACCAATCAGGTTGTAGACATTCAAGGGTGATGTGATTTTCCATCAACAACTTCTCTGGATGAAATTTGGTTCTTATTCCTCTGTTCAGATGCACACAGTCAAATTGTAGAGTATCTATCCTAAAACCTACTCTAACATGCCAAGGAGATAGGGTTAAGAAGATTTTATAAAATAAACTTATTCTAACAAAGTTTATGCACTAAAGGAATGTTGAATACCTTATTTTATATTAAACACAGACCATAAAACGTGTAATGCAATCACCTTGCACATTTAACCAAAATTACAATGAGAGATCAGGGAAATAAAATGAACATAAGAGAGGGTTGAAATCATCCACAAACTTATTTTATTGCTCTAAAAATTTTCTATAGTTCATTACAATGGCCAAGAGGAAATATTGCATCTATAGTTTAGATGGGAGGTTTGAACTCCACAAGATCACTTACAAAAAGAAAAGAAAGGAAGGGTGTAAAGAAAAAATGTCCAACCTTTAGAAAAATGTCCCTCCTTACAATATTTAGGAAGAAAATGAGATAAGGGGGAAGATAAGAATTCGAATTATTTCTTCAACCCCATAGAATGCATTGAATTCTCCTACAAAAATCATGGGTTTAATGACAAAACCCATGCCTCCATGTAATCTTCCTTTTTGGGCAAGAAGGAAGCCCATACCTTCAGTATTGGGGTAGGTGAGAAGCCTAACACCCTAAAAATGGTGGAATGTATTTATTAATTTTGAATAACTTAGTCCCACTAATTTAAAGATATCCCAAGAGCTTTCTAAAAAGTTCTTTCTTACATAAATCTGAACTCCTAGTAAACAATTATGGCCATCTGAAGGTCGAGGTGTCATTCTGTAAAAATGGTGGACTGAGAGTTCTGAAAATCCAAAATTCTTAAAGTCTAAAATTTTGGTGTTTTAGGTTTCCGAGTTTCAGACTTTGAAGTGTGATTTTTATGTTGTTATGAAATTCTAAAACCCCAAACTCTGAAACCCTGAAATTTTAAAGTCTGAGAGTCCAAACTTTTTGAATTTTAGACTTCAGAATTTCAGACATTCTTGATTACTTTTCCATGTTTGCTTGTTGAAGACTCTGAAATCCAAAACCATGAACCTATGAAGTCCCTGAAATTACGAATTCTAAAAATGCCATTGCGTTCACCCTGAAACCTGCATTGACTTCTGAAATATGAACCCTTTCGAACTTGCTTCCCAAGATCTCTAAAACCCCAAAACTTAAAAGTAGAAAATTTCAGGGTTTCAGAGTTTGGGATTTCAGACTTTGCTGCTCCCTTCTCTGTTTTTTCTCACCGAGACTTACGAAACCTTTAAAACCAAAAAGTCCAAAATTTTAGACTTTCAAACTTTGGGATTTTGGACTTTCGGGGCCATTTTTTCCATTTTTCCAAGTGAAGACTCTGAAATTCAGAAACTAGAAAGTATGAAATTTGAACTTTCAGACATTTTGATTTTGGGATTTTTTTCACTGCTCACCTACCTTTTCTCTGAAATATCGAATGTTGAAACTATGAATTTTTGGGCTTGGAACTCCATCCTTCCACTAGAGATCTGATCTCCTTTGACATTCCCTTGGCCTCCCTTTATTTTGCGACCTTGCATTTCCATTGTCAAGACTTTTTGCAAATTGATTTTTTGGAATCGAACGTGAACTCGCATGACTAAACCAACCTCTCCATTTTTCAATGTGCAAGGTTGTGTTTGTTCAATTTTTCCTAAGAGGAAAAATTGTCTAGCATGTCCTCGATCTAACATTTATTTTGTTAGGAAATGGCCATTAAGAAATTGGAGTCCTTTTAGGAGAAATTATTATTTCATCTATGGCTAATGGCTTCTTGTTTATCAATTTTAGTCTCCAAGAAGATATAAATGTTGTTTTACTAGGAGGACCATGTTGTTTAGGGAACATGTGGCTTTTCATTAAAAGATAGTACCCTAGATTTGGTCCTTTCAATAAGAACAATAATACCATCCCTTTACGGTGTATATTTCAAGAGTTACCATTACATGAGTAGGAGGATGATGTCCTACTAAATATTACCAAATCTATTGGATCTCCAATAGGATCAAATAGCTAAAAAATAGATCTTGGCTACCTTTTGAGACGTTATGTGTCTCTACTGACATGGAGCAAGAGATAGCAGATCATGTCATTCTTCAAACATGGTTTGGAGCTTAGAAGAAACTAATTATTTATGAATCCCTTTTGGTGAGATGTGTTAAATGGCATATGTTGGGCTGTTTCACAAGAAAATTCCCTTGACTCACAAACATTGGTGAAATGAGGGAAAAAGTGAGCTCTTCGCAAGCTAATAGATTTGATCCTAAGGATTATTATAAGGTTAATAAAAATTCTAGGTGCGATATGAACATGTTATCAGAAATCTTGTCCCTAATCAGAAGCACATTTATGGGGGACACCAAACTCCAAGAAAAAAAACCTCCTATTCATAGGACTCTATGGGTTCTTAAAACCCCTCTAGAAAAGTTAGACAAAATTTATGGGTTCAACTGCAAGAAAGACAACAAAGAGAAAAATATAGTATTATGATGATGTTAACATCATGAGATACTTTGATGTGAAGGGTATCTTGGTAATGCAAGAATTCCCTATCATAAATATAGGCATATATAGCTAAGTTATGGTCATTTAAAGCATAATTGTCATCATAGGTCTTATGTGTAAGTATCCACTGCACAAGATTCAACTATGGTCTCTAAGCAGACCACATGATCTAATGGGAGTTGCACTATACGTGAGATGGTTGCTAGAACAAAAGGTTTCATGAAAGGCCACAAGGAAGGAGGTAACTAGGATATGATAAGCTCATGAAGATTTGAAGTATTGATTCTAACTGTCACCTCATCAAAATTTTCATCATCCAACTCCAAGTAATAAGAAGGCATACACCCGACAAATTTGGGATGAGCAGCATTTACCATGAAGAATATCTATGGTATAGTTAAAGTTTTAATATTATTGAAACATGATAAGGAGATAATTCGAGTGTTGGGAGCTTTAATGACCCATTTTGTTGGATTGTATCATAGATACCAGGATTATTTCCCAATGAATCTTATAAATCTCTCCTTGGTGAGTGAAATTCAAACAATAACACGTGAAAGAAGTAATAGAACATATACAATGAGTCCAAGGATGCCCTAGGAGAATATTATAGGATAGAGGAAAAGTTAAAACCATGACTTTAACGTAGAAAGTCTAGGAGATACGATGATGAGTAACTAAATACATCCCAAAGGAGGCATGTGTTGGTGATCATATCCTTGACATGTGGTTCGTGTATATTTTAGTTTATCAAGAGAATAAACAAGAGCATTAATGAAATATAATGAGGCTAGAATGCTACAAAACACTTAGGTTCTACATAAGGTATGAAACACTTTACATTATTAATTTTGACTGCATTTTTACCAGGATAATCTTAGGCTACTACATTATCTATTGCATTTTCTTCATTCTTAGAAATTTCAGCAAAATTGTGAATAAACGTAGTATTAGAGAAGATATGTACCTTCTCATTATCTTGGTGGATATCTTCATGACAATCCTTTTGTTGATCCTCACCATGACCTTTGACCACCTCGGTTAAATTCACTCACATGATGGCATCATAGTCAAAATGGGAACCTAAGAAGAACTTGATGGCAACCATTTGTAGTGCACGAAAATTTTCATCAGAGTGGCCTAAATAAGCATACCACAAAAATAATTTTTTTCATCATGCCAATGATGAATAGGTTGAGAAGGATGTAAGATCGTAGTAAACATATCAGGGAATTGAATTTTTAAATCTTCCTTACTCAATTGTTAAAGATAATTACGTTTAATTTTTTTTGTTATTATATTGTTGATCAATCTTAAACATAGTAATATTTGAAGAAGTGACAAGAGGAAGAGTATCGGAGACTATGTCGTCTGTCATTTTATTATTCTTATAATGTTGCAAGATTTGTACTTTCTTGTCGGGTTGTGTCTTAGGAGGATATTTCTCTAATTCCCTCATGATATCTAGTATTTCATTTTGGTTTTTCAAATGCTTCTTCTAGGGATGTAGGAGAAAAATACGTCACCTTGTAATGAAGGCAAGCTTCAAGAGCTTAACAGAATACGTGGATGAGGATATCTTTAGCCATATTATGTTCATCTCATGTGGATAGGGTCTACCAACACTTGCTAAAATCTTGTGTTAATTCATTTTGAGAATGTTGGTAGTCGATGAAAGAAATGAAATTTTTCTCAGGTAGATCATGATATTGAAATTTGTTCACCAGGGCTATAATAAAGGACTCTATCTGAACAATGGAATTAGGAGGGAAAATATGGTACCAATCCAAAAGCATCTACAGTGAGATTTTTTTTTCTATGATTTTGGTGGCAATGTATGAATTGGTTTTGTTCCACTCATTGTGTAAGATGCAAAAGGCCTTGATGTGAAGGGTGGGATTAGAAAACCCATCACAAGAGATAGAAGGAGAAATGCCAAATATATACGTGCTAATAATGTAAGGTTCTATAGGTTTGTGTCGGACTGTTCCTAAGACCTTGTTTTGGATAGGAGGTTGAGTGAATGGGCACCCTGTTTGGTCCATTTGGAAAAGGAGGGGATGTGGTACCCTAGGAGCCTGTTGTACGGCGATTGAATAATTGAGCCATGTTGGCTTGCATTTGAAGGAATTGAATCGAAGTAGCAGATTGTTGTTTGTTAATTTGACTCAATAATGTTGAAAGAGACGTTTCATCCAGGAGGGTAACATGTCGCTTAGATTTTGGGAATGTTTCAGATATCGGTGACATTTCCAAGACATGAAACAAGAAAATAGATGTTCTTGATTTTCTGGATTAAAATGTTTTAAAAATAATTTGTATGTGATTTTTTAGTCTTTGTTAATGTTTTTTGGACATATGACGGTGGCTCAAAGAAGCTCAACATAATCATTACATGAGTTGGGGAAACCATGCCGTAGAAAAACCTTCTCACCATAACTTTGTATCTAGATGATGTTATAGAAGACTAGATATACGTGGGGTTTTCTATCTCTCCAGGTGAATTTTTCTATAATTTTTGTTTTATACATTCATTTTATTTATTTTATTTTATTCTTGTACAACTATCTAATTAATGTTAAATTTACAACACTTAACGTTGGTTTCAGTGTGGTTAAATCCTCTGTATCTCAAATAAAATGCTTGTATTATTATACAAGGAAAATGACCAGTCATTCTGCTTGGGTTTTGAAGAGATCTTAACCCAATTGGTTGGTTTTTTTTGAAATGGGTCTATATTCTCCATTCAAATTTCATATTGCTCTTAAATACATGAGAAACAAACAATAGATACAATACTTCTGAAATTATATGATTCCTATAGTATATTTTCAACTGGAATCTTATCACTTTAACGAATATTTATATTGATTTTTAAATTAGTTGTTTCTCTATAATTTTAAGAAGTGATTTTTTTATTTACAGGTTCACAATGTAATAGGTTATAGGGATCGAGTCACAAGAATAAATATAACAATCCTTTCTTGTGAGACTACTGATGAAAATGAGATGGCAGAGGATGTAAGGCCCAAGAATTTTGACGTTCTAAAACTACATTAAAGCTTAATAACTAACTAGAAAGATGCGGTAATAAAAATTTCTTTAGGTTGTAAGGATGTCAACCCTATGATATGTTTAATTAATTTCTGCCAACAAATTTGTATATTATAATAAATGGGTCAAGTCTAGGTTAATACTTAAATATTCTAAATTCAATATTAAATGTTAGTTTAATTTCCATCCACTAGAAAGGTGTCCATTAATTTCTTTTACTATGCTGAATAGTTTCCCTCTTGGGAATTAACATTCAACTCACATTTAATCAACCCTTATCCTTAGTCCTCTTAAATTATTATTTTTAATGTCCATTGGATCAATTACTAAAACATACTAGAAGGGTTACATAACTAGCTTAACATACAAGGGTATTAAGTGGCTCCATTCACCCATTTACACATGCCTTTAAATTATTTAATAGCCCAAAATATTCATTCTTACCTAACAATTGTAGGTGGCCACTAGATCTTAGGCTTCCATACTAACCCTCATTATCCTTATGGAATTTTATTAAACCTTTTTATTTTCCCTAGCCTCCTCATTTGGTCTCTTTTCTTTTGTTTAATTTGGAGGTTCGAGAAATGGAAGCCAATGGGAGCAAGGAAAGAAGCCATATAGGGATTCATTTAGAGAAATTTTTCTTAGTTTAGTTTGGAATATGGATTTATTAGTGTAATGTCTTCTATTTGAAGATTATAGAGGTTTCCACTCTAAATCTAGATTTATTATTTAGTTGATTCCATTTTAGAGTTTCCTTCTTTAACAAAACCCTACTTCATTTTTAATCTATGAGATTGAATACATTTAAAATATCATTTAAAGATTTACATGTTTAGAACAATGAATTTATGCCCCTTTGGCCTAATGTTTATTTCCTTTTCATATTTGTAGGCTTAAATTTTCCACTGATAGTGATGAAACTGCAGTCCAAAGAAGGTTGGTGGTCCTTTGAATGCTACCCTACCTAGGTGATGATTCATGAAACATTTCCTTTCCTAGGTAGAAGTTCAAATAGCATACTCTGCACAGGGTAGCAGTTCAGTTTTTTGAAAATAGAACCATCAATTCCATGAATTCTCAAAAAATAAGTTTTACAAGGGTGCTCTACGGTTTATCCTTAGTTTTAATTTAAGTGTATATAGTCTCCAGTGTAAAGGTTACACCATTTATTCATTCCATTCTAAAAATTACTAAATTTTTTTTTTTCTATTTCTATAGTAACAAGAAACATAACTACAAGATCATTCTTATTTTCTTCTAACAAAATTTCTTTCAAGTTTAAAAGTAGGAATGAAGCTTAATCTATCTCTAGTATTAATGTTTTTCTTCACAACCAAATGTAATTTTTCAACAAAATAACTCATTATAATTTATTGCATCTTTCCATTACTGCTATAATCATTTATTCAACTAAAAAAAACTCTATTTCACATTCATATTTATTAAGAGTACATTGTTAATGATTTACATCTTCTATGTTCTTCCTTCATTCTTACAATAATGTATCTTCAACAAAAAATAATGAAATTTATTTTTCTTTGAGCATAGCTCATTTGTTCCAATGTAAGGAGCCTTCCTTTCCACAATACATTACAAATTAATAAACAAAATATTCAATACAACTTTTCTTTCAAATACAATGCTACTAGTCTTCCATCTTAAGTGGGAATCACAAGAAAAGTTTCTACAATGAAGGATTTCCTTAACTTCAACAAATGCTCCAAGTCCCAATTTATAAACAAGAGCTCCACAATTTCTTCACTTTAATCAAAACAACAAAAATGGGGTAGAGGAAACACTCTCCACATAACCAATAATCCAATGAGGAGGATAATATATCATCCTCATTGGCCCCCGAGCCCCAACCAAAATGTAATAATGGATGGATACAACTCATGAAAATTAACACAATGCTTTTACATCACAATACATATTTTCAAAACCATTTAAAAACACATTCAAACACAATATACAATCACAAAAATGAAACTGTGAAAATACCCAAGGCTTGAAAATGCAAAGCCAATGGAGAAAGGATCTATGGGAAGATCAATTATGCCTCCTAAAGGGATTAGGGTTCCAACCTAAATCCCTCCAAAATACATCTCAAACCATTATGAAACTCTTATGGCTCCCTCAAGATCTTCTTATTCCTCCCACATTATTTTATACCTCCCTACAATTCTCTTATGTCTCCATCAAAAGAACCAAGTAAGAAATGCAAACATTTTCTTATCAAAGGTGGGGCATGCAACCTAAAATCCCTTCCAAAAAATTAAGTAAACTCTTATGCCTCCCTACGATAAAAAAATCCCTATAGCCTTCTTCACATCATACTTAGGCATTCTACCCAAGATCCAAACAAACACATAAATAACTCACATACATGCAATACACACATATAAAAACAAACAACTAAAAACAGTGTAGCTCCTACCTTTCTATAGTAAGAACTTGATCAAATAATCACACTCCAAGCTACTTCATGATAAATCCAACTCTAACAAGCTCCAAGACTTCAACAAGAACTCCAAAAAATATCTAACTCCAAAAAATGCACATGCACAATAAAATGAAGTAAACCCCAAACAAACATATAAACTTTCATATATAGAAAAAGGGAAGAGGAGGGTGATGTGGCTCCATGTAAGATGTCACTTCACTAATCCTAAACTCCACATCACAAGTCAAACCTCAACCCCAATTCACAATAAATTGGTGGTTGAGAGAAATGACAAGCTTCTTACACACACAATCTTAACCCACACCCCTAAGGACATAATTTAAGACCTATGTAAGAAAAGTGCAATAAATGTAACTTTTTGTCTTAGAAAACACATAATGGGGTCTATTTTTGAACCCCCAATTCAAAGGTAGGGTTGTTATATGAAATTAAGATGTGCAGAACAATCTTAACTTGTTCCACAAGCCTCCAAAAATAGTCCTTAAGCCCAAATACGAATTTACCATGTAAGTTTAGGGTGTACAACACTCAAGGTCACATACACTCAACTTAAATCGAAAAAAATTCAAAGGAACAACTACTCTAATAAATGGCCCATTTTGTCATATCCCTAAATATCTTAATAAACAGGATTAATTGAATTAATTTAGGCACATTAATCAACAATGATAAAAATGGATTACATCACAAATTAAATTGCATACTTCACAATTAAATAAAGAAAAGGGAAAGATTTGAACACAAAGCCCATATGCTCACGATTGGAGGTCATCCCCCCCATGAATACCCTCTAGAAAAAAAAAAAAAACAACAACATTACACAAGTTACCATGGTGACCTTTGTTGTATCCATCTAGTATTCCAATGTCATTGGTCTCCAATCTCCCTTTTGATTTTTGTGATATAATTGCCTACGAAATCAAAAAATACCTCCTTCAGACTCATGGCCGCATAAAACATATTAAAGATAAAATATATGCATATAAATCAATAACCATACTCATATAGATAAAGCATCATCTCAACTAAACAATGTTATCATTTTTCTAAACTTTTCAACAACATCTCAATTCTATCTTTTATCAATATCAGTAAGATTACAAGATTAGTTCAAATGCTAAATCCTAGTCAACATGATGACAATTACAAATGTTAGTAATATATTTGTTAACAATACATCATCAACATCAATATAAAATGTCTATCTATGTATCTAAGAGTCCACACAAATCATACTATGAGTCATAATCCATCAATACTCAGAATATCTCTATCACCTAACATCATGCCAAACCAAAATGATACAATAATATCGATGTCTATAGTCAACAGTAATCGAAATCAAAATATAATAAGTGTTGAAGAGGAGTGGGCATTATAGAGGCCATGGTGGTCTAATAGAGATATCTCTTTGAAGAGGAGTGGACATAATATTTGGGTGTTGATCGTGTACAGAGATGGCTCGAAGAAGATCGATATAATAGTTTCAAGGGTTCGGGAAACCATGCCGCATAAAAACCTTCTCACCAAAACTATGGATTTGGATGACATTATTCAAGATAAGATTTAAATGGAATTTTCCACCTCTACAGTTGAATTTTTCAATAAGTCTTCTTCTATACATTTTTTTTATTTATTAAAATTAATTTCGCTAAAACTATCCAATTACTGCTAAATTTACAATGCTAACTTGGGTTTAAGTATGGTTAATGTGTTTGGATCTCAAATAAAATGCTTATATTATTATGCAAGGAAAATGACACGTCTAAAATCCCATTTAGGATGTGTCCGTTCTCAATGTTTTACTTTGCATTTTGAAGAGCAATTAACCTGATAAATGGGTTTGTTTGATATGGGTCTATTTTTCCCATTCAAATTTCATTTTCATCTTAAATACATGGGAAAGAAACAACAAATATGATAATTTTGAAAATATGTAAATTCATATAATATATTTTCAACTGGAATCTTTGTGTGGAAATATCGAATGTTAACAATAGGGGAGTGAATGTTAGGAATATTAGATATTGTGAACATTAGATATTTATATATTTGTGTGGTGTGTGTGCAAATATACATTATATATTAGTGTGAGAAAAATAAAAGATTGTAATATTATTAATATGAGTCATAAAACAACTCATTATATAAAACCTATATTATTAATATGAGATATGTTTTCTCATATTTAATAATATTACATTTTATTTATTCACCCATATATATTATCTCCATGATAATATATATTACATTTAAAACATTAACCAATGTAAACAATATAATAAGTTTACAATTACATTATATAATTGCACAAATCAATAAGAGACAATGTTGCAGAATGAAGATAATTAACATAAGCAAAAAATAAGAGCAAAAATATAATAAACACACTATATTATTGATTGAATAATATGAGCAATTACATGATGAGAGAGCTTACAATATATAGCCTTTCCATTTCCTATAAACAAGGAGATGAGGCTTACCAATATTATCCCACTAATCTCTCCTAGAGAATCTCTCCTATGATCACTCACCACTATTCTCTCATATATCCCACCAATATCTCCACACACAATAATCTACATGAGTTGTTTATTCAACAAACTCACAACTAATACAATATCCTATATTATTAATAATGAGTTGTTTTATGACTCATATTAATAATATTAGAATCTTTTATTTTTCTCACACTATTATATAATATATATTTGCACACACACAAATACTATATTATTGATTGAATAATATGGAGCAATTACATGATGAGAGAGCTTACAATATATAGCCTTTCCATTTCCTATAAACAAGGAGATGAGGCTTACCAATATTATCCCACTAATCTCTCCTAGAGAATCTCTCCTATGATCACTCACCACTATTCTCTCATATATCCCACCAATATCTCCACACACAATAATCTACATGAGTTGTTTATTCAACAAACTCACAACTAATACAATATCCTATATTATTAATAATGAGTTGTTTTATGACTCATATTAATAATATTACAATCTTTTATTTTTCTCACACTAATATATAATATATATTTGCACACACACAAATATATAAATATCTAATGTTCACAATATCTAATATTCCTAACATTCACTCCCCTATTGTTAACATTCGATATTTCCACACATACACTCCCCTAATGTGAACAATGTAGAGAAAAACATTCACACGTCTTCTACAGCTTGCCTGCCTCTGCATGCTCATGATCTTGGTATGCTGAACCTCTGTTCAACAAATACGAACCCCTGTTCGACAATAACGGACCTCTGTCCTAGGTACGAGCCCCTGCTCATGAACCTCTGTTCATCCTCTTCAAGAAAAACATGACGCTGCTTTTTCTTGTGCTTTTATCTTTCTACTATCACATATTTACATCAGGAGGTTATAAAAGGAAATACAATTCTGAACAGGAATGTGACATCTGTTCTTATTACAAACAATGAAACACACAACTGAAATACTTGGCCACCAAATCAATACTGCGGCCTCGTCGATGGTGCCTGACGAGAGGTCGCTGATTGCCCTCCTTCCTCCGTTGCCTCCAGCCTCCATCGCGATGATGTTAACTCAACTGAATTTATCTTTGAGGCTCATTTTACAATTCTATTAGGTGTCAGTTTCAACCGATAATGCACCCTTACAATAATAATCAGCTTTATATTTATCCAAAATAATAAAGCATATCAGATTTTAATTGCTAGAAATCAGTCACTATTTTTTTTTAATTTTTTTGCAGAATAATTAGAAACCGTCTGAATTGTTTCCACGATTTTTCGTAAAATAAGAAATGGGTTTCTGTAATTTTTTGACAGAAGTTTTAAATAATACAAAGTAACAACCCCAAAAAAATTTCAGAAAATTTCGAATCTGGGTTTTTGAGAAAAACGTGAATTACCAGTCATTTTTTTTTCAGATCAGAATTCCGAAAATGGCAATGAAAGCTTCAAAACTCTCATATCTGCATCTTAGAGGCTGCGGTTTTGTCCTGCAATGAATCTCATAAATTTCCCTAGCCTGCTCTGATACCAGATGATGTGAAATTGATAGCTTATCTATTATAAATAAGCAACAATTACATTATATAATTGCACAAATCAATAAGAGACAATGTTGCAGAATGAAGATAATAACATAAGCACAAAATAAGAGCAAAAATATAATAAAACACACTATATTATTGATTGAATAATATGGAGCAATTACATGATGAGAGAGCTTACAATATATAGCCTTTCCATTTCCTATAAACAAGGAGATGAGACTTACCAATATTATCCCACTAATCTCTCCTAGAGAATCTCTCCTATGATCACTCACCACTATTCTCTCATATATCCCACCAATATCTCCACACACAATAATCTACATGAGTTGTTTATTCAACAAAACTCACAACTAATACAATATCCTATATTATTAATAATGAGTTGTTTTATGACTCATATTAATAATATTACAATCTTTTATTTTTCTCACACTAATATATAATATATATTTGCACACACACAAATATATAAATATCTAATGTTCACAATATCTAATATTCCTAACATTCACTCCCCTATTGTTAACATTCGATATTTCCACACATACACTCCCCTAATGTGAACAATGTAGAGAAAAACATTCACACGTCTTCTACAAGCTTGCCTGCCTCTGCATGCTCATGATCTTGGTATGCTGAACCTCTGTTCAACAAATACGAACCGCTTTTCGACAATAACGGACCTCTGTCCTAGGTACGAGCCCCTGCTCATGAACCTCTGATCATCCTCTTCAAGAAAAACATGACGCTGCTTTTTCTTGTGCTTTTATCTTTCTACTATCACATATTTACATCAGGAGGTTATAAAAGGAAATACAATTCTGAACAGGAATGTGACATCTGGTTCTTATTACAAACAATGAAACACACAACTGAAATACTTGGCCACCAAATCAACACTGCGGCCCTCGTCGATCTTCTACAGCTTGCCTGCCTCTGCATGCTCATGATCTTGGTATGCTGAACCTCTGTTCAACAAATACGAACCGCTTTTCGACAATAACGGACCTCTGTCCTAGGTACGAGCCCCTGCTCATGAACCTCTGTTCATCCTCTTCAAGAAAAACATGACGCTGCTTTTTCTTGTGCTTTTATCTTTCTACTATCACATATTTACATCAGGAGGTTATAAAAGGAAATACAATTCTGAACAGGAATGTGACATCTGTTCTTATTACAAACAATGAAACACACAACTGAAATACTTGGCCACCAAATCAATACTGCGGCCTCGTCGATGGTGCCTGATGAGAGGTCGCTGATTGCCCTCCTTCCTCCGTTGCCTCCAGCCTCCATCGCGATGATGTTAACTCAACTAATTTATCTTTGAGGCTCATTTTACAATTCTATTAGGTTTCGGTTTCAACCGATAATGCACCCTTACAATAATAATCAGCTTTATATTTATCCAAAATAATAAAGCATATCAGATTTTAATTGCTAGAAATCAGTCACTATTTTTTTTATTTTTTTTTGCAGAATAATTAGAAACCGTCTGAATTGTTTCCACGATTTTTCGTAAAATAAGAAATGGGTTTCTGTAATTTTTTGACAGAAGTTTTAAATAATACAAAGTAACAACCCCAAAAAATTTCAGAAAATTTTGAATCTGGGTTTTTGAGAAAAACGTGAATTACCAGTCGTTTTATTTTCAGATCAGAATTCCGAAAATGGCAATGAAAGCTTCAAAACTCTCATATCTGCATCTTAGAGGCTGCGGTTTTGTCCTGCAATGAATCTCATAAATTTTCCCTAGCCTGCTCTGATACCAGATGATGTGAAATTGATATCTTATCTATTATAAATAAGCAAACAATTACATTATATAATTGCACAAATCAATAAGAGACAATGTTGCAGAATGAAGATAATAACATAAGCACAAAATAAGAGCAAAAATATAATAAACACACTATATTATTGATTGAATAATATGGAGCAATTACATGATGAGAGAGCTTACAATATATAGCCTTTCCATTTCCTATAAACAAGGAGATGAGGCTTACCAATATTATCCCACTAATCTCTCCTAGAGAATCTCTCCTATGATCACTCACCACTATTCTCTCATATATCCCACCAATATCTCCACACACAATAATCTACATGAGTTGTTTATTCAACAAACTCACAACTAATACAATATCCTATATTATTAATAATGAGTTGTTTTATGACTCATATTAATAATATTACAATCTTTTATTTTTCTCACACTAATATATAATATATATTTGCACACACACAAATATATAAATATCTAATGTTCACAATATCTAATATTCCTAACAATCTTATCACATTAATGAATATTTATATAATATTCCCTTATAAACAAATCGAATATGTGTCCTAACTTAGCAAATCCTAAATTCCCTACATTAAAATTGTCTTATTAATAAAATATTGATAATGGTGTACACCGAGGATAAATATAAAAATATCTATAACCTAAAAACCCTAAAATTTCATTATTTTAATTGTCATATCAAAGAAATATTGATAAAAGGCATACAACACATACAAGGTGGCATTTTATTTATTTATTTTGGCCCTCTGTAAAAAATTTTTATTGCTGTTAATTTTTACCATCTCATCTAACCAGGGTTCTAAGTCACAAATAAATACACACCCCATAATCTATGTATCTCACCTCAAATGCATGTCACACCTTGTAGTAAAGGACCTCCCCTCTTTCTAGAAAAAAACATTGATCGGGAGTTGCTATGTTGGGTGCCAATATCTTCATTCTAAATGATGTGTTTCGAGTCTCTTTCATATATTAAAATAGACCAACTAAATGTTAGCTTATTTCTTATGATCTATTTAACACACACCTTCACTATTTCCTTCAAATATAAGTTTATATTGGTGTTTTTCCATACCATATTGAGGTATTTCTTATATGCTAATGTTGTTTTAATGAATTTGAATATTTGTAGACCAAATTAATATTATTTAATTTTCCAATCAGTAGATGTAAAATCCATTCCTGTTTCATTCATTTCTGATGATGGTCACATGTTACCGTTATTTTGAATTCCCACGTGTTGTTTAAATGTTTTTTGTTGTCTAGTGCCAACGATGACATTATCACTATTTTATCATAAATGTAAAGGTTATATATACGTACAATGCATGTTAGATGTGGGTTGGGGTGTGGGGGGTGGTCTGATAGGTGGACATCCTCCAAAGAACCACCACAGACCATGAACCTGTATGTGTTATATCTTTGATTTGATGATATTGTTAATGCCTTTTTAATCCTTTCATAAGCCTAAAAGGGTATTACTGATTATATTTAATGAATTTCATTTACTCTAATTTAAATGTTGATGTCCTTTGTTGGCCCATGCTAAGCTCAAAAAATTAAACTTTCCTATGGCAAGAGAAATAATCTTGTCGAGAGAAGTTACTTATGGTAATCTCGAATGCTAATAACTCATAAATTTTATATTTGTGTCCCAAATTCCATATCCCGCTCCACTTCCACATAATGTATCTATTTTTCCTTTGAGTAAAACCTAGGGTTATTTAATTGTGTGGACAAAACGAAGATAGATTGTTTTGTGGTTGGATGAAACAAATGATCTTACACAACAAAAACAATTCGAATACTTGTTCGCATATTAATACACCAAAAGGTGTTTTCACTAAGGGAAAGACCTGGCTAGCAACTAACAAGTGCAAGAAATTAAAGGGACGAGACAACTTTTGTAATTTTTATCCATGTGTAGACACTTAATAAAATATTGTCATCATTCAATTTCACTTCCCCCTACTCCGCTGACATCACCTTCGTGAAACACATTTCATGTAATTTCCATGTATGAACCCCACGAGTTTCCAAGTATTTCTCTTCTATATCATCACTATTTTTTTACCAAAAATGTTCTCAGTTGTAGTTTCTTTAAGAAAGGATGAACATGGATAGGAGTAGTTGGTGATAGTGAAAGGTTTTCCATCAGCTAATAGGGATGCAAGCGACAATTAATTTCTTTTAATCATCTTCATGGAATATTCCTTAGAGGTTTTGCATGATTACATTGTAAGTGGTCTTTAGTTTGAGTTACTATAGGCAGAGGTGCTAGGTACTCTAAATCAGTGAATATTATTATTTTTTAAAGAACAAACATGGAAAATGACATCATATTACAACCATCAAAATTAAGCGGACAAGCTTCTCCTCATCAATACTAAAATGGCCATATTTTTCCATTGTATTTAGTGTCTCACTATAGTAATAACCACTTTCACATAAACCCATCAAGGATGAAATGGAAAATTTGAAACCCTTTTAAAAATAGAAATTTCAAAAAGATGAAATGGGACCATGTTACCTTCATCATTTAATTTTACCATTTGTACTTGAAATTTTCCACAATTTTTTTTAAAAATTGCATTCCAACAAAACAAGGATCAAGGACCTGAGATAAAGTTACATAAATTTTGTTAAAATATAAAAAATATTATACCATGCTGATAGTTTTCTTAGTTGTATCGAAAAAAATGCTTTCTATTTGTATGTCTCATATTACTCATTGTTTCTTTTGTCGTGTCTCACATCTATTCTATAGGTCAATATGAAATTTTATGAGAGGGAACCTTAATAATGTCTCAACATTATCCTCTCCCAATTCCTACTCCTCCCTCTAACCCCCTCTTCTACAACCCTCTTCTTTCTTATATGTTTTGGTCCCTCTATTGGTACCCAAATTGATTATCCCTCAAAAGTTGAGTAGCATCACAGGTTTGGCAGGAAGCTTAGAGACAAGTAGAGATATAGTGTGTCATTTTGTATCCGGGGATGAATTGTAGCTTGCTCTTTGTCTCTCAGATGTGGAGGAATGGGTAGTACCCTCAAGAGGATTTGACCTATCTTCACTACTTTATGGTTTTACCTTTCAACCAGGGTGAAATGACCCTTTTTTTAGCCTAAGGTTTATGGAGGAGATGGAGATATCCTTCCTTGTGAGATTGTTAAGAAGACCTTGAAGAAAATAAGATCAATGAAACAAAAACTAACTCTCACGAGTTGTCACTGTAGATAATGGAGATATTCTCTTAAGTAACTTGGTTCAGGCCACTAAAGATAATGAAAACCTGATTGTTTCTGTATGTTTTAGTAGTAAAAAATATGCATTTGTATACACACATGACAAACAGGGGTAGTACAGGTAGGATTTTTTGTTTTTTAAATGAATTTTTTGTTGGAGGTGTAACAGGATAAATTTGATTATACCAGATCTTTGGAAGGAATTTACAAAAATTAGAAACTTCACAACAGAAAAATTTAGAGCAGTCAAGACATTCTTTCAACTAGAAGGTGTTCTTCAATGGACGCTCAAATCAGTACGTTTTCACATTATCTTTAAGACTCCAATATGAATGCTTAGATTAGAAGACTCAATTAAACACTATAGTTTCTAATTAACCATGCCTAAGGTATACCCAAAGAATTACAGACAATATTTATCAACAAATGAAAGTGAATTGATTTTAAATTTATTCATCTCATCCAAGATGAAGGATATTCCTGAAATGAAATTGCAAATACCATTAAATTGTCACAGAGACGTGATACTGTGTGATTTCACAAAAAAATCAGTATAAGATTGCAATAGGAATGAATAGAAATCTTTGATGACATTCTGAAACAAAGCATACACTAATTTCTCAGAGTCAACACATAATAACTCAAATTTGATTACACTTATCAAGAGGGGAAATTTTATAGAACAATCTCATATCTTGTCAATGGATTTACACTCATAACCACCTTGACACGGTCAATTTTAACACAAAATAGATATACAGGTTTCTCCAAAAGTCCTTAAGAAAGATGGGCTCTATCAAGATTTTCTCTTAGAAAATCAGTTCTGACCTCTAACACCCCAACATTCCAACCCTTTTCACTGCAAATTCATGTCTATTTATAACATTTTACAATAGTTCCTTTTCCCCCCAAAACCGAAAACATTCAAAGCACCATTTGCATGTTGTGACTCAAGAATCAGATTTACAAAAAAGATGTCAGGTTTGTAGAGGGAAAATCTCTCCAAATATTTCTAGTACTCAATTCTTCACCTAGTAGAACACTCTTCCCTTTACTTGCCAACCACCTCAACCCCTAATCTGTCAAATCTAGTTCTTTGCATGCCCAGGAAGGAAGAATGGAAAATCAAATCAAACTTGATAGCCACATTTCGTCTTAATGGTACAAGACGTCCCTGGATGTTCCTCACCAAACCAAGATATCAACAGGTATTTTGCATGCCAAGGAAAGAAAAATCAAGTCAAATCTGACAGTTACAATGCATATTTAATGGTGAGAGACATTTACAGACCTTCCCCACCAAACCAGGCTACCAGATTAATGTTCCTTTTTATTTGGTATGTAGGAGACTCCAAGAAATGATAAAAAATAATAAGAATACGCATCCCCACGAGCTCTAGAGTGAAAATGGAGGAAAAATCAGATACAGATGGATGGCTGTCATTTATTTCTATTTTGAATTTGGACTGTCCATGTGGGAGATCCACTTTTAAATGGGCCTGCGGGTTCCTTTTTTCCTTTTACGACTTTTTGAAAAATGTAAAATTGTCACATTTTGCTTCACACCTCTACCCTTAAGGAATGAGCCTGACATGTGTCCTAAGGTGGGTCCTAAAGGAACCGCAGCCAAATTCTGGTATTTCACCTCTTTTTTTAGAAAAGGAAAAATTTCCAAGTTTTCCCTGCAGCCCTTCCTTTCCACTTCTAGTCTCTGATGTGGGTCGCAGTGGAACAACGCTTCATTTTACACTTTTAACTCCCATCTCCACAAAAGGAAAAATTTCCAAATTTCCCCCAAAATTCCAGACCTCCGCCATTGAATATAATTTTTTTTGACCATTCTCTATCGGGCTTGCGGGCCATTTTGATATTTTAATACTTTTGATGACAAGAGGAAAAAACTTCAAGTTACCTCCGATGGTCCACTTCCCCACCCCTTTGACTTTTTAAACTGCCACACATCACAATGGCACATCTTGAAATGGTCCCCAAAATTTGATACCTTGAATGAGAGTGTGCTCACCACGTGTCCTTGCATGGTAAAATTTGTTTGAAGACTTGAAGCTTAGCGGAAGGCGCCATGTGTCAGGGTATAAGGAAATTTCCTTTGGCCATTGAAAAGTCCACGTAAAATGTAAAGTGAGCAGAGGCCTCCAAGTTTCCTCTTGGCACTTCTTTGAAATAATATTTCAAGGGCCATTCCTCAAACATGCACGGTCTCTCCAAGTGTCCCAAGCCTCTCAAAACCTTTTGAAAAAAGAATAAATATTGGAAGACCCAGAGGAAGCCTCTAGGTGTCTTCATGATGCAATTTCAAAATGGAGCCTAAGAACGGAGACCCTGAATGAGCATGGGCTCACCATGTGTCCCTATTCTGCCAAACTGTACCAGATGCATAAATTTTTGTAAGTCTGGATGAAGTAGTGGAAGACTCCACGTGTCCTCCCAGTGTAACTCTAAGGCTAAACGAAAAATTTAATCTTCAAATGAGCATCTTTCCTCCACATGGATTGATTTTGGGATGAGGTGATCTATAGAATTTTTACAGTGACCCATTCAGCCGCATCCAACCAAAAGGGGCCATGTATCAACTGATGTAGAGATGTGAATTTGACAGGGAAAACTCATGTGTCAAATCGTAAAATGCAGAAAAATGACCATTTGAGCTCGAAGATGAAATTTTCCCCAAGGAGAGAGAATTTAGAAATGTTACAAGGCTCAAAAACATTCCCCTAAGCTACATCCATTCATTTTTCTTCAAGTACTTAGGGTAAAAATGATAAGGAAAACAAATCCTTTAACACTGTTTAGACACTGACCCTGACACTATTGATCATATTTTGGACATAATTATGTTTTGATATAGTATGATGTGTATATACTAGCTCATGGATACCTATGGACATTATCATGTTTTGATTAGCATGATGGTTAGATGTTAGACTATGGATTAATATTGATCTAGATTCAGTTATTGTGCTTGAGGATCATTGAGACATTTTTATTATTATGATTATGTGGATGATGATATACTAATTGACATAGACAGGTTATTGATGTTAATTTTAGACATGTGACATTGATTATTATGAATAGCTCTAGCATAGAAATATATTGGATGATGATATAGTTACAAATTGAATTTTAATGATAAATATTGAATCCTTGATATTGTTATGATTTAAAATTAATAATTTTATGTTGCTTATATCATTTGAATGTTCTGATGTGGCCACGAGGCCGAAGGAGGTATTTTGCATTTCGCAGGTTAAAACCACAACAATGTTGGGGGACTGGAGAGTAACCATATTGGAATTCAGTGTGAAATAAACAAGGTCACCATGGAAACTGTGTTTGATTTTGTGTTTAGTTGTTAGGATTTCCCATGGGGGGATCTCCATTATTGTGACCATAGGGGCATATGTGTGTTTTTATTATGTGTTCCCTTTTTAAATATTGTTGTGTGTATTTTATTTGTAATGTGCTTTTGTTTTAATTATTTAAAAGTGATAGTATTATGTGAGAGTCATATAGTTAAAATTTAATTAAATTAAATAGGATGTGGAGGGTGAAATTAAATGTTATTGTCTTGGTTGAAAGTGAAATTTATTTATATTTTATAACCATATGGAAATTAAATTTGATGGTTGTGTCTAAAAATTGTAAAAAAATAAATGTCATTAAAATAAATGCATTTTAAAAGAGTGTGTAACTTACCAAGTATGGGTTGTGTAAGTGAAGTGATAGATTGTGTAAGAGGTTGTAAGGCTGATTTTGGAAGGTCAAACACTCCTTCCTCTTTGAAATTCGAATTTGAACTTGGAGGACAAATTTGGAGGCTTGTGGGACAAGTTAAACTTGTCCCACACCTCTCAAAATTCTCCACCAACCATGCCTATTAATTTGGAGTCAAAATCAGATTATTTTATTGCATTTTGACATGTTTTTATGTAATTATTGATTGCACTTGTCTTACAAAATTTAAATGCATTTCTTCTGGGGTATGGGCTACATTGTGTATGTAAGTAATTTTTTCATTTTCATTTATTATGATTTATTTTCCCTTGATGTTGAATGCTCTTGGGATGAGGAACAATGATGTGGCATCCCACTTGGAATCCACATCATCCTCTCCCTCCATCTCCTTTAAAAATTAAAATTTCCTCTCATTTGAGGTTTTTGAAAGTTGGAGATTACACTCTTGGGTCAAATTTCTCTTGACTTTTTGGGAGCTTCCTTGGTGGAAGAAGTGGAATTACTTGTGCATGAATTCCCCTTTCTGATTTGGGACTGGTTTTTGGTGAATTAAAGACTGCTATTTTCGGAAGCAAGTCTCCATTATAGAGAGGTAGGCTCTTACTTTTTTTATAAAAAAAATTGATGTTTCTTTTTTCTCTTTTAGCATGATTTGAATGTGTTGTGTTTGAAATTTTTTTTTAGAGGGATGGGTAGAATGCTTAGGGCATGTTGTGGAGAGAAGACTATGAGGTTTATCAGAGGAGGGATAAGGGATCTACCATTGTTACTTGTTCTTGGGAGGGAGTGTTGGTTTGGGATCCACCTAGGAAAGGAAATTGCTTGCATTTCCTACTTTGGGGGAGGTATAAATGATAAATTTGGAGGAGGGATAAGGAGGGATTGAGGAGGGATAAGGTTTATGGGATTGCTATGATCTTGGTTGTTTGTTCTTGGTGGATGCCCAAAATTCAACTTGGGAGGCATAAGGAGACCTCCATAGTTCTTGCTCTTGCTTGGCTTGCTTGCTTGGAGAAGGAGCCTTTTTTTTTCTGGAATTTATTGTTGTAGTTGAGAACTACATCTTCTTACTGTGTTTTTTTTGTGTTTGTGAAATTATGCTTGTATGTGAAGAAGCCATGTTGCCATGCGTTGAATTATCATGCTCCATTTCAGTATGGTTGGGGCTCGGGGGCCAATGGGGAAAGATGGCTTCTCTTTTCCCATTGGATGTCTTGGTTGGGTGGAGAGCGTTGCCTTTTCCCCTTCCTTGTTGTGATTAAAAGTAAAGGATGAATAAATCAACATGTTGTTGTTTGGAGCTTGGAGAAATCAGTTTGACAGTCATTTCTTTGAGCAGTTTTAACGTAACCCTACCCACTTCAAGTGGATGAATGTAATTTATATAGATATGTGAAATTTTTACCTTGTTATTGAAAGATGTAATCAAATTTGAGGAATGTAGAGAAGAATTCTAATTCTCTGTTTTACTTGTAAAGAAATGAAATCGAAATGATATACTTGTATTCTTTTAGAAATCATATGGCTATTATATTATACAAATTCTATTTTAGAAAAGAGACTACGTATAAAAGAAATGACAAAAGCTTTATATTTTGAAATGAGTTTTGAATTAGAACAATATGCACATTTAGTTGATAAATTGCAAAATTAGTTTAGAGGAATAAACTCACTATTTTAAAGTTAAAACTGGTAATGTGCATTTGATTAAATGAACAGTTCATATCCATACTTCTCATTTAATTTAAAAATAGCTTATGTTACTACGTCAGGACTACACCCAACTCAAATTGACAAAGTAAACTCGAGGAAACAATCCAACAAATTCAAATTTTGAAACAATCCCCTTCCTAGATCGTTTTTTTGTCCCTTTTTGGAGAAAAATGCTACTTCATTAAATTGATCAAATTGACACCTTTAAAACATTCTAATTCTTCCCTGAGTTGATCCTCCATGTCTGTTTGACATGTCGAGTGAAGGAAGAGTCCAATTTTTATAAAATTTGCAAGTTTAAAACTACCAGTTTGTAACTTAAAACCCTGCAGATAGATTTATTAAAATTGACCCTCTAACCTTCATCAAATTCCAAAATTTATGTTTTTTTTGCAAAGAGGATTCTGAGATATTTCCGGAAAGTCCAAGTTTTCCAAAAATGGAGCTTCTTATCAAAAGTTATGGCCATTTGAAGTTTTACTTCAAAAAGGCCACCCAAAACAAAAACAAAATAGTTTGATCTTAGAAAAATTTAAATTTTGAACTTTGGAAAAATTTCTCAAAAATTTCTACGGCCCCGCCACCATCTCATCTTATCAGAAGTTGCCACATGGCACCTTGGAGGGGTGGGCCCTTAATAAAAACTTGACTTTTTGAAAATTTTTCCTTGGGAAAATTTTCACAAATTTTCCCCGCAACCCCGCGGCCCCCATCTAATCACGTGTTGACACGTGGCAGGGAGGGCCCGTGGATTTAGAAATGAAAACTTAACATTTTTCCTTTTTGGAAAAATTTCACTTTTTCCTCCGCTGACCCTCATCCCCACGGCCAATCACAAAGCGCCACGTGGCCATTTGAGCAAGTGCAGAGGCATGGAGGAAAATTTTCCTTTGGAAAAATTGAGACTTTGGTTTTGGGAAAAATTTCAAAATTTTCCCTGCGACCCACTATCCCGCACTAATCACGTGATGACACATGGAATTTGGGAAAAATTTCCCAATTTTCTCCCTAACCCCGTAGACCTCCAAGGGAAAACTTTCCCCTAAAACTCCGCCCGGCCATAACTTGAGTTTTACAAGGAGTTAGGAGGACTTCTTTATATGGTTGGAAAGGTGAGGAAATTTCCTATCCAATGAGCCTAGTTCAGAAAAGTTTTTATAACTCTAAGTGTGAAAAATCTATTTGAATTTCAGGGCTTGATAGAGAGCAGACCTGGCGATAAATTTCTCCCTGAACCTTAGTAAAACTTATAACCTCTAAATTGGAACCTTGTAAACTTGTTATAAGATAAAGATAGAAATCTTGTGTTTGGTTAATTAGAATCTATTCCGGAGTCTATCTAGTTTTCAAACTAGTATCTTGCTACTTGTTTGTAGACCCTTCTTACAAAAAAAAATTATTCCATAATTTTCCTGGTTTGTTTCCTGGCCTCAAGTGGTAGTCGAAACAGGCATTACACTTGGTATCAGAGTGAAGGTTTAAAAGCTTGGACTATTGGGCACACTCAAAACATTGAGACTTGAAACCTAAAACTAGCAAATTGATAATCTAGAAAATAAAACTAATTTAAAATTGAACATGTTAGTAAACTTAGAAAACTGAAGAAAACTCAAGGTGATGAACTAACTCCCACTCTGGTCTGTGCAGGGAGCTCAGATGGAGTAGGAGGAACATTCACAGAGGCTCAGAGTCACCACCACCACCACCAGTAGACCAGGGTTTAGTAGCTATCCTACCATAAATTTTACAGACCCTTCAGGATGTTAATGCCACCTTATGTGGAGGATAAGTAGGAAGGCACTCAAGCAGATAGGACATAGATACTTCCATTCAGGGACATGCACCTCCTCCACATGGTGAGGAGGGTGGAGGAGAGAATTTTCATGGAGAGTCAGCTAGAGCAGAGTCTCCTTTGAGGGGACATGGTGACCATATTTTAGGATAGAGAGAGAGGTCTCGGAGCCCTAGGCTCAGGGATGAGCTTATAGAGAGGCCCAGAAGCTGTCAAACCACGACTGTAGATCACATCAGGGAAATCCTTAAGCTTAGGCCATCACATTATTCAGGTGACACAGGGGGATTCCAGGAAGAGGCCTGGCTGGTTAGCTTGAGTGGTTACTTCAAGCTTTGTCCTTGTTCTAGCAACACGAAAGCTCGTGTTGCGATCCATCTACTGAAGGATGGAGCTGGAGTATGGTGGAGAATAGAGGAGCAGAAGCTCCACATAGACTCAGAGACAGTCACTTGGGATCTATTTGAGGAGAGATTCAGGAGCAAATACGTGCCACAAATATTCATATAGCAAAGGATCAATGAGTTTCATGATCTTTGATAGGCTTCCCTTACAGTGGCCGAGTATGAGAGTAGGTTCTTAGACCTGCTTCAGTACATTGATTACATGCAGGATGAGCAGGTACAAATCCATAGGTTCATTCAGGGCCTTAATATAGACATTGGAGGTATAGTTCGGATCCACTGCCCATAGACATTAGTAGAGGTTGTAGAGAAGGCCTACATTGCAAAGGAGACTTGGGGTAAAACCCAGCAGGATAGAGACCAGGTCAGAAGTTGTATTCAGTAGTTACAGGATAGCAGATTGAGGGGGTCAACTCCTCCTCCCCGTGGTGATTAGCATTATTCACAGTCATCTTTCATACCATAACAGTAGTAGCATAGCAGTAATCCCACCTTCCTTTTAGGCCTCCTCCGAGAGTTGATGCACAGAGAGGTCACAGCATGGAGCCTCCTCCTCAGGGGTCCCACTAGGACACAGGGAGGAGCTAGAGCTCAGTCAGTAGGAGATCGACCACAGAGGTCACAGTAGACTATGCCTGGATAATCAGGGTCCACAGCACCTACCTCTAGGGAACCTTTTGGTGGTGCTGTAGTTTGAAGGACGTCAGGTGGTTACTTCGGGTGTGGAGTACCGGGACACTTTTAGAGAGATTGCCCCCATAACCCTAATAAGGGTAAGGTACCCATCTCAAAGCCTACAGTCGGAGACATGGGATAGATTCACAAGATCTATGTAGTGGTTGAGAACTGCCAAGACGAGCACTAGAGCATGGTCATTGAGACTACAGGTAGCATTGGAGGTGTTCTTACTTCTATATTATTTGATTATGGTTCTTCTGATTCATTTATTACACCATCCTTGGTTGAGTGATGCAGGTAAGTGGGCTATTAGACAGGGTCATAGTTGGGATGTCGAGATGGCTTCGGGAGCCAAGGTCTCTGTAGACTCCTTAGTAAAGCAGTGTGTTGTTAACTTGGGACCTTTCACCACCACTTCAAATCTCCGCGTACTTCCTTTGGGCTCGTATGGAGTCATTTTAGGAATTGATTGGTTGACTGCACACAGGGCCAAGATGGATTACTATCACAAGACTATATCTTGTGCAGATGATCTCAGAGTTGAGTCGGTGATTTTTGGGGTCAGGAGACCTGTTTCTATTCACACTATCTCTGCTATGTAGCTCAAGCGGTGTGTGCGATAGGGTTGTCAGATGTATGCAGTCACAGTCAGTGACTAGACAGAGGATGGATCTAGTGGGCCATCACTAGATGACCATCCCATTTTGAGAGAGTATGCAGATGTTTTTCCAGTGGAGCTACCGGGGATGCCACCCCCACGTGAGATTGATTTCCATATTGATCTGGTTCCAGGAGAAGAGCCTATCTCACGGGCTCCTTATCAGATGACTACCCCAGAGCTCTGTGAGCTCAAGTTGTAGCTGGAGGGCCTTCTAGAGAAAGGCCTTATCCATCCTAGTGTATCCGCTTGGGGTGCACCGGTTATATTTGTTATGAAGAAGGATGGATCCTTACAGTTGTGCATAGACTACCGCCAGTTGAATAAGGTAACAATCAAGAATCGTTATCCTCTTCCTCGCATTGATGACTTGTTTGATCAAATGAAGGGAGCCACAGTGTTCTCTAAGATTGATCTCAAGTCAGGCTACAATCAGTTGAGGATTACGGAGGCAGACATTCATAAGACTACTTTTCGTACGAGGTATGGGCACTATGAGTTCACAGTGGTGCCTTTTGGTTTGACGAATGCCCCCACAGTGTTTATGAGTTTGATGAATGGGGTATTCAAGACCTTTTTAGATTGCTTCGTGCTCATTTTTCTTGATGACATTCGGATTTACTCACGTATGCGTAAGGAGCATGAGGGGCACCTTCTTCAGGTTCTTCAGTGTCTTCGTGAGCACCAACTTTACGGGAACTTGGAGAAGTGTGTTTTCTTTCAGTCAGAGATTCAATACTTGGGTCATATCATCTCAGGTGAAGGTATCAAAGTCAATCCTTCCAAGATTAGAGGCATTATGGATTGGCCAGCACCCACTACACTGACAGAGGTGCGCAACTTCATGGGGTTAGCAGGCTACTAAAGGAGATTTGTTCAGGACTTCTCTTAGATAGCACACCCCATCACTTCCCTTCAGCGGAAAGGGAAGAAGTTTGTTTGGACAGAAAGGTGTGAGAAGGCCTTCAAGAAATCAAAGGAATATCTCACTTCAGCACCCATTCTTGCAGTGCCGGATCCACATGGTGAGTTTTTTGTTTGCACAGATGCTTCGTTGGTAGGCCTTGGAGGTGTTCTTATGTAGGAGTGCAGAGTTGTAGCCTTTGAGTCTCGTAAACACAAGGATCATGAGCTTAATTATCATACCCATGATCTTGAGCTTGTGGCAGTTGTGCATGCTTTAGTTCGATGGAGATACTTTCTTCTTGGTTAGAGATTCACACTCAGGACAGATCATTTGAGTCTTCGCCACCTTTTCACGCAACCCAATCTAAACGCTCGTCAGAGACGTTGGATGGAGTTGCTTTGTGAGTACGACATGGAGATAGAGCATGTGAATGGGAAGGAGAATGTGGTTGCATATGCCCTCAGCAGATGGAGGCATTTGAGCATGGCTACTTTAGTGAGCATATATTTACAGAGCAGGATCCTTCAGCAGCTTCCTCTTGACAGTTTCTACATTGCAGCCCGAGCAGAGATTGAGTCCCAGAGACACCTTGAGAGGAAATTTGATGGTTTCTCACTAGAGGTAGATGGTCTTCTCAGGCATAGAGGTCAAATTTATGTTCGTGGAGATGGAGGCTTGAGCCAGGACATCTTGATAGAGGCACATCATGCACCCTATTTGGCCCATCTTGGGGTGAAGAAGATGCACTCCACCTTGAGACAGTTATATCACTGGAGAGAAATTTGCAGGGATGTGGCTCAATTTGTGTCACACTATTTAGATTGCCAGAAAGTGAAGGCCGAGCATCAACATCCAACTAGCCTTCTCTATCCTCATGCTATACCAGAGTGGAAATGGGACACCATTTCCATATATTTCATTGTTGGATTATCGATGTCGAGATATCACCATGACGCCATCATGGTCACGGTTGATAAATTGACAAAAGTAGCTCACTTTTCCCTAGTGAAGACCACCTATACAGCTAGTGTAGTGGCACGTGTCTACTTGGATGAGATTTTCAAGTTGCACGGAATCCCATGGAAGATCATTTGTGACCGCGATCCTTTATACACTTCACATTTCTGGACTACCATGCAGTATGTTCTCGGGACGAAGATTAACTTCAGCACAGCTTATCACCCTGAGACAGATGGATAGACT
The DNA here is from genome assembly GCA_019776745.2 of Taxus chinensis. Taxonomy (NCBI): domain Eukaryota; kingdom Viridiplantae; phylum Streptophyta; class Pinopsida; order Cupressales; family Taxaceae; genus Taxus; species Taxus chinensis. The sequence goes on along the minus strand of CM034151.1, from coordinate 765,857,506 downwards.
GAGAGGGTGGATTAGATTTTGGAGGACATGCTTAGGATGTATGTGATGGATAAGCAGTCTAAGTGGGAGGAGTATTTGTATCTTGTGGAGTTTTCCTATAATAATAGTTATCAGAGTTCTATAGGCATGGCTCATTTTCAGACCTTGTATGGTAGGGAGTGCAGGACACCCCTTAGCTAGGATAGGTTGGAGGATAGAGCATCTCTTAGACCATCTCTCTTATAGGACATGGAGCAGAAGGTAATATTGATCAGGCAGAGATTACAGGAGGCATAGGATAGGTAGAAGAAGTACGCTAATCAGCATAGAACCAAGTGTAATTTTTATGTGGGCATGAAGGTTTTCCTTCGTGTTAGGCCACATAAGAGCCCAATACATTCTAAGTTAGCTCCTCGGTTCGTTGGACATTTTGAGATCTTGGAGCATATCGGCCCATTGGCTTACCGTCTAGCATTGCCACCTAGCTTGTCTCGCGTACATGATGTGTTTCATGTTTCTATTCTTAGGAGATACATCACAGATCCTTGTCATGTGCTAGATTGGACATCATTGTAGGTACAGGATCAAGGGCAGGTGATGGTGGAGCCCATCCATATCATCGATCGCAGGACCCTAGGCCTTCGAGGCAAAGAGATTGATCAGGTACGAGTGCAGTGGGATAGATATGATGAGACTACAGTGACTTGGGAGGATGCTGCTGTGTTACGAGTGTACTTTCCACATTTTTTCCAGTGACTTCCAGGAGGAAGTCGAGTCTAAGAGGAGAGAGATGTAGTACCCACTCTCCTTTGACACTGTTTAGACACTGACCCTGACACTATTGATCATATTTTGGACATAATTATGTTTTGATATAGTATGATGTTTATATGCTAGATCATGGATTCCTATGGACATTATTATGTTTTGATTAGCATGATGGTTAGATGTTAGACTATGGATTAATATTGACCTGGATTAAGTTATTGTGCTTGAGGATCATTGAGAAATTTTTATTATTATGATTATGTGGATGATGTATACTAGTCGACATGGACATGTTATTGATGTTAATTTTAAACATGTGGCATTGATTATTATGAATAGCTCTAGTATAGAAATCTATTGGATAATGATATAGTTACAAATTGAATTTTAATGATAATATTGAATCTTTGATATTTTTGTGATTTAAAATTAATAATTTTATGTTGCTTAGATCATTTGGATGTTCTGACTGTGGCCATGAGGCCGAAAAGGAGTATTTGCATTTTGCAAGTTAAAATCACAAAACAATGTGGGGGACTGGAGACTAAACCTTATTGGAATTTCAGTGTGAAATCACAAAGGTCACCATGGAAAATGTGTTTGATTTTTGTTTAGTTGTTCGATTTCAATGGGGGAAATTGCCATTATTGTGACCATAGTGGAATATGAGTGTTTTATTATGTGTTCCCTTTTTAATTATTGTTGTTGTATTTTATTTGTAATGTTCTATGGATTAATATTTGACTGGGATTATTTATTTGTGCTTGAGGATCATTGAGACATTTGGGGTTTATTAGTATGATTTAGGTGGAGGATGTATACTATTCGACAGGACATGTTATTGATGTTAAGTTACACAGGGCTTGATTAATTATGAATATCTTCTATATAGAATCTAATTGGATAATGATATAGTTTACAAATTGAATTTTAATCTTATATCATTTGGATGTTCTGATGGCCATGAGGCCGAAGGAGGTATTTTGCATTTTGCAAGTTAAAATCACAACAATGTTGGGGGACTGGAGACTAACCATATTGGAATTCAGTGTGAAATCAACAAGGTCACCATGGAAAATGTGTTTGATTTTGTGTTTAGTTGTTAGGATTTCCCATGGGGGAATTTCCATTATTGAAAGGTAAATATTTTCTCCTAACTCCACGTATTTTTCAAGTTATGGCTCAGCGGAGTTTTGGTGGGAAATTTTTCCCTAGAAGGCCCGCAGCCAATCAGGAGCTGCCACGTGTCCAAGGGCAAAAAAACACCAAGCGACTTGAAGGAAAAAATGGTCAGGAAGGGCCTGCGCCCAATCAGAACGTGCCATGTGGCACCTGGAGTGGTGGAGCGTGGGGAAAATTTGAAAAATGTTCCACATTAGACCAAACGAGCAAAACATTCAAACTTAGTCTTGCCCGCAGATCCGATTTTGAACCTATTTTTTCCCTAAAACTTAAAATCACCATATCTTTCGATCCAGATGCTACAATTTTCGTAGGGGAGACTTTATATCAATGTATAAAGACTGGTTTTAAATTGATCTATAAGAGGATCAATGGTCAATTTATGAATTTTGGTTTAGTTAATGGTAGGGATAAAATCAAAAAACTTATTCCTAGTACGCGCCCATGGACATGAACTGACGTTTCAGACTGTAACCAATTTGTTTCACTTATGCAAAATGGGATCACACTTCTTCCATCCCAGCCGTGGTCAAAATGTATAGGGCATGGGTTTGTAAGGAAAATCCTTGCTGTTTTTAATATGCATTTGATGAAGTTAATGGCGGGCAAACAAAAAGTGCTCATGTTTTCTTCATGTTTTCTCTACTCACTGGGCTCGGACCCAATGCACTGTAAAAGCCAGATATTGGCTCAAAAAAATACAAAGGTTAAACATCTTTTTACACAGCATAGCTAGTGGCATATAACTTCTCACCAAAGGAAATATATATGATATATATATATATATATATATATATATATATATATATATCAATTATCAGACCTTCCAAGGATTGTGGGCAAACAGGACTATAATCTTCTCGCCGTCTTTGGTGTTGGAAAAAACCAAGTCATTGAATTTTGAGTGTTGAAAATCAGCTAATGCAGGCTCTGTGAATGCTTTACAGTCCTTTGTATGTGTTAGTTTGCTTCATTTCAAACCCTACGATTACATACTTATCATACATGTTGTCATGATGTTGAGTGTATGTATTGATAATAATCCCTACAAGTTGATGTCATGTTGTTCATGAGCAAGAAGATGTCTCACGGATGACTCCTATATGGTGTCCATCAACTTCCTGCACTTACCCAATGAGGTGGTAGATGCTATAGCCGCTCCCAACTCCTTTTGTTTAGTTGCGCTCGCCCCCTCTCCTCGCAGCCAACCTAGGAGAAGGAGATTCATGATCCCCTACCTTTGGATCACCACAGAGCACTTGTGATATCCCCACCGCTCCTAGATCTAACAAGAGGAGTTTCGAGGAACTCACTGCATGTAATCTGGAGCCTCACACCTCGTGATGAGTGGAGCCTTTCTCCACCACTTGGAGAGAGGTTTCCAATGCTAGCGAAATGCACATCTGGATGCCTCTAAAACATCCCTGTTAGAAGATACTGAAGAAGAAAGACACCATGGATTGAGCTGGGATGTGCCAGAATTCTGTAAAGATCTGCCTAGCTCTAGTTGGCATGATCAAGATCTAAATGCCTTTCCTTTTGGGGTATGGGCTCAAAATTGTGCAATGTACGGCTCAATCTTTTTTATTTTTCGATGTATTGACGCTGATTTGCTCCCCTAGATTCCTAGGTTTGCACTCTTGCCTAAGGAAAAAAAATGTTTCGTGGCATCCCACTTGGAATCCATATCTTCCTCTACCACCCATTTCCTTTATGATTTGAATCTCCTCCTCATTTTTAGGTCGTTGAAAGTTGGAGATATAAGACTCTTGGGTAAAAAAAAAATTGCATTTTAGAGCTCTACTAATGGTGGAATTTAGTGGCATCATTATTTTTTTATATATTAACAAGGTTAATTATGGGACTATTTTTTACCATATCAAATAAACAATCTACTAAGAATGAATCAGAAAAAAAATTCCATTGAAATTGATAGGTAGGCTCTCACTCTTTTACAAAATAAGTGATAACTATTTTTAGATATGATTACTAAAGCCTGAATTTTGAATAGCTATCACACAAGTCACTATAATCACTTTTACATTTTAAAGGGATGGGTAGAATGCAAAGGGCATGGTGTGGAGAGAACTAATATGAGGTCCTAATCTTAGATAAGGGATATAGGGACATATCATCATAGGAACTTGGTGCTTGTGGACGAAGTGTTGGTTGGGATCCTCCCAAGGATTAGTCTTTCCAATATGCTTGCATCTTCTTCCTCTATGGGGAGGTGTAGGTCGAGATACAATCCTTTGAGATTGGAGGGATAATTTGGGGTTCCATTTATTCTTCTTCAAGGTTCATACGCACGTGACTATGTCACCTTGGCAGTTTTCGTTTTAGGTCCATGTCCTCAATCCTCAACTCTGTGTCGTAATTCTCATTGTTTCCTCCATGGTAATCAACGTGAGCTTGCTTGATCCTGCTTTCATGAACACAAGGTTATCCTTTATTATTGTTATAGGGTCTTCCAATTGTTGTAGTTGAGAACTACTTCTTTTTACTTTGTGTTTCTTTGTGATTGTGAAATATGCTTGGATGCGAAGAAGCCATGAATCCATTGTGTATAAAAAGAGAAAAAAATGCTCCAGGAAAATATAATTGGGGCATTGAAGGCCATCGGAGTAGCAAAGATGGCTACTAAGTTCCCATTAGATGGTCTTGAATATAGGGTGGTTTGCGTTAAGACTTGCAAAAAGGAAATTCAATTCGCTGTGATTAAAAGTTACATGATGAATAAATCAACATATTGCTATCTATGCAGGCATGATTATAAATCATTTTTAAAGTCATCCCTTATGAGATAGTCACTTAATGTAATCCTACAAAATTCAAGTGGATTAATGTAATTGACATACAAATGTGAGATGTTTACCTTGAATTTTTGGAAGATGTAACCAAATTTGAGGAATGCAGCGAACTGAAATTTATAAATGTCTCTGCAAAATACTTGGTCTAAATCACACGAAATTTTAATGAGAGAGCTTGTATTCTAATTTGGAAATTGAAAACTGATAAATCCAATCAGACTAGGAAGGGAGTTAAGTTGTAATTTGTTTTTTGAAATAAATGAAAGAAATATATCCGTCTCTCAATTACTTTTTTAGATTTTGGAAATCACATGGCTGTTAATAATATATAACTGCCAGTAATTTTCAGAAAAGCCCTAAAGTACGTATGGAAGAACTGATAAAAGATTCATAACTATGTGAATACAATGAGATAAAAATATGATTTTCTCGTAATCACATCTTGCATACTTGATATAGTATAATCTAACCCAACATCCATATTTGTCTAAATGAGTACAATATGAACATTCAGTAGAAAAACCTAGTGTAAAATCCCTTTAGAGGACTAAACGTCACCCTATTTTAAAGGGGCTTGAAATCCACCAAAATACCTTTGAATAATTTGCGCCAAACTCTGTCGTAAATATAATGGGAATAATCTGACTATGAAAATGTCCTATGAAATTATGCCAAGACTACACCAAACTCAAATTGACTAAAGTACAACCTCGAGGAAACCCTCTGACAACCCTTCCTGAAATCTCTATGAAACAATCCCCTGCATAGGTCATATTTTTGTCTCTTGAATAGGCTCCAAACACAAGTTAAAGTAGGGTAGATCAAATTCACCACCATTAAGACATGCCCTAATTCTAGCTAGGAGTGGATATCTCACCACCGAAGCTAGGGTTCTCATGGGATTTGGACTCCACAAGCAAGAAGATTCAATGTTTATACAAAAGTTGTTCAAGTTTGCAAAAACTACCAGTGTTAAAATGTAAGAAGCCCTGTAGATTGATTTCTTAAAATTAACCGCTCAAAAATTTATATAACTTTTCAAATTGATACCTTTCTATCCAAGTTGGGTGACTCCATGTGGGACTTTCTGGAAAGTCACTTGAGTGACCCCAACGATTGAAGCTATAACTTATAAAATACCATAAGCCCCCCCTTGAACGATAAAACATAAAAATGGCCATCCCAACACCATAGTTGCTTAATACTAATGCCAACTTAGAAAAATATAAATTTTGAACTTTCGAAGCAAAGTTCCTAAACAACCATACGTGGCCCTGCCAGCCTCTCAACCTATCATAATTTTCCATGTGGCACCTTGGGTGGGTGGACCCTTAAGGCTAAATTAACTTTTAAAAAAAATTGCCTTGGGAAAAATTTCCCAACCTTTCCCCGCAGGCCTCCGTTGCCCCCAACCAATCATGTGATTGACACGTGGTAGGGGGGTGTGCGAATAAAAAGGGAAAACTTAACCATTTTTTCCTTTGGAAAATTTTCACTTTTATCCTCGCAACCCCGTGACCCCGCACTATTGACGTAATGATACGTGGCAGGGAGGGCCCGAGGATTTAGAATTGAAAACTTAACATATTACACTTGATACACAAAATATGAGTTCTTCATTCTTAGATTACCCTGCATATAAACGTAGCTAATTGTGATGGTGAGGAAATGTATCCCCATGGGTGCACGTGTTTATGTAAATTCTTTTACAATATTTTAACATCATTTGGGTGAAAAATCTATACATTTCCTCTGCTAGCCCACGGCCAATCATAAAGCGCCACGTGGCAAGTTGGGCTAAGCACATTGAGCACGGAAAAAAAATTTGCTTCAGAAAATTGACAAAACTTGAATTTGGGATCAATTATCTAAATTTTCCCCCATGACCCACTGGCCCAAACGAATTTTGATGGTGACACGATGGCATTTGGATAGAGTACCTTAAAGTACCATGATTTTCTCCCTATCTATTTATGCAATTCTAATTCAAAATTGTACCCTCAAACTCCGTCCGGCTAATTACTTGTGTATGGTAAACAAAAGTTAGGAGTTGACTCATTCTATATGATTGGAATGCATAAGGAAATTACCTATCCAATGACTCTAGTTTAATGAAAAATATGATATCGATTTAAGTGCTGTTAAAATTAATTATTTTCCAGTTCATGGAGCATTCGTGATTGAGAATATTACAAAATAGGGACTAATATGTTCACACTGAGACCTTAGTAAAACAAAGTAACCTATCAAGTTGGAAACTTGTAAACTTGGTTCATAAGTTTCAAATGGAAATATTAACTTCAGTGTTACATCAAGGATCTATTATGGAACCTCTTTAGTATTATTCAAACTAGTATCTACCTAATTATATGTAATGACATACATACCAATAGAAGACATGAATCATAATAATTTTGTTGATGATAATATTTGTAGGTGATGATGAATTTGATGTGGTGCAGAGGGCACAAGCCAATGATAAAAAGGTGCTTATATGGAAGGATTTCATGAGAAGATATCATAGGTTGAGTAGGAAGATTAAAGATAGATAGATCATCGTGAGTCCTTTTGTGGTCGGGGATGGTATCTAACAAGCCCTTTGTCACTTAGATGTGGGGAAATGGATAACACCCTGAAGAGGATTTGATCTATCCTCACTACTTTATGATTGTGCCTTTCAACCACGGAGACAACCCTTTTGTAGCCTATTGTTTCTGGAGGAGATGGAGATATCATTCCTTCTGAAATTATTAGGAAGACCTTGAAGAAAATATGATCAATGCAACAAAACCTAACTCTCATGAGTTATCACTCTAGATAGTGGAGATTTTTTCTTAAGAAAGGTTCAGGCCACTAAAAACTATGAAAACATGATTATTTCTGCACGTTTTGATAGTAAAATATTTGCATTTGTATACACACATGACAAACATGGGTAGTATGGGTATGATTATTATTTTTTGAATGGATTTTTGTGGGAGGTGAAACAGGATAAAGTTGATTTGTACCTGTTGCTACCAAAATTGATTCTCCTTCAAAGTCTGAGTAGCATCATAGGTTTAGAAAGAATCTTAGAGATAGATACATCATGATGTGTCATTTTACAACCTAGGATGGGATCTAAATGGCCCTTAGTCACCCAGATGTGGAGGAATGGATAGCACCCTCAAGAGGATTTGATCTATCCTCACTATTTTAGGTTATGCCTTTCAACCAATGTAAGAGAACCCTTTTTTAGCATGTTGTTTATGGAGGAGATGGAGATATCCTTCCTAATGAAGTTGTTAAGGATACCTTAAAGAAATTATGATCAATGCAACAACATCTAATTCTCACGAGTTGTCACTCTAGATAGTGGAGATATTATCAAGGCAAGGTTTAGGCTACTAAAGACATTTGGAATCCTGATTATTTCTGCATGTTTTGGTAGTAAATTTTATGCATTTTTATACCCACATGACAAACAAGGGTAGTATGGGTAGGATTGATATTTTTAAAATAATTTTTTTTCGAAGGTGAGGTAGAAGGAACTTGATTTTCCAAATCTATGAGAACTCTTACAAAATGGAAAGTCTAGACAAAAAAATACTTCAGAATAACTAAAATGTTCCTTTAACTAGAATATGTACTTCAATGGAGGCCCATATTAGCACTTTTTCACAAAATATATGAGATTTTAAAATGAAGCATCGAGTTAGAAGACCAAATAAAACATGAAGATCTAAGATCAATCACGCTTGAGGTACACCCAGAGGCTTACAAACAATATCTATCAAAAAATGAAAGAAAAGTGATTTTAAATCGTTTATTTCACTCCCAGGTAAAAGGTATTCCAATAAATGAAATTTTTGATGCCACTAAAATCTCACAAGGATTGAGACCTATGTAATTAATACATATTTTGATACAAGATTGCAAAAGGAACAAGAAAAAATATCTGTAGACATTCAAAAATGAAACAAACACATTTTGCTCAAGATCAACCCAGAATAACTCTAGTTTGATTAAATTTATCAGTAGTGGAAAGTTTCTAGAACAATCTTAGAGCTTGTCAATGGTTGTACACTTGCAACCACCTTGACATGATCAAACTTAATACAAAATTGATATATAGACTTCTAAGACGAGTTCTCAGAAGACAGGATTTGTCAAATTTTCCTCTTACGAATTTTCTTCGACCTCTAACACTCCAACCATTTGCACAAAAAATTTGTGCACCTTATAACATTTACAAAAAAACCCCCTTTTCCACAAAAGACAAAAACATTTAATGTACCAGTTCCCACCATGATCTTGATTGCAATTCCTTGAATCAGATCTATAAAAAGTTGTCAGATGCTTATGGGGCATATCTCTTAAAAACTATCAGTATTCAACTCCTTCATATGGTAGAACATTCCTCCTTCAGCTTGCCAACCACTTCCACCCCTAATTTCAAATTTGGTTCCTTGCGATTTTGGGAGAAGAAAAACCAACAATCATATTAAGCCCACGAGTCAGACCAATTTATTGGCAAAAGACGTCTCTAGATCTCCCCCACAAAACTTAGATATCAAAATTAACTCTCCTCTCTATTTGGCATGTAGGAAATACAGAAAGAGCATGAAGATCTACACTTCAAGGAGTATTTCAGTAAAAATGAGGGGAAAAATCAGATTCAGATACAAAGTAGTTGTTGATCTCCACTTTGAATTTGGGCCATCCATGTGGAAGATTCAATTTTAGACACAGACTCAGAGGTTTCCTTTTACTTTTTACAACCTTTTGAAAAAATGGAAAAACATTCCATTTTTCTTCACACCTCCACCCTTGAGAAATGAGCCCGACACGTGTCCTACGGTGGGCCCCAAAGGAACCATGGCCAAATTCTACCATTTCACCTCATTTTTGGAAAATGGAAAAATTTCCAAATTTTCCCCATAGCTCCACCCTTGAGAAATGGGCCTGACACGTGTCCCAATGTGGGTCCCATTGGAACCACGCTTCCTTTTTCACTTTAAACTCTTTTCTCCCAAAAGGAAATTTTTCCAAATTTCCTGCAAGGGTCCCATTGGAGCAAGCTTTGACCTTTCCTTTATTGGGCCCTCGAGCCATTTTGATGATTTTGGTCATTTGAAAATCAAGGGGCCCACCTCCCCACCTTTTGACATATTCAATGCCAAATTTTACCTTCTTCTTATCGAGCTCACACACCATTTTTGGATTTTAATCCTTTTGATGACAAGAGGAAAAAAATCAAAGGTGCCTCTGATGGTCTGCTTCCCCGCCCCTTTGAATTTTCAAACTACTACATGTCACAATGGCGCATCTTGAGATGTCCCCCAAAAGTTGAGAACTTGCATGAGCATGGGTTTGCCACGTGTCCTAGCCTAACAAATATTTTCTGAAGGCTTGAAGCTCAATGGAAGGTGCCATGTGTCATGCTCTGAGGCAGTCTCCTTTGGTTGTTGAAGAGTCCAAACAAAATGCAAAGTGAGCAGAGGCCTCCAAATGTCCTCCTAGAACTTCTTTAAAATAAAACTTTAGGGCCGGTCCCTAAACATACGTGTTTCTTCCACTTGTCCCAGATCTTCCAAAACTGTTTGTAAAATGACTAAGTATGGGAAGACCCGATGGAATCCTCCACATGTCTCCCTGGCACAATTTCAAAATGATGCCCAAGTTTGAGACCCTGAAAGAGCGTGGGCTTGCCACATGTCCCTATCCCGCCAAACTATGTTAGCTGCATATAATTTTTTCTAAGTCTGAGAAAAGCAGCGGAAACCTCCACGTGTCCTCCCGATGCTACCCCAAGGCCAAACCAAAAAGTAGACCTTTAGATGAGCATCGTTCCTCCATGTGGACAAATCTTTAAGTTGAGCCGATACGTAGAATTTTTGAGGTATCTAGCTGAGTTGTGTCCAATCAAAGGAGGCCACACTCCCTGTCAATGTAAGGATGTAAATTTGACTGGGAGAAATGCCCATCAAAATGTAAAATAAAGTGAAACTACCATTTAAGCCCAGAGATGAACATTTCTCTAAGACGAGAAAATTTAGAAACGATAAAAGGCTCAAATATGATCTTCAGAGCTACATCCATTCTTTTTTAATTAAGTATTTAGGGCAAAAAAAACAAGGGTAGAAAATCCCGACTGTGGAAAATGGAAGGAACGGGAAATCTTGAGTTTTTAGAATGCACAAATAATTGGAGACCCAAATTATAGACCCCCTTAGAGGATCAGAGAACCAAGGAGAAAAAAATGGACCCATACATGATCATCGGCTAAAGGAAGGATTAATTATGGAAACAAAAAGGAAATTAGGGACTTCCCAGGCACAACACAAGGGGATAAAATATGATAGAGGCCATAAAAGAATAGATTTCAAAGGAAAAATGGGGTGAGACTATTTTGAGCACCAAAATTGGCTCTAACTCGAGGATGGGAACTCCTTGTGAGTAACACAAGAACGAAGGTAGAGCAAGTGCCAAAATATCCATTAGGTAAAGGAGTCTGCTTGTAGAGTAGAGAAACTAGCAAAAATAGGTCACCAAGGACCATAGCAAGCGAAAAAGTAAAAGATAGGAAACCAAAAAAAAACTATACATTGTACAAAATATTTTTACCTTGATCCTAGGGAATCAATCTAAGAAATGCTTCAAATTCCTACAATTAATAGGAAGCTCGAGCAATTCACCATCCAAATCCTTCAAAAAGAAGGTATGTTCACCAATTCTAATATCAACGGAGTAAGGTCCCATCCATAATAAATCAAACTTTTCATGATTTCCCTTATCTTCATGCCTACTATCCCATAGTATTACATGATCTCAAACATTAAAAGCTATGGGAATGACCTTCTTGTCAAATAATTTATTCAACTTTTCTCTGAACTTTACATGCCTCTGGTGGGATGCCATCCTTTTTTCATCAAGTTCAACAATTTGGTTAATGTGAACATCGTAAGGACTTACTTCTTGATCCTCTAGTTGTTGAATGAACTGATATAAGGATAATTTAATATATAGGGTCAATAGGTCCTGAGTTCCATACTCAACCTCAAATGCACTCTTTCCAGTGGCTCTTTTAACAGTGATTGTATCACCCCATTTTCTCTTGTTTAGCTCCATGGTTCGTTTGATAATTTTCAGTAGGATTTTATTATTGGACTCAGCTTGTCCATTTCCAAGGGGGTTGTAATTAGATGCATATGTCAAGTTGATCCCATATTCTTTGCACATCTCCACCAAAGGTTTAGCTCTGAATCTCATGGCATTATTATCCACACTCTTGACAGGCACCCCAAACCTGTAGATGATGTTGTTTAGCACAAAGTACATGACAACTTGGTGTGTTCCCTTCTTGGTGGGGATTTCCTCCACCCATTTAGTAAAGTAATCAGTGGCTATAAGGATCCACTTATGGCTAGCACTTGAATGGTCTAAAATATCACCAATGAAATCCATCCCCCATTGCTTGAATGGGGATTCAATTGATACAGGTTGCAAAGGAAGGGATCCTGAAGCTTTCATTCTTCCAGAGAAGTGTTGGAAACTCTCATATATTCTAACCAAAAGAGTTGTATCCTTCAAGATGTTTGGCCACCAATAACAAGCCCTCAATATCTTTTGTGTTGTGAGTCTTGCAACGAAATTACCCCCACAAACTCCTCCATGGAGATCAACAATTATCTTGGGGGACTCTTCTTTCGTAATGCACCTTAAGAGGACTCCCTCTGGGTTCTTCTACGCTATCCCATAATGAGTAATGACATATTTCTGGGAAGCCAACTTAAGTGCTCTTTTCTAGTTCTTACTTAAATAATCAGGGCACTATAAGTTTCTAAGATAAAAAATCACATCGTTTTACCAATCAGAACTCATAAACCTTTCAAAGAAACCTTCCCTTTCTTCCTCTACCTCATTTACCTCAATACTTTTCAAGTTTCTCTCATCCATAAGCTTACCCAAGCCCAAACCTCTCACCAACTTCATGTTTTGGATATCCATGTCATATTCTTTCAACTTGTTCACCCACCCACACCTTTTTCTTGAGACATCCATCTTTGATAAGATGTCCTTGACCATGGTGTGGGGAACATAAGTAAAAAATTTAGAACTTGAATATAAGGCTTGAAAACCTTTGTTTCTTTTACTAAGGAAAATGCTTGTTTTTCCATAATAGTGTATTTCAGCTCAGCCCCTTGCAAGGCCTTACTGAAAAAGGCAATTGGCCTCTTAGCCCCCTCATCATCCTTCTGCAGCCGGAAAAAAGCAAAAATGTTCTCTGAAGTAAAGGAAAATAATTGGAAAGGTTTCTTATAGAATAGAGCTACCAAAACAAAGGCATGATTTAGTGCCTCTTTAATCCCATTGAAAGTTTGGATGGAAGCCTCCTCCCATTTGATGGCCTGGTCCTTTTTTAGCATGGAAGTGATTGGAATGGTCAACTCAAGAAAGTTTGATATGAATCTCTTGATGAAGTTTATCTTCTGAAAGAAAGAATGAATTCCTTTCTTGGTCCTTAGAATTGGGTACTTGCTCATGGCCTCTACCCTTTCTGGATCAATCATCATCCCTTTTTGTGACACAATGTGGCCAAGCAATTTTGCCTTCCGCACTCCAAAATGGAACTTCTTTGAATTGAGTGAGATGCCATATTCTCTACATCTTATAAATATATTCTCCAAATGTAGCAAGTGATCACTTCTCTTCGTGGAAAATATATTTACGTCATCTTGATAAACAATAATAAATTCATTGATGTAACCAACAAAAGCAACATCCATTCCTCTTTGAAAGGTAGCTCCAGCATTAATCAAACCAAAGGGTATCCTTACATATACATACATCCCCCAAGGAGTAGTAAAGGTTGTTTTCATCCTTTCTAATTCCTTCACCACAACTTGGTTATAACCAAAGAAATCATCTAGAGTGGAGAGCAACTCAAAACCAGTCACTAACTACAACATGTTCTCTATATTTGGTAAAGGATAATTATCCTTCATTGATGCTCTGTTTAGATTCCTGAAATTTACACACAACCTGATGTCACCATTTTTCTTTCTAACTGGTACTAGGTTTGTAACCCAAGAAGAGTACCTTATGGGCTAAATAATCCCTTTATCTCTTAGCTTCTTTAGCTTATCTTGCATTTTAAGAGATACGAGTGGATTGATGGGCCTCTATTTCTACTTGATTGGCTTTGCATTAGACTCCAAGGGAATATCATGATGAAACATGTCCTCTCTATATGCTTTTAATTCAGAATAGGTCCAAGCCATGCAATCCTGATACTTTTTCAATAGTTGGATGTGTGACTACTTCTCCTCCTTGCTAAGATTGGTGCCTAAGAAAATTTTCCTTCGCTTCTCCTTTGTGCCAAGGTCATGCTCCTCAATATCCCTCGAGGATCCCATGAATCTATTAATAATGTGATCGACATTATCAAAATTGGACTCAAGAGAAACAAACCCTCTAGCAATGGTATTAGTCTTTAACTGGATGATGCCCTTGCCAAATAAGGTTTCTTTACCTTCTGCCACATACACCATTGGCTCCCAATCAATATTTTGATAAGAAAATTCACCTTTATTCTGCAAAAATCTTATGATCTGATCATCATCATCAAATACTTGTCAGTGTTTAATGTTGTTAGGGATAGAGGGTCTTTCAATACTTCCACATCATATTGACAATAAGGGGACACTGCACAATTGTCAAAACAAGACCCCAACACTCTAAGTTTGTCTGCCAAGTCATTGAACTTCCTATCATGGTTCACAATGTTGAACGAATCAATAATCTCAATGAAATCCCAAAGTGCATGCTTGTATTGTTTCATTCACTAATTCTTTCTGCCATATAGTTTTATGAATTGTTTTACAATTAATTCTAAGCCTCCCTCCACAATGATGTCTTTGACACCATATTTCTAAGCAATTATTAAACCCAACAACAGTGCCTCATACTTAGCAAAGTTGTTAGGGCACTCAAAGTTGAGTTTGAAGGAAAAAAGAAATTTTTCCTGACTTGGAAAAATTAGAACAACACCAGTACCATTCCCAAACATGGAGCAAGCTCCATCAAAGAATATATTCCAAGGAGATACCATTTGTTCCAAGTATTTGCATTCTTCAATCTTGTGCTCCTTTCCATCAACAAATCCTACAAAATTATCAACATCAACACTTGTGTAAATTACTTCATAGGATGCATTGCTGGGATCTTCAATAAGGTGCAACATATTCTTTTCCCATATAGTCTAACAAGGCTTACCTCAATTGGGATTGTGGCATAAGACATGTCCATTTGGACACTCCCACCAACACTTGCATCCCTTTTTCTAGACAATAGCATGCCCCACTTTGCTGGGCAGTCAACTATGACAACATCAAGTTTTAAAATTTTACCTGGGTAAGCTTCAAGCTACATCACCAAACACTTCACACACCCTAGTATTGACACATCTCTGGAGTCCATAGTAGTACACTTCCCATATGCTATTGTAACCTTAATATCTACTCATTCATGACTTCCAAAGGCATGACATTGCATGATGCCTGTGAGTCAAACATGCAGTTGTGCAACAGTCTGTCCTTAATGATTAGGGTAGTGAAAAATGGATCCACATTTAATTGATAGTCCACCAAGGATGTCCCCAAATAGACCTCAGGTGGTTCACCTAATTATTGCAATACTTCTGATGTTTTTAACTCTTCAATGATTGGCGGAGTCTTCACAATGTTTACATTTCTACCTAGGGCAGTCTTCTCTTCTTTCAATCCCAAGTATTCAAATACTCTCTTCTTGTGCTCAAGAATCCTAAGCAACTCAAAAAAAGGAACAGAGACTTTGATTTGACTTAAAACTTAGGCAATGTGATATGAGACATTCTTTGGCAAGGCAGCATTGGAAGGAAGATTGACAAACTCATTAAATGGCACATGATTTTTGACAAATTGGGCATGAGGAGGGGTATGATTTTTGTTTGGAACTGAGCTTTTGGTAGGTGCATATTTCTTAGGAGCCTCTTTAGGAACATTTGAAAGCAACAGAGTTTTTTCTTTGGCCTGAGGGCCTGTCCCTTTCACATCCTTACTTCTTGTGTTATATTCCTTCTCTTGAACAACAACGACATTCATCATTAAATTTCTATCTTCCTCATATGGGATTCATCCATCATACTTATTTATCATTAAATCCCTTAAATATTAAAATTATTTATTGGGAAATAAAAAATATTGTACAGTATCTACTTCTAAATTATGAGAGGGAGGGAGAATAGGTACCCTATGAATGTAGTCCCAAAAAGTGGTAGTAGTCTGGGCACTTATCACCTCATTTGAAGTTTCCCCTTATTGTGAGCTCGTGGAACAACCCGTCATATATACATCATCATAATTGTCATCATAAGCTTCTTCTTCTTGATGATCTTCTTCACAAGAAGCATGGGGCATGTAACATCTGTCACACCAATCAATGGCATTTGTCTCCTCCACAACAACAACTATGGAAGCCAAAGGATAGGGCATCATTACTTTCTCCCTTCCTTGGGACTGCCTATTTCCAAATCCAAAAGGTCCCTTGCCTCTATCATCAGATCTTTGGTGATTTTTGAACTTGTCTTGGCCTTGCTGCTTCGGTTGACATTGTGAGCTCTTCCCAATCCCCTTTTCTACTCGGGCTAGTTTGTATGATACTTCTTTTATATCCCCTGCCAAAGTCTTCAAAACTTCTTCCAAATCTGCATCCTTTCTTGTTTGGGGTTTTTCTGGGTTAACTAGCTTCACACCATCCCTCTTAGGAGGTTTTCCAATTGCCTTGATATTATTTTCAATTTGCAAAGCCATAGTGAAGGCCTACCTCAAATTAGCAGGGTTTTTTCCCTCAAATAGTAAGCAGCCTTTTTATCAAATGCATCTGAATATTTGATCAAGCATGACTCATCACAAGACCTTATCCTAACAGGAAATCTCCTCAAGATCTTATTAAACCTTGTGCTGAAATCATGTACGGAATCTTTAGGATTCTTTCTAATGTTTTCAAATTTTGTCAAAAGAAACCTAGGGTTAGTTCTATCACCATACTACAATATAAATGCATTTCTCATCTCTGTCCAAGAATCAACTGAATTATCTGGCAAAGCTTTATACCAGTACCTTGCATCCTCTTCTAGAGTATGGATAAACAAATTGATATACACATCTTCATGTTCAATCTCAAATTATTCCATTATTGATAAAAATATTTAAATCTTGATCACCACTTATAGCATTGGTCCTTGGAACTTGGGAAATATGTTCCTTACTTTTTGAGGAACTACATTTTAATAACGAGCCATCCCTAAAAAAATTATAGGTCCAAAGGTATTTACAACAAATGGAGGTCTGGGTGGCGGTAAGGCCATGTTATTTTGAAAGGGTAACCTTGGACGGGAGACAAATTGATGAGGGATAGAAGGTCTTTGAAACAAAGCGGTATAAATTTCGAACTGGATATCCCCTAAAGGCATAGTTTCATGGAAATCCCTATCACCTTCTGAAAAGATAAGGGTAGAATGAGAAGTAGGATTTTTAAAATCAAACTAAGGCCCTTCTCTAGTTGGATAATTAATTTCCACAAAGAGGCTACCTGATTTAGAAGCACTTGAATTTAAGTCTTCAATAATAGGCTGGTCACTTTCATAAACGGAGATTCCCTTTCTAGTCTGTTTATTTCCCACAGCTCTCCAATATTTTCTTCCTTCTGATTTTACTTTTCCTAGCTCTGGAAATGATGTCCTAGTAGGATCCCTAGCAAAGAAATATCTTCTTCCTTCCACATTTGCAAAGTTTAGTAACAAATCTAACTTGACAGAGGTTAAGACACTACTATTCATTAAGAATCGGATCAACAGGGAATCACCAATAAGGATTTCAACCTTAGTTGTGTAAAATTCACTAAAATATGATCTTTCAAATGTCTGTCAATACTATAAATTGGAAATGGAAAGGAATGAATTTTCTTCACCCAAATTTATTAATGAAAGGTAGTGAACTAGGTGTAGAAATTGAAAGAATTACACACAACACTTAGAGTATATAAGAAGTGTTTTACTAGGGCCCTAATGTGAATTGTAACCACTATATCTCCAGTAGTGGTACCACTTATGTTTTGGTACCCAAATTGATTCTCCTTCAAATTCTGAGCAACATCATAGGTTTAGTAGGAATTTTAGAGATGGATAGATCATGATGACTCGTTTTGTAGCCAGGGATGGGATCTAACTGGCCCTTAGTCACTCAAATGTGGAGAAATGGATAGCAACCTCAAGAGGAGTTGATCTATCCTCACTATTTTAGGTTGTGCCTTTCAACCAAGGTAAGAGAACCCCTTTGTTAAGGATTTCTACCTTAGATGGAGATATCCTTCTTAATGAAGTTGTTAAGGAGACCTTGAAGAAAATATGGTCAATACAACAAAATCTAACTCTCATGAGTTGTCACTCTAGATAGTGGAGATATTCTCTATGCAATGTTTAGGATACTAAAGACATTTAGAATCCTGATTGTTTCTGCATGTTTTCATAGTAAAGCTTATGCATTTGTATACACATGTGACAAACAAGGGTAGTATAGGTAGGATTGGTAGTTTTTAAATAAATTTTTGTGAGAGGTGAGGTAGAATGAACTTGATTTTCCATATCCCTGAGAAATCTTAAAAAATGGAAAGTCTAGACAACAAAATACTTCAAAATAGCTAAAATGTTCCTTTAACCAGAATATGTACTT
Source organism: Taxus chinensis (assembly GCA_019776745.2). Lineage (NCBI taxonomy): Eukaryota > Viridiplantae > Streptophyta > Pinopsida > Cupressales > Taxaceae > Taxus > Taxus chinensis. Next base: position 765,839,016 of record CM034151.1, on the reverse strand, counting down.
CAATGGAGGCCCAGATTAGCACTTTTTCACACAATCAATGAGATTTTAACACGAAGGATTGAGTTAGAAGACCCAATAAAACATCAAGATCTAAGATCAATCATGCCTAAGGTACACCCAGAGGCTTACAAACAATATCTATCAACAAATGAGAGAAAAGTGATTTTAAATCATTTATTTCATTCCCAGATGAAAGCTCTTCTAAGAAATAAAATTGAATATGCCACTAAACTATCAAAATGATTGAGACCTATGTGATTAAGACAATTTTGATACAATATTGCAACAGGAACAAGAAAAATTATTTCCAGACATTAAGAAATGAAACAAACACATATTACTCAAGATCAACCCAGAGTAAATCAAGTTTGATTAAATTTATCAGCAGGGGAAAGTTTCTAGAACAATATCAAATCTTGTCAATGGTGGTACACTTGCAACCACCTTGACACAATCAAATTTAATACAAAATAATTATACAGACTTCTCAGATGGCTTCTAACAAGATAGGATTTGTCAACTTTTCCTCTTAGGAATTTTCTTCAACCTCTATCACTCCAACCATTTACATGAAAAATTTGTGCCATTTATATCATTTATAAGAAAGCCCCTTTTTCCCCAAAAGACAAAAACATTTAATGTACCAGTACCCTCCATGATATCGATTGCAATTCCCAGAATCAAATCTGTAAAAGTTGTCAAATGCTCATGGGGAACATCTCTTTAAAAATCTTAGCATTCAACTCCTTCTTCTGGTAGAACACTCCTCCTTTAGCTCACCAACCACATCCACCCCTAATCTGTTAAATCTGATTCCTTGTGTGCTCAGAAGAAGAAAAACAAAAAATCATATCGAGCCCAAGAGTTAGACCATTTTAATGGCAAAAGACATCTCTAAATCTCTCCCACCAAACTTAGATATCAAAATTAACTCTCCTCTTTGTTTGGCGTGTCAGAAATACCAAAAAATCATGAAGTCTCGCACTTCCAGGGGCTTCTCAGTAATAATTGGGGGGAAATTAGATTCAGACACACAACTTCCATTAATCTTCACTTTGAATTTTTTCCGTCCATATGGAATATTAAATTTTAGACACAGGCTTCGGGGTTTCCTTTGACTTTTTACAACCTTTTGAAAAAATTGAAAAAAATTCCATTTTGCTCTGCACCTATGCCCTTGAGAAATGAGCTCGAAACGTATCCTAAGGTGGGCGCCAAAGCAACCGCGGCCAAATTCTACCATTTCACCTTCTTTTTGGAAAAGGGAAAATTTTCCAAGTTTTCCCCACAGCTCCACCCTTAAATTATGGGCTTGACATGTGTCCCAAAGTGCGTCCCAGCTGAACCACGCTTGCTTTTTCAATTTTGGCTCTTTTCTCCCAAAAGGAATTTTTTCCAAATTTCCCCCAAGAGTCTGCACCTCCACTATTGACTTGAGAAAGCTTTGACCTTTTCTTTATTGGGCCCTTGGGCCATTTTGATGATTTTGGTCATTTGAAAATCAAGGGGTGAAAAAATACAAATTGCCCTTGATGGCTTGCCTCCCCACCTTTTGAAAATTTCAACACCAACTTTGACGTTCTTATTATCGAGCTCGTGGGCCATTTTGAGATTTTAATCCTTTTGATGACAAGAGGAAAAAAATCCAAGTTACCTCTGATGGTCCACTTCCCCGCCCCTTTTACTTTTCAAACTACTACATGTCACAATGACACATCTTGAGATGTTCCCCAAAAGTTGAGACTTTGGATGAGACAGAGATTGCCACGTTTCCTGGTAAGAATTTTTTTTTTCTGAAGGCTTCGAGCTTAGTCGAAGGCGTCATGTGTCATGCTCCACGGTAGTCTCCTTTGGTCATTGAAAAATTCAAGCAAAACAAAAAGTGAGCAGAGGCCTCTAAGTGTCCTCTTGGTGCTTCTTTAAAATGAAACTTAAGGGTTGGTCCCCAAACATGCATGGTTCTTCCATATGTCCCATATCTCCCAAATATTTTTGATAAAGGACTAAGTATGGGAAGACCCCGCAAAAACCTCCATGTGTCTGCCTGGCGCAATTTCAAAATGATGCCCTAGTATGAGACCATGAAAGAGCGTGGCTTGCTACGTGTCCCTGTCTCGCCAAACTGTACTAGCTGCATAAAAAAAATTCTAAGTTTGGGAAAATTAGTGGAAAACTCCATATGTCCTCTTGGCACTACTCTAAGGCCAAACCAAAAAGTAGACCTTCAGATGAGTGTCATTCCTCCACGTGGACAAATATTTAAGTTCAGGTGATTCATAGAATTTTTGAAGTATCCAGCTGAGCTGCATCTAAACAAAAGAGGCCACATTCCCATCGATGAAAAGATTCAAATTTTACTGGGAGAAACACCCATCAAATTGTAAAATACAGAAAAACAACCATTTGAGCCCGGAGATGAAAATTTATCTAAGGAAAGAGACTTCAGAAATGTTACAAGGCTCAAATACACTCTTAAAAGCTACATCCATTCATTTTTTATCAAGTATTTGGGAAAAATGACAAGGGCAGCAAATCCCAACTGTGGAAAATGGAAAGAAAAGGAAATCCTAAGTTTTTTGAATGAACAGAGAACGTGAGACCAAACTTACAGACCCTCTCAAGGGATTAGAGAAACAAGGAGACAAATATGGACCCATACATGATAATCGGCTCAAGGAATGATTAATTATGGCAACAAAAAGGAAAGTAGAGACTTTATAGGCACTACACGGGGGGATAAAATATGATAAAGGCCGTAAAAGGACAGATTTCAAAGTTGAAATGGGACAAGACTATTTTGAGCACCAATAGTACCAAATCTTTGATAACTTTTACAAGAAATGGAAAGATCAAACAACAGAATACTTTTAAATTAGCTAGGGTGTTCCTTTAACCAAAATATGTGCTCCAATGGAGGCCCAGATCAACACTTTTCACACAAACTTCAAGGATTCAAAATGAAGGCTAAAATTTGACAACTCAACTGAACATTATCAATCTCTGTTTCATCATGCCTAAGATACCCTCAAAGGCTAACAAACAATATTATAGTCATGCTAGGAGTCACAATGATTTTAAATTTTTTTATTTCGCTATCAAATGGAAGAGCTTGTGATAAATGAAATTGCAAATTCCACCAAACTATCACAAGGATAAGATCTTGTGTGATTCACATAGATTTCAATGTAAGAATGCAACAGGAACAAGAAAAACTACTTACAGACATTTATGAATGAAGCAAACACAAATTTTTCCTAAGAATAAAAAATATTAACTCAAGTTTGGTTAAATTTATCAACAGGGGAAATTTTCTCGAATAATCTCAGATCTTTTCAATGGATGTACACTCACAACCACCTTGACATGATCAAATGTAACAAAATGCAAATAAATAGGCTTCTTCAGATAGTTTCTGAGAAAGAAGGTCTCTATCAATATTTTCTCTTAGGAAATTAGTTTCTGATTCCTAACACTCCTACGTTCACAAATTCCCAACCCTTTTCATGGAAAAATCATGCCTATTTATATCATTTTACAACAGAACCTTTCCTCACCCAAAACCAGAGACATTGAGTGTACCAGTGCTCACCATAATATCAATTGAGATTCCCAAAATCAGATTTGTATAAGTTTTTAGGTGCTCAGAGGCTAGATCCCTTCAATCCTCTCCCACATTCAAATCCCTTTCCTGGTAGATCACTCCTCCATTTACTCGCCAACCACTTCCGACCCTAATTTGTCAAATCTGGCTCTTTACGTGCTCGGGAAAAGAAAATGGAAAATCAAATCGAGCCCAAAAATCAAATCTCATCTTAATGGTAGAAGATGTCCTTGGATTTTCCTCATCAAACCCAAATATCAAAAGGTATTTCATGTGCCACAGAAAGAAAAATTAGGCTGAATCCGATAGTCATATTGTATATTAATGTTGAGAGACATTTCCTGACCCTCCCCACAAAACTAGGCCTCTAGATTAATGCTCTTCTTCATTTTAGCGTGTAGGAGACTCTAAGAAATGATTAAAAACCATAAGAATATGTATTCCTAGGAGATATGGAGTGAAAATGGTGGAAAAATCAGATACAGATGCACATATTTCATTGATTTCTATTTTTAATTTGGACCATCCACGTGGGAGATCCATTTTACAGTGGGCCTGTAGATTCCCCTTTTCCTTATACAACTTTTGGAAAAAGTAAAATTTTCACATTTTTCTCCACACCTTCGACCTTGAGAAATGAGCCTGACACATGTCCTAAGGTGGGTTCCAAAGCAACCGTGGCCAAATTCTACTATTTCACATCCTTTTTGGAAAAGAGAAAATTTTCCAAATTTTCCCCGTAACTTCGCCCTTCCATTGTTGACCAAGGCAAAATATTGACTATTTTTGTCGGGTCTACAGGCCATTTAGACGTTTTAATCCTTTTACTAACAAGAGGCAAAAAATCCAAGTACCCTCCAATGGTCCGCCTCCCCTCATTTTGAATTTTCAAATAGCCACGCGTCACAATGGCGCATCTTAACATGGTCCCCAAAAGTTGAGATCATGAATGAGTGCGGGCTCACCACATGTCGTGGCTTGATAGAATTTATTTGAAACCTTAAGGTTCAGCGGAAGGTTCCACGTGTTAGGGTACGAGGAAATCTCCTTTGGCCATTTAAAATTCCAAGCAAAATGCAAAGTGAGTGAGGGCCTCCAAGTGTCCTTCTGGCGCTTCTTTAAAATGAAATTCAAGGGCCAGTCCTCAAACATGCGTGGTCCCTACACGTATCCCAGGCTTCTCAAAACATTTTTGAAAAAGACTGAGTATGGGAAGCCTCGACGGAAGCCTCCACGTGTATTCATGGTGTAATTTCAAAATGGTGCCCAAAATGGAGATCCTGAATGAGCACGGGCTTACCATGTGTCCCTGTTCTGCCAAACTATACCAGCTGCATAAAAAATTATCTAAATCTAGGAAAAGTTGTGGAAACCTCCACGTTTCCTCTGGGCTTAACTCCAAGGCCAAACCAAAATGTGAACTTTCAAAAAAGCACTGTTCCTCCACGTGGATATGTTTTTGGTTAAAACTTTCTACAAAGTTTAGGTGTGCCCCGCCGAGCCGCATCAAATAAAAAATGAACACATGGACACCCTCGGGGTGAAAATAAGAAATTTTCCCTCCCACTTAAATTTTCTTTAATCAGAGAGTGGCGGGGCCACTTGTCAAGTTCAATCCATTTACCAAAGTATCCAAAAAGAAGAAGTTAAAAAATAAACCCTCTATACCCCATCCAATAAGAGGAAGCCACGTAAGCACTAAAAGAACCAATCAGAATTTAGTGGAGCCATGGGATCAAATTTGCCTTTTTGCCAAAAAAGAAAAAAGTGATAAGTTAAATCATTTGTCTACCATCCCCTAACCAACAAAAATAGTCCATGTGACCTCTGAATGCTGAGGAATAACCGTGATAGGAAAAATACACCCGTCAGATCATCAAAAAGACAGAAATTCACCACTCATGCCTAGAACCTGACTTTTCATTAAGGATAAAAATTTTCTAAAACAAAACCAAGTGAGTCATGGTTCTGAGCATCTTCTGATGATGGATTTGGATTTTCAAAGGCATGTAAATATAAATTGATCATTCTTGAGCTTCCATGGTCGAGGAAAAAAAAGAAAAACGACATATCCTGCGGATTTTGAAGAAATTAGGGCAAAAACATGGCAAACTTAGAGACTTATTCAAGGAGGGACATGACAATGGATTTTACAAACAAATTGAGGAATTCAAAATGGAAGTAAAATCTTTTAAAACACCCACATCAACACACAAAATATTTCAGAACAAGCATATAGAGGAAAAATAGGGAAAAATTGTGAGAGATCAGAACGAGCACCAACATCGGCTCTGACTTGGGGATGGGCACTCCCCTGTGAGTGCCACAAGAACAAAGGTAGACAAAGCTCCAGCATATCCATTAGGAAAAGGAGTCAGATTGTAGAGTAGGGAAATAGAGCCATCTCCCAAAAATCAACAAAAAACTATGAAAAACATGTCACCATGGACCCAAGCGAGAGAAAAAACAAAAGCCAAGAAGCATACAACAAACTATACACTGTACAAAATATGTTCACCTTGATTATGAAGAATCAATCCAATAAATGTTTTGAATTTTTGGCATTAACAGGAAATTTAAGTAATTCCCCATTTAGGTCCTTCAGGAAGAAGGTATGTTCACCAATCATAATATCAATGGAGTAAGGGCCCATCCATAAAGTGGAAAATTTTCCATGCTTTCCCTTAACTTCATGCCTACTATCCCATAGCAGCATGATATCTCCAACATTGAAATCAATTGGGGTGACCTTCTTGTTGAACAACTTCTTCAGCTTCTCTTTGAACTTTATATGCCTTTAGTGGGATGCCCTCCTTTCTTCAAGTTCAACAATCTGGTTAATGCAGGCATCATATGGAATTACCTCTTGATCTTCCATTTTCTACATGAACTGATATGAGGATATTTGCATATCTAGGGGAAGCAGGGCATGAGTTCCATACACCAACTCAAATGGACTCTTTCTAGTGGCCCATTTAATAGTAATTTGGTCAACCTAGACAAAAAATTTCAACTGCTAACCCCATTTTCTCTTGTTAAGCTCCAAGGTTCTTCTAATAATCTTAAGGAAATATTTATTATTGGACTCAACTTTTCCATTTCTTTGGGGATTATAATTAGAGGCATATGTCCAATTTATCCCATATTCTCTACACATTACCACCAAGGGTTTAGCTTTGAAGCTCATGGCAATGTCAACAACAACTTTGACTGGCACCCCAAACCTGTTGATGATATGGTTCAACATGAAGTCCATGACAATTTGGTGTGTTTCCCTTTTGGTGTGGATTTCCTCTACCCACTTGGTGAAATAATCTATGGCTACAAGAATCCACTTATGGACAACACTTGAAGGGTCTGAAACTTCAACAATAAAATCCATTCCCCATTACTTGAATGGAGCTTCAATTGATATAGGTTGTAAAGGAAGGGAGCCTAAAGCTTTTATTATTCCAGAGAAGCACTGGCAACTCTCACATATTCTAACAAAAAATGTTGCATCCTTGAAAAGAGTTTGCCACAAATAACATGCCCTCGGGATCTTGTGTGCTGTGACCCTTTCAAAAAAATTCAGCCCACAATCTCCTCCATGGAGATCAATAATCATCTTGGGGGATTCATATTTGGTAATACACCTTAAGAGGACTCCCTCAGGGTTCTTCCAAGCTAATCCGTAATCAGTAATGACATATTCTAGGAAGCCAACTTAAGGGCCATTTTCTGGTTCTTACTATAATACTCAAGGCAATATACATGTCTAAGATAGAAAATCACATCCTTGCACCACTTAGATCTCATTAGTATCTCAAATACATCTAACCTTCCTTCACTTACCTCATTCACCTCAATATTTTGCATGTTTCTCTCAGCCATAAGCTTAGCCAAGCCCAAACCTCTCACCAACTTCGTGGTTTGAATATCCATATCCTATTTTTGCAACTTGTTCACCCACCTGCAACTTTTTCTTGAGACTTCCATCTCTAATAAGATGTCTTTCACCATGATGTGGGGAACATAAGAAATAATCTTAGAACTCAAAATGTGAGGCCTAAAAACCTTTATTTCTTTTTCTAAGGAAAATGTTTATTTCTCCATAATAGTGTATCTTAGCTCAGCCCCCTGCGATGCCTTACTAAAAAAGGTAATTGGCATCTCAGCCCATTCATCATCCTTCTGCAATAGGACAGATGCAATGGTGTTCTCTCAAGAAAAAGAGAACAGTTGAAAGGGATTCTTATAATCTGGACCTGCTAGAACATGTGCATGCTTTAATTCTTCTTTAATACCATTAAAATCTTGAACGAAATCCTCCTCCCACTTGATGACCCAATCGTTCTTTAACATGGAGGTTATTGGAATGGTCAACTCAGAAAATTTTGAGATAAATATTCTAATGAAGTTTATCTACCCAAAGAAGGACTCGATTCCTTTCTTGATTCTTTGAATTAGGACCTTGTTGATGGCCTCTACCCTTTCTGGATCAATTATCACTCCTTGTGACATAATTTCACCAAGAAACTTTGCATTCTACACTCCAAAATGGCACTTCTTTGGATTGACTGAAATGCCATACTCTCTACATCTTATCAGCATCTTTTCCCAGTGCAGCAAGTGATCACCTCACTTTCTATAAATCACAGTCACATCATCCTGGTAAACAATGATAAAAACATTGATGTTACAAGAAAAAGCAACATCCATTGCTCTTATAAGGTTTCTCCAATGTTCATCAAACCAAAGGGCATCCTGACATACACATAAGTCCCCCAAGGAGTGGTAAAGGTTGTTTTAATTCTTTCTGACTTCTTCACCACAACTTGGTTGTAACCAGAGAAACAATGCAAGGTAGAAAGTAGCTCATTACTAGTTACTAGCTACAACATGTTTTCCATGTTTGGTAAAAGATAATTACCCTTCATTGATGCTTTGTTCATATTTCTGAAATCCACACACAGCCTGATGTCACCATTCTTCTTTCTAACTGGTAGTAGGTTTGCAACCCAAGAAGAATACGTTATAGGCTAAATAATCTCTCCATCCCTCAACTTCTTCATTTCCTCTTGCATCTTAAGAGATAGGAGTGGATTGATTGATCTTTGTTTCTTCCTGAATGGTTTTGCATTGGACTCCAAGGGAATCTCATGTTGAAATAGATCCTCTCTGTATCCTTTCAGCTTAGAATAAGTCCAAGCCATGCATTCTTGACACCTTTTCAACAATTAGATGTAGGATTGCTTCTCCTCCTTGCTGAGATTACTTCCTAACAAGATCTTCCTTGGTCTCTCCTTTATGCCGAGGTCATGCTAATTAATATCCCTTGAGGATTCCATGCATCTTCTAATAATGTGATCAACATTATCAAAATTGGACTCAAGAGCAGCCAATCCTCTAGGAATGGTATTGGTTTTTAGTTAGATTGAGGCCTTTGCCAAACAAGGTTCTACTATGCACACCATTGGCTCCCAATCAATATTTCAATAAACAAACTCTCCTTTATTCTGCAGAAATATTTTGACCTGAGCATCATCATTAAAAACCTACCAATACTTAATGTTGTCATGTATAGATGGACTTCTTAACACCTAAACATCATATTCACAATATGGGGACACTGCACAATTATCAAACCGAGATCCCAGCAAAATAAGCCTATATGCCAAATCATTCAACTTCCTATCATGATGCACAATGTTGAATGAATCAAACATCTCAATGAAATCACAAACTACATGCTTGTATTATTTCATTCGCTGATTTTTTGTGGCATACAGTTCTCTAACTTGCTTGACAATTACTTCTGAATCTCCTTTAACAATCATGTCTTTAACACCATATTTCCATGAAATCCTCAGACCTAGAAATAGTTCCTCATACTCAGCAATGTTATTAGTGCACTCAAAGTTGAGCTTGAAGGAAAAGACAAACTTTTCCTGTCCTGGAGAGATCATAAGAACACCAACACCATTACTGAACTTGGAGAAAGATCCATCAAACAATAAATTCCAAAGAGAGCCTTCCTTCTTAAGACAGTTACATTCTTCAATCTTGTATTCTTTTCAATCAGAAAACCATACAAATTTATCTGAATCAATTTTTGTGTGCACTATTGTTTGAACATCCACTACTCGGATCACAAGAATAAAAAATAACATACATTGAGCTACACCAAAATATATCTTTACAAGAAGAATGTCAGTGGATTAAGATCGAAAGTGTAAAAAAACAACAAACATAATTTGATCAACTGCTACAAATAGGTGTAGCCACACTTTCAAGAAAACAGCATACCCCACCTGGAAACAAGTTAGTCCACAATTAACTAGCAGTGACATGATTCTAAGATTCCTACCTGGATAGGACAACAAGCTATAGGACAAGAGACCTAAACAAATTAGAATCAGCAATGACACCTCTCTAGTAATCCATAGTAGAATATTTTCCCATATGACACATAGATACTTAGATGATAATAGCACATTCATATTTATCTAGAGGCATCAACATTGAATTATGCCGATAAGAACCTTACAAATAGGATGTGTACACACATTTGAGCTTAATGATTAAGATAGTGTAGAATCCATCATAAATTTAGCTCAATTAATCGTAAAAAACAAGGATGTTCCCATATAGGAGGACCTTGAAGTGTAATTACTACCTAGATCATTGCTGAAGCTACTGGTGCCACTAACTGATACTAGTAGTTAAGGTAGCTCCACAATACTAGAAAGCTAACTCCAAAAATAATTAAGATAACTTGACACAATTGGTAAGCTATTCTCCACTTTCGAGCCCCAAATACACATAAGAAAGCTAACCTCTACAAGTTCTCAGTGAATCCCAATGCAAGTGAAAGAATTGGATCCTGATAAAAAAAATAAAAGAATCAAATAATTGTTAGGAAATCATTATAATGTAATAGCTCTTTACAAGCCAATAGTTAGTATATTTGTGAGGGTTCTTGACATAATTAGTTATATGATTTACGTGTATAGTAGTTATTATGAACAACACATGTAAATGAGTTTTGGTAGGAATATTGGGTGGTTGTGAGAACACCTATAGGATAGTGTAGTTAAAGACATCTTTGTTAAGAATTTTTTCTCCTTTAATGAATAGGAGAAACTCCATGGATATATATTTGGCTTGGACTAATTCCTAGTTGAATAAACAAAACCTAATATTATTATTATGTTGTGAAGTTCCTTTTCTTGTGCTCGTACAACTTCATTTGGTATCAACAGTTGTCCTGTAATCCTACCTTATGATGGAATGCGTAGAAAGATTTGGGGCACACATTAATCTATATCGTTAAAGCCCTTAAATATATGAGATCCATTATTGCTATATGGTTTTATTTATTACTCTGTAAACAGTATTCAACTACTCTAAAGCTCTGTGCATGGAGAGATAAAGGTGTATCCAATGAATGCAATCCCAAATATCAGCACTTGTCCTATTGACATCTTCTGTTACCTTAGTATCAATTTTTTTTACCTTTGTGGATCTATGTTTCCTTGTAATAAAAACCCATGTCATTAACGCTAAACATCCATCACCATTATTCGTCATAATTATTCTTGACTCATAATGTTATAGATGTGATAATCCTCATATGTTAGCACGAGGCATGAAACATCTGTGACACCAAGGGATATAATTCCGAGTATTTCTCCTCCAAAATAAATCAACACATAGAAGTCATCTATAACGAGATCATGAGCCATTCTATTCTCCCTAGATCAATGGGACTAGAAGATTTCAAAATCATATCACGTCCCTAGATTCTATCATAAGAATGTGTAGAAACTAATATCACATAAATCTATTTTTGTGTATTGAAACCTATGATGACAGTTGATTGTATCATAGCAATTCCCAATGCCATCTTGTGTCTACATGGAATAATTTGTATCAAAATGTCTTGGACAATCCCTGATTTCAAAGATTGTTACAACTTCCTCCAGAAGGTAGATATCACTTGCTTGTCTGACGTTGTTTCTGGGTTACATCCTAGTCCAAATATTCCATACCTGAAGATTTGTTTGAGGCTATACCAAATTCACCCTTATGTTACTCGTGAAACCTCTATCACCCCTCAGATGTGTAGAACATGTTCATGTTATGTTTTAAAATATGTTATGAAATTCATTTGTCCTCAACATATATGTATCAATAAGCAATCTCTATATTTAGTCAAATGTACACACAAAACATATGATCAAACAAGAGTCACCATTTCATAGGTCCTAAAGTATACTAATAGTATACATCAATCCTCAAAGTCTTATTAAACATTAGTGGTGAAATCATGACCTGACTCTTTTTGGATTCCTTTTGACCTTATCAAATTATGTCAAAAGAAACTTAGGATCAGCTTTATCACAATACTACATATTTTCCCAAAACTTGCACTTGTTTATATTTTGTGGCCTCAGAAACTAGTGCGCCTTATCTAGGAAATATTTATAGCAGTCCCTCGCATCCTCTTGTAAAGTCCTGGATAAACTGTGTGAGACCTACATATTCATGTTCAATCTCAAATTCTTCCATTATTTTTGGTAAAAATATTTACATCTTGAGGACTATTTATAGTTCTTTGGTTCATCCTTTCAACTTTGGTCATTTGTGAAATTACAACTTGAGGAACTTCATATGGATAACTTGGTTATTTCTATCAAAATTTATGGGGTCCGAAGGTATTAAGCATTATCTACAATCACCTAGGCTTTGGGTGGTGGTAAGGCACGATGTTGCATTTAAGGAGGAATGACCCTGGAGGGGAGACACATCCATACAACAGACAGAGGGTCTTCGTCACTCATGAGTATAGTTTTCAAAATGGATATCGAGGGGGAAGCCTAATCTCTTGGAAATCCATCTCACACATTCTGAAGCAATAGGTTGGTATAATTCTAGATATAGACATCGATCACAGTGTAAATTGACACAAGGCCCCTCTCCAGCTGGAGCATTCAATTACACACATACTCTACCTAATTTAGAAGCACTTGACATGGCATTCTTAAGATGATAGTGCTGATGACTTTCATCACTTAAGATTCCTCTTCTTGTCAGATTATCTACCAAAAAATCTTTAGGATTTTCTTAGTTCAAACTTCCCATTTTGATATCTCTATTTATTATATGTCCTAGATGTGGTTTTTAGGCAATAAATATCAGCTATCCATTCCATTTTTGCAAGTTATAGGTACGAAATAGTGACATTGGATAAAAGGTTACCAGACACTTGAAATCATCAAGAATTAGGACCAATAGGGAGTCACCACTAAGGATCCTCCATCTTACTTTTGCAAAAAAGCACTACAAACTATGAGCATGAGGGTGGATGTCTAGCTGAACAGATAGGTCAACTAGCACCAATGGAAATCCCTGATTCTCCTATGGCCTAGATTATATCTTATGACAATTTTGAGTCCACTAGGTGTAGACCCTTTGTGAGCCTTGCACATACACTCTGTAACTAGTATAAATTCTAATAGTTTCCAATCTCAAAATCATATTCCAGATCACCTGTATTAGCACTTTGAGCAAATGAGAAATGTTTACCTTGGTCCTAATCTGAACTTTATTCACTGAGGGTTTCTGGATATTGTGCCAGTATACTTTGTTGGTACCCAAATTGATTCTCCCTTCAGAAGTCTGAACAACATCATAGGTTTTGGCAGGAAGCTTAGATATAGAGCAGAGCATGTAGTGTTTGGTTTTGTAGTCTGGGGATGAAATGGAACTTGCTCTTTTTCACTCAGATGTGGAGAAATGGGTAACACCCTCAAGAGAATTTGACCTATCCTCACTACTTTATGGTTGTGCCTTTCAAGCTAGGGTGAGAGGAGCCTTTTGTATAGCCTGCTATTTGTGGAGGAGATGGAGATATCATTCCTTGTGAAATTATTAAGAAGACCTTGAAGAGAATATGATCAATACAAACAAAACCTCAACTCTCACGAGTTGTCAGTCTAGATAATGGAGATATTTTCTTAAGCAAGGTTCATAGCCACTAAAGACAATAAAAAGCTTGATTGTTTTCTACATGTTTTCGTAGTATAAATTATGGCATTTGTATACACACATGACAAACAGGGGTAGTATGGGTATGATTGGTAGTTTTTAAATGAATTTTTGGTGGGGAGGTGGAGGTAGGATAAAGAACTTGATTTGTACTATATATCTTGAGAAATTTTACTTGAAATTGAGAGCTATCGAACAACAAAATGCTTTGGGAGTAGCTAGGATGTTCCTTTAACCAGGATATGTTCTCTCAATGGAGGCCCAGATTATCTCTTTCCACAAAAACTTCAAGGATCTAAAATGAAGGCTCAAATTTGAAAAACTTAACTAAACATTATCAACCTCTGTTTCATCATGCCTACGATACCCTCAGAGGCTAACAAACAATCTTATAGTCATGCTAGGAGTCACAGTAATTTTAAATTTGTCATGATTTCATTATCAAATGAAATCTCTTCTGATAAATGAAATTGCAAATGCCACCAAAACTATCAAAAGGATAAGATCTTGTGTGATTCACAAAGATTTCAATGTAATATTGCAACAGGAAGCAAGAAAAACTACTCACAAGACATTCAAGAATGAAGCCAAACATGAATTTTCTCCAAAAAATAATGTAGATTAACTCAAGTTTTGATTAAATTTATCAACAGGGGAAATTTTCTAGAAAAAATCTTAAAGCTTGTCAATGGATGTAAACTCGCAAACACCTTGACATCATCAAATTTAACACAAAGGAGATAAACAGGTGTTCTTCAGATAGATTTCTCAGAAGGATGAGGTTCTATCAATGCTTTTCTCTTAGGAAATCAGTTAGTAACTCCTAAGACTCTAATTTTCACAATTTCACAACCATTTACATGGATACATTTCATGCCTAATTTATAACATTTTATAACAGATAGCCTTTCCCCATTCAAAATCCAGAGACATTGAATATACCCCTGCTCGCCATGATCTCGATCGTGATTCCACAGAATTAGATCTGTAAAAAATTGTTCAGGTTCTCGGGGGGTGGATCTCTTTGAACATCTCCCACATTCAACTCCTTCTTCTGGTAGAACACTCTTCCCTCTAATCGACCAACCACTTCCACTCCTCAATCTATCAAATCTGGCATTCTTTACGTACCTAGGAAAAGAAAAATGGAAGAATTAGATCGAGCTCAGATGTCAAATCTTGTCTTAATGGTAAAAGACATCTCTGTATTTTCCTCATCAAACCCAGATATCGACAAGTCTTTTACGTGCCAATGGAAGAAAAATCAGGCCAAATCCGATAGTTAGATATCATATTAATGGTGAGATACATTTCTAGACCTTTCCCACCAAACCAGGCCTCTAGATTAATGCTCCTCTTCATTTTGGCATGCAGGAGACTCTAAGTATTAGATAAAAACCCGTGAAGACTACGCATCTCCTAGGAGCTCTGGAGTGAAAATGGTGGAAAAAATTAGATACAGATGCACAAATATCCATTGATTTCTATTTTTAATTTGGACCATCCATATGGGAGATCCACTTTAAAATGGGCCTGCGGGCTCCCTTTTTCCTTTTACAACTTTTTGGAAAAATGTAAAATTTTCACATTTTTCTCTACACCTCCGCCCTTTAAAAATGTTCCTGACATGTGTCCTAATGGTGGGTCCAAAAGGAACTGCGGAAAAATTCTTCTATTTCACCTCTTTTTTGGAAAAGGGAAAATTTTCCAAGTTTTCCCCGCAGCTCTACCCTTGAAAAATCAGCCTAGGGACACTTATTCCCCAATGTGGGTCCCAGTCGGAACCATGAGGGCCATTTTACATGTTCTAACTCCTTTTGGTAACAAGAGGAAAAGAATATAAGTTGCTTCTAATTTTCCGCATCCCCACCTTTTGAATTTTCAAACTGCCTCTCATCATAATGGCACATCTTGAGATGGTCCCCAAAATTTTAGACCTATTGAATGAGCTATTGGGCCCACCATGTGTCATAGCCTGGCATGATTTGTTTGTAGGCTTGAGGCTCATCAGAGGGGTACATGTATCTAAGTGTGCCGAGGCAATAGCCTTGCATCCCCACCTCTTCAACAGTCCAACCTTAACCTCCTTAAAGTGATTGGAGGCTTACAAGTGTCCATCCTGGTGACATCTTTAATCCTTTTGATGACAAAAGGCCATTCCTAAAACATCCAAGTTGTCCCTCTGATGGTATCGCTGGCCCCTCAAAACCCTTTTGAAAAATACTAAGTATGGAAAGCCCTGTCATGAAGCCTCCACATGTCTTCATGGCGCAATCTTGAGAATGGTCCCCAAAGCAGTTGACACCTTGAATGAGTGCGGGCTCACCATGTGTCATAGGCCTCTCCAAACCTTGTACCAACTTCATAAGTTACTTTTTAAGTATGGTAAGAAGCCGGTGGAAGCCTTCACACGTGCCTTCATGGTTGCAATTTCAAGGCCAACCCTATAAGTGAACTTTCAAAATGATTTGGCGAGGGCGCGCTTCCATTTTAGAATTTTACTCCATGGGTTACAAACTTTCCAAAAATATCCAGGACCTACTTCAGATAGGCCCGCATCAAATCCACCTTTGAACACTTGGACACGTGTCCTTCTGCAGGGTCAAAGTAAGACTTTTTCCCTGTCGCTCAAATTTTGCCCTTAATCAGAGAGCCTAGCAGGGCCGTGGGGTGGAGTTCAATCCTTTTTGCCAAAGTAGCCAAGAAATAACAAGTTCAAAAATAAAACCCACTGCGCCCCATCCAATCAGAAGAAGCCACATAAGTAACAAAAGAACCAATCAAGAATTGAGTGGAGCCATACGGGACCAAATTTTCCCTTTTGCCAAAAATGAAAAAAGTGACCAGTTATAATCATTTGCCTGTCGATCCATTGACTATCCTAAATAAGCCACGTGACTAATGAATGTTGAGGTATAATTTTGATAGGAAAAAAGACACTCTATCATACCGTATAAAAAACAGATAAATTCACCATTCATGCCTTAGAATCCTAATTTTTTGATAAGGATGAAATTTGTTTTTGAAACAAAACCAAGTGAATCATGGTTCCAAGAATATTTCGACCATGGATTTGGAATTTTCAAAGGCATAAAAATATAAATTGATCATTCTCGAGCTTTCGTGGTCGAGGAAAAACATGAAAAATGGAAAAGCCTGTGGATTTTGATGAAATTAGGGCAAAAACAGGGCAAAATTGGAGACTTCTTCAAGGAGGGATAGGACAATGGATTTTGCAAACAACTTGAGGCATTCAAAATGGAAGTAAAAGGTTTCGTATAACACACATCAAGACAAAAAAAACATGCAGGTAAAAAACAATTATGGAAAAATGGTGAGAGATCAAAACGAGCACCAACACTCTGTTCAAATTTCTGAAATCCACACATAGCCTAATGTTACCATTGTTCTTTCTAACTTGTACTAGGTTTACAACCCAAGAAGAATACCTTGTGAGCTGAATAATCCCTCCATCCCTCTGTTTCTCTAGTTCCTATTGCATTTTAAGAGATAGGAGCAGATTGATTGGCCTCTGTTTATACCTGAATGGTTTTGCATTAGATTCCAAGGGAATCTCATGTTTAATCAGATCCTCTCTATATGCCTTTAGTTTAGAATAATTCCAAGCCATGCAATCTTGATATTTTTTCAGCAATTGGACATAAGATTGTTTTTCCTCCTTGCTAAGATTGCTTCCCAACCAAATCTTCCTTGGTTTCTCCTTTGTGACAAGGTCATGCTCCTCAATATCCCTTGAGGTTAATATGCATCTCTTAATAATGCAATCAACATTATCAAAGTGGGATTCAAGAGCAACAGGCCCTCTAGGAATGTTATTAGTCTTCATTTGGATGATGCATTTTCCAAACAAGGTTTCTTTACCCTCTGCTATGCACACCATTGGCTCCCAATCAATATTTTGATCAAGAAACTCCCCTTTTTTTTTCTTAAATCTTATGACCTGAGCATCATCATAAAAAACTTACCAATGCTTAATGTTGTCAGGGACAGATGGCCTTGTCAATGCTTGAACATCATATTCACAATGTGGGGACATTACACAATTATCAAACTGAGATCCCAATACTACAATATTATCTACCAAATCAATGAAATTCCTATCATGGTGCACAATGTTGAATGAATTAAACATCTCAATGAAATCCCAAACTACATGCTTGTATTGTTTCATTCATTGATTTTTTGTGGCATAAAGTTTTTGTACTTGCTTTACAATTAATTCTGAATCTCCCTTGACAATGATGTCTTTAACACCATATTTCCAAGAAATCCTCAAACCTAACAATTGTGCCTCATACTCAACAATGTTATTAGTGTACTCAAAGTTGAGTTTGAAAGAAAAGATAAACTCTTCCTAGCTTGGAGAGATAAGAACAACACCAACACCATTTTCAAACTTGGAGCAAGCCCCATCAAACAATAACATCCAAGGAGAGCCTGCATGTTCAAGACACTTGCATTCTTCAATCTTGTGCTCTTTTCCATCAAAAAATCCAACAAAGTTATCAGCATTAACACTTGTGTACAATAATTCATAATATGCATTGTTGGGATCTTCAATAAGGTGCAACATCTCCTTTTCTGCATACAACGTGACAAGTCTACCATCAATTGAGATGCTGGCATAGGACATGTCCATTTGAACACTCCCACCAACACTTACAACCCATTTTCTAGACAACAACATATGCCACTTGGCTAAGCAATCAACAATAACAACATCAACCATCATGTTTTTACCTGAGTAAGCTACAAGTTACACCACCAAACCATTCACACATTCCACCACTGACACTTCTTGGGAGTCCATATCAATACACTTCCCATATGTAGATGTTACTTTGATATCCAGCTCATTCATGACTTCTAGAGGCATAATATTGTGTCATGCCCCTGATTCAAACATACAATTATGTAACAATCTATATTTAATGATCAGAGTGGTGAAGAATGGATCCACATTTTTCTTAGACTCCACCAAGGAAATCCCCAAATAAACCTCAGGTGGTTCACGTAGTTCCTCCGACATTGGTGGTGTCTCCAACTCTTCAATGACTGGTGGAGTCTCCACAATGTTTATATTTCTACCAAGGGCAATCTTATCTTCTTTCAATACAAAATACTCCAATGCCATCTTCTTGTGCTCAAGAATCCTAAGAAAATCAAAAATTGGAACTGAGATCTTGATCTAACTCAAGACTTGGGAAATATCATAAGGGATAGACTTTGCCAAGGAAACATTGGAAGGAAGGTTGACACACTCATTAGATGGCACGTGATTATTGACAACTTGGGCATGAAGAAGGGTATGATTTTTTTGCGACAGTAAGGCCCTTGGTAGATGCATCTTTCTTAGGAGCCCCTTTAGAAATATTTAAAAGAAATGGATTTTTTGGCTTGGCCTGAGGCCCTATCCCTTTGAAAACCCTAATTCTTGTGTTGTGTTCCTTTTCTTGAGCCATAACAACATTCATCAACAACTATCTGTCCTCCTCAGATGAGATGCCTCCATCATACTTATTTATCATTAAAGCCCTTAAATATTCAAAGTCATTATTGGGCAATTCAAAATATTCTACAATATCAACTTCTAAAGTATGCAAGGGAGGAAGAATAGGTACCCAATGGATGTAATCCCAAAAATCAGCAGCAGTTCTAGTAGTTATTACCTCAGTTTAATCTTTCCCTTGTTGGGATCTCGTAGACAAACCCATCATGAAAACATCATCATCATTATCATCATTAGCTTCTTCTTATTCCTACTGATCTTCCTCACATGGAGCATGGGGCATGAAACATCTATCACACTAATCAATGACATCTATCTCCTCCACAACAACAACTTTGGCAGCCAAAGGATCAAGAACCATTCTATTTTCCCTGGCCTGGGACTGTTTATTTCCAAATCCAATAGGTCCCTTGCCTCTGTCATCAAATCTCTGATCATTTCTATGATGATTTGTAAACCTATTTTGGCATTGTTGCTTGTGCTAACCTTGTGAACTCTGCCCAATACCTTTTTTTTCTTGGGCTAATTTCTATGATATTTCTTTGACAGCCCCTACCAAAGTTTTCACAACTTCCTCCAAATCAGCAACCTTACTTATTTGAGGCTTTTCTAGGTTAATTAGTTTGAAACCCTCCCTTTTTGGAGGCTTTCCAATTTCCTTGATGTTGTTCTCTATTTGTAGAGGCATGGTGAAGGCCTGCCTCAAATTAGTAGGGTTTTTGTCCCTCAAGTAGTAAGCAACCTTTTTATCAAATGCATATGAATATTTGATCAAAAATGATTCATCATATGGCCTTAAGCTAACAAGCAATCTCCTCAAGGTCTTATTAAACCTTGTGTTGAAATCATGTACTGACTCATTAGGATTCTTCTTGATGTTTTCAAATTCTGATAGAAGAAACCTAGGGTCAGCTCTATCACCATACTACAATCTCAATGCATTGTTCATCTCTATCCAAGAATCAATGAAATTATCTGGTAAATATTTATACCACTCCCTTGCACATTCTTCCAAAGTATGGAGAAACAATTTGATATATACATCTTCATGTTAAATCTCAAAGTCTTCCTTCATATTGATAAAAATATTTAAATGTTGATCACCATTTATTACGTTGTTTCCTTGGAACTTTGGTAATCTATTTCTTACATCCTGGGGAACTACATTTTGATAACCAGTCATCCTTGTAAAATTTATAGGACCAAAGGTGTTTACAAAAAATGGATGTCTAGGTAGGGGCTGGGCCATGTTGTTTTGAGGAGGTGACCCTGGAAGGGAGATAAATTGATAAGGGGAAGAGGGTCTTTGAGACATAGGAGTATAAATTTCAAAATGGATATCCCCTTAAGGCCTTGTTTCTTGGAAAACCCTATCAACTTTTGAAAAGATAAGAGCAGAATGAGAACTAAATTTTTTTAATTAAAACAAAGGCCCCTCTCTAGTTGGAGAATTCAATTCCACAAAGAGGCTACCTGGTTCTAAAGCACTTTAATTGTAGTCATCAATGATAGGCTGATCACTTTCATCAATGGAGATCCCTTTTCTTGTCTACTGATCTCCAACAACTCTCCAGGATTTTCTTCCTTCTAACTTTGTTTTTCCTAGCTCTGGAAATAATGTCCTAGCAGGATCCCTAGCAGATAAAGATCTTATTCCTTCCAAATTTGCAAATATTAGTAACAAATATCACTTAAAAGAGATTAAGTCACTGGTACTCATCAAGAATCAGATCAACAAGGAGTCGCCACTAAGGATTTCCACATTAGTTCTGAAAATGCACTAAAATATGATGTGTTAAATGTCTCTCAATACTAGAAATTTTAAATGGGATGATCTGACGTTTCTTTCACTAGATTTATCAATTAAACCTAGTGTAATAACTATAGAAACTGGATAATTACACACAACATAGGATAATACTTGAAATAATGAAGTAGCACTTAGAGCATATAAGAAGTGTTTACAGGGTATGAATGTGAACTACAACCAATATGTCCCCGATAATGGTGCCAATCAGGTGTTGTTGATGGGAAAAATGGATACGAACACGAAACATATAAAAAAATCTTTCTCAGCAACTAAAATTGTTCCCGGACAACAGTGTCAATCGGGTGTTGGTGCCCAAATTGATTCTCCCTCAGAATATGAGCAGCGTCATAGGGTTGGTAGGAAGGTTAGAGTCAAGTAGATAATGTAGTGTGTCATTTTGTAGCCAGGGATGAAATGCAACTTTCTCTTTATCACTCAGATGTGGAGAAATTTGTAGCACCCTCAAGAGGATTTGACATATCCTCACTACTTTATGGTTGTGCCTTTCAACCAGGATGAGAGGACCCTTTTTGTAGGCTTCTATTTATGGAGGAGATGGAGATATCCTTCCTTGTGAGATTGTTAAGAGGACCTTGAAGAAAATATAATCAATGCAACAAAACCTAACTCTCATGAGATGTCACTCTAGATAATGGAGATATTTTCTAAGCAATGTTTAGGACACTAAAGACAATGAAAACCTGATTGTTTCTACATGTTCTGGTAGTAAAAATTATGCTTTTGTATACATACATGACAAACAAGGGTAGTACAAGCAAGATTGGTTATTTTTTAAATGAATTTTTTGTTGGACGAGAAGTAGGATAAATTTTATTATAATAGATATTTTGAGGGACTTTACAATAATGAGCAACTTCACAATAAAAATCTTCAGAACAGTCAAGACGTTCTTTCAACTAGAAGGTGTGTTTCAATGGAGGCCCAAATCATCACATTTTCACATAATATTTAAGACTCTAATATGAAGGCCTATATTAGAAGACTCAATTAAACACTGTAGTTTCTAATTAACAATGCCTAAGGTACACACGAAGACTTACAGACAATCTTTATCAATAAATGAAAGTGAATTGATTTTAAATTTGTTTATCTCATCCAAGATGAAGGCTCTTCCTGAAATGAAATTGTAAACACCATTAAACTTTCACAAGAACGAGATCCTATGTGATTTCACAAAAATTTCAGTATAAGATTGCAATAGGAATGAATAGAACTATTTGCAAACATTCTAAAACAAAGAAGAAACTAATTGCTCAAAGTCAACACAAAATAACACAAATTTGATTAAATTTATCAACATGAGAAAGTTTCTAGAACAATCTCAAAGATTTTAAATAGCTGTACACTCGCAACCACCTTGACATGATCAATTTTAACACAAAATAGATATACAGGTTTCTCAAACAGTCCTAAAAAAATATGGGCTTTATCAAGATTTCGTTTAGAAAATCAGTTCTAACCTTTAACACCCCAACATTCCAACCCTTTTCACTATAAATTCATTCCTATTTATAATATTTTACAACAAAGCCTTTTCCCCCCAAAACTGAAAACATTCAAAGCACCATTTTCATGTTGTGACTCCAGAATCAGATTTGTAAAATAGATGTCAGGTTTGGAGAGGTAAAATCTCTCCAAATATTTCCAGTATTCAATTCTTCACCTAGTAGAACACTCTTCCCCTTACTTGTCAACCACTTCCACCCCTAATCTGTCAAATTTGATTCTTTACCTACCCAAGGAGGAAGACTGGAAAATTAGATCAAACTCGATAGCCACATTTCATCTTAATGGTAAAAGACGTCCCTATATTTTCCTCACCAAACCAAGATATCAACAAGTATTTTGCATGCCAAGGAAATAAAAATTGAGTCAAATCTAACAATCAGACTGCATATTTAATGGTGAGAGACATTTACAAACCTTCCCCACCAAACCAGGCTACCAGATTAATTTTCCTTTTCATTTAGCATGCAAGAGACTCTAAGAAATGATAAAAACCATAATAATACGCATCCCCAAGATCTTTGGAGTGAAAATGGTAGAAAAATTAGATATAGATGCACAAGTGTCATTGATTTCTATTTTGAGTTTGGACCGTCCATGTGGGAGATCTAATTTAAAATGGCCATGCGGGTTCCTATGTTACTTTTACCACTTTTGGAAAAATATAAAATTTTCACATTTTTCTCTGCACCTCCACCCTTCAGGAATGAGCCTGACCCATGTCCTAAGGTGGGTCCCAAAATAACTGTAGCCAAAATCTGCTATTTCACCTCTTTTTTTGGAAAAGGGAAAATTTTCCATGTTTTCCCTGTAGCTCTATCTTTCTGCTTCTAGTCTCTGATGTGGATCCCAACAGAACCATGCTTCATTTTACAATTTTAGCTCCCTTCTCCACAAAAGTAAAATTTTCCGAATTTCCTCCAAAATTTCGCACCTCTGCCATTGACTAGAGAAAATTTTGAGTATTCTCTATTTGGCTTGTGGACCATTTTGATATTTTAATCCTTTTGATGATAAGAGGAAATAAATCGAAGTTGCCTCTGATGGTCTACTTGCTTGCCCCTTTGAATTTTCAAACTGTCATGCATCACAATGGCACATCTTCATATGGTCTTCAAAATTTTAGACCTTGAATGAGCGCGGGCTCACCACGTGTCTTGGCCTGACAAAATTTGTTTGAAGGCTTGAAGCTCAGCGAAAGGCTCCATGCGTCAGGGTACGAGGTAATTTCTTTTGGCCATTGAAAATTCTAAGAAAAATACAAAGTGAGCAGAGGCCTCCAAGTGTCCTCTTGGTGCTTCTTTGAAATAAAATTTCAAGGGCTGGTCCTCAAACATGCACCGTCCCTCCACATGTCCCAGGCCTTTTATAACGTTCTGAAAAATGAGTAAATATGGGAGGAACTGGTGGAAGACTCCACATGTCTTCATGGCACAATTTCAAAATGGAGCCCAAGAATGGAGACCCAGAATGAGCATGGGCTCACCACGTGTCCTTGTTCCACCAAATTGTACTAGCTACATAAAAAATTGTCTAAGTCTGGGTGAAGTAACAAAAACCTCCATGTGTCCTCCCAATGCAGTTCTATGGCTAGCCCCTCTCCATAATATCTGAGGCGGGTGGGGTGGGGGTCGACTCAACTCAATCTCTACCGGTCGCCCTATCGGAGAGAAGCGGTGTTGCCCAATGAAGGTATATATGGCACTGGTCGGTAGAGAGGCCCCTCTCTCTAATATCATATCTATTTCAGCCATATATAGATAGGGAAGAGATCTATAGAGTATAGGGAGCACTGAACCGATAGGGTGGATAGGGCGACTGGGGAGATGGAGATAGATGGCTGCGCCCCCTGGGCCAACCGCTCTAGGTTAGGTAATTGTGATCCCGGCCATCCACCCGGGGGGTCCTATCTAGAGTGAGGGGTGGTGCGGCCGACTCGGTGAATAAACCTGAATGAACATGCCTACCCCGGGACCCCCACCCCCCCGGCATTAGATTTTTTTGGGTGAGATATGATATATAGATGGGGGCACTCGATCAATCACTCACACACCAGCCATATCTCTATAGGGGAGAGTGCTGACAATGTTGTTTATTTACGATGAAGCTCCACAGATCATGTGCAGGGATGCTATAGGAGATTATATATGGCGATCCAAAGCCCTCTATAGTTCTATATGGGGACCAGAGGATGCCGATATGCCAACTCTATATACTAATCCGCCGCCCGATTGTCCTCATTCTATATGGGACAGATCTCTATATAGGGACATGCTACCCTACCCTATATATATAGAGTAGAGAGGTGCCCTATAGTTCAGATATGGTGGGGGCTTCGAAGCAGTAGGTGTACTCGGCATATAGAGTATAGAGGGACCGACCGGCCTATAGAATATATCACTTGGAGTAGTATATATAGTTGGCATCCTCGGTAACGGGGAACAAGACACGGGGTTGGGAACTAACCCAGAGATCCTCTCCTCAGATATATAAATATATAGGCATTCAGTGTGTTCTCGGTCTCGAATGGAGAATGGTCAGGGGTGCAGTGGAGCATTCCTAGAGGGACTTCTTGCCATAGATCTCTATATCTATATATAGATCTATAGATAGGGTTATACTATATATCGGCACTTGCCTGGACCTCATTCCATTCAGGATCTTTCCCCTCCCCTCTATTCTTCACTTTCCCTTCATGTTCTTGGGAATCATAGGTGTCATGGGCTAACCCCATATATCTCATGGCTTTCAGATATATATCTATATAGGGTAGTTCTAGATAGGGCGCTAGTCATATTGTATGGAATTATCGATTGACCCGCCCCTATCTCCCCTATCTATATATATAGATGGGGGGGGGCCTATCTGAACTCTGGGGCCCCACTCCCGGCCCCTATCCATCCCCTAGGCCTTGAGGGTAGGGGTGCCCCCATCTATATATCATATCTCGCCCGAAAAACTCTAAAGGCGGGGGGGGGGGCGGGGTAGGCGTGTTCATTCGGGTTTGTTCATCGAGTCGGCCGCACCACCCCTCACTCTAGATAGGGCCCCCCTGGGTGGATGGCCGAGATCACACTTACCTAACCTGGAGCGGTTGGCCTAGGGGGCGCAACTATCTATCTCCATCTCCCCGGTCACCCTATCCACCCTATCGGTTCAGTGCTCCCTATACTCTATAGATCTCTTCCATATCTATATATGGCTGAAATAGATATGATATTAGAGAGAGGGGCCTCTCTACCGACCCGTGCCATATATACCTTCATTAGGCAACACCGCTTCTCTCCGATAGGGCGACCGACAGAGATTGAGTTGAGTCGACTGCCACCCCACCCACCTCAGATATTATGGAGAGGGTCTATTTTGGGTTGACGTGATCCATAGAATTTTTAGAGTTCCCCACAGAGCCACATCTAACCAAAAGGGTCCATGTTTCTACTGATGCAGAGATGATAATTTGACATAGAAAACTCACCCGTCAAACCATAAAATGCAGAAAAATGACCATTTGAGCTCGGAGATGAAATTTTATCCAAGGAAGGAGAATTTAGAAATATTACAAGGCTCAAACACATTCCCTTGAGCTACATCCATTCATTTTTGTTAAATTATTTAGGGAAAAAATGACAAGGACAACAAATTCTGACTTTGAAAAATGGAAAGAGCGGGAGATCCTGAGTTTTTACACCCAAATACAGACCTTTTCAGATGAATAGAGAAATGAGGAAACAAGTTTCGATCTATACACGATCCTTGGTCTAGGAAAGGACTGATTACAACAACAATAGGAAGGTGGAGAATTTTCAGGGACAAAATGTGGAGATAAAATGTGACATAGACCCTAAATTGATAGATTTTTGTTGGAAAAATCAGGCGAGACTATTTTGAGCATCAACACCCTCAAAATCAACCTCATCGTTCAATTCCCCTTAGGTATTCACATCACACATTTCACATGCAATTTTTAGTTATATTCACAAATCAGTTAAAAAGGGCTTGTTGACGTCATCCAAGAATGAGCTTTAATGTGAATTGTTTTATGTGCATTGAACCTAGTGTAATGGCATAACTTAAATTGTTTGTTGAAGGAGTTAAATTTGTTGACCGCCTATTCCTGTCAAATAATTTTTTTGTGATGGTTATTTTCTAATATTTCAGTTTAAAAAGTCAAAAAAAGGTTAGTTGTCTATTATTAATAAAATCTAGAAAATTCTATTCTATATTTATTTAATTCCATTATTACATATTAATATAATTTCTATATATATATATATATATATATTAATAATGACAGATACATTATAAATATGCAGGTCAGATGTGACAGTTATTTCAAAAATTTACAAGTATTTGATGGCTGTAATAAAAAAAATGCTTAAACAATGATAAAATTTAAACCCTAGCTGTTCTTCTAGAAGTTTTTAAAGTCATTACGGTTGTTATTATATATTTAAATTTAAATATAAATATTAATGTCTAGAAGTAATCATAAAGGTTAACCGGAATACAAGAGGAGAAAAGAGTACAAGACGATGCAGGAACACAAAAATAAAGACAAAATAATAAAAAGAAGCAACAATAAAGAGACAAGATACAATAAGTCTATGTTATATGATTAAGATGTTCTATGCCTATTATATCATGACTAGTGTGTGGAGTCATGAGCTCGTTTACGACACCAATATTATGTAGAAGGTTAAAGGAATGAATCAATAGTCTGAGACCCAAGGCTTCCATGATGATGTTTGAGGAGGCCATATTTATGTTGGGTCATCTCCCTAATAAATAAATCTACACAACATTGGTTTTCATAATAGATAAGGGCTCATAATGAGCCTTGAGTTTCTTGGAAGAAAAAATAGTACCTGCCATAGATCTTATAGTACACTAGAAAATGAAATATAAATTTCTCCTTTGATTCAGGTTCATTGTTGCAAAGTTTGCAAGTGCATTGGTCTCTAGGAACGTAATGCTTTGTCTCCACCCAAAGCTGGTGAAAAAAAACTCATATTTGGCCCAAGGGGAATTTAAAATCAAGTTGAATCCTGATGTATTTAGGAGGAACGAAACATTCACCTTCAATTCAGAGATAATGCTCCAAATAGTGGTGCATTTTTTTTGGGAATGGATCTATTGGTTCAATCTAAGTTGATTTTATGTAAGCTTTATAGATCTCCTCTCTAATTCCTCTATAAATTTTACTTCTTAGCATGTGGGAGAATTACTAGAGAATTTGAGAGAGGGAAGATGATTTATATCCAATCCAATGCTTTGGAGGAAATTTTTATAATGTGCATACCAAGTGGTTTGGATCCCCAATTCACATAGCCTTAAGGATGATTGGAGAGCCTTGCAGGGATATCTGTTCTTCCCAGTTAATGTATTTTCCATAAATCTTAGTCTATGAAGTAGGATCACAAGATGAAATATAATTGAGATATGTAGAGGGTACATGCCAAATTCGGCCAAGATGATTTCATGTGGAACTTAGCATTTCTCCCAGAGAGTCCTAGATAGCATGGAGACAAGTAATCTATCAACACAAGTGTAACCAATGTGTCAAAGATTAGGGCCCCAAATATCACAACCATACAACATTGTTGGTGTCACTAGAGTTTTGAAAATTCCAAATTTTTCTTTGGTATCTTGAAATGGAAGTTGGAAACATTATATCTCAAGTGTATTGACAAATGTATAAACTTTACACAATCTCTCTTCTACTGAATGAAGCATATTCAAAGGATTTCCCATGAAATTCATTCCAAGATAAGTATAAGAGGATACCATTTCCACCAAGTTTCCTTTGTACATGAGGCTAGTTGCATTGGAAACCCTCTTGGTTGTATTAAATACCATGATCTTAGTTTTCCTCAACTTCTCTTATAAACCATGAGTATCAGAAAAAGGGATTAAGATTTCAAGCTGTCGTTTTAGGCCTACAATAGTATCTAACATTAGGATGATATCTAATATAACAATATTATGTGCAACAGATCAAATAACCAATAGACCATCCTCTTTCTGTATAAACTTTATCATATTAATTGAGATGTTATGTATGTTGCCAATTGATTAAAGACAAGCATAACCTAGGCTTAACGATGTTAATGAACATGATTTCCATAAATTATAATGAGATTATGTTATAAGATTACATTCTTTATGTGGAAAACATGGGTGCCCAATGCCCATGTTTAAGTGGAAACTAACAAAAATGATATGTATTTTACTAGGCACGGTCATCCAATTGGAAAAAAAAATGATTAATACAATAACTCCCAAGTCCAACCTAAGGATACAAAGACATATCTATAATTCGACAATGGAGAAAACAAAATATCACCATCAAGGAGTTGGGAAAGGTTTTTTATATAAAATAAAGTTCTAGGATGCATGTTAAGATTCACATTTTATTTTGCGGAACCACCTTAAATATTCCACGAACTTTGTCCATAGTGAAAAACTTTAATACTTTTTCCACATCAAGAGATGAAATAATTTTACCACCAATCCCCCTAGATATTACATCTATATAGGAACGTTGGAAAGATTGAATCATCACTTTCATATTTTAAAAAGTAGACGGAAAACAAATAATAAAAGTGTCACATTCACTCCGCACTACTTAGGAGAGTCAAAATTTTCAATGGTTGTTACGCCGAAAGGCATTTCTACAATGGGTGTAGAAATTAGGCACATAAAATAACAACTAACAGAGAAAAAATAAAGAATTGCAAATAAACATATTATTGCAAAATCAGATCAACACTTTTGTGCATATATTTCTTCTTCTAGTTCTAAATATTCAGCTCAATATAATCTCTCTGAATGTCTTTGATATGAAAACACTTACAATTTCGTGTAATAAATAGATGGCTTCATCTAACAAAAAAGAACCCAACTATTAAAAAAAGAAATAAAAAGAACATTCTTTTGTGCAACTCAAATCTTTTGATTTATTTACTCTAATAGTTTTTCCTAAAAGTAGGAAACTAATAGACTACCTAAAAATACAAAAGCATGTAAAAACAAACTTCATTTTTCTTTTGTTGGGGTAAAATTAAACATTTATTAATAGCACTCCCCATTAATTTTGACCTTAAAACTTTTATTCTTCTGGAGCTGAGTGTGCACTTTCAGATCTGACATATTCTTGATCACAAACTTCCAAACAAGTTCTCAAATACTCAAAAACATTATTTCCCAAAACTTTCTTATAGATATCAGAAAACTGATCTTCGGAGCTGGAAATTTCAAGATAAATTTCCTTGTTGTTAACCAACTCCATGATGAAGTGATACCTCATGTCTATGTGCTTTCTCCTCTTGTGAAAAATATGATTTTTCGATAGTACTATTTCTGAATTGTTGTCACAAAATATATATGTAGCATCCTCTTGATTCTACCTCAAATATTTCAACATTCTTCTCATCCAAACAACCTAACATGATGCTCATGTTGCTGCTACATACTCTGATTCTGTTGAATATAATATGACTATGGGATTCTTCTTCGATTTTGAAGAAACTAGTTCTATTGCAAAGTGAAAAGCATAATCAGATGTGCTCTTCCTGATATCCATACTTTTGACACTATCACTATCTGTGTAACCTATGAGTTTGAACTCATCTGATGTTGAATACAAATTTCCATGATTCTTAGTTTCACATACATACCTAAAAATCCTTTTTCTAGATTGCCAATGTAAATATTTTGGATATTCTATGAACCTTGAGATGAGGCTCACACCATACATAATGTCCAACCTTGTTGCTATCAAATATATGACACTTGCAACTAGTCGTTTGAAAAATCTTGGATCTGCAAATGATACACCATCATATTTTCTTAACTTCAAACCTACTGCAACAAGTGTTGGCATTGTCTTGTAATGTAACATGTTAAATCTCCTCAAAACATCATTAGCATACCTTTATTATGAAATTAAAACTCCAACTTCTGGTTTTTGAAATTTTATCCACAAAAATAGTGCATGAGGCCTAGATCTTGTCATCTCAAATTCTTTCTTCATAGCTTATTTGAATGAATTTTTTCTTGATGTATAAGGTAGGGTCATTGCTGCTCCTATTGAAACCATTCTATATCAAATAAGAATCAATCATGTTGTACCAAGCTCTATGTGCTTACTTGAGACCATAGAGCACTTTTTTCAACCTATATACCTTTCCTTCATGACCTTCAATCTCATAACCTGCTGGTTGATTCACATAAACTTCTTCTTCAAGAAAGCCATTCAAGAAATTTTATTTTACATCCATATGATAAATAGGACATTTTTTTTGAGCTGCAATTGCTAAAATAAATCTTACCATGTCTAAATGTGATACAGGTACAAACATTTTGTTGTAATCTACTCCACATTTTTGTGAAAAAACTCTAACAACCAACCTTGCTGTATATTTCTATACTTTACCATCAGTAGTATATTTGGTCTTATAGACCCACTTCACTCCTATCACATCCTTTCCTTGTAGAAGTTCTACCAATTCCCATTTCTAATTCTTGTATATGGCGTCTATCTCATCATCCATGGCTTGAACCTAAACTTCATTGTTTATAGCCTCTTCAAAGTATATTGGATTTGCATCTTGAGAAAACAATGCAAAAACTAAAAAAGTATTAGTTGTATCAACATTATAAATTTCACTAAGACTCCTTATTTTCTGCTGCAAAGGGCTATCTAATGATGGACTATTCTATACTGAAGTAGTAGCTTCTAGTGTTATTTATTGTGTCTACTAGATTGTTAAAGATGCCTAAAATATTGGAGATCTCTTAGATGTAGATGGATGTGTAGCTTATGCTAAAACTTGTGGTGCATGTGAAATATTCGAAAAAGATACGATAACTTTCTGCTCTATTATTTCATCTACCATATCATCATGAGAAATAGCTTTTGCTACACTCACTATTTTCTCAATACTTCCATCTCAGGCCTCATTTTCAAAAAATTGTACATTTCTATTGATGATGACCTTTATGGTAGTTTGATTTAACAACTTGTAAGCTTTTGTATTCTCTAAATATCTAAAAAATATGCAATTTTCTCCTTTATTATCTAAATTCTTACTTAAATCATCGAGAACATGTGCATATGCCACAGAACATAAAAATCTAAATTATGAAACACTATTTTTTCTCTTAGTCCAAGCTTGTTGAGGAACCATGTTTCGAACAATTTTCATTGGACACCTGTTTATGATGTAAAAAAAAATGCTACTAATTCTCCCCAATACTTATTTGAAATATTTGTTTCCTTAATCATACTTCTTTTCATGTCCATGATGCTTCTATTCTTTATCTCTACCACACCATTCTATTGTAGTGTATACGTGGAAGTAAACTACTTGTGTATACCATGATATTTGTAAAAATTCACAAAAGCATTGCAAACAGACTCACCTCCTCTTTGTGTCCTCAAAATTTTGATCTATTACCCACTTTGCTTTTCCACTAAATCCTTAAATTTCCAAAATATATCAAAAGCATCTGATTTGTGTCTCAAAAAGTACACCCATGTCTTTCTTGTATAGTAATGAATGAATTTCATAAATTATGAGAAACCTCTAATATATTTTTTTTGCATCGGTCCACATAAATCTGAGTGAACAATTTCATATGGTGTAGTTGTTTTTTTTGTTTTTCCAACTGAGAAGGATTCTCTATTTTGCTTCCCCTAAATACAACCTTCACAAACTAGATCTAGTTTTTGAATCAAATGAAAACCTTTTTCGATATTTTTTGTGTAATAAATTCAAACCAAAAAAGTTTAAATGACCAAAGCTAAGATTCCATAGCCACGATTCATATTTTTTCAACTAGCTAAAAATCTGATTCAATCTCCTTAGCTCCAGATTGAACTATAGTATGAACTTCGGATGTGGCTGGTAAAATCTTCAAAGGAAACATTTTGTTGCTTTTCATCTACACTTTATCAATCACCTGGGTACTTGGAGCTTTATCCACGATCACACATTCATTATCTTTAATGTAAAATATGTATCCCTTTTGTACTAATTGACCAATGATCATAAGATTTTGCTTCAAACCTGCAATATAATAAAAATCCTGCATAATATTTTTCTCCCCCTTTTTTGTTAGAATGTTGATTGTTCCTTTTCCTTTTACAATCGCTATATTATTTTTCCCAATGATACCTTCTATTTTTACTGACTCATCCAAATTAGAAAATAAATCTAAGCTATCTGATATGTGATTACGGTAACCAGAATCCAAATACAACACTTCACTAGGACACTCTTTGGATAGATTATGTAGTGCCCACTTCCCTTCGACACTTTTGATTATATTATGGAGATTATTATATTTTTGATTTAGTATGGTGTTAGATGTTAGATCATGGACTATTATTGACTCTGATTCCCATATGATGCATGATGATTGTTAGAGACATTTTATATAGAATTTGACATGTTGTTGGACATGGTTATATATATTTATTGATGTTCTTAGGACATATGATATTTGGATACATTGAGTAAACCAGAAAAATTGAATTAAAATTGATGATGAAATAGTTGTTGACGAAATTGTAAGTGATAATTTTGAAACTATATACATACATATATATATATATATATATATTTATATTTATATATATATATATATATATATATATATTGATAATTTTGAAACTATATTTATATTCATTTGTATGTTCTAATATGGCCGCGAGGCCGAAGGAGGTATTGTATTTTGCAGGTTAAAATATCACAACAAACATCAAGGGATTAGAGACCAACCACATTGGAATTCTATATGAATTCAACAAGGTCACCATGGCAACTTGCATTGTTCATAGTGTGTGAATATTTTATTGCTGTTAGGGATTCCCGTGGGGGTGTATCACCTTTAAATGTGAGCAAGGGTTATGTGTATTTATTTATTTGGTTACTTTTTATTAGTGTTTTTATGTGTTTATTAAGTGATGTGTTCACCCCTTTTTATTTAAATAAATTGTTGTACATAATGTGAGTAATCATATTGTTAAAATAAATTATCCAAATTGGTTCATAAGAAAGTAATTATTGAAGTGGTTGAGACTTGTATTAAATTTTGTAAGATATGTGTAAGCAATGAGTAAGTGATGTGTGAGTTGAATTTGGATTATGAAACACTTCATCTTCTTTGGAATTCGAATTTTTCTTTGGAGGCTGATTTTGGAGACTTGTGGGACAAGTTAAAATTTTCCCATACCTCTTATATTTGCATGCCAACCTTACCTATTGTTAGAGGGTTTAAATCTAGACTTCATTATGTATTTTTGTAAGTAAATTTGTATGCTTTAATTGCACTATTATTACATTGTTTAATTTCAGTCCTTTGGCGTGTGGGCTTGTTTTGGAGTGTGTAAGTAATCTGTCATATTATTCACCTACTTATTTATTGTGCTTTTGAGATTTAATTTGACTTAGGAGTTGGAGTTGAGGATGTGTGATGAGGAATTCCACTTGGATCCACCTAATCCTCTTCTCATCCCTCTCTATATATTCAAATTCATTTTATTGTTTGGGGGTTACACTCTTTTAGTTGCTTCACTTTTGGATACTTATTTTTGGGTGAACTCTTTTGTTGTTTTGAGCCCTTTCTTTTGGAGAAAGTTTGTAGGCTTTTATAGACCTATGTTTTGTTGATCTTTGGCTATTTGGAATTGGAAATCTTGCTGGTTAAAACATGAAACAAACTCCATCATGGAGAGGTAAGAGCTTAGCTCTTCGAAATAGTCCCATTTTATTTGTATGCATATGTGAATTGTTGAATGTTTGAATGTGTTGTTTTATTTGTTTTTTGGTTGGGTAGATGGCCTACAGATGGTGTAGGAGAAGACTACGAGGCATTCTGTCGGATGCATAAGTGTTTTGGGGAGGTATAAGTGTGGAGGGAGTTAGGATTTGGGTTCCACCTTACAAAGAAATAGCTTGCATTTCTTTACTCGTTATGGGGGTGCCATAAGAGGTTGGGGAGGAATAAAAAAATGTGAGGAATAAGGGGTATTTGGGGGAGGCATAAGGGAATGTTAGGGATTTGAAATGATATATATTTTGGTGGTTTGTTCTTAGGTGGTGATACCCATTTCCCCTTTGGCAGGCATAAGCAGCACCCCCATAGTTTCTTGTTACTTTGACTTGCATGATGAATCCTGAGTGTTTTTTGTTGTTTTGTTCTATGGTGGAAAACTATTTTTTTGTTTGTGATTGTGTTTTGAATGAGAAATTTTTCTTTCTGTTGTGGAAGCCTGTTGTCACCATGTGTTGAAAATCATTTCTAATTGCAATATGGTTGGGGCTCAGGGGCCAATGAACAAGGACAAACTTTTCCTTTTCATTGGATGTCTTGGTTGGGTGGAGAGCATTGCCTTTCCCCCTGTTCTGTTGTGATAAAATTGAAATAAAGAAAAATGAAATATATTCATGTTGTTGTTCTAGAGTAGAGGAAAATGAAAATTTTAATAGTCCTTGTTGATACTTTTACTTATTGTAACACTTCCCACTTTGAAGTGGATGAACTTGTACATTATTTGTGATGGAAAGATGGTTTGTATGGGCTATGAAAGTTGTAAATTGAATTGTGGAAGAGATATACTCTGTTTTTTATTTTTGAATAATGTGGAGGAAATTGTTTTTTTGTATATTGTAATTAAGGAAGAAGACAAAGTTCTAATAGTCCCTTGCAAAACTACTTTTGTAAACCATTTCCCCACTTGATGTGGATGACAATTAATATACATTTTTTGTTGAAGAGTTATTATGTTTTGGAAATAAAATCCATTTTGAATGTGAAATAAATTTTCTCTGTATTCTGTTTGTAAGAAGGAATGTAATGAGAAAGAGTTGTGAATGTAAAGTTGTATTTGATCTATATAAATAGAAGTGGTTACTTTGTTCAAATGATATTTCTTTCATTGGAAATCTGATTGTTGAATGTAATTTGAAATCTCTATTGGAAAGATGAAAAAAGTGAATATGTATGAATAAATGTCATAATGCTTTATTCCTTAGAAATGAAATTTTTTAAAATCATAATTGTAATTTGGCATTTGAATACGGTGATTTGAAACAACTTAATGAGTTACATTGGATCAAGAATGATTTCTAATACTTAGAAGATGATAAATGGAAAATAGATCCTTTCGAATTAGATCTTTGTTAGATGTTCTCAAAACTAGCAACTATTTTATCAAAATGCACAGAATCACCTTGTAACATCAAAAATAAAAAATGAAATATCAAATTTTATTTGTAAGGTTAAAACCACTCCAAACATACCAAAATACTTATGAAAATTTTATAGAACCTTTCTAATCGGGCAAAGGAAAAATTGTAGACGTCTTGTTGTATAAAATTGATAAATTTCAAATGTAAATCAATCAAGTAAACTTAACCTTGCAATCTATCCTAAAATATTCCAAGTAAAATCCTCCATGCCTGTTTGTTAAGTGGAAAAATAATTAATGACAAATTTGAAAAAAATTGATAAGTTAAAAATACCAGTTCACTTTCTAAGTGATAGAAAGACATTTTCTATAAATTGACCCTTTAAAATTTATCAATATTTAATTCCTAAGGTTGCTATGCAAAGAGGATGTTGAGATATTTCCAGAAATTCCCCGTTTTACAAAAAATTAGTTACCAATCAAAAGTTATGGCCTTCTAAACTTTTTACTTCATTTTAGGATCAAAATAATCTATCAAATTTTAAATGAATGAAATTTTCCTTAGCGGACCCGTGGGCCCCAATTTTTCCTTAGCAACTTTTTGTGTAAAAAAAACTAAAGGCATGAATTTCCCCACTGCTCCACTGACCCACAAGCCATACTTCTGGAAAATATCGCGTAAGTTAAAAAGAAACTTTTGGGAAAGTTTTCCTGATTTTTCCTACCTACCCACCTACCCACAGCCAATCAGATGCTGCTACATGGCCCCACGAGGCAACGATGGAGCCACGGAACTCGTTAAAACCTTAGTGTTTACAAAATTAAAATTTTGAAAATTTTATAAGTTTTCTCTGTGACCTCGCCGGCCTGCAACCAATCAGGGGCTCGCCACGTGGCATCATGAGGCATCGGCGGAGGAGCAGATCCCTTAAATACTTAGTCCTTCAAAAAAAATTTTTTGGTTAAAATTTTCTAAGTTCTCCTATCGGCCCACCGATCAATGACTAATGGATGACTGACACATGGTGCCTTGGGTGTCGATGGAGGCATGGATTGTTTTGATCCCTTAGCTTGTATTTGGCAAAAAGGAGAAAAGTCTAAAAATTCTCTAGCGACCCAACTTTTCACCAGAGTTGGGAAATTCTGAAACATGTCCTTTAGGGCTCAAGGATATGAGGGGGAAAATCACTCTTTTGTCCCAAAATGGGAAAAATAGCTAAAGTTATCCCTGTTGCACTGGTCTGCATTCCTCCTTCAAGTGAAATTTCTCTCCGAAGTCTACAGACCCGAGTTTAGGAAAATTTTCTCCCCTAGACCCGCAAACCCACTCTTGGGAACATTTTCCTCCCAAGGTCCGCATGCCCATAACTTGAGAAATATGATGATTCAAGAGGACTTATTTATATCACTGGAAAGGTTAGGAATTTTCATATCTAATGAGAATGTTTTCAGGAAGTTTTAATTGCATTAATCATGAGAAAAATAAAATTGAATCTTTAACTGAGTTCTGGGAGTGGGTAAGTAAGAATTTACTCTGATGATTTTAAATAAGTATACTTTTCCCCCAATGTAATTAAACCTCTCTCTTGTCTTAGATCTTGTGGAATTAAATACCATGGGTATTTAATTTTTTTTGGTCCCTTAGCTGTAAAATTTTAATCAGGGAATATTTAGCTAAAATGTCAATTTAATCAATGATTAAATTAATCCCTAAGGAGATTTGAGCTAGGTGTGGAATTATTACACTTGTTACTTTATAATGTGGAATTAGTAATTATTATAATGGGAAAAAATTTCAATTGAATTTAATTGTCCTTGAGACTTTGGTTAACACTTTAAAAAATATATTATTCCATAATTTTGTAACTACACATAGGTTGTTCATGGGTCTCAAGTGGGAGATTTTAGCGGGTGTTACACTTGGTATCAAAGCTATGGGTTAAAATCTTGGACCCTTGGGCACACTAGAAAACTTGAGACATGAACTGTAAACCTAGCACACTTTTAAATCTAGATAAAAAACTTGTTTGAAAATTGAAAAAAAAAACATGTATAAAAATATTACATTACTTTGTTCATTTAAACTACCAGAATTAAAATAACAAGTTGCTTGATTTTTTTTACTTACTTAGTGGCATTTTTTCTAAACCCTAGTAACTAAAAATGTTAAATTTTATTGATTTTTTTGAACTTCTAGTGTAATGGAAACTTGGTTCTCCTTTGAAAATGTATTGTTTTACAAGTCCTAAATATTGATTTAATGGTATGATGTGTTGAGATATTTTTAGACCCTTCCTTATTGGAGTTGTTGGAAGGATAAATTATATGGTGTTACTCTTTTGGCTTTGTGCTAGTGGTTATGTTCAGGAGTCCGACAGAGTAAGTTAGAAGATGTTTAGAATTTCCTTCCTTCAATGGTCAGGAGAGATGGACTGGTTGTTAGTTATTGTTCTGCTACCCATATGAGTAAGTAGAATATAAGGTCTTGGTCTCGCTTTTGATCCATATTTGCGTATGTGATCCTTAGAACTGATCTCGATGTATAGTACCCCTATTGGTAGCCATGAAGGGTTGCGAAGTGAATGTGATGTTGACTTCTGTATTTTATATTTGTAAACTTGTGTTATTTGATCAAGGACCAACATCTTATTTTATGATTGGATTGAGAAGCTCTAAGGCTCTTTCAGCTATTATTATTTTTGTGAGAATTTTCATACTTTGCAATGTAGCTACTTAGCCACTTTCCTTGATTGCTGATATTTCTTGGATTTTATTTTGATTGATGATTCAGAGCTCATTTATCATTGACTACTTAGATAATTTTACGTAGTCCTCACTTGTATGTTGTTGAGCTGGTTCTACGCTATTTTTCTTGTGTCATTTTGTCATATCAGGGTACATCCTAGGTGCCTGGAATGTCCTCTTAGGTGTTTGAAGTTATTTCTTGGTTTTGGGTGCACAGAACCTTGAGTGTGTTTAGGATCTTGAGAGTGGCTATTTTGTTACTCGACCTTGTAAAAATGGAGTTCTTTGAGTCATGTGGTCTTGTTGGTGGTTTGATAGCAGTAGTGGTGATTCTCTTATAATCTAGTACGAGATTTTATTCTCAATAGAGTAGATGTATTTGGTTATGGTCTTTTGGATTGTGTTAGGATTGGATTGATTTTTGGTTGACCATGGATGTTAGTGGAAAAGTTTTTGTTTGGTAGTGGTATTTCATCGATGACATGCTAATCTTTATCATGATTTCCTTGTTTCATTATAAAAAAGTATTGACTTGTTGATTGTATGCATCTCGGTAATTATGGTTAGGTTTAAGCACATTTGAGCAATGTGTTTAATTAAGTA
Organism: Taxus chinensis; assembly: GCA_019776745.2. NCBI lineage: Eukaryota > Viridiplantae > Streptophyta > Pinopsida > Cupressales > Taxaceae > Taxus > Taxus chinensis. The sequence goes on along the minus strand of CM034151.1, from coordinate 765,799,973 downwards.
TTGTTGTTTTTCTCACGTTGACCTATAAATGAGCCTACCCTTGCCTTAACGTTTTAAATTGATATGAAAAACACTCTGTGACCTATTAATCTTTGGTGTCACATGGAGACACTTATGGATGATTTTGGGTCTTTTGGACCTTCCTAGTAGAGATAGTTTGGTAGATTTTGATATTTTAATCTCGATGGTGCTTATACTATGCTTCGTCTTTTAGAAAAAAAACTGTAACTCCTGGTCATAAAGTACATGTTGAATAGATTAGGTAATTGTCTGCTTGCTTTTGATGCTTTCTAGTGGGTGATATGGTGTCCTTGGAGTAAAATATTTCCTTGTCATTTTGGTTGTTTGGCTAGCAATATCTTGTGGAAATATGAGTTATGATTTGAATTCCTTCCTTGTCTTATTATGTGAGTAAAATGTTTGATCCTAAACAACAAACATTGGTAAACATCTAGAATTCATAAAAGTAAATATGCCTCTTTAATGGTTCTTTTCTCATAACTTATTTTGAGACTTGTGGAGATCCACTAGGAATGTTGTAAGATACTTTTAATTAGTGGAAAAAAAATCTTGAAATATTGTTGTTATCCATGTTGGTTGAATGTTTCCTAGCTCTTACAAAATTCATAATGTGTTTGTATGTTGAATGTCCCTTGTTTCCTTAGAATTAAAAATGTGATGTGTTGATTTACCTCTCTCTCTCTCATTAAAGTAATAGTGTGACATGTTTACCCTTCCTTCTCATTAAAATTGTAATTGACAAGTTGACTTACCCAAACATCATAAAACTATAATTGAGGAGATTTTTCCTATAAGCTTAACAAATAAACTAGAACATCAAAAGAGAAAATGGTCCTTGCTTTTACCTTGGTAGATTAATAGAAAAAAAAACCTTGGTGGTCCTTATAACACAACATGTGATGTCATAATAGGAGGAAGTTTAATTAAGAAAAATCATAAGGAAATGTGCTTAGAAAACTAAACTACAACTGTTGACTTAATTAGTTTATTTATAAAATAAGTAAGATTTATGTTTTGAGTACAATGTCTAGTTGAACGTTTAATTCCACCGCTTACCTGGAGCTCTGAAACACCTTATGGATAGTGATGTGTCATGATTATGAATTGCTCCTTTGTTCATAGCCATATTTGCTTCTCCCTTGCAGGATTTTGGGTTGTTTTACCATTGTTGCCTCACAGCTCAACAAGTATGAGTTGTGGCCCTCTTGGATTGAGACTTATCTCTTATTTTTTTAGAAGCAACCTTCCTGCATGTAGTCTTTTCCTTAGAGACCTAAGTAATTGTAATTTTAAGGAAACATATGTTAAGGATATAAAATAACTTTGGAAAGTATCCTTTTCTTTATGTTTTCTTGTGTCGCCTTGTTATTGTTGCCCTTTTTCTGTTAGGATGGAAAGTGTAAGATGATGTTATTCCCTTTTGTCATAATGCACCTTGGATTGTAGTTGGACCCCCTTATTACTTGTTTTTCTCCCTAGCTATCTTGAGTGCTCCTTGGTGTTTCTTGTGTTATCCTTATGGTTATTTTGAGCTTGAGTAGGAAATAAAATAAATAAATCCCATTGTATTATAGTGTATGGTGTTTCTTGCATTGTTATGTTAGTTGTTATTGGAGTTATTTACTAAATGTTTGATGCCTCTAGTTTGGTTAGTATTGTTTGTTGTAATTTTTATTATTTAGTATGTAGGTTAGGGTTTAGGAAAACTTATGGTCTTGACTTAACTTAGTATTACCATGAAAAGTTATATATACCTTGTTGAGTATAGAAGTGCTTCTCTTCAATAGTTCCTTGATTTTAAATTTTTTGCCAATTTAGATGTCCTTCCTTCTTGATTAACCTCATCCTATGTGAACCTCGAATTGTGAGACCTTGAGTAGCCTTCTTCCTTGTGCAAATTTTTGGTCATGGTATTTTTCGCTAGCCTTGTCTAGATGACGAACCTTGAAATCAGTACTTAACCTTAGTAGAAACCTTCACTTTTGTTTTTGCAACATGTTATGTTCCTTTGGAAACTATGTGGTCTTTCTCAAACTCATGGAATCCTCCTTATTATTCCTCTACTTGATGGTTACTCTTAATACTCTTTTTAACACTTCATGTTATATTTTTTTGTGTTATATGTTGGTTAATAGCATAAAGTTACTCTCTAGATTTAAATATTCGTAGCCTTACATGTACAAATTTTAGAACTCATCCCTTAAAATATCCCTTATTCTTACTAAATTGCATTGGACCAAACTTCAGTTCTGTGGACCCACACTTGTTTGAAGCAAGCAATCCCATAATAGGAGTGATCCTTTTTTTGTTGCATTTGTTGCTATCTCTCTTCCTGTGACTTCTAAGAGGAATTCAATTCTAAGGGGAGGGGGATGTAGTGCCCACTTCCCTTTGAAACTTTTGATATTGATCATGTTATTCTTGACTATATTATGGACATTATTATATTTTTGATTTAGTATGGTGTTAGATATTAGATCATGGACTATTATTGACTCTGATTCCCATATGATGCATGATTATTGTTAGAGACATTTTATATAGAAGTTGACATGCTATTGGACATGGTTATATATATTTATCGATGTTCTTAGGACATATGATATTTGGATATATTGAGTAGATCGAGAAAATTGAATTAAGATTGATGATGAAATAGTTGCTGATGAAATTTTAAGTGATATTGTTGATTGTTTGGATATTATTGTGATTGATATATATATATATATATATTCATTTGGATGTTCTGATATGGCCACGAGGCCGAAGGAGTTATTGTGTTTTGCAAGTTAAAATATCACAAAAAATATCGGGGGATTGGAGACCAACCACATTGGAATTCTAGATGAATTCAACAAGGTCACCATGGCAACTTGTATTGTTTGTGTGTGTGCATGTTTAATTGTTTCTACAGATTTCCATGGGGGTCATCACCTTTAAATGTGAGCAAGGGTTATGTGTATTTATTTATTTGGTTCCTTTTTATAGGTGTTTGTATGTGTTTATTAAGTGATGTGCTCACCCCTTTTTTATTTAAATAAATTGCGGTACATAATGTGAGTAAGCATATTGTTAAAATAAATTAACCAACTTGGGTCATAAGATAGTAATTATTGGAGTGGTCGAATATTGTATTAAATGTTGTAAGATATGTGTAAGCAATGTGTAAGTGATGTGTAAGAGATGTGTAAGTTTAATTTTGAGCATGAAAAAATTTATCTTCTTTGGAGTTCGAATTTTCCCTTGGAGGTTGATTTTTGAGGATTGTGGGACAAGTTAAACTTGTCCCATACCTCTTAAATTTGCATGCCAACCTTACCTATGGCGGGAGGGTTTAAATCTAGCCTTCATTATGCATTTTTGTAAGTCAAGTTGTATGCTTTAATTGCACTTTTCTTACATGGTTTAATTTCAGTCCTTTGGGGTGTGGGCTTGTTTAGGAGTGTGTAAGTAATTTGTCATATTATTAACGTACTTATTTATTGTGCTTTGGAGATTGAAGTTGAATTAGGAGTTGGATTTGAGTATGTGTGATGGGGTGTTCTACTTGGATCGACCTTACCCTCTTCTCTTCCCTCTCTATATATTTGAATTCATTTTATTGTTTGGGGGTTACACTCTTTTGGTTGCTTCACTTTTGGATACTTCTTTTGGGGGAAATTATTTTGTTGTTTGGAGCCCTTCCTTTTAGAGAGAGTTTTGAGGATTTTACTCACCTGTGTTTTGTTGATCTTGGGCTATGTTGCATTGGAAAGGTTGTTGGTTGGAACTTGAAACAAACTCCATCATGGAGAGGTAAGAGCTTAGATCTTGGAAATACTCTCATTTTATTTGTATGCATATGTGAATGGTTGAATGTTTGAATGTTTTTTTTTTATTTGTTGGTTGGTTGGTTAGATGGCCTAGGGATGGTGTAGGAGAATACTATGGGGCATTTTGTGGGAGGTATAAGTGTGGAGGGAGTTGGGATTTGGGTTCCACCTTACAAATAAATATCTTGCATTTCTTTACTCATTATGGGGTGCCATAAGAGGTTGGGGAGGCATAATGAAATGTGAGGAATAAGGGGTACTTGGGAGAGGTATAAAGGAATCTCAGGGATTTGAATTGATATATATTTTAGCGGTTTGTTCTCAGGAGGTGATACCCATTTCCACTTTTGGAGGCTGTAAGCAACATCCCCCATAGTTTCTTGCTCCTTTGGCTTGCATGATGAAGCCTGAGTATTGTTTGTTGTTTTTTTGTATGGTGCAAAATGCAATTTTTTTTTGGGACTGTGTTTTGAATGAGAAGTTTGTCTTTGTGTTGTGGAAACATGTTGTTTCCATGTGTTGAAAATCATTTCTAATTGCAATATGGTTGGGGCTTAGGGGCCAATGAAGAAGGATGACTTATCCTTTTATTTAGATGTCTTGGTTGGGTGGAGAGCGTTGCCTTTATCCCTATTCTGTTGTGATAAAATTGAAATAAAGAAAAATGGAGGATATTCATGTTAATGTTCAGGAGTAGAGGGGAAAATAAAATTTTAACAGTCCTTGTTGAGATTATTACTTATTATAACCCTTTCCACTTTGAAGTGGATGAACTTGTACATTATCTATGATGGAAAGATGGTCTATATGGGCTATGAGAGTTGTAAATTGAATTGTGAAAGATATATACTCTATTCTATATGTTTGAATAAATGTGGAAGAAATTGTTTTCTGTATAATGTAATTGAGGAAGAAGAGAAAGTTCTAACAGTCCCTTACGAAACTACTTTTGTAAACTATTTCCCCATTTGATTTTGATTAAAATTAATACTAGTCCCTTAATTAACCTTGCAATGTGTCCTAAAATCATCCAAGTAAAATCTTACATGCCTTTTTGGCAAGTGAAAAAATAATTGAAAAATTTGAACAAAATTGATAAGTTAAAAAATACCAGTTCACTTCCCAAGTGACAGAAAGACGTTTTCTCAAAATTTACTTTTTAAATTTTATCAAAATCAAATTCCTAAGTTTTCTGTGTAGAGAGGATGTGGAGAGATTTCAATAAATTCCTCATTTTCCAAAACACGAGTTCCAAATCAAAAGTTACGGCCTTATGAATATTTTACTTCATTTCGGGCTCAAAATAATCTAACTGTTAAATTTTAAATGAATGAGATTTTCCTTGGTAGACCCGTGGGTAGGATTTTTCCCTTAGCACATTTTTTGGAAAAAATACCAAAGGCACGAATTTCCCCACCGCTTTGCTTACCCGCAAGCCTTTCTTTTGGCAAATATCACCTAAGTTAAACAAAAAAAATTTGGAAAATTTTCCTAATTTTTCCCACCGCCCTGCCTACCTATAGCCAATCAGATGCTTCTTCGTTGCCTCATGAGGCAAAAACGGAGGTGTAGAACCCGTTTAAATCTTATTATTTTCAAAATTAAAATTTGGAAAATTATATAAGTTTTCTCTGCGGTCCCGTCATCCCGTAACCAATCAGGTGCTGCCACGTGGTGTCATGAGGCATCGACGGAGGAGCGGATCCCTTTAAAAACTCAGCACTTCAAAAATTTTGTTTGGTAAAATTTTTCTAAGTTCTCCTGCCAGCCCGCCGACCCATGACCAATGCGTGACTGATACGTGGCACTTTGGGCATCGACGAAGGCACAGATCACTTTGATCCCTTGCGCTTTTTAGCAAAAAGGAGAAATGTCCAAAAATTCTCTGGCGGCCTGACTTTCTGCCAAAGTTGGGAAATGCCAACACGATTCCTTTCTGGCTCGGGGGTACACAGGAGAAAATCACTCTTTTGTCAAAGTGCTAAAGTTCTCCCCGCTCCACTAGTCCGCATTCCTCCTCCGAGTGAAATTTCTCTCCAAATTCCACAGACCTGAGTTGGGGAAAATTTTCTCCCATAGTCCTGCAAACCCGCAGATGGCAATATTTTCTCCCCTAGTCCCACAAACCCGCTCTTGGGAAGATGTTCCTCCCAAGGTCCGCCAGCCCATAACTTGAGAAATATGAGTCAGGAGGAATTATTTATATCATTGGAAAGGTGAGAAAATTTCCTATCTAATGGGAATGTTTTAAGGAAGTTTCAAATGCATTAATCATGGGAAAAATAAAATTGAATCTTTAACCAAGTTCTGGGATTGGGTAAGTAAGAATTTACTCTGATAATTTTAAATATGTATTATTTTTCCCCACTGTAATTAAACCTTACTCTTTTCTTAGATCTTGTGGAATTAAATACCTTCAGTTTTTAATTGTTTTTGTCCCTTAACCCTAAAATTTTAATAAGGGAATATTTAGCTAAAATTTCAATGTAATCAGTGATTAAACTAATCCCTAAGGAGATTTGAGCTGGGTGTGGACTTATTACACTTGTTGCTTTATAATGTGGAATTAGTAATTATTATAATGGGAAAAGTTATCAGTTGAATTTAATTATCCTTGAGACTTTGGTTGTTAACACTTTAAAAAAAATCATTCCATAATTTTGTAAATAAACCTAGGTTGTTCATGGGTCTCAAGTGCGAGATTTTAGTGGGTGTTACAGATTGCACTCAATAGGTGATGCTTCAGCAATATTTTTACATGTAATGAACTTGGAGCTTGGATTAGATCTTGCAACCTAATTTTTATTTTTCTTGTTCTGACCATATTTGTTTTTCCTTCATTCAAAAGCATAGTGCACATATCTCTTGTAATAGTGACACTGCACATTCAATTTATCTTGTCTCTGAGCTGCAAAATGATTATGATTGTGCTCTTGGATATGTTATCTTCCACTTGAGATTGATGGACCACTACTATGTCCTCTAGTTGAACTTATTCCTCTACCTCTAGGGCTGAAATTTCCTCTTCCTCCTCAATGATTTGCTGATACCTATGACGAAAAATATTGATATAAAACATGATACACAACTTTCATAATTTCCAACGCAATTTATGATTTATATGATGCTGCCACTCTAGGTAGGATAATTTTATGCATGGCTTGATGAATGAAGAAAAACAATTTTCTATCTTTCTTTCTTAATTCCTTCAAAGTGTCTTTCTCTTCATGTGAGAGTGTGTTATATGTTGTTGCATCTTCGGGATATGTGTAGCCATTCTCTATGATTTCCCACACATCCTAGGATCAAAATAGTGCCTTCATGGGTAATGACCAATAATCATAATTATTTCTCGTAAATTGTGGTGTCTGAAAACCAGATATAGAAGCCATAACCTGTTGTCAATTAGAAACCTCCTGAAAAAATTCACGCTCTGATACCAATCTGTAGAAGTTATGCAATAAAATAACAACTAATTGAAATAAAATAAAGAATTACAAATAACATATTATTGCAAACTCAGATCAACACTTCTGTGTATATATTTCTTGTCCTAGTTCAAGATCTTTGGCTCAATACAATCTCTCTGAATGAGTTTGATATGAAAACACTTACAATTGCCTCTAATAAAGAGATGGCTTCATCTAACAATAAAATTCCAAACTCTTAAAAATAGAACTAAAAATCACATGCTTTTTTGCAATACAAAACTTTTGATTCATTTTCTTTAATAGTTTTTCCTAACAGTAGGAATCTAAAAGTGAACTACGTAAAAAATTAAAATCATGTAAAATCAAGCTACTTTTTACTTTTCTTGGAGCAAAATTAAACTATTTTTTATAATAATGTGGAAGACATGTCAGGGCTCTAACACGAATAGAGATATGAAAACACATGATTGATTATTTCATGAAGCACATATGATTATTGGGCGTTAGATATGAATGTTCGCTGGAACAAGGTACAGGTTACTGAAATGGAAGAAAAATTATGGTTTCCCCTGTTGTGAATGGTCACCCATGCTTTGTGAGAGGAAGTACGGTTATAATAGAGCCATCGCCAAGAGGAAGAAAGTAGTGTTTTCCATGTGTTTTTTTTTTTTTTTAATTATGTTCATTGTAGGTTGGTGTTTAAACTTTTTCTGAGTGGAGGAATCGCTGGATAAATTTCATGCATTTTCCCTTTTTTTCTCCCGAGTAGACAAGAGATGACATGTCATTAAAGATGAAAAAATAATGGAAATGTCTTGAAAATCTACAAGAGAGGTTGTTTACATTGTTGTAGAAGTCGTTTCCCATTTTCTAGCATACAAAATTCAACTGCCTCCTTTAGAAACTCGACAAAAGAGCATTACTAGGTGTGGGAGATAAGAATGGTGGATTGAGTGGTAGATTTTTGCAGATGAGTTGTGGGCCACTGGATTTAATTATTCATGGCAAGGTTTAAATGTTATGAGTGAGTTTCAAGTGAAGGCCATGGATGGGGAAACATGCTTTAGTGGTGTAGGGTGCATGTTTCCAACACTCTAAATCCCTACTTTGAGTTTGAGGTTTTGGTGGATGATTTTAGATCAATTAAGTTGGGTTTCTTCTGCCTCCGTAGATAGATCCGATTACTCTGAAGCATTGGGTTGATCCATGTAAATAATCTGTTAGTTGATGGGAGAGGATTCAAACTCTAGATCTAATTAATTTTTTCCTTCAAAAGGCATTGACTTCTGCGTAACTTCGATTAATGTCCACCTTAAAACTCCATTCGAAATGAGCCTCTTGAGGTATGTTTATTCAATCTTCATCATTACCCTCAGTTCTTTGGGTTTGTCTTTAATGTCATATTAGCCCATTTGTTGTGATTTTCTGTGTCAATTTTTTTGTTTGCATGAATGAATCAGATTTTGTGTTTTTATTCAATTATGCATAATTTTTTGTATACGTCGTATGGTGGGTGTTTTTTTAAATCAAATATATTTTATGTTAAGACTCCTTTTTTGTTTTGTCATTTGAGGTTGTAGTGCAAGTCCTCACTCTGCTGAAAATTGTTGTGTGGAGTGCTATACTTATTTATTCTGAGAAGACTCCATGGGAAGCATGTTTTTCGAGCATTCCAAGCTTGTTTGGCAAGAGATCTATATGCCTTGTTTTCGAACCATTTTAACTAGTTGTGTGTGATCCTTTTCAAGTTTTCAATTCCTTATTTTATCAAGCCCTTCCTCAACAAATTTTTACAAGGGATACAATTAATGTTTCAAATACATAGATTGACTTGAAGGGAACTCCTAAAGCTCATATTTTCAAGACCAATCTTTCAGGTATTTTAATATATTAGTGATGATTTTCAAATCCTCTCATTTATTTTTTAATTTTTTATAGAACTTGATTGGAACAACATATAACTTGGTTTTGCAGGGTTAAAGAAAGAGGTGGTTCAAATAGAAGTGGAAGACGGTTGGATTCTTTAGATAAGTGGAGAATGCACTAAACAAGAGGAACACAAGAATAAGAAATATCAGTGTATGGAGCACTCGTGGGGAAGATTCCTCTGACGATCCAGATTTCCAGAGAATGTGAAGGTCAAGGAGGTGAAATTTTCCATGGAAAATGGAGTGTTGACTATAACATTGCCCAAGTAACCCGAGCCTAAGGCCAAGGTCAAATAAATTTAAATATTTTTCTAAATAATTGAAAATGTCATATAGAATTGGATTTGATGGCTTTTACTTGCTCATATTTTTTTTATGAAGATGGGATATGAGGGAAATATGGTTTTGTGTGTAATTATGTAATAAAAATAGGGAAGGGTTTCTCCATGGTATCATTGTCGACTGTAACCATGTGAAAAAAAATTCTTCTCCTTTCAATTTTATTTCATAAATAAAAAAAGTTATTTAAAAAAACAAGTTGTTGCTATATTCTAAATTTTTGTTGTATTTTTATTATGCTCATAGTCCCCCCTGAACTATGCTCACATGAAACTCTAAAAATAGAGATTTTGTTTCATTATAGAAAATATTCTTGAGGGCATGGTTTTGTGTGTGTGGCATGTTGTAGTCAGGATGACATATATTTGGAATAAAATTACCATTTTCAAATCATGATAGACCGAAATTTGTCACACGGAAAAATGTTTTATAGATTTTGCATTGTTTTGCTTGATAATTGTCCTTTTTTCATTTTTTTTGAGTGAAGCATTGTTCTATTAATCATTTGGATTTTTTCAGTTTTAGTGATATCCACTGGTCTTTTGATGGATTTCATCATGGTAAGATATATTTACCATGAAATACATCATTGTAACTAAATTAGGGCAGCCTGAAACTGTAAAATTATAAACTAATGATTGATGTTAGAAGTTTAATTAATAAGAAGTAGAATCTAAATTATTAAGGAAAAAATTGATTGACAATCAATCCATCTTGATTTGGCAGTAACTAATAAGAAACAACCCAGAAGCACAAATCAACATATTGAAATTTTCAGGCCCTTTCAACGCTGCTTGTTCTCTATAATTCCTCTTTCCTATTTATACAAGATATAAGATGCAAACAAAAAATTGAGGCTTATAAAGAAGGCACAAATTTTTTTATGGAACATTATCTTATAAAAAATTAGGAACAACCACCAAAGGCCCCCTAAATAAACAGGCATTGAGTCTAGAAAGAAATAATGGATTTGAATACATGGTGCCCATATCAACCAAAACAGAGTGCCAGGTGGTCAGTACCAATAAAGGTTTGAAGGACATCCTTATGTTTGGTGGTGTTATAAGGATTATATGTTATCTTTCGATGTTCAAAACAGGACTAAAAACACTGATAATCTCAAGCACTGTATAGAGGATCCCACAAATGCTGAGAATCTACCTGACATCTTCACTAGGTATGTGTTTTAAGGATTTCTTTATTAACCCATGATTTTGGATGATAACATTGTGTGGGTCCACTATTTCCACAGGAAAACAAGATTCCCTATGATGTAAGGTATACAATGTGTAATTGTATGCCAGAATTTATACACGATATTCTACTATTTCCCTAGAGATGTCATGGTGATGAATATGGTCTCAAAGGGTGTTTAGATGTCTTAGATTATATTCACATTGTATTCTCCGAAATGGACATAATAAGTGTTTTTATTAATTTTAGGGTTTTTTAGTCATAGGAAGTTTATGTGCAGACAAGAAGCCCATACCAATGAACTAGATTAAAGGAAGTGAGATTTCATTTTTTTGTTTGCAATTTTTCTACACTTGATCCTTTTTCTGAAAGTAAAATTGTTAATTATAAATAATCTACTTCCATGCAAACCACCATGGTTACAGTGCCACTTGTAAACGAAAGAGGGTATGATTCATCACTGGAGAGGGGCCAGCCCCAATATCTAAATATCATTGCATTGACATTCTAAGGTATAAAAAAATGTTATGTTGCCATAGAATCCAAAAGGAGTTGACAACATTATAATGTGTATGAGTAATATTCAAAAGGGTCCAAGGATTATAACAGGTGCAAATGTTTTCTATGGTAGACCAAGTAATAATCAAAGGCGCCCAAAAAACTATGTATATGTCAATGATTAATCAAAAATTCTTGAAAACTAATATATGCCATGACTTTCATTCGAAGGGGGAAAAATAATAGATCGCTATTATAGGCAACATGGCCAAGTTAAAAATAAAAATGATGATGTATAAAGGTTAAATAGTTTTCTTACCTAAAAATTTCCAAAATTTACCTTAAACTCTGCTAAGGGAACCCCATACAAAGGGAGTGTTGTGGGTTTTACCCCAAATATGAAGAAAGAGAATATTATCAATCAAAACTTAATTCAATATAAATTAAATAATGTAACCATTACAAATATATAGGAAAGGATCTCCGAAAAATAAGGATCCATATTCAAAATCTTATAACCACTCCTCTAAATGGGAGTTCCAATATCCTACAGGTGAACAAAATCTACTCCTTTTTATGTAAGTTGTTAAAACAACTTACATAATATTATAATAAATATTCTAAATATTAATATCAAATTTGTACCCATGCACCCGCATGTGAGGACTATACCTAACATTCCCCCCCTTAGTGATAACATGGGGTTGAGGAACATCATCTATTACATAAATCGTCATTGTTGTTGATAGTCAGGATGCACCTGATTTGTATTTACCCCCCATTTATAAAAATTCCCTAAATGTAATTTTATAGCGAAAATACATCCAATTACAAAAATAATGCCTCTTTATAAGTTATAAAAATATTTCCTTGATAAGAAAATATTCCCCCCTTTTTAAAAAAAATTATGCTCCTTAAAATAATGCCCACTTTTTAATAATCTCCCCTTACATGAATTACTTTATAGGGGTTGAACCCATAATTACCTTACTCTCCACTAGATTTGTGGATAAATATAGGTATATGCTATAAAAATTGTATAAAGAGATAAATAGCAAATTAAAATATGCATAAGTAAAATATTGTCCACACCGAGTTAGGTTTAGGATTTTTAAATGAAAATTTTGTTGAGATGACCAACCTTAATCCTTCTATATTCGGGATTTTGTTATAACAGGATAGACAAATATTTTATCCGAGTAGAGTGTATGACCAAAAATTGAAGAAAGTGTTATGAGAATCAAACTGTGGTGGGCCACTTAGTAACCAGAGTGGATTGCTTTGAGTCCTTTTCTGATGAAATCGCTACATTTTTTTATGTGGTCTTGATGAGGGGAGGTAAATCACCATAAAGTTCCCGCATTATAATAGAAGAGTAAAGCATAGCATAGTTTCCAAAATTTAAACTTTCGAAAATCATAGGGCATAGAAAAAAAAAAAAGTTGTTTCCCGTCAAATCCTGGAAAGATGGAATACTTCTAAACCGTTGATCATTTGCTTTGTAGTGATCATGGTAGTTGAGTTGGGTTGTAATCTCGAATGTTGATGTTATATTAGCATGATCGTCACCTTTGATTCTTGACTCCTGATCGAGTTAGGTTTGTGGATGGTTAATCGATCAAAGTAAAAGCAATGAACCCTAAGTATTTTTCACTTTAAAAATTCAGTTTCGCGGGAAAAACCTTGGCCAATTTTCCACTCACCACCATGAAACTGTGATCCAAGATCGATTATTTTCATTTGAGGATCTGTGAGTGTGAATACTTGATTCTCCATGTCGTTTGCAGAACTCATTTTGAAGTTTTAGTAACTTCTGTAATCTCCATGGTCATTTTCTAGTTTGAATGTTTCTTTGCTTCAACTAATAATGACTATCACTTCGATGACAAGGTGAGTTCATTGTTTTATAACCGTATAATGTTTATATCGTTTATTTCTCAAGCTCTTGACTAGGTTTCAAGCTTTCGTTGGTAATTTCCTCCTCCTAAAATTTGTTATTTTCTAGCTCCTCTCAATCATTTACATAGTTTCTTCAATTTTTTATCTTTGCAAGCTTATGAGAAAGATTTTTGGATTGTGGTGGATATCATTTTCTTGTTTATCTCGGGCTCATTTCGAGTCTGTGACTCTCATTTGTTACTATTTGATGAAAGAATGGTAAGATTTCTTATAGCATTTTCATTGTTTGTCTTCACACTTCTTGGCTTCCATATGCTCTAATAATTTCAAATGTTTCTTTTTGTCTATTTTATTTCTCAAAAACGAGTTCAGAAATCATTCTGGGTGTCTTTATTTTCCACAACATCTAAATCTTCTTGAGGGTTTTCGAAACTGTGAATCATGAGTTCTTATTTATTCTCTGATTTCTTGAGTATTTACAAAGCTTTTGAGAATTTAGAAAATTGTTGATCTTCTGAAAGTATTCGATACTTTATTAGTGCTCGAATTACATTTATGTTTCCTTGCTTTCAACAAACTCTGCTATTTGGTCTTCTTTACTTACACCTTTCAAAGTACAAATATCTGTAACTACTAGTCTTCTTTACTTATACTTTTGAAAGTACATACATCTTTAATGCACTAAGAGAACCCCTTTTATTGAGCCTTTGATGACCCCTAGAAATAAAGATAGCTATACAGGTTGATTTCTATATGAGGAATTGAGATTATGTTACATAGTTCTTATTTTATTGTTTTGTTAATATGGGTTTGAACCCATTATATTGACACATGCGCTTTGTGTTTAATTATCCTTTATTTTAAAAATTGCACCATTGTACCTTGTTGTATAGAATTAATTGGAAAGCATGCCTCATGAGTCTATGACCTTATTTTGTGTTCAAGTTTTAAATTATATCTTATCATTCACCGAGATTGACAATGCTTGACTGATGTATATATCCTTGCATCTTTACCAATGAACGTTGCTCAATACTTGATATATTACCTATTTTCCAACTTAGTTGATCGTTTCACTTGCATAAAAGGAAAAGGAAAAGTTATAATTCTTTCCTTTAATTATTTGTAACTTACTTCTTTTGAAATCTGTACTGGATGATGGATCTTATTGCACAACTCATTTATTCTCAAACCTGGATGAGGTCTTTAACTATGGCAGTTTGTATGAATCATGTGCAAATTGAATTTTAAAAATAGTACTTGTGGCTTGCTATTACTCTTGAAAAATCATTTTGAAGATCATGGATATTTTACATTCTGTGTGTTGGACTTTGTACTTCCAATGTAAATCTAGAGAAATCTGAAATTATGTGTATGATATGGCCTATACTTGGCATAATGCAACTGTGATCTAGTATGCATTGCATAAGCTAAATCTTTCACTACTCAGTTCTGATCTTGATTAGTGAAATTATTATAATGTTTTGTTCATAGAAGCTATTATACCTCCACATATGTAGGATGTTGAACCTTTATCACTTCCTTTTCTTTGAGTTGATCAATATATCTTATTATACTTAAAACTCATTTATATGTTCCACTCTTATAGTTGTATCTTCAAAATTATGTTGTAATAGTTGCAACCTCCTTTCATTATACAACACTTGCAATACTTTGTGTACTTCCAACTAATATTGATGACTATACCCTGTGAAAGACTTGGTTTCCTATACATTTTTGGAAGGAAAATCACTTCTCATGTGAACCATCAGACTCTGTTTTCAAAACTACATTTGATCATGTGATTTATATGCATTACCTTTATTCTTCATGATACAAATTGTTTCCTTAAAGGCTACGTTATTTATCTCTACTTTCATACTAAGATAAACAGTTATAAAATTAATAAGCTTTTAGACTATCTTATATTCCATTGTGAATATTCTTTTCATTCTTTTATCTATTATGATTATGAGAATCACATGAGCTTATGTAATATATTAATTTCTCATTTTTGTATCTATTACTTTATGTATCTTTTTCCTTTTGATTTCAAGAGGTTCATTTTCCTGAACATAGATAGCACATGAGTACAAATTAAACCTTGAGCTCAGTAATGGATGTCTTGTATCCATTCCTTTCAGGTACATTGATGGGCTGGATGATGCATAAGATAAAGATGGAGTTGGAACTAAAACAATAAAGACCAAGAGAAAACCCAAGGAAATGATGAGTTTCTTCTATAATCTTTTTCTTTTAGCTTTATACACGTGTATCATTTATCTCAATAATCATAAGTTACATCCCACAACTTGTGTGGGAAACATTGAATTTCCTCATGACTAAATGATATTATTTATGTAATTAAGTTGTGTACTTCCTTTTACTTTTAGCTCTTATGATATGTCATGATTATAAAATGAATTAAGCTACTCATTAACATACTAAATAAAACATAATCATAGTAAATGATCAAATTTAAAGTACCTGTAACTTAAAAATGAACTCTCATCCATGTAAAAAATAAGTATGTTTTCTTTTTTCGAGTCCAACTTCTCAGGTCTACGGCTATTTCCGCCTTCCTCAAGGTTGTACTTAATTCTTTGGAAATTTTTTACAACTTTGATGAAGGTGAATATGGAATAACAACATACATGAGGTGTTGCATTCTGCAACAACACACAGTTACATTTTTCTTTGTTGATCCACTTACTGCAACTTAAAACCTATAAGAAATTGTATGTCTTCCCCTTAGTTAGGTTCATCTCATCAATGCCTTCCACTTCTGTCTGAAACAAATTTTTTAAGTTTCCCATTTTTATGCAAGTCAAAAATATTTCAATAGTTTCCAAGTTAAAATTAACATTCAATGTCTTGGGTGGTTATCAAACAATCTCCAAGCATTTGAAGGAGCTCTAACCTCTCATAAATGTAGAAGAAGAAGACTTTTCTTGTGTCTTGATGAATTTTTTTACATCTTAAATTTCAAGGGTAAGTTGAAGATTTTTGGAATTTCTCCAAGGGAGTTGAAGTGAAAAGAAACTTGAAGAGTTAAATGGATGTCTATAAGAAAAAAAAAAGTTTCAAAGAAAAGAAGAATTTGATGTTTTGAATGTGTCTTGTTTTAAGAAGATGAAGGGAAAAGATAAAGAATGAGTCAAGTCAAAGAATTATAATAGCTTTTCAAATAATGTACAAAAGGGAGACGCTTTGTCCTACAAGATGTTGATACAAAATTCCCCTTCTCTTCATTTGATGAAAACCTTGCTGTAAAGAAAAATCCTTGGGGAGAGCTCAAAATCCCTGAAACCTTTTTAGGTTTGTAGATGGTTATGGTTGTATGAAGATGATGAAGTATTTTTGATAGCAGGTTGATGAAGAAGAGCTAATTTGTGGTTGTTTAGTTGAATGCTAGTATGTTGAAGTTGACACATTATTTATGATCCTGATTGTATCTTGTAGTATGATGACATTGATAAAGTATTAAGTCATCTATTTTGATTATTAATAAATAGGAAGCTAGAAGCATATCTTATATTCATTTCTTTTATGCATTCCATGAAAAACTATATCTATTGATGATCAAACATTCTTGACTATATTTTATGAGAGTGTATGCATATGAATGAATGTTCATTGTTTGAAGTATAAAATAAAATTTTTTTATCATAGGACTGATTCACCCTCCCCCCTCTCAATCGTTGTAAATTCCAACACAAAAAACTAACTATTTTTGGTTAGATAATTAGGGATACTTGAAGCTTTCAAGGCACAATGCCGCAAACTTTTTTGATCAGTAGAAATGCAGTGAATGCATTTGTCCACATTTGTATTGTTTATTTGTGGGTAATTTTTCATCTAAACACTGACATCGACTATGTATAAAACATTTTATTTAAATTAATGTCTATAATTACAACCTACTCGTGAAAAGATATGTGTTTTAAGATCATTTGGATTCTTTATAAAAAAAAATTCCTTGGATTATGAGCTTGAGAGATTGAGCCTATTTTTAATATAATTCTAATTAATGTTGTTATAGAAAACCCGGTTCAAAAGGAATTATTTTTTATTTAGTAGTGGTATATATTTACTTGATAGATGAGATCCACCAGTAAATATCATCCTTAGAGAAGTAAAATAATATCTCTAAATTGGCTCTAAAACTCAATTACAATGTTAGAGATTTGTTCCCTTATGTACTTGGCACCTAAAAAACCAGATAAATTAGAGGTTATCCCCAAAAAACTCATGTACATATCATTATAATTTATTCATAAAAAATCTCAAACTTAGTCTCATTAATACTGTGCTAATAATATGACTTATTCCATACTATTTAAAAAAGAAATTCTTAAAGTGATGAAAATCTTAAATAGAACCCGCTACAGCTATAAGTCTTAACTCTAGGGTTTCAACTAATTCAAAAAAACTAGTTACATGATATCTATGTCCGAGAGACTTATTCTTATGCTTTACCACTTCCCTTTCTATATATTTTATGAATATTTTGAAGTAAAGTGGTATTTCACTAAATATTTTTAGTCGTATAACCTTTTTTCAATGAATATTTCTTGAGAAGAAAAGTTAAATGTCTAAAATAGGGACTACATTGAATCACCAAGGAATCCTCTATGTTAGAATAAGCACCGTCGATACCCTTATATTAAATAAAAATATTTTTTTAATGTTTTATATTTTTATTACAAATATGAAAATCATCTGATAATGATTTTCTAATATTTCACTTACTTCTCAAATGCTTATTATCTCTTGATTCTAAAATACTTGTTATCTATTGAAAGTGCACCCTAGTTGAGAGATGACAACAAATATTCTAAGTTTTATTTGATCTCCCACTTTCATAGATACAATGGAAACACCTCAGGTTTGTGGGTATACCTATTGTTCAGGTGTGTCTCTGGTATCAAGGATGGTTCCTTATTGAGGGGTTTTGAAGGTAAAAGCATAATTGTAACTGAAACTGAAATGGGTGATGTTGACAATTTTTGCACTTGTGAAAAAATGAGCAACTTGAAACTTCATTACGATGGATAGCATTGGTGAAGTATACCTAAGCTAGGGGATATTTTGCAGATTATGTTGTTACTATTGTTTTAGTTAAATGATTACATGAAATTTGTAGTTATGTCTGGTATTAAAAAACGTAATAGATCACATAGTCTGCCATTTCATGACTATCTTCAGCAATAGAACAAAAAGCCCTAAAGGACAATTGTGTTGTCCTGATGAAGAAATCCAATCGTAGAATAGGTGAAATGTTGATTTCTTAGAAATCAAACATAAGTGTAAATTTTAGAAATCAGAGTTCATTATATGATATTATAGGTTTTCTTAGGTTTCATTTCTCCATGATTAAGACATTCAATTATATTAATGAGTTGTTTAGTTCGTCATACAATCCATACAGAAAGCTTAAATGTAGAAAGAAATACACAACTCATTTCAAAAATTCAATGTTTTATTCATAAGGAATTTCAATGTTCCCACACAAGCCATGGGATGTAACTAAAAAGTAAAGTACAACTACTGAAATAATAGTTACACATGCATAAAAAAGAAAGTAAAGGAGTATGAGTGAACCCATCATTGCCTTGGGGGTTTTCTTCATTTTTCGAAGTATCTCCATTGTAGCTTATGTTCCTTCTTCACCTTTGTTTTAGAAGTCACTGTACCTGAGAAGAAGCAAAGAGGAAAATTTCAGTTACAAGCTTAGAGAAAAATTCATATTCATATATTGTCCTAGTTCGTGCATATGAATCTCATTAAAATAGGAGATATAATTAACTTGAAGATCAAACTGCATACATGCTTTACTCAATATGAAATAAGAAAGAGAAAATAAAAGAAGAAACATGGACACAAGAGAGGCCAAAAATCCGGAGTATTTTGTAATTGTTTTCTTAAGTGTGCAGGTACAGGTTGTAGCCAAGAAAAAATAGACAAGTCATAAGTACATGCTGGGAAGAAGGATTAATGTAACCCAAATTCAATATTTTCTACAAATTGAAGAAGTTACAGTAGAAAAAAGGGACTGTCAAATAGAATTACATGTTTTAGTTTGCAACTAAATAAGAAGAAGAATATTTTAAGAAGCTAAAGTTAACTTGAAAGAAAGGGTTACAACTAAATCATAACGAAAGGAAGGTTCTGGGAAAATTTTTACAGCGCCTCGCCATGTAAAAAAGACATTTACAACTTTTACCATGTTGCTTTCAACTGTTACATGCTTTAAAAGAAATATATAATTCAAGAAAGTGATGCAGAAAAGTAGAAAAACATGCCATGATCAAGATAAACAGTTATGATGTTTCACTTTTATTCACCAAATCATCTTCATCAGAAAAGTGTTACTTTCTGTATTCTGAACAACAAAAATACAACTACTATAGCTGAAAAAGAATGAAGAAAGGATTCTATAAAAAAAATTCCAGGGATTCACTATGAAAAATGAACATTTTAAATTTTCCAGCATGCCAAAAATACTACTTTCAAGTAAATAAAGCATCTAAGTAAAAGAAACAAGATTACAGTGTACCAACAAGTCTAAGAATCACAATAGGAATCAAAGTATGCAACCACAATGGTTACAAAGGATCATTATTGAAAGTGAACTAAAGAAATACAAAAAAATGCAATTTTCAGACTTTTCATTTTAGAGTTTTATCAAACTCGGAGCTTTGTTTTATATCGAAAGAAAGAAATTTTTTCAAATTGTCAAGGGTAAGGAAAGTGAAACATATATTCTTCATCTATCCTTAAGTAATGAAACCCATATTAAGTTACATAACCAAGTTTAGAGTTCAAATAATATGAAATTACAAGTTGAAAAAAATCAACCCAAAAGTGAACTTCTTTAGTTGAGGAACAAGGAGAAAATAGAAAGGAAAGTGAAAGCAACTATCAAGTGTAACCACTCTTCCATTTCTAAAGGATAACTAAAGGAAAGGTTTATACTAGAACACAGCTCCAAAATAGAGGAATTGCAAAATGATATCTGCCAGTTACTCAAAGCAAACATGAGATTATGGAACTAAAAGAAAATAACATACACACTGGAAATCATATCTATGAACAAAATGGTGAAAATGAAATATGTAAAGTCCAGTTTAGCTTAAGAGGAAGAATCTGGAAATGAGAAATTGCATAAATAGAAAAAATAGAGATCCACATCTCCTCATTTCAGAACATTAGATGCGGGTTTAAGGATTTAAAATAAGCAGAGATCACAAATCTTGAACACAAGATTCAAACTCAGTGATTACATGGCCGAATAGAAGGAAGTATAAAGCTTGAAAGGAAACTATGTGAAGTGTTTTTCAACCCGGGTAATCCAAGTTAAACTTTTGGAATTGAAATTTGATATCATGTAGGTACAGATGAAGGAAATCTTTCAATTTTTCCACACAATATTAAAATATTTGTTATAGGGGTTCAAAATTTTCAAAATGAGCACAAGTTTTGATCAAGAACTTACCGGTTGGAGTTGAAGTGAGTAAACCCACCAGCTCAAGACTAAAACGAAGGACCCATAATGGGTATTGGCTCAGAGACCAAGGTTTCCTCAAAAATCATATGTAAAATGAAATAAAAGAAATGATAATCAGTGTTTTGAAGCCAAAATAACAGTGATAAATCAATAATGATACTGAGGAGCTCCAGACTTACCTTTTATCATAAAACAAGTGATACCAATTACACATTTCCAAGCTTAAAGGACTTTAACAATGGCGGCCAACCGAGGAAGAACTGACTGAATCTTGCTCAGAAATTTAAAATAGAGGTAAAGACAAAGATATATGCATAACAGCTTCACAAAGTCATTTAACTAAGCTAGAACCCTTAAAATAGTGACCGCATTGAGGAGAATCAAGAAGGTAACTCACATAACTTCCAAGGAGACTTTAAACAGAGATATCAGAATGAAGAAATAAATCCATCCACATCCATTTTAACTGAGCTCGAGGTTCACGAGGAAAATACAACCATAAGCATGATGCTCCACTTTGAAAGCTTGGGGAAAAGAAATCAGAGACTTCACAAGTACATAGAAGATCGAAGTTAAAGATAATGGTAGTAAATAGCCATAACTATTTTTCTCAGGGGACAAGTGAACAGAGAAGAAAACACAAAGGTATAGAATCACTTGAACTCAGAGATGGCGGTAATGAAAATTTTATAGATACTCAACATCAAGATCAAGGCACAAATGAACACAAAAGCTCGAACTCAAGATGATAAAATCCTTCAAAGATATCACACAAAAACTCATAAAACACGAATATATGAACATTTCTAGGGCTCCCAAGTAAGAGCTACTAGGTTACAAACTCATAGAGACCAAATATTCACGATCTGAGCTTCACAAATCAAAATGATAATGTGCACAAAATTTTCCATGGCTTCGCCGATCTCTGTGAGCAAGCCAAAAAATGACCAAAAATGATAGAAATAGGGCATTTTAAAACTCACCCACCTCAGTCAGTTTAACCTAACTCATACTGAGTTAGCGATCAACATTCAGAGATTGATCTATGTGGGAATCAAAGACTAAGAAACATTCAATAAATTTCAAAAAAAACCACAAGGATCACGATGTCACTGACCATATTCAATGAAAACCTAAAAACCCTAACCAAAGGTTAGAAATCGATGGTTTTGTGATCAGATAGGATAGAGATCAAATGGCTGAGGATAAATAAAAAATTCTATATTAATGCAAGGAAGATTCCCAGAAAAATAGCGGCTAAGATCACATCATGTAAAATATCAAAGACTCATAATCTGGTTAACAACTCAATACAGTTAAAGGTCAAAGTTATTGTCACCGATCACATTAAAATCCAAATCGTAACCCTAATCAAATATCAAGATTAATAGTCGGTACCGAATCTATTTAGAAGATCAATATTCAGCATGGGTTTTTCAATTATCAATGCATACTCAGGGTTACAACTAACTAGACCCATGTAACACACCACTGATAATCGATTGAAGGGTCTAACCATTATGAAGAGGGGCAGCCAGATTATTTTTTAAATCATTTCTTTGAACTTTTAAGTTCTATGATATATGTGTGGTCAAATATACAAAAGGGTCTAAATCATTAAACTATATTCCAAGGTTCAAATATGCAAAATATGACCAAATTATGTCACAAAATGATCACCGAAAAGGTGGATATTTTAAAAAATACATTTTCCAATATGTAAAGGTAGAAAAGCATACACATGCATATATTAATCAATCAGTGGTGGAGACTATAGTTGCATGTACCATGTAAAATGGTCGCCCCTTTTAGGTTTTCTAAGTCCACAAAGGTGGTCCCCACTATTGGAGGAGCTAGAGATAATTTACATTATGTCACCTTTGTGAAAATTAGAAGCCAAGAGATGTCAACATCAGAACATGTGCACATGGACAAGTGGTCTCCACAATGGATGTTTATTATTGCAAGTATTGCAATTATTTTTACTCACAAACAAACAGTTGATTTTTTGCATGCTTCACAAGAGGACAAAACAAACAAGAAGATGAATTCACATGCACAAGGAAAGAGACTTGCTCAACAAGCAAGATTATTATTAGTAAATTGTTCACCTTTGTTTTCTTAAAAATTAGACATTCAACTTTAGTTTGACTGTAATGTGTTCAAAGGCTATTAATGCCTAATTATAATTGGACATTCCATTTTATTCCTGTATCTATTATTAAAAAAAGGAAAAAAATAGGATGCATGGGTGAGTACAAGCCTTCGGCTATTTTTAGGAAGGGGGGTGAAAATTATTTTGCTATATATTGCATGCCTTTACAAGGCATAGTGAGAGGGCTTTTTTGATATAGGAGTAATAAAGTAATTTTAACCAATTTTACCTTCTGATTGTGAAGTATTTTCTACGTTTCCAATCCTTTGCAGTCTTGTGTATGTTTCTATTAGTCTTGTGAATGCTAATCCCCTGATTAATCATCTTATGTTGTAAAATTAAGTGATTTCTGCATGATATTAATGTGCATGCTTAGCTTATCATTATTGTTGTGACACTTTCCCTCATTACCCTCGAAGTGTTTTTACCTTAACATTCTATAGAAAATTATTGCTTCGTGTATCGAAAATCCTTTCACATATCAATTATGCACATACTCAATCAAATCCCTCATACAAATTTTGTGTATCACTTTAGTCCCAATTATTTTACATTCATCTTTTATCCTTAAACCCCAGAAATCAGTTTAGGATACATCAACGACGAAACAGCCTTGGTACCAGACAATAAACTCAAAGTAGGTATACCCACATACTTGAGGTGTTTCCATTGTATCTACGAAAGAGGGAGATAAAATTTTGCAAGCTTAGAAAACCTGCAGCCATCTCTCTACAGGGTGTAGTTTCGAGAGATAATAATTTTTGGCATGCTCGATGGGACAATGAATTACATATGTGTGCAAGTTACGACTATCTATAGTAGATCCACAACAAACTTACAATAGTTTAAAAAAATTAATTTCGGTAGCAAGTTGCAGCAATTTATTCTAAATATTTTAAAATCTTTTGGCGACTCCGTAAAGTTGATCTCAAACCAGTATTGTAGCATGTTCCATGCCTAAACTAACTACAAGCTCATTGGTAAGAGGAATTCCTCCTGAGTTTGTTTCTTTACCTTTGAATTTTTCTAGAAGGAGAAAAGTTGGTAATACTTTACTTTATAATAGACCTGGTTTTCACAACCATCCTCCTGTTATTCCTTCACCACATTTCAATTTCTCTACTAACATGCTATTTTTTCAAATGGATATTCAACCACCAAGGAATTTTATGACCTTTACTAATGGCATCCCATTAGTAATCCCAGTTTACCATGACATCCCTAATGTTGCCATGAAAATTTTACCATCATTCACTAGTGAAAATTAGGTGACACCTATAGAGCACATCGAAGATGTTGCAGCCTTATGTGCAGTTCATAATATTACTCATGAGGATGTAGCCTTAAGACTTTTAGATACATCTCTTTAAGGACAAGTCTTGCAATGGTAGAAAAATCTAGAGATTAGATGCATAAGAACTTGGGATGAATTCGGTGATAAATTGCTAAAACAATTTCAAGATAATTCAGATCATTTATCTCTTATAAAATAGTTGTCTACCATTAAAAGATCTTCCAACAAATTTATGTCAAGTTTCAACATCTGTTTTTCCAGAACTTGGGAAAGAAATCCAGTAAGTGTAAACCCTCAAGCTAACCATGCTTTTCTTTATTATCTTAGGGCACTAAACAATGATATTTCAACTATGGTTCAGTTTATGGGAGGAGATACACTTCCAACATCCTATGATATCACCATTCAAGCTGAGAATAGTCTTATTCGAGCCAGAAAATTAGTGCCAAGGCCTTCAATGCCTTTTTTAGAAGATTTAGTACCTATTCCTCAACCTATCACAATCATAGAACTTGTTGTTGCAGCCCAATTAGATGATAGATTTAAATATTTGCAGACTATGGGGAATAAGCTCACTTGAATTGAGAGTAGGCTTGAATTACCTAGTACACCTTATTAAGCTCCTTATAAAAAAAATCAGCTAAATCAGCAAAATAGGTAGCCTTACCAATAGAATTGAAATTATAGGAAGCCTTATTAGTAAAATAAATTCAACCCAAAGGCTCCTAGTTTATCTAACGATTTAGTTCTAGTTGATACATGACTATAGAAGAGTGGTTTCAACCTTGCAACCAACCTCATACATCTGTAAATTGCCCAAATGATTTTTTGAATCTGCATCTTGTTGCAGAACATCAATCTGAACCATTGTTCATGCCTCAAAATGGAGAGTGGGTAGCAAGTAACTCAAGTTCAGAAAGCACCTAAATAGAATTTAGTCAGTTTCAATGAGGATGATTTCATTTCAGTCACTAATAGGGCTCAAGGAATAACTGTTGAAAGTCAAAAACAATAAAATAGGCATGTTACTGCCTACTGTCACTGATAATACAAGATCTGTAGTCCCAAAATCAGCTAACAGTCCCACTGTTCCTAAAAAAAACAAGTGTTTCAGTTCATAAAGGACAGCTAAAAAATCTACACCATGACCAAAGAAGATTGTTTATACCTCAGATATCAAAGGTAGCTGAAGTAGAATCAGTTTTTTCTAGGGCCTATGCTAAAACAGTTGAATATGTCTCTAAAACTATTACTTCTTTCAACATTGTTAATGTAATGAAAAATCATAATGTTAACATATCAATGTGGGACACTCTAAGTATCCGAGGACAACAAGATTTACTTTCTCAGGAACTAGCTAAGCTGCAAATTTCTTTAAAAACAACAGAAAAAGAAGTTCAGAAGGTAGACATGGCCCTTGGAACGTTCAAATAAGACCACATTAAAGAAGTTAAGTGGAAGGTTGATAAATTTTTGAATGCTCATGACATCAAGAAGCCACCACCATTTTATCGATCACTAATTATTGGAGAACATCTAGTTCATAATTGCATGGTGGGTAGTGGTGCAAGTAGCACAATTATGCCAAAAGCAATTGCAGAGAAATTGTGTCTACAGTATGAGCCTACAGAAAAGATTTTCATATAGCTTGATAGAACTGAAACTAATACATTTGGTGTAATAAAAAAATTATAGGTAACATTACATGCTTGACCAAATGTTTCTATTATGCAAGATATTATTGTTGTAGATTTACTTCCATAACTTTTCCTTATGCTTATCTAGAGACTCCACAACAAAAGATAGGAGGTTGTCTCTCTTCAAATTGGTCCTTATTTTCACCACACGTTATGGCACCAAATTTACTATCAATTCAGAATGATTCACCAGATTTCACATTGAGCCTCATTCTCCAAATGCAGTGGCTAACTATTCAGCTTTCGATCAATTAGATTTTGATGATGTAGCTCAGGTTTTATCTTTAGATGGTGTTTCTAACATGTTTATGGATGAAAATATAGTGGAAGAGCATGTTCATGATCCCTTTAAGGAAGTCAAATAACATTTTCTCGGTGTGTATTGTACACATGAAGAAGATACACCACTTCCCTTGCTGTCCAAAACAAAAATTCAGCGGAAGGGATTTGTGTAACACACCAAAATTACCAACACAAGGACAACACAGTGAAATACAGGATAAATTTTTTTTGACTTGCTTTGACACAACACGGCACAACATATCGTCACAAGGTTACAACCAACACCAGGAACCACTTGCTACGGGGGGAGACCACAAGGTCAGCACGAGAACGTTCACACCTATCAAGGACAATGTACTCTTCTTTTGACAAGACAACATGGAAGTCCAATCCACATGACACACTCACAGCTAGGGCATCCCATGAGGAATTTCTTGCTAAATTTTCTGGTTTACTAAAGTGTCTCTTAATTCTTAACTTACGTTCTTATACAGTTTCATGTAGCGATTCACACAATTCTTTTCACAAGGGAGAATTCCTTTATTTTCGACTATTGACTAAATAGCTTAAGGCTAAACTTTCCAACTAGGATCATCAAATTTTATGTCCAAATCTTTCTTATTCATTTGATTTTAGAACATTTTCCATTTCTTACAAGGTTAATTAATCTTGCTCAAGTCACTAACACATGTTCCACACCTCTAATGCTCAGGTGAAGGCATAAGCTCCGATTGAGTGGGAAGTACCGCTTAGGGTTCATAACAATAGCCTTCTTGTTTAAGGATTAAATTTTGACCTTGCTTAAGAAATATCACCGTGAATTAAGGCATGGGTTAACAGAATAGGACAACAGTATTTAGCTTCAGGGTCACATTGTTTACTATCAATCTTTCATTGAGGTTAAGATTTTATCGTGATTGGTTAAATGTTCTATCTAGACTTTACTTAATTAGGTTTGGCATAGGAGAACATTTCAAATGATAAAGAGAAATTTAAGGTTTTATTAATCACTTTCACTCCTACTTATTTAACCCTATCATTTTCTATAATCTAACCATTGATTTCACCAAGAGATCATTTATGGTTTCACTGTAAAAGGATAGTGTTTATTGGTTTGGCTCGGGAAAGAAAAAAAAGTAATCATATTTTGTTACAAAAGATAGATTCCTCTTGATTTTTCCAGGTCTCAAAGGTTTCAAGTGGGTCATATCTACATAAATATGTTCATATACATAAATTTTCGTTTAACTTTTATCAGGATTATCCAGCTCACTTTATAGTGCTTACAAACTCATTGCTACTATGCCTTAGGAGGGTTTACAACTCAACATTTTAACTCAAGAGCAAGGTTTAACAGTACTCGTTTGCGGAAACAAAACAAGGTTATATCAATTCATTCCAACACGGTGCACAAATCAAAGGGACATACCATCTCTATCGAATAAAGACTAGGGAGCAAGAGAGTAATAACATGGGACATGCTGTAATGCCCGTTGGACATTGGAGCTTTTTATTTTTCTACCTGCCACCGTGGCCTCCTCCCAACCACCCGGCCTGCAGATTTGACCACAACGTCTTTTCTGTCCCTTGCGTGTGGGAGATGGGAGTCGGTGGAGGCATTTTTTTCTTCACCAGAATCTGATTTTTGATTTTCCTCCTTCAATGCTATAGATGCAGTCTGTTTTGACGTGATAGCTGGTTGAGTAGGCATGTTACCTCCACCTTCTTGAGTTCTGTGTGGTGTGAAGCTTGCGTTGGAGAGAAGAGGTTGTAGGGTGGAGTCTCTGCCGTGGTTTTGTTCAGCCTGTCCAATGGTCTCAGCTGTTTCACTTCGTGCCCATGGGATCTGGTTTGCAGCCTCCTGCTCCCTTCCTTCCCCGCTCGCGAAGTTCAGAGAAAATATTA
Source organism: Taxus chinensis (assembly GCA_019776745.2). Taxonomy (NCBI): domain Eukaryota; kingdom Viridiplantae; phylum Streptophyta; class Pinopsida; order Cupressales; family Taxaceae; genus Taxus; species Taxus chinensis. Next base: position 765,772,008 of record CM034151.1, on the reverse strand, counting down.
TAGTGGAGCACAGTAATGGGTCTGACAGTGGCTAGATGAAGTAATTTTCCTTGCTGTGTATTTCTACCATTTCCCCCCCCATCGATTTGTGACATTTTGTCACGTTTTTTTCATGCTGCGTGGATCTTGTCTCCTTGCATACGTTTTTTTTTGGAGGCATACTTTTTATTCTTCAAATTTTCTATTGTCCTTGTCCCTTGTGCTGTTTCATTGTTATCTGTTCTGTATCGAATGCATCTTCAAAATCGATGAAGTGACAGTGAGAGTGTTACCAGGAGACCCGATGAAATTTAGTTACAGAGATTCTCTATTGATTTCTTGGATCTTGTCTTACGTCGTAACTCAGGGAAGAGTATCTCATGACAGCGCGGATCTACTTTGCTATTATGTAGAGTTGCGCAGTGAAAGGAATGGCACCCAAAGCTCGGTTTGCAGGCATATAAGGTATGATGGATGTCTGGTTGCTATGATTTTGGCATACCTTACAAGCTACGTTTGATACTGCTGTTGAACCGATGAGTGTGGATGCTGCTTTCTCAAATCTGGTCCGGGGGAGCTATCTGTCACCAATCTGTCACCATGGGTGACAATAGGATGGGGCGAGGACTTTAGACAGGGATTTCCCAACAATGCATGCATTTTTTTTTGGTAATGGAAAGATCTTCACCCACGGGCAGGAGATCTCTGTACAATGTTGGAGAAAATGTCGTTGGGAGATGAAGGTAGCAGGATATTTGTGACCTTCAGATCTATGCGCTGAGAGAACAGGGCTTTCTCGTTGAAATTAAGGTCTGCACTGGTTCAAGCTATAACTGTAAAGTGTTTGCACCAAGGGAGTTTGATGCTGTCCTCAAATCTGATGAAGGAAAAGGTTTATATATCACTACGGTTGATGCCTTTCAGAGCCAGGATGCTGTGAGATGTAATCATTATGTCTTGTGCACCGAGCTGGCAAATGGCATGGAACTTGCCTTGTAATTGGAGTGCCTGCGTCAAGTATGTGTGTTTTATTCAATCTACTTATATATACAAACACATGATAATGTTGTGTATGCGGGATTATTGGAGATTGTTAAGTGAAGCAGGCTGTAAGCAGTAGGCTGCATATTTGCACTATCTCAAGGAGGATCATGTTGACCCCTATGCAGCGATAAGTAAAGCTTTGGCGGAACTTTATTTTCAATCGTCAAAAGTAATGGTTTTCTGAGTCGTTGAGAGGACTGGACTGTGCTATTTAGCAGCATCAAATGCAATTGTATAGAGATTTAATTGTCTTTCTTTGTGGTTGACAATAGCAATGAAAATAGTCATTAGGTAAAGTCAATAGCGGAAATATTTTGAGACATACTGCTTGCCCACGTGACATTATGTACAAGCATATCTCCTCTATTGCAGAGCAAGAAATGTGATGTTCATCTATTCAGTACCAATCTAATGATTGGATGACTACGGGGAGTGCATCAGATTGATATTCCATCTTGTGAGTGCGTGCATGGCCAACAAGTTGTCACCATTGAGCTCCCTCATGGCTCTTCTTTATATGGCACTGGAGAAGGTAGTGGTTCCCTCGAGTGCCACAGGAAAGCATCATGCTTTTACGTGGAACACTGACTGCTTCAAGGAATACTTGGTTGATAGTACGACATCTCTATATTAGTCCCACCTCATGGGACTGTTGAAGCTGTTTTTCCAAGATGGGGAAGACAATCTCCTCGAGTTGATTCCAGTCTAGCTGACGTTCTACGAGGCGGTGTGAGGTGGATTTGTGAAAGGACTCAACTGTTAAATTTTCTGCCCCATCTATCTATCCAGCTATCACATTTGGCCCATTCGACATCGCCGAACAACAGTACTCACATCCTTGTCTCATGCTATTGTTTTATGCTGGCCCGTGTGAAGTCTGTACGACTTGTTAAAGTTGGAGAAACAGGCAAGATATTTCTACACCTTTCTACTGCTAGTTATATTTACAATTATTGCGAAATCGAACCACTCTTCCTTGCATTGATTTGTTAGTTGGATGTCATGATGGGAGATTTGCCTTTCTGCTTGTGTCTTCTTGTTTTAGCTTTTATCGTTGACAGTATGTGGGTCGAAAGGATGCGTGTGCCCTCTCCCTCTGAATGTTATATTTTCTCTTACTCGAATGATATAACTTCGTCTTTTTTTTTATGTATTAATTTTTCTCTGCGAATGAGTTGCAAGTTATTATGTTGATCAAGCTAGTATTTTCGTTATCATGGAAGTAAGTTTACAATAACTATGAAACCCCCCCATCCTAGCACCCAAGTTTTTCCTTGACATTTTTTTTGTTAGCTCCTTCGCAAGTCCCTTCGATAACCTATTGGCATCGAGAAAGAAAAGATTGTAGGATTGTGCGAGCAATGCGTGGGCTAGCCAGCTTAAAGTTTCGATATTAAAACTGGTAGAATAAAATGGTTCGTGTGTAACGTGTTTTGCCGTCTCACATGTCTTAGACTCTTATACTATCCTTCATCGTGTTTCTAGGCTTTTTTTAAGGCCATCCTCAAAAAGTACCTTGACCATGCCTATCAAGTTGAATCATAACTTGCTTTTCGTATCAACTAAGTTGGAGGTTTCATTGTGCGAATCCAATACCTCGTTGACACTAGAATAGTTTGGTCTAATCCCCCTCTCAAAATTATTTCTGATGGCGCTCTTCTATCTTTCCTAACTTGCATTATTTTCTCCCTTGTAATGTTAACGCTATTAATTAATATTGGTAAGTTTTTATGCACGTTATTACCGTAATAGGTTGTGATGGATATTTCCTTAAATGTGATTGACCTTCAGGGAAAAACTCAGCTTTCGTGTGATAATATTTTGAATTCATAGCGGAAGGTTTTGTGTTGATAAAGTCACTCAAAAATTATGCTTGCATCTATTTGTGCAACGGTTGACTGTGTTACCAAGGGTTGCTGTAAAATATGGTTGTTTTGGGAAGTGGATAATTTATTTTATAACTGAATCAAACATTAGAATTGTTGTGGAAGTCTGCAAATCTTTAGTGTATTAGAAATTGTTGATGACATTATTGTATACTCTTGTGTGACGGAGCCCCCCCTTCTCCTCTCGCATGCTAGCTACTAGCCTGTAAGACTTTGACCCTTATTGGATGATTGGAAAATCTTGTAGTTAATGGTCAAAACTAGTATACCTATGCCTTCGCTTCAAAACTTATGTTGTGTGTATACTCTATTTGATTCTCGGTTTGAAACTCATTTATACATGACCTTTTGTGATAAATTTTGAAACCCGTGTTTCCCCTTTCTTGGGCCGATCAACTTTTGTTCTTATAGAAATGTATTATTTTAGCCTATGCATTGGTACCTTTGATAAAATTCTATATGGTTGGGTCCATTTATATCAAATCTCAATCTTGTAATTATTGTTATTTACTTACTTGATGGGAATTCTGTTCTTTGCTAGAATGTTTATATCTCCTTATAGGGCCAAGGACCATTCTCATACGATTATTATTTTTGTTGTTTTGCTCCTAACCGAAGTACAAGGTCTTCACCTTCTTTGATTTTCATGATGAAGACTTTATTATAACTTGATGTGTTAATAGTGTTTAGAGGTTAGGACCAATTCTTGTAATAAAGTGCTTCCTTATTGTGATATTGTTAGATAATAGTTATGGTGGTTTTGTGTAGCCTTATCTTGCTCAGTTCTCGTGAACTGACTCTTGTAGAAATTTTTTTTGCAAATGGCTTACGTGGTTAGATGATGGAAAGACTTGTAGATTATTGCATCAATCTTGGTTATGATGTTCCTTTGTACAAATGTGTATTATGTTATAAAATTTGGAAAGGGCCTTTGGACATTTTAGAAGAAGGGTCAGTTCCTAGTAAATGTATTGTAGAGTATTGTTGTTGTAACTGTTGAAACTTTGGCTTGTTTGGTTGTCATGTGAAAGATGAAATTTGATTACCACTTGGTTATGGGATATTCTAGTGAATTTTAACCCTTAGTATAGTAGCGGGGCATTGTCCCATGTTATTACTCTCTTTCTCCCTAGTCATGGTTCAATAGAGATGGTATGTCCCTTTGATTTGTCCATCATGTTGGAATGAATTGATATAACCTTGTTATGTTTCCGCAAACGAGTACTATTAAACTTTTCTCTTGAGTTAAAATATTGAGTTGTAAATCCTCCTAAGGCTTAGTAGCAATGCGTTGTAAGCACTATAAAGTGAACTGGATAGTCTTTATAAAAGTTAATCTAAAATTTATATATATGAATGTATTAATGTAGCTGTGATCTACTTGATAGCCTTGAGACCTAGAACATTCAAGGGGAAACTATCTTTTGTAACGCAATATGATTACTTATTTATTTCCCGAGCCAAACCAATAAACACTATCCTTCTACAATGAAACCTTAAATGATCTCATGGTGAAATCAATGGTTAGATTTTAGAAGATGATAGGGTTTAATAAGTAGGAAGTGAAATTGATTAATAAAACCATAAATATTCTCTATATCGTTTGAAATGTTCTCCTTTGTCAAACTTAATTAAGTAAAGTCTAGATGGAACATTTAACCAATCTTGATAAACTCTTAACCTCAATGAAAGATTGATAGTAAACAATGTGACCCTGAAGCTAAATTCTGTTGTCCTGTTCTGTTAACCCTTGCCTTGATTCATGGTGATATTTCTTAAGCAAGGTCAAAATTTGATCCTTAAACAAGAAGGTTATTGTTATGAAACCCTAAGCGGTACTTTCCACTCAATCGGAGCTTATGCCTTCACCTGTACAATAGAGTTGTGGAACATGTGTTAGTGGCTTGAGTAAGATTAATTAACCTTGTGAGAAATGGAAAATGTTCTAAAATCAAATGAATAAGAAAGCTTTGCACATAAAATTTGATGACCCCAGTTTAGAAAGCTTGGCCTTAAGCTATTTAGTCAACCGTTGAAAATAAAGAAGTTCTCCCTTGTGAAAAGAATTACGTGTGAATCATTACATGAAATTTTATAAGAACGTAAGTTAAGAATTAAGAGACACTTTAGTAAACAAGAAAATTTAACAAGAAATTCCTCATGGGATGCCCTAACTGTAAGTGTGTTTTGTGGTCTGGACTTCCAATGTTGTTCTGTCAAGAAGAGAAAAGTAGATTGTCCTTGATAGGTGTGAACGTTTCCATACTGACCTTGTTGTCTCCCCCATAACAAGTGGTTCCTAGTGTTGGTTATAACCTTGTGACGACATGTTGTGTCGTGTTGAGTCAAAGCAAGTCAAAAAAAAAAAATTATCCTGTATTTCACTGTGTTGTCATTTGTGTTGGTATTTTTTTGGTGTGTTACACATAAACATGCAAAACCTATTCTGAGGATTACAATTCACTAGAGTATCACATAACCAAGCAGTAATCAAAATTTCATGCTTTCACATGATCAACACATATTAATTTGAAGTTTCGATTAGATTTATCAGCAGGGGAATAGTTTACAATGATCAGTCACCAGAGCACTGTCAATGACTTCTACACTGTGCAAAGGCCATCTTGATGCGATCAAATCTAAAACACAAGAGATTACACAGGTTTCTTAGAAAGGAACAATCTCAGGAAGATGGATGCATTAATCTACAAATATTTCCATCATCTAAGAACGTAAACCCCCCTACAACAATTAATAACCTGAGTCAGTTCACTAGAACTCATGCCCTTTATAGCACTCATTTACATAGCAACAGATTCCCCCCAAAAAAACAATACCATCGAAAGGAACCTTTCTATTTCAGTGACATATTTGATCTATGATTTCTAGAAAGTGATGTTTAACAAGATTTGACAACAAGATATAATTTCCAACAGGTGTTCAACCAAGGTGAAAACCATTTCAAATATTTCCAGTCATTGAAAAATACCTCTAAAACTAGGGCATCTAGTTTGATCAACCAAATCTGGAAGACTATGAAATTTCAATCCTTTGCGCACTATAGCTTCCTTCTCCTCATAAGGATTTCAATCATGTAATTTTCTCTACTAGATCTACGTAATTCATTTTCTATAGTGTAACCCGAGTCAATTCACATTCTCAAGGTGAAGTCATAAACTCTTGATAAAAAACTTAGAGTCAAAAATCTTGGGCTGCCACAACATGAATCATAGTTTTGCACTCGTTCCGTAGGGCCATAGGCCTAATAGACAAGAAATCATTCAACGAGGGTCACCATGAAAAGTATCCGTCATGTATTTTCATCCCCTAAAGTCGTGGAATGTTAATGCCTGCAAAACCTTATATGCAACATGTCAGAACCATTGATTTCTTAAATTACACAGTGACTTCATAGCTAATTAGAGTCATCCATGTGGAAAGGATGGTAAGAATGTCTGAAATAGGTATTGCCTAACAGCTTAACTACGTGAACTTAATCTAGGGCCTTTGAATAGCGAGTCCTGGCTCATTTCTGTAATTTTACCCAAGTTCAGTAGGCAATCTAGAATTCAAAACACATCCTTCCAATTTTCCTAATACCGGTAGACCCACTAATCCTCCCGTCTTTAGAGGATTTAGCAATGCAGATCTAAAATTTGTTGAAATCTTGGTGGGGCATCACACTTCACTTCCTAATATCTTTATCCCTTTTTACATAGGATAAAGGTCTCTGAAGTCTCCTTAATTTCTACCAGTGCTCTTCCCTCCCAAGTTTGAATTTTCAACCTATGCTAGACCCTAAACATGTGACATACACTTTGTCCCCTGATAGGGTATGCAAATTTAGTAAGGATTACTGTGATATTAATGTGCATGTTTAACTTAGAAGTATCACGTTGTGATACATTTCCCTCAATACTATTCCATAAGTTCTTTTCCCTTAATGATTCTGGAGAAAATATGTTGACTTGACGCATCAAACACAACCTTTCCATATCAATTATGCAATGAAAGGTCACTCAGTCAAGAAGGAACTACATAACAAATTTTACTGTATCACCCCAGTTTCATGTTACCTTTTAGAGTCTTCTGTTTACCCTTAAAACCCCATACAATCAGTTTCACGCATACATTAATAAGGATATTGGCCTTGATACTGGAGACTCACCTCAAAATAGCTATACCCACAGACTATGAGGTGCTTCCATCGATATCTACGAAAGAGAGAGATCCTATTTGCAAGCTTAGAACACCTACATCCACCTCTCTATAGGGTGCACTTTTGAGAGATAACAAATTATTGCTCATAGCCTGAGTGGGATCAATGAATCATATTCTGCATGCAAGTCATAAATATGCCCTTCTAGCAGACCTACAACAGATTTGCAGCAGATAAAAGTTCCTTCTTGGGACAAGCATATATACAATTTATTCTAAAGATTTAAAGATCTATTTGGTGACTCTGTAAAGCTGATTTCAGACCAGTAGTGCATCTTGTTCCATTCCTAGAGTGTCATACAAGATCATTAGTAAGAGGATATTCCTCCTGAGTTTGTTTCTTTACCTTTGAATTCTGCAAGATAGGACTGTAGAGTTGGTAATCCTTTACCAGGGCAACAGGCTTGGTTTTGATAACCCTCCGAATACTCCTTCACCACATATGCAACGTCTCTATTCACATCCCAGTCTTTTAAATGGCTAGGTTCACAAAAGCACCTAGCGACATTTTTTGACCTTTACTGATGGTAACCCATTAGTAATTCAAGTTTATCATGATATCCCTATATGCTGCCATGAAATAGTTTACCATCATATCACTAGTGAAATATTAGGTGACACCTACAAAGCACATTAAAGATGTTGCAGCCTTATGATGCAATTCAAAATATTACCCATGAGAGACCTGTGTTTGCTTTGATACTATATATAAATGGGTTGATCACCCTTTACAATTACAATCCAACTGAGGCAAATCCAGAAGTATATAAACTCTTAACCATGTATTGGAACACAAATCCACAGAATCACAGATTGGGACTGATTTATAGAAAGAAAAAGTTGCATTTCAAGAGGTAATTAGATACAAGCATATTATGTCTATGGTTAGTCTATCTTGTCCCTCATAGAACAACTGTCTACTAGAAAAGAACATCCAACATGAATTGCTACAGTCACACGTCTTCAACTTTATCCATTGTTTCACAGAACTTGGGAAAGCAATATACCACACCAAGATGTCAAGCCTCAAGTTGGCAATGCTTTCGACTTTAAGGATGCTATAGGTGGCTTTCCAAACAGTAGATATGCTTCAACTATGATTCAGCTGCTATGGGAGGTGAGATTCGAACTACTTACCACTCAGTGCTTATGAGCACTTGTGCTATAAAAGCTGAAACACTATCCACGGTATTCAAGCTCGGACACCAGACATAATGATACCATCAGGCTCCTGTATCTATGCCTTTCTGGACATTAGCTAGTATCAGGAAATCAAAACTATTGAACCGCTTGTCATCCTATCACTCGAGGTTGGTATGAGCCTTTGCAGATTGCAGCCCCCAGTGGGTATGACATTTGTAAAATTTTTGTAGACTTTTGGATAACACTAGATGCAATTCAAGTGTACAATAAAGTTCTCCTACTATTTCCTAGCAGCCCTTATCGAGCTCCATTGTATTGCATCATGGAAAACCATGTCAAAATCAGCAAAATAGGTAGCCTTACCAGGGGCATAATAAAGGGATTATAGATCAACCTTATCAGCAAAGGATGATTTGACCCAAATGATCCTACGCTATCTAACGCTTTAGTAGCCAAGCACTCCAAAGATTGCTACTGAAGAGTGGTCCTTAACCACAGTAATCAATCTCGATTCATGCTACAAATAGCCCAAATGCTAATTTCTTTAACATAAGCCTTATTGCATCAACCTGGGTAATCGGAAACATTGGATGATGGCATGCATCTTCAAATGCTTGAGCAGCCTTCTCCTTGGTAGATACAGTACCAACGTCAGTGTTCAGAAAGGGCACTACCCCATTGACATAACAACTTAGTCATTTTCCTCCAGGTGCAGTATGCATTTCAATTGTAGTTACTACTAAGGGCTCCACCTGAAAGAAATGCCACAGAAAGTAAAAAACTGAGCAGTCATAGGCCTATTCTATGTACAATCACTGATAAAACCCACAAGTATAAGCCTAAAACCAGCTAACATGTGCATCTATTACATAAAAAACTTGCAGGAGGAATGTTACAGCTCAGTAAATGAACAACAAAGGATTCCCCGCATATCCAACCTGAATCGAAGAACCCTTATCCTTCATCAGATCTGGGGACAGATATCAAAAGTAGCTGTAGCAGAATCAATTTTTTCCAAAGCTGTAGCTACTAAAATAGTGAGAATCTGTCTCAATAGAAACCTTGATGCTTATTTTAACATTAGTTGACTCGTAATGAAAAAGCCCATAAAAATGTTAACATCTCAATATGGGATGCTTCATGAAGTATTCCAGGATCTGAATACAGATTTACTTTCTCATGGGATACTAGCTAAGATGTAGATTTCTTCTAAAAGCAATAAGGGTCTCAATAGAGAAGTCTCTACAGTTAAATTTCAGACATGGTCCTTAGAATAGTGGAACAAGACTCACTATCAAAGAAGTTAAATTTGATGGTTCAAAATCCTTGAAGGATGAGTCATGAACATCAAGAAGCAGTACCACCATTTTATCTATCGAACTACATTATTGGAGAACATCTTGTTCATTGGAAGCAGTGGACAACGGATACAAGCTAGCATAGTTATGCCAAGAAGTAATTGCAGAAACATTGGGCCATGTTAAATATAACCACCTACACAAAAAAGCATTTCCACAGTTGGAAAGGCAAGATAGCTCAACATAATACAGTTGGTGTCATTCAGAAACTCTAGCGGTAACATTTTGCTACAACTAATGCCCAAATGTGTGGTCGCATTCTACAAGATGTTACTGTTGATCAACACTTACGACTCCTTGGACTTAGCTATCTATTTATCAAGAGACTGTCACACCCAGCAAAAATAGGGCCACGGCTATCTCTCTTCAGATTGGTCTTTCTTATTTTTCACTGTAGCTGCTGGAAATACGGACCCAAGGTTACCTCCTCACGGCATTCCCAGGAGGAGTTTACGTTCTGCGCCCCCGGATTCTCACATGTACAGCATCACACTTCTGGAGATATGCACCTAACTGCACGCATTGATGCAGCTTTAGCACTGAGTTCGATTGGTGAATAATATAGCTCATGTTTCATCATTACATTCTATCTACCTCACGCATGTTTATGGATGAAAAAAGACATGAAGAATACGCTCGTGATCCTTTCAAGGAAGTTGAAGAACATATGTTTGGGTTGTATTGCTTGCATGTAGAACAATACACCAATTCCCTTGTTGTCCAAAATAGAAAATGAAATAGAAGGGATTTGGAAGCTTCATTTTGATGGAGCTAAGAATCAAGAAAGGACAAGGAGCAAGTTTGATGCTCACTTCCCCAAAAAATGAAAGGTATTTCTCAGCTTTGAGTATCCAATTTTCACGCATCTTCCAACGTAGCTGAATATGAAGCATTAATTCATGGCTTACTTTGGGCCAGAAATAGAGGTATTAGCATGCTACAAATTTTTGGTGATTATGGGTTAGTTATCAATCAAGTAATAAATTTCAATGTTTGTAAGAATACTATTAATGAAGTCTTACAAAGATAGAGTTTCATACTTAATGGAATATTTCGAAGCTATTAACATTCAATCCATTCCTAGAATAGAAAATAAGCATGCAGATAGACTTGTAGCAATTGGTGCTAGTTTTGAAATGCTAGAACATATTGAAAATAGAAAAATTCAGCCTCATATACAGCTAATTGTCAAGCCATTGATACATGATAATGATTCCAATTGGCAAGTTTTTGAAAGTGATGTTCAAATCTTTAGGTTTTTACAGCAAGAAGTTGAGTTTTTTTTAGTTAATCAAGATAAATTACAACATTTATATGGTGACCAAGTTGTTCAGTTAAAGAAAAATAAAATTCCTCAAGGTCTGGTCAAGAATAAGATGTCAACACATGCTGATAATTACGAAGAGATCTTAGTTGATGAAGGAAAAAAATTGTTGCTTGGAAAAGTATGTTCCTTATATGAAAAACAATTATTTATTAATCTTTTCAAGGAGTTTGAAGATGTTTTCTCTTGGAAATACCAAGACCTGAAAGGGTTTGATCCCAGTTTAGCACATCATACTATCGAATTGCAGAAAAATTCTAAATTGGTTAGACAGAAGCAGAGGCTTGTAAATCCTAAAATAGATCCTCTAATGAGGAAATAATTATCTATGTTGATTGAATTAGGTATTATCTTTCTAGTTAAGCATAAAATTTGGGTAGCCAATCTTGTTCCTATTAGGAAGAAGAATGGTGAAATAAGATTATGTGTAGATTTTAGAGATCTTAATAAAGCTTCATTAAAAGATCATTAGCCACTCCCAAATATGGATCAGATTTTAAGAACAGTTTCTTGTGGAGATAGATTATCTCTCCTAAACAGTTACAGTGGATACAGTCAGATTTTAATCCAAGAAAAGGATAGGTACAAAACAACTTTTACCATTAAACGGGGTACTTACGCTTACAAAAGGATGTCTTTTGGCCTTTCAAATGTTGGTGCAACATTTCAACATGTAATGGACATGGCTTTCTGTAGGTTGTTAAATAAATGCATTTTGGTTTATTTAGATGACATTACCATATTCTCAAAAAATCTAGAAGAACATCTAATACATCTAAGGCATACCTTTCAGTAATGCAGACAATTTGGGATATATTTGAATTCGCTAAAGTCCATCTTTTCAGTACATTAAGGTAGATTGCTTAGTTATATTATTTGTAAGCAAGGATTAACAATTGATCCTTTCAAAATTGAAGCTATATCACAACTATCAATGCCTCATCATAAGAAGGCATTACATATTTTTCTTGGAAAAATCAACTTTGTTAGAAGATTTGTTCCATATTTTGTAGCATTAGTTAAACCATTTACAACTATGCTAAAAAAAGAGAAAACTTTCTCTTGGACCAGTGAAGGGAGAGAAGGATTTGATTTAATCAAAGCAATGGTCTCTCAAGCTCCTACTCTTGCAAATCAAAATTTTGATAAATATTTTATAATGTATGCACTTGCAAGAGCTGAAACAATCTTAGCCATACTAACTCAAGTCAATGATGAAAATATTGAGCAACCTATTGCTTTCTTTAGATAGAGCTTACATGATTACAAAAAAGGTACACATTCCTATAAAAATATGTACTTTCAGTAGTTAGAGGACTAAATAATTTAAATTACATGCTTTCGAATAATAAAATCAATGTTATTGTTTCTCATCCAAGTGTGAAAGCTTTCTTGCTATATAAATAATTGAATGAGAAAAGAGAAAAATGGATAACGAAGGTCATGAAATATGATGTTAATATTCGGGTTGCTAAGAGAGTTCGAGGTAAAGGCTTGTGTGAACATCTAATTACTAATATGGAAAAACAGCAAGCTACATAACTAGATGATTCAAAACAAGATGCTAAAATTGATTATCAGCAATCAAAAATCATGGTTCACCCAGAAAATTAGCAACCTAAACTTGCTCGAGAAGTCCAGGAATCAAGATGGATGACTAATTTTGTTAACTATCTATAGTATGGAACGTATCTGGAAGGTATGGACAAAAATAAATTAAGATATTTTAGATTACAAGTTGTACCTTATATCTTTAATGATAGTGTGTTGTTCAAAAATAAATGGAATCTTGCTGTGGTGTGTTGATTGTGATAAAACTCAAAAAATATTGTCAGAATTCCATGAAGGACCTGCAGGAGGTCATCTTTCATCACATACCACATCCTTAAAAATTATGAAATATGGTTGCTATTGGCCTAGCTTATTCAAGGACTATTTTGAATGGATCAGAAAGTGTAAAAAATGTGCTTTCTTTGTTGGAAAAGAATGTTTAGCTTTGTTTCCCTTGTAGCCTATTTCAGTTGATCATTCTTTTATGCAGTGGGGTCTCGACTTTATTGGCATGATAAACCCACCTTCGTCACAAGGACACAAATGGATCTTAACTACTATAGATTATTTTACAAGATGGACTGAAGCAATAGCCTTGAAAGATGCTAATGAAGATTCAATATTATCCTTTTATGAAGGAATAGTTTGCAGTTCTGGTGTTGTAAAACCTATCATATCAAATAATTCTTTAGTATTTCTTGGTGCAAAGATAATAGATTGAGTTGTCATTCATGGAATTTACTTAATTTCTTCATCTAATTATTACCTGCAAGGTAATGGCTTAGATAAAAGTACTAACAAGATCCTTTTAAGGATCATCATAAGAACACTCAAAGATAATCAAAGAGCTTGGCATCTAATGTTGAATTTAACACTTTGGGATGATAGAGTAACTCCTAAAAGATTAGTTCAAAACTTACCATTAAAACTTGTGTACGGAAAAGAAGCAAGAATGCATATTTAAGTTGAGTTACCTACATTAGATTTGATGCATCAGATGGAGCTACTTGAGAATGAACGATTACAGGTTCGTTATGCAAAGTTAATGGAATGAAAAGAGCTAAGAGATCAAACCCATTTGAATATGAAAAAGAATCATAAACAGATGAAGAAGACTTTTGATAATAAATCCAAATCTAGAATCTTCAATGAAGGAGATATTCTATTTAAGTGGGATGTTGATTGTGCAAAGCCAAGAAGACACACAAATTTTGATACAATCTGGAGTGGATCTTACATGATTTTAGCTTACAAAGAACATAATTCTTTTCATCTTTTGAAGTGGAATGGAGAGAAACTTCCCATTCCCGTGAATGGTATGTTTCTCGAACACTGTTATTGAAAATCTTATAGTGATTGTTAGAGTAGGATTTCCCTTCAATAAGTGTAGTTTCTACACCTTACATTATTTTTCAATTCAATAAGTGCATTCGTGCACGTGATCTGGTTTTTCAGATCCTTTCCCAATTTTAGTTTCATTTTGGAAGGGTTGGACCTTTTGGAAAGGTAGATTTTGGTTACATGTTTGGACTCCATGCCTAATGGTCAAGAGTAAGGCACTGGTCTATAAGCTAGCAGGAAGCTTTCCCCACATGATAGCTAGAAATGTTGACAATTTTTACACTTGTGCAAAAATAAGAAACTCGAAACTTCGTTACGATGGATAACATTGTTGAAGTATACCTAAGCTAGGGGAGATTTTTTAGATTATGTTGTTAGTGTTGTTTTAGTTAAACGATTACATGAAATGTGTAGTTATGTGTGCTATTACAAATCATAATAGATCACATAGTCTAAAATTTCATGACTATCTTCATCAAAAGACCACAAAGTCCCGAAGGATAGCAGTGTTGTTCTAATGAAGACATCTAATTGCAAAATAGGTGAAATGTTGAGTTTTGGGACAACAAACATAAGTGCAGATTGCAGAAATTAGAGTTCATTACGGGATATTACAGGTTTTCTTAGGTTTCCTTCCTCCATGATTAAGACACTCAATTATATTACTGAGTTGTGTAGTTCATCATACAATCCATACAGAAATATGAAATGTAGAAAGAAATACACAACTCATTTCTAGAATTCAATATTTTATTCATAAGGAATTTCAATGTTCCCACACAAGCCGTGGGATGTAACTAAAAAGTAAAGTATAGCTACTGAAATAAGAAGTACACATGCATGAAAAAGAAAGTAAAGGAGTATGAGTGAACCGATCATTGCCTTGGGGGGTTTCTTCATTGTTCGAAGTATCTCCATTTTCCCTTGATTGGTCCTTCTTCATCTTCATTTTAGAAGTCACTGTATGTGAAACGAAAAAAAGAGGAAACTATCAGTTATAAGCTCAGATATCAATTCATATTCATATATTGTCCTAGTTTGTGCATATGAATATCTTTAAAACAGGAGATATAATTTACTTGAATATCAAACTGCATACATGCTTTACACAATATGAAAGAATAAAGAGAAAAGAAAAGAAGAAACATGGACACAAGAGAGGCCAAAAATCCTAAGTATTTTCTAATTGTTTTCTTAAGCGTGTAGGTACAGGTTGTAGCCAAGAAAAAATAGAAAAGTCATAAGTACATGCTGGAAAGAAAAATTAATGTAACTCAAATTCAATATTTTCTAGAAATTGAAGAAGTTATAGTATAGAAGAGAGATTGGAAAATAGAAGTACATGTTTTAGTTTACAACTAAAGAAGAAGAATCGAATTTCAAAAAGCTAAAGTTAACTGGAAAGAAAGGGATATAGCTAAAGCATAATGAAAAGAATATTAGAGTAGGTTTCTTACCGTAGCTCATGTTCACCTAGGTACTTTATTTACCTATATTGTATTTATCCTCACACACTTATGTGTGTTGATATTTCTTTTATTTTATTTATATATTAGGAGATATTATGTAGTTGTTAGGTATAGTTCTTTCCTTGATGTCTAGTTCTCTCCTAAATCTATGGTCTTGACTAGTTATTTGATGATTAGTTATTTCCTTGATTTATGGCTTTATATATGACCTTGACTGGTTCTTAGATTGTTATTCCTTACCTATTTAAGCAAGGCCCATTCTTAATGTATTGCATTGAGTTCCATAATAATATACGACATTGCTACTCATTTATTTACAAAGGTTTTATGTAAATCCATTATGGTGAATTGTTTTCATCTTATAGATTGTGGTGTTTGATTAACATATGTGTTCTTAGCTTGGTATGATCTGATTATCATTCCTTTCATGGTATCATAGTAGGAGATTACCCATTAAAATCCTTAGCCCTTGGTCATATGATATAGTCATATGAGGGCTTAAAGCTTGTGATTCCTACTAGTAGGTGCTTAATTTCAGCCCCCTTTAAATTTTTTTTGTGGTCAGGCAATAACATTTTATTTGGTTTTGGTGGCACCTAAAATAAATAACAAAGAAAAATATTAAAAAGCTTGTAAGTTTTAATCAGTAACTCAGTTTTGAGTGCCGTTTTTTGAAAAAGTGCTTTTTTTTGGTGCTCTTTCCATTAGAAATATTTATTTTGATACTTGCACTATAATTATAAAGTGTCAAAAATGGAGGAGTGTTGTAATCAATTGTGGATGTGATTTCGGATGAGCCCGACGTCCTAAATTTTTGGGAGTTGTAGTTTGTACCTATCATGGATTCTGAGAATGATATGCTTTTCTCTGAAGTGTATGGACTTGAAGAGGATATTGTAAAATTTGTGGAAGAAAATAGATCGTTCAAGAAGCAAAATTCTCTTCTATAATCACTCATTCACGATAAGGATACAATAATACAATCCCTACAGAACAAACTTCCTAGCCTTCAACATCACCATCATTTTTGGACAACCACAACCATGCTCCTAGTCCACTTGTAGCTATTTATTCTGAACCCACTGACATTGATTTGTCAGTCTTTGAGTTTGTTCCTACACTTGATGCTCATACACCTGCGAAGCTTGTTACTGCATGCTCTTCCACATCTATTCCTATTACAATACCACATGTTGTGTATCCCATTTCTGCTCAGTTGCATGGATTTTTTGAGAAGAATACTACTGCATCCAGTTCTCACATGCTCCATTCTATGGGTCTCACTAGTGGAGTCATTGGCAAAGATTCACAGGGTATTATTTTCTCTATTCCACATGTTAAGTAGAATTCTCGTCATGACATTATTTTTTTAGCAGATAATTCATTGGGATCACACATTGACAGAACTCATTTTTTTGTTCACTCGACTCTTTCTAAGGATCATGAGCAACACATGAGTTCTGCACCTTCACTCAGGCTTGAGAAACATGAGATTTCACCTGTCAAACCTGTTCAACCTGACACACATTCAGATGTTCTTTTGCATGCACCCATTGTGCATTTTACACCAAGTCATATGCAGGCATATTATTCATCCATCCGTGTTGATTTGGGGTGGATATCTAATCACTCAAGGCGGTGACAAAGAAATTTGTTGAGAGGACTCTACAAGCATGGATCCTCCACCATTCGGCCTCTTGCTCCACTTTCTATACCTTCTGCATTGTGATGCTTCTTTTTTTGAGCATTTTTCTTTAGCAAGTGTAGTGTATCTCTCTTATTTGTTGAGAGATTTTGTATATGTATTTTCGACACTTTTGGCATGTTCACAGTATCTCTTATGGTGGATCTATTCTAGTACCCACCTTGTTACCTTGGCTTTTATTGGATCATAACACTCTAGAGTTTGTGTCCTTGCCTTGTTGCTTTGGTTATTGTTCTTGGATTGTGGCACACCTATTTGAAGTAGTTGATCAATTATGTTTGGTGTTTTTTTTACAATTTCGACATCACTCTGTTGACAGTCTCCTTGTATGGAGATATTCTAGTGGAGCCTAGTGTTAGTCGTTTTTGAGTTTTGTGATTGAGCAGTGGATTTAAACCACAATACACACAAAAATTCTTCAGCATTGTCTAATTTTTTTGATATGATCTTCTTAGGATTCCTTGGAGCAGATATTTACTCTCTTTACTTTATCGTTACTTATTTTGGGTACCTTGTGGTGTCCCTTTTTTTCCTAGTTACCGAGACTCATACTGTGGACATGTCACTTCTATTTTGGCCCCTAGCTTCACTTGAGGGGTGTTGTTAGAGGAGGTATTTACTTTAGCTCATGTACACCTAGGTAATTTATTTACCTTTATTGTATTTATCCTCACCCACTTATGTGTGTGGATATTTCTTTTATCTTATTTAGATATTAGGAGATATTATCTAGTTGTTAGGTATAGTTCTTTCCTTGATCTATGGTATTGACTAGATCCTTGATGACTAGTTATTTCCTTGATTTATGGCTTGATCTATGACCTTGACTGGTTCTTAGATTGTTATTCATTGCCTATTTAAGCAAGGACAATTTTCAATGTATTGCATTGAGTTCCATAATAATATATGACATTGCTACTCATTTATTTGCAAAGGTTTTATGTAAAGTTATTCTGGTGAATTGCTTTCATCTTTGTTCTTGGCTTGGTATGATCTGGTTATCATTCCTTTTAAAGAACATTATCGGAAACTTTTGACAGGGCTTCGCTATGTAAAATAGAAATTTACAACTTTTATCATTTTGCTTTCAACTGTTACATGTTGTAAAAGAAATATATAAATCAAGTAAGTGATACAAAAAATTAGAAAAGAATTCCATGATCAAGATAAACAGTTATGATGTTCCAATTTTTTTCACTAAATAAGCTTCAACAGAAAAGTGTTGCTTTTTGTATTCTGAACCAGAAAAATACAACTACTATAGCTAAAACAAAATGAAAAAAAAATTCTGGAAAATTTTTTCCATGGCTTCACTATGAAAAATCAACATTTTAAATTTTCTAGCATGTCAAAAATACTACTTTCATGGAAATAAAGCATCTAAGTAAAAGAAACAAGATTATAGTGTACTAACAAGTCAAAAAATCACCATTAGAATCAAAGTATGTAACCATCATTGTTACAAAGGATCGTTACTGAAGGTGAACTAAAGAAATAAAAAAGAATGCAAGTTTTAGACTTTTTAGTTTACTGTTTTATCAAAATCAGAACTTGTTTTTTGTATCCAAAGAAAGCTAGTATTTTAGAATGTCAAGGGTAAACAAAGTGAAGCATATATTCTTCATCTATCCTAGAGTAAAGAACCCCATCTCAAGTTACATAACCAAGTTCAAAGTTCAAAGAATATGCAATTATAGGTTGTAAAAGATCAACCCAAAAGTTAACTTCTTTAGTTGAGGAACAAGGAGAAAATAGAAAGGAAAGTGAATGCAACTATCAAGTGTAACCACTCTTCTAATTCTAAAGGATAAGTAAAGGAAATTTTATATTAGAACAAAGGTCTAAAATAGAGGAATTGCAAAATGATATTTTCCAGTTACTCAAAGAAAACATGAGATTATAGAACTACAAGAAGACAACATACAAACTGGAAATCCTATCTATGAACAAAATGTTGAAAATAAAATATGTAAAGTCCAGTTTAGGTTAAGAGGATTTATCTGGAAATGAGAAATTGCAGAAATAGAAAAATCAGAGATCCAGTTCTCCTCATTTCAGAACATTAGAAGTCAGTTTAAGCATTTAAAATAAGCAGAGATCACAAATCTCGAACACAAGATTCAAACTCAGTGATTACATGGCCGAATAGAAGGAAGTATAGAGCTTGAAAGGAAACTATGTGAAGTGGTTTATAACCTGGGTTATCCAAGTTAAGATTTTGGAATTAAAATTTGAGATCATACAAGTACAGATGAAGGAAATTATTTAGTTTTTTCCACACATTATTAAAATATTTGTTAAAGGGTTCCAAAATTTTGAAATAAGCACAAGGTTTGATCAAGAACTTGCAAGTTGGAATTGAAGTGAGTGAACCCACCAACAATGGTCAGATCTAGACTAAAATGAAGGACCCATAACAAGTTTTGGCTCAGAGACCAAGGTTGCCTCAAAAATCGCATGGAAAATTAAATAAAAGAAATGATCATCAGTGTTTTGAAGCTGAAATACTTGTGATAAATCAATGGTGATACTAAGGAGGTCGAGAGTTACCTCTTCTCATCAAACGAGTGATACCAATTGTACATTTCTGAGCTCGAAGGAATTTAACAATGGCGGCCAACTAGTGAAGAACTAACCGAAAATTGCTCAGAAAGTTCAAACAAAACTAAAGAAAAATATATATGCATAACGGCTTCACAAAGCCGTTAAACTGAGCTCAAACCTATAAAATAGTGACCACCTTGAAGAGAATCAAGAAGGTAGCTGACAGAACTTCTAAGGAGACTATAAACAGAGAGATCAAAACAAAGAAGAAATGCATCCACAACCATTTTAACTGAGCTCAAGGTTCACGAGGAAAACATGGCTGTAACCACGATGCTCCATTTTGAAAGCTCAGGGAAAAGAAATCTGAGACTTCACAAGTACTTAGAAGCTCGAAGTTAAAGATAATGGTGGTAAATACTCATAAATATTTTTCTCAGGTGACAATTGAACAAAGTAGAAACCACAAAGGTACAGACTCACTTGAACTCAGAGATGGTGGACATGAAAGTGGTATAGAGACTTGATCTCAAAACCAAGGCACAAATGACCACAAAATCTCGAACTCAAGATGAAAAAATCCTCCTAAGAGGTCAGAAAAAATATGATAAAACATGAATATATGAACACTTCCAGAGCTCCCAAGCAAGAGCTACCAGGTTACAAACTCACAGAGACCAAATATGCACGAGTCGAGCTTCACAGATAAAAATGGTAGCCTACACAAAATTTTCCATCTCTTCGCCACTCTCAATAAGCAAGCCATAAAATTACCAAAAATGATAGAGCTCAAGCATTTTAAAACCACCCACCTCATTCAATTTAACCTAACTCATACTGAGTTAGCGATCAACATTAAGAGATTGATTCGTGTGGGAATCAAAGGTTGAGAAACATTCAAAAAAATTCAAATAAAACCAATAGGATCATGATGTCACCAACCATATTTAATGCAGACCTAAAAACCATAATCATAGGTTCAAAATCGATTGTTTGTTATCAGATAGGACATAGATCAAATGGTCGAGGATAAATCATAAATTATTAATTAATGCAAGGAAGATGCTTAGAAAACCAATGACTAAGATCACACGTGCAAAAGATCAAAGACTCATAATCTGGTTCATAACTCAATACAGTTAAAGCTTGAAGTTATTGTCACCAATCACATTAAAAGCCAATACGAAACCCAAATAAAATATCAAGATAAATGGTTGGTACCGAAGCTATTAAGAAGATCAACGACCAACATGGGTTTTTAAGTTATCAATGCATACTCAGGGTTACAGCTAACTCGACCTGAGTATGACACCACCGACAACCGATTGAAGGGTCATACCATCGTGAACGGGGCCAGCCAAATTTTTTTTAAGTCATTTCTTTGACCTTTTAAGGTCTGTGATATATTTGTGGTCAAATATACAAAGGTGTCTAAATCAATAAACTATAGTCCAAGCTTCAAATATGCAAAATGTGACCAAATTATGTGGCACAATGATCATTGAAAAGGTGGATATTTTATAACATATATTTTCCAATATGCAAAGGCTGAAAAGAATACACATGCATATATTAATCAAAAGGTGGTGGAGACTATAGTGGCATTTGCCATGTAGAATGGTCACCGCTTTTAGGATTACTAAGTCCACAAAGGTGGCCAAACCATGGTGAAATGCAAAGGTGGTCTCCATTGTTGGAGGAGCTAGAGATAATTTGTAGTATGTCACCATTGTGACAATTAGAATCCAAGAGATGTCAACATAAAAAAATGTGCACATGGACAAGTGGTCCCCATACTGGGTGTTTATTATTGCAAGTATTGCAATTATTTTTGCTCACAGAAGGAGAGTTAATTTTTTGCATGTTTCACAAGAGAACAGAAAAGACAAGAATATGAATTAACATGCATAAGGAAAGAGGCTTACCCAGCAAGCAAGCTTATTATTAGAAAATTATTCACCTTTTTTTTCTTAAAAATAGGACAGTCAACTTCAGTATGATTGTAATGTGATCAAAGGCTATTAATGCCTAATTGTAATTGCACATTCTATTTTATTCCTTTATCTATTATTAATAAAAGGGTAAAAATAGGATGCATGGGTGAGTACAAACCTTAGGATATTTTTAGGAAGGGGGTGAAAATTATTTTTCTATATATTGTTTTCCTTTGCAAAGCACAATGAGAGGACTTTTTGGATATAGGAGTACTGAAACAATTTCTACAAGTTTTACCTTCTGAGTGTGAAGTATTTTCTACCTTTCCAATCATTTATAGTCTTGTGAATGAAAATTACCTGATTAATCATCTTACCTTATTGTAAAATTCAATGATTTATGCATGATATTAATGTGCATGCTTAGCTTAGAAGTATTTTTGTGATACTTTCCCTCAATACCTCAAAGTTTTTCCCCCTTAACATTCTGCAGAAGACTATTTTTTTGTGCATCAATAATCCTTTCACATATCAATTGTGCACATAATCAATGAAATCCCTCATACAAATTTGGTGTATCACCTTAGTTTTAATTATTTTATAGTCATCTTTTCCCCTTAAACCCTAGAAATCAGTTTAGGATACATCAACAAATAACTAGCCTTGATACCAAAGACTCACCTCAAAATAGGTATACCCACAGACTTGAGGTGTTTCCTTTGTATCTACGAAAGAGAGAGATCAAATTTTGCAAGCTTAAAAAACCTGTAGCCATCTCTCTACAAGGTGCACTTTCGAGAGATAACAAGTGATACACAAAACTTGTTGAGGGATTTGATTGAGTATATGCACCATAAAAATTGAGAATGAATTTAAAGGTAAAACTCTTGTGTATTGAGGGATGAATCACAACAAAACAACAAGATAAACATGCACACTAAGATTATGTAGAAAATATTTTCTTTGCAACATTAAGGTAAGATGATTAATCAGGGAATTTTCGTTCACAAGAATTAATAAAGAGATACACATCACTGTAAATAATTGGAAGGAAAAAATGAGTTCTCATTCAAGACAAAACTGATAGAAAATTGCTTTAGTACTCCTATGTCCCAAAAGTCCTCTTTAGTTCTTTGCCAATACAAACAATATATAGCCAAATTATTCACCCTACCCATCCTAACAATAGGCTAGAATTTTTACTCGCCCATGCATGCTACTATTACCCCTTTATCATGAATAAATACACGAATACAAATAGACATATTGATTGCAATGAGGCATTAATATCTATTTTTAATAAAACTTTGATGAATAATTTAGCTAATAATAACTCTTTCTTGTTGTGCAGGTATTCTTCAATGTGCATGTAATCTGTTTCTTCTTTTGCTTAGTGTGACACTAGCAATTTGATCCACTTATAATGATAAATTTGGCATTTTTATAATTTTGCCCCTTTAGATGCACATGAAAAATAATTCCCTTGTCTTTAATACTTAAAAAAATTATCCAATTACAATGTGGGGACCAACTTTGTTGTGCACATGTTCAGTTTTTGTCTTTTCCCTCTTTTGTCTTCTAGTGGATGACATGAAAAATACACTCTTGTATAAGCATAAGATTTTACCCTTGGTTTGAATAATTAGTAGTATTTAAACCATGTAGAGACCACCTTTATGTTGACCACCTTGACGAAATGAGGTTATTTTGTAAAAATAATGTTAAAATCTATTTTATTTAAGCGTGTATATGACTTAGGATGGTTTAATTTAATCATGGAATATTTCAAACCTTAGTATAATGTCAGAATAAAATAATAATCACATGATTCCTATGACCCACCTTTCCTTGGAAATGTGGTATATACTTGACTTATGTGGCATAGTCTAAGGTAATGATAAGGTCCCAAATTTGATCTATATAATGCATATTCCATAGTGTTGGGCCCCTCTTCAATGATTATGTGGAAAATATATTATAAGGTTTTATAGACCTTAACTAAATTAAAATGTAATTTAATTCTCAGTCCCTAACTAAGGTCAAATGTAATGTAATTCTTGGTCACCATAATCATGTTGGCTTGACCCTTGAGTGTTAGTGATGGCTTAAGTCAAATGGAGTAAGGGTTTTCTTGTTTATCTCCACATGTGTATTTTTTAAAATTCAGGTTGAGTTAAGGTGGGAAAACATCATTCAAACCCTGATCATTTTTTATTTTGCATTCAATCTCCTCTTCGAGATAAGTATACTCTCACAAAGTTTTTGTGTTCGCCATTGTTTTTGATGTTGAAGCTTGATTCCTTGGCCTTAGATGGTGCTCTTTTCTATTTTTTTTGGTGTTTTCTAATACCTAGGTAAGTTTATACGAGATTAGTGTATTCTCATTAAAGCTCAAAGGACTTGAACTTGCACTAGATCATGTTTGTTTTACACATCGATAGTCACCCTTGTTCATTGTTTTAGGTTTTAATTTTTCCATTCAAGCTCTACATTCAATCAATGGTCACCCTTATTTGAGACATTGTGGCTCAAATTTCATTATATTGGAGATATTTTACTTGAAGAAGATCTGGGCCTTGTTAATTTGAAACTTGTGATGCGAGTTGGGAATTATTGTTGGAGTGAGAATTCAACACTTTCGCGGCTTGATACCTTGAAACTGGTAAGAAACTATTATCATGGGCTCTATTATTATGTGTTATTTGAAACTTTAATTGGTTCGTATTTTATTGAAGAAAACCCCATCTGCTTGTTGTTCACCTTGAGGAAGATCATGGAATTTGTAAATGCTTATGTTTGTTTTATATCATTATTCATCGTAATTCTAAAATTGGGATTATGTATTTTTGAACTATTTTTTTCAGATTGATGGCCATTTCGGAGAGCCTTAAAGTTGTGGTTATGTGTTCTCTATAGCCATTAGAGGGCTTGAAGCTCTAGTGAAACCATTTTGTGGGTATTATAATTTATAGCTCGCGAGGATTTCTCCATTTCTTATGGGTTACAACAAGGATTCCATGGGATTTTATTATAACTCCACATTATGGCATCTGTTGTTTCTAGTTTTGAGACTTTGTTTTACTATTTGAATTTGTTGGTATTTTTTCTAAGTTCTTATTGTGGAACTAATAGCTATAAATGCGAGATGGTTATAGATCTTCAACTACTAACTGAAGATTAATCTTAGGGTTTGTTATAAAACTCTTTCAAGATTCCTTGTTGCCATAATGGAAATGATATTGGGCCATTCAAGGTTTCTACCATCTGTTAGAGCCTCAAGTCATAGGGGTTTTGTGCATGTTGTAGGTATTGCCCTCGAGGTCTTGTTTATCCCTATTTTTTCTACATTATTTGTAATTTGTAACTATGAACCTCTGCCTCACGGTGTTTGAACCTTTGTTCTCCATTGTATGAATTCATAAATTCACTTTCTTATGGTTATAAACTACACATGTTGACCATAGTAACCTGCATAAAATGATTCTCATTTTCATTGTTGCTTGTCTATGGCCCATATGGTCCCTGTTCAAATTATTATGAGTTGATTTTCTACAAACTGCGATGAATCCCCATTATTTACCGTCATTTATTATTAAAACTGAATACAATGCTTCAATTTTGGATTTTCTTTCAGTTCTTGACTTATTTTTTGCATCATATAAACATCTATTTTGATATAATCATATGGTTAATTGGATAGCTATATTGCTCGATTTACATTTGAAATACTCAAAATTGTTTCAAATAGTTGTAGATCTTGATGTGAATTTTTGGTTTCTATCCATTCTTTTAGTTTGTACTTCTGTTGTAACTTCTTCATTCTAAAGGATACTAATTCTGAAAATCTCTATTTACTTTTATTTTGTTCATGTTCCATGCATAGCTTTTAAGCTGAATGTAGTTCATCTATGCATTATATTATATGCTCTAAAAGTTTCTAAATGTTTTTATCTGATATTTCTTTTTGTGTATTGCAAAGGTGCTTTTTGGTTCAAAGTAATGAATATTCATTGTTGGAAAACTACTTGACTTTATTATTCAATAGCTTGAACCTTACTTACTTTGCATATTGTGTTGTATTTTTGTTAACATGTGGCTATTATTGCATCATATTGTTCGTTTTACTCTTGTTATGAATGAATTTAATGTTATTTGCACTCTTCTGAAAATGTTATTTTATTTCATCCATGGTTTCTCCTACCATGGATGCACTTTTATTTCAACATATTATGTTTGATTAATCAAAAAACTTTAAAATCAGTTTCCAGTTACACTATTTTTGCATTCATCCTACCTCTGAAATTACTATTCAATCTTGTAATACTAAGAAATTTATGTCTTGAAGGCTTGGTCACATATGCTAGAAATTGTACATGTAAATCTGCATTGGAAAAATATATGACTGAAATGTTGATTACTATTATCCTTCAATCATGTATTATCTATTGATTGGTAATGTATAGATGAATGTAATTTCATTGTGCCGGTAAAAATTATTTCTTCCTTAATGTTACTAGTGAGGTTCTGTAATTGTGAATGACACTTCTTGATGCACTTTAAGCTCTTGAAAATCTATTGTATCTATTGAAAATAGTTCTTAGGTTGCTTCTTATTGTAAAAATTGAAATTATACCTTTCTCAAAGTCTGGTGAAGTGAACAAACTTGCTTGAATATCTGATACTCATTCATATTTAGAATCTATTATTATCTACCTCTTGAGATGACTTTATCATTGTTTCAAGTTCTTGTAAATTGTTGCTCACATTTCTAAAATAAATGTTAGAGTTTTGATTAATTTTACATCAATAATGTCTCATGATCTGGAACTCTAACTTAATTACTCACCCTTGGTTGATAAAACATCCAATCAATGTTGTAAACAAAACTTTTCATGTTGTTTTGAATCATGATTTCCTTCATAGCTTTTACAATATCTCGATCATGAATACAACCGTGTCATTCACTGAGAACCTACATCTAAGATATTTTATGGCATAATATTATGACTCTATTTTTTGAAGAAAAACATATTCTTCAGAGTTTGATTAATTCTTTGACTATTGCAAGTTTGATATATTTGTCCCAGCAATATGTGATCTTTTGTAAGATGTACTCACTGCATTTGTATATTGTGATATCTTTCCAACTTGTGTCAATATGACTGTATCTTTGTACTGATCAATAGCTCCACTCTAATGGCAATGATAGTGTAAGGAACATGGCTTGGAAATGTACTTATAAAATCTGTATTTGAAATTTTTGATTATTGATTTTGATACTGCCGACTACTCTTATTGATATGATTATGGATTTTTGATTTAGTATAATGTTATATGTTAGAAATACTTAACTATTTTTTATTTGATTCATATATGATGCATGTGGATCATTAGAGACATTTTATATTGATGTTGATGTATTGTTGACATGGTTATTTATATATATATTTCCTACATGTGATATATATCATCATATTGAGTAGACTTTTCATAACTGGACTAATGTTGTGATCATTTGGACATGGATGAAATGTGGAATCGAAATGTTGCTAGAAATTGTAAATGATATTGTATTTTCGTGGATGCTAATCGATTCGTATATAGGTGATTTTAGAATTATATTGTATATTTTATCATAGATGTTTTTAATGCGGCCACAAGGCCAAAGAGGGTATTTATGTGTTTTACAGGTTAAATTATTCACAACAAACATCAGGAGGATTGGAAACCAACCACATTGGAATTCTAGATGAAGTCAACAAGGGTCACCATGGCAACATGTAATTATGTGTGTGTTAGAATTATTTGGTTAAGGAAAAATTGTGACCAAGTGGTCATGTGTTGTATTTTATTATTAGTTCCCTTTTATTAATGTTAGTATGTGTTCTTTTAGTAATGTAATTTACTTGTTTTAATTATTTATATTTTGATGTATGTTTTACCCCTTTATTATTAATGGGTTGTAGTGTCTTAATTAAGCTAGTTTAACCTTGTTCTAACCTAATCTAAAATTTGAACAAAGGATTTAATTTATTATACTTGATGTGCTCTTGGATTTTGTGTTGTGTGTTGAATACTTGAGATCTTGAGTGTTGTACACTCTACCCTTCATGGGAAACTCGAATTTGACCTTAGAGGCTAAATATGAAAGCTTGTGGGACAAGTAAAACTTGTCCTGCAGCTCTAAATCTTCTATTCCAACCCTACCTATGGGTTGGGGGGTCAAAATAAGACCCCATTAGGTGTTTTGGGAAGATAAAAAGGTAAAATATTTATTGTACTTCCTTTCTTGCAATTAATTTTGTCCTTAGGGGGTATTGGCTTAGATTGCGTGTGTAAGTATAATGTCATTCCTTCAACCACTTATTCATTGTGCATTGGAATATGAGGTTAACTAAGGTTATGTGGAGTGGAAAAAAAAATAAGTTGACATCCTACTTGGAGCCACATCATCCTCCTCTCTCCTTTTTGTATTTATTGAAATATTTTTACTTGTTTGGGGCTTACTTCATTATTTTGTGCTCTTGTATTTTTGGAGAGTTAGAGGATTGTTTGGAGTGATTGTGGATTGTTTGAGCTTATGGATGCTTGATTGGCTTTGAGGATCTTGGAGACTTACTCTTGTAACAAGCTATACTATGGAAAGGTAGGAGCTTTCCCTTGTTTATGTTATGGTTTATTTTGTGTTTATATGTTTGTGTTGAGTATTGTTTTCTTTGGAACGCTTGTTGGGTGTGGGTAGATTGCCTAAGTTTTGGAGTAGGAGGAGAGTATGGGGATATTTCATGTAGGGAGGCATAAGAGTTTATCTTTTTGTCGGAGGAATTTTAGGTTGGATGCCCCACCTTGTATAAGGAATGCTTGCATTTATTTCTTATCTCTTTTATGAGGGAGGCATAAGAGATTGAGAGAGGCATGAGAGTATGTGGGAGGTATAAGGGGTACTTGAGGGAGGCATAATATTATGTAGGGGATTTGACATATGCATTGGAGGATTTAAGGTGGGCATCCATTCCCATTGGGAGGCATAAGTGGCAACCCCATAGGTCTTGCTCCTTTGGATTTCATTTTAAGCATTGTTTACTTGTTGTTTTCTTGTTTTCCTTTCATTGTTGTGTTGTAAATGATTGAAATGTGGTTGGAATGGTTGTAAAACAATTTTTGTGTTGTGGAAGCTTATTTTTTCCTTGTGTTGGAATCATCTCCCATTGTAATGTGGTTGGGGCTCGGGGGCCAATGGAGAGGATGGTTTTTCCACTTCATTGGGTATCTTGGTTAGGTGGAGAGCATTGCCTCTCCCCCCATTTTGTTGTGAATCAAAAAAAAATTGGAGGAGCTATCTTGTTGTAGTTTTGAATCTTGGAGATTTTGGTGGAGTCCCTAAGAAGATCCTTCTTGTAATAAAATTCTTTTGTGTTATTCCCACTTAGAGTGGAAGAACTTGTAATACCGTATTATATTTTAGTTTGCATTATTATAGGATTTTTCTAGTTCAAGTGGAGGTCATTATATTGGTCTTGTAAAGGAAATTTGTATTCAAATAGTTGTTATTAAAATTTTATTGTATGTGGAAAGAAACAAATAAGAAAATAAAGGAGGATCTATATTGTAGATTTAGTTTTGCAAATAGAAAAGAATGTAATTCTCCTTATTTGAAATCTTTGTTGTATTGTAAGAAAAGAAGTTCCTTGTGTTAAAATAAATGAGTTATACTCAATGGGAAAAGAAAGTCTAATATCTTTGTGAGATTGTGTTGTTGCAAACGAGAAAGTAGAAATAGAAAAGTGATAATATGTTAAAAGTATGCATAGAAATTTTGAATGTAAAAGAAAGTTGTTATAGTTGTTTTATATATTTGAGTTGTAGTGAAAATGGAAGAGAAAAAATATTTGATGTAGGGAACTGTTGCATTTTGTATTAGAAAATAACAATGTGAAATTAGATATAAATCCTTTAATGTTTCTCCTAGAATTCAAATAAAACTAGCTGAACATAATAGAATGACCTTGTAAAATAGATGTGTTTATTGGATTAGATAATAATTTAAAGATGAGTAGATTTAACTAATGAAATGAACAAGTAATATTAAATCCCAAAATTGGAACTTTAGGAGCATGTAATCAAGTTCAGAATGTATTTTAGGACCTTGCAGTTAAATTTGGCCTTGGGAAAATCTCGGATTAAAGGTTTTGTTTTTCAGGAACAGGACTACCGCCCTCTGTAGAATGATGGTACCCTAACCGCCGCTCATGCTAAGATAGTGGTCTGAAAACCAACACTCAGTAGGGTGGCAGTCCATGGTTTGTCACCCAGGCAGTGTGGCGGTCACAAGACTGCTAGTCTTCTCTAGGAGGTGGTTTTGTCACTTACGATAAAACTCTATGGATCTGCACCTGTGCACCAATTTTAACTAGTTTTTACTAATTTATAAGATGTAAAATTTAACTGATATCTACTAGTAAGAAAACCATGAGTAAATCCCTTGGATTGAGAAAAAAGAACTTCCAAATGTTGGATTAAAAACATTCATTTCATTTATAATAATGGGGGTAGGGTTTGCCCCAAAATTAAAAACCCAATATACAAATAGTTTGAAATGAAAACCAGATTGTTAGACGAAACCCCTCCCAAACCTTGAATAGAAGTAATAACAACAATAAAACTTTAATCTAAGCTAATCTAAACTAGATCTTCTTGTAAAATCTTCCATGACTCTTCTTCTTTTGCTCCCATGGCTTCCTCCTCTGCAACCTACAAGTTTAACAAAAGAAATAGGCTAAAAATGGATAGTAAAATGAAGGAAAGGTTTTAATATAAATTCATAAGGATTTTAAGGATATGTTTGTTACCTTAGGATCTAGTGGTCAAGATGGATTTTATCTAAGGGTAGAGAATTCACCTTACTTTTGTTAGATAGAAATGTATTTTAATGTTTAAATTAATTCCTTAAGGGTATATGTAAATGGGGAATGGGTCCATCTAATTTCCTTAGAATGCTAACCTTTATTAGTTCTTAGTAAGCCTTGATGCCAATGGAAAAGACTATAAGTAATAGGATAATGAATTTAAATAAATTAACATAAGGTTAAGCTTGCTAGGATTGAAAATTATTTAAAGAGAATAAAATTTATAATTAAGTAAATTATTCTTTGGTACCTTCCTAATGAATAATTCAATAGTGGACCTTAGAGTTAAATTTAAAAATAAGATAACCTTTTAACTAGACATGGTTCTTTAATCTTAAAGCTGAGTTTAGTGGTGTAAGTTAATTTAATGAATCCTAAGGTGTCAAGAACCCTTGTAACATTCTTATAACTTAAACAAAAAAAATAAAATTTAGTTGTAATTTTTAGGTTAAGTGTTAGGTTGAAGCGTGTTCATAGCACGTTGATTTTGCGGGCTTTACAAATATTGTGAACATATTGAGTTCTCTGCTTTGATGAATTGTTGTCCATTATCTTGTATCAGTTGAAAATTTATCATGTAATTTTGTTATCAGCCATTGAGAGTATCTGCAGTTCAGTTTTGAGAATTTAATTTATAAAATATGAAATATTTTCAAATGAATGACTTGGAAAATTGTAGCATTACTTTTCCTTTTCTGTTCACTATGAAAGTATGAGAAAATATCTTTGAGTTGATTTTTCACCCTTGATCCCCTTTAGAAAGGTTTTTCTTTTTTTACCTGATCATCTATTGAATTTTTAGAAAATGACATTCCACTATGCATTTTTTCTATCATGTACTTCTAAATTTAAGATTATTTTAAGAAAATTCACTTGTTTAAAATTGTGAGTACAATAGACATGGAAATCCGAAGCTCTAACATTGTTTTCCACTTCTCTATCAGGTACAATGGTAGCAGCTGGAGAAGATGATGAAGAGGGAGTATTGAGGACTGCTATAACCAATTGGGAGAATCCATGCAAACAGGAAATGATGAATCTCCCTTTCTCTTTTACACATAGCTTTATACACATGCATTTTATTTTATGCACTTCTTTCCATAGTTATTCCCATGGCTTGTTTTGGTTCAGTATACTGTTATTCCTTTTGAATAAATGAACTATTTTCATGTAATGAGATATATATCTTTCTTTTATGTACTTTATTCATTTGAATGGATAATAAATGAACTTGTAAAACTCAAAACACTTAAATAATTTTTTTAATCATGGAAAAAAATTAAAATCAAATGTAACTTCTTGATACTCATTCGAAATGCAAATTGTTTGTAAAACTCTCTTTTCCATTCTTTCAACCTACAACTTTTTTCCAACTTCAGAACATTATGTCTAATACATGCTTCCATTCTTGCCTTCCTTGCGGCCTTACAATGGTATTTTACGGTTGTTGCATAGTTTCGATGAGGGTAACAAATGGAATGGCTACATCTACGAGGCATGGCATTTTGTAACTACACCTGAGTTGTAGTTTTTATCCAAATTTCACTTTCAAGACTTCCCAAAACCAAATAATTAAAATTATATCCCTTTCCAAAGATGGCCATCCCAAACATAGTCAAACTTCTAACCTGTTAGGAAATTAGTGCTCACATTGTTATTTGTAATAGTTATATGTAATATTCATATATTAAATTAGTAAGTTAGTGTATTAGTATGATATTAATATTGTTATATTAATATCATATTTGTGTGAGAAAAATTAAAGTTTTTAATATTATTAATATGAGTTATTAATCAATTCATTATTAATAATATAGGATAATATGTATTAGTTGTGAGTTTGTTGAATAATGTAACACTATCTCGACGACGACGACGACATCGCATCCATTGCGAACAACCCGAAAAGGCGACAATTTTTTTTTTGTAAAGAGTAAGCAAGTTAGTGGTCCTTGTTTGGTTTATTTCAAATCACAAGTTTTGTGGCCTCCTTGATATTGGGAACTGACAACCTTCAATCTTTTATTTTGCATTCCGCTCACAAAACCTAGAGCTACATGGTTGTCGCAATTCCACTCGCACGAGACATTACTTCAATACTTGTTGAATCCGTCTCTTCCTTAGCGGAGAATTTCCTGCTTCACGCATGGTAAGACTAAATCGAATATGTTTTTTTTTTTTTTGATATATTTTAATACATATAGTCATAGAAATACGTTATAAAGAATACACCTTTATTGTTATTGAGTTGACTACTTTAGAAATATTGCTCTTGAGGCACTATGACAATTTTTTAAAAGCCAGAAGTTTTCATTCAAATCTCAATCTCTGTCCTTGTATTTATTTAAAAGTTCAGAGTTGCATTGGAATTGAATTTGTACTTGGTTTACGACTGACTCTGGGTCACCAACTACTTTCAAGTTTCAACATTTTTCCTTTCACTCGATTGTAAATTGGAGCCCTATAACTAGAGCTTTGCATTTTGCAACGTTTTTCTGGAAAATTGAACTCTAAAATTAACATGAGATTGTTTACCTTTCAGGTTGATTAACATTGCTTCCACGCCGGATTCTTGTTTATATTTGACCCCATAAAAACACAAAGGTGACATTGCCTCAATTACTTTTTTTTTTAGTATTCGTCTTATAAGCTCAAAGCGTACATGCCCAAGCTAGTTGCCGTTGTTTCAATGTTCTCATTCTTTTGATGATACACTGCGATTGTACAATTTACCTAGGGTTCTTATTCAACTTGGATTTGATTTGGAAGTTCCCTCCAAGGTAGCCATATTAGAGAAAATTTTGTTGTCGCAACCATTCATTGCTCTCGATCAAATCTTGTCTAACAACTTTCTAAAAACAAATTCAGGTATATCCGTAATTTTAAATCAATGAATAGTTGCACCTGTGGTTCAAAGACTAATTACATGATTACATTAACCTCAAATTTATCTAATTTAATTACCTTTTCGTGGGGCTGAACAATATTGACGGATTATGGCATATATTATTGGAAGTTTTACTACCTATCACCACTATCGTTTTATATAGTGCTTAACCTAAATTTGAAATTTTGATACGAAGAATTTGGAGTCAACTCGGGGAGAAATTTTCAAACTTTGCTTAAAGTATATGGTTGGACGTTGGGGGTTCGAGCTACCAACCACAATTACTATGCCTCCTGTCGTCTCCCTCAGCTGCGTCGTACGCCTCAACATCCTACTAGATTTTCAAATCTAGTCTCATATCAGTCACCCTGACATTAATATCTTTCTTGATTTCTCCTGAGCCACGCGGTGAGTGGGTAGAGGATTGTTACAGGCCGTGTTAGAGGTGTTTTACCTCCACTTTTGTTGAGTACAGGATGGTGTGTGCATGGCGGGGGATCCTTTGGTCGCGGTCTGCACAGGTGGACATCCAGTCTGCAGTGGCTACCACAAAGGAGACATCTCTCCTTATTTTATTTCTTTTTTTTTTGTGATTTCTTTCTGTTATGCATTCTAGAGCGGGGCAGGGGCACAGGAAGCCTGGAGCAAACGCCACAAATGTTTTTTTTTTGTTTTTGGAAGCTTTGGCAGAGGGTGGGAGAGATCCACAGCCATGGCAGGTTGTCCAACTATGTTGTTATCTGTTCAGTATCGAATGCCACTTCGATTTCAGGGATTCTCTTTTGTGCTATTTTATCCAAAACGATGGGAGAAGCAGGCGAGTAGGCTGTCCAGCTATGTTGTTATCTGTTCAGTATTGAATGCATCCTCAAATTCGAGTTTCACCTTCAAGATATTCTTATCAAAATCAATTTTGAGTTAGTGAAGGGCGCACAGAAAAATTGAATCGATTGGGGACAGAGAGAAGGTCACCTGGGGACCCGAAGAAAATTCAATACATTGATTCTCTATTGAAAATCTACCAGTCAGTGTATACAGTCCGTGGAAACCAAAAAAAATAAAACTCATAAATACGGTTCTGTTTCGTATCAGGATATTCATGAAGCCATATTTGCTTTGATAAAGTGCATCGTCATAGAAGAAGGGGGGGGGGACAAAAGGGGTCTGTTTCACTACAGAATATTAATGAAGCACAATCTGTTTTGTAAAGTACAAGGGTAGTTTCTGTGTAGGTTTGATTATAGATTTCATTGGCATTATTTACTGACTATTTAACATGAAGGAAATCATAATAGTACGTTGTTATCAGTGAAATCCTATAATAGAAATCCGTTAGTAGCCATATTGTTAAAGCATGGATAATATTTCAGAAGTCAGTTCCCTTATCAATGAAACGTGGTTATAATCTTATTAAATTTAGAATTTGTATTAAAATCTCTTTCCACACAGTTCAATAGATATGGCAGGGGTGTACTAAGAGATTCGGTTTCATTTTCTTGTTTATTTGCAATGGATTTTACAATAAATTCATGAATGAATAAAACATAAAAGGAACTAGGACTTGAAATTGCTTCTTTGGCATCTTAAAAACCATTTAAAACTTGAGACCTTCCATCAACTACACAAGCGGAGGTGATGCACTATATTTTTTTTTTCAATCTTTACAACACATTACTTTCAAGTAACCAAACAAAATTTTTAATATATTTCCTTTTGTAATTTCTTTCCAATATTCCACCAAAGAATTCAACAACATTCTCAATAAATTTTAGAGCAAGAAATAATATCATTTCAATGCAACTTTTCCTTCAAATCTTATTACAACACACCCTACTTCATGTGGAATAAATTTACAACAATGGAAGCTAAAGAAAGCAAACAATATTACATTTTTTCTCCACTCAAGGTGGGTAAATACATGATGTCTTCACATTGTCAACAACAAGGTTCATGTGCTCCAAAGAGTTCTTCTTCCATGCTCCAAATTACAAGTATTTCAAATCACAACCAAGATAGGGGGAGAGGCAACACTCTCCTCCCAACCAAAACTCAATGGAGAAGAGAAGCAATCTCCTCCATTAACCCCCGAGCCCCAAACACAACACAATGAAAGGGTGGTCTCCAACTCAAGGCAACCATACTTGCTTCCACAATACAATTTCTTCACAACATTCAAAGCTAAGAAAAATAGAAGAAACAAAGAGACACACAAATAACACCAAACATTTCACAACAAGGCTTGCATCCAAGCCAACAAGAGAAGGAACTATGGGAATGTTTTCCTTATGCCTCCCAATTGAGATGAGATGCCCATCCAAAAACCATCCACAATAAAACACAAGCCCCTATGACTCTTATGCCTCCCTCAAGTACCCCTTTTTCCTCCCATACTCTTATGCCTCCCTCCTCTTATGGCTCCCTCAAAGACAAGGTAGAATGTAAACATTCTTACCCAAGATGGGCATCCCACTCAAACTCCCTCCACAATATCCTAATCTACTCTTTTGCCTCCCTCATGAGTATTCCCATAGACCTCTCCTATACTACACAATAAGCATTCTATCCATTTTTCACAAAACACCAAAGTAAACATGCATTTTTCACAATTTTAGCATAGAAGCAACAATAATATGAAAGCAAAACAAAGGAGAGGGTTCCCTACCTCTCCATTGGAGAAGCCTAAACCAAGAAACTTTTCCAAGCTCCTTCCCAAATCAATCCAAGAATGCAAGTCCAAGCACTCTCTTTTTCTCTTTCTCCCAATTCTTTTCTCTAAAAAAAAAACCAAGGAGAACTCTTCAACCAAACAAAAAAACAAAGCTCCAACCCCCTCAACAAGAGAGGAAGTTTCAATAAATAGACCAAAGGAAAGGGTGAGGATGATGTGGCTCCATGTAGGATGCCACATCACACATCCTCAAACCACCTCCCAAGGTCAACTCAAATCCCAAAACACCATAAATGGGTGGTTGGGTTGAATGACAACTCTCTTCCACAATACAACCCTTTCCCATGTGCCATAAGGCACAATTAAATGCAAAATGAGGAAAGTGCACTCCAAGGTCATATTTCCCTTCCCAAAACAATATATAATCCCCTTTTTGGATTCCCAACCCATAGATATGGTTGGTAAGGGGTTTTGAGAAGTGTGGGACAAGTTTAACTTGTCCCACAAGTCCCCCAAAATTGCCCTCAATCTCAAATTCGAGATTCAAAGAGTTTGGAGTGGTCAACACTCAATACCAAGCATTTAATACATGAGGAAACACAAGGCTGAAGGAGCCAACCATCAAAATTTATTACCCCCACTTGACTTCCCTCCCAACTTAAAAATTAAAACAAGATATTGAATTAATCTAAACATACTTAGCAAAAGTAATGAAAGAAAAGACATCACCAATGAAATCACCTACTAAAGTAAATAAAAACAATTAAATAAAATTCTTATCCCCATGGTCACATAGAGCATTTCCCCCTCATGAAAATTTTCTTAACACATACAAGAATAAAGGTAACACAACACAATTTACTAGTTGCCTTGACGACCAATTGTTGTAACCACCCGACATTCTGTTGTGTTTGGTCCCCAATCCCCCTCATGGTTGTGATCAGGCTGTGCTTCCTGCAAAATGCAAAATACCTCCTTCGGCCTTGCGGCCATGTCAAAATATCTAAAATAATCATATGCATGAAATTTATTAACATCTATACGTAATTCAATCATCCATTATTCTAGGTCTAAATCACAACTTAATTATGCATTCCATCATTATCCAAAATCATAGTAATGTAAATTCAACAACTACATTCTACTCATCATGGCAAAGAAATCCAATGTTAGAACACATGCAATATATCCATATAAACAAAATAAAATCAGTATCCAATAGTCTGTCCATGAGTCAGTGTAGATCATACTGAAAAAAAAATCCAACCATAATCCAAATGCATCTAGTCACAAAACATCATGCTAATCAACATAAGTATAAGCCATGTCCATATCTAAAGTCTGCATAACTCAAAATGATAATCAACTAAGTGTCGTAGGGAAGTGGGCATTACAAATAAAGAACTCACATAGCTATTTGGCAGTTGTGCGAGAGATTGTTGGGTTTGGGAGTGATTATAGGAGAGATATCTAAGGATATTATGGGCTTAAATATTGGAGTTCAATCCTTTTTTTTAAGGAGTTCCTTCTCTTATATATTTTAAGCTCTCTCATCATGTAATTGCTCAAATTTTAATCTATCAATTATTTTTTATATTTTATTTGTCTCTTGATTTTTCCTATTTTCATGTGGTAATCTTAAATTGTTGTTGCTAAATTTTATCATCAAATCTAGAGTTTTGTTATCATCTGGTATCAGAGTAAATTTCCTTCTACAAGTGAAGACGAAGAAGAAGAACTAGAAGAAGATGGTTGAAGGAATCCCGTAAGAAAATTTCTAGCAGACACATCATAGTAAAAAGAACATAGTTTACTCATATGGCATCCGATTGATGTCTCATTTTTTTTTTCTAGAAATATAAGAATAAGATGCACATTACTGTAGTATACATTAGCTTCATATTCATCTTATAGCTATGTGAAAAATTCAGTGTAAGTTGAGTCAATTTTTTTTTTTTTTTAAATAAACATTTGATAGATTGAATGTATCTAAACAAACCAGATTCAAAATATTACGAAATTAATTGGGTTTGTTTCGATAATATTTCAAAAAAAAAATTTAAGTTTACAAAAACCCAGTTTCTAATTTAAGAGAAACGTGGAAATAAAAATAGCCATTTGAAAAAAAGAAAAAGTGGTGCATAATATATTTATGTAATTTTTTAATTGGCTGCATTTTCACTTGCACACGACTCCCATAGTCAGGGGGTGCATTATCAATTGAATCAGACACTCATAAAAATTGTGCAATGAGCCTAAAAGCTACATTTTCTAACTAAGTAGCATCACGATGGAGGAAGGAGGTTAATCAATGACCTCTCGCCAGCCGCAAGCGAAGGGGCCACACAATGAATTTGTGGCATTAGTTTTTTTGTGTGTTTAATTTTTATTGTGTATTGTAATAAGAACAGATGATTTATTCCTATTCACTCTTGTAATAAGTGAGCTCCTGCATGAGCGATATTTCTTATATTTTCCCTTGAATGTAAAAATGGGAGTGAGGAAATATGTACGCTGCTATGAAATTGGTTGGTGGTCCACTAGAAAATTAATTTGAGAGTTTTTGAATCTCTTAGAAAATCACATACAAAGTGGTTAATGGTTCCACTAGAAAACCTGTTGAAGTTGATGGTACTCTTTGAAAACTATCGTATTGAGAACATGAGTAGGTACTAGAAAGAACTCACCCATGTTCACACTAAGGGGGTGAATGTTAGGAAATTAGTTCTCACATTATTGTTTGTAGTAGTTAAATGTAATATTCATATATTACATTAGTAAGTTAGTGTGTTAGTATGATATTAATATTGTTATATTAATATCATATTTGTGTGAGAAAATTAACAGTTTGTAATAGTATTAATATGAGTTATTAATAAATTCATTATTAATAATATAGGTAATATGTATTAGTTGTGAGTTTGTTGAATAAAGAACTCACATAGCTATTTGGCAGTTGTGTGAGAGATTGTTGGGTTTGGGAGTGATTATAGGAGAGATATCTGAGGATATTATGGGATTAAATATTGAAGTTGAATCCTTGTTTTAACGAGTTCATTCTCCTATATATTGTAAGCTCTCTCATCATGTAATTGCTCGAGTTTTAATCTATCAATTATTTTCTATATTTTATTTGTCTCAATTTTTCCTATTTTCACGTGCTAATCTCAAATAGTTGTTGCTAAATTTTATCATCAAATCTGGAGTTTTGTTATATCATAACCCGACCAATCTAAGAAACTTAAAATTTTTGACTTAACATTTTTCACATGGGATAAGAAAAATGTTAGCAATACTCTAAATCATGATAAAATTCAGAGCCAAATTTTCTTAGAACTGTTTCTGAGACTGCACAGATTTAATTATTTCTTCATACATTGAATGTGTTAGCAATATCTAGACAAAGTATAGGCATTCACTTGAAAAATTCCTTTAATTCTTCATACTCGCAATGTTTTTTACAAATTCATCCAAATATAACTGCTATACTTCAAAGATCTATCCATTAGTTCAAGGTTTTCATGATCTTTGTGATTTTCTTTTATGAAAAACAACTGAATTTATAAATTTCACCTTGTATAACCCTAGGGTTTATAGACTCTTTCTAAACAACCGTAAAGAATGATAAAATTCTCTAAAGAAGTTTACTAATACAAAGAGTACTACGATTCAGACGATCTTTTGAAATATTTGAATCTCTACTCAAAAGGCACACCAATTTCTTGATGTTTTCAACATTCTTTGCCAAAAAAAATCATATAACGGAAAAAAAAAAATTATTGATATGAGTAAAACACTTACATTGCCCGTTTGTTTTCTTAAATACTCAAAAATTTATTCGAATCACTTAAGTATTTTCTCCAAAAAACTTAAAGGACGTTTCGTAATCTTTAAAAAAACACTTTTCTACTTGAAGGATCAATGATATTTTCATCATCCTTTCAAAATATTAAAAAAATACAAAACATAATACTTCAAATTTTCCTCATAGAACGCTGATATTTACTCCATTTTTACCAAAAACAAAAAATCCTGATAAAAGTTTCTCATATTTCTCAAAGAATGTCACAAATTCACGCACTCCTACCAAAGAAATAATTTTTTCCCTAAAAGTAAAGAAACAAACCCTAAAAAATAGTGATCAGAAACTTTAATAAAAACATCAAGCAAAAAATAATGAATAAAAAATATTACCCTGTGCTTCTAAACTCGTAAACTTTGCTTCTGCTTGAAAAATGATCTGTGCAATTTCCGCCTCGCATAACACAGAAATTTCATAAGCCTTTTTCAGCAGGCCATTTCTTCTCTTCAAAACATTCGCATGATGATTAATTTTGTTCTCGATCCTTTAAAATTCAAGCTTTCCACGCCCCATTTTTTACCTTTTTTTCTCAGACTTCCAACCCTTAAAAGCTTTCTTTTTTCCCTTCTCAAACTTAACAGTCCCTCATAGTGGCTTGTTATTTCTATCCTTCACATGACCATCAAGCAATAAAAATTTTAGCATTTTAGACTGCTAAAATCATGTACATACTCTGTAATCTTGCTTATGGGAAATACAATTTAGGTTAATATCCAACGTTATACCATAACCAACATCTCCTTCCGTGTAACTTTGGGATTCTTTTTTTCAACATAACTTTTTCCTTTTTCTACTTTCAATTCAACTCGAATTAAATCAAAACTCCTCCATTGGAATTGTTGTTATATGTGTGTAGTGTATATATTAGCTTACAACTAGAAATCACATGTGAGCAGTGAAATGACAACGCCAAAAAGGATTTGTGTCGTTAAAAATAGTGGAAGAATTTTTTAAAAAAAGTTAGTAGTGCTATAAAGAAACCATAATGTGAACAAACCGTAAACATGTAGAGGGAAGCGACGATAAAATATAAGAGAAAAAGGGAGGAAACATATGTATATATTTGTAACGAATGACAAAAAAAAATTCTAAAGTAAGATATTGCAATAACAGCAAGCATGAAGAGCATTCTTGTTTTGAAGGGATTTTGTTGTTTTTCAAGAATGGAAGGAAGGGCCAAGGAATTTACTTGAGCATCTTATTTGTTCCACACATGAAGTATAGGGTTGCAATCCATTTTGTGAGTATCATTTAAAACAATAAGGACAGGAAACACACATATTTACAAGGAAGGGCAATATTGAGATAGTATTCCAACTTCCATTAGGTCTAGTTATTTTTCCCTCTTTTCAAAACAATGGCAATCATTTTTTATTTCATTTTCCCTTTGGATAACTAATTTACCTAACATTGATAATACATGTATTACACATACATCTTGGAATGCTTATACTAAAATTTGAGGGAATATTTTTTGGCAAACACGTACTCCAGGTATCCTTTTTTTAACATAGAAGCATCCTTCTTTTCATCAAAAAGAATCAAGGCAGAGGAATAAGACGGTAGAATTAAGGGCGCTGTAGAAATAATGACAACATTACATATACTTTTCAATAGTTGGCCACTACTAATTGATAAAGTGACCGTATCCCATAAGAATTCACAAAAGTATTGATAAAGATCGAATTTCTGTAAATTTTAAACAAATATATATCATGATCTAATATATAAATGAAGAGGGGTTTATGATTGATAATATAAATGAGATTGAAAATAATGAAGCCAATATATTTATTGAAAATAAATACTTGACGAAATAGTTTCAAACATCCAAGCATTTAAATGTGTTTTAGAAGTAGAAAATAATTTAAAAATAGAAGTATATAAATATATTTTTAAAAGGAAAAAAACTATCAACTAAACATATTGTATTACATTCTTTAGAAGCATGTTAAGATTCAAATAGTGATCTATTTAAAAATGACTCAAATTATGTGCATACAACCTAGATACCACTCTTCATGGCTATTAAATGATTTTTAAAAAATAATTCTCACTAAGTGAACATTCAATCTCCTATCCAATTCAGATATCAATTCATAACTTTAAGACGAGATTTGGTAGATAATGATATTTAACAATTCTATCAAGTTTCTTATATATATCTTGTATAAAATGCATGACAATAATAAAAATAGATATTTTTAAATATTTTAATGTTATGCTAATGAAACAAATGTAAAATCTGATGGTATACTTTGAGAAAAATAGAGAAAACAAAAGTATAGCAATAAAAATAATAATATTAAATAAATAAATTATAAAGTTCTCAAATTGACAAAAATTATTCTTATCAAGTAGTTTGTTACTTTGATTGTTCAAATTTAGTTTCAAGCCTGCAATCATGTATTTGATATTAAGAGACTAAAAAAAGGAGGTTTCAATGAAGGATATTTTTTTTGTATCCTTAGAAGAAATCCATCTTCTCTTATCAAAATTCTCTTACACAACATGCTTATTCAACTTCATGTTTTAAAAACACGAATAGATTGTCCATTACAATCTATAAAATTATTTAGCAAGATATTATTTATTTGAACTCTTATATTCATCATCAAATTAAATATAATCTATAGCATTATGTTCAAGGGATATTAGGGTTCAATGTACGATGTAGAGGACAAATCCTATCAATTAATGTGTGAGTATTTATTTGAATAAATGAAGATTTTTGACTCATAGTTATAGCATTTCCAAGATAGACTGAAAAGCCTAAATGACTTAGTGTAGGAAGGAAATTTTATTTTAGGTAGATGTGAATGATATTATTTTTGGTATAGAAACACTCTGTATGAGGTTGTATAAGGCCAACAATAAATACATACTTACCTCACAACATACGAATCATTTTATTAATAAGAATATCACATTCAATGAATCTTTCCCCCCATTGGCATAACAATCATGGTATATTAAGGTTTCCATGTTGAGGATGATGTAAAACACCAACAAATACATAATTAATTTTTTAAACAAGTTTCGATATTAAAGCCATAGATGCAATTGCAAGATGTAGTAAAATGCATATCAAAAAATATTTCTGTAAGGCTTGATTATTTTTGACACAATTGAAGAAATTTAATTTTGTATAGCTACATTATAGATAAAGAGGGAAAGGATAATTAAGAAAACATATTCACCCTATTGGTACCTGGATTTAATCTCCTTCAAAGGTAGAGCACCATCATGGATCTGATAGGAAACTCAGAGGTAGATAGATGGTTATGTGTGACACTTTGTAGCCGGTGAAATGATCTATTTGACTTTTTCGCACTCAGGCTTTGAAAGAGTAGGTAGCACCTCAAAAAGGATGTGATCTTATCATAACTATTTTAGGTTGTGCCTTTTAACCAAGGTAAGAGAACCTATTTTGTAACCTCTGATTATTAAAGGATGCTGGTAAATCCTTCTTGTGCACATATTTTATAGAGAAGACCTTAGGTAAAATATGATCAACACACAAAATCTGACTCTCACAAGTTGTCACCTCCAAATTATGGGGATATTTTCAACACAAGGCAAAGGTTACTACAGACATTTGGAATCTTAATCTGTTATGCATACTTTAGCAAATGGATTTTGTTCTTCTGTGGATATACAGAGAAAGAAATGGGTAATTCGAGGTAGGATTTGCTAGTTGAAATAATGTTTTGGTGGGAGATCAATAAGATAGATTGGAATTTACCAGATCCTTGAGAAACTCCAAAACAAATGGAGAACTCAGTGACAAAAATCTTCAAAATAGTTAAAACATTCCATTAACCAGAAGGTGTGCATCAATGGAGGCCCAGAAATGCACTTTTTCACACAATCTTTGAGATCCTTGTAATGCCCCGTTCATCATTGTGCCTTTGCTTCTGTGACGACCGTAGCTTCTTAGAGTTGAACGTTGTTGCGTTTCTTTTGAAATGTTAGTGTTTTTTCACCTTGTCGAGTTTAACGGTTGGTTGCTAGTATTATGATTAATAATTTTATGTCAAATAAACTAAGCCTTTTCAAGCATCCACACATACTTATTTCATAATTATGGAAGCGTGCCTTCAACCACTGACTTGCCTTTATGGTTCATATTCCTTTTGTTGGCATGAGGTGGAGGGTTTCCTTTTTTTTCTAGCAAGAGGGGTGCGTGGTAGAGTGTATGGTCTCCTGCCATATTCTTTTATTTATTTCTTTTGGTGCCTTGTTTGGCATATGTTTGGTGAGGATTAATGAAACAAATTTTATTACCCACCCACCGTATGTCTTCCTCCCTGCTTGCCGCTTAGCTTTCAAATCAGTGTTTTTATTTTGATCTTCCTTGTGTTTGTCTTTTACCTGCCATTGCATTAAAGACCCCTGCATCCTTCTTGGCGTGTTCAAATCTCTTCCTTGTTGGTGGCCGCACATGCTCCTTCATTTATTAAATTTTTGATTTGCTAATCTGCTTGGTCGCTCGTTTGTCTGCCTGCATTATCCTCCTCTGACCGCGTGAGATCTCCTTTTTGTTGGACTGCGTGTGGAGTGGTTGAGAAGCCATTGAAATCTTGTCTATCAAGGTGTTTTCTCATGGTTTCTCCTGGACACCTTCCTTCTTCCTGCCCTGGCCGCGTGAGGAGACTGGATGGAGTTTCTTTGTTATTGTTAGTTCGCGTGGATTGTCGTAAGGCTCAGAACATTGGGCGCCTTCCCTGCTGGCCGCGTGGGTCTGTATGGCGGTTATAGATGAAGCTTCAAGATAGTGAAGCAGGTGTGTTACCTCCACTTTCATTGGGTGCTGCGAGGTGTGTTCTTGTCGGGGATCCACAGCAACAGCCTGTAACAGTAAATAGCTAGGCAACAGGCATGTTGCAGCATGGTAGAAGCCTTTTGAGTGCTTCCAACAAGTAGGATTTCCAGCTATGTTGTTCTCTGTTTAGTATAGAATGCATCCTCAAATTCGGGATTCTCCTTCAAGATATTTCTATCAGAATCAACTATGTGACAGTGAGAGTGTTACCAGGAGACCTGATGAAATTTATTTGCAAAGATTCTCTACTGAGACCTTGCTTGTTCTACGATGTAACTCATGGAAGAGGATCTCATAGGGGTGGATCTATTTCATATCAGAATATTC
This sequence comes from Taxus chinensis, assembly GCA_019776745.2. NCBI lineage: Eukaryota > Viridiplantae > Streptophyta > Pinopsida > Cupressales > Taxaceae > Taxus > Taxus chinensis. The sequence continues at coordinate 765,727,037 of CM034151.1, read as the reverse complement.
ATGAAGCACTTTTTGCTTTGCAATTATATGAGCTTCTTCAACGAGTCACTGAGTTGGCAGGCATAAAGGTTTCTGTTGGAATTATCACACCTTACAAGCTACAGCTGAAATGTTTGCACCGAGAGTTTGATGTTGTCCTCAAATCTGATGAAGGAAAAGGTTTATATATCATTACGGTAGATGCCTTTCAGAGCCAGGAGCAGATGTAATCATTATGTCTTGTGTCTCGAGCTTCAAATCATGGGGTTGGCTTTGTAGCTGATATTCGCTGCATGAATGTGGCATTAGCACGAGCTCGCAGAGCACTTTTGGGTTAAGGGCAAAGCAGCTGCATTGAAGCAAATCTAGTGACTGGTCAACCTTAATCGAGGATGCTAAGTCTAGGGACTGTTTTATGGATATGGAGTCTGTACCAAGAGATTTTTTTTGGTTATAAAGCCATCTTCTTTTGCTTCATCTCAGACTAGGGCTGCTCCTAATACGAGAGCACCAAGGTTAGGAGGTCCAAATCAGAAAGCAATCACATGCATATGGATTTGGTGGAGAATATAGTTGGGTTTGTGGGTAAAAGGAAAAAGGGGGTCTATAGTTATAGAAACAAATATAGATCTTCTTTGGATATGGCAGTCATGATGATGGTTGTGTGGGTTTTCTATGGTGGTTGTGATGCTCTTCAAAGTAGAGTGCTTCTATCTTCCCGGAGTTGCTCCCAAGGATTCCAAGAAGGCATGTTTTCAAATCACCCCTTTCCTATGCCAAGCATGGCCGTTAACAAGGTATGGATCTTCAGCAGGCTGAGGAAGAGAAGTTGCGCAGGTTGTGTTGCTGTTGCCTCGAGCCCTGTTTGACGTGGTTGTTGGTTGGAAGAATTCTAATCAGGCATGTTAAATCTACTCCTTGTAATAGTTTTCTACCTTCTTTCAGTATCTTGAAATGAATATTCTTTCCTCTTGAATGGTGGCTAGACAAAATGTTTTCGTGGTTGTTTATATCACTGCCTGATTGTGTTGGTTGTTCCTTTAAATCTTGTTCCAATTTCGATGGTTTTGCTTGGAATGTTCTTTTCCTCTCTTATAGCTTACTCTATTTCATATTTGTCTAAATGGGCTACTGCAATATTGAGTGATGCAGTCTAGTTCGTAGGGAAGGAAACATTATAGAGTTTCGTTTACTTATGTGACTCTCTTTTAAAAGAATTCTGTAATGGTATTTATAATTGAAGGCTTACTATATGGAAGGTTAAGCCTTCATATCTCTATTTGGGTTGAATAAATACGTATTTCCTGTTTATGGCTCTCTATTTTGCTAAAAGGTACATTAATAGTGACATTGTGTTCTAAAACTTGTTTAAGCCTGTGGGCATTCCTTACTTTTTGTTTAATTAGGAAATGGCATTAGGGTTTTGCTTTAGGAACTGTACATGGTTGACTTTTGTACCCAGTTCTAGAGGATGAATAACCTGACATCTATTTTGGCCTCTACGTGTTGAGAGATTTACTATACCTACATCCTGGTTCAAACTCTTGTTTGATTAAAGTAAGGGGGAAACATTGTAAGTTTAATTGAATGAAATCTCTGACAATTTTTATTAAGGGTCGCGAGCAAGCTATTAAAAGCTGGACTGAAACAAAAGTTGTAGGTGAATCCATGGTATTGGACTCGTGAACTCGTTTCCTGTTAGATGACAGCTGATTACAGTGATAATATAATAGGTGGCTATTATATTCATCTATTTGATATTTGCTAGACATTTCCTTGATAAACCCACATGGATCGGGTAAAATTTCCTTCTTCTATACCATTAGCAAGGAGCTCATAGAACTTCTAGGCCTGACTGCACTGCGTAACCTTGCTGATGGATATGTGTGTTGGTTCTTATTTTTTTTGCTTGCACTCGTGGTAAGGTCTTTTGAGTCTAGGGCATCGCTGGTGTATTACCCACCGTGTATCGAATCCCTTGTTTGCGAACTCGAATATCTTATACTTCAAACTTGGTTACTAAAAGTCCCATTTTGTGGCTTTGTTAAGGAAATCAATTTTTATTTTAATTTTAAAATACTTATTGACATTGTCAGAAATATATAAAAATTATTAACGAATTTTGGGTTTAGCCTTCCGTTATATTATGTAGAGAAGTTGATGATTAGGATAAGGTTTGTTGGTAGAATAATGGCCCTTTTTGTGTCTCATTTGTATGCTTTTGGAAGAGTGGATTTGTTTTGTTAACTAGTCCTACGTTTAACAAATCCTATAAAAAGGTAGTGGTAAACTCCTTCGTTAAAACTGAAACTATAGTTGTTTTTCTTATAGGGTGTTAAACCCTTATTACTATGAAGCCTCCCCCTAGGAGATTTGGATAACGTCATTTTTTTTCACGCCTATGATCATAATTAGTATGTTTTGGCTTCTCTTGGACCTCTTTAGATGGATGGATTTATTATTGGATTACAATCACGTAATCCATAGGATTACATGAAGGAAATATCAACACTCTTGACTTTCTTGTTCCTAACCCATAAGGTCTTGCCTTGATTTATGTGATTTTGTTCTTACTAGTATTTTGACCTTCTCCTTGTTGGATGGTTTAGATTTCTTTCTCATGCGAATAATTTTGGAGTTGTGGGTTGTGATTTAATCCATTTTTGAATTAGAACATTCCTTTCTTGATATTGTTAAATGTTAGCTTACTGTTGCAATGTGTAGACTTAACATGCTCAGTTATCACGAATTGATTCTAGCTAGTAATTGTGTAGATGAATTATGCGAGTAGATTAAAGGAAAGAGTTGTAAAGGTTTCATCAGTGCAATTTATGAAGTTCCTTGTAAAAATGTCAAATGTGAGGTAAATTTTGTAATAGTTCTTGCAAAGGAGTTTAGAAGACCTCTTGCCTTGGGTCGTTCTGAAATTGCGTGATGATGTTGTCTTGTCCTTCTGTAGGCAAATTGGTAACTTACCTTTGTGAGAAATGGTATTCAATCTTTACATTGATATGAGGATTGTAAAACTTTGATCTTGAGAATAAATTGTCAAGTTAAATCTTTCTAAGACTGAGTGAAAATATATTATAAGTAAAGCAAAATGGGTCAGTTAACCCTTAAAGAAGTTAAACAAAAATAATAATTTTATATTCAACAAATAAATGTAGAGGTGATCTATTTGAAATCAAATATTTCCATGAGTGATCAAAATGAAACCATCCTTTGTGAAGTAAAAATTTTATAACCTGATATCCCTAGCTACACTAGCGAATATTATCCTTTTTATCGTGAATTCTTAGAATGATCCTAAGGTGAAACAAATTGTTAGTTGATATAGGATAATAAGATTTAATAAGTAGGAGGAATCGGTTTCGAAACCATGTAATCTGTCTCTCAACCGCTTGAAAGGTAAATTGTTTTCTTTTGTAAAAATCATCTAGTGAAGCCTAAGTAAAATATTTAATAATTTTCGATAAATCCTCAAGCTTCAATAAAAACTGGGTTAATAACTAATGAGGTTATAAATATGATTTTAACTCAACCTTCTTCCTCTAACCTTTTTCCAAGGTTCCTTGTCTTTCTTCTCTTAAGTATGTTGAAAGCAAATCCATATTGTAATAAGGTTATGAGCGATTTTTAGTAGCATAAGTGAGGATAGATGGCCTTGTGGAATTAAATTACCTCCTTTATTAAATAATTGAATTAAAAAAATAAATGTCATAATAGAGAAGATTTAAAGTTAATTACTTGGTGAAAAAGGAATAAACTTAGCTTGGTAAGATGAATTGTATGAATCATATCTTGAGTCTCCTTGAAAACATAAGCTAAGAATTGCAAGATGTCTTATTAAGATAAATAACCCTCAAGAATATCTCATTGTGGTTGGCCCTAACTGTAAGTGTGTTTTGTGGTTGGACTTCTATGTTGTCATGTCTAAAAAAAAGTAAATTGTCCTTGAAAGGTGTGAACATTTTCGTGCTGCCTTTATGGCCATCCTTGTATCAAGTTGTTCACAGTGTTAGTTGTATCCTTGGTGACGACATGTTGCGTCATGTTATGTGTCAAGCAAGTGAAAAAACAATATTATCTTGTGTGGTTCATGTGTGAATTAATGGGTCGCTACACTTGGTATCAGAGCATAGGTTCATGCTCTCGAACCTATGGGCCGGATTGGTGGTGGTGGTGGTGTTACATGATATTGTTTCATGGAGATGATGGTACTGCATGATGATGATGATGTTGCATGATGGTGGTTTATATTAGAAGAGTAATGTGCTTTAAGCATGATGTGATTATTGTCGTAATTGTGATATTGTGAACGCACGTGATGTGTATGTCACTCAATGCATATTTGTTATCATATTGATGTGCTGGGGATGAGAGTATTCTCTCTCCTTCTTGTGGATTCTATAAAGAGTTCACGTGTGAATTGTTGTTTGTGATGTGTGAAAAGAATTCTAATGTGGATGACGGAGTGTTGGAACATTGTGACATATTGTGATATGTAAGTGTATCAATGTGTTGCATGACTAGATTGATTTTAAAAGAAATGAGTTGTATCATGATGTTTTTACCATGTTTTGAAGAAATGTGTGTACCACCTTGTTATGTAGCAATGGATGTTATGTTGAGATGTACTATGTTCATTGTATGTATGATTTGTGCAAATATGTAATGCTTCATGTTGTGATTTGGGGTCATACAGTGAGTGTATGAACCCTATCGTATGATGATTGCACTTTGGGTGTAGAAGGTGGTAAAGTGATGTGTACACTCATTGAATGCATGATTGTGATCTACATTGTATATGTACCATCATTGTGTTAGTAATGTAGTTACATATTATGTTGTGAACCTTACGCTAACCGACCCTGAGGGAAATTGGTAGAAGTGTATGTAGAGAGTGAGGAATGGTGTACCATGGGTCAATAACTCAAACCAAAATTTGGTTTAGTAGATAACAACATGTGATTCTTTCCTCTCTCCCTATGTGGTTGTATGTATGCAACCTAAGTGTAACTATGACTATGTTTAGCCTTGTTGAAGTGGTGGTGGGATGATTCAGATAGAGGTGGTGACAGTTGTATTATTGATATGTATCTTACGAGCTGAGGCTCGATGTTCCGAGTGCTAGCAACTCGTTGAGTACCCCTTTGGTGGCCAGATAAGGCCACATAATTATCATAATGTGACATTATTATAAGTTGATTTTATTCATAAATCGAGCTTTTTACTTTACTTTATAAGGACCATCAACTTTTCTTGATTGCAATGCGTTGCAATTTTGGGCATTTCCTTGGTTTGTGGCACTAACATGTAGATTTTGATACTAACTATGGCTATTTGGCCATTTATTTTGCTTGATTTTGGGTCTTCTTTTAAATTTGGAATTTTTACCGCCTTTCCCAAGGCTTGTACTTTGCCACTTGGCATTTGGATTGGATTGTTCTACTGGTTCTATTGTCGTGATGTGTGGAATAGGGTCATGGGATGCACCATGGAATGGTTGGACCTATGGACCTACTTCGTTGTATGGGGGTACGCCCCAAGGAGTTACAGATAACTAGTGGGTTGTTAAACCACGCGTTATTATGTCACTTGGGTTAGGAGTGTTCGAACTCTATGTGTCTTGGGCCATAAGGTCAACTGGCCTCCTTGAGGGAGGCATAAGAGTTTGAGGGAGGCATAAGAGACTTGAGGGAGGCATAAGAGTTTGAGTTAGGCATAAGAGACTTGAGGGAGGCGTAAGAGTTTGAGGGAGGCATATGATATTTGTGTGTATCGTTGATGTTTCGAGATATATGTTGAGTTATTGCGATGTTTGGGTAGTGGTCTTTTGATGTATGTGTTACTCATGTCATATGGATATGTGTTGTGATGTTGTGGATATGTCACTGATTCCGTTGTGGACACTATGTACCTGTAGCATTTGTTGGTGTTATGTGAATTTTTTTTTTCATCGATGCAAATTGAGGGAATGTCTGGAAATTGTAGTACTCTTTTGTTTGAGTATTTAATATGTCAGTCATAGATGTGTGACGAGTACTATTTTATGTGGAATGTTCCTATTCCATTCCATATTTGAGTAACCTTTTGTGGTGTAATACAATCATGAAGTATATACTTGTGTGCTTGTGAATCTGTAGTGTCTTTTGAACCTAATAGGGTGTTGTGTTAGCAGTTCATGTTGGGCATCCACAATAAGGAATAAACCAAAACTCTTCAATGATGAAATTTAAAAAAAAAAAATTTAAGAATAATGCTAATGGAAAGGAACTAATGAAATAATAAATAAGAGGGAACTGCCAATCTTCACAGAACCTTGAAAGTTAAAATTTCTACCAAATGTTCCTAAGGCTACATTGTGACCCTGCTTTAATCAACTAAAATTTTAAACCATAGGGTGTACTTTCTCCTGTACCTGTTCTTGATTGCGAACCATTTCTTTTTCTACTGTGTTATGTCGCATCGAGGACGATGCTTTTCTTAAGGGGAGGAGAATGTAATGCCCCGTTCATCATTACGCCTTTGCTTCTGCGACGACCGTGCTTCTTAGAGTTGAACGTTGTTGCGTTTCTTTTGAAACGTTAGTGTTTTCGCCTTGTTGAGTTTAACGGTTGGTTGCTAGTAATATGATTAATAATTTTATGTCAAATAAACTAAGCCTTTTCAGGCATCCACGCATACTTATTTCATAATTATGGAAGCGTTCCTTCAACCACCAACCTACCTTTATGGTTCATATTCCTTCTGTTGGCATGAGGTGGAGGGTTTCCTTGTTTTCTAGCAAGAGGGGTGCATGGTAGAGTGTATGGCCTCCTGCGATATTCTTTTTTTATTTCTTTTGGTGCCTTGTTTGGCATATGTTTGGTGAGGATTAATGAAACAAATTTTATTACCCTCCCACCGTATGTATTCATCCCTGCTGGCCGCTTAGCTTTCAAATCAAATTTTTATTTTGATCTTCCTTGTGTTTGTCTTTTACTTGCCATTGCATTAAAGACCCCTGCATCCTGCTTGGCGTGTTGAAATCTCTTCCTTGCTGGTGGCTGCACTTCCTCCTTCACTTATTATTTCTGATTTGTAAATCTTATTGGTTTCTTGTTTGACTGCCTGCTTATCCTCTCAGACCGTGTGAGACCTCCTTTTTGTTGGACTACATGTGGAGTGGTTGAGAAGCCATCATAATGTTTCTGTCATGGCGTCTTCTTCCTGGTTCCTTCCTGTGCGCGTGGGTTTAGATGGAGCTTCAGGATGGGGGAGTAGGCTTGTTACCTCCACTTTCTTTGGGTGCTATGAGGTGTGTTCTTTTTGGGGATCCACAGCAGCATCCTGTAACAGTAAATAGCTAGGCAACAGGTATGTTGCAGCATGGTAGAAGCCTTTTGAGAACTTCCAACAAGTAGGATGTCCAGCTATGTTGTTATCTGTTCCGTATAGAACGTATCCTCATATTAAGGATTCTCCTTCAAGATATTTCTATCAGAATCGACTATGTGATAGTGAGAGTGTTACCAGGAGACCTGATGAAATTTATTTGTAAAGATTCTCTACTGAGACCTTGCTTGTTCTACGATGTAACTCATGGAAGAGGATCTCGTAGGGGTGGATCTGTTTCATATCAGAATATTCATGAAGCACATTTTGCTTTGGAATTATATGAGCTTCTTCAACGAGTCACTGAGTTGGCAGGCATAAAGGTTTCTGTTGGAATTATCACACCTTATAAGCTATGGCTGAAATGTTTGCACCAAGAGTTTGATGTTGTCCTCAAATCTGATGAAGGAAAAGGTTTATATATCATTACGGTAGATGCCTTTCAGAGCCAGGAGTGATGTAATCATTATGTCTTGTGTCCAAGCTTCAAATCATGGGCTTGGCTTTGTAGCTGATATTCACCGCATGAATTTGGCATTAGCACGAGCTCGCAGAACACTTTGGGTTAAGGGCAAAGTAGCTGCATTGAAGCAATCTAGTGACTAGTTAGCCTTAATCGATGATGTTAAGTCTAGGGACTGTTTCATGGATATGGAGTCTGTACCAAAAGATTTTTTTGGTTATAAAGCCCTCTTCTTTTGCTTCATCTAAGGCTAGGGCTGCTCCTAATACGAGAGCACCAAGGTTAGGAGGTCCAAATCAGAAACAATCAGATGCATATGGATTTGGTGGAGAATATAGTTGGGTTTGTGGGAAAAAGGAAAAGGGGGTCTATAGTTATAGAAACAGATACAGATCTTCTTTGGATATGGCAGTCATGACGATGGTTGTGTGGGTTTTCTATGGTGGTTGTGATGCTCTTCAAAGTAGAGTGCTTCTATCTTCCCGGAGTTTCTCCCGAGGATTCCAAGAAGTCATGTTTCAATCACCCCTTTCCTATGCCAAGCATGGTCGTTAACAGGGTATGGATCTTCAGCAGGCTGAGGAAGAGAAGTTGCACAGGTTGTGTTGCTGTCGGCCGAGCCCTGGTCGACGTGGTTGTTGGTTGGAAGAATTCTAATCAGGCATGTTAAATCTACTCCTTGTAATAGTTTTCTACCTTCTTTTAGTATCTTGATATGAATATTATTTCCTTTTGAATGTTGCCTAGACAAAATGTTTTCATGGTTGTTTATATCGCTGCCTGATTGTGTTGCTTGTTCCTTTAAATCTTGTTCCAATTTCACTGGTTTTGCTTGGAATGTGCTTTTCCTCTCTTATAGCTTAGTCTATTTCATATTTGTCTAAATGGGCTACTACAATATTGAGTGATGCAGTCTAGTTCGTAGGGAAGGAAACATTATAGAGTTTCATTTGCTTATATGACTCTCTTTTAAAAGAATTCTGTGATGGTATTTATAATTGAAGGCTTACTATATGGAAGGTTAAGCCTTCATATCTCTATTTGGGTTGAATAAATACGTATTTCCTATTTAGGGCTTTCCTGTTTTGCTAAAAGGTACATTAATAGTGACATTGTGTTCTAAAATTTGTTTAACCCTGTGGGCATTCCTTACTTTTTGTTTAATTAGAAAATGGCATTAGGGTTTTGCTTTAGAACTGTACATGGTTGACTTTTGTACCCAGTTCTAGAGGATGAATAACCTGACATCTATTTTGGCCTCTACGTGTTGAGAGAATTACTATACCTACTTCTTGGTTCAAAATATTGTTTGATTAAAGTAAGGGGGAAACATTGTAAGTTTAATTGAATGAAATCTATGCAATTTTTATTAAGGGTCACGAGCAAGCTATTAATAGCTGGATTGAAACAAAATTTGTAGGTGAATCCATGGTATTGGACTCGTGAACTCGTTTACTATTAGATGACAGCTGATTACTGTGATAATATAATAGGTGGCTATTATATTGATCTGTTTGATATTTTCTAGACATTTCCTTGATAAGCCCACATGGATCGGGTAAATTTCCATCGTCTATACCATTGGCAAGGAGCTCATAGAACTTCTAGGCTAGACTGCACTACGTAACCTTCCTGATGGATATGTGTGTTGGTTCTTTTTTTTTTTTTCTTGCACTCGTGGTAAGGTCTTTTGAGTCTGGGGCATCACTGGTGCATTACCCACCGTGTATCGAATCCCTTTGTTTTCAAACTCGAATATCTTATACTTCAAACTTGGTTACTAAAAGCCCCATTTTGTGGCTTTGTTAAGGAAATCGATTTTTATTTTTATTTTAAAATACTTATTGACATTGTCGGAAATATATAAAAATTATTAACGACTTTTGGGTTTAGCCTTCCGTTATATTATGTAGAGAAGTTGATGATTAGGATAAGGTTTGTTGGTAGAATAATGGCCCTTTTTGTGTCTCATTTGTACGCTTTTGGAAGAGTGGATTTGTTTTGTTAACTAGTCCTACATTTAAGAAATCCAATAAGAAGGTAGTGGTAAAACTCCTTTGTTAAAACTGAAACTATAGTTGTTTTTCTTATAGGGCGTTGAACCCTTATTACTATGAAGCCTCCCCCTAGGAGATTTGGATAACGTCATTTTGTTTCGCGCCTATGATCATAATTAGTATGTTTGGGCTTCTCTTGGACCTCTTTAGATGGATTGATTGAGTATTGGATTACAATCACGTAATCCATAGGATTACATGAAGGAAATATCAACACTCTTGACTTTCTTGTTCCTAACCCATAAGGTCTTGCCTTGATTTATGTGATTTTGTTCTTACTGGCATTTTGACTTTCTCCTTGTTGGATGGTTTAGATTTCTTTCTCTTGCGAATAATTTTGGATTTGTGGGTTGTGATTTAATCCATTTTTGAATTAGAACATTCCTTTCTTGATATTGTTAAATGTTAGCTTACTGTTGCAATGTGTAGACTTAACATGCTCAGTTATCAGGAATTGATTCTAGCTAGTAATTGTTCAGATGGATTATGCGAGTAGATTAAAGGAAAGAGTTGTAAAGGTTTCATCAGTGCAATTTATGAAGTTCCTTGTAAAAATGTCAAATGTGAGGTAAATTTTGTAATAGTTCTTGCAAAGGAGTTTAGAAGACCTCTTGCCTTGGGTTGTTCTTAAATTGCATGATGATGTTGTCTTGTCCTTCTGTAGGAAAATTGGTAACTTACCTTTGTGAGAAACGGTATTCAATCTTTACATTGATATGAGGATTGTAAAACTTTGATCTTGAGAATAAATTGTCAAGTTAAATCTTTCTAAGACTGAGTGAAAATATATTATAAGTAAAGCAAAATGGGTCAGTTAACCCTTAAAGAAGCTAAACAAAAATAATAATTTTATATTCAACAAATAAATGTAGAGGTGATCTATTTGAAATCAAATAATTCCATGAGTGATCAAAATGAAACCATCCTTTGTGAAGTAAAAATTTTATAACTTGATATCCCTAGCTACACTAGCGAACATTATCCTTTTTATGGTGAATTCTTAGAATGATCCTAAGGTGAAACAAATTGTCAGTTGATATAAGATAATAAGATTTAATAAGTAGGAGGAATCGGTTTCGAAACCACGCAATCAGTCTCTCAACCGCTTGAAAAGTAAATTGTTTTCTTTTGTAAAAATCATCCAGTGAAGCCTAAGTAAAATATTTAATAATTTTCGATAAATCCTCAAGCTTCAATAAAAACTGGGTTAATAACTAATGAGGTCATAAAGATGATTTCAACTCAACCTTCTTCCTCTAACCTTTTTCCAAGGTTCCTTGTCTTTCTTCTCTTAAGTATGTTGAAAGCGAATCCATATTGTAATAAGGTTATGAGCGAGTTTTAGTAGCATAAGTGAGGATAGATGGCCTTGTGGAATTAAATTACCTCCTTTATTAAATAATTGAATTAAAAAAATAAATGTCATAATAGAGAAGATTTAAAGTTAATTACTCGGTGAAAAAGGAATAAACTTAGCTTGGTAAGATGAATTGTATGAATCATATCTTGAGTCTCCTTGAAAACATAAGCTAAGAATTTCAAGATGTCTTTTTAAAATAAATAACCCTCAAGAATATCTCATTGTGGTTGGCCCTAACTGTAAGTGTGTTTTGTGGTTAGACTTCTATGTTGTCATGTCTAAAAAAAAAGTAAATTGTCCTTGAAAGGTGTGAACGTTTCCGTGTTGCCTTTATGGCCATCATTGTATCAAGTTGTTCACAGTGTTAGTTGTATCCTTGGTGACGACATGTTGCGTCATGTTATGTGTACAACAAGTCATAATTTTTTTTTATCCCATATGGTTCGTGTGTGAGTTAATGGGTTGTTACAATCCTAGCATGAAGGCTCAAGTTATAAGACCCAATAAAACATCAAAATCTAAGATCAGTCATGCCTGAGGTACACCAAGAGGCTTACAAACAATATCTATCAACAAATGAAAGAAAAGTTATTTTAAATCATTTATATCATTCCCAGATGAAAGATATTCTGAAAAATGAAATTGTAGATACCAATGAACTATCAAAAGGATTGAGGTTTGTATGATTCAAAGATATTTTGATACAAGATTGCAATAGGAAAAAGAAAATCTATTTGCAAACATTCTTAAACTGAAATAAACACAAATTTTGCAAGAGATTTGACACAAATTAATTTTAAAATTTATCATATTCATCAGCAGAGGAGATTTATTTAAATAATCTCAGAACTTGTTGATGTCTATACACTTGTTACCAACTCAACATGAATGAAAATATAACACAAAGGAAGTTAACCTGGTTTCTCAGAAAATTTTCTAGGAGGATGAGATTTTCTAAAAAAATTCTCATGAAAATGAACTCCGACCATTTGCAAGAGTAATCTCATTGCATTTCTAATACACCCTTATAAAATCAATTTCCCCCCCCAAAAGAGGAATATTCGAAGCACATTTTTTGCACATATTTTATCATGATTTGCAGAAGGTGACATTCACCAAACTCGCAAAAAGGTTGCCGAGTGTTTCCAAAAAGGTGAATCATTACAAACATATGCATCAATGTCTCAACAGGAGGCATATTATTCATTATTAGTTCTTCTAGCATCTTTTCTCCTCAAAAGAGAAGAATATTTGAGGGACCTTTGCTTGCTACCAATTTGTTTCAGATAGACATTTAACAAATTCAGATCCGAAATCTACCAAGTGGACCAATTGTGACCAAAACACATTTCTTGGGCCCTCGACTACCAACTAGCATGCCATGCCACAACTTCTTGGGAGTCCCTTTAATCATTATGATTCTGTCATGCAAGAAATCCCCTTTTTAATCATTTCTCAGACCTTCCACGTAGCTGTTATTAACAGGTCATCCGTTTTTGCTCTTGGTGCAATGCCTTTTTCACATTTTGTGCCTGTACCTTCATCATTTCGTCCCTCTTCCTTCCTTCTCCTCTTAATTTTTTTTTTGTAACTTCTGGATCTGAAATTTTTCTTCCTTGCACAATCTTGAAGAAAATATCCTCAAAATTATTTCAGATTTACAAATTGATCTCCCAATTTGATTCAATTGAACCTTGTAGGCCAAAATGACACAAATTTGCTGAAAATTTTATGAATAATGATGTAAAGATGCATTTCCAAACATCCTGGAACTTGAATGGTGGAAAAATCAAACGCAATGCACAACTACCATTGATCCTACATTTCAAATTTTAAGTTGAGCCCTCCACATGGAAAAATGTGATTCAAAACGGGTTTGGGGGGAACCTTTTGTCATTTTATAATTTTTGGAAAAAGTTAAAATGTCACCATTTTTCTTCACCGCTCTACCCTCAGAAAATGGGCTTGAAACACGTCCTAATGTGGGTCGTAGAGGAATTGAGGCTTGATTCTGCTATTTTACCTCATTTTTGGAAAAAAGGAAAAATTTCCAAATTTTCCCCACAACTCCGCCCTTTCGCCTTTATCTTTTTATGTGGGTCCTAGCGGATCTGTGCTTTATTTTTTCACTTTATACTTATTTTACAAATAAGGAAATAATCCACATTTTCCCCATGGGCCCGCTCCTCCATTTCCCCAATTGCTACATTTATTAACGGCGCATTTTGAAATGGTCCCGAAAGGTAGAGACCCTAAAAAAGCGCGGTCCCTCCACGTGTCCCACCCCTCTTTAGGAAGTTGCCTGAAAAGTCTAAGTATGGGAAGGCCCAACGGAAGCCTCCACATTGACATGTTTTGGTTTCAAATGAGCCTTGGATTTTTTAAGTCCCCAACAAAAATGCATTCAACCAAAAATGACCATGTTTCAATTGATGCCGAGAAGTAATTCTGACCAGGAAACTACACCCATCAAACCATAAAATGAAGGAGAGCCACCATTTGAGCCCAAGGGGGGACATAAAACATAATAAAGGCCACAAACTAAGGGATCTTCAAAGCCTCATGGGGTAAGACAAATTTGAGCACCAACACAGGCTCTGACTTGGGGATGGTCACTCCTTGTGGGTGCCACAAGAAGCAGTAGCAGACTAAGTGCCAAGAACAAACCATTGGGCAACAGATTCAAAGAACAATCTAGAATAGTATATCAACCCCAACCATCCTCCAAAAACTGAACTGAGAAACCAACAAAACCAAGTCACCAAAGACACGAATCAACAAAACATAAAAGTAGACGAGAACAAACAACTATACACTATACAAAGAAGATATATCTTGAATCTGAGAAGTAAATCAAGAAAATGCTTCAAATGCCTGCCATTAACAAGAAATTCAAGTAATTCCCCATCTAAGTCTTTTAGGAACAAGGTATTTTCATGAATTTGAATATCAATTGAGTAAGGGCCCATCCATAATGCATAACATTTACCATGCTTTCCCTTATCTTCATGTCTGCAATCCCATAATAGCACATGATCCCCAATGCTAAAAGCTCTGGGTGTCACTTTTTTATCAAATAGCCTCTTCAAATTTTCTCTAAACTTCACCTGTCACTGATGGGATTCCCTTCTCTCCTCATCCAACTCAGTAATTTGATTGATTCGAGCATCATATGAACTAACTCTTTGGTCTTCAATCTATTGAACAAACGTAAATGAAGACAATTGCAAATGAAGAGGCATAAGAGATTGTGTTGCATAAACCAACTCAAATGGGCTTTTACCAATAGATATTTTGACAATGATTCTATCATCCCTAACAATGAACTTCATTTGCTCACCCCACTTCCTTTTGTTCAGCTCCAATGTTCTTAGAATGATCTTTAACAAGTTTTTATTGCTGGACTCAGCTTGTCCATTTCCTTGGGGGTTGTAGTTAGAAGAATATGTCAGATTTATCCCATATTCTTTGGACATTTCCATCAAAGGTTTAGCTTTCAAACACATGTCATTATTAGTAACAATTTTGACTGGCACTCCAAATTGATAGATGATATGATTCAACATGAAGTCCATGACAATTTGGTGTGTTACTTTCTTAGTGGGGATTGCTTCCACCTTCTTAGTGAAATAATCGACGGCCACAATAATCCATTTATGACCAGCACTGGAAAGGTAAGAAATTTCCCCAATAAAATCCATTCCCCACTGTCTGAATGGAGCTTCAATTGACACTGGTTGTAAAGGAAGAGAGATTGAAGCTTTGATTCTTCCAGAGAAATGCTGACAACTTTCACATTTTCTAACCAACATAGTCATGACCTTGAAGAGATTCGACCACCAATAACCATCCCTCAAAATTTTATTTGACGTAACTCTGCCAGAAAAATGTCCCCCATAGATCCCTCCATTGAGATCAGCAATTATTTTGGGGGCCTCATTTTAAGTAATGCATTTCAAGAGCACTCCCTCTGGGTTCTTACAAGATAACTCAAAATAAGTAATGCCATATTTTTGAGAGGATAACTTAAGAGATATTTTCTAAATTTTACTTAGATATTCAGAGTAGCATAGATGTCTGAGATAAAATATTATATCTTTATACCATTCAGATCTTACCAATTTTTCAACAACATCCACCCTTTCTCCTTCAACTTCATTCATCTCAATAGTTTGCAGGTTGCTCTCAGCCATAAGCTTAGCTAGGCCCAAACCTCATACCAAATTTTTGGTTTGGATATTCATGTCATACTCTTACAACTTGTTCACCCATCTGCATCTCTTACTTCAGGCCTCCATCTCTGATAAGACGTTTTTCACCATGGTGTGGGGAACATAAGAAACAAATTTAGAACTCAATATGTAGGGTCTCAAAACCATTGTTGCTTTCACCAAAGAAAACATCTACTTCTCCATAATAGTATATTTTAACTCAATTCCCTACAATGCCTTACTGAAAAAGGCAATTGGTCTCTGAACCCCTTCATCATCCTTTTGTAACAAAACAAAGGAAATGGTGTTTTCTGAAGAAAAAGAAAATACTTGAAAAAATTTATTGTAATATGGGGTGGCCAAATATGGGGCATGCTTTAGTGTTTCTTTGATCCCATCAAAATCCTAAATGGATTCTTCTTCCCACTTGATAATCTGGTCCTTCTTTAACATGCAAGTGATGGGGAGAGTGAACTCAACAAACTTAGACACAAATATTCTAATGAAATTGATTTACCCAAAGAAGGATTGGATTCCCTTCTTGGTTCTTGGAATTGGAACCTTGCTGATAGCTTCTACCCTCTCGAGATCAATCATGACCCCATCCTTTGACATAATGTGACCAAGCAACTTGGCCTTTTGCACTCCAAAATGGCACTTCTTCGGACTGAGTGAAATGCCATACTCTCTACATCTTATCAACATTTTCCCAAGTGCTGCAAGTGATCACTTCTCTTTTTGGAAAACACAGTCACTTCATCTTGGTAAATAGAAATAAAATCATTAATGTAACCAACAAAAGCAACATTCATTTCTCTTTGGAAGGTATCTACATCAGTCATCAGACCGAATGACATCTTGACATAAACATATGTGCCCCATGGAGTGGTAAAGGCAGTATTTATTCTCTCTAAATCCTTCACAACAACCTGATTGTATCCATAGAAACCATCCAAAGTAGAAATTGCAGCATATTTTCCATGTTTGGCAGACGATAATTATCTTTCATTGATTCTCTGTTCATATTTCTAAAATCCACACACAACCTAATATCAACATTATTTTTTCTAACTGGCACTAAGTTTGCAACCCAAGAAGAATATCTTTTTGGCTGAATAACTCTCCCATCCCTTAGATTCTTCAATTCTTCTTGCATCTTCATGGAGAGGAGTGGATAAATCATCCTCTACTTTTTTTCCGAATGGTTTTACATTTGTTTCAAGAGGAATTTCATGCTGAAACAAATCCTCTCTGTATGTTTTCATCTCATAATTAGACTAGGCCAAACAATCCTAATATTTATTTAACAAATGGACATAGGACTATTTTTCTTCCTTTCTTAGATTGTTTCCCAACCATATCTTCCTTGGTTTCTCCCTTGTGCTAATTTCATGCTCTTCAACATCCCTTGAGGATTCTATATGTAGGTTAATAACTCAATCAACATTATCAAAGTTTGATTCAAGAGAAACCAGCCCTCTAGGAATAGTATTAGTTTTTAATTGAATGATGTCTTTGCTGAACAAAGTTTCTTTTCCTTCTATCGTACACACCATTGGCTCCCAATCAATACAATGATCAGAAAACTCCCGTTTTATTCTATAGAAAACCGTTTTCACCTCGGCATCATCATCAAATACTTGCCATTATTTTTACATTGTCAGGGGAAAATGGGCTTGTTAGTATTTCAAAATTATATTCACAATTGGAGGTAAATTAAACAAACATCAAACTCTGATCCCAAGATTGCAAGTTGGTATGCAACAGCATTGAAATTTATTATATTTGGTGGCCAATTATTTCAATTGTGTGTTTGATTCCATTATTGTGTGTTTTATAATAAGAACAGAAGGAAATTCTTGATTCAATTATAATTTCCTTTTATAAACCTCCTTGATGTAATGTTGTAATAGAAAGAAGAAAAACACAAGTACAAATTCAACATCATGATACTTGAAGGGGGATGAATAGAGGTTCACGAACAGGGGTTCTTACCTTGGACTAAGGTCCATATGTGTACCAAGATCGTTAGCAAACAGGGGTGTGTAAGCTAGAGAGAAAGTGTAACTATTCTTTTCTACATTGTTCACAGTAGGGGAGTGTAGGGGAATTAATTAATGTTAACAATAGGGGAGTGAATGTTACGAATATATTGTTTATAATATTGTTAATATTGTATTGTGTGTGAATACTTTAATATTATTATTTAAATGATACGTGAAACTCATTTAATAATAATATAGTGTGAGAGAACTAAGGGATGTTAGAGAGATATTAGGAGATGGAGTTGTGATTATGTAGGGATTAAAGATCATGTTTGACTTCCACTATTGTAGGGGTTAATTGATCTATATATGTAAACTCATCAATCATGAATAAGATGTCCCAAATTAATTGAATTTTGTGTTTTTTATATGCTTTATTTGTTTACAATATGGGCGAAATATAATATATCTCTTTTCTTGATGGGTGTTCTCCAACAACCTTCTATATTTTCTCTCTTTCTGAATTAGACTTTTCAAATCTGGAAACAACCTTCTACTAAGGTCTGTAATAAAGAAAGACCTTATTCCTTCCATATTTTGCATTAGATTAGTAACAAATTCACAATTGACAGAGGTTAAGACACTAAAATTTATCAAAATCAAATGAACACGGAATTTCCACTAAGGATTTTCACCTCAGATGTGCAAATAAAGTAAAATAATCTATCAAATTTCTATCAGCACTATAAATCATGCAAAGTTTGACAAATAAAAACTTCCTTCACCCAAATTTATCAATGGTGAAGTAAACTTAGTAGGACAATAACTGCTGGAAAAAAATGGACAGAGATGACGTAGAAACTTATAATTTTGTTCAATCCTTATAGATCTGCTCAGATAATGATGTTTACAAAATGTATCTGCACACAGAACTACAAGAAACATTACCACAGTTTGGAAACTTTAAATTCATCAAAGATTCCCCAGCAATGACGTCATTCTGGTGTTGGTACTAGGATTAAATCTCCTTCAAAGGTCTAGCAGCATCATGGAGTCTGACATGAAACTCAGAGGTAGATAGATGGTTATGTGTGTCATTTTGTAGCTAGGGAAATGATCTTTCTGACTTTTTAGTACTCATGCTTTGAAAGAGTGGGGTAGCACCTCAAGAAGGATGTGATCTTATCCTAACTATTTGAGGTTATGCCTTCCAACCAAGGTAAGAGAACTTATTTTGTAACCTCTAATTATTGAAGGATGTTGGAAAATCCTTCTTGTGCATAAATTTTATAGACAAGACCTTGGGGAAAATATGATCAACAAACCAAATATGACTCTCATGAGTTGTCACTTCTAGATTATTGGGATATTTTCAAACACAAGGAAAAGGTTACTAAAGACATTTGGAATCCTAATCTATTCTGCATACTATAGCTAATGGATTTTGTTCTTTTTTTGATATACTGAGCAAGACAGGGATAGTACAAGGTAGGATTGGTTAGTTGAAATATTTTTTTTTGTGGGGAGATCAACGAGATAGATTGGAATTTTCTAAATCCTTGAGAAACTTCACAAAAAATGGATAACTTAGTAACCAGAACGCTTCAAAATAGTTAAAAACATTCCTTCAACTAGAAGTGTGTGCATCAATGGAGGCCTAGACATGCACTTTTTCACACAATCTTTGAGATCCGTAGCACAAAGGTTTGAGTTAGAAGACCCAATAAAACATCAAAATCTAAGATCACTCATCCCTGAGGTACACCCAAAGGATTACAAACAATCTCTATCAATAGATGAAAGAAGAGTGATTTTAAATCATTTTTTTCATTCCCTAATGAAAGATTTTCTGAAAAATGAAATTGCAGATACCATTGACCTATCATAAGGATTGATTTTTGTGTGATTGAAAGAGAATTTTTATACAATATTGCAATACAAACAAGAAAAAAATACTTGGAGAAATTCTGAAAGTGAAATAAACACAAAATTTGCCAGAGATTTAACACAATTTAATTCCAAAAATTATCAGATTCATCAGCAGGGGAGAGTTATTTAAACAATCTCATCATTTGTTGATGGCTATACACTTGTAACAAACTCAACATGAATGAAATATATAACGCATAGGAGGTTAACATGGTTTCTCAAAGGATGAGCTTTTCTCAAAATTTTCTTGTGAAAATGAACTCTGATCTTTTGTAAGAGTAATCTCATAGAATTCTGTATACACCCTTCTACATCCAATTTTTCCCTGTAAAAGAATAATATTGGAAGCACCTTTGTTGCACATATCGGATCATGATTTGCAGAAGGTGACATTCAATAGACTCGCAAAAAGGTTAGGAGGTGTTTCCAAAAAGGTTAATCATTGCAAATATTTGCATCATTGTATCAATTGGGAGGCATATTATTGATTCTTAGCACCTGCTGCATCTTTTCCCCTCAAAAGAGAAGAATATTTGAGATACCTTTTCTAGCTACCAATTTGTTTCAGACATATATTTAATAAATTCAGATCCGAAATCTGCCAGGTGGACCAACGTTGAATAGAACAAGTTTTTTGAGCCCTCGACTACTGACTAGGATTCAATTGCCACAACTTCTCAGGAGTCCCTTTAATCATTCTAATTTTTTCATGTGAGAAATCCCCTTTTTAATTATTTCTCAGAGCCTCCACCTAGTAGGTATTGACAGGTCATCCATTTTTTCTCTCGGGGGTAGCACCTTTTTCACCTTTCACACTTGTACATTCATCATTTTGTCCCTCTTCCTTCCTTCTCCTCTGAAATTTTATTTTGTAACTTCTTGATCTAGATTTTTTCTTCCTTGCACAAGCTGGAGAAAAAAATCCTCCTCAAAATTATTTCAAATTTACAAATTGAGCTCCCAATTTGATTCAATTGAACCTTGTAGGCCAAAACGACAAAAAATTGCCAAAAAATTGATGAAGAATGATGCAAAGATGCGTTTCCAAACTTCCTCAAGCTTCAATGGTGGAAAGATTATATGAAGATGCATAGTTATCATTGATCTTGTGTTTCAAATTCTAATCTGAGCCCTCCACTTGGTAAAATGCAATTGGAAACATGTCTGGTGGGCACCTTTTGTCATTTAATAATTTTTAGGAAAAGGTTAAATGTCGCCATTTTTCTCCACCCACTCCACCCTTAGAAAATGGGTGTGACACACATCCCAATGTGGGTATAGAAATAAATATGTGTCGATTCTACTATTTTACCTCTTTTTTTGAAAAAATATTTTTTTTTCCAAATTTTCCTCGTAGCTCCGCCATTCTTCCTTTGGCTTCAAATGTGGATCCTAGTGGATTTGTGCTT
Organism: Taxus chinensis; assembly: GCA_019776745.2. NCBI lineage: Eukaryota > Viridiplantae > Streptophyta > Pinopsida > Cupressales > Taxaceae > Taxus > Taxus chinensis. The sequence goes on along the minus strand of CM034151.1, from coordinate 765,706,267 downwards.
CATTTTTTCACATTATACTTATTTTTCAAAAAGGAAAAAACTTCCACATTTTCCCCATGGGCCCCGCTCCTTGTATTTCCCCACTTGCTACGTGTCTTAATGAACCATTTTGAGATGGTCCCAAAAGGTAGGAAACCCTAAACAAGTGTGCTCCCTCCACGTGTCCTAGCCCCCTTTAGGAAGTTGGCGTGAAAATTCTAAGTACAGGAAGGCCCAGCGGAATCCTCCACATGGATATGTTTCAGTTTGAAATGATCCTTGGAATTTTTAATGTCCCCAACATATCCACATTCAACCAAAAAGGTCAACATTTCAACTGATGCCAAGAAGTAATTCTGACGGGGGAAACTACACCTGTTAAACTGTAAAATTCAGGAGAGCCACCATTTGAGCCTCAGGGGGTCAAAATACATAATAGAGGACGGAAAATAAGGGATCTTCAAATCCCGATAGGGTGAGAAAAAATTGAGAACCAACAAATACAGGATTAATTTTTTGAATGAGTTTAGATATTAAAGTCATAGATAGAATTACAAGATGCAGTAAAATGCATATCAAAAATATTTCTATAAGGCTTCATTATTTTTGACACAATTGAAGAAATTTAATTTTTTATAGTTAGATTATAGATGAAGAGGGAAAGGATAATTAAGAAAACATATTCACCCCAAATTTTATCAAGCATTATCTTATTAAGAGGGCCTCTCACAATGGCATAAGAATCTTATTATATTGGAGTGAGTTTGTTCCACAAACCAAGCCTAACAATCAATACAATATTTTTTATTTAATGAAAGATGATTTAACAAACATAGAAATATGTATTTTTGTAGTAGAACTAATAGTGCTTATCCTTTGTATATGTTAAAGGATAGAGTTTTTCTTTTATGATACATGAAAAACACTGACTTCAATCTTCTCTATGTGAAAATAGATTTAATAATTTGACATCGGAAACAAATTATTTTTTCCTAACACATAATTCTAGAAGAATTATTATGGATTGTTACTCTAGGAAGAAACCAAACTAGATACTAAAATAATGCCAAGTTAGTGTTCTTGGAGACATATTTACTCTCACTAGACACCAATCTAGTTTTTTTATTTAAAAAAAAAAGATTACAAAACTTTTGCCAAAATGAGAATATATATCAACGTAAATGCTTATTAATATGAATTTAATAATTAGAAGCTTTCCTATTTGTAAGTACATATTCAATGAATTAAAACATAATTTTATTATTTTAACTACTCTGATCAATCATGGAGTTGCACTTCCTCGTATGTTAGGGGTAGTTATAACACACAATGACTTGAATGCAAGTTTATTTCTATATTGCATCTTTCTCTAGCCCTTTTCTTCACTCCATTTTTGTCTGAATGAAGAAAAGGAAAGATATTTAATTGTAAATAAAATTTTTTTCATTTATGATTTGTTTGTACGTGTTAAAATTATTTACGAGAAAAATATATAGCATTACTTAGACTAATATAACAACTAATAGTGCACAAACTTTGACATTATTACAAGATATGGTTTTTTCCTAGTTCTCTCCATTTTTATATGGGTAGAAGAATCAATATTACTATAGCAAACAAAAAATTATATCTTTATTTTATTCAAAAAATCATGGATAAATATAAATAAAATACATATTACATTGCATACATCTACTATAGAAAAATTCCATTTCTTAATTTTTTTAAAAACAATTATTAAACACTTTTGACCGGAGCTATGAACCATAGGGTTAGTGGGGCCCCACCTTGCAATAATGTTCTGAAACAAGATATTACAATTTAAATTAACACAAACTGTGATCACTGAGCCTACACCAATGATGTAGTATTTATGCCACCACAAACACCAATGCCAATGATCCAAATTCCACCACTATGAATAACCTCCAACCAAAGTAGAGAGATACTTTCATATATGATGTAATAGCTGCCACCACTGATAACTAACCCAACCTAACGGTGATGCATTTTCAGGTTTATTTTGCAGGAAATAAATAATTTATTTTCTCTCGTGCAAGTCTTGATCCATATGTTCACACAAACCTTCACTTCTAATAAATCTAGAAACTTTAATGTTGATGTAATAATCCACGAATCTTATGATCCAACCTTCTCTTTTCTCAAATATATCCTTGTTAACAAAAATTATTTAATGTTTGGACATGCAACCATGCGATTAATTCTGTTGTTAGAGAAAATGCCTAAAATTATTAAGAGATCTAATGATTGAAAGTACATATATTTGAATGAATGAGTACCTTATTTGATAATCCATCATACTTTGACTGAAAAAGGGAATTGGTAATTCCAAACCTTATTTATTTGGTTGTTTTAACATTGCTGCAATAGTATCCACATTAGCATAAGCATACAACGTGAAATATTTCAAAAATCAAGATTTATAAGTGTTGGTGCAGCAATGGCTTCTTTGATGGCCTCAAAACTGCTAACTCTTTATTTAGACCAAGTGAAATTCTTATCCTTCTTAAGCATATTTATTAAAGGCTTTGAAAGTGAAGAAAATTCAACAATATACCTTCTTATAAAACTAATTTTTCCAAGGAAACTCTGAGGATCCTTTTTATGTTTTGGAAAAGCTAAGGAAATAATATCACTCACTCTTTCTAGAACAATCATCATACCATGCTTAGAAATAATTTGGCCAAGGACCTTACCTTCATGAATTGAAAACATGCCTTTTTTGGGATTAAGTGACACACCATATTCTATGCATATTTTAAACACTACTTTGAGTTGCGGTAAATGATCACTTGCAAGATTTGAAAACACTATGATATCTATTTCAACACAATGTCCATAGCATGCCGAAGAGTTACACCAACATTAGACATTCCAAATGGCATATTTTAGTAAGCATAAGTGCCCCACTTAGTAGTAAATGTTGTTTTAAACTGATCTTTCTCTTTGACGGGTATCTGATTGTATCTGCTATATCTGGAAAGCAAGGAATGTCTTTCTGAACAAGCAACTAACTGAAGAATATACTCGATGGAAGGTAAAGGGTATCTATCCTTAAGAGAATCCTTATTCAAATCACAAAAATCAACACATAACCTGATTTAACCATTTTTCTTTCTTACCAGTAAAATATTAGCCACCCAAGTGGAGTGATTAATGGGGAAGACAATGGAAGAATCAATGAGTTATTGAACCTCTATCCACATTAGGGGCTCCAACATGGGATTAATTGGCCTTTGTTTCTGTCTTACTGGTTTAGAACCAACCTCCAGTTCAATAATATATTGAGCTAAAGAGGGATCAAATTCTCTTAAATCGTTGTATTACCAAACAAAAACATGTGTATACTCTCTACAAATCTCAATAAATTCATCTTTTTCAACTTGTGAACAAATGTTACCAAGATTGAGATTCTTACCATTAAGAATGATAATTGTTTCATGTTAATATCTACCTACAGAATGTGCAATCCTGTCATGCTTCATTTCATCATTTTCACATAAAATGGATTCCAAAGTAACAAAGATGATTGGAATTTTGTTTCTTTTTCAGCGGTACTATGTTGTTTTCATATCGGTTATGCAGTTTTCCTTCATTGAAACTTCTTCTTCCATAAATATGGTTATAAGTGCATGCTTATGAAAAACCTACCAATGTATATCATTATCTAGAACAGATAGTGTCACCAAAAAATTGATATGATGTTGTAATTTTTCACTTCCCATATAAATAGGTAAGTAAAATTGAGAACCAATTGCAAGCAATGCTATCAACATATTTATATTTGTCTCTAGGGATATCTTAAACATTAACAAAAATAAAATCATCAAGAAAATCCCACACTCTATGTCTATAAGTTCTCATTAATGTGTTCTTATAAGTATTATAACCTCTAACATGGTGAATAATAATCTCGCTATCCCTAAAAATCTACAAATCCTTGATTTTCTTCTTTCAATCCAACTCCAAACCATGAAAAAGGACTTCATATTCTACAACATTGTTAGAGAAATCAAATTGGAACTTAATAGGTGTAACACATTGTTTTTTTTTTAGTTAAAATCAATGTTAAAACCATATCATAGACCATGTTGGTTTGAGCATTCATTAAAATAAAGTTTTCATAAACCATTATCTTGTTGATTTTCTCTCTCCATAGATAGTATTACATTCTTGTCCTCATGAATACAATAAAATCCAAGGCCTTTTTCTTCAATAAAATTTTCTTCAATGATATTTTGTGGATCATACTCATGATCTTTATCAGTTCTTTCATCCTTCAAAATATTTGGGACACATTCTAAGGCATAAATGGTTTCAGAATCTTAATGATCTAGTTGGTCTTCATGTACAATATAATTTGCATTAACAACACTAGGTGTAAAATCCTCAATATGAAATTTTGACAAGGGATCTTAATTTATAGTTACCTTAGCTCCATATCGGATTCTAAAAACCAACCATTTCCGATGTGTTGACAAGTAGCCGCCGATAGTTGATATGAACTCTGTAGATAAGCACATGGAAAAATAAGGTGATAGATTCACTACCATCACATCCTATAAGATTATAACACTTAGACATGAATGTTAAAGTTAGTTTCAAATATTTGATTATATCAATGGTCTTAGTTGATCAACAACAAAGCTGTACAACTCCTTTCATACTTGGTTCATACTTAAGACCCAAATTTTTAACCACTAAATTTGGCATAATAATGTTTCTAGCTCTGCTATCAACCATGCAATTATGAACTAATCAGTCTCCAATAATTAACGAAAGGTAGAAAGGGGGAAGCTTAACCAACTTTTACCTCTTTAATTTTTGTTTTCACTTTAGAAACTTGTTTTGTTGAACCTTTTACTTTGCTGCTCTGCAATTTCCATCACCATGTTGGTTGTGTTTTCTACATGGCCAACCTAATTTGATTGTAATTTCAGACTTACAAGCTCTTGGACCAGCCAATAATTTTTCGCTGTAATAAACAACATATCTCATATGATCATAGTGATGTTATACTTCTTCATATGATCAATAATATAGACAAGCATGGATATTTTCCTAGATTTATTAATATCTACAACACATTCAACCCTTTTCTTGGGCTCCCATTTTACTATTTTACAACCACATGATTAGATGTTTCAAAATTTACCAATGTTACATCTCATTGTTACTATTGTTCTTGTGCCAAAATTTGATCTACGTGTTCTGCAAGAAGTACAAATTTCACAATAAATGGTTAAATTCCTCATCCTGGGTCATTCGTGGCATATAAAACCCCTGTGGTACCATTTATAAGGTTGTATTTGACTCGTAAGGCTACATATTATAATCTTTCACCATATTTTTTTACATGGGAACCAAATCTCTTGAAGTTGTTGGGGCATTAGGATCAACTATTGTAAGTAATTTAGTTATTATAAGGGCTGGTTGTGATTGATATGGTCTATAACCTTGAGCAGGAGGTATATAATTATTAAAATTCTAAAAAGGTGGCTGATATGGTCTACTTGCTTGATCTTAATTCCTTTCCTATTACACAATTTTTTTTCCATAGTTTAAACAATTCCCCTTAAGTCATCTATTTCACTAGGATGAACTATATGAGTTGATTGTGGTTTTTTAGTTGGTGGAATAAGAGCTAACTCAACAAAAATGGGTATAGACGGTCTAGGTGCCAACTTTCAAGCTTGTATAAGATTGTTTTTCAACTCTTATTGAAATTTCAAAGGATGCGGGAAGTGTAGTTCCTCATATGGATTCAATCATGAAAAGAATGTCATTATTAATTTTACGTAAATAATATAGAAAACCTTTCTTAGGTATAGGCTTAACTGTTAGTGGAATCATATCCCAAGTCATGGTTAATCTCAAATCAAAATTGGTCATGAACTCTTGAGTTGCACGTTTGATTGTACAAAGTTTCTCGGTACAGGTTAAATGTTAAGATTTGTCATCAAATTGCTTGCAAAACGCTGTAACTAATTGGTTCAACGTTTTTAATTGATCCTAAGGTCAGGTTCGTATAGATTTGAATGAATTTTCCTTTAAATGAAACAACTAACAACCTCAGAGATATGTCTTAATTAATAATATTATGCAAAGATAAAAGGGCTACAACATCTCTAATGTGTTCAATAGTGGTAAAAAAAATTTTCCACCTGTGAAATATGGAAGACTGTTTAAGGAAGCAACAGGTCTATCATGATTGAAAACAATATATAAGGGGATATCATTAGCAAAGAGTACAAATGGCTCAACTCTAGCTGTGGAAGTCATTAGAAAGATAGGGATATGGATGAGAAAATTCAGATTTGGGGAATAAGGATTAGAAATATTGGGCATGTTATATGGTGTAGTATTTCCAACCCTTCTTTTCCAAGTTGAATTTAGAGGTAATTGAATAAAAGTAGGGGGAATACATCTTATTGATGCTATGGTTCTAATCACGGATATATATCATACAAAAAAAATAATATAGATCCTTCAAGCAATAGCCAATCTTCAACAAAAAAGAAGAGATTTGACTTAATCTTCATTTAAAACTATTATGGCATCAAGTTGTTGATATTAATTGAGTGGTTCTCACGAAACTTTAGCTCTTAAATCTTCATTTGTATCATGTTGAATGTTAATAATTGCTAAAACTTGTTGCTAATATTGATCAATTAAATCTTTAGAAACAACAATATAAGAACATCATCTTTAACTGCATATTGCAAATAGCTCAAAAATCTAGTTCTTTGTCTTACAGGTAATGCCAAAAAAAAAAATTATCAGTCCCAAGTACACCTTTCGCTCAATGAGAAATCCAACTTCTAACTTCGGCCAGTATACCATGGGATATCCTCCAAGTTGTGGGCATCTTGAACGAAGGAGAACCTCCAGAGAGGGTAGGATCCCTTTGATGGATCACTAAATTTTTCATTCTAACTGAGTTCAAGGTTAGAAGGAATGTTAAAATAAAGCATGTAAAGGTGATACACAAAAAAAATATGTGAGACTTAGCTTATATAAAACACTTGATGAATGATGCAAAAGATGAAGACTTCACTTTAAAACTTTGTTTAACAAATTTTTCACTCACAAAGGCACCTAAATACACTTATGTGATTACGAAAATAGTTGACACAAGATAATACAGGTGTTGTGAAATTGTGATGTGCAAAGAAATTAATACGATCACTATTGCATACTTTGAACCTACTTTGACAAACTACAAAAATCTAAGGTTAAAGGAGTAAATCAGTCTTTTTATTCATCAAGGAGTCAAAATAAAATCATGTAACATACTTCTATAATAATAATCCCCCTTCTAGTGCTTGTGAAAGCATAAAATATATAGCAAAAAGGTTCAATCTAGACGCTAAAAAAATAGCACATGCTAATAATAGCCCTTCATGCCTAAAAAGCTCCTCCTCATGGAGCTCAAGCCTTCCCAAAATACTTTTTTTTTTCAATACAAAAAGATGCTAGAAATTCTAAGTCAACTCCCACTTTAATCAAACTGTTGTTGACTGGTCAAAAATACAAAAACTTATCTCATCTTGTCTTAATCTGGGAAAGGGTATTTTTAGCTTCTTGTGCAAATGAAATTTTTGATAATCATGGGAAAACTAGTTATATATATACTCAAGTAAATTATTGTCTATTGTTCATTACATGCATTCATGTAAAAGGTTAAATTATTACCTTAGACCATGTAGAAGAGGTAAAAATATTTAATCATTTGGCTTCCCCTTTTTAATACAATAATTCAAAGATTACCCTCATGGAATAATCATATGCCATTGATTTATTCGACAAATAATACTCAAATGCAAATAGTTATGAATATCTATGGCCTTTTGCTAAATCAAAACACAACCCATTATTGTATTTAACCATAGTTATCGCTTGCTCATCTGCTGGGAGAAAATATGGTTAAAACCCTAATATCATTTTCATTCTTGCACTCTTAATCTTAGAAGTTTCGAGAGGATATTGCAGAACTTGGGGTTTGGCCACCCTTTTTGAGAAAAAATGAGCTATCTCCTCTATTGTTTTTAACATTTTCACCATAATTGTGTGCTTATTTGTTAATATTGTGTGATTTGGCTTGGTCTTTCTCCTTTCCTCAGAAAATGGAGTTTCCTTTTTTTGATCTTGGTGCTTCTGAAATTATTTTATGACTGCAATGAAATGGTAACTTTTTTTCATATTCTATTTAGTGTCGGTTCTCATTGTATGTTGTCATTTATTTTCCCTTTTCAATCTGGGTTGAACTCTTGATGTTGAAACTTTAAACCCTGCTAGAATTTTGACCTTGTGCTTTGTATTTTAATGAATTTTATTAGTGGGAAGAACCTGTAGACATTTTTCACACCCCGTACGAAAAAGGTCAACTCAAAATTTTTATGTTTCTTAGAATGGTCGAGTTAGATGTTGGATTATGTTTTGTACAACCATCTCGGAGGAGGATATAGTTTTAAATTGTTTGGTTTTGGAGAGTCTTAAAGTCACAAATCAAAACTATAACTCAGGTGCAATTATAGAATGCTATGCCTCATAGATGCGGACATTCTATTTGTTACCCTCATTAGAACTATGTAACAGCCATAAACGACCATTGCAATGCCCTGAAGATGGCAAGAAAGGAGGCATGTATCAAACATAATGTGATGAAACTACCAACAAATTACAGGTTTAAAGCATGGAAAGGTGCAATGTTACAATTAGTTTGCATTTTCAATTAGCATCAAAAAAATTACACTTGATTTAAATATTTTTCTATTGTTAAGTGAATTATTAAAGTGTTCATAGTTTTATAAGTTCATTTATTACCCATACAAATGAATAAATTATAGAAAATAAATAGCATACATCTCATTATATGAAAATAGTTCCTTTACTCATGAAGAATAAAGATACATTGAACCCACACAAGCCATGGGAATTACTCTGAAAGCATGTGCATGTAATGAAAGTACATATATGTAAAGTTGTGAAAAAAGAAAGGAAGGAATCCATCATTTCCTAGGATTTAGTAAGTCTGGTTTGAGTTGATTGTTCTCGTTGTTCTTTCTTCTCCACTTTTTCGAATTGCTTTCGTTCTACCTGAAAAGGGGAAGTGAATGATTATCAAGCTATAAATTTCACACTTTTTGTATTCACATCTTTAAGCAGATGTATTTTCAAAAAATGAACTTGAAATCAATACAGAATGAATGAATAAGCATTTAGAAAATATAAAACTTAGAATTAGTGGTAAAAAAAGGACCTAAGAATACTAAGACAAGATACAATTATAATGATTAAAAGGAAGTTAAAAGCTTCATAATACAATGTTACAAGTACATTTCCAAGCCATGTTGCTCAGGGTATCATAGCCATTAGACTGGAGCATATTAATCAATACAAAAGGTATAGTCATATTGATACAAGTTGAAATTTATCATAATAAGGTTACATATTCATAAATAGAACAACTTATGATGAAAAGAACATTGCTTTAGTTCATTTCTGCTCCCAAATGACTATGGAATTACAACTATTATTTTGAGATGAAATATATCAACAATAAGAAGAAACAAATTTCATACAAAAACTCATCACAGAAGGTTGAATCAAATATAGAGTCCCATCATTCCTCATGGAGCAATCAAGTATGTTGTGGTTGTTTTGGCATAAGCATGTGAGTACAGATTCTAAAAACATCAAAATGTAGGCCTCAAGTATCAAGTATGTATTTTGAATAGAAATGTGGCCATTCAGGAGCCACAAACTTCCAAAAGATAGATTGCATGTATCTTCTAGATCAGACTAACCTGGATATAGAAGTAAATAAATTACCCACATCTTATGGAGTGATAAACTACATGAAGCCATTCAATTGAAATAATGTTAGGACAACCTTTATCATCAAATGAATGCCATAAATAATACAATAGTTTTAACAAATATCAGTTTGCATGCATGGTTAGTATTCAAATGTCAAAACAACTATTCAATCAAATCCAATCATGGCATGTACAGTTGAGCTCTATCCACAATAAGTTGTAAAGAATGAAAATCCTCATATATTCCACAACGAATGTATGTACAACGAGATAGGTAACAAAAGAACTCCTTTTATGAAAATTCAACCCAGCTCAAGATACAAGCATCAAGTGATTAAAGTTCAGACCAGTGCTATTAATACTTAAGACTGTCACAATTTTACAGCATTGTAGAACATCCAACATTTCAGAAAAAAAAGTATAGTTGACATAAGAGATCATCATTTTACAATCTTGCATTGAAGGATGGGGTATGAGGTAGTACAAGGAGAATCTGTAGTATGCTCATATAGAAAAGTCACAGTGGTGTGTCTAAGGCATTATTAAAGCTTAAAAAAACTGTAGTCTTGTTTTAAGATACAACCACAACCAATGACACAGAAACTTGTATGCACAATTTATAAAAATTCCAAAAAAGCTTTGACAGATTCGGTTAACCACGCTCATGATCTAACCATATGATAAATCAAAAATGAAAGCTACAAATAGTTTGAGGAAAAGGAAAGTATTACAAATTAAAATGTTTATAGTTCACAGATATAATTGCATGCCTCAGGTTTATTTGTAAAAATTTTTAATCAACTTTCAATCTTTAAGTGCTCCAGGTAGTTAAATGCTCATAAAAGTTTTGAGTGTAACATGCAGAAATGAAGAGATGAACTACAAAGCCAGGGAAAATCCAAGAGTAACATCCATGTAATTCCAAAGTGGTTCAAGCATCGAGTCATAACCAGAGCTAGTTTTCATTAATGGAGATCACTTATTCCATTGTGGTCAGTATAAGGAATAATATAGGAAAAACCGGATATCAAATCTTGACGAAGGAACAATTGCCATACAATTTTCCACCTCCAAAAATCACAAACTTAAACAGCTGGATGTTACGGAGCCAATACCATGATTAATCAAAGCAACCCAGAAATGCCCAAAATACAGCATGGAAAAAGGGTTTGAGTTATTTTACCCAACAGTTATAAATGGCAGATCTACAATGCAGAGCTAGAAAACATTGAAATCCTTATACCAACTTTAAAAGGAAAAGTCGAGCTTCTTTCAATAACACAATAACAAAGCTCCGTCAATTTCAAGACTAGAAAATGAAACAGATATTTGCAAGTTTATGTTTCTAATAATGTTGAATCATATCCATGAAAAAAAACCACGAACCAGCTTAAAAATACAACATTTTCGACTTAATGGGTAAACACCAATACAACATAAAAGATAGCTTAATCTTATAAATAGGATTGGCGATACAAAAGAAGCAGTATCAAATTTATTAATGTTGCACATTTTTAGCTAAAAACAAACCCAGATGATGTCGTGGGTTGAAAGGGCTCAATATTTTTCAAAGCAGCAAAAGTACCCAAAAATCAAACGCTTGAAATCTTCAACTAGTAACCAAAAAATGAAGATTTACAACTCAATTAAATATTTCTAGGTCGAACCAGAGATATACCTTCAAACTAGCAGCTCATACAAGGTAAATCAAAGCTTCAGAGCAACAAAGATGATTTTTTACATCTAATTTAACTTCTATCCAAAAATGGCCACAAAATAATGTTAAAATGGTAGCAACGACCACAACTAATAGATCAGAAAATAAATTGAAGGAACTAAGTAAAACACAATTACCCACAATACGAAAATTTCCAAATATGGAGTTACAATTGAAAAGTGATGGTCGTTTAGGGCACAAAGAAGCGTACCCACCAATATAAAAACCTGGTAATACAAAATCATGCCGTGGATAAACAAAGAACTCACCACCATGACCAGTATTTGAATGAACCAGAATAGAGAACTAAATGGAAACCCTCGAGTTACCATCTTCAAGAAGAGAAATAAAAGATTAAAATCACGTCCGCCATGACAAGAAGGAGGTATAGATTTTATGCAGATATAAAAAAATGAACATCTTGTCTAAACCAGAAAATCACTTAACCATTTCACAATGCTCATCAAATGAGTCCTGGGTTGAGCCTTGTTTCTTCATCTTAAGCTAAATCAATTCAGCAAAAGGATTAATATAAAGCTCCAACCTTGCAAACCATCATCACAGAGAAATAAACACATTAAGAGATAAATCTGAAACAAATATACTTGTCCTCAACAAGCTCTAAGAAGAGAAAGCACAAAAACCATTCACAAAGTGAAAAATAGTTAGACGTGCTAAAAATCATGGCCGCTAGAAGAAAAGAAGCTTCGATGAATCACCATGTACATCTTGTAAAAAAAATGAGCTCAAAAGATCAAAATCTTTGCCTCAGAAAAAAATTTAAACAGGGTTTCACCATGCCTCAAGAAGGCTCAATCAAGAATGCAAAAAAATTATTAGGGTTTTGAGCTTTTTGCCATAGAACTCATTGAGCTAGCCATTAACTCAACCGGAGTTCAAAAACATGCACGTGTCAAATATACAGAAACGCTAATCATGATCATGATTTCAAACTACACCGACAATACGCATGGGTCGAGTGTCTTAATAATGGACATTCTTGCAAATTAAATGATTGGTGATTTAACCCTTTTACATTATATTATTAATTCAAAAGTGCCCAAGTTTTTCAACTTATATTATTGTTTCAACCTTGTGCTATGGTTGAAGTCAAAATGGGTCCAAAATAATAATTGATACCACCGAATGTTTTAAAGCAAACACTATTATGGTATATTATTAAACCAAAGTAAGGGCCTTGAAGCCATTGCCATTGACCACCCTTTGCATGGATAGAAGCAATATTGCTTTATACATGGATAAGTGGCCTCTATAGCTAGAAGACAAAACATCATAATCAGCATGTGGATAGTGACGAAAATCACAAAACAAATCTTACACAGATGTCAACATCAGAGCTTGTAGATGGTCCCCACAATAGGTGAAATACATAGGTGAATATTTTACAAAATATCGCAAAGAAAATAAATTTTTTTTCTCCTACAGGGAGTTTAATTTTTTGCATGTATATTAAAGGGGAGAATTAAAAAATTCCTACAATATCATTGTAAGTGTATTACGTTACAAGTGTCACATCAACCATTAAAAGACAAATATTTCATTCACATTGGAGGAGACTTACACAATAAGAAAGGGATATTATTAGCCAAATTATTCATCCTACTTTATTGAAAATAGACTAGTCAACTGTAGTTTGACTAAAATGTAAATTTTTAACTCAGGATTTTAATTGTCTCCTTGTAATTAACATGCTTATTTTTATCTCTTTTATTATTTATGATAAAAGGATAAAATTAGGATGCATGGGTGAGTTAAAGTTTTAGTCTAATTTTAGGCTGGGTTGGGTGAAAATAATTATTATATATTATGTGCAATTGCAAGGCGCAAAGGAGTGCTGAAGGAAATTTTGTCAGTTTTTTCCATTGAATTAGAATGGATTTCTAACTTTCCAATTATTTGCAGTGGTGTGTATATCTCCTTAATTCTTGTGAATGATAAATTCCCTGATTAATCACCTTACCTTTCTGAAAATATAGTAATTTTTACATAATATTAGTGTGCATTTTTATCTTATTGTATTTTTGTGACTCAATCCCTCAATACACAAGTGTTTTTGTTTAATATTCTGCTAAAAACTATTGGTTTGTGCATCTAAAATTCATTCTCAAATTGATTATGCATATACTCAATCAAAGCCCCCAACATGTTTGGTGTATTACCCCCATTTCACAATTCGTTTATAGTCATATTTTTACCCTCAATACCCCCTAAAAATTAGCTTAGGATACATAAAACATGAACCAACCTTAATACTTGAGACTCACCTCAATAATAGGTATATCCACATATTAGAGTTGTTTCCATTATATTTATGAAAGAGAGAGATCCAGAGTAAGGGTAAAACCTCTGCAGTCATATCTCAATAGGGTGCACTTTCGAGAAATAAAATAACACTGCCCTAGATCCATATATTGAATTACATTTTTTATGTATATTTCATAGATCTTAAATTCAACTCAGATTTCCTTTGTGGTTAGTTTTGTTCTATGATATTGCATTTGGAATCTGTATTTTATTTAGAGCTAGAGATCACCATTCTCCTTTTCATTGTTGGTCATCATAAGAAGGTAAGCTCTATGATTTCCATGATTGGTCATCATATTCATCATAGTTTTTATGTTCTTCTTCTCACATGGATCTATGATGTACTCCTAACTTTTAAACCCATATTTCTCTTATATCTCTACTTTTGGAGATTCTGTTTTTTGACAATTTTTACACTCATGCAACAATGGGAAACTTGAAACTTCATTTTCGATGGAAGGTATTGATGAAATGGACCTAACTAGAAGGAATCATACGGTTTTATTGTTTTTTTTCAGTCAGAACAATTGTTTAAAAACATGTAATCTGTAGCTATGTGTGTTGTTACAAAATGTAACACCTCACATAGACTTCCATTCCATGTTCATCTTCAGAAAGGAAACATATAAGCCCCAAAGGACTAATGCATTGCCTTGATGAAGGAAAGAATCACAATTTTAGGTGAAATGTTATATTTAGGAACAACAAATAGAGTTATAGTTACGTGAATGAGAATTCATTATTAAGCTATAGGTATCTCAAAAATCATTATTTATGCATAGTTAAATACATTTAATTATGTGATTGAGTTTTTTATTTCATTATATAATCAATACAAATCATAAAAGTTGAATTCAGAAAGAAATGGAGAACTCGGTTATAGAAATTAATTTCTGGGAATATTAACATAGTGTAAACATTATATTATGAGTTGTTGAGAAACAACTCATAATTACTTGGTATTATATGTGAAGTTGTTTTAAACAACTTCATGTATATAGTTTTTTTTTTTTAACTACTCCTACATTATAGGATGTAGTTTTAGCTATTTGCTTGGCTATATATTAGCCATGTATTGTGTACGAAATCATGATGAAGACTAATATATTATTTTATTTTTTTACTATGATCCAAATATGTCATTTGGTACCAAAGCAGGTATTCAACCCTAAAAATAGATTTTTTGTGATTGAGCAAGAGTCTTAATTTTTCTATCTCCAAAATAGATCGTAACTTTCATTTCATGATCTAGGTCTCTAAGATTTATAATGGGTTTCAAGGGTTGTTTCTGTGCAAAATACTGTCAAAATTTCATCTAAACTCACATCCTGGATCTAGAGAAAATTAGAAAATGTGATAGGGATTTTTTTGTTGAATTTTCTCCTTATGGCCTGTTATGAAATTCAATTCTGGGTCAGTCTAGTTTGATCTTAAGTAGAACATGCAGCCTGTATTGTAGCAGTTCATGCAGAAGGTAGAGGTTTCTTCTACGTGGAAATTACAGGCTCATATCTAAGTAGCTTCCCATACAAAAGGTAGAGGTGTCAGGTAGAAGGATTTGTTTTGCTACAACAAAATAGCTAAATCTCCCATGTAGACAACAAGTTCAAATATATACGCAGCTTCCCCTCCACATGGTATTTGGACTCTTGTGAGGTGGTCAGTATGCATTGAATATTGGCTTGTTATTCCTCTCTGACTTGTGGTATAATATTTTTCTCCTATTTTTTATTATTATGCTCTTCTCTATGTGCCTGGACATCTCTATCACTTGTGAGTTCTAGAATTATTAGATGTAAAACATTATTTGGTCATTGTATTAAAAAAATTAATCTGTAATCACTTTTTTAATTTCATGTTTGTCAAAAATTGTATTGACATTTATCTATTGAGTCCGTGTAATCTGCACTTTTTCATTGTGTGTTTGTAAGAGATTGCATTTTCGGTTGAAACTGACACTCATTAAATTGTGGGAAATTTTTATTTTAAATGGAGAAATTGAGACTCATTGAGAACTTCAAAGGATGATATTTTCATACATGGAGAATCCAGATGCAGTTGACCTTGATTGACAAGGATTTGTGGGATGTTGTTAAACCAAATGTGACAACACCAACAAATGCAACAAATCTCACAAAATGGAATATAAAGGATCAAAAGGCCTTGGGAACTATTGGTCTCGGTTTTTGAAAAGCCTATCTACACAATGTAGACTTCACAAAGTCGGAAAAGGAAATTTGGGAGTCGTTAAATAAAGTGTATGGATCTGAAGTAGATAGTACTAAGACAACTCTTAAGCAGAGACTTTATGGGTAAAATATGGATGAAAGTGTAAAAATGGCAGAACACATCAGCAAGTTCTGCTCTCTTCTCAATCAACTTGCGGGTATTAATGAGAAGGTAAATGATGATGATGCCAAAGCAATTCTTTTGAATAGTTTTCCTAAAAAAATGTCTCATATGGTTTTTAGTTTGAGCAAGATTAAAATTGGTTTAGAAGGATTAGTTTCTACTCTTCTTGTGAAGGCATTTCAATCAAATGTGCTCCAATCAATGATATGTTTATTACTATATGAAATGATACAGACATCATGCCTTTATATAGGCCGTAGTGAGAGTAGAGGGAGGAACAGATCCGAGGAAAAGTTATATAACTGTTCACTAACATTCACTAATCACTAACAACTAACAATGTATTAATTAATCTAACATTCTCCCCCTTAATACATTTCTCTTACAAATGTACCCCCTAAACAAATCAAACTTCACCTTGCCAAGAGGCTTGGTGAGAATATCTGCAACCTAAAAATCAGTAGGGCAGTACTGGAGCTGAATTTGGTGGTTCAAGACCTATTCACGAATGGTAATGAAATTCGACCTCAATATGCTTTGTTCGTTCATAGGAAAACAGGATTCTTCACAAGCTTCAACACACCTTGATTGTCGCAGTGAATGATGGGAGGTTTCTCTTCAGGAATCCCTATATCTGCCAGAATGCGACATAACCAAATTGCTTCGCACACATCTCCTCGTGTAGCGCGATATTCAGCCTCAGTGGATGAGAGAGCAACAACAGTTTGCTTTTTACTGATCCATGAGATAGGTTCAGATCCGAGATGAAAAACATATCTTGAAGTGGATTTCCTGTCATCAACGGATCCTGCATAGTCTGAGTCTGTATATCCCTGTAAGAAGAACTGAGTGTTCTTCTGATACTCTAGACCAAAGTCAACTGTACCTCAAACATATCTCAACACATGCTTTGTTTCTATCCAATGACATTTCTTTGGCTCCTGCATAAATCTAGCGAGATAGCTCACTGCAAAGCAAAGATCTGGTCCAGTATAAGTCAAGTAAATGAGACTCCCCACAAGCTGCCTGTAGTGAGTGCCATCTACCTGTGGTGAATCCTAGAATCTAGATAGTTGCAAACAATTTTCCATAGGTGTGGACATTGGTTTACAATCTGACATCCCATACTTTTCTAGGAGTGTCTTGGCATATTTCATCTGGGAGACGAAGATATGATTCTTCTTCTGCCATATCTCTAAGCCAAGACAATATTGAAGTAGCCCCAAATCAGTCATGTCGAATGATTTCTTCAGATCATTCTTTACATCATCTACAAGATTGTCAGAACTTCCTGTGATCACAAGATCATCTACGTACAAAACCAAAATGACAATCTCTGTTCCTACCTTCTTGATATGACAAATTTGTATATGAGGGGCCACGAGTGAATCCATGCTACAATAGGTGATCATCAATTTTTATATACCATGCCCTAGGTGCTTGTTTGAGTCCATAAAGAGACTTTATCAGATGACATACCTTGTGTGGTTGATGCTCGTCTACAAACCCTTCAGGTTGGGCCATGTACACTTCTTCTTGTAGATCACCGTTTAGAAAAGCACTCTTGACATCCATCTGCTGAAGTTTCCATCTATTTTGTGCTTCCAGTGCACATACAACTCTGATGGTTTTGATCTTCGCAGTGGGTGCAAAGGGTCTCGTCATAGTCAATTCCTTCTTGCTGAGCATAACCCTTTGCAACAAGTCGTGCTTTGTGTTTGTCGATTGAACCATCTGCCTTATATTTTGTTTTGAAAATCCATTTGTAGCCAATGGATTTCTTACCTAGAGGAAGATCGACAAGTTCCCATGTCTGATTCTGAATCAAGGAATCATATTCAGCATGCATAGCCTGTTTCCACTATGGTTGGTCTAATGCCTCACGAACAGTGTCAGGTTCGGTGCTCTCAACAACTGAACTCATGAGTGCAAAATTTACCTCATGTCTAGCTTGACTTCGTGTTCTAACTCCCGTAGAAGTACCAAGAAGTGAGTTCAGGTGAGCATCCCTGATAGTACTCTGGACCCATTTCAGACGTTGGTGCTGCTGATGTGAAGATTGTGTTTTCCAATGTGCCAAGATCAACGAACAAGTCTCCACTCAGCTCTTCCTCTCTGAGAAGAATCATCTTGCTCATCATCTGGATGTGTGAGCAATCTATGTGACGAGGTTGGTACTGGATCTCCATTGTGTGGCAGGGAGTCAAAGGATGACTCATCACATACCACATCTCAACTCTCGTAGATCTTCTTCGTCTTCAGGATCCATGAGACAATATGCCTTTGAGGTAGTACTATACCCCAAGAA
The DNA here is from genome assembly GCA_019776745.2 of Taxus chinensis. Lineage (NCBI taxonomy): Eukaryota > Viridiplantae > Streptophyta > Pinopsida > Cupressales > Taxaceae > Taxus > Taxus chinensis. Next base: position 765,687,744 of record CM034151.1, on the reverse strand, counting down.
AAGACATGGCAGTGGTCTTTGGATCGATCTTCTTCCTTCTTTTATCTAGAACATACATATATGCAGTATAACCAAAAACTCTCAAATGATGAATAGAAGGTTTACGACCAGTCCATACCTCTTCCGGTGTCTTGTTCTGCAAGATCTTCGTGGGTGCCTAGTTGAGTAGATACACTGCTGTCTGGACTGCTTCTGCCCAAAATTAATCCTCCAACTTGGCAGTCGAGAGCATACAACGAGCCATCTCCATGATAGTCCTATTGTGGCGCTTGGAAATCCCATTCTGTTGGGGTGTGTAGGGAGCAATCAAATGTTGTTGAATGTCATGCTGCTTGAGGTATGCTAAGAACTTCTTTGACACAAATTCCCCCCCTCGATTTGAGCGGAGGAGAAGAAGAGGCTTCCCAGACTGCCTGGTGGCTTGCTGGTAGAAGGTCTGGAAATTTGCAAGTGCCTCACTCTTCTTCCGAAGGAAATATACCCACATTTTCCATGAGTAATCATCAATGATGAGCTGAAAGTACGCAAAACCTTGGAAGCTAGTTGGCAGGGGTCTGCACAGATCGGTGTGTGAACGATCTAAAGATGCTCTATAGAATGATAAGAGCTCTTTTTGAATGGACCTCTATGTTGTTTTCCCGCAAGACATCCTGAGCAAACAGGTAAGGAATGGGAGAGTGGAGGAAGCCCTCTTACCATTTCCTTCGCACTGAGTTGATGTAGAGCCCCGACAGAAAGATGACCATATCGAAAAGTGCCAAAGTGCAGTGGACTCTGCCATTGATGCAGAGACAGCAATGCTAGATGAAGTGACTGCATCCAGTGCAAATAGACATCCCTTCAGAAATGCTTGAGCAATGACTAACTCTCCCTGGGAAATGATGCAGGACTTGACCCCTTTTTCAACAAAGAATTCAACTTGCATTCTATGGTTAAGAAGTTGACTTACAGACAAAAGATTTGAATTCAAACCTGGAACATATAGCACCTTTGTGAGTGTACATCTTCGTGTTCCAAGAGGAATGATGACATCACCAATCCCTGCTGCAATATACTCTTGATTGTCTGCAATGCTGATCCGATCTCTAGTGGGCCAGTCACTCAGAGTATGGAACAACTTCTTGTTGCCAGTCATGTGTTTACTGGCACCTGAATCAATCAACCAGACATCTTCTGATGGCTGTGAAGTCTGTGAGAATAGAACAATGTCAGAATGAGTCGTATCTGGTACCTCTTCATCGGAGGTGGCATCCTGCTGAGCAGCAATGTGGCCCTTCTACCTCTGATTATGAGCATGCCATCGGGATTTCTTGGAATATCCTCAGCCAGAAGTGCTCTCTTCACCAGAATTTCCATACTTGTGACCGTTATAATAACAGTTCACAGTCATGTGTGTATCCGTGGAGCAAATGTGGCACCACTGATCCACCTTGTGATTATGATGCTTCTAGGGTGGCCGCTGTGAAGATGGCTGCTGAGCATGTTACTTCTGATTCTGGGGCTCAGATTGCCCTTTCCGAGGCTTATGTTTTTGCCTCATGATGAGAGCCTTGTCTTCGAAGGCTTCTTGTACATTTTGCATGGCTTCTTCCTCCTGGAGATAATTCACCAGGGTTGCAAAACTCACCTCCTGTTGAGTGATTGTCAACGTGGTGATCAATGTCTGAAACTGGGAAGGAAGAGCTCGCAGGGTGAGCGGGACTAGCAACTTGTCATCGACTGGTTCACCAAGTGCAGAGAGTTTTGCACGTAACTCAGCTACACGCCGCAAGAAGGCTTCTACTGATTCGCCATCATGCATACTCATCATATAAAGCTTTGTCTGAAGTTGCAACTTTGTCGTCAGATTGTTAGCTTCGTAGATGGTACACAATGTGCTCCATGCCTGAGAAGAAGTGGTTGCTTCCCGAATGTATGGCTACACCTCATCAGAAAGATTCAGGGTGATGAGCATTAGCGCTTTCGCATCAACCTTTTCATATTTTTCCAACAGAGACAATCCCCGAAAGATCTTCGAATTGAAGAATCGTCCGTATTTTGGTTTTCCATGCGGTAAAATTTTTCCCTTTCAAGAGTTGGGCATCGGATAGCAATATTTTTGGAGCAAACATTTTCAAAAACTCAAAAATGTATTTTATTTATTTCTTTATTTTCAGAAATGGCTACAATGCTTACTGAAGGAATCTGTCCTGAAGATGGGCTCTATAGGCTCATGCAGTGAGACTCCGATGCTTCTATGGGCATTCTATTTCACATTCATCATCTGCATCATAACCACGTTCAATTTCTACACGAATCCACCGTGCTTGACATCGAACGTCGAACCAAAAGTATTCCAACAGTCCTCGGTGCACAATCTCGTCAAAGAGAATGTTCCCAGTGTTGTGTAGCTCATTGACCAAGGCAAAGAATAACCCAGTGGTGTCTTCATTGTCATTCAATGCCCAAATATTTGGTGCATTGCTCGTTGTGCTTTGTACATCGGAAATTTGCGACATACGTGCACACACTATTTTGCAATTTGTAGGCTTTCTTCACTTGCACAGTTTTAATGGAGCAAAGAAGAACAAAAAAGTCACTGAGGGCTCCTTGAGGGCTCATACCACACACAATTTTTCTCTTCTTCTTGTCTTCCACTCAGCAAAGAACTCCACGCATAGGCAGAGGATGTCTTCACGCACTCTGTTCCTCCACACGCATGTTCTTCTTCAGTCTCCATGCTCCAAGGACAACACACAACACTCTGGACATTGAATCCTGGTGAGACCTCCATGCACAGTCCTGCTGCTCTTCTCCACGCATAGCAAAGAACACGGACAAGCACTCTAGACTTTGAATCCCGGCGAGACCTCCACACGCAGTCCTGTTGCTCTTCCTCCTTCCACGCAGGCAGAGGACGAACCAACAATACCAATGAAGGCGCACAGGTTCACTGGTTTACACAGATATCATGTTCTTGCTGCTCCTTCATGCGGGAACCATGCACAGCACGCAAACACAGATAGGAACCATGCACAGCACGCAAACTCGCAGGCAGAGTTCACGCACAGGTTCTTATTCTTCACTCACAGCAAGCAAAGATCTTTCACGCTCAGCAGCTCCTCCAACTGTCCCTCCACGGCCACAGATTCCTCGCATGGTTCCTTGGTCGCCTCTCCACATGTTTCTGAGAGTCAAACAAAAATGCCACGCAAAATGCATGCACGGTAGAAGGTTTCAGGCTCCTGCTCTCCTCCACTCCCACTCTGATACCAATGAAGGCGTTTCAATCAAATGTGCTCCAATCAATGATATGTTTATTGCTATATCAAATGATACAGACATCATGCCTTTATATAGGCCGTAGTGAGAGCAGAGGGATGAACAGATCCAAGGAACAATTATATAACTGTTCACTAACATTCACTAATCACTAACAACTGACAATGTATTAATTAATCTAACATCTTGATCAGAATGAACCTTTAGAACCAGAGGAAGAAGTCTTATATGTACACACTAAAGCTGGTACGTCATCAAAAAAGGGAAGGTATAATTCAAAGCACGTTCCTACAAAAGGAAAAATCAAATGTTATTATTGTAAAGAAGCAAGACATGTCATACTAAGTTGTAAGAAATGGGCACAAGATCTCCTTGATGATAAACTTGATCAAAAGGCTTATATTGTTGAAGAAGAAACTAACTAGGAATATTATACAACTGATGAAGAAATTTCTTGCCCTAACGATGAATATTATCTCTTCTAAAAGTAACCAAACTGGAGGTGGTAGGAAATGGAGGATGGAGGTGATCAACGCCTCTCATCAGTCACCAATGACGTCGTCGCGTATAGCACTGGTGGCATATTTCTATATTATTGAAGTTGCATGTTTATTTTATTTGGTGTGTAGAATAAAGACAAAAATTTTGTGTATGTTTTCTTGGTACATGCAATTATTCCTATATGCTCTCTTGAAGTGTTGTGATGTGTCATGGAAGGTGTCAGTCAGTGAAATAGTTGTATAGGAGGGCAGCTGGTGTCCAGAGGAGAGAAGTAGTATGCAGACCTAAAAATATACATAGGCATATTATTCTAGTTTCAACTACACTTCACCCCATGTTCACACTAAGGGGGTGAATGTTGGGAATATTAATATAGTGTAAACATTATACTATGAGTTGTTGAGAAACAACTCATAATTACTTGATATTATATGTGAAGTTGTTTTAAACAACTTCACGTATATAGCTTTTTGTTTGTAACTACTCCTACATTATAGGATGTAGTTTTAGCTATTTGCTTGGCTATATATTAGCCATGTATTGTGTATGAAAACATGATGAAGACTAATATATTATTTTATTATTTTATTATTATCCAAATCTATCATCAATGTTATTTATTCATGAATAAAGTTAGAGTTTCCCACACACACCGTAGGTTGTAACTTATATGTACTTGAAATAAAAGAAGCATATACTTAAAACTATAAGTAAATGGAGAGAGAAAAAAACCATCTTTTCCTGATTATATTGGTTCTCTCATACTCCTTATATTGCTTCATCTTCATCTGCTTCATCCTCATCTCCAGTTCCCAATAATAGATACCTATGGACATACAATACATACTATTAGAGCTCCAGGTTTTGTCTATATCCATGTTTTTGTAGTTTCAAGTAACTGAAACTTTTAATAAAGGCACATACAAGATACATGAAAGAAAGAATCAGAAATAACCTCTCATAGTATAGTTGAATCAAACGAAAGTACCAAAAATAATTCATAATAAGAATGTCATTTTTATAAAACATGAAAAATCAAACAGATGGAATTTCTTAATAAGCATACTTGAAATTGTAGACAATATAGAAATAATATACATATATTGTCATCCACTTAAAAGTTGAGGTACAGAAAGTACATTCACGCAAAAGAGGATCAAGGGTGAAAATTCAATTTAAGTAATACTACTCATACATTCACAATGAAAAAAAAGGAAAAGTGATGTAGTATTCTTAGTCAAATAGAATTGAACATAAATGACAACTGAAAGGAAGAATGAATGGTTACAAAGTTTTGATACAAGATCTACATTGTATCTGGTTCAGAAACAATGTACAATTGCAAGGTATCATACTAACAAAGTTAACCAATTTTAATAAATGATATGCAAAATACAATCTTTACAGTGATATATTATATTTCCTTCATCAAGTAATGGAAAAGCATAGTGAAAATCCATAGAGGGAGCCAAAGTATCTCTCGACAATTTTTGTACTTGTGCAAAAACAAACAACTCAATTTTTTTATGATGGATGGTATTGACGAAGTGAATCTAACTAAGGGAATACATTACAGTATTATCCTGTTTTCAGTTACAGAAATTGATGATTACATGTAATTTATAGCTATGTGTGCTATTACAAAATGTAACAAATCACATAGTCTACAATTCCATGTTTCTTTCAGCAAGAGAATACAAAAGCCCCTAAGAACAAATGTATTAGCTTGATGAAGGCTACAACTATACAGTAAGTGAAGTGTTAATTTTTGGAACAACAAACAGAGTTACAGATTACATTAATTGAGAGTTCATTATTAAAGTTACAGGTATTTTAAATTTATTTCCTTATTGATTAAATACATCCAATTATGTTATTGATTTGTTTAGTTCATTATACAATCCATACATAAAACTGATATGCAAAATGAAGTACACAACTCAGTTCCAAAATTTAATATTTTATTCATAAGTATTATCAATGTTTCCCACACAAGCTATGGGATGTAACTAAAAAAAAAATCATAACTACTGAATTATAAGGTACATCTGCATGAAAAGAAAACTAAACGATTATAAAAAAATGCATCACTGCCTTGGGTTTCTCTCATATTTTTTGCTCCACTTCCAGCTCTAGTTTTACTTCATCCTCATCCTCTCTATCTGATAGTAGGATTGTACTTGGAAAACAAAAAAGGAATATTGTTAGTCACGAGATCAATATTTTTATCCATTTTCTTGTACTATCTAATTTCATGCAAATAGATCCCCTTAAATCAGGAGGTATACTTTACAGGAATAAGATACAATAGAGAGTGAAATAGAATGGATAAGATAAGTATTCTACATCAAAACATATGATTCCCAGAATAATTTCAGAAAATAAATCTAAAAGAGGAAAACAATGGAACATGAGAGAGGTCAAAATCCTAATGTTTTCTAACTGGTTTATCTAAATATGTAGGTATAGGTAAGAAGAAGGAAATAAACACTAACTATTGTGTTTGCATATCAAAAGTATTACATTCTGCAAGTTGAACTTGAAAAGTGCATTTATTTCAATTTAGACTAAAGGATGAATATATAAAGATATAGCTTTACTAATCCATAAAATAAATACAGGTTTAGTGTTGTAGATTCTAACAAATGGAATGCATACAAAAAGTGAATATAATGATGATTTATCCAGCTTCATAGCTTCAATAGAATGCAAAATTGAATCATACTTTATAATAACTTATGGAAAAGGAAGGTTGTACATTGCATAAGACAAGGGTACATATCCAACATATCATCAAAATATGATATAAAGAAAAAGTACATGTGCTAAATTTCAGGAGTTAACAAGCTTCTAGATAGAATAACTCATTCATGTATATCACAATGATCAAAGTACACTAGGGAACATTCTTTTGAATAGAACCATCAAGTACAATTTTCCATGTGAAATAAAGTACACTTATGTAGTGCAGAAAAGAAGATTGTAGTCTCATACTATCCCTAGAGTTATTGTCTACAAGATAAAATCATCATTTCAGGTAATGATTGACACAAGAGGAGTATTCTTTAGGGACATAGTAATGAGAATGTACTAAAAACAATGAATAAGGGGTGAGTTCATTTTTTTTGGAAGAAGAAGTTTAAGAGCCCTTTCAGATAGTACAAAGATGATTCTACAAATTATTATTCATCACATTTATCCTGAATATGAAAGTACATCAAGGCATAAAAGAAACAATAATGCAACCGAAATGAGTAGCCATCTAGGATATATGTCATGAAAATCAGCTTGCAATAGTCCAAGTATCTACCTAGTTTGTAATAAATGAAATATAACTCAAATGAAGATTCATGGACCAAGTGGTTAACAAATCATTCACAAGCTTACCAAGTTACAAATCATTCATGAAAAGAAAAATGCTATGAAGATATAAAAATAAGTAACCATATGAAATTCATATTGGAAAGAGAACACGTATTCTATCAAGGAGGAACACTACATTTTGGAAGATTTCTCTTGTGAAACATATTCCAACTTGTAATAGAATTCAAAGCAACCCTTATATATTCTAAATCTGCATATATTTCAAACAAACTACCACAATTCTAGAGTTCATGTAGATTTACGAAGAAAATGTTATAGATATCCCATAAGATTACCAATACAATTTTTCATATCAAAACAACTAAAAAAATATTTAAAAATAATTCTAAGCCAAGATCTAAAGCCTTTTAGTTCAAACAAAGACAACGATGCAGTCTAGATCTACATTAGTATGATAGAGTCACTGATACTTAGTGTTTTTAATGACAAGGAATTATACCGGAAGAGAAAACTGAATCACTGATACTTATAGTTTTACTTAACAAGGAATTATACTGGAAGGTAAAATTTAAGCCACAATTGATCAAGTTTTGTATAAAAATTACAGTGTAATAGAGGAACAACCTGTGAAGCATATTTATTAGAATTTCCAAAAACATCAGAATGTGGGCCTCAAGTATCAAGTATGTAGTTCAAACAAGAAGAAGCACATTAGGACCCACAATTTCCAAAAATAGCCTTGACAAATTTGGTTAACCGTGTGTTAAATCAATAATGCTAGCTACAAATAGTTGCATCAAAGATAACAATTGAAGAATGAAATCTATAACAAGAAGCTTCCATCTTAGTAACTAACTAAAAGGGGTCAGCTAGCAGAAGAAAGTTCATTTCCAGACATTATTTTCAGTCTTTGAGATATAAATTTACAAAAGATCAATTTAGATTCTTTTCATTTTTAGTCATCCAGGCCACATAGGCTATTTTTAATTATAATGAAGTAATAGCAAGATCAAACCGATAAGCTACTGGAAATCATCTACAGTCATATTTGCAAGAATTACATTAAGTGTCAAAATAAAAGATTCATAGCCTAAGGCCTTTTAATTTATCAACATATTGCAATAATCTCTTACACATTTTAGATTTACAAAATGGCTCAAGAATGAAGAAATACATAGCCATAATAGCTCGTGAAAAGAGATACTAAACTCTCATGTTACAACTATGGAGGTTCTACTAAAAGAAGGTGTTCTTTCCTCAGATAAGAAATAGTGAAACCCCAATTCATACCATTAGTACTCATCCTGACACAAGGAGATTTATTATAAATAATGCTAAGCACACTTAGCCATATAAGTAACAAATCATATCTTCGAAATAATAAACTAAAGAAGAGCCTAGAACAACTTTAAGTAGCAGTAAAGGAAGAAAACCTAGTTAAGATCAAGAAAAATCAAGCCATGGCACAAAAACAAACAAACTCATTAAGAAACCAAATGGTTTTCAAGTGTCCAACACAAGTAGAAGATCCCATGAGTTGGGTATTCACCAAAACTTGAGGCACGGAAATAACTAGGTACAATACGCAGTGAATAAACCAAAATTAGAATTGCACACCTTATGGATGGATGTCATTATCAAATCTTTGAAAACCCTCTAGGTTGGCCAACGTTCATAAAAATGTCTCAAAGAAAATTAAGAGAAGTGCACAAAGCAAAATAGCTCAAAACCAAAAAACATGCTAACCCAGAACTCCAATAGCTTGACCAGAAGAAAAAATCACAAGACCCATATTTGGGTTGAAGTAATAATGCTTGGAAACTAGAAAAGGCTTGAAGAAATTAAAAAGTTATAACAATTTGTAGTGCTAGTAAAATAGAAAAATTACCATTTCCAATTGATTCACCTCAAAGGGATTGAGTAATGAGCTAAACCAAGACCACCAAGAAAGAAATATTTTTCAAGCTCACAGTATGATGGTCATACATAGAGGCTTGTTATGGTAAACAATACAAGATCATAAAAATAATAGAAGCTCACACATCTTAAAAAAACAATATCCACAACCACCTCCATCAAATGTGCTCAGAAATTGAAGAATAAAAATGGAAGAGAAAATTTTCATGTTCAGAGCTTCGTAAAGAATGACCAAAAGAGGAAATCTGAGCTCGAGCATGCAATAATTATGGCCTAAGAAAAAAATTGGAGGGTTTCACCCTCCAAAATAAGCATGCATACAAATGATCAAAATTGTATGTTAAAAATAAACTTTGCCAACTATCACACAGTGATCTAACTCAACCATTGATTAAAATATCAATGGTGTTAGATCAATCATATAAGAATCAACAATGTTAGATGATATACTGAGCCAACTACCAAGTGAAAATCAATAGTTCTATATCAGCAAGGGTTAAAGATCAAATGACCAAGACTCAAGCACAAAACAACAAAAAAGTGTAATCAATGCAACCCCAATCCCTTACAAAGATCAAGAGTTTAGTATGATCACAGTACAATGATCAACAATGCAAAATTAGCTTGCAACTAAAACCCAGCAACCACCCACATCTACCCAGATCAAGCCATACAAGGATCAATGGTAACCATTGGTTCACAGATGCCAATGAAATAAATGTAGAGTGTTAGCAAGGGAAAAATAAGGGTAAAACATCATGGTAAATGGGACCAACCCCATTTAAAGAAAATCATTGCATTGACCTTAGTTAAAGTTCTAAAACCATATGTCAAGAATAATCAAATACCGACAACCAATAACAATGTAATGATAATTCAAAAGGAGCATTGTAAATATAATATGACCATGAGCAAATCAAGAGGGGAACTTATCAAACATATGATATTTTGATCAAGTATATGCCAACCAAGTCAAGCTAAGACCACATGTTACCTCATATTTTCCAAAACCATCCTTAATTTCTTTAAAAGGTGGCCAATGCAAGAATAATATCAGTCAATTGTAGCATCAGAGTGCTCCCCATAGAGAGGAGGAGAGGAAATTTTACCATGCATGGTCAACATATAGATCTCATAAGTGGTCCCCACACATTGGATGAATTTTGCTAAGTGCTAAAATAAAAGACTTATTTTTCTCACACAGGGAGATGATTCTTGCATGTGCATCCAAAAGGAAGAATTAAAGAATGACAAGAATATCATTCAAAGAATAAAACACTAAGGCAAATGTTACATCAATTAGTTGAAGACAAGTTGCATGTATTCGAGAAGACTTTCTCATCAAGAAAAGCTTATTATTAGCCAAGTTATTCACCCCTTTTCATTTTATAAATATATTTTTCAATTGCAGTTTGACTGAGTTATTTTTGTACTCATGCCTTAGTAGCCTCATTGTAATTAGCATATTATTTTTATCCCTTTATTATTTACGATTAAAGAGTTTAAATAGAATGCATGGGTGAGTAAAAATCCTAGCCTATTTTTAGGGTAGATAAGATGAAAAAACTTGATATATATTGTGTGTAATTATAAGGCACAAAAGAGGACTTTTTGGACATAGGAGTGCTGAAGAAGATTTTTCTAGATTTTCCCTTTGAATGAAAATTTATTCTTCCATCTCCAATTATTTGCAGTGGCATGTATATCTTATTAATCCTTATGAATGTAAAGTTACCTGATTAATCATCTTATCTTGCTGCAATTTAGTAATTTTTGCATAATATTAATGTTCACGTTTTCTTGTTGTATTGTTATGACTCATTCCCTCAATACACCAAGTGTTCTTCCTTGTTATTTTGCTAAAATTTATTGGTTTGTGCATTAAAAATACGTTCTCAAATTTATTGTGCATACACTCAATCAAAGCCCTCAACAATTTTGGTGTATAATCTAAGTTTGCAATTCATTTACAATCATCTTTTTACCCATAAAACCCCTAAAAATTAGATTAGGATACATAAAATAGGAATCATCCTTGATATCGGAGACTCACCTCAATAAGAGGTATACCCACATACCTGAGGTGTTTACATTATATCTATGAAAGAGAGAGATCCAAAGCAAGCTTTGAACACCTACAGTCAACTCTCTACAAGGTCAAATTTAGAGATATAAATTTTTTTGGCATGCCCAGTGGGACTACTAATAAGATCTGTAATCAAATTACAACAATTTACAATAGACATACAACAAGAGAAAGTCACTTTTTGAGCAATAAGCTGCAAAACTTTAATATAAAGATCAAAATATTTATTTTGGTGACTCTGTACGGCTGATTTCAGACCAGTTTTGCAGCATGTTCCATGCCTAAAGTGACTACAAGATCATCAATAAGAGGAATTCCTTCTTAGTTTATTTCTTTACCTTAGAATTCTATAATAAGAAGAAGAGTTGGTAATACCTTACCTTATAAAAGGCCTCGTTTTAACAACCCTCCTAATCTTCCTTCACCACATATCAATATTTTTATTCAAATTCTTGTTATTCCAATGGCTATTCAAACACCTTGGAATTTTATTACCTTTACAATTGGAAGGCCCTTAGAAATCCTAGTTTATCATGATATTCACAATGCTTCCATGAAAATTTTACCTTCATTCACTAGTGAAAATTAGGTTACACCTATAGAGCACATCAAATATGTTACAACCATTTGATTTTTTCATAATATAACTCATGAAGATGTAGCTTTAAGACATCTAGTTGTATCCTTTGAAGGGAAAGATTTTTAATGGTATAGAACATTAGATAGTGGGATCATAAGAACTTGGGATGAGTTAGGTGAGAAATTGATTATGTAATTTCAAGATCATTCTGATCATTTATCCCATATAGAGAAACTATCTACAATTAAAAGATTCCCTCATGAATTAATGGTTAGCTTTAATATCTGTTTTCCTAGAACTTGGGAAAGAATTGCAGAAAATGTCAAGCCTTAAGCTGACCACGCTTTTGTATACTAACTCAGAGCCTGAAATAGTTATATCTCAACTATGATTCAATGTATGGGAGGTGACACTCTTCCAACTACTTATGATATTTCTATTAGGGCTCAAAACAACCTTATTCAAGCTAGTAAATTGGTACGAAGGCCTTTAATGCCTCTTATAGCAGATTCGCTACCTATTCCACAGCCTATAAACTCTATTAAGCCTACTATCTTAGCTCTATTGGATGATGTTTTGAAAGCACTGGAAACTATAGGTAACAAAATGACCTCAATTGAAAATAAGTTGGCATAGCCTAGTAGGCATTATCAAGATCCTTACCAAAATAATCAGCAAGGTAAACAGAATAGGCATATTTATTAGTAGAATCAGAATTAATATACAGTCATATTAGCTAAGGCAGTTTGACCAGAAAAATCCTAGCACTTATAGAACTCTTTTTCTAGTTAATCGGGTTCAAGAAGAATGGTGTCAGCCTTTCAATCAACCTCATACAACCGTAAATTTTCCAAATGCATTCCTGTATATAAGCCTTGTTACACAAAATGAACATGAAGCATTGTTTATGCCTCAAATGGAGGGTGGGAAGCAAGAATCTCATAGTCAGAAAACACCAGAACAAAATTTGGTAAGTTTCAGTGAGGAGGATTTTATTACAGTCACGACTAGGTCTCAATAAAAGGCTCAAGAAAGAGAAAAATAAAAAAATAGACTTCTTTTGTCCACTTTCATTGATAAAACAACAACTACAGGTAAAAAAATATGATAGTTATATTGTTCCTAAAAAAACATCAATCATCTCAACCCAAAAGAATCAAAAAAAGCAATTGTACCCTACTCCTAGAAGACTCTTCATATCTCAGATTTAAAAATTTGTTGAAGAAGAGTAAATTTTTGTTAAATCTTATGCTAAAATAGTAGAAGCTATTTCAAAAATTAATTCTTTTTTTTAACATTGTTGATGTAATGAAAAAGTATAATGTTAATATTTCAATGTGGGATGCTTTAAGTATTCCAGGACAACATGAGTTGCTTTCTCATGATCTTTCTAAACTAGATATTTCTTTAAAACTAGTAGAAAAGGAAGTCAAGAAAGCAGACATGGCCCTTGGCATAGTGTAACGTGACCACATTAAAGAATTTAAATGGATGGTTCAAAAATTCTTAAATTCTCATGATATCAAGAAGCCACAACCATTTTATCTATCTCTAATTATTGGAGATCATTTAGTTCATAACTACATGGTCGAAAATGGTGCAAGTAGCACAGTTATGCCAAAAGAAATTGCATAAAATTTGGGCCTGTAGTATGAGCCTACAGTGAAAAGTGCATTGCAGTTAGATGGTACAATATCTAATACATTTGGTATTATAAGAAACTTGGAGGTAACTTTACATGCTTGTCCCAAAGTTACTATTCTACAAGATGTGACTGTTATAGATTTACCTCCCTATTTTCCATTATGTTTGTCATGATATTTTACAACAAAAATAGGAGGTTATCTTTCTTCAGATTGGTCATTTTTGTTCTTTACTACATGATATGGAACTAAGGTTACTATAAATTCAGTGCCTTTGGCTAGATTTCACATTGAGTCTCATGCTTCAAATGTTGCAGCGGGTAACACATCTTTAAATCAATATAATTTTGATGTTACAAGACATGTTTATGCACTAGATGGTGTTTCTAATTTTATAATAGATGAAAAACCCAAGACGAACATGTGTTTATGAACCTTTCAAATAAGTAGAAGAAGATTTGTTTAGAGCTTAATGCCTGCATGAAGAAAATGCACCAATTCCCTTGTTTTCCAAGACAAAAGAAACAACAAAAGGGCTATGAAAGCTTCATTTTGATGGAGCTTTTTTGTACCCAAATTGATTCTCCCTCAGAAGATGAGAAGCATCACAGGTTTGGCATGCAGTGTGTCATTTTGTAGCCGGGGATGAAATGCAGCTTGTCCTTTATCACTCAGATGTGGAGAAATGGGTAACACCCTCAAGAGAATTTGGACTATCGTGACTAATTTATGGTTGTGCCTTTTAATGAGGGTGAGAGGAGCCTTTTTCCAGCCTTTTGTTTGTGGAGGAGATGGAGATATCCATCCTTGTGAAATTATTAAGAAGACCTTGAATAAAATATGATCAATGCAACAAAACCTAACTCTCACGAGTTGTCACTCTAGATAATGGAAATATTTTCTAAGCAAGGTTCATGGCACTAAAGACAATGAAAACCTGATTGTTTCTGCATGTTTTGGTAGTAAAAACTATGCATTTGTATACACACATGACAAACAGGGGTAGTATGGGTATGATTGGTTGTTTTTAAATGATTTTTTTGTGGGAGGTGAGGTAGAAATGAACTTGATTCACAATATTTTTGAGAAATTTTACAAAAATAGAGAGCTTAAACAACATAATGCTTTAGGATAGCTAGGATGTTCCTTTAACCAGAATATGTGCTTCAATGGAGGCCCAAATCAACACTTTTCACACAAACTTCAAGGATCCAAAATGAAGGATCAAATTGGAATAATTAACTAAACATTATCGACCTTTGTTTCATCATGCCTAAGATAACCTCAAAGGCTAACAAACAATCTTATAGTCATATTAGGACTCATAGTGATTTTAGATTTGTTTATTTCACTATCAAATTAAAGTTCTTCTGATAAATGAAATTGTAAATGCCACTAAACTATCACAAGGATATAATCATGTGTGATTCACAAACATTTCAATGTAAGATTGCAATAGGAACAAGAAAACTACTTGCAGACATTCTGGAATGAAGCAAACACAAGTTTATCCCAAAAATAATGAAGATTAACTCAAGTTTGATTAAATTTATTAGCAGGGGAAAGTTTCTAGAAGAATCTCAGAGCTTGTCAATGGTTGTACATTCACAACCACCTTGACATGATCAAATTTAACACAAAGGAGATAAACAAGTTTCTTTAGATGGTTTCTCAGAAGGATAGATTTTATCAAGCTTTTCTCTTAGAAAAATTAGTCCCGACCTCTAACACTCCAACTTTCCCAACCATTTGTATGAAAAAATCATGTAATTTATAATATTTCACCTACAACAGAGTTTTCTTCCCAAAACCATATACATTCAAAGCACCAATGCGTGTTGTGACTCTCAGAATTAGATTTTACAAAAAAATTGTCAGGTACGCAAAGGGAAAATCTCTCTAAATATTTCCAGCATTCAATTCTTCACCTAGGAGAACACTCTTCCCTTTACTCGCCAACCACTTTTTCCCATAATCTGTCAAATTTGGTTCTTTGCGTGCCCTGGAAGAAAAAATGGAAGATCAGATCAAGCCCAAAGGTTGAATCTCATCTTAATGGTAAAAGATGTCCCTAGATTTTCCTCACCAAACCAAGATATCAACAAGTCTTTTTTGTACCAAGGAAAGAAAAATAAAATTTAATCTGATAGTTAGATTGCATATTTAATAGTGAGAGATGTTTGCAGACCTTCCCCACCAAACCAGGATACTAGATTAATGTTCCTCTTCATTTGGCATGTAGGAGACTCCAAGAAATGATAAAAAACCATATGAATACCCATCCCTAATAGCTTTAGATAAAAATGGTAGACAATAAGACACCGACGCACATTTATCGTCAATCTTTCTATTTTGAATTTGGACTATCCATGTGGGAGATTCAATTTAAAGTGGGTCTCTAGGTTCCTTTTTCCTTTTAAATTTTTTTAGAAAAATGTAAATTTTTCACTTTTTGGTCCGCACCTCTGCCCTTGAGAAATGAGCCTGACACGTTTCTTAAGGTGGGTCCCAGAGGAACCGTGGCTAAATTCTATTTTTTCATCTCCTTTCTAGAAAATAAATTTTTTTACACGTTTCTACAACAAATCTGCCCTTTTTCTTTTCTTTTCTGATGTGGGTCCCAGCGGAACCATGCTTCATTTTACACTTTTAACTCTTTTCTCCACAAAAGGAAAAATTTTAAAATTTCCTCCAAAAGTCTGCACCTCCATCGTTGACCTTCCTGTTATCCAAAATTCACCCCTCAAGTAATTTTGATAACATGCATCAAATTCTTTAGTCCCAAGCAAATAGATTGATTTAAGGCCCGAAACCATGTTTTTGGGGCCCCCTCGGCTTCCTTCTAACTCTCCCATCCAAGAAGAAAACCCAACGAGTTAGAAAAGGTGAAAAAATTGCAAAAAACCAAGCTTGGGGCCGAAAAAATGAAGAAAATCAGCTAATTCCTAGTCCGCGCAGCAGTTGGGACAGTTGGGACATCAAGGCGTGAACTGGCCGAAAAGCCACCAAGCAGTCTGCGCAGCAGTTGGAGCAGCCGGGGACAAAAGTACGTGCGGGACACGAAAAGACGAAATGGCTGAAAAGTGGAAAAAATCGTCAATTTTTTTTTTAATGTAGTTTTGGGACATCTAGGACAAAAGTACGCGTAGGACGCGAATCGGCCGATTTGCTGACAAACAGTCCATTTCGGGTGGTTTGGAGATATTTGTCCTAGGCAGTCCGGGACAGTTGGGACAAAGGTACGCGCGGGACGTGAACTGGCCGAAAAGGTGAAAAGGCAGAAAAAGAGGGACAGGGAAGCCCGAATCGGCTGAAGCAGGTGATTTTCATTTGGGACATCCGGGCCCAAGGTATGCGAGGGACGCGAAAATCCGAAACGGCCGACAGCAAAGAAGAAAAGTCAACGTTTGACCCGTGAAAATTCAAACGGCCATACCTTTTGACTCCGAGCTCTGATTTTCATAAAATTTGACTTTCTGGAACAATCACGACGTGCTATATGCCAATTAATTAAGAGAAACATATTCTACTTTATTCAGTTAATGCTCATTCCTGTCAAATGACAGAAAACGCCTGCCAGACCCAAAATAGCTGCCCGCACTCAGAAGGCCATAACTTTTGCATTTCTCAACGAAATCACACAAAATTGGTACTATTGGAATCATGGCTCCGAGAACGATGCACAGAAATCAAGAAATTCTAGATTTTATGAGAAATTGGTTGAGATGTTTTAGAAAATGTGGCTAGGATCATAATAGTGTTTCATTTGGTGGTTGGGAGTACAATTAAGAGGCATGGCCATCATTCTTTCTCTGTTGTAGCACCTGGGATAGTATGGGGAGCCTTTTGCAAGTAATATATAATAATTTTACTCCATTTAATACCTCTTACAGGTAGTTGAAGGACATATTTCGGGATTTACATTGTCCCTTCTCTTTCCCTTCTCATTTTTCTATAAATTGGAGTGTTGGGCTCATTGTAAGGAGAAGAGAGTTTTCAGATAGCAAAGCTCTATCAAAATTGCTTTGTGAAGCCAATGTGCTGCAGGCCCTTATAGTGAACTCCTTGCATGGTGATCCAGGCCCTTATCCTGTAATAGATTGAACTGTGCATATCATGAAGCAATAAAATATCAGTTTGTGGATATATCTTCCCCTGTTGTGTTTTCTTGCATTCTTCTTGCCCCTTTAATCTTTCTACAAGAATATTTTGTCTATTATTATGTTCTTGCAGGGATCCATTATCATTGTGTATGCTTGGAATATCGTTGTGAATGCATTTTGCTAGATTATGGAGAACTGTCGTCACCTCTTCTAGTGTGCACTTTGCCTCTGTGTTTCACGCATTTGGAGACTACTCTCGCACCCTCCTTTTCTGGTGTATCACCGCTTTAGTGTAGGATTTCATTTTATGCATTCTCTCTCTCTGGTCCCTTGGAATTTTAGATTATAATAGTTAGTTTCCCCTACATTAGAGTAGATTGTGGCAGGTAGTTTAGGAGCAAGAACCAACTTTCTCTGGAGGTCTATCTCAAGTAGCATGTCCCACAATGGAGATAGTACCCATGTTATCCAATCACACCGTGAGTTCAAGTATATGCACTTGTATAAACGCAGGGTGCTGTGATTCATTGATAACACTTCCCATAAAATTTTGAATTATCCTTTATCGTGTTTACAATCCTTTTTGATGTTTTAATCCTTTTGATGACAAGAGGCAAAAAATCCAAGTTGCCTTTGATTTTCCACTTCCCCACCTTTTGAATTTTCAAACTGCCACGCGTCACAATGGCGCATCTTCAGATACTCCCCAAAAGTTGAAACCTTGAATGAGCATGGGCTCACCACGTGTCTTGGCCTGGTAGAATTTGTTTCAAGGCTTAAAGCTTAGTTGAAGGTGTCATGTGCCAGGGTGTGAGGTAATCTCCTTTGGCCATTGAAAATTCTAATTAAAATAAAAAGTGAGCAGAGGCCTCCAAGTTTCCTGATTGCGCTTCTTTAAAATAAAACTCAAGGGTTGGTCCTCAAACATGCGAGGTCCCTCCACATGTCTTAGGCCTCTCAAATTTTTTTGATAAAATACTAAGTATGGGAAAGCTCGGTAGAATCCTCCATGTGTCTTCATGGCGCAATTTCAAAATGGTTCCGAAGAGTGGAAACCTTGAATGAGCGCGGGCTCACCACATGTAGTTGTCCTGCTAAACTATACCATCTACATAAAAAATTGTCTAAGTCCAAGAAAAGTAGTGGAAACCTCCATGTGTCCTCCCGGCACAACTCCAAGGCCAAAACAAAAAGTGAATCTTCAAATGAGTTTCATTCTTACACGTAGATAGGTTTTTTTAAGTTGAGGAGATTCATGAAATTTTTGAAGTAGCTTTTTTAGCCGCATCCAACCAAAAGAGGCCACATTTCCTATTGATGCAAGGATGTGAATTTGATCGCTAGAAACACCCGTCAAATTGAAAAATGTGGAAAGACAACCATTTGAGCTCGGAGATGAAATTTTATCCAAGGAGGGAGAATTTAGAAATGTTACAAGGCTCAAATACATTCCTCCGAGATACATCCATTCATTTTTATTCAAGTATTTAGGGCAGCAACGATAAGGACAACAAATCCTGACTGCGAAAAATGGAAAGAACGGGACATCCTGAGTTTTTACACCCAAATACAAACCTTTTCAGATGAATAGAGAAACGAGGAAACAATTTTGGATTTATACGTGATCCTTGGTCTAGGAAAGGACTGATTACAGTAACAAAAGGAAGGTGGAGAATTTTTAGGCACAATACGGGAAGATAAAATGTGACTGAGACTGTAAATTGATAGATTTTTGTTGGCAAAATGGGGCAAGACTATTTTGAGCATCAACAGAGATAAAAATAATAAAGGACAAGGTGTAGGTTTAATGCTTACTTACCCTTTGAATGAGAGGTAATTTTTAGCTTTAATTCTACAATTTTCTTGTACTTATAATGAAGTTGAATATGAAGCGTTAGTTCATGGCTTGTAATGGGCAAGAAAGAGAGTTATCAGTACTTTACAAGTCTTTGGCGATTCAGAATTAGTTATAAATCAAGCGAAAAAAATTAATGTATGTAAGAATTCATTGCTGAAGTCTTACAAACATAGAGTTTCAAAATTAATGGATGATTTTGATGCTATTAACATTCAACCTATCCCAAGAGCTAAAAATAATCATGAGGAAAGACTTGCAGTAGTTGGTGCTAGCTTTGATATATTAGAAAAAATAGAAAAAATAAAGTACATCCATATATAAAGATGATTATCAAACCTTCAATTCCTGATAAAGAAAGAAAATTGATGAGTTTTTCAAGACGATAAATAGATTTACACATTTTTGTAGCAAGAAGCTGAATTTTTTGTAGTAAAGCAGGAAAAACTGCACCACTTCTATGGTGACAAGATTGTTTAGTTAAAGACAAAAAATTTTCTTCAAGGATTGGTCACTTTGGAAGATATTTTCAGCTCTGATGATCAGTTAAGAAAGGAAAAAAAGGAAATATTTCAACTTATGCAGATAATTACGAAGAAATATTAGTGGACAATGAAAAGAAACTATTTATTGGAAAGGTATGTTCCTGAGCTGAAAAACAATAATTTATCAAGTTATTTAAATAATTCAAATTTTTTTTTCTTGAAAATATCAAGATCAAAGAGGATTTAATCCAATTTTATCTCATCATAAAATAGAGTTACAACCAATTTCAAGCCAGTTAGGTAGAAGCAAAGGCTAGTAAATCGAAAAATTGAGTCATTAATGAGAAAAGAGCCATCTAAGCTGATTAAATCATGTATTATTTTTCTAGTTAAGCATTAGAGTTGTGTAGCTAATCGTGTTCCTGTTTGGAAAAATAATGGAGAGATTAGGTTATGTGTGGATTCTAGATACCTTAATAAAGCTTCATTAAAAAATCATTATCCACTACCGTAAATGGATCATATTTTGAGAACAGCTTCTGGTTCAGACAAATTGTCTCTTTTAGATGGTTACAGTGGATACAATCAAATTCTTGTGCATGAAGAAGAAAGATACAAACCAACCTTCACCACGAAGTGAACTTAGGAATACTTTTCGGCCTTTCAAATGGGTGCACAACGTTTCAACATAAATGGACATGGATTTTCGCAACTTATTAAAAAAAATACATATTTGTTTATTTTGATGATGTAACCGTATTTTTGAAATATTCTGATGAACATGTAATGCATTTAAAGAAGACTTTCCAACTTTTTAGATAGTTTGGAATATCTTTGAACCCCAAAAATCCATTTTTTCAGTACATCAAGGTAAATTACTTGGCCATATTATTTCTAAACAAGGTTTAGTTATTGATTATTTCATAATTGAATCTATTTCACAGCTGCCCTTACCTCATCATAAGAAAGCATTGCATATTTTTCTCAAAAAAATCAACTTTGTTAGAAGATTTGTCCCAGACTTTGCAACATTAATCAAGCCTTTGACAACCATATTAAAGAAAGAGAAGAATTTCTCTTGGACCAACGATTGAAGAAAATGATTTGAGGCCATTACATTTTCAATTTAGCAAGCACCTACTCTTGCAAATCTAAATTTTGATAAATATTTTACAATGGATGCACTTGCAGGAGTTGAGACTATTTAAGGTATTTTAACTTAGGTTAATGATGAAAACATTGAGCATCCAATTTCTTTCTTTGGACAAATTTTACATGACTACAAGATAAGGTACACTTTTCTTGAAAAATAGGTAATTTCAATAGTTAGAGGATTAAAAAAATTCAAGTACATGCTTTCCAATATCAAGATACATGTCTTGGTCTCTCATCCAAATGTAAAAGCGTTCTTGCTGAACAAAGAATTGAATGAGAATATAGTAGGCTCATATTACAAAAGTTATGGAATACGATGTTGACATCCATGTTGTGAGAAATATTTTGAGGAAAAGGTTTGTGTGAGCACCTAATTTCTGATATGGAAAAAACATCAGGCTGTAAAATCATAAGATTTTGAATAGCATGTTGAAGTTACTTATCAGTAGTCAGACATCATGGTACAACAAAAAAATTAGACAATCCGAGCTTATTCAAGAGGTTGAGGAATTAAGATGGATGAATATGATTTTGTTAACTACCTCCAACATGGTATTGATCAAGAAGCGTATGGACAAGAATAAACGAAGGTACTTCAGGTTACAAGTTGTACCTTATGTTCTCATTAATGACATGTTATTTAAAAGAGATATAAATGGAATTTTACTATCATGTGTTGATTATGATAGAATCCAACAATTATTATCAAAATTTCATGAAATACCTATAGGAGGTCACTTTTCATCACATACTAGAGCCTTAAAAATTATGAAATGTGGTTACTATTGGCCCAACATATTCAAGGACTGCTTTGAATGGATCAAAAAGTGTAGGAAATGTGCTTTCTTTGTTAGGAAAATATATTTTAGCTTCACTACCCTTGTAACCTATTTTATTGGATCAACCATTCATGCAGTGGGGTCTTGACTTCATTACCATGAAAAATCCACCTTCGTCACAAGGACACTAAGTGGATCTTGACTGCTACATATTACTTTAGATGCTAGAATGAAGCAATAGCCTTAAAGGAGGTTAACGAAACTTCAATAGTATCCTTTTATGAAGGTATAGTTTGCATATTAGGTGTTCTAACGACTATCATTTCAAATAATGCCTTAGAATTTCTTGGTGTAAATGTTACAGATTTGTAAATGATAAAACTTATTGAAAGGGAAATTCTAATCTAAATAAGTCATCTAATTATTACCTGCAAGGTAATGGGTTAGCTGAAAGTAATAATAAGAATATTTTAAGGATAATCAGAAGAATAATCACATATAACCAAAGAGCTTGGAATCTAATTTTGAATTCAACACTTTGGGCTGATAGAGTGACTCCTAAAAGATCAATTGGTAATTTTCCATATAAGCTTGTTTATGGAAAAGATACAAGAATGCCCATCTCAGTTGATTTTCTTGTATTATATTTGCTACATCAGACTGAGTTACTTGAGAATAAACCATATTAGGTTTGTTATGCATAATTAATGGAGTTGCAGGAGGTGAGAGATCAAGCTCATTTGAACATTGAAAAGAATCAGAAACAGATAAAGAAGAGATTTGATAAGAAGGCTAAGTTCAAAGTCTTCAATGAAGGAGATATTGTGCTAAAATGGGATGTTGATCATGCAAATCCAGGAAACCACATGAAGTTTGATACAATCTGGAATGGTCCTGACATGATTTCAGCTTGCAAAGAACACAATGCATTCCAACTTTCAAGGATGAATGGAGAGGAACCTCCTATTCCTGTGAATGGTATGTTTCTTAAAAATTGTTATTGAAAATCGTATGGTGTTTTTTTAGAGTAGAATTTCCCTTTCAATAAGTTTTATCATGCACATTGCAATATTTTTCAATTTAATAAAGTGCATTCATACACGTGATCTTAGTTACCAGATATTTTCCTAGCTTTAATTTGTTTTGGAAGGTTTGGATCTTTAGGAAGGAAGTTTCGGTTATATGCCTTAAACTCCATCCCCAATGGACAAGAGCAAGAAACTAATCTACAAGCTAGCATACAACTTTCCCTATAGTATCGCCAAAAATGTTGACAATTTTTGCAATTTTGTAAAAATGGGAAACTCAAAACTTTGTTACGATGGATGATATTGATGAAGTGAATCTAACTAAGGGAATACATTACAGTATTATCATGTTTTCAATCACAGTAATTGATGATTATCCATAATTTGTAGCTATGTGTGTTGTTACAAAATGTAACAAATCACATACTATGCAATTCAATGTTTGTCTTTAGCAACAAAATACAAAAGCCCCTAAGGACATATGTATTATCTTGATGAAGGCAAGAACTACAGAGTAAGTGTAGTTTTAATTTTTGGAACAACAAACACAGTTACATATTATAGTAATTGGGAGTTCATTACTAAAGTTGCAGGTATTTTAAAGTTATTTCCTTCATGATTAAATACATCCAATTATGTTATTGAGTTTTTCAGTTCATTATACAATCCATACATAAAACTAAAATGTAGAAAGAAGTACACAAATCAGTTCCAGAATTTAATGTCTTATTCATAAGGATTTAAATGTTTCCCAAACAAGTCGTGCGATGTAACTCAAACGAAATTAATAACTACTGAAGAAGAAGGTATATGTGCATGAAAAAAACCCATAATTGCCTTGGTTTTTCTCTCCTCTTTGTTGCTCCACTTCCACCTCCAACTTTACTTCATCTTTATCCTTGTTATCTAATAGTAGGATTGTACCTGTAAAATGGAAAAGGAATAATTTCAATCACGATCTCAAGGTTTTGATCCATATTTATGTACTATCTAATTTAGTGCAAATGGATTTCTTAACATCAGAAGGTATAAGTTACAGCCATAAGATACACCAATGACAGAAAAATAATTGATAAGATTAGTATTCTACATTAGCACATATGATTCCCAGTATCATTTTAGAAAATAAAGAGAAAACAAGAAAACTGTGGAACATGAGAGAGGCCAAAAATCCTAACGTTTTCTAACTGGTTTATATCGATGTTCATGTACAGGTAATAAGAAGGAAATAAACACTAAATTTTGTGTTTGTATATTAAAAGTATCACATTCTACAAGGTTAACATAAAAAGTGCATTTATTTTAGTTTAGACAAAAGGATGAATAGATAATGATATAGTTGTACTAATCCATAACAGTAATACAGGTTTTGTGCTACATATTCTAAAAAATGGAATGCATACATAAAGTGTAGATAATGATGATTGATCCATCTTCAGAGCTTTAGTATAATACAAAATTGAATCATACTTTATAATAACTTATAGAAAAGGAAGTTTGTACATTGTATAAGTCAAGGATATAGATCCAAGATATCATCAAAATATGATATAGAAACAAAGTACAGGTTCTAAATTTAAGTATTTAGCATGCTTTCAGATAGAAGAATTCATTCATGTATATCGCAATGATCAAAGTACATCAGGGAACATTATTTTGAACAAAAACATCAAATAAAGTTTTCGAGGTGAAATAAAGTACACTTATGTAGTGTAAAAAAGAAGATTGCAGTCTCATACTATCCCCAGAATTACAATCTACAAGAGAAAATCATCATTTTAGCTAATGATTGACACAGGAGTAGTATTTTGTAGGTACATAGTAATGATAATGTACTAAAAATAATGCATAAGGGGTGAGTTCAGTTGTTTTAGAAGAAGAAGCTAAAGAGTCCTTTCAAATGGTGGAAAGCTTATTCTACAAATAACTATTGATCACATTGATCCTGAATATGAAAGTACATCAATCCATAAAATAAATCGTAATGCATCTGAAATGAGTGTCCATCTAGGATATATGTTATGAAAAACTGGCTTGCAACAGTCCAAGTATCCGCCTAGTTTTAAATAAATGAAATAAAACTCAAATGAAGATTTATGCACCAAGTAGTTAACAAATCATTCACATGCTTACCAAGTTACAAATAATTCATGAAAATAATGATGACATGAAGCTATCAAAATAAGGAACCATGTGACATTCATATTAGAAAGAGAACACATATTCTATTAAGGATGAACACTACATTTTGAAAGATTTATCTTGTGAAACATATACCAAATTACAATAGAATTCAGAGCTACACTTGTTGCTTTCAAGATCAATTTGTAGATACTTCAAACAAACCACCACAATTCAAGAGTTCATGCAGATTTACAAAGAAAAGGTTATAGATAACCCATCAGAGTACCAATACAGTTTTTCCATATAAAAAAACTAACAAAATACGGAAGGAAAATTTTGAGCCAATATTTCAAGACTTTTAGTTTGAACAAAGAAAATGATGCAGTGTAGATCCATATCAGTAAGGTAGATTCCCTAATACTTATAGTTTTTATTAACAAGGAATTATATTGGCAGAGAAAAATGAAGCCATAATTGATCAAGTTTTGTATAAAAATTACATTGTAATAGGGGAACAACCTATGAATAATATTGATTACAAGTTCCACAAACATAAAAATGCAGGCCTCAAGTATCAGTTATGTATTTTAAACAATAAGAAGCACATCAAGAGCCTTAAATTTCCAAAAATGCCTTAACAGATTCAGTTAAATGTGTGGTAAATAAAGAATGCAAGATACAAACGGTTTCTCAAAAATGTGTCAAAGATTAAAAAAATGAAGAATACAATCTACAATAAGAAGCTTCCATATCAGTTACTGACTAAAATGTGTCAACTAGCAGAAGAAAGTTCATTTCAAAACATCATTTTCAGTCTCTGACATACCAATTTACAAATGATCAACTTAGATTCTTATCATTTTGAGTCATCCAAGCCACATAGGCTCATTATTTTTTACAATGAAGTAATAGCAAGATCAATCCTGTAGGCTACTAACAGTCATCTATAGTCATATTTGCAAGAATTCCATCAAGTGTTAAAATGAAAGATTCATAGCCTAAGGCATCTTAAGTTATCAGCATATTGCAATAAGATCTTACATGTTTTAGATTCAAAAAATTGATAAAAAACAAAGCAATACACAACTATAATAGCTTGTGAAAAGAGATATAGAACTATCATATTACAACTATTCAGGTTCTATCAAAATATGGTGTTCTTTCCTATGATAAGAAACATTAAAACCCCAATTCATACCATCAGTAGTCATCCTGACACATGGAGCTCTATTATAAATAATGTTAACCTCTCTTAGCCATACAAGTCAGAACTTGTATCTATGAAATACTAAACTGAAGAATAGCCCATAACAAATTTAAGTAGCAGTACAGGAAGATATCCCAATTAAGATTAAGAAAAATTAGGCTATGCAACAAAAATCAACAAAATATTTTAGAAACAAAATAGTTTTCAGTTTTCTAAGACAATTAGAAAACCCCATGAGCTTGCTATGCACCAAAACACAGCCACAATAATAACTACATACAATACACAATGAATAAACCAGAATCAGAAGGGCTCACCTTGAGGATGGCCACCATTCAAATCTTTGAAAAACCTCCAGGTCATTTAAAGCGCATAGAAAGGTCTTAGAGAAAATTCAGAGAAGTGCACAAATAAAAATAGATCAAAACCACAAAATAGGCTAACCCAACCCAGAACTACAAGAGCTTGACCAGGATCAAAAATCACAAGACCCATATTTGGTTTGAATTAATAATGCTTGGAACTTTTAAGCAGTGCATTGAAATCAAAAGTAGGATTGGTAAAATAACTAGATTTAGAATTCTCTCCTATAAACAATGACGGTAATGGATTTACAAATAATCTAAAGCAGCAAAACCAAGTAAAACTCACATAAATAGGGATATGAGTTACACTAGAGAAAGTAACAATTATACCAGGTGTTACACAAAATAGAGTTATTATCAGAGCTATGAATTCCTTATCAGAATAATACTAGAAAAGGAAAACTCAAGAATCATACAAACCCATATGGTGTCATGGGTTAAATAGGCTCGAAGAAATTCAAAAGGTACAACAATTTGCATTGCTATTAAACCAAAAAACTTACCGTTCACAATCGATTTTCCTTAATGGGATTGAATACTAAGCTAAACCACAACAACCAAGAATGATTATTCAAGTTTGTAGAATGATTGTCATACATAGAGGTTTGTGATGGTATATATACCAAGCTCAGAAAAACAACAAAATCTCATAGAGCTTAAAAACAACAATACCCACAACCACCTCCACCAAATGTGCTTAGAACTCGAAAAATGAAAACGGAAGAGAGAATTTTCATGTTCAGAGCTTCATAAAGACCAACCTCCAGAGAAAATCTGAGCTCAATCATGTAATAACGGCGGCCTAAGGAAAATTATCCAGGGCTTCACCCTCCAAAACATGCATGTATACAAATGATCAAAATTTTATGTTACAAATAAAAATCGCCAACTATCCCACAGTGATGTAACTCAACCAGTGAGTAAAATATCAATGGTACTATAGCAATCGTACAAGAATAAATGATGCCACCGTCAGTACGGTGTCGCCAATAATGTGGAGTACGGTAACAGTCAAAGTACAATAGGAATGTTGTAAAAAGTAAATATTTGTCGTAAGTGGTCCGGTAATGTTAAAATGTCAAAGTTTGGGTAATTAGAGAAGTAGGGTCTACATGATTAGGAATTAGAAATATTATATTGGTAATAAGGACAAGGAGTGAGGTCATAAATATTTTGTGTATTTTATTTGTAAAAAGTCTAAAAATGTGGAACCCATGTAAAATGATAAGGTTTATCTTATCTTAAGAGATAAGCTTACATGTACAGATAAGAGTTAAGGTATGGAATATGATTCGTCAGAGTGGATTTCTTATCCTATCTTAGAGATAGGATGGATAAGCCTGGAAGTTCTATAAATAGAGAGGCCACCCCCCTCATTTAGCATAGAAAGAAGTAGTGAGAAATATTGTAGGAAGTGTGCAAAGGAAGCCATCAGTTAAAGGTGTGTTGAAGAAGCCATCAAGAGGCGTAATTGTAAAGTTTCTCCCATAGTCTTGTTGAAGTACCTCATGGGTGAGATTGTAACAATTTCATGTTAATATTATAATTTACTTTGATATTTCAGATTTGTCATCATTCCGTCTTATCATAGTCAATGGTATTCTTGTGTTCGGTTGTTGTTTTGTTTCCAGATTACATCCACCAAACTAAAGGCTGTGCATTAGTAAATAATCATAGCACGAGGAGTTCCCGGTGAAGAATTATCATAGTGCCGGATTGGTGATGACATTTTGGTTCCGTTGCCGGGACCATTCCTCGTTGGTGGATTTTCTGGAGAGATATTCCCACTTAGTCAAAAATCAATTGGAGGGTAACCTTGTTTTTACTGTGCATAGTAGTTACCATGGTAAAGTCATTTTTACCGTGAATAGTAGTTACCATGATAAAGTCATTTTTGCTGTGAATAGTATTTATCACAGTAAAGTCACTTTTTACCGTGAATAGTATTTACCGCAGTAACTTCACTTTTTACCGTGAATAGTGTTTACCACAGTAAAATCAGTTTTTACCGCAGTAAGTCAAGTTTTACCATAGTTTACCGTGGTCATTTCTATAGTAATTCCAATTATTTGTGCACATAAGTCTTGTTGATTGTACTTGTGGGTTGGTATTTCACGGTGGTTACTTTTGAAAATGGGAAAGATTCCTGTTTTTTCAGCTCAATCTAATGAAGATGCTTCTTCTTTCATTCAAGAGTTTAAGCGATCTTGTATTTGTAATGGCCTTATAAGAAGGGAACAATGGACTGAATTTTTTCCTACCTTTTTGGATGGTTCAGCACTTAGGTGGTTTGAAACACTAGGTGATAATGTGAAAAATTCATGGGATTTATTAACTGAAAGTTTTCTTGAAGAATTTGGTGAACAACAGAGATATGCAGATCTCATGATTGATATCACAAAGCTAACCCAAGGAGAGAAGGAGAAGATAAGGGATTATCATGCTCGTGTTCTAGAGCTAAGGAGGAAGCTCGATGCCCAGATCCGGAAGGAAGGATTAGCGGATGGGTTGATGAATGGCGTGGATAATCTCCTATGTAAGCACTTCATTCTTGGGATGAAGCCAGAGATCAGACAACGAGTGAAGTATGACCGCCCAGCTACCATTGAACAAGCAAAGGAGATTGCAAGAAGGCAAGAAGAAAGCATGGAAGAGGAGCCCAAAGAAATTGTTGTTAAAGTAGAGCCTACACCAGCACCTTTGGTCCAGAATCCACAACCACTCCCGGTGAGCACAAATATTTCTCCTAGTACATCTACTGAGTATGAAGATCTGCTTAGGAAGATGGGCCAGTTAACTATTAATCTTCTTCAAGGAAAGGAATTTAGTTCTCAGGGAGGAGATAGAGGTCCAAAAAGAAATATTTCTGAAGTTGTTTGTTATGGTTGTTATAAAAAGGGTCATTATAAGTATAATTGTCCAGATAGAGCTTCTACATCTGGTACAAGAGATAATGATAAAGGAAAAGCACCTGTGAATTCTCTTGATGTAGTAGATAAGAGTAGAAATAATGAAGTAGATGTGTTTGTAACAAAAAGAAAGAAAGAAAAAGATAATCAAGATGGAACTGATCCTAAGAAGATGAAAGGAGAAACTAGTAAGAAACATAGGAGAAGAAAGTTGGGTGTGCAGGATTTTCTGATTTCACAGGGGCAAGGACCATACTCCATCTTGGAAGATCTGTCCAAAAGGCCTGCAAATATTACATATGGTCAACTCTTGGCTATGTCTTCTGAGAAGAGGCGGGAGTTGCGAGGTGGACTCAATGCTCGAAGAAGGAAGGAGGTTGAGGTCCCTGTTTTGGAGGCAGAGGCAGATCCCTATGCTCCACAAGCTGAGGTATTATGTAATGGTATTTCAATTCATGATGTCTTAGTTGATGGAGGTGCTGCAGTTAATGTAATGACCGAGTCTGTAATGAATATGTTGGGTTTAAAAATTGATCGCCCTTCAACACTTATGTTAAGGTCATTAAATAAGGGAAAAACTAAACCAGAAGGTGTAGTTTCAAATGTGGCAATATCTGTTATGGGTGTTGTATGTGTGGTAGACTTTCAGGTGATGAAAAATGGTACTGTTGCGTACCCAATGCTGCTGGGAAGACCATGGCTAAGGAGAGTTCATGCAAGAAACTACTGGAATGAAGGTTTCATGACACTTGGACGTGGTAGAGAGAGGGTGAAGATAAACGTGATCCCTCGACATCATAAAGCAGAACCTGTGGATTCAAGTGATGAAACTGATGATTGGACATCCTCTGATTACTCTAGTACCAGTGAAGTGGACACTGAAGATGAAGAAAGTGAGGTTGATGTTTCAGTCATGGATATTCTTCCAGTCACACCAACTCAGGACCCCATAAAATTATCTGAAGAAGAAGTTGATGATCGTCTCCAACAAATAAAGATTGGCGATGCTGTGATGGAGAGTGAGAAGGAATCCTACCTCCAGCTCTTTCGAAGGTACATACACCTATTCACTTTTGATTACAAGGAACTCCGTCAAGTAAGTTGGGTAGAACATTGTATTGAGCTGGTAGATGGTGCTAAGCCCATAAAGCAAATGCCATATAGAATGAATCCTAATTTTTCCAAGACTGTAAAAGAAGAAATAGATAAGTTGCTTGATGCAGGATTCATATTTGCTGTGGAGAATTCAGAATGGGTTTCTCCCATTGTGATCTCAATAAAAAAGAATGGGAAGCTACGCATTTGTGTTGATTACAGGAAGCTCAATAAGGCAACAAAGAAGGATCATTACCCTCTTCCATTTTCAGATCAGATCTTGGACGAAGTAGCTGGCCAGGAGTGCTATAGTTTTGCTGATGGATATAGCGGCTACAACCAAGTTCGTATAGCAGAGAAAGATCAGCTGAAGACCACGTTCACCACTCCTTGGGGAACGTTTGCTTATAGAGTTATGCCTTTTGGGTTGTGTAATGCTCCAGCAACATTCCAGCGTTTGATGAATAGGGTGTTCGAACCCTACATTGGGACCTTCATCAGAGTATTTCTGGATGATTTTTGCATCTATGGGAGCAAGTTGGACCACCTGCACCAGATGGAGACAACATTTCAAAGGTTAGATGAAGCACAAGCCTCACTAAACCCTACAAAGTGTGTCTTTGGATGTTCTAAAGGCGTTTTGTTAGGGCATGTTGTATCCAGAGATGGTATTGGTACTGATCCTGATAAAGTTTCAAAAATCAAAGATTTACCATTTCCTATGAATAGAAGTAAGTTGAGATCATTTTTAGGCCATGTGGGTTACTATAGAAGGTTCATCAAGAATTTCTCAAAGATTGCACAGCCACTAACCCAGTTCTTGAAGAAGGATGTTGCTTATGAACCAGGAAACAAGGCGCATGAAGCTTTTGGACAACTGAAGGAAGCCCTGGTGTCTTCACCTGTTTTGAAGAATCCAGATTGGAGCAAGCCATTCATTGTGTACACTGATGCCTCAGATGCAGCACTAGGTAGTACTTTGAGCCAAAAGGATGAAAATGGGAATGAACATCCAATTTACTTTGGGAGCAGACAAATGAGCAGTGCTGAGGTAAACTATACTGTAACTGAAAAAGAGGCTCTGGCTATCATTTTTGCTGTAAAGAAGTTTAGAAATTACTTGCTAGGGCAGAAATTTATAGTTGTAACAGATCATCAGGCTCTGAAATATATTGTCAATAAGCCTAACCCATCAGGGAGAATAGCAAGATGGATAATTTTGCTACAAGAATTTGAATTTGATATTATAGATAGGCCAGGAAAGAAGCATGTCAATGCAGATGCACTCTCTCGAGCCTATGATGGTTTAGGATCATCTTGTGATGATGATGATTTTCCCGATGCAGCATTGTTCTCCCTTGACACAATCCCTAGTGAATACATAGATATTTGGAATTATCTGAATGAATTCAAGTTTCCTGATGGTGCCAATGCAAAGACTAAGAGAAAGATTACTCAAGCCAGTCGTCCATATTCTATTCTGCATGGAGCATTATTTCGAATAGGACCTGATGGACAGTACAAGAGGGCAGTTGGACGTGATCAAGGAAAGGAGCTGCTAGAAGAATTCCACAATGGTACATGTGGAGGGCACTTCTCTGGACAACTTACAGCAAGAAGGATCTTGGATGCAGGTTATCACTGGCCCACTCTTTTTAAAGATTGTTATAATTATTGTAAGACATGTGATATTTGTCAAACACATGGTAACCGTAAGACTTCATCAGCTCCATTATGTCCTATTCTTCCACTTGGTCCCTTTGAAAAGTGGGGAATAGACATTGTAGGTCCACTTCCAACTACATCACGCCAAAATAAGTATATTGTAGTTGCCACAGATTATTTAACCAAGTGGGTTGAAGCTAGGCCATTGAAAACAACTTCCATGGATGAAGTGGCAAGGTTCATATATGAACGCATTGTCACCAGATTTGGTTGTCCATTAGAAATTGTAACAGATCAAGGAAGCCACTTCATTAATGAGGTGGTAGAAGCCCTAGTCAATAAGTTTTCTATTAAGCACAGGAAGGCAACAACATACAAGCCAAGCACAAATGGACAGGTGGAACGAACAAATTTTGTGCTGTGTCAAATTCTAGCAAAAGATGCAGCCTTGCAGGTACATAAATGGGATAAAAGGATTCATGCAGCATTGTGGGCATATAGGGCAACATCAAAGTCAGCAACAGGATACTCCCCATTTCAGTTGGCCTATGGCATTGATCCAGTTCTTCCTATTGAGTTTGATATTCCCACTGTGAGAGTTATGAAAAATGAAAGGATGGATGAAAGTGATTCAGTAAAAGAAAGGTTGGTACATCTTCATTTGCTAGAGGAAATGAGGGAAATAACAAAGGATACAAGCCATAAGAAGAAAATGAAGCAGAAGGAATACTTTGATCAAAAGATCCGATGGTCTCCATTTCATGTGAATGACTTGGTCCTAGTATATGATTCCAGATACAAAAAAAGAAGACAGAGAAAATTTCTTCCAAAATGGATGGGGCCCTACAAAATAGCAGCTGTGCATGAAAATGGTACGTACTGACTGGAGGAATTGGATGGCACTCCCATTACAAAATGGGTCAACCACGACAAGTTGAAGATTTTCCAAGCACCAGAATAGTCTACTCCGAGGACGGAGTAGAAGCTAGGAAGGGGGAAGATGTCGACACTAAAATTTTCCTCCATAATTTCTATTTCATTAATGTATGTATTAGGAATAGGATGTTGTTAAGTATAATTAGTAGTAGCGTCTGATAGAAGATAACGGCGCCGTCAGTACGGTGTCGCCAATAATGTGGAGTACGGTAACAGTCAAAGTACAATAGGAATGTTGTAAAAAGTAAATATTTGTCGTAAGTGGTCCGGTAATGTTAAAATGTCAAAGTTTGGGTAATTAGAGAAGTAGGGTCTACATGATTAGGAATTAGAAATATTATATTGGTAATAAGGACAAGGAGTGAGGTCATAAATATTTTGTGTATTTTATTTGTAAAAAGTCTAAAAATGTGGAACCCATGTAAAATGATAAGGTTTATCTTATCTTAAGAGATAAGCTTACATGTACAGATAAGAGTTAAGGTATGGAATATGATTCGTCAGAGTGGATTTCTTATCCTATCTTAGAGATAGGATGGATAAGCCTGGAAGTTCTATAAATAGAGAGGCCACCCCCCTCATTTAGCATAGAAAGAAGTAGTGAGAAATATTGTAGGAAGTGTGCAAAGGAAGCCATCAGTTAAAGGTGTGTTGAAGAAGCCATCAAGAGGCGTAATTGTAAAGTTTCTCCCATAGTCTTGTTGAAGTACCTCATGGGTGAGATTGTAACAATTTCATGTTAATATTATAATTTACTTTGATATTTCAGATTTGTCATCATTCCGTCTTATCATAGTCAATGGTATTCTTGTGTTATGTTGTTGTTTTGTTTCCAGATTACATCCACCAAACTAAAGGCTGTGCATTAGTAAATAATCATAGCATGAGGAGTTCCCGGTGAAGAATTATCATAGTGCCGGATTGGTGATGACAGACCAACCCCATTAAAATAAAATCATTACATTAACCTTGGTTAAAGGTCTCAAACCATATGTCAAGAATAATCAAATACCGAAAACCAATAACAATGTAATGATAATTCAAAACGAGTGTCATAAATATATTATGACCATTAGAAAATCAAGAGATTCCCTTTTCAAACATATGCTTTTTTATCAAGTATATGTCGACCAAGTCAAGATAAAACCACATTACCTCATATTTTTGAAAACCATCCTTATTTTTTTCAAAATGTGGCCAGTGCAAGAATAATTTTAGTTGTAGCATCAAGGTGGTCACCACAAAGAGGATGAAAAGATAGTCTACCATGCATGGTCAACATCAAGATCTCACAAGTGGTCCCCACACATTAGATGAATTTGGTAAAGTTTTAAAATAAAGGATCTATTTTGCTCACACAGGGAGATGATTCTTCCATGTGCATCTAAAAGGAATAATTTAAGAATGCCAAGAATATCATTCAAAGGATAAAATGCTAAGGAAAATGTCAAATCAGTCCATTGAAGAGAAGTTGCACGTATTGGAAAATACTTTCTCATCAATCAAATCTTATTATTAGCCAAGTTATTCATCTATTTTCATTTTAAAAATGGATCAATTAATAGCAATTTGATTGAGTTATTTTTGTACTAAGGCATTTATGGTCTCATTGTAATTAGGATAGTATTTTTATCCCTTTATTATTTATGACTAAAGAGTAAAAATAGAATGCATGGGCGAGTACAAATATTAGCCTACTTTTAGGGTAGATAGGATGAAGAAACATGCTATATATTTTGTCCAATTGCAAGACACAAAAGTGGAATTTTTTGACATAGTAGTGTTGAAGTAGATTTTTCTAGCTTTGCCCTTTGAATAAAAATTGATTCTTACCTTTCAATGGCATGTATATCTTATTAATCCTTATGAATGTAAAATTCCCTGATTAATCATCTTACCTTGCTGCAATTTAGTAATTTCTACATAATATTAGTGTGCATGTTTTCTTATTGTATTTTTGTGACTCATTCCCTCAATACACCAAGTGTTTTCACTTGATATTTTGCTGAAAATTATTGTTTTGTGCATTCAAAATCCATTCTAAATTTATTGTGCATATACTTAGTGGAAGCACTCAACAATTTTGGTTTATCACCCCATTTTTTGATTCATTTATAGTCATCTTTTTATCCTCAAAACCCCTAAAATTAATTTACGATACATAAAAAAGGAACCGAAGTTGATACTAGAGACTCACCTCAACAATAGGTATACCCACAGCCCTAAGGTGTTTTTGTTGTATCTACAAAAGAGAGAGATTCAGAGAAAGCTTAGAACACCTACATTCATCTCTATACATGGTGCACTTTCAAGAGGAAAACAATATCATTGAAGCCAAACTCTATTCAAAATACATGCCAAGCCTATCAGAAACCTAAAAATGAAATGATAATAACCATGCAAGCTCATAATTTTTTGACACTTAATAACTTCAACTATTTCCAACTCATTGTAAAATTCAAAAAAACTTTAAAAATAGTGACTGGACAATATTTTATGGAAATCGGATTAGAAATTTAGAGGCAATAGTTATAACACCAAAATTATAGTCAATGAACATTTTAACTCAAGCCATGTGATGAAAAGAGCATAATGTAGCCAAGTTTTTAAAGAAGAATGCGATTTTCAGAATGCCAAGTCTTATTGGTTCAAAGAGAATTATATGAAATGATGGGAAGATCAATAAACTTGTAGGATGTCAACAGATCAAATGGAAAGATAGTAAAACATCATGCATGAAATAGATATATGATGGTTATTATACAAACACAAATCTTAAGAAGTGTCAGAAAGTTTCATTCTTGCACAGGTTTACATCTATCTAGGAAAGGAAGTGTTTTTTCAAAATCATGAACTTAAAGATGATTTAGATTTCCTAAAGGATATTACAAACAAAATGCAAATTTAAATGCAGAAGTTCAAGTACAAATCTCCATTTGTAAATATCAAAAAGGTATGAGTTCAAACAACCATAAAAAAGGATACAAGCACATTGTCTACGACATTGTTAGATGAATCAAAAATCAAACCAACTCAAGAAATAGAAATTGAATATCTCAAAGAATATAATGTTGTATACATTTTTAAGAGGCCAAGCTCAGGTTGAACTAGATAAATGATATAGCTTTCAGAAATCACATTGCAGAAATAACAAACACTAAACATTGCAAAGCAAGAACAAAAAAGACAATCAATAACTTGTATTTCTTATTTGTAAGCTTTCAACCACCATTCAGGTTCAATATCAATAATGGAGGGGTACATATGCACTAAGTTCAGCTTAGCTCAGCTGAAAGGGTCAGTTCCAATGAACACATCAAATACATGATCAACATGATAAACAAATTACAAATTACAATTTATTTTCAAGTATGAACTCAAAATAATGATTACATAAAATAAAATAAAGTATAATTTGCAGTAATGAGGAGAGATGAAGGGAATTCTACTTCATTCAACCAATAAAGATAAAACATTTTTGTAAAGCTTCACATTGCTTTATAGTAATGACCATTACATGAAAAATAAGAAGTATGTTGTGACAAGAAGCCAACTTCATATCTATAACAGAAACCACAGAGTTTTAGAGAATATTTTTAAAGCATGTTCTGTAGGAGGATGAAGGCTATTAGAGAATCACAATCTTCAACCTAATAATGTGAAGCTTCATATATAAGTGTAAATAATAAACATATATTCAAACATGCAATACCAAGAGCTGGTACAAAGATAAAATCTTTAATAGAAATTGAATGTTTCTTTAAAAATGCTATAAACCATGAAACATCAAGTTTTTTGAGGAGAAAAACTTTAGGATATTCTACGGTACATTCAAAATCTAGCACCGAGAGAATGCAACAGAGTCTAGTACTGATTGTTCTCAATACACATTTTGATCATGTCAGTAGACTAGGAAACCCATCAATGGTGACCCAATTTACAACAAATGGATCTCAAAATGATACAATGAATTATTTGGTTTTAAATTACTACCCATTTAAAAATAATTAGAGGCTTACCTGAAGTATAGTAACCAAATAAGTTACAGAGCTCCCAAGATGTAGAAAAATGACCCATTAGAAATATTTTAAATTGAAAACAAAGAGTAGGATAGATGCATATGCACACAGTTCATTAAAATAGAAACGCAGGACCGAGCCCGAAAAACATTGTTATTTCATAAATCATAGAGTTCTTCAAGGATCACAAAGGAAATTAGCTCAAAAGACAACAAGATGGCTCACAGATCAAGCTTGAAGGATTCAAAATAGGAAGTAATGATAGCCAATGCAAAATAAGCTAAGAATATACAATATATCCAGATAAAATAGCTCAAATATCAATACAGAGAAAAATGTGAATACCAAGATAAAATGAGGGTTTACTTTCAAGAAAATCCCACAAAAATGCAAAAAAAAACAAGAATTTTTCTTGCACCTGTAGAGATGAACATCATTTTGTAAAATATTAAGGTTCAAAGAATGAGAACTTTCCATTTTTAGTCAAGTTGTTGAAATCCTCATAATAATTTTCAATTCATAGCAAAAAGTAGAACTCTAAATTTTCTTCGAAGCTCGAAAATTTCACAAAGGCATAAATTTCTAAAACCAGATTTTTTCAAAGTATTTTTCACTGTGGAATTATAATCTCTTTTTAGTGATTTCAGCTAAAATTGAGATAACCATTGGAAAATTTTGGAAAAATCTCTTAAAATTCCGTTTGAAATAGATTTTCAAGTTGTTAGGTTTTCATTACATGAAAAACAAGTTCCATGCATGCAATATGTCTCATGTTCCCCGAAACCTGACACCCGATTTCCTAAGTCCATTGTCTCAGGTTTTTAGAACTTCCAAGCATCAGGACATGCTTTGGCAAATATATGATTCATGTCATTTGTTTCCCAAAACCAGAAACCTGAATTGAATCAAATCCTTTGTATCAGGTTTTTGAACGCTCCAAGAATGATTATATGTCATTAATGTCTAGTTATCTAGTAGTTGGCACATATGTCACGTGAGGTGTAATTAATGTCAGGTTGTTATAAATAGTTGGTTTTCCACATCATTTGTTACTTTGTTCATTTTTGTTGTGTTGGATTTTTGTTTATGCTTCCTCCACCTCCAAACCCGATCGAGCTTCCTAATCGATTTCACCATCCTTCTTTGATCATTTTTCAAGTTTGTTGAAGCTACTCTTCTCTTCTTTATATTTTGGAGCTTTTTCAGTTATTTATGAGGTGTTTGTTTGGGGTTTCCATTTCATTTCCTCCTTCATTACTGGTTTAGGGTTTGGGTTATTTTCCTTGTTCCTTATTTTTTTCCCATATCGGTTCTTGTTTGAAATTCACCCCTAGGTTACTTAATTATTTTTTATAGGTTGTAACTTGTAGATTTCAAAAATATTTTGAAATTCCTAAGTGATCACAAGGCGGGAATTTCTCATATTCTGACATTTTAGAAACCCGATATAATTGTTTCAGGTTTCACAGGGTGTTTAACATTTAAATTTTTCTGCCTTGTTTTGGGTTTTTCCAGGTGCTCACAATCCATCAAGATCCATAGTGTGTGTCAGGTTTTCCTGCTTGTCTGACACTTCCTCACTTCCATAGCGTGTCGGGTTTTCATTGATGCTCAACATGTCCTAACTTCCGACATACACTCCATTGTGTTGGGTTTCTGAAGGTGTTTTGAAAGTCTCAAAAGCCAAAAAGTGTGGTGGGTCTATATAAATGTCCAACAAACTTTCAAGCCTGATTTCTCTTCCAGAAATCATCAAGTAATTTCTTTGTCGAGACTCCTCATGTCGAACCCTAGCCAATCTACGGATAAGTTAGATAGGATAGGAAAGATGAAGTATAAGTATCAGAAGATGGAGTCTTCTTCTTACATAAGCTATAATTATGACATTCAGGACACAGAGCTCAGCAGTATAGATATGGAGGAATTTTGGAAGAGAATTGAGGATTTTTCTTAGAATTTTTGAATGAAGTCGATAGCCGGCAGCGGTCTCCCTCTTGCAGCAGGATTTCCAATATCAGCTCAATACCCTGAATTAATCCTGGCCTGCGCTTCCAACTATGACTTAACCTACCACTAAGTAAGAAATCAATCATGAGAGTCTATAGTGAAATTGGATGGAGGTTACTTTGATCAACTCCTAAGGTTTCCCGAATTTGTGCATTATGTTGATTTAAACCTTAAATTATCACAAAAGGCCTAGGACAGGGATCAGGAAGACTGTATCAAGCATGTAAACAAGAAATTATTGATCAAGGATAAGCCATATGTTTCTAGGTTTCCCAATATGTCCCTAGAAGTGATTTCATTATCGAAATCAGTGATATCATCACCCTGCTGATTCAATTATTTGGATTCCTAGAGTATAGGGATTTCTAAGGGTGAATGTACAAGTTCATGGTCATCATTAAGAAGAATGAACAAGGAATTGATTAGGGAAGCCTAATAAGTGATGAGATATACTCCCAAATGAAAATTTTATTTTCTACCAATAAGTTCTATATGATGTCATATGTCACCTACGCAACAACAGGCATGAGAAATTACCCAGGGCTAGATACGAAGGGAAACCGGGAAATGGAACACATATATCGGTACTTACCTCAACTAATAATAACAGGGTTTGAATACAAATATAGAAGAGTGAATGACACCTTCTTCTATGAAAACATTTGTAGGTTAGATTTTGATCCAAGGAAAAGAAGGGTTTCTGATGAAGCATGGGCCGAAGTGTTAAAATGGAATGACATCTTCTTACAATTCAAAAAGTTTACTTATCTTCATTTGGTAATGTTTCATGGTAATCTTTTCCATTTTCCTAGGTTTCCAGGTGACAAACTGATCCTTATGGAGTTAGTTAGATAATTGTTGGATTTTCAAAAACTCCAACAAAACAGGCACAAAGTCATTGTCTCCTTCCCTATTTCCACTAGAAGGTATACATGCTCTACAATGGTTAAGGCCAAGAACATGATGCATGAGATTCAGGAAAAATTGAAGAAACATATGAAGCTCATGGGGGATTCAACTTCCAAGGACTCCTCAAGTCATATGGAACCTTGTATCTGCATGTGCCCAATGTGGAAGACATTTAGGACAAAGTTTCCATCCGAAGAAAAGACAACAATATATTTATGCTTGAATAAATTTAGATGTTAGATCTAGCTGATATCCCCAAAGGCACCATGAACAATGAAAGAGTCTTGGACACTAGGTATGAATAGTGAAATGGAGACAAACAAAAATTCCCAGCTATTGATTGGTTTGTTGCTAAAAAAGCTTATATCGCTGAAGGAGCTACCTAGACTCTTGTCCATACCAAGGCATGGCTGATTTCTTAGGTAATGAGTTATAAGGAAAAGAGATTTTCAAAAATATCAATTTTAGAGGTGAGACCCTCCAATGGAGAGAGGGAAGAGGATAAAAGCCCTACTAAGAGGCAGATAAAATTTAAGTTTGTCTAAAAAGGAGAAAAGCAAACAGCCACATCATCTACCACTCCTTCACAAACACTTGAGGTACTAGATTCACCCCCTCCACAAGAACAAGGAAAAATCCCTTTAGAAGATGAGATTGGCCAACCTCTCATTTCTTGTTTTGCTGATTTATCATCAGAGGTAAGTCTCTTTCTTGCTTCTCAAGATTTTACTTCAAAATATTTAACTCCTCCCTCCCAATCTTCCATATTTCTTCGCCAATTTCATCATCCATCACCAACATATTCTCTGACCTCTAACCTCTCTCTACTGGACCTAAGATGGCCATAGATATGCCCCCTCCTTTTTCACCTTCATTCACTAAGTCTATCCCCACAGTCACCACACTTGTAGTCATCACTACTCCACAAGTAAACCTTCCTCCACTTGCAGATGTAACCATAACACCGCCGATAGGAGAAAATTTTTCCACTATACCTCAATGATTAGTTGATCAGAATCCAAGGAAGAGGATGGTAGTAGTTCCATTACCAGCCTTTGAATTTAGTTCGCTCAAGGTCTCTACCGCCAAATCTACCAAGAAACCCAAAACGGTTTCGAGGGTTTCAGTGGACACCTCAAGGCATAAGTTTGCATAGATTTCTACTCCTGAGGCCACAAAACAAAGGAGGATATATTGGTCACTGATTATTAGATTAGAAGGGTTGATCTGGGAAAGGTAATAACAGAAGGAGCACAACAAGATGCGTAGAATGCCATGAACATGTTGTGCCGGAAGTAGAAGGAAACGAAGGTGAGCAGAGACAAGCTAAAGGAGAAAGTTGAATAGTTGATGGAGGTATTACTCAAGCTCTCAAATCCTTCTCAGTCAACACCGTTATCTCCAACCCCTACTCTTATCGGGTTTGATTTCTCATCAATACATATGATTGAATAGATCAATGAGAAGGAGAGAATGGTTGATGAATGGATTCAAAGGCTACTCCTACAAAAAAGAGAGGTCATTGATGAAACAATGGAGGTTAATAAATCCTTAGAGGAAATAAAGAAAAATGGAAAAAACATGGATGATGAATTTTCACAAGAAGTCAGGAACCTTGAGTTAAATTTTGAGGCTCTAATTGCACTAAAACACATTCTGTCCCATATCTTGATAGAAGAAGGAATCATTCTGCATGGGGATAAGCACTTCTAGTTAACCAAAGCCATCAGATTTAGGATAAAGATTCTCAATGAATCTTGTAGAAAGTTGAGGGAATCTAGAGATCAGTTGGTTGATGCTACAAATGACATAGAAGAAGAGTTTTCCAGGATCTTCACCAAGGTCTTGGATGAAAGCTCGAATATTCTACCTGTTGAAGAATTCTGTAAAAAAATCCAAGAATCAATCTAGCACGAATCAAATTCCATCTTCAATCTGAAAACCATCGATAAGTTCATAAGGATTGAGAATGTGTTGGAATCATTATGGAAACTCAATAAGATATTAAAGAAACTTCCTGGTAATGCAATCGAAACTCTAGAAACTTGTAAGGTTATGAGCGACCATTCCAGTATGCTAGATGAACCTGAGATGTAGGGCATAATCAAGAAGTTCTAGGAATTTTGAGACAAGAAGGCTTTACTCGAGGAAGACAAGGAAAATGAAACAGAATAAGCATAATGTTTTATGTTATTTCCATCCAGAGATTGACATGTCTTTTTCATTTTCATTTCATCACATAGGAAGAAAATTTTGAATTGTTCTCCTATGTGAGAGTCAAGAAAAATACAATTCTTGTTAAATGACTATTTTCTAGGATTTATCCTATTTTCTCTCTACTCTTTCTATTATAAATAAGGGATGCTTGTGTATTCCAAGGAGAGAGATTTTTGGAATATTGAGAGCAATTATGAAGAATAAGAAAAACTTTGTATTTTCTTTTTAATCATTGAGAAATAAAAGTAGGTGTTATTTTGCAAACTTTGTGTTTGGGATTCATCTATATTGAGAGATTGTTATTACGTCTAAGATCTTAAGCTATTTTTTGTTTAGTGTTCTTTATTATTTTAATAATTTCAAATATTACACCCATTATCTAAAACTTGTATAAGTATTTCTTGATTTTTTTTTGTTTAAAAGAAATTACATTCCTCTCATTACCATCCCGCTCTGTTTCATCTATAATAGTTTCCTTTCTAATATATTCTATTTTTAAAACTGTAACATCTCCATCTCGTGTTGATGTGGATTTCAGGATTGTATCCCAACCCTAATGTTTAGAATAGCGTGAATATTCTACATATTATTTTGTACTATGTTTTAGATTAGTAATAAATAGGTTGCCTCACCTATCTTTGAGGAGAGATTTGATCTTGTGTACTATGGTTAAACCTCATATTTTGGCTTGACAAAATATCTAACCAATAGGAATCAACCATAGAATCAAATGAAGTTGTGAAATTGAAAAAAAACAAAGGGTTTCTCTATAGAATAGAGCACCATGTCACAAGTTTAAATTC
Organism: Taxus chinensis; assembly: GCA_019776745.2. Lineage (NCBI taxonomy): Eukaryota > Viridiplantae > Streptophyta > Pinopsida > Cupressales > Taxaceae > Taxus > Taxus chinensis. The sequence goes on along the minus strand of CM034151.1, from coordinate 765,644,771 downwards.
ATTTAAAAATTGTGGACGAGAGCATATCTTCGACTTCAAATCGTCCAAGAAAATGTTTAAACAAATGGAAGGTTCTTCAAGTTCTGAAACTATTTTTATGAATTAGTTTCTATTGTCCATATTTCACTCGATGCACAATATTGGATCGACCACGATCCCACATAAGAAAAACCTATGAAAAATCATTCAAATCCTACAAATTTGTCACATAAGGACTCAACCATGGAGTCGCAAAAGCCAAGAGAGATATTTTATTCCATGTCTTAAATTCGTTCTCCAAGTTACAGGAATACTCAACTATGTGATAGTAGGGTCAATGAAGAAGGGGAAATGTCCTAGAGGATCTAGAAATAACAAGGGGAAGAAGCAGTGAAGATCTGAAGTTTCAGGGTCCTCAGGCTTGAAACTATTCAGAAAAGGGTCCAGAAATGACTAAGTATGGAGGAGGCAGTGGAAGGAGCCATGTGTGCTAACAACACTTCTCCAAATTTTAATCTAAAAGGGGGAATCCCAAACTAGTGATAGGATTCCACGTATCCAAAATCCAAAGAAGTTTTGGGGCATTGAAAATTCTTCAGCTGAGAGAAATCATGTCAGGTGTCAACTTGTCATAAATTCATAATGGAAGCCTAGGGTAGAAACTCAAACTTACGCTAGCCCTCCATGAAGCAAATGGTCAGATAGAGACAAAATTCAGGCTTTGAAATTGGATAAGTATAGATGTATCAGTAAAGAATGCCAATTGTTAGTGTGGTGCATCTCTAAGAGTTGGTCTCAAGGCAGAAACCCAAATGAGCGTGAGCTCACGACGTAGCCCAAAGTTTAAAAATTAAGAGGGACCATTGAAAAGTCCAGAGATCAATGGAGGTCGACAAGTGACAACCTGACGCTCCTCCAAAGGAAAACTTTGGGCATGGTTTTCAAGCAAGCACGGTGCCTCCTTGTGTTATTCCATAGGGGTAGAGTTCGTTGAATAGTCAATGCATGAGCTAGGTTAGTGGAGGCTACCAAGTGTCTTAATCACACTGATTTTAGGGTTGAATAGACAAAATGTTTCCAAACGAGCGCAAGACTACCGCATATCCTAGGGCAAAGTGGGTCGTCTGGGGGAAAGTTGGTTCTTTTCCCTTTGTTATCTCAAAAGAGGTAAAATTCACAAAATGAACTGCAGCCTCACCCAAGGAAAAGGTCAACATTAGAACTTGAGTCAAATCTAAAGTGGGGAGTTGGAGGGAAAGGTGAAAATTTTCCTTTTGTTCAAAATGCATAAGGATAAAGTTGGAAGCGCATTTACTAATTAACCAAAAGGAGCCACGTGTCTAGCCAGAGCTTCGGAGTGCAGGAGTTCTTTGAGTTTTGCATTTTTTGTACAAAAGGGAAAAATGATAAATTACAGACCTATAAGCCCAATTTTTGTTCTAATCCAACTGCCACATGTCCCATACCAAAAGTGGGACCCATTCTTAAAATTTCTTTCCCACCCATTTATATAGACTGGATACAAACTTTGAAGGGGCATATCTTTTGACTCAAGGCTCAAAAGATTACGAATCTTATACCATTAGAAATATCTTGGCCTCACCCATGCTATGGAGGTCTGAAAAATTAATTTTTAGGATGTTAGGTGAAGGGAAATGCAGAAAAAATCTTTGGGATTTCAATGCAGGATCTTCTTGCCTCAACAACCAGATCAGATTCGATTTGTTTCCATCGTTTCCTATTCCTTCATGGCCTTGAACAAAGAATAAATGTAGAAAATATGGATTTGGGGGTAGATTTTATTAGAAGCATTAACAACAGTAGTTGAGCATCTATTCACATTTCCCGCATCTCTCTCTCTTTCTTGTCTCTAATCGAATCTATAAATTCAGGGGCAGGATTCATTGTAAAGGGTTGAAAATTCTTTGTTTTTCAAGCTCCCTTATCCTTCCAGTAAAGGTATTTGTGGGGTTTAGGACTTCCATAGAGATTGCAATTCATTTCTTCCTTTTGTATACCTTATAATGGACTCTATTAATCTATATATAAAAAAACGTCTGTGATTGATCTTAGATCCTTTCATGTCTCTTTTTCTTTCATTTGGTCTTCCATTATAGATCTAGATATATATGTTTTTTTATCGTATGCATTTTTTCGTTTTGTGTCTATTGGTAAAATAAGTGTCCATTATTCCTTTGGTGTATCACCTGGTAGTCTAGTTATTTCTTATTTCTTATACTCTTTTACCATTGTCTCCTTGGCTAGTTCTAGATTAGGTATAGAGATATCTCCTTTGCAAATCCTCACGTCTACACTTGAATAGAGGAATAAGGAACCAACCTTTAATCTGGAGAGCTTTCCCACTTTTGTAAGGTCCCACACCTTGGGAAAGTTCAATGTTATGTAATCACACCAGATGAGTCTTCCTCAGAAAACCAGACTTGTAGAAATCATTTGGGTGTGTTGTGATTCTGCACTAACAGTTTTGGCATGCCCAATGTGACTAAAAATTCTCCATCTTATCATAGTATGAATTGATGTACACTCGCTGTGATTCTAGTTTTTAAAAGCTTTAAAATTGTACATCTGAAAAGTCTGAAAGAAAAAAATCTACTGGTTTGAGCAGTCCAAGAAAGTTCATGAAAATAATACAAACATGGTCAAGAACGAGATAATAGGGACTATTTTTCTATCTAGACTTATCCCCAGATAGAGGGAGAAGAGGAAGAAGATCCCATAAGTCTCTATCTCCACCAGCAGATCTTTATCAACACCTCCTCATGGTAGATCGTTCATTAAATGAAGAGGGGTTCTTAGACCGATCAAAATGGTTGAACCAAATCCTTATGTTAACTTCACTGGCAGTATTCCATGTACCATGAATGCACAAAATAATGTTCCTATTGTAGTATTAAAGAGTATCCCATATTTCACTGGGGAAAATCAAACTTCTCCTCGTGATAATGTCTAAGGTATTGAAAATTTCTATACAATCCATGAGATTCATGAGATGGACATTGCATTAAAGTTTTTTTCCTCTTCACTCAAAGGGAAGGCTTCAAAATGGTTCAGGAGTCTTGAGGTAGGCTCTATTTAGAATTGGAATCAGCTATGCATAGCTCTTCACAACTGGTTTGGAGAGAAAGGTGATAACTTATCCTTGTTGGATCAAATAACAACAATCAAGAGAGCCCTGAAAGAATAGCTGACAGGCTTCAACCTTAGATTCTAGTGGACCTGGGATAGGATTCCAACAACGGTAAAACCCATAAATTAAGGTTCCTTCTTATACTTTCTTAGGGCTTTAAATTATGATATTTCTCTAATGATGAATTTAATGAGATGCACTACATTACTTGCATCCTATAGCCTTTCCATAGGGGCTGAGAACCATTTGATTCAGGCTGGTAAAATCATTCGTAGGCCATCCATGCCTCTATACCCACCCCCAGGAGTCAAAGTTTAGCTGAGCTTCCAATTCATTATCTAACACCCCTAAGGATCTTCACGAAGTCATGAAATAGCTTCAGAACCTGGGGAATGAGATAATAACTATCAGAAGACAACAAGCTCAGATTTCTAGGCCATATCAGTCTCAGGGTAAGTATCAGGCTAGACCCTAGTACCACCATAATAGGCTACCATCTTAGACTGTAAATCAAAGCTAGAACCAAGGAAAACCCCAAGCTACTAGACCCTTCAGGTCTTATGATCCAAACACAACATCAACATCAAGGGAATTTGTTCGTGCATAGAACAATATGGCACATGAAGATGATTGGTGTTTTCCATGCAATCAAGCACATAACCAATCAATGTTATTTAATGATGATCTAAATTAGGCCTTGATGGTGCAACCTAGTATAGTGCCATAATAACCTAGCCAAGAGTGAGATCAGCATCAAGAAGCTCAACAAAGTGGACCACCAGGAGAGACGATGCTTGTCAATTGGTAGGCTGAAGAATTCTGTGGGATGAATCAATCCGCTCCTCAAAGTTTGGCTGCCAATGCATGGTCCAAAAAGAGAAGTATTTGAGAAGGCCAACCATTGAAATCAGGTGACCCTCAACCTTCCATCACTCCACAAGGTCCTAGTGTTCCAAGTGCAACCCCCAACATGCAGAACCAATCCAAACCACCTTCCAAATCCAGTTAGGCACCGGTTGTAATAACCCATGTGTAAGAAATAAATGTGTCTGGGAAGGGCCATCAAAAGGATAACTCATTCAATATTATTGAGCAAGTGAAGAGGAAAAGTGTGAACATTTCAATACGGGAGTCACTAGCCATTTCGGGACAAAGGGATTTGTTGCAGACTGTCATGCACAATTGGTAAAGTTCAAATAAACCCCCTAACCAGCAAGAGAGAGTATTTAATAATGCAGTTCAACCTAGAAGGAACCAAGGAGAACAACAAGGTAAGAGCCTAAGACCTCCTCCATTCTATGTCTTATCAATTATTGGAAACAAATTTGTGCCCAATTGTATGATTGATTTTAGGGCTAGTAGTTCTGTGATGCCCAAACAAATAGCTAATCAGTTGGGTCTCCAATTTGAAGTCATCTCTAGAGGAGTAATCCAATTAGATGGGACAACAATGAAAACTATTGGAATCATCAAGGATCTAATCCTCACTCTGTATGCATGCCCCAACGTGACTATTTTGTAAAACATGTCCATCATAGATTTTCCACGACATTTTACTTTATGTTTGTCTAGGGTTTTCACTACCAAAATTGGAGGGTACCTGTCTGCTGATTGGTCATATACGCTCTTTATGAAAAGGTATGGGGAATAGACCATGGTCAGATCTAAACCCATTACTGATTATCATATTGAATCTTATGTGCCTAGACCTATAAATTCCAACTTCTTAGTGTTTGATCAAGAAGAGCTCCTAAGAAATAATGAAGCAGATACCAAGGTGGGATGTATCCCAGACTTGACCCTAGATGGAGTGGGAAAACAAAATACATGATTTTGACCCCTATAAAGAGATGGAAAAATTTGAGATGGGTGTTGTCGACACTAAAATTTTCCTCTGTAATTTCTATTTCATTAATGTATGTATTAGGAATAGGATGTTGTTAAGTATAATTAGTAGTAGCGTCTGATAAAAGATAACGACGCCGTCAGTACGGTGCCACCAATAATGTGGAGTACGGTAACAGTCAAAGTACAATAGGAATGTTGTAAAAAGTAAATATTTGTTGTAAGTGGTCCGGTAATGTTAAAATGTCAAAGTTTGGGTAATTAGAGAAGTAGGGTCTACATGATTAGGAATTAGAAATATTATATTGGTAATAAGGACAAGGAGTGAGGTCATAAATATTTTGTGTATTTTATTTGTAAAAAGTATAAAAATGTGGAACCCATGTAAAATGATAAGGTTTATCTTATCTTAAAAGATAAGCTTACATGTACAGATAAGAGTTAAGGTATGGAATATGATTCGTCAGAGTGGATTTCTTATCCTATCTTAGAGATAAGATGGATAAGCCTAGAAGTTCTATAAATAGAGAGGCCACCCCCCTCATTTAGCATAGAAGGAAGTAGTGAGAAATATTGTAGGAAGTGTGCGAAGGAAGCCATCAGTTTAAAGGTGTGTTGAAGAAGCCATTAAGAGGTGTAATTGTAAAGTTTCTCCCATAGTCTTGGTGAAAGGAAAGTGAAGTCAATAACACTTGAAGTACCTCATGGGTGAGATTGTAACAGTTTCATGTTAATATTATAATTTATTTTGATATTTCAGATTTGTCATCATTCTGTCTTATCATAGTCGATGGTATTCTTGTGTTATGTTGTTGTTTTGTTTCCAGATTACATCCACCAAACTAAAGGCTGTGCATTAGTAAATAATCATAGCACGAGGAGTTCCCGATGAAGAATTATCATAGTGCCGGATTGGTGATGACATTTTGGTTCCGTTGCCGGGACCATTCCTCGTTGGTGGATTTTCTGGAGAGATATTCCCACTTAGTCAAAAATCAATTAGAGGGTAACCTTGTTTTTACTGTGCATAGTAGTTACCATGGTAAAGTCATTTTTGCCATGAATAGTAGTTACCATGGTAAAGTCATTTTTGCTGGAATAGTATTTACCACAGTAAAGTCACTTTTTACCGTGAATAGTATTTACCGCAGTAACTTCACTTTTTACCGTGAATAGTGTTTACCACAGTAAAGTCAGTTTTTACCGCAGTAAGTCAAGTTTTACCATAGTTTACCATGGTCATTTCTATTTTACTGTAGAAAGGTGTAAAGTCACTTTCTAGTATAGTGATTCCAATTATTTGTACACATAAGTCTTGTTGATTGTACTTGTGAGTTGGTATTTCACGGTGGTTACTTTTGAAAATGGGAAAGATTCCTATTTTTTCAGCTCAATCTAATGAAGATGCTTCTTCTTTCATTCAAGAGTTTAAGCGATCTTGTATTTGTAATGGCCTTATAAGAAGGGAACAATGGACTGAATTTTTTCCTACCTTTTTGGATGGTTCAGCACTTAGGTGGTTTGAAACACTAGGTGATAATGTGAAAAATTCATGGGATTTATTAACTGAAAGTTTTCTTGAAGAATTTGGTGAACAACAGAAATATGCAGATCTCATGATCGAGATCACAAAGCTATCCCAAGGAGAGAAGGAGAAGATAAGGGATTATCATGCTCGTGTTCTAGAGCTAAGGAGGAAGCTCGATGCCCAGATCCGGAAGGAAGGACTAGCGGATGGGTTGATGAATGGCGTGGATAATCTCCTCTGTAAGCACTTCATTCTTGGGATGAAGCCAGAGATCAGACAACGAGTGAAGTATGACCGCCCAGCTACCATTGAACAAGCAAAGGAGATTGCAAGAAGGCAAGAAGAAAGCATGGAAGAGGAGCCCAAAGAAATTGTTGCTAAAGTAGAGCCTACACCAGCACCTTTGGTCCAGAATCCACAACCACTCCCGGTGAGCACAAATATTTCTCCTAGTACATCTACTGAGTATGAAGATCTGCTCAAAAAGATGGGTCAGTTAACTATTAATCTTCTTCAAGGAAAGGAATTTAGTTCTCAGGGAGGAGATAGAGGTCCAAAAAGAAATATTTCTGAAGTTGTTTGTTATGGTTGTTATAAAAAGGGTCATTATAAGTATAATTGTCCAGATAGAGCTTCTACATCTGGTAAAGGAGATAATGATAAAGGAAAAGCACCTGTGAATTCTTTTGATGTAGTAGATAAGAGCAGAAATAATGAAGTAGATGTGTTTGTAACAAAAAGAAAGAAAGAAAAAGATAATCAAGATGGAAATGATCCTAAGAAGATGAAAGAAGAAACTAGTAAGAAACATAGGAGAAGAAAGTTGGGTGTGCAGGATTTTCTGATTTCACAGGGGCAAGGACCATACTCCATCTTGGAAGATCTGTCCAAAAGGCCTGCAAATATTACATATGGTCAACTCTTGGCTATGTCTTCTGAGAAGAGGCGGGAGTTGCGAGGTGGACTCAATGCTCGAAGAAGGAAGGAGGTTGAGGTCCCTGTTTTGGAGGCAGAGGTAGATCCCTATGCTCCACAAGCTGAGGTATTATGTAATGGTATTTCAATTCATGATGTCTTAGTTGATGGAGGTGCTGCAGTTAATGTAATGACCGAGTCTGTAATGAATATGTTGGGTTTAAAAATTGATCGCCCTTCAACACTTATGTTAAGGTCATTAAATAAAGGAAAAACTAAACCAGAAGGTGTAGTTTCAAATGTGGCAATATCTGTTATGGGTGTGGTATGTGTGGTAGACTTTCAGGTGATGAAAAATGGTACTGTTGCGTACCCAATGCTGCTGGGAAGACCATGGCTAAGGAGAGTTCATGCAAGAAACTACTGGAATGAAGGTTTCATGACACTTGGATGTGGTAGAGAGAGGGTGAAGATAAACGTGATCCCTCGACATCATAAGGTAGAACCTGTGGATTCAAGTGATGAAACTGATGATTGGACATCCTCTGATTACTCTAGTACCAGTGAAGTGGACACTGAAGATGAAGAAAGTGAGGTGGATGTTTCAGTCATGGATATCCTTCCAGTCACACCAACTCATGACCCCATAAAATTATCTGAAGAAGAAGTTGATGATCGTCTCCAACAAATAAAGATTGGTGATGCTGTGATGGAGAGTGAGAAGGAATCCTACCTCCAGCTCTTTCAAAGGTACATACACCTATTCACTTTTGATTACAAGGAACTCCGTCAAGTAAGTTGGGTAGAACATTATATTGAGCTGGTAGATGGTGCTAAGCCCATAAAGCAAATGCCATATAGAATGAATCCTAATTTTTCCAAGACTGTAAAAGAAGAAATAGATAAGTTGCTTGATGCAGGATTCATATTTGCTGTGGAGAATTCAGAATGGGTTTCTCCCATTGTGATCTCAATAAAAAAGAATGGGAAGCTACGCATTTGTGTTGATTACAGGAAGCTCAATAAGGCAACAAAGAAGGATCATTACCCTCTTCCATTTTCAGATCAGATCTTGGACGAAGTAGCTGGCCAGGAGTGCTATAGTTTTGCTGATGGATATAGCGGCTACAACCAAGTTCGTATAGCAGAGAAAGATCAGCTGAAGACCACGTTCACCACTCCTTGGGGAACGTTTGCTTATAGAGTTATGCCTTTTGGGTTGTGTAATGCTCCAGCAACATTCCAGCGTTTGATGAATAGGGTGTTCGAACCCTACATTGGGACCTTCATCAGAGTATTTCTGGATGATTTTTACATCTATGGGAGCAAGTTGGACCACCTGCACCAAATGGAGACAACATTTCAAAGGTTAGATGAAGCACAAGCCTCACTAAACCCTACAAAGTGTGTCTTTGGATGTTCTAAAGGTGTTTTGTTAGGGCATGTTGTATCCAGAGATGGTATTGGTACTGATCCTGATAAAGTTTCAAAAATCAAAGATTTACCATTTCCTCTTAATAGAAGTAAGTTGAGATCATTTTTAGGCCATGTGGGTTACTATAGAAGGTTCATCAAGAATTTCTCAAAGATTGCACAGCCACTAACCCAGTTCTTGAAGAAGGATGTTACTTATGAACCAGGAAATAAGGCACATGAAGCTTTTGGACAATTGAAGGAAGCCCTGGTGTCTTCACCTATTTTGAAGAATCTAGATTGGAGCAAGCCATTCATTGTGTACACTGATGCCTCAGATGCAGCACTAGGAAGTACTTTGAGCCAAAAGGATGAAAATGGGAATGAACATCCAATTTACTTTGGGAGCAGACAAATGAGCAGTGCTGAGGTAAATTATACTGTAACTGAAAAAGAGGCTCTGGCTATCATTTTTGCTGTAAAGAAGTTTAGAAATTACTTGCTAGGGCAAAAATTTCTAGTTGTAACAGATCATCAGGCTCTAAAATATATTGTAAATAAGCCTAACCCATCAGGGAGGATAGCAAGATGGATAATTTTGCTACAAGAATTTGAATTTGATATTATAGATAGGCCAGGAAAGAAGCATGTCAATGCAGATGCACTCTCTCGAGCCTATGATGGTTTAGGATCATCTTGTGATGATGATGATTTCCCCGATGCAACATTGTTATCCCTTGACACAATCCCTAGTGAATACATAGATATTTGGAATTATCTGAATGAATTCAAGTTTCCTGATGGTGCCAATGCAAAGACTAAGAGAAAGATTACTCAAGCCAGTCGTCCATATTCTATTCTGCATGGAGTATTATTTCGAATAGGACCTGATGGACAGTACAAGAGGGCAGTTGGACGTGATCAAGGGAAGGAACTGCTAGAAGAATTCCACAATGGTACATGTGGAGGGCTCTTCTCTGGACAACTTACAGCAAGAAGGATCTTGGATGTAGGTTATCACTGGCCCACTCTTTTTAAAGATTGTTATAATTATTGTAAGACATGTGATATTTGTCAAACACATGGTAACCGTAAGACTTCATCAGCTCCATTATGTCCTATTCTTCCCCTTGGTCCCTTTGAAAAGTGGGGAATAGACATTGTAGGTCCACTTCCAACTACATCACACCAAAATAAGTATATTGTAGTTGCCACAGATTATTTAACCAAGTGGGTTGAAGCTAGGCCATTGAAAACAGCTTCCATGGATGAAGTGGCAAGGTTCATGTATGAACGCATTGTCACCAGATTTGGTTGCCCATTAGAAATTGTAACAGATCAAGGAAGCCACTTCATTAATGAGGTGGTAGAAGCCCTAGTCAATAAGTTTTCTATTAAGCACAGGAAGGCAACAACATACAAGCCAAGCACAAATGGACAGGTGGAACGAACAAATTTTGTGTTGTGTCAAATTCTAGCAAAAGATGCAGCCTTGCAGGTACATAAATGGGATAAAAGGATTCATGCAGCATTGTGGGCATATAGGGCAACATCAAAGTCAGCAACAGGATACTCCCCATTTCAGTTGGCCTATGGCATTGATCCAGTTCTTCCTATTGAGTTTGATATTCCCACTGTGAGAGTTATGAAAAATGAAAGGATGGATGAAAGTGATTCAGTAAAAGAAAGGTTGGTACATCTTCATTTGCTAGAGGAAATGAGAGAAATAGCAAAGGATACAAGCCATAAGAAGAAAATGAAGCAGAAGGAATATTTTGATCAAAAGATCCAGTGGTCTCCATTTCATGTGAATGACTTGGTTCTAGTATATGATTCCAGATACAAAAAAGAAGACAGAGAAAATTTCTTCCAAAATGGATGGGGCCCTACAAAATAGCAGGTGTGCATGAAAATGGTACGTACCGACTGGAGGAATTGGATGGCACTCCCATTACGAAATGGGTCAACCACGACAAGTTGAAGATTTTCCAAGCACCAGAATAGTCTACTCCGAGGACGGAGTAGAAGCTAGGAAGGGGGAAGATGTCGACACTAAAATTTTCCTCCGTAATTTCTATTTCATTAATGTATGTATTAGGAATAGGATGTTGTTAAGTATAATTAGTAGTAGCATCTGATAGAAGATAACGGTGCCATCAGTACGGTGCCGCCAATAATGTGGAGTACGGTAACAGTCAAAGTACAATAGGAATGTTGTAAAAAGTAAATATTTGTCGTAAGTGGTCCGGTAATGTTAAAATGTCAAAGTTTGGGTAATTAGAGAAGTAGGGTCTACATGATTATGAATTAGAAATATTATATTGGTAATAAAGACAAGGAGTGAGGTCATAAATATTTTGTGTATTTTATTTGTAAAAAGTCTAAAAATGTGGAACCCATGTAAAATGATAAGGTTTATCTTATCTTAACAGATAAGCTTACATGTACAGATAAGAGTTAAGGTATGGAATATGATTCGTCAGAGTGGATTTCTTATCCTATCTTAGAGATAAGATGGATAAGCCTGGAAGTTCTATAAATAGAGAGGCCACCCCCCTCATTTAGCATAGAAGGAAGTAGTGAGAAATATTGTAGGAAGTGTACGAAGGAAGCCATCAGTTTAAAGGTGTGTTGAAGAAGCCATTAAGAGGTGTAATTGTAAAGTTTCTCCCATAGTCTTGGTGAAAGGAAAGTGAAGTCAATAACACTTGAAGTACCTCATGGGTGAGATTGTAACAGTTTCATGTTAATATTATAATTTATTTTGATATTTCAGATTTGTCATCTTTCTGTCTTATCATAGTCGATGGTATTCTTGTGTTATGTTGTTGTTTTGTTTCCAGATTACATCCACCAAACTAAAGGCTGTGCATTAGTAAATAATCATAGCACGAGGAGTTCCCAGTGAAGGTTATCATAGTGCCGGATTGGTGTTGAAATTGTTAAAGTAAAAAATTGCATGAAGAGAATCCCTCCTAGCCAATTGGGAGACCTACGTGTCAGCTAAAAGTTTCAAAAAGATAAGTGCGGGCTGAGGGGGGTACTTAGAGTTCTTTGATGGCTCTAATTCTAACACAAGGAGCTAGAGGAGGACCAATTTGTGTCCCCCAATCCAATTAGAGGAGGACTGTGGCTAGCCGGCGAATTAGAGCGGGTCAGTGGGCTGGTGGAGGTTTTGGTGAATATGAGGCTTGTTTCCAATGGTCTTCATTGGGCAAGGAAGCTCAAAAATCATGCAACAAACAAGTGTTCGAGTGACACGTGTCCTAAATAGTTTCGAATCAAGGTAGTGTGGGCCAACGGTGTCAAATTTTGAATTACTCAAAAATTTACAAGGTAGGTTATGGGATCTAAGGGAGGAGTTGGAGGCCTTCAACATTGAATGGAGATGGACACCTGGCAGAGGATAAGGTGAAGTCGGCTAACAAACTTGCAGGTAGAAGGAGTAATTGTTGATGGCAAATCACAGCACCCCTGAATGTCTGCAACTTCAATGGGTTGAGACTCTCAATGTGATTGCATAACATGGAGCTTTTCCTAAGTTTGGGACCTTGCAAATTAGGAAAAGCTCTCTAGATAAAGGTCGGCTCCTATTCCTCTGTTCAAATGCACACATAAAAATGCAGATGGTTTACTAAAAAACCTAATCTAAATTGCCAACGAGACAGGTAAGAAGATGCATAAAAATAAACCTAAACTAACAAAGGTGATGCACTGAGGAATGAAGAACACCTGTCTTGCCAATAAACACAAACCATTAAAATGCAATGCAAGATTATGCACAGATAACAAAATTTGTAGTGAAAGATCAGGAAGATGCAAATGAATACAGAGAGGGTTGAGAATCATCCACAGACATGCATTATTTTCTCCAAAGATGGATACAATACACTACAAAATTCCAAGAGGAAAAGTTGCATTATAGTTTTAGACGGGAGGTTTGAACTCCACAAATTCACCTGCCAAAGAGAAGAAGGGAGGAGAAAAATAGGAATGTCCAACCTTTAGAAAGAAGCCCCTCCTTACAATTTATAGGAAGAATGAGAGAGGTAAGAGAGAGGAATTCCAAATCTACCCCAACCACCTCCAGGTTATATTTAATTCATCTCATTATGGTGGTAGGTGAGAACCCTAGCAAACTCAAAAAATGGCGGACTGTATTTTGCATTTTTAAATAACTTTTTCTCACCCAATTAAATATATCCATTTGTAGTTGGGTAGATCATGTTGAGATAGGTTCCGAAAAGTCCAACCTTGCGTGAATCTAAGCTCCCTGTGAAAATTTATGGCCATTTGAATATTCCCCAAATCAAGGTTTGTTTCCAGTCAGGTTCGGGGTTGTCCTTTGCATTTGTATCAGGTTTGGAGGGTGCCTCAACATGTTTTCACCCCATGATTTCCCGACTCCAAAACTCAATTTGCCTAGGTAGTGTTTCAGGTTTTCAAAACTCCCAAGCATTGGGACATGCCTTGTGATTTTCATGCTTCATGTCTCATGTTTCCCGAAACACGAAACCTGAAATCCTCTGTGTCGGGTTTTTGTCGACATCTCTGACATATTTCCTTTGTGTCAGGTTTTTGAACCTTTCTGACATATTTCCTTTGTGTTAGGTTTATGGACCTCTTCGACATATTTCCTTTGTGTCAAGTTTTTTAACCTCTCCGACATATTTCCTTTGTGTTGGGTTTTTTAACCTCTCCAACATATTTCCTTTGTGTCGAGTTTTTGAACCTCTCCGAAATATTTCCTTTGTGTTGGGTTTTTGAACCTCTCCGACATAATTACTTTGTGTCGTTGTCTATATTTACCTGGAGGGTAGATATATATATATAACAATTTGGTGACTCAATGGGATTACCTGCCTGCTAGGTAGAAGATCAGTGGCCTTTTTAGTGATCCATTGGGCATGTGACACAAGCAATAACCTGAAACCAACTTGATATCTTATCCCGAGCCTGATACCACAACTCCTCCTCCGAGATCACGCTAAATTGTAGAAATCCAACCTAGGAGCACCAAAACCTATGCCAAAGCACTTAGGGAAACTGAATCCTAACTATAACAAGACAATTTGCATATGCACATAGAGGAATTGAAATCAAGGCTAATATTTATAAGGGTAAACCTTTTCTTTTCAGTAGTAATGTTTAAGATAGATTCCGTTAATTGGAATCAGGAGTTCTTCTCTGTCCAATGTAGACAATTGGAAGGCATTGCTATTCTTACATCCCATGACCATGTAGGGGCCACTCCAGATGGCATCAAACTTGGAATGCCTTCTTGGTTTTTCCCAATTTGCATCCCATTTCAGAACTAGGTCCCCTTCCTGGAAGGTCCTTGCTCTTGCTTTCTTATCAAACCATTTTTTTACTAAGACCTAATCTTTCTCAATTGTTTGAACTGCATGTTCTCTGATTTCTTCCAATTCCATCAAATCTGCATACTTGGCCTCCATTGGTTCAAACTCAGCCAACTCCAACTGCTTCATGAACTCCAATGCAGGAAGTTCTAATGATATAGGCAATACTGCCTCTTTCCCATAGACCATCTTGTAAGGGGAATTCCCTGTAGACCTATTTGGTGTTATTCTGTCAGCCCATAATGCTGATTTTATCTTGGTATGCCATGTTCTTTGATTTTCATCCATAGTCCTTCTGATGATTCTTAGCAAATTTTTGTTCATGGACTCTGCCTGTCCATTACCCTGTGGGTAATAGTTGGAAGAGGTGCTCAAGTAGATTCCATTCTTGACAGCCCATTCTGTAATCTTGGAACCTATGAATGCCAATGCATTGTCTGATATGATAGTGGTCAGCACACCAAACCTGGTCACTATTTGTTCATAAAAGTCTAGTATATTAGACTCATTTGCTTCTTTGAGGACTACTGCTTCGGTCCACTTGGTGAAATAGTCTGTTTCCATGAGAATCCACTTGTGGCCTTGGCTTGAGTTTGGATTGATGACCCCGATGAAGTCCAATCCCCATTGCATAAATGGTTGGTCAACCAAAATTGGGTGCAATGGAAGTGCTGCTAGTCTTTCTTTTCCTACGAAGAGTGCACATTTCTTACACTTTCTTATCCATGTATAGCAGTCACTCAACACTGTGGGCCAATAATACCCTGGCTTCATTATCTTGAGAGCTGTTATCCGTGGGGAAAAATGTCCTCCGGAATCTCCATCATGAAAATCTCGTAACACCCTCTCAATTTGATCTGTCCCAATGCACCTCAATAGAACTCCATTGATGCCTTTCTTGAACAAAACACCATCAACAAGCACATATGGAATAGCTTGTAATCTAAAGTATCTCCTCTTTGCTTTGCTCATTTTTGGAGGGCATAGGCCTGTCTATAGGAAGTGTATCATATTCTGAGTCCAATAAGGAGTAGGCACATCATTTTTTTCCTGTTATTGACCATCCTGTAGTATCAAGACAGTCTCTTTTTCATCACCTGCTTCAACTTGCTGACTCAAGGCTAGTTGTTCACATAGTCCTTTTCCACGGACTAGTTTGGTGACCTTGATCTCAATGTCATATTCCATGACACGAGTGATCCATCCTGCACGTTTCTCATTCAAATCCTTGTTTAGAAGGAAGTCCTTGACTCCTGCATGAGAGACCAACAATTGGATCTTATTGTTTGAGACTAGGTGCTTGAATTTCTTTAAGCTCCTGATCACTGCAATGACATGCTTTTCAATGAAAGAGTACCTAGTTTCATATTCCTCCAAGCCTTGACTGAAGAAAGAAACTGGTTGTTCTAATCCCTCTTTGTTTTGCTGTACCAGGATTGTAGAAATTGTGTCTCCACCACCGAAGGCATATAACATGAAGTCCTTGGTGAAGTCTGGATTGACGAGATTCGGAGCTTGAGATATAGCCTCTTTTATTGCCTCAAAACTTGTCTTGCCTTCAGATATCCACTTAAATGCCATGCTCTTTTTTAACATCAGTGTTATTGGATTCACGAGAGTTGCAAAGTTTGGAATAAACCTGTGGACAAAATTGATCCTTCCTAAGAAGCTTTGAAGAGCCTTCTTGTGACTTAGAAATGGCAATGCTCTAATTGCTTCAACTCTCTTTGGGTCAATCGTCAACCCCTCCTTTGAAACAATATGGCCTAGAAGTTTTCCTTCGTGAGCCAGGAATATGCATTTTTTGGGATTCAATGATACCCCAAATCTCCTACATCTCTGAAATACTTGTCTCAGATGAAAGAGGTGATCTCCTACGTTTTTGGAGAACACAGTGATGTCGTCAAGATATATCAGAACTATTTTATTGATCAACCCCTTGAATGCCATATCCATTTCCATTTGGAAAGTGGCTCCAGCATTTGATAGCCCAAATGGCATCTTCTTGTAGGCATAGGTGCCCCATTTGGTGGTGAAAGCTATCTTAAACTGGTCATCTTCTTTCACCATTATCTGATTATACCCTGAGTAGACATCTAGGAGAGAGAATCTCTCTGAACCAGATACCACTTGCAATATTTGTTCCATTGAAGGAAGTGGGTAATGGTCTTCGAGAGATGCCCTGTTGAGGTCTCAGAAGTCCACACACAACCTAATCTCTCTGTTCTTCTTCCTAACCGGAACCAGGTTTGTAACCCAGCTTGAGTGCTTGATCGGGAATATAATGCTTGCCTCTATTAGCTTGTTTAGCTCTTTCTTCATTAGAGGCTCAATGTGAGGGTTGACTGGTCTTTGTTTCTACCTGATGGGCTTAACATCTGGATCTAGTTCTATTGTATGTTGTGCCAACTTCAGGTTGAATCCTCACAGGTCTTCATAGCTCCAAGCGAAGACATCTGGAAATTATTGGCAAAGTTGTATGAAATCTGATTTCTTCTGTTCAAAAGCTGGCCAATTTACCAATTTGAAGTGTTTTGCCTTCCCAACCGGAATTGGCTCTGAATCTTCTCCTTTGACCTGTATGTTAGCCTTTTCTTTACAGAACTGGTTGTTAGGATTGAATATGGATTCCAATGTTACTAAACACTTGGGAAGTTTGTTTGTCCACAGCTGCACTACTTCATTCCCATACTGTTGCTCTAGTCTGTCCTGATTCCTAGCTGAGAATTCAGCCTCTTCTTGTAAGAAATTGACAATTTGTTGATCGTTCTCAAACACCTGCCAGCTCGTGTTATTATCTGGCACTGTTGGCCTCACAATCACATGGATATGTGGCTTGTGTTTTTTCCCTTTGATGTTTTCAACCACATCGAACGTTGCTCCAACTACTGCGAGCCTATCAACGACTTCATTTTTCTTCCTGGGTATGGACACAATGTTGAAAGCTTCGAAATCCTCAATGAGGTCCCATACCTTGTTCTTATAGCTCTTCAGCAGGTCATTCTTTGTAGCATGTTGTCCCCTAACTTGGTTGATGATTAGCTCACTATCTCTGAACACCTGCAAGTTCTTTGTGCCCCTTTTCCTAGCCCAATGAAGTCCATGAATCAATGCCTCGTATTCAGCCATGTTGTTTGAATAGGAAAACTAGAAACAAAAAGCTGAAAAATATTTGATGTCTTGTGGTGAAATCAACATTGCACCACCTCCAGCACCTTGTCTACTTCTCGAACCATCGAATAATAGTTTCCAAACTTCATTGTCATCCTTTTGTTTCAGGCTGAATGATGTCAGGAATGGGTGAATTTTCTTCGTGTACACAATACACACCCAATTCAGATTCTTCTATTTCCTTATATGGGTCAAATTCATGAATCTTGTTTTCCCATTCATCCAAAGTCAAATAACGAATTCCCTCGACCTTAGTACCTATTTCTAGATCATTTGAACACTTCTCCTAATCAAAAGCTGAGAAATTTGCATTGATAGGACTTGGTACATGAGGCTCAATATGGAAATTGGCTATTGGTTCTAACCTAATTGTTGCTTTGGCCCCATACCTTGTCCTGAAAATCATGTGTGACCAATCTGCAGATAAATATCCACCGATTTTTTTAGTGAAGTCTCTTGATAGACACAACACAAAGAGTGGCAAAAGGTCAATCACAGACACATCTTGCAGAAATGTAACATTAGGATAGGAATGTAGTGTTAGGCTTAACCCTTTTATGACCCCAACTATTCGAGCTGTTGTTCCATCCTTTTGTAGTACTCCTTTCAACACTGGCTCATAATTCAGACCCAGTTGATCTGCTATTTGCTTCAGCATCACTGAACTACTTTCCCTTGAATCTATAATGTAGTTGTGTACCAAGTAGTTTCCAACAACCAATGACACATAGAATGGTGGAGGCTTCAAATTTTTTCTTATCTAGCCCCCATCGTGTTGTACTGCATTAGTGAGAACTTTCTCATGTCCTCGGTTTGATACATTTGAGGCAGACCAATTAGCCATTGTAGCTTGCAATAAATCTCGTTTCCCTGGGATCGCCAGTGATTCCCACATGGAAATGTTCACATGTGTCTTCTTCATTTGATCAATGATGTTGAAAGGGGATGAATTTACCTTTTGTTGTCCCTTACTTAGCACAACCTTTTCTGGAGCTTGAACAGGTGCATGTGTTGCTACAACATGTACCTTAGGCTGATTTTACACATTTGAAGTTGCGTTTGGTCTACTGACCCCTTGCTGTGTAGGAGTCGGCTGAGAAACAATTGTATTAGATGGTTGTCACACTTCTATACTTCTCTTCTTTGACCATGTGTTGGAAGTTAGGCCTTGAAAAGGCTTTTGGTTAACTCCACATAAGTATTTTGCTTGCTAATTGGCTAATGTGGTTTCTGTTGGAGATCCTCCTTGTTGCATTTCTTACTACTGATTCTATTCTTGGATTCATTCTTGAGGCACACCAATGGTTTTCACCATCAAGGCCTGATTTAGTGCACCATTGAAACATGTTGACTGATTGTGAGGTAGATTACAAGGGTAACACCAGTTGTACTCCTTTACCATGTTATTTTGTGTTTGGACCAAGGCTCTTGAGGATGTCGTTGCATTTGGATCATATGGTCGAAATGGCCTGGTAGCTTGAGGTTGTCGTTGGTTTTGGTTTTTATTTGTAGCCTAAGGTTGTGGTCTATTTTGTTGGTATGAGGGCCTAGCTTAGTACTGTGCTTGAGGCTAATACGGTCTAGAAATTTGAGCTTGTTGTCTTTTGATAGTCACTACCTAATTTCCAAGGTTCTGTAGCTATTTCATAACCTCCTGGAATTCCTTTGAAGTCTTTGAAGGAGTCGATGCTTCATTATTGCTTTGATTTCTAGGGGTTGGAATGGGATTCAGTTCTAGTGCTTGACTGGTTATAGGATTTCCCATATCTGGATAGAGAGGCATTGGTGGCCTTGGTGCAAGCTTTCCAGCTTAGATCAAACATTTCTCTACTCTGATAGTTGTTTCATAGGCCCTTAGCAGCGTTGTCCCTCCCATTGATTAGATCATCATGGTTATGTCTGAATTTATAGCCTTTAAGAAATAAAGGAATGCACCTGTGGTGGTTGGTCTAACAGCTATTGGAATCCTATCCCATGTCCATTGGAATCTAAATTTGAAATCTGTCATTTGTTCGTCAGGAGTCCTTTTGATTGTTGTCAGTTGTTCCAATAAAGACAAATTGTCTCCCCTCTCCCCGAATTGGTTGCAAAGACCTGAATAAAGTTGGTTCTAATTCGTAATAGACCCTGCTGCTAGGCTCCTAAACCATTGTAAGGCCTTACCTTTGAAAGATGAAGCCAATAACTTGACTGCAACATCCATTTCATTTATTTCATGGATTGCACATACATTAGCAATATCATAGATGTTATCAATAAGAGTAGTATGATTTTATCCTATGAAATAGGGGATATTCTTTAACGCTGCAACTAGAACTTGATTCTGAGCATTTAGGGCAAGTGGACTACTGCTCGTGAAATTGAGAAAGGGATTCAATGGTAGATGTGCCATTATGATTGGCCTAAGAACCATGGTTGACGTGAGAAAAGGTCTACCAGATGGAGGTGTAGAAAAAGTCCTGTTAGGTGGAGATGGTGATCTTTGTGGTCTTCTTCCTCTCCTCCCTCTTCCTGGTGATAGTTGTAAGCAGATAAATAGCCCCTCTTCTCGAGTATCAGACCTAGTTTGAATTCTTCTCATGTGCCTGAGCAACTTGTGCTGCTACACCGCTGAATTATATCCCTTCAGAGCCACCAGATGTGTTAGAGAATGAGCCTCAAAAGGCTAGCATCTGCCAAGTTACACACCAAATCTAACAATATTAAAAATAGAATTAAAAACTTTGAAGGACCTGGAAGATACAGTTCTTCAATTCAATTTTTTAGGTCTTGTTGTGCAGCTACTAATCCCCAAAAGGTACAGGTGGAAACTCATGCCATGTAATTCAACTTACAAAACCTAAATTTCCATGTGCTGGAACTTGGGACATGTTTAACACATGGGAAAACCCGAAACACTAAAAACCATGAAATTTTTAAAGTCAAAATCTCAAAAATCTAAGGATACCCTTTTCAAGATTTTTCCTCGATCTACCAACTGGTGAAATTTTTTACTTGTCTTGAGTAAGTTCATCGCTTGAAAATCGATTTCAGAGTTCAACCTAGAAGGTGAAAAATCCTAAAATTGTAAAACTTGCAATTTCCAAGTCCAAATTTCTTGCAAATTCCTTCAAATCTTATGGAATGACCTCTTGGTCCCACCAGGCATGCCAAAACTATTGATGGAAAATCACAACACCCCTAAATGTCTGCAACTTGATGAGTTGAGACTCTTAATGTGATTGCATAACATGGAGCTTTTCCTAAGTGTGGGACCTTGCAAATCGAGAAAGATCTTTGGATAAAGGTCGGTTCATATTCCTCTGTTCAGATGCACACATAAAAATGTAGATGGTTTACTAAAAAACCTAATCTAACTTACCAAGGAGACAGGGTAAGAAGATGCATAAAAATAAACCTAAACTAGCAAAGGTGATGCACCGAAGAATGAAGAACACCTGTCTTACCAATAAACACAAACCATTAAAATACAATGCAAGATCATGCACAGATAACCAAATTTGCGGTGAAAGATCATGAGGATGTAAATGAACACAAAGAGGGTTGAGAATTATCCACAGACATGCATTATTTGCTCCAAAGATTGATATAATACACTACAAAATGACAAGAGGCAAATTTTCATCAGAGTTTTAGACGGGAGGTTTGAACTCCACAAATTCACCTGCCAAAGAGAAGAAGGGAGGGGAAAAACAAGAATTTCCAACCTTTAAAAAGAAGCCCCTCCTTACAATTTATACGAAGAATGAGAGAGTGAAGACAGAGGAATTTCAAATCTACCCCAACCATCTCCAGGTTATATTTAATTCATCTCATTATGGTGGTAGGTGAGAACCCTAGCAAACCCAAAAAATGGCAGACTGTATTTTGCATTTTTGAAGAACTTTTTCTCACCCAACTAAAGATATTCATTTGTAGTTGGGTATAACATGTCAAGATCTTTCTGAAAATTCCAACCTTGCGTGAATCTGAGCTCCCTGTGAAAATTTATGGCCATTTGAATATTCCCTAAGTCAGGGTCTGTTTCCAGTCGGATTTGGGGTTCTACTTTGCATTTGCATTAGGTTTGGAGGGTGCCTCAACATGTTTTCACCCAATGCTTTCCCGACTCCAAAACCTGATTTTCTGAGGTAGTGTTTTGGGTTTTTGGAACTCTCAAGCATCAGGACATGCCTTGCGATTTCCATGCTTCATGTCTCATGTTTCCCAAAACCGAAAACCCAAAATCCTTCGTGTCGGGATTTTGGACCTCTCAAACATATTTCCTTTGTGTCGGGTTTTTGGACCTCTTTGACATATTTCCTTTGTGTCAGGTTTTTGGACCTCTCTAACATATTTCCTTTGGGTCTATTTTTTGGACCTTTCTGACATATTTCCTTTGTGTTAGGTTTTTGGACCTCTCCGACATATTTCCTTTGTGTCAGGTTTTTTAACCTCTCTGACATATTTCCTTTGTGTCAAGTTTTTGAACCTCTCCGACATATTTCCTTTGTGTCGGGTTTTTGAACCTCTTTGACATATTTCCTTTGTGTCAAGTTTTTGAACCTCTCCGACATATTTCCTTTGTGTCGGGTTTTTGAACCTCTCCGACATATTTCCTTTGTGTCGGGTTTTTAAACCTCTCTGACATATTTCCTTTGTGTCATTGTCTATATTTACCCAGAGGGTAGATATATATAACAGTAACATTTGATGTGGTTGACAACATCAAAAGAGACAAATATCAACCACATATTCATGTGGTTGTGAGGCCAGAAGCGCCAGATAATAATACATGCTAGTATGTGTTTTAGAATGATCAACAAATCATTAAATTTTTACAAGAAGAAGTTGAATTCTCAGCAAGAAACGAGAAAAGGCTATAGCAGTAATATGGGAATCAAATAATAGAATTTCATACAAACAAACTTCCCTTAGTAACACCAGAATCTGTTTTCAATCGCAATGATCAGTTTAGAAATGAGAAGGCTAACATAATCAAAGGAGAAGATTCAAAGTCAATCCGAGTTAGAGAAGATAAAACACTTCAAATTGGCAAAGTGGCCACTAAGCAAGAAAGGTGTGAATTCATAAAAAATTTCCAATAATTTCAAGATGTGTTTTCTTGGAGTTATGAAGACCTAAGAGGGTTCAATCCAAAACTAGCACAACACATGATTGAACAGGATCTAACTACTCATCCCATCAAGACAAAGCAGAGACCAGTCAACCCATATGTTGAGCCTCTGATGAAGAAAGAGCTGAATAAGGTGACAGAGGTGAGTATCATATTTCTAATCAAACACTCAAGTTGGGTTGCAAACCTAGTCCTAGTAAGAAAGAAAAATGGGGAAATCAGGATGTTTGTTGACTTTAAGGATTTGAACAAAGTCTCCCTAAAAGATCACTACCCACTCCCTTCAATGGAGTAGATCTTGCAAGTAGTGTCTGGGTTTGAAATATTCTCTCTCCTAGATGGTTATTCGGGATACAATAAGATCATGGTGAAATAATATGATCAATTCAAAATAGCCTTCACCATCAAATTCACCTATGCCTACAGGAAAATGCCATTTGGATTGTCCAATACCAGAGCCACTTTTCAAAGAGCAATGGATATGGCATTTAGGGGGCTGATCAAATAAATAGTACTAATCTATCTGGATGACATCACTATTTTTTCTAGGAATGCAACAGATCATATTTTTCACCTAAGGCATGTGTTCCAAAGATGCAGGAGTTTTGGGGTGTCATTGAACCGCAAGAAATCCATATTCTTCACCCATGAAGGTAAGCTTCTAGGCCATATTATATCGAAAGAACAGATTGGAAATTTACCTAGAGGGAGTTCTATCAATAAAAGCATTGCCATTGTCAAGTCCCAAGAATGCTCTTTAAAGCTTCTAGGGAAAAAAGATTTTTGTATGCAGATATTGTTTCCAAACTTTACTGCCCTTGTTAAGACAATAATGTTGATACTGAAGAAGAGATTAGCATTCATGTGGACAGGTGAAGGAAAAGAAAGTTTTGAGGCTACCAAAGAAGCCATATCACAAACCCCAACTCTTGTGAATCCAATTTTTTCCAAAGACTTCATATTGTATGCCTTTCGTAGTAGTGACAAAATTTTTACAATCTTGGTTCAACAAAACAAGGAAAGTGTAGAACAACCATTTGCTTTCTTCAGCCAGAGTCTAGAAGATTATGAGGTGAAGTACTCCTTCATTGAGAAGTAGGTCCTGGCGGTGATCAGAGGATTGAAGAAGTTTAGGCATTTGGTTTCAAACAACAAAATCCAACTATTGGTCTCCCATGCAGGAGTTAAGGAACTCCTCCTTAGCAAAGACCTAAATGAGAAGTGTGTAGGATGATCATGCATGTCATGGAGTATGACATTGAGATCAAGGTCACCAATATGGTCCATGGGAAATGGTTGTGTGAACAATTATCCTCGGGTCAAAAAGGTGAAACAAACAGTGAGAAGGAGGTTATTCTTGTCTACAAGATGATCATGAAGAAATGAGAAATGATGTACCCGCTCCTTGATGATTAGGTTATAGGCCATCCCATATGTTCTTATTGCTATTGTCATGTTCAAAAGAGACATCAATAGCATTCTGCTGAGATCTATTAGGACAGATAAAGTGAAGAAAGTGCTACAAGAATTCCATGTTAAAGTAGCTAGAGGTCATTTTTCTCCAGGAGTGACAACACTCAAAATCATGAAAGCAAGTTATTACTGGCCCAGAGTGTTAAGTGACTACTACACATGGATCAAAAGGTGCAAGAATTATGCATTCTTCAAAGGAAAGAGAGGCTAGCAACACTTTCTTTGTACCCAATCTCAGTTGACCAACCTTTCATGCAATGGGGATTAGACTTCATTGGATTCATCAACCCAAATTCAAGCCCAAGCCACAAATGGATTCATACAACAATATATTATTTCACCAAGTGGACCTAGGTAGTGGCACTCAAGGAAGCCAATGAGTCAAGTATCCTAGATTTCTATGAAGACATAGTGACCAGATTTGTAGTTACATCCACCATCATATCACATAATGCGTTATCATTCATAGGTTATAAGATCACAATATGGTCTGTCAAGAATGGGACTTATTTTAGCACTTCATCAAACTGTTACCCTCAAGGTAATGGCTAGGATGAGTCCATAAATAAGAACCTGCAAAGGATCATTAGAAGAAATATTGATGAGAATCAGAGGACATGGCACACAAATCTCAAAATGGCCGTATGGGTTGATAGAATAATTCCCAAGAGATATATAGGCAGTTCCCCATTTAAGCATAGTCTATTGGAAAGAGGTAGTGTTGCCTATATTTCTTGGGTTGTCAGCATTGGAGCTTGTGAAACAATTAGAGATGTCTGAATTTGAGCCAATGGGGGATAGGTATGGGAAGTTGATAGAATTAGAAGAAACCAGAGAACATTCTCTCCAAGCAATGGAAAAAATTAAGTCCTTAATCAAGAGATATTTTCAAAAGAATGCAAAAACAAGGACCTTCAAGGAAGAAGACCTCGTTTTGAAATGGGATGCAGATCGAGAAATACTAGTAAGGCATTTCAAGTTTGATGTTATCTTGAGTGGCACCTATAGGATCACAAGGTGAAAAAGTAGCAATACTTTCTAATTATCCACACTGGAGGGTGAAGATTTGTAGATTCCAGTGAATGGGATGTATGTTAAGCACTACTACTGAAAGGGAAGTCTCACCCTGTACATATTAGTTTAGTTTCTCTTTCCTCTAAGTGCTTCCACATATTTTCTTGTTATAGTATAAATTTATTTTCTCCTAAGTGTTTTGCATGATCTACATGTTGCATTTGGAGCATGTATGATTTCAAATATTATATATAGTTGTGCTGTTGTTTTCTTGATCTTATGCAGTCTAGTCAGAGATTCAAATGAAATCCTGGATTAAAACAATTTTCTACTCTGAAAAATATCAATTTCAAGTTTTCTTATGAAAATTGAGAGTGCAAACAACCAAGCTCATGAATCAGAGGTAGAGTTAGCATCGGATTGTCTTCCTTGGCTCCATTCCCAATGGATATGACAAGGCAATTGGTATTTTCATCTAGCAGGTAGATACCCCTGTGAGTCACCAAATTATTATCAATATTTTGCCACGTGCCAAATATTAGATCAGCCACAACCCTGCATAACAGAAATTGGATAAAACTCATTCAAATCCTACAAATTGGTCGTAGTACTAGTAGAAGGACTTAACCATGGAGTAGAGGAGGCCAAGAGAGAGATTAAAGGACCCTGTGCCAAAATAAATGTCTTTGTCGGGACATTTCCATGTCTTAAATCTTTTCTCCACATTACAAGAAGACACAACTATGTGATAGTAGGGTAAATAAAGAAGGGATGATGCCACATAGGAAATTGAAACAAGAAGGTGTAGAAGCAGTGAAAATCTAAAGTTTTAGGGTTGTCAGGCTCGAAACTATTCAGAAAAGGGTCCAAAAAAGACTAAGTATGGAGGAGACAATGGAATGAGCCACGTGACCTAAAGACGCTTGTCTAAAGGTGTATCCAAAAGGGGAAAGCCCAAACTAGCTCCAGACTTCCATGCATCAAAAATCCCAAGAATTTGCGGGGCATTAAAAATTCTTAAGTTGAGAGAAAGCATGCCAGATGTCAACTCGACGCAAATTCAGAAAGGAAGACCAAGGTGAAAACTCAAACTTGTGCTAGCCCTCCAAGTAGAAATGGTTAGAAAGAGTAAAAAGGTGGGCTTCAAAATTGGCTCACTATAGATGTATCAGCAGAGAATGCTAAGTGTCAATGTGGCACATCTCCAAGAGTTGGTGTCAAGGTGGAAACCCAAATGAGTGTGATCTCGCCACGTAGCCCAAAGTCTAAAAAGTAAGAGGGACCATTAAAAATTCCATAGATCAGTGGAGGCTGACAAGTGTCAAACCAATGTTCCTCCACAGGAAAAATTTGGGCCAGGTTTTCAAGCAAGCGGAGTGCCTACACATGTTATTCCATAGGGGCAAATTTGGTTGAATAGTCAATCATGAGCGAGGTCGGCAGAGGCTACCAAGTGTCTTAATGGAACTGATTAAAGGGTTGAATAGAGAAAATGTTTCCAAACTAGTGCCAAACTACCGTGTGTTGTAGGGGAAAGTGTGCCATCAGGGGAAAAGTTGGTTCTTTTCCCTTTGTTATCTCAAAAAGGTAAAACTTGCAAAATGACCCACAACTCCACCAAAGGAAAAGGTCAGCTTTAGAACCCGAGTCAAAGCCAAAGAGGGGAGTCAGAGGGAAAGGTGAAAGCTTTCCTTTTATTCAAAAGGCACAAGGATAACGTTGGAAGTGCATTTCCCAACCAACCTAAAGGATCCACATGTCTAGCTAGAGCTTCAGGGCTTCGGGAGTTCTTTGAGTTTTGCGTTTTTTACGTAAAAAGGAAAAAGGATGAATTGCAGACCCGTAAGTCTAATTTTTGTTCTAATCTAAATTCCACGTGCCTCATACCAAAAGGGAGATCCATTCTTCAAAAAAAATTCCTACCCATTTGTACGGAATCGATACAAACTTTCAAGGGGCATATCTTTCGACTCAGAGCTCAAAATATTGCAAATATTACACCATTTGAAAGATCTCGGCCTCATCCATGCCATGGATGTCTTAAAATTTAATGTTGAAGAGGTTAGGTGAAGCAAAATGGAGAAAAATTCTTTAGGATTTCAATGTTGGATCTTCTTTCCTCAACAACCAGATCGGATTCGATTTGTTTCCATCATTTCCTCTTCCTTCAAGGTGTCGAACCAAGGATCGATGCAGTAAAGACAGATTTTGGGAAGATTTTATTAGAAGCATTAACAACAGTAGTTGACATCAACCTAATTTTCCTGCCTCTCTCTCTCTTTCTTCTCTCTAATCGAATCTATAAATTGGGGGGCAGGATACATTGTAAAGGGTTGGACATTCTTTATTTATAGGCTCCCTTCTCCTTCTAGTAAAGGGATTTGGGGGGTTAAGGTCTTCCATCAAGATTGCAGTAGGTTTCTACCTTTTGTCTACCTTGTAATGGAATGTATCAATCTATAGAGCAATAAAACACGTCTATGATCTATCTTAGATCATTTCCTATCTCTTTTTCTTTCATTTGGTCTTCTATTATAGATCTGGATATCTGTGTTTGTTTATTGTATGTATTTTTTCACTTTGTGTCTATTGGAAAAATAACTGTCCATCATTCCTTTAGTGCATCACCTGGTAGTCTAGTTATTTCTTATATCTTATACTCTTTTACCCCTATCTCTGGAAATTTTTAGATTAGGTATAGAGATAGATCGTCTACAAATCGTCACATGTGCACCTAAATAGAGGAATAAGGAATCAACCTTTAATCAGGAGAGCTTTCCCACTTTCGCAAGGACCCACACCTTGGGAAATTTCAATGTTATGCAATCACACTAGATGAGTCTACCTTTGAAAATTAAACCTGTATAACTCATTTGGAGGTGTTGTGATTCTACACTAACAGTTTCTCAGTTTCAAAAACCTTCCATGTTGAGCAGGTGAACAAATAGACCCATGTTTAAACAAAGAAAATGTAAGCATAAAAATCATCTTTATAATCAAATAGAATAAAAAAGCCATGAAAATCACTACATGTATCATATAAACAGCCATACAAAAATTTTATAGAGCTTCGCTAGCTCGAGAAGGGATCGAGATAAAAATATGAAATGATTTAGATTTCCAAATGTTTTGATTTCGTAAATCAACATGGAGTAAACCAGTGTAGAAAATTGCTACGTTTCAAGATCATGGGAAACCCTAACTAGGGTTAGGATTGAATCACACTGACAAATATTCCAAGGGTTGAGCATCATGGGGAGGGGGCCAACCCCAATTATTTAGATAAATCATTGCATTAACCTGACTAAGGTCTAAAACAATTTTCTACAAAATCAAAGGCTATTTTATTGCAAATGTGCTCATTACTATTTTTTTCATAAATAAGGTTGTTATTTTACTGCACATGTACTCATAGGTGGTCCCCACATTAGAGGGTGAATATTTTACCAAGTTTTAAGATAAAGGATTTATTTTTTCCTACATAGGTATATTATTTTTTGCATATGCATCCAAGGGGGAATATTTGTAAAATTAAAAAATTTATCATTGTAAGTGGGTCAAACTGCAAGTGTCTCATCAAGCAGAAGATGAAAAATATTGCATGCACATTGGAGAAGACTTACACAAAAGGGAAGAGCTATTATTAGCTAAATTATTCATCCAATTCTCATTATGAATAGTTGAGTCAATTGCACTTTGACTAGAATTTATTTTTGTTACTAAGGCTATTAATGCCTGATTGTAATCACAATGGATATTTGTATTCATTTATTTGTTCATGATAAAGGTGTAAAATTACCATGCATGTGTAAGTACAAATTCTAGCCTATTTTTAGGATTGGTTGGGTGAATAATTTTGTTATGTATTGTGTGCATTGGCAAAACAAAAAGTATGAATTTTGGACATAGGAGTGTTGAAGAAATTTTTCTTCCAGTTTTTCCTTGAATGAGAACTGATATTTTCCTTTCCAATTATTTGCAGTGTTGTGTATGTCTTTGATTAATTCTAGTGAATGTCAATTCCCTTATTTATAATCTTACCTTTCTGCAATATGATATTTTCTACATAATATTAGTGTGCACAAACGTTTATCTTGTTGTATTTTTGTGATTTATCACTTAATACATATGTTTTCTGCCTTAATATTATGCTGAAAACCATTTGTTCATGCATCCATAATTCATTCTTAATTTTATTGTGCATATACTCAGTCAAATCCCTCAACAAGTTTAGTGTATCACCGCTTTCCAATTTCAGTTATAGTCATCTTTTTACCCTCAAAACCCCAAAAAAATAGTTTAGGATACATTAATATGGAACTGGCCTTGATACTAGAGAATCACCTCAATAATAGGTATACCCATAGACCTGAGGTGTTTCCATTGTATCTAAGAAAGTGAGAGATTTAAAGCAACCTTAGAACCCCTACTGTCATCTCTCAACTAGAGTGCAATTTTGACAAATAACAATGTTTTCATGATACATTCATATATGATTCATAGTGTGTATTTGTAGCTTCTTGAACACTCTAATCCAAGTTGTCGATGTTCGTTGTTAGTATTAAACACTATATTCCATCTTTATTTTGAAATTTTCTTTTCTTTCTTGGCCTAGTTATTCATGAGCATGTGTATTAATGGATACATTTTTGAGATTGAAGAAGTGTCCATGTATTATAAGCACCTTGGATTTTTCAAGACCTAAATTCCATATACACATACCTTCACTATGTCATAAAATATGCTTAAGGCATAACAAATATACTCACTTTAATTTCAGAAATTTGAGCTTAATCTATCTTTATCTTCTTTACCATTTGGATTGTGTCAGCAAATAACAACTTAGGTTGGTCTGTAATAATCAACTGAATCTTGAGTTACAATGTTTCACATTTTCTTAACCATGGAAATCATCACAATGAACCCCCTGGATCAACAAAAATTTTCCCTCTGGAATCAAAGCATTAGGAGTTGTACATTTTGGCTTTTTCACTTCTGCTACTTTTGATTAAATCATGTCTTTTCTTGACATGGAACCAGTAACATGATAACTAAGTATGTACCTTATGAAATGAAAGTTTTTTTTAAAATTTTCTACCTATAAGAACTCCTTTTGTAAGTTGTATGACATATTTTAAAACTAAACATGTACTTTGAAAATTTGTTCGAAACATGTTTTTCCATGTACTGTAGAAAGTAATTTTGGTTATTAAATTAAAATCCTTCAAACGTGTGGATGTAAACTATATTGCTTCCAAAAAAATTTAAATGTTTACATCCTTGTAGATCATTGGATGTATTTTAGTATCTCTATGGATGAATCTTCTTTCAGACACTTATAAACTTTGAAACTCTTTTCATATTTTTGAGACATATATGGAACATATTTCAAGTTCCTCTAACTCTTGTAATGATATATATAGCTCCTTCTCGTTTTTTTGATCTTGGCTTGTTCAGGAGAAATGTGCTTAGTGTGAACTTTAAAAATGGCTTGTCCATACCCTCATTGATCTTGCTTGTTTAACCAAGTTTCTCTGTATTCTTGTGATTTGTAAACTAATTTCTAAGCATTAAACCCTATTTTTCACAATGATGGCTATTTACTTATTATGCTTTGTAATATCCTTTGAGCTTCTATTCCACCTCTCTACTCTTTGCTGGAAATTTCCTTTTAATTACAAAAAAAGAGAATGAAACTTCTTTCATGCTGTTAGAATGCTTCAATGCACATGCATTTCTTATGAAAGACACTTTATGTGAGGCTTCCATAAATTTGATTCTTATTATTCATGAAATATTATATTAAATCACTTGTATCATTTAAGTTTCTTCATATTTTCTGGCATGAATGCTTGAATATAATTATGAAAATACCTTAGCAAGAAAAATTATTTTTTCATCCTGCTTGATTACTTTGTTAGTATAAATGCTTTTCTATTTCTATTCACTCTATTTTTGTTTAACATTGCTAGTTGCAATGTCTTGATTCTTTATTTAGTCCTTGGTTTCCATTATGTACTAGATTGTTATCCTTTCTTTATTTTTAAAATAGAAATGGAAATTCTACTTTTTCCTTCCTCAAAAAGGTTGAACCTTGTCTTATTATAGATCTGAAATTCATATTTTGTTGAGCCTGTATATTGTAGACTGAAATGTATTCTGAAACTGATGAAGCCTAAAACTAAAAAGTTGCATTCTCTCTGACTGTTAAATTTTTATTCATAATTGCAAGTGTTAAAGATGGTCCATTAGTTTTTGTGCATGCATATGGTTATATATGCACTTTCTATTTTTTTGTACCTGAACATTCAGAAAATAGTTAAAAATTAATGAAGGCCATAGGACTTTCCTTTTCCTTGATTCTTTTGTGATTACTTATTTTATGATCTTCCTTTGAATGATGATAGTATATTATTTTCTATTCAATTTTTTGTTCTCTTGTTCATTCTTATCTATGCTTGTCTTAAGACATTCATCTCCTTGAAACTATAAGTACACGATAAGAGTGAAACACCCAGAAGTCTAACAGTCTCTTTTATCTGGCAATAGGTGTTGCAGTAGTAAAAAAGGGCCATGAAGATGATGAAGATTCAAAGTGAGGAACAAGGGGGAAACTAACTCGTCCAGAAAATTATGGGTTTCCTCTCTCTTCATTTATTTAAAACTTTATGTATATGTATTTATTTTTCTTGTACATATGAGTTATATCCCACGACTTATGTGGGAAATATTATTTCTTCATGAATAAATGAAATCAAACTACGTAATTGACTTTATCTTTCCTTTTGCATTTGATTTTAGTAACTTATAAATATGGAATGTACTAAATAACTATAGAAATAAGTTATCTCAATTAAGCATGAAGAAATAATCAAAATAGAATGAACTTGTACCCTTAAAAATTACATTCTAAGCCATGCAAACTGCAACTGTGTATGTTTTTTTAAGGCATGAATTCTTACATCTGTTGTTGTTCCCACCTTCACCAAGGCCATGCAATAGTCTTTCAAGATTCCTACATGGATTTTTCTGAATAAGACACTCAAAATGACAACATATGTGAGGTGTTGCACCTTACAACAACACCCATAATTGTTAGCTCGCTTTCAAGTCTTCTCAAACATGACTAGAACCTAGCGACTAAAAAAAATTTAGCACCCCTCTTCGATGATTGACCAAAAGTGGTCAACACCTAACATTGGCTCAAAACTTCCCATATAATAAAAAAAAAATCTCTTTCAGATATGATAGTTTAATAATCTTGAAAGTAACATCATTTTCAATATAACAAGTAGAAAATTCTTTAATTTTTGGTGGTTACTATCTGGTAGAGCTGATATTTGACACCTGTCCCAAATGTTTTTATCTATTTTAACTGTATTTTACCCTTTTTAAAACTGTAAGGTTATTTCTTTTTTATGTGAAATAACTTGAAAATTTTGTCAGTATCACTATAAATACACTCAATATAAATATAATTGAAACATTATATAGATATTTGAATTGACTCAAAACCTCATTCAATATAAATATAAGTGCAAGATTATAAATAAATTAAGAGAGATGGTTTCTTGAGAGAAATTCCTCATGACAAAAAATGGTCAATCTAAATGGACTTGAAACAACACAGTCAAACCGCAAATAACTAGTACATTATATGGTATCATGTGAAAACAATTATTCTATAAATAAATGAGATAGACAACTCTATCTTGAATGGTAGATAAGGAGCAACATGTTTAAAATTGTTACACATGGGGTAGTAGGAAAGTGGATTTAATTGTAGGGGAAATGTTATGGTTAAACATACTTAGTTTGAAGTAGTAGTGGGATGGGTGTCCTCTTAGGAAGTATTCATGCTTAACCCTATGAGCACAATCTAGATGAAATGAGTGACAAGTGGATAACTCATTCTTATGGGAGATTAATTCTTGTGAACCACTCTTCATGAAAATATGGGTAAATGTAAAATGAATACCAACTATGTAGTTGGATCCCAAAAAATCTATAACAATATAATTCATATTGGAAATTCTACTTCGATAACTGCATCTTAGTTTTAAATATGACAGAGATTGGAAATTTTAGAATTCATAATTCACATATGCAAATGCTAAAATACATGTAACATAAACTACACCTTGTGTTTATATGAACTGTTAATTTGTCTAATACCTAAATTTTTGTGGGAGTACTTTGAAATAAAACCTTTTTAAATTATTTCATTATCTGTTCCATTTACACATTTAAAAAATTTAAGTAATATATTAATCTTTACACACCTTCTAAACTAATAGTGAATAATTGTTCTCTAGTTCAGTCTAGCATAATCACTTAAACTACATGTCCATTGACATATTAGTTTTGATTACTATACTCTTCGATAGGTTTTTGGGTCATGGATAGATTTATTCCCTATAGTTTCCACCTAACAAAAACGTGTCCTAAGAAATTAATGTATATCAATTTCAAAAGGGTAATTTGGTTTTGTCTCCCTTAACAAGATTCTAGGGTCACTTTTGTATGGAAACTAACAATAGGTCACCTATAGAAAAAAACACTTTGTAACCTATTATAAGAACCTTATAAAATATAGGATAAGCATTGTAATATGATACAATGCTTGGAGAACATCATTAGTCAAACAACTGATACATCTACACCCATATAAGTTTACTCTGATATCACTCATTGAGCTTAATTCAAAAGTACATGTTGTTAGTGCATGGGCTAAATCAAGGGGTCATTATTTATTACATATCTTATTTCATCTCATAATAAAATTGGGATAAGTACATGTATGTTGACCCCCTTCAAATTATTAGTACATAGGAAACAATCATCACATTGGAAGGGTGTGGTAAGGTTTTATACCCCATTCATATCAATCCTTTTCTTTGGTCAAGGCACGAAAGAATTGACTTTAAGAAAAGGAAAACAACATAAAATTCTAATATAGTTATTTCTAGATTCTAAATGTGAAAATTAAACATATAAATGTATGGAACCTACAAAACCAAAGTGAATAGATATTGAATCTTAAAATAAATACTTGTGGGCCTCTTAGATTATTTCAAGTTTGTGCATGTCTTTCGTAGATGCATCCAATGATGAATCTACCATTGGCTATGAACTAGTCCAAAACACAATCGTAAATCCTGATTTCTTCTAGGAACCATGATGACCATAATTTCTGCCTCTACATGTTATATGATCACATTGTCCTATGCTATATCTACAAATTTTTCCAATTTCATTCCATTCCCTATCAAGATTTTTTTTTCAAACTATAAGTATTATAATATATTCCGGAATCAATGCTTAGAATAATTCCAGGATGTTTTAGGAATACCTTTATTAGACTTGCATCATCATTTCTATTTTAGTTAGATTGTATAGGTAAAATATAAATTAACTAATGGATTTTATTGAAATCAATCCTTTATTGAATGTGGTAACATTGGGTTCCATTCTTAACCCTTAGTGTTGCAAATCTAAACTATGAATTTTCTAAATTTAAGATTTTTATTTATGAATATTTCTTTCTTATGCATACTTTGCATTGTATAATGAAAATAATAGATATGCTAATGCTTATTACTCTATGAATTTTAATGTTGATACAATTATGGAACGTGATCATAGTTAAAAAAACGATATGCAATTATTAAATGAGGTAAGTGTTGACAATTTTTACACTTGTGCAAAAATGGGCAACTCAAAACTTCTTCATTACGATGAAAGCCATTGGTGAAGTATACATAAGCTAAGGGAGTTTTGATATTATTGGTTACTGCTGAATTAGTTAAGTAATTAAATGAAATCTATAGCTATGTGTGTTGTTACAAAACATAATAGATTACATAGTCTGCAATTCCATGATATCTTCAACAAAATAACACAAGGGCCCCGAAGGATAGTTGTGTTGTCTTGATGAAGACACCGAATTACAGAATAGGTGAAATTTTGAGTTTTGGGACAACAAACATAAGTGTAGATTGGAAAAAATATAGTTCATTACTGAATGTTACAGGTTCTCATTAATGTTCTTTCCTTCATGATTAAAACATTCAATTATATGACTGAGTTGTTTTTTTCATGATACAATTCAATACAGAAAGTTGAAATGAAGAAAGAAATATACAAATCATTTACAGAATTCAATGTCTTATTCATAAGGAAATTTAAAATATTCCCACACAATTCGTGGGATGTAACTAGAAAGTAAAGTACAACTACTGAAATAAGAGGTACACATGCATGAAAAAGAAAGTAAGGAGTATGACGTGAACCCATAATTGCCTTGGGATTTTCTTCATTGTTCAAAGTAGCTCCATTCCAACATTTTGTTCCTTCTTATATTTGTTGTAGAAGTCACTGTACCTAAAAATAAGAAAAGATGAACGATTAGTTATGACCTCAGAGATCAATTCATATTCCTTACTGTCCTAGTTTCATGCATATGAATCTATTCAAAATAGGGGATATAATTTATTTAAAGATCAGACTGCATACATACTCTAGTCACACAGAAAGAAGAAAGAGAACGAAAATGAAGAAACATGGAAACAAGAGAGGCCAAGAAGCCTATGTATTTTCTAACTATTTTCTTTAGTGTGTAGGTACAAGTTGTAGCCAAGAACAAATAGACAAGTCATAAGTATAGGCTGGAAAGAAGGATTAATGTAACTTAAACTCAATATTTTATACAAATGTAAGAAGTTAGAGTACAAAAAAGAGACTAGAAAATAGAATTATACTTTTTAGTTTGCAACTAAAAGAAGAATCAGATTTCAAGAAGCTGAAGTTAACTTAAAAGAAAGGGTTATAGCTGGAATAGAATGAAAAGAAGGTTCTGGGAAAATTTTGATAGCGCTTCACCATGTAAAATGAACATTTTAAACTTTCTCATCATGCGGTTTTAGCTACTACATGCTTTAAAAGAATTATTTAAATCAAGTAAGTGATACAAAAAAGTAGAAAATCATGCCATGATTAAGAAAAATAGTTATAATGTTTAAATTTCAAACTACCAAATCAAATTCCGTAACAGGAAGTGTTATGTTTTGTATTCTGAATTAGAAAATACAACTACTATAGCTACAAATGGAAGCAAGAAAGAATTTTGGAAAAAAAATTCCAGGGCTTGGCCATGAAAAATCAACAGTTTCAGATTTTCTAGCATGTCAAAAATATTACTATCAAGGAAATAAAGCTTCTAAGTAAAAGAAACAAGTTATGAAGATCTTAATAAAGCATCTGAATCAAGGATTATGCCTAAAATAGTATCAAAAAATAGATGGAGAATTACTTGTAATTGCCATAAAACCACTTGCAGGGTACAAAGACATCTTAAATACAAAATATTAGAAATACATTTCTATTGTAGTTGACATTTTCAGTTCAATATTAAATCACATTAATCATCAACTTAAAAATCAAAGAGCACAAATGTAACTATAGGTTACAAGGGATAAATTGAAAAGATGAACTGAAGAGAGATATATAAAAGGAATGAAGAGTTTCAGGAAAGCCATTTTATTTATAGAGTGTATCAAAGTCAGGCTACCTAATTTCAAGGAGTAGAATGTCTCTTAGAAAGCATACAACTATAACACTATAAAATCAGTGAGCATAATTAATATTCAAACAGTTAGTCTTTACACATAAATAAGATCACTTACAACCTAAGGATAAATGCACATCATGCTATGCTATAGATTGAAGTACAACCCAGTGAATAAAAGAGGAAATATTCTACAATATAGGTACAGGTTCAGATCAAAGCATAATCTAATTTGATAGAGTAAGGATCAAAGTAAGCTATATCCGATATTTAAAGATGGTGCTCATTAAGAAGGGTTTCAATGAACATATTGATGAGATTTTGAAGAAAACACACAACTTGAGCCCCAAAAGAATCTAACAGTTTAAGTTCTCAAACCCAGATTGGTTAAATGAGTGCAAATTTAAGGAAGATACAGACTTGAGCTAGCAAAAGAAGTAAATAAAACCTTTAAAAGGTACATCTATGTTAATTGAAGCTCACAAATAAGGAAACATGAATTAAAGTTGGGCTATTAGCCAGTATAAAAGGTACACTCATATTGGTACAAGTTGAAGAGTTATCACAATAAAGTTACAGATCTACAAGTCCCATGTCTCAGAAAGCCCAAATCCTAGCCAATGAAAGATGAATTCAAATCCAGATCTGAAAGCCTTTATTATGAGAAAATAAGAGAGGTTTCAAAGAAGAGTTTATCCATGACATATGAAACAATAATTGTGAACCAGCTGAGAAAAATAGAAATCGAAACCAAAAATGAATAATCATATATAGATGCAAAATATCTAAGAAAAACATAGAAACCAGAGCTTGAAATGCTTGGTAAGAAATAGCCCAAAGGACTTCCAAGAAAATCTCTAAGGGAGATTACAGAAAAGAAATAAGTCGAACACAGAACCGCTCCATGGAGATTCTTCACGAGTTTCAGAATGATAACCCAATAGAAGGGAGAGCTCCAAAGAATTCACAAATCAAATTTATGGTCCAAATCAATAAAATTCAGAGTGCAAGATCAAAATATAGGTCATTAGTTGATATTTTCAAAGTCTTTTAGCAAATACAAAGCTTTGAATATGGAATGCAAAGAATAATCAAGAAATATTCAAGGTTTTAAAAAATCCTCAAGGGTTGACCAAGAACAAACTTTGAATTAGAGACACATGTAACCCCATGAAGATGTAACCACCATGAATAGAAAAACATTCAGAATAGAAGTGAACTCCTCAAAGAAAAAAGTAGAATACCCATATCAATAAACATTTAGATCTGGAGAGTTTCAGAAAATAGGGATACCCATTTAGTATTCAGAACAAAACTCAAACAGAAGATTTTGAATCAAAAATCCATACACATTCGAGTAAAATAAATATTAAATTATTTCATAAAATATCATTCCCATTGAAATCAAAGTTTCAAGTTATAGTAACAACAAGGAAAAGGGTACATATCCTTGCTTTTATAAAAAAACGTTAATGGGTAACAAGAATCAATTATAAAACAAGAACTCGGTGATTAAATTGGAGTTGAGAAAATACTTGAAGGATGATTGAGTATAGGGCTAAATAGAGAAAACCTAGACCAATTTTCAACTCAAAATCTCCAAAGCAAACCAAGAGATCACACAAAGAATGCAAAGAAAGAGAAGATCAGGATATTGAAATCAAAGTGGCAATAACGAAGCAAAGAATGATACTTAGAGGTCAAACATTACCTTTCCTTCATAAAATAATGATCTAATAACAAGAACCTAGCTCAAAAAAGGTCAACAATGGTGGAATTTTCTAAAAAATCCTCCATCACAAAACTCTATCAGAGTGAAAGACAAAAAAGTTTCAAATTAGTAGAGGGATTAGAGTATGCTCAACAATGGAAGCTTCATCTTTCAGAGATCAAGAGAAGCAAAGAATGACAAAGAACCATTTTTTCAAAGAGCCGAGTATAAAATCTTTAAACAATTGCATCAAACAATTTTTTTACAGGAATTCACCTGCATACTAAAAATCCAAATGAAATGATCATTAGGGTTGAGCTTCCCTTTACCACAAAAACTCGAGAGGCAAGTCAACAGAACCCTAACCAAGGGTCAATAATCAATGGCTCGAGATTAGAAGGACAAAGATCGAAGGTCGAGGATCAAGCTCTAAGATCAAAGAAGGAAACCACGGTCAATTCTATTGACTAAATTAATTACAGAGGTAAAACCTAACTCTCAGCCAAAGATCGACGACATCAAATGCATCAAGTACAGAGATCAACATTTGAGAATTAATCACTGTTATCAAAGCAACTCAACCTGAGTTATACAAGATCCACCGACAAACATGCCAAGGGTTGAGTCATCATCACGAGGAGGCTGGCCTTATTATTTGAAAATTATTTGCAAATTTGACTTATTCACTATATTCCAAACCTCAAATAATGCGAAGCCGACCATACATGCCAACTATGATCACTGAAAAGGTGAAATTTAAATCAATTATATCCAAATTGCAAATTCCAAATTATATACCATGCAATATAATCAAAAGGTGTTACCATATAGTGGCTATGTGTATTTAAAGGGTGGCCGAATGTAATGATTTTCCATTTTTTCAAAGTTCCTTATATTATCTCAAAACCACGGTAATTTTCTAAGTCCACAAGAGGGGACAAACTAGTGAAGACTAATGGTAAGGAGCAAGGGTGGCCCCACCATGCAGAGAGAAAAGGAAGCATGTGCACATGGAAAAGTGGTCCTTACAGTAAATTTTTTACTTTGCAAATATTACAATTATTGTAATTATTTTTCTCTTACATAGGGAGTTATTTTTGCATGCTTTCACTAGGAGACAGAACAAAGATAAGAAGACAAATTCACATGCACAAGGAAAGAGACTTGTTTAGCAAGCAAGATTATTAATAGAAAAATTTTAACCTTTATTTTCTTAAAAATAGAACAGTCAACTTCAGTTTGATTGTATTGTAATTAAGGCTATTAATGCCTATTTGTAGTTACATGTTTAATTTTTTCCTTTATCTATTATTAAATAAAGGATAAAAATAACATGCATGAGAGAGTACAATCCTTAGGCTATTTTTTAGGAAGGGGGTGGAATTTATTTTGCTATATATTGTGTGCCTTTGCAAAGCACAAGGAGAAATTTTTTGGATATAGGAGTACTGGAGCAATTTTTGCCAGTTTTTCCTTCTGAGTGTGAAGTATTTTCTGCCTTCCCAATCATTTTAAGTTTTGTGTATGTTTCTATTATTATTGTGAATGAAAATTCCATGATTAATCATCTTACCCTGTTGTAAAATTCAGTAATTTTTACATGATATTAATGTGCATGTTAGCTTATCAGTATTGTTGTGATAACCTCCCTCAATACTTTGAAGTGTTTTTCCCCTTAACATAATGCAGAAAAACGGTTGGTTCATGCATCAAGAATCCTTTCACATATCAATTATGTATATACTTAGTCAAATCCCTCATAAAAATTTGGTGTCTCACCTTAGTTTTAATTATTTATATATTATCTTTTCCCCTTAAACCACAGAGATCAATTTAGGATAGATCAACAAGGAACCAGCCTTGATACCGAAGACTCACCTCAAAATAGGTATACCCAAAGACCTAAGGTGTTTCCATTGTATCTATGAAAGAGAGATAAAAAATTTCAACATTAGAAAACCTGCAACCAACTCTCTATAGGGTGCACTTTCAAGAGATAAGAATTTTTGGCATGCATGGTGGGACCACAAATCATATCTGTGTGCAAGTTATGACATATCCACAACAGATTTACAACAGTTACAAAAGTTATTTTTGGGAGCAAGCTGCAATAATTTATTCTAAATATTTATATATCTTTTCATGACTCCGTAAATCTGATTTTAGACCAGTATTGCATCATGTTCCATGCCTAAAGTGACTACAAGATCATCAGTAAGAGGAATTCCTCCTGAGTTTGTTTCTTTACTTTTGAATTGTGCTAGAAGGAGAAGAGTTGGTAATACTTTACCTTATAATAGACTCTGTTTTGACAACCCTCCTCCTAATATTCCTTCACCATGTATCAATTTCTCTATTAACATCCCAGTTTTTCAAATGGTCATTGAACCACCAAGGAATTTTGTGACCTTTACTAATGGCAGCCCATTAGTAATCCCAGTTTACCATGACATCCCTAATGCTGCCATGAAAATTTTGTCTCATTCATTGGTGATAATCAGGTGACACCTGCAGAGCACATTAAAGATGTTGCAACCTTATGTGTAGTTCATAATATTACTCATGAGGATGTAGCCTTAAGACTTTTATCTGCATCTCTTAAAGGACAAACCTTGCAATGGTATAGAAATCTAGATATTAGATGCATAAGAACTTGGGATGATTTAGGTGATAAATTGCTAAAACAATTTCAAGATAATTCAGATCATTTATCCCTCATAAAACAAATTTCTACCATTAAAAGAGCTCCCAATGAATTTATGTCTAGTTTCAATATTTGTTTTTCTAGAACTTGGGAAAGAATTCCAGCAAGTGTTAAGCCTCAAGCTTATCATGCTTTCCTTTATTATATTAGGGCATTAAACAGTGATATCTCAACTATGATTTAGTCAATGGGAGGAGATACTCTCCCAGCAACCTATGATATCACTATCCGAGATGAAAAATAGTCTTATACAGGCTAGAAAATTAGCACCAAGGCCTTCGATGCCCTTTTTGGTAGATTTAGCACCTATTCTTCAACCTATTACAATCATAGAAGCTATTATTGTAGCCCCATCATATGATGTATTTAAATCCTTGCATACTATGGGAAATAATTTGACTTCAATTGAGAATAGGCTTGCATTACCTAGTAGACCCTATCAGGCTCCTTATTAGCTAAATTAGCTAAATCAACAAAACAGAAAGCCTTACCAACATAATCAAAATTATAGGCAGCCTTCTCAGCAAAGGAAATTTGACCCAAAGGCTCCTAGTTCATCAAATTCTTTAGTTCCATTTAATATGGCTATAGAAGAGTGGTGCCAACCAAGCAATCAACCTCATTTAGCTACAAGTTTTCCCAAATGCTTTTCTGAATCTGAATTTGGTTTCACATCCTCAATCTGAAACATAGTTCATGCCTCAAATGGAGAGTGGGAAGCAAGAAAATCATGTCCAGAAAGCACTTGAATAGAATGTAGTCAGTTCCAATGAGGATGATTTCATCATGGTCACTACTAGGGCTCAAGGAAAAGCTACTGAAAGAAAAAAACAAGAAAATATGCTTGTTCTTCCTACTATCACCGATAAGAAAACATCTACGGTCCTAAAATCATACAATAATCTTGTTGTTCCTCAAAAAACAACAAGTGTTCCAATTGATAAAGGACGACAAAGACAACTACAACCTAACCTGGAAGACTGTTTATACCTCAGATATCAAAGGTTGTTGAAGCAGAATGAATTTTTACTAAGGCCTACGCTAAGACAGTTGAATCTATCACTAAAATTGTTGTTTATTTTAACATTGTTAATGTAATGAAAAAGCATAACATTAACATATTTATGTGGGATGCTCTAAGTGTTCCAGGATAGCAAGATTTACTTTCTCATGAACTAGCTAAGCTACAAATTTCTTCAAAAAAAAGCGTAAAAGGAAGTTCAGAAGGTAGACATGGTCTTTGGAACCTTTGAACAAGACCACATTAAAGAAGGTAAGTCGATGGTTCAAAAAGTTTCGAATGGTCATGACATCAAGAATCCACCCCCTTGTTATCACCGAATCACAGCACCCCTATGCATGTATTTGAACTCACAGTGTGATTGGATAACATGGGTACTATCTCCAAGTTGTGGGACTTGCTACTTGAGACAGACCTCTAGAGAAAGCTGGTTCTTGCTCCTAAACTACCTGCCACAATCTACTCTAATGCAGGATAAGCTAACTGTTCTAATCTAAAATTCCAAGGGACCAGGGAGAGAGAATACATAAAATGAAAGCCTACACTAAAGTGGTGATACACCAGAAAAGGAGGGTGTGAGAGTAATCTCCAAATGTGTGAAATACAGAGGGAAAGTGCACACTAGAAGAGGTGATGACAGTTCACCATAATCTAGCAAAATGCATTTACAACAATATTCCAAGCATACACAATGTTAGTGAATTCCTGCAAGAACATAATAATAGACACAATATTCTTGTAGAAAGATAAAAGGGGCAAGAAGAATGCAAGAAAACACAGCAGGGGAAGATACATCCACAAACTTTGTATTTTATTGCTTCCTAGTATGCACAGTTCAGTCTATTACAAGATAAGGGCCTGGATCACCATGCAAGGAGTCCACTACAAGGGCCTGCAACACACTGGCTTCACAAAGCAATTTTGATAGAGCTTTGCTACCCAAAAACTCTCCCCTTTACAATGAGCCCAACACTCCAATTTATAGAAAAAATGAGAAGGAGAAGAGAAGGGAAAATGGAAATCCCGAAATCTGTCCTTCAAACCACCTGTAAGAGGCATTAAATTGAGTGGAATGGTTATACATTACTTGTAAAATGCTCCCCATACTGTCCCATGTGCTGCAGTAGAGAAAGAATGATGGCCATGCCTCTTAATTGCACTCCCAGCTACCAAATAAAACACTGTTCTGAACCCGGAAACGTTTTCTTAAAAATCTCAATCAATATCTAATCAAATCTGGAATTTCTTGATTTTTGTGCTTCAGGCTTGGAACCAAGATTCCAACGGTACCAATTTTGTGCGATTTTGTTGAGAAATGCAAAAGTTATGGCCTTCTGAGTGCGGGCAGCTATTTTGGGTCCGGCAGGCGTTTTCTGTCATTTGACGGGAATGAGCATCAACTGACTAGAGCCGAATATGTTTCCTTTATTTAAATATATCTACCCTCATTAAGAATAAGAAAGTGCTCGTTCCAGAAAGTGCAATTTTGTGAAAATCGGAGCTCGGAGTCAAAAGTTATGGCCGTTTGAAGTTTCACAGGTCAAACATTGACTTTTCCTCCTCTTCCTTCGAGCGATCCGTGCTTTCGCGTCCCACGCGTCCCTCGTGTACTTTTGTCCCGGCTGTCCAGGATGAACCTTCGCCCATTTTGCGCTTTCGCGTCCCACGCGTCCCTCGCGTACTTTTGTCCCAGCTGTCCCAGACGAAAA
Source organism: Taxus chinensis (assembly GCA_019776745.2). Taxonomy (NCBI): domain Eukaryota; kingdom Viridiplantae; phylum Streptophyta; class Pinopsida; order Cupressales; family Taxaceae; genus Taxus; species Taxus chinensis. Next base: position 765,601,098 of record CM034151.1, on the reverse strand, counting down.
ACTCTTCCTTCGGGCGATCCGCACTTTCGCGTCCCACGCGTCCCTCGCTTACTTTTGTCCCGACTGTCCCGGACGAACCTTCACCCATTTCGCGCTTTCGCTTCCCACGCGTCCCTCACGTACTTTTGTCCCGGCTGTCCCAGATGAAAAACTCTTCCTTCGGGTGATCCGCGCTTTTGCGTCCCTCGCGTACTTTTGTCCCGGCTGTCCCGGATGAACCTTCGCCCATTTTTTGTGATTTTTCCTGGCCCGAGCTTGTTTTTTGCAATTTTCTTACCTTTCCTCAGAACCTGCTCTCTTCCACTTGGACAGGGGAGTTAGAAAAATATGAGGGGACCCTAGAAACATGAAATTTTTTCCGTGACTCAATCTATTTGCCTGGGACTTGAGAATTTGATGCCTGTTATCAAAATTACCTTGAGGGGTGAATTTTAGATAGCAAACCTTTTTATTTATCATTGATTATTGGAGAACATCTAGTTCATAATTGCATGGTGGACAGTGGCACAAGTATCACAGTTATGCCAAAAGCAATTGTAGAAAAATTGGGTCTAAAGTATGAGCCTACAAAAAAGAGTGTCTTACAACTGGATGGAACTTTAACTAATACAGTTGGTGTAAAAAAAAATTTAGAGGTAATGTTACATGCTTTCCCAAATATTTCTATTATACAAGATGTCATTGTTTTGGATTTACCTACATACTTTGCTTTAAGCTTATCTAGAGACTTCACAACAAAGATATGAGGTTATCTCTCTTCAGATTGGTGTTTATTTTTCACTACACATTATGGCACCAGGGTTACTATCAATTCGGAACCACTGACCAGATTTCACATGGTAATCCTTACTCTTTGAATACAGTGGCTAATTATTCAACCCTAAATAAGTCTAACATTGATGAGGCAGCTCAGGTTTTAGCATTAGATGGTGTTTCTAACATGCTTATGGATGAAAAGACAGTGGAAGAACATGCTCATGATAATTTTAAGGAAGTTAACAAACACCTATTTGGTGTGTATTGTATGCGTAAAGAACATAAACCACTTCCCTTATTTTTCAAAACATAAGACCTCCTAAGAAATAATGAAGCAGATACCAAGGTGGGATGTATCCCAGACTTGACCCTAGATGAGTGGGCAAACAAAATACATGATTTTTACCCCTATAGGGAGATGGAAGAATCTGAGCTTGGTTTCTACTGTCTACATGAAGAGAATCAACCTCTTCTTGACCTAATTAAGCTAGATTATAAAGATTATAATGAGGTATGGAAATTGTTCTTTGATGGCTTAAGGAGAACACAAGGAGCTAGAGGAGGATCTATGATTGTGTCCCCCAATGGTATGAAGTACTATACATCCTTCAAATTCTATTTTTCTTGATCAAATAACATTATTGAATATGAGGCTTGTTTCCAATGTCTTCATTGGGAAAGGAAGCTGGGAATCAAGAACTTGTAAGTGTTCGGTGACAGTGAACTGGTTGCCAATCAAGTCAAAAGACTTAATGTTGTAAAAAATGACCTGCTCAAGAACTACAAGAGTAGGGTATGGGATCTCATGGAGGATTTTGAGACCTTCAACATTGTGTCCATACCTAGGAAGGAGAATGAAGTAGCTAACAAACTTGTAGCAGTTGCAGTAACATTTGATGTGGTCGACAACTTCAAAAGAGAAAAACATTAAAAACATATTCATGTGGTTGTGAGGCCAACAACGTTCTGGATAATAATACATGCTAGTAGGTGTTTTATAATGATCAACAGATCATTAAATTTTTACAAGAAGAAGCTGAATTCTCAGCGAGAAACTAGAATAGACTAGAGTAGTAATATGGGAATTAGATAATACAACTACATAAAAACAAAATTACCCAAGGCTTAGTAACATTGGAATCTATTTTCAATCGCAATGATCAGTTTAGAAAGGAGAAGGCTATCATAAAAATCAAAGGAGAACATTCAGATTCAATCCTATTTGGAGAAGATAAAACACTTCAAATTGGAAAAGTGGCCACTGAGCAAGAAATGTGTTAATTCATACAATTTTTCTAATAATTTCCAGATGTGTTTTCTTGGAGTTATGAAGACCTAAGAGGGTTCAATCTAAAACTAGCACAACACACGATCAAACTGGATCCAACTGCTCATCCCATCAAGATGAAAAAGAGACCAGTCAACCCATATGTTGAGCCTCTGATGAAGAAAGACTTGAATAAGGTGATCGAGGTGATTATCATATTTCCAATCAAACACTCAAGTTGGGTTGCAAACTTGGTCCAGTCAGAAAGAAAAATGGGGAAATCAGGATGTGTGTTGACTTTAGGGATTTGAACGAAGCCTCCCTAAAAGATCACTACCCACTCCCTTCAATGGAATAGATCTTGCAAGTAGTGTCTGGGTTAGAAATATTCTCTCTCCTAGATGGTTATTTGGGATACAATCAGATCATGGTGAAAGAAGATGATCAATTCAAAACAGCCTTCACCATCAAATGGGGCACCTATGCCCACAGGAAAAATTCCATTTGGATTGTCCAATACCGGAGCCACTTTTCAAAGAGCAATGGATATGGCTTTCAAGGGGATGATCAAATAAATAGTACTAATCTATCTGGATGACATCACTATTTTTTCTAGGAATGCAATAGATCATATTTTCCATCTAAGGCATGTGTTCCAAAGATGCAGGAGTTTTGGGGTCTCATTGAACCCCAAGAAATCCATATTCTTGGCCCATAATGGTAAGCTTCTAGGACATATTATATCAAAAGAGGGATTGGAAATTGACCTGGAGGGAGTTCAATCAATAAAAGTATTTCCATTGTCAAGTCACAAGAAGGCTCTTTAAAGCTTCTAGGTAAAAAATATTTTTGTACGTATATTTTTTCAAAACTCTACTGCCCTTGTTAAGACAATAATGTTGATACTGAAGAAGAGATTAGCATTCATGTGGACAGGTGAATTAAAATCAAGTTTTAAGGCTACCAAAGAATCCAGATCACAAGCCCCAACTCTTGTGAATCCAATTTTTTCCAAAGACTTCATATTGTAAGCCTTTCGTAGTAGTGACACAATTTTTGCAATATTGGTTCAACAAAACAAGGAAAGTGTAGAACATCCATTTGCTTTGTTCAGCTAGAGTCTGGAAGATTATGAGGTGAATTAATACTTCATTGAGAATTAGGTCCTGGTGGTGATTAGAGGATTGAATAAGTTTAGGCATTTGGTTTCAAACAACAAAATCCACCTATTGGTCTCCCATGCAGGAGTTAACGAATTCCTCCTTACCAAAGACCTGAATGAGAAGCATGTAGGATGATCATGCATGTCATGGAGTATGACATTGAGATCAAGGTCACCAATATGGTCCATGGGAAAGGGTTGTGTGAACAACTAGCCTTGGGTCAAAAAGATGAAACAAACAGTGAGAAGGAGGTTATTGTTGTCTATAAGATGATCAAGAAGAAATGAGAAATGATGTACTCACTCCTTGTTGGATCCAAGACATGGTGCACTTCCTTCGAACATTCCTTTTTCCTCATGGAATAAGTAAAGAAAAAAGGAGGCATTTCAAGTTATATGCCATCCCATATGTTCTTATTGCTGGTGTCATGTTCAAAAGAGACATCAATAGCATTCTACTGAGATGCATTAGGACAGATCTAGTGGAGAAAATGCTACAAGAATTCCATGTTGAAGCAGCTAGATGTCATTTTTCTCCAAGAGTGAAAACACTCAAAATCATGAAAGCAAGTTATTACTAGCCCAGAGTGTCAAGTGATTACTACACATGGATTAAAAGGTGCAATAATTGTGCATTCTTCAAAGGAAAGAGAGGCTAGCAACACTTCCTTTGTACCCAATCTCAGTCAACCAACATTTCATGTAATGGGGATTGGACTTCATTGGAGTCATCAACCTAAATTCAAGCCAAGGCCACAAATGGATGCATATAGCAATAGATTATTTCACCAAGTGGACCGAGGCAGTGGCACTCAAGGAAGCCAATGAGTCAAGTATCCTAGATTTATATGAAGAGATAGTGACCATATTTGTAGTTCCATCCACCGTCATATCAGATAATGCATTATCATTCATAGGTTATAAGATCATAAGATGGTCTGTCAAGAATGGGACTTATTTTTTCACTTCATCAAACTATTATCCTCAAGGTAATGGCCAGGATAAGTCCATAAATAAGAACCTGCAAGGGATCATCAGAATAAATCTTGATGAGAATCAGAGGACGTGGCACACAAATCTCAAAATGGCCTTATGGGCTGATAGAATAATTCCCAAGAGATATATAGGCAATTCCCCATTTAAGCTTGTTTATTGGAAAGAGGTAGTGTTTCCTATATTGATTGAGTTGTTAGCATTGGAGCTCGTGAAACAATTAGAGATGTCTAAATTTTAGCCAATGGAGGCTAGGTATGGGGATCTGATAGAATTAGAAGAAACCAGAGAACACGCTCTTCAAGTAATGGAAAAAAATCAGGCCTTAATCAAAAGATATTTTCACAAGAATACAAAAGCAAGGACCTTCCAGGAAGAGGACCTCATTTTGAAATGGGATGCAGATCGAGAATAACTAGGAAGGAATTCCAAGTTTTATGTTATCTAGAGTGGCCCCTATAGGATCACAAGGTGTAAAAGTAGCAATGCTTTCTAATTGTCTGAAATTGGAGGGTGAAGATTTAGAGATTCTAGTGAATGGGATCTATCTTAAGCACTACTACTGAAAGGGAAGTCTCACCCTGTACATATTAGTTTAGTTTCTCTTTCCTCTAAGTGCTTCCACATATTTTCTTGTTATAGTATAAATTTATTTTCTCTTAAGTGTTTTGCATGATCTACATGTTCCATTTGGAGCATGTATGATTTCAAATATTATATATAGTTGTGCTGTTGTTTTCTTGATCTTATGCAATCTAGTTAGAGAGTCGGATGAAACCCTGGATTAAAACAATTTTCTACTCTCAAAAATCTCAATTTCAAGATTTCTTATGACAATTGAGAGTGCAAACAGCCGAGCTCATGAATCAAAGGCAGAATTAGTATCACACCATCTTCCTTGGCTCCATTCCCAATAGATATGACAAGGCAATTGGTATTTTCATCTAGTAGGAAAATACCCATGTGAGTCACCAATTATTATCCATATTTTTCCCCATGCCAAATATTAGATTAGCCACGACCCTATATAAGAGAAATTGGAGAAAACTCATTCAAATCCTACAAATTGGTCATAGCACTAGTAGAAGGACTCAACCATGGAGTAGAGGAGGCCATGAGAGAGATTAAAGGACCCTGTGCCAAAATAAATGTCTTTGTCGGGCCATTTCCACATCTTAAATCTATTCTCCACGTTCCAGGAAGACTCAACTATGTGATAGTAGTGTCAATAAAGAAGGGCTGATGCCACATAGGAACTTGAAACAAGAAGGGGAAGAAGTAGGAAAAATGTAAAGTTTCGAGGTCCTTAGGCTCGAAACTATTCAGAAAAGGGTCTAGAAAATACTAAGTACAGAGGAGACCGCAGAATGAGCCATGTGACTTAAAGATGCTTGTCCAAGGTGAATCTAAAAGGGGGAAGCCCAAACTAGCACCAAGCTTCCATGCATCCAAAACCCCAGGAATTTACGGGTCATTGAAAATTCTTCAGCTGAGAGAAAGCATGCCAGATGTCAACTTGGCACAAATTCGGAAAGGAAGACCAAGGTGAAAACTCAAACTTGTGACAACCCTCCAGGTAGAAAATGGTTAGACAGAGTAAAAAGGTGGGCTTCAAAATTGTCTCACTATAGATGTATCAGTAGAGAATGCCAAGTGTCAGTGTGGCACATCTCCAAGAGTTGATCTCAAGGTGGAAACCCAAATGAGTGTGATCTCATCACGTAGCCCAAAGTCTAAAAAGTAAGAGGGACCGTTGAAAACTCCACAGATCATTAGTGGCTTAGAAGTTTCAAACCAACACTCCTCCAAAGGAAAAATTTGGATCTGGTTTTCAAGCAAGTGGATTGCCTCCATGTGTTATTCTATAGGGGCAGATTCGGTTGAATAGTCAATGCATGAGCCAAGTTGGCAAAGGCTACCAAGTGTCTCAATGGCACTAATTAAAGAGTTCAATAGAGAAAAGGTTTCCAAATGAGTGCCATACTACCATGTGTTGTAGGGGAAAGTGGGTCGTCAGGGGAAAAGTTTGTTCTTTTCTCCTTGTTATCTCAAAATAGGTAAAACTTGCAAAATGACCCACAACTCCACCAAAGTAAAAGGTCAGCGTTATAACCCCAGTAAAATCCAAAGTGGGGAGTCAGAGGGAAAGGAGAAAGTTTTCCTTTCATTCAAAAGGCACAAGGATAAAGTTGGAAGTGCATTTCCCAACCAACCAAAAGGAGCCATGTGTCTAGCCAGAGCTTTGGGGCTGCGTGAGTTCTTTGAGTTTTGCATTTTTTACGCAAAAGGGAAAAAGGTTAAATTACATACCCATAAGAATGATTTTTGTTCTAATCTGAATGCCACATGTCCCATACCAAAAGGGGGATCCATTCTTCAAAACAAATTCCTTCCCATTTGTACGGACTCGATACAAACTTTGAAGGTGCATATCTTTTGACTCAGGGCTTGAAATATTATGAATATGTCACCATTTGAAAGATCTTGGCCTCGTCCACACCATGGAGGTATGAAACTTTAATGTTGAAGAGGTTAGGTGAAGGAAAATGGAGAAAAATTCTTTAGGCTTTCAATGTTAGATCTTCTTGCCTCAACAACCAGATCGGATTCGATTTGTTTCCATCATTTCCTCTTCCTTCAATGTGTCAAACCAAGGATCGATGCAGTAAAGATAGATTTGGGGAAGATTTTATCAGAAACATTAACAACAGTAGTTGATCATCAACCTAATTTTCCCACCTCTCTCTCTCTCTTTCTTCTCTCTGATCGAATCTATAAATTGGGGGCAAGATACATTGTAAAGGGTTGGACATTTTTTATTTATATGCTCCCTTCTCCTTCCAGTAAAGGGATCTGGGGGGTTTATGCCTTCCATCGAGATTGCAATACCTTTCTGCCTTTTTTCTACCTTGTATAGGACTATATCAATCTATAGAGCAATAAAACACATCTTTGAGCGATCTTAGATCCTTTCCTATCTCTTTTTCTTTCATTTGGTCTTCCATTATAGATTTGGCTATCTGTATTTGTTTATTGTATGCATTTTGTTGGTTTGTGTCTATTGGAAAAATAACTATCCATCATTCATTTGGTGCATCGCCTGGTAGTCTAGTTATTTCTTATTTCTTATACTCTTTTACCCCTATCTCTAGCAAGTTTTAGATTGGGTATAGAGATAGATCCTCTACAAATCCTCACATGTGCACCTAAACAGAGGAATAAGGAACCAACCTTTAATCAGGAGAGCTTTCCCACTTTCGCAAGGTCCCACACCTTGGGAAATTTCAATGTTATGCAATCAAAATAGATTAGTATGCCTTTGAAAATTAAACCTGTATAACTCATTTGGAGGTGTTGTGATTCTACACTAACAGTTTCCTAGTTTCAAAAAAATTCCATGTTGAGCAGGTGAACAAATAGACCCATGTTTAAACAAACAAAATGTAAGCATAAAAATAATATTTATAATCAAGTAGAATGAAAAAAGCCATGAAAATCACTACATGTATCATATAAACCGCCATATAGAATTTTTGTAGAGCTTCGCTAGCTCGAGATAAAAATATGAAATGATTTAGATTTCCAAATGTATTGATTTTGTAAATCAATATGGAGTAAACCAACGTAAAAAATTGCTACGTTTCAAGATCATGGGAAACCCTAACTAGGGTTAGGATTGAATAGAACTGACAAATCTTCCAAGGGTTGAGCATCATGGGGAGGGGGTCAACCCAGATTATTTAGATAAATCATTGCATTAACCTGACTAAGGTCTAAAACAATTTTCTACAAAATCAAAGGCTATTTTATTGCACATGTACTCATTACTATTTTTTTCATAAATAAGGGTGTTATTTTACTGCACAAGTACTCATAGGTGGTCCCCACATTAGAGGGTGAATATTTTACCAAGTTTTAAGATAAAAGATTTATTTTTACCGACATAGGTATATTATTTTTTGCATATGCATCCAAGGGGGAATATTTGTAAAATTGCAAAATTTATCATTGTAAGTGGGTCAAATTGCAAGTGTCTCATCAAGCAAAAAAAGACAAATATTGCATGCACATTGGAGAATACTTACACAAAAGGGAAGAGCTATTATTAGCTAAATTATTCATCCAATTCTCATTAATAATAGATGAGAACAATTGCACTTTGACTAGAATTTATTTTTATGACTAAGGCTATTAATGCCTCATTGTAATCACAATGGCTATTTGTATTCATTTATTTATTCATGATAAAGGTGTAAAATTACCATGCATGTGTGAGTACAAATTGTAGCCTATTTTTAGGATTGGTTGGGTGAATAATTTTGTTATGTATTGTGTGCATTGGCAAAACACAAAGTTTGACTTTTGGACATAGGAGTGTTGAAGAAATTTTTCTTCCATTTTTTCCTTGAATGAGAACTGATATTTTCCTTTCCAATTATTTGTAGTGCTGTGTATGTCTTTCATTAATTCTTGTGAATGTCAATTCCCTGATTTATAATCTTACCTTTCTGTAATATGATATTTTCTACATAATATTAGTGTGCACAAACGTTTATCTTGTTGTATTTTTGTGATTTATCACTTAATACATATGTTTTTTGCCTTAATATTATGTTGAAAACCATTTGTTCATGCATCCATAATTCATTCTCAATTTTATTGTGCATATACTCAGTCAAATCCCTCAACATGTTTGGTGTATCACTGCTTTCCAATTTCAGTTATATTCATCTTTTTACCCTCAAAACGCCAAAAAAATAGTTTAGGATACATCAATATGGAACTGGCCTTGATACTAGAGAATCGCCTCAATAATAGGTATACCCATAGACCTGAGGTGTTTCCATTGTATCTAAGAAAGTGAGAGATTTAAAGCAACCTTAGAACCCCTACTGTCGTCTCTCAATTAGGGTGCAATTTTGATAGATAACAATGTTTTCATGATACATTCATATATGATTCATAGTGTATATTTGTAGCTTCTTGAACACTCTAAATCCAAGTTGTCGGTGTTTCATTGTTAGTATTAAACACTATATTCCATCTTTATTTTTAAATTTTATTTTCTTTCTTGGCCTAATTATTCATGAACATGTGTATTAATGGATACATTTTTGAGATTGAAGAAGTGTCCGTGTATTATAAGCACCTTGGATTTTTCAAGACCTAAATTCCATATCCACATACCTTCATTATGTCCTAAAATACACTTAAGGCATAACAAATATACTCACTTTCCTTTCTAAAATTTGATCTTAATCTATCTTTATCTTCTTTACCATTTGGATTGTGTCAGCAAATAACAACTTAGGTTGGTCTGTAATAATCAACTGAATCTTGAGTTATAATGTTTCACATTTTCTTAACCATGGAAATCATCACAATGAACCCCCTGGATCAAAAAAAAAATTTCCCTTTGGAATAAAAGCATTAGGAGTTGTACATTTTGGCTTTTTCACTTTTGCTACTTTTGATTAAATCGTGTCTTTTCTTGACATAGAACCGGTAACATGATAACTAAGTACGTACCTTATGAAATGAAAGTTTGTTTTAAAATTTTCTACCTAGATAAGAACTCCTTTTGTAAGTTGTATGACATATTTTAAAACTAAACATGTACTTTGAAAATTTGTTCGAAACATGTTTTTCCATGTACTCTAGAAAGTAATTTAGGTTATTAAATTAAAATCCTTCAAATGTGTGGATGTAAACTATATTGCTTCCAAAAAATTTGTATTTTTGGCTGTAAATGTTTACATCCTTGTAAATCATTGGATGCATTTTAGTATCTCTATGGATGAATCTTCTTTCAGAAAATTATAAACTTTGAAACTCTTTTCATATTTTTGAGACATATATGGAACATATTTCAAGTTCCTCTAACTCTTGTAATGATATATATAGCTCCTTCTCATTTTTTTGATCTTGGCTTGTTCATGAGAAATGTGCTTAGTGTGAACTTTAAAAATGGCTTGGCCATACCCTCATTGATCTTGCTTGTTTAACCGAGTTTCTCTATATGCTTGTGATTTGTAAACTAATTTCTAAGCATTAAACCCTATTTTTCACAATGATGGCTATTTACTTATTATGCTTTGTAAAATCCTTTGAGCTTCTATTCCACCTCTCTACTCTTTGCTAGAAATTTCCTTTTAGTTACACAAAATGAGAATGAAACTTCTTTCATGCTGTTAGAATGCTTCAATGCACGTACATTTCTTATCAAAGACACTTTATGTGAGGCTTCCATAAATTTGATTCTTATTATTCATGAAATATTATATTAAATCACTTGTATCATTTAAGTTTCACATATTTTCTGGCATGAATGCTTGAATATAATTATGAAAATACCTTAGCAAGAAAACTTATTTTTTCATCCTGCTTGATTACTTTGTTAGTATAAATGCTTTTCTATTTCTATTCACTCTATTTTTGTTTAACATTGCTAGTTGTAATGTCTTGATTCTTTATTTAGTCCTTGGTTTCCATTATGTATTGGATTGTTATCCTTTCTTTGATTTTAAAATAGAAATGGAAATTCCACTTTTTCCTTCCTCAAAAAGGTTGAACCTTGTCTTATTATAGATCTGAAATTCATATTTTGTTGAGCCTGTATATTGCAGACTAAAATGTATTCTGAAACTGATGAAGCCTAAAAATAAAAAGTTACATTCTCTCTTACTGTTAAAATTTTATTCATACTTGCAAGTGTTAAAGATGGTCCATTAGTTTTTGTGCATGCATATGGTTATATATGCACTTTCTATTTTTTTGTACCTGAACATTCAGAAAATAGTTAAAAATTAATGAAGGCCATATGACTTTCCTTTTCCTTGATTCTTTTGTGATTACTTATTTTATGATCTTCCTTTGAATGATGATAGTATATTATTTTCTATTCAATTTTTTTTTCTCTCTTGTTCATTCTTATCTATACTTGTCTTAAGACATTCATCTCCTTGAAACTATAAGTACATGATAAGAGTGAAACACCCAGAAGTCTAACAGTCTCTTTTATCTGGTAATAGGTGTTGCAATAGTAAAAAAGGGCCATGAAGATGATGAAGATTCAAAGTGAGGAACAAGGGGGAAACTAACTCATCTAGGAAATTATGGGTTTCCTCTCTCCTCATTTATTTACAAATTTATGTATATGTATTTATTTTTCTTGTACATATGAGTTATATCCCACGACTTATGTGGGAAATATTATTTCTTCATGAATAAATGAAATCAAACTACGTAATTGATTTTATATTTCCTTTTGCATTTGATTTTAGTAACTTATAAATATGGAATGTACTAAATAATTATAGAAATAAGTTATCTCAATTAAGCATGAAGAAATAATCAAAATAGAATGAACTTGTACCCTTAAAAATTACATTCTAAGCCATGCAAACTGCAATTGTGTATGTTGTTTTAAGGCATGAATTCTTACATCTGTTGTTGTTCCCACCTTCACCAAGGCCATGCAATAGTCTTTCAATACTCCTACATGGATTTTTCTGAAGAAGACACTCAAAATGACAACATATGTGAGGTGTTGCACCTTAAAAAAACACCCATAGCTATTAGCTTGCTTTCAAGTCTTCTCAGAAATGACTAGAACCTAGCGAATGAAAAAAAATTAGCACCCCTCTCTGATGATTGACCAAAAATGGTCAACACCTAACATTGGCTCAAAACTTCCCATATAATCAAAACAAATCTCTTTCAGATGTGATAGTTTAATTATCTTGAAAGTAACATCATTTTCAATACAACAAGTAGAAAATTGTTTAATATTTGGTGGTTACCATCTGGTAGAGCTGACATTTGACACCCGTCTCAAATATTTTTATCTATTTTAAGTGTATTTTACCCCTTTTAAAATTGTCAGGTTATTTCTTTTCTATGTGAAATAACTTGAAAAAACTGTCAGTATCACTATAAATAAACTCAATATAAATATAAGTGAAACACTATATAGATATTTGAATTGACTCGAAACCTCATTCAATATAAATATAAGTGCAAGATTATAAATAAATTAAGAGAGATGATTTCTTGAGAGAAATTCATCATGAAAAAATTGGGTCAATCTAAATGGACTTGAAAAAACACAGTCAAACCCCAAATAACTAGTACATTATATGGTATCATGTGATAAAAATTATTCTATAAACAAATGAGATAGACAACTCTATCTTGAATGGTAGATAAGGAGAAATATGTTTAAAATTGTTACACATGGGGTAGTAGGAAAGTGGACTTAATTGTAGGGGAAATGTTATGGTTAAACATACTTAGTTTGAAGTAGTAGTGGGATGGGTGTCCTCTTAGGAAGTATTCGTGCTTAACCCCTATGAGCACAATCTAGATGAAATGAGTGACAAGTGGATGACTCATTCTTATGGGATATTAATTCTTGTGAACCACTCTTCATGAAAATATGGGTAAATGTAGAATGAATACCAATTATGTAGTTAGATCCCAAAAAATCTAAACAATATAATTCACATTGGAAATTCTACTTCTATAACTACATCTTAGTTTTAAATATGACAGAGATTGGAAATTTTAGAGTTCATAATTCACATATGCAAATGTTAAAATACATGTAACATAAACTACACCTTGTGTTTCTATGAACTGTTAATTTGTCTAATACCTAAATTTTTGTCGAAATAAAACCTTTTTAAATTATTTCATTATCTGTTCCATTTACACATTTGAATAATTTAAGTAATATTTTAATCTTTACACACCCTCTAAACTAATAGCCAATAATTGTTCTTTGTTCAGTCTAGCATAATCACTTAAACTACATGTCCATTGACATATTAGTTTTGATTACTATACTCTTCGATAGGTTTTTGGGTCATGGATAGATTTATTCCCTATAGTTTCCACCTAACAAAAACGTGTCCTAAGAAATTAATGTATATCAATTTCAAAAGGGTAATTTGGTTTTGTCTCCCTTAACAAGATTCTAGGGTAACTTTTTTATGGAAACTAACAATAGGTCACCTATAGAAAAAAAACACTTTGTAACCTATTATAAGAACCTTAGAAAATATAGGATAAGCATTGTAATATGATACAATGCTTGGAGAACATCATTAATCAAACAATTGATACATCTACACACATATAAGTTTACTCTGATATCACTCATTGAGCTTAATTAAAAAGTACATGTTGTTAGTGCATAGGCTAAATCAAGGGCTCATTATTTATTACATATCTTATTTCATCTCATAATAAAATTGGGATAAGTACATGTATGTTGACCCCCTTCAAATTATTAGTACATAGGAAACAATCATCACATTGGAAGGGTGTGGTAAGGTTTTATAACCCATTCATATCAATCCTTTTCTTTGGTCAAGGTACAAAAGAATTGACTTTAAGAAAAGGAAAACAACATAAAATTCTAATATAGTTATTTCTAGATTCTAAATGTGAAAATTAAACATATAAATGTATGGAACCTACAAAATCAAAGTGAATAGATATTGAATCTTAAAATAAATACTTGTGGGCTTTTTAGATTATTTCAAGTTTGTGCATGTCTTTCGTAGATGCATCCAATGATGAATCTACCATTGGCTATGAACTAGTCCAAAACACAATCGTGAATCCTAATTTCTTCTAAGAACCATGATGACCATAATTTCTGCCTCTACATGTTATATGATCACATTATCCTATGCTATATCTACAAATTTTTCCAATTTCATTCCATTCCCTATCAAGGATTTTTTTTTCAAACTATAAGTATTATAATATATCCGGAATCAATGCTTAGAATAATTCAAGGATGTTTTAGGAATACCTTTATTAGACTTGCATCATCATTTCTATTTTAGTTAGATTGTATATGTAAAATATAAATTAACTAATGGATTTTACTGAAACCAATCCTTTATTGAATGCGGTAACATTGGGTTCCATTCTTAACCCTTAGTGTTGCAAATCTAAAATATGAATTTTCTAAATTTAAGATTTTTATTTACGAATATTTCTTTCTTATGCATACTTTGCATTATCTAATGAAAATAATAGATATGATAATGTTAATTCTTCTATGAATTTTAATGTTGATACAAATAAGGAACATGATCATAGTTAAAAAAATGATATGCAATTATTAAATGAGGTAATTGTTGACAATTTTTGCACTTGTGAAAAAATGGGCAACTCAAAACTTCTTCATTACGATGAAAGGCATTGGTGAAGTATACATAAGCTAAGGGAGTTTTGATATTATTGGTTACTATTGAATTAGTTAAGTAACTAAATGAAATTTTTAGCTATGTGTGTTGTTACAAAACATAATAGATTACATAGTCTGCAATCCCATGATATCTTCAACAAAATAACACAAGGGCCCCAAAGTATAGTTGTGTTGTCTTGATGAAGACACCAAATTACATAATAGGTGAAATGTTGAGTTTTGGGACAAAAAACATAAGTGCAGATTGCAAAAATTATAGTTCATTACTGAATGTTACAGGTTCTCATTAATGTTCTTTCCTTCATGACTAAGGCATTAAATTATATGACAGTTGTTTTGTTCATGATACACTCAATACAGAAAGATGAAACTAAGAAAGAAATATATAACTCATTTACAGAATTCTATGTTTTATTCATAAGGAAATTTAAAATATTCCCACACAATTTGTGGGATGTAACTAGAAAGTAAATTACAACTACTAAAATAAGAGGTACACATGCATGAAAAAGAAAGTGAGTATGAGTGAACCCATAATTGCCTTGGGATTTTCTTTGTTGTTTGGAGTAGCTCCATTCCAACATTTGTTCCTTCTTCATCTTTGTTGTAGAAGTCACTGTACCTGAAAATAAGAAAAGATGAACTGATTAGTTACGACCTCAGAGATCAATTCATATTTCTTATTGTCCTAGTTCATGCATATGAATCTCTTCAAAATAGGGGATATAATTTACTTGAAGATTAGACTGCATACATACTCTAGTCACACAGAAAGAAGAAAGAGAACTGAAATAAAGAAACATGGAAACAAGAGAGGCCAAGAAGCCTATTTATTTTCTAACTATTTTCTTAAGTGTGTAGGTACAGGTTGTAGCCAAGAAGAAATAGACAAGTCATAAGTATAGGCTGGAAAGAAGGATTAATGTAACTCAAACTCAATATTTTCTACAAATGTAAGAAGTTAAAGTACAGAAAAGAGACTAGCAAATAGAATTATACTTTTTAGTTTGCAACTAAAAGAAGAATCAGATTTCAAGAAGCTGAAGTTAACTGGAAAGAAAGGGTTACAGCTGGAACATAATGAAAAAAAGGTTCTGGGAAAATTTTGACAGCACATCACCATGTAAAATGAACATTTTAAACTTTCTCATCATGCAGTTTTAGCTACGACATGCTTTAAAAGAATTATTTAAATCAAGTAAGTGATACAAAAAAGTAGAAAATTATGCCATGATTAAGAAAAATAGTTATAATGTTTAAATTTCAAACTACCAAATCAAATTCCACAGCAAGTGTTATGTTTTGTATTCTGAATCAGAAAATACAAATACTATAGCTACAAATGGAAGGAAGAAAGAATTATGGAAAAAAAATTCTAGGGCTTCGCCATGAAAAATCAACAGTTCAGATTTTTGAACATGTCAAAAATATTACTATCAAGGAAATAAAACATCTAAGTAAAAGAAAAAGTTACAAAGATCTTAGTAAAGCATCTGAATCAAGGATTATGCCTAAAATAGTATAAAAAAATAGCTGGAGAATTGCTTGTAATTGCCATAAAACCACTTGCAGGGTACAAAGACATCTTAAGTACAAAATATTAGAACTACATTTCTATTGCAGTTGACATTTTCAGTTCATTATTCAATCACATTAATCATCAACTTAAGAATCAAAGAGCACAAATGTAACTATAGGTTACAAGGAATCAATTCAAAAGATGAACTGAAGAGAGAGATATATAAAATAATAAAGAGTTTCGGGCAAGCCATTTTATTTATAGAGTGTATCAAAGTCAGGCTACCTAATTTCAGGGAGTAGAATGTCTCTTAGAAATCATACAACTGTAACACTATAAGCTCAGTGAGCATAATTAATATTCAAACGGTTAGTCTTTACACAGAAATAAGATCACTTACAACCTAAGGATAAATGCACATCATGATATGCTACAAATTGAAGTACAACCTATTGAACAAAAGAGGAAATATTCTACAATATAGGTACAGGTTCAGATTAAAGCATAATCTAATTTGATAGAGTAAGGATCAAAGTAAGCTATATCTGATATTTAAAGATGGTGCTCATTAAGAACGGTTTCAATGAACATATTGATGAGATAATGAAGAAAACACACATCTTGAGCCCCAAAAGAATATAAGAGTTTAAGTTCTCAAACCCAAATTGGTTAAATGAGTGCAACTTTAAGGAAAATACAGACCTGAGTTAGAAAAAGAAGTAAATAAAACCTTTAAAAGCTACAACTATGTTAATTGAAGCTCACAAATAAGGAAAAATGAATTAAAGTTGAGCTATTAGCCAATACAAAAGGTACACTCGTATTGGTACAAGTTGAAGAGTTACAAAAATAAAGTTATAGATCTATGAGTACCCATGTCTCAAAAAGCCCAGATCCTAGCCAATGAATGATGAATTCAAATCTAGATCTGAAATCCTTTATTATGAGAAAGTAAGAGAGGTTTCAAAAGAAGAGTTTACCCATGACATATGAAACATTAATGGTGAATCAGCTGAGAAAAATAGAAATCAAAACCCATAATGAAGAATCATATATTGATGCAAAATCTCCAAGAAAAACACAGAAACTGAGATCTTGAAATGCTCAGTAAGAAGTACCTCAAAGGGCTTCCATGTAAAACTCTAACAGGGAGATTACAACAAAGAAATAAGTCAAACACACAACCCCTCCATAGAGATTCTTCATGAGTTTTAGAATGATAACCCAATAGACATTCAGAGCTCCAAATTATTTACATATCAAATTCATGGCCCAGATATAAGGAAACAAAGAGTGCAAGATTGAAATATTAGGTCATTAGTTAAGTCGTTCGAAGTCTATTAGCAAGTACAAACAAGATAAAATGCAAAGAATAATCAAGAATATCTAGGGTTTCAGAAAAGGCTCAAGGGTTGACCAAGAAAAAAATTGAATCAAAGACACATGTAACCCTGGATGAAGATGTAATGACCATGAATAGAAGAACATTCAAAATAGAAGGGAAGTCCTCAAAGAGAAAAGAAGAATACCCACATCAATAAAGATTCAGATCTTGAGAGTTTCAAGAAAATAGGTATGCCCATTTAGTATTCAAAACATAAACTCAAACAGAAGATCTTGGAATAAAAAATTCATACACATATGACTTAAAGAAATATTCATGTATTTAAGAAAATATCATTCGCATTGAAATCACTTTGAAGTTACAGTACAGAGGAAAAGGGTACATATATTGGATTTTATTGAAAAATATTTTAATGGGTATCAAGAATAAGAGTATGAAAAAAGAACTCACTAATTAAATTGGAGTTGAGAAAACCCTCGAAGGATGATCAAGTCTAGGGTTATAGAGGAGCAAACCCAAAACAATTTTCAACTCAAAATCTCTAAAGGGAACCAAGAGATCACACAGAGAATGCAAAGAAAGGGAAAAGTATTAGTATATTGAAATCAAAGTGGGAATAACGAAGAAACAGTGATACTTAGAGGTCAAAACGTACCTTTCCTTCATCAAAATGTGATGCTAATAACATAGGACCAAGCTTGATAGAGGTCAACATTGGTGGAATTTTCTGAAAACTTTCTCACAAATCTCTATCAGAGAAAATGACAAAAAAAAATCAAATACAAGAAGGAACAACTATGCTCAACAATGACATGTTCATCTTTTAGAGCTCAAGAGAAGCAAAGAATGATAGAGAACCATTTTTACAAAGAGCCGAGTACAAAATCTTCAAACAATGGTGTCAAACAAATTTTTTACCAGGGCTTCGACCACATACTAAAAATCCAAATGAAATGATCATTAGGGTTGAGCTTCCCTTTACCATGCAAACTCGAGAGGTGAGACAATAGAACCCTAACCAAGGGTCAATAATCAATGGATCGAGATCATAACGACAAAGATCGAAGGTTGAGGATAAATCTCTACAATCAAAGCAAGCAACCACGGTCAATTCTACCAGCCAAATTAATTACAGGAGTAAACCCTAACTCTCATCCAAATATCGACGACATCGAATGTATCAAGTATAAGGATCAATGTTTGAGAATTAATCACTATTATCAATGCAAATCAACCTATTTTTTACAAGACACTGACAAACATGCCAAGGGTTGGGTCATAATCGCAAAGGGATCGGCCTTATTATTTGAAAATTATTTGCAAATTTGACTTATTCACTATATTCCAAACCTCAAATAATGCGAAGCTGACCATACATGCCGACTATGATCACTGAAAAGGTGAAATTTAAATCAATTATATCCAAATTGCAAAAGTCGTCAAATATACCATGCAATATAATCAAAAGCTGGTAGACCATATAGTGGCTATGTGTACTTAAATGGTGGTCGAATGTAATGATTTGCTCCTTTTTCAAAGTGCCTTATATTATCTAGTGAAGACTAAGTCCACAAGAGTTGCCAAAAATAGTGAAGACTAATGGTAAGGAGCAAGGGTGGCCCCACACCCTGCAGAGAGAAAAGGAAGCATGTGCACATGGACAAGTTGTCCCTACAATAAATGTTTTACTTTGCAAAGATTACAATTATTGTAATTATTTTTCTCTTGCATAGGGAGTTATTTTTACATGCTTTCACTAGGAGACAGAACAAACAAGATGACAAATTCACATGCACAAGGAAAGAGACTTGTCCAGCAAGAAAGCTTATTATTAGGAAAATATTCACCTTTATTTTCTTAAAAATAGAACAATTAACTTCAGTTGTACTATATTGTAATCAAGGCTATTAATTCCTAGTTGTAGTTGCATGTTTAATTTTTTCCTTTATTTATTATTAAATAAAGGACAAAAATAAGATGCATGGGAGAGTACAAGCCTTAGGCTATTTTTAGGAAGGGGGTGGAATTTATTTTGCTATATATTGTGTTCCTTTGCAAAGCACAAGTAGGACGTTTTTGGATATAGGAGTACTAAACCAATTTTTGCCAGTTTTTCCTTCTGAGTGTGAAGTATTTTCTACATTCCCAATCATTTGCAGTCTTTTGTATGTTTTTGTTAGTCTTGTGAATGAAAATTCCCTGATTAATCATGTTATCCTGTTGCAAAATTAAGTAATTTCTGCATGATATTAATGTGCATGTTAGCTTAGAAGTATTGTTGTGGTAACCTCCCTCAATACCTCAAAGTGTTTTTCCCTTAACATTCTACAAAAAAAATGTTGGTTCATGCATCAAGAATCCTTTCACATATCAATTGTCCATATACTCAATCAAATCCCTCATACAAATTTGGTGTATCACCTTAGTTTTAATTATTTTACAATTATCTTTTCCCCTTAAACCACAAAGATCAATTTAAGATAGATCAAGAAGGAACCGGCCTTGATACCGGAGACTAAGCTCAAAATAGGTATATGCACAGACCTGAGGTGTTTCCATTGTATCTATGAAAGAGAGAGATCAAATTTTGCAAGCTTATAAAACCTGCAGCCATCTCTCTATCAGGTGCACTTTCGAGAGATAGCAGTAAGGTAGATCTTATAAAATTTGAACCAAATCCTAGAGTTATTTTATGTTCAAAAAGAAATAATGCTCTCACTATAAAATTATCACTTAGAGAACTTCATGTAGAACCCTTGATTAATTTGAATCTAAATTCTTAAGGCTTTCTTTCTACACTAGGTGATCAATTCAAAAACTTTACTAAACCTATATGCCTACACAAGTATTTCCCCTTAAGGTGCATCAAAACATTCTTCCCAAGTCCCCAACAGATTTTGTACACAATATATTGAATATAAATAAGATGATCTTATTCCTAATGAAACACATGATAATGGTTCAATTTATAATTATATGAATTCGTGTATTGAGGTGTATACTCATAAGGTTATAGATATATATATATATATATATATATATATATATATATATACAAACTCAACTTGCTATTTGGAAGAAAGATGTTAATGAGTTTCATACTATGAAAAGTTTAATTTATTTATTGGATAACCCACTATATTTAGAAATCCTTAGTTATTCCCCACTCATATGGTTTATTTCTCATAAGATTTCTCTATGTGACTGTAAGATAGATCCAAAACAACATATTTCATCCTTTGTTGTATGGGTTTTTAAAATTTCTTCACTTAACTCCTTCCATGTACTTGGAGCAACAAATATGCGTTAGATTGGTTTTATAATTTTAAAAAAATTTAATTACATTCATTCAAACTTTTAAGAGACATTTTATCTCATTTCTGTATTAACATTAATTAAAGGAGGCATATGAGTATAGGGAATATGTCAAATATTTTTCATTTATAGGAGGGTTGTGAGTATCAATAGACCTTGTTCAAATAAAACTCTTCAAAAAATCATAGGAGCTACATAGATGTTTTTTCTTCTTTGCAAAAAAATGGTGCTTTATTTTACCATGGATTTCCTTTCATATACTTGATATGCCTAAATAAGACTTATCAGAAGCCTTGTATAAAGTATTGTATACCGGTAATGTGGCTCACTTTGCTCTTTACACAAGAAAAAATATTTATCCACGCACTTGGAAGAGCCTCAACTCACTAAAAACATAGGAGATTCAGAGAATGGAACCTCTAAAGTTTTGAATAATCTATTATTTACCTGAATACTACAAATACTACTTTGTTTAAATAGTAAAGACCAATACCATTATATTTTGATTTGGGAATGGGAGACTGGGAGTGGGACTCGGGAAAGGTCCAGAATAAATGTGAAGATACGAAATAAATACAACTTCTTCAAGTTTCCAAATAAATATCGATATTTTGAATTAAAAAGTTATAAACCTATGACTGCATCCTGCAAGATTTTCACTTCTCACCATTATTAGTCGCATCATAGGATAATTGAAAAAAATTGAAAGTCTAAAATAACTAACAAAACACTAAAAAAATTACGAACTATATATATATATATATATAGAATTAAACACTAAAAAAATGATGGTTGATTAATATTGACGAACGTAAATTTTACAGTTTGTTAAAAATATTAAAAGTTTAATAAAACAAATTTCCCTCATAAAAACCCATTAAAAACATCTAAAAGTTCCAAAAACACCCGAGATGGGTGTCAAATCTCATCCTTACTTCTAATAATTTTGATAAAACTATTTATGATTATGCTACTAGACCACATGGCCTTACTGCTACTTTTCTAGAAGTTAAAAAATTATTAAATTCTTGTAATAGTACATATTCCTCGTGCTTTATGTCGAATCAATGTAAAAAGTTTTTATCACAGTAATCTAAATGTTAATGTGTGTAGATAATATATTAACAACTACCTGCGGTGAAACATGCTCACGTAATCATTCTACGGAGATAGGGATAACAATTCACACCACTAAAATATTATTATTGTGTAAGCTACATGTATTGTAATGTCTCCACTAAAAGGATATGGATACCCTCCACTTAATTTGCACCCATGTATGGTGTGTCAGCCACAAAAACATGCCTCATGACCATTCTTTGTAGATGAGGTGGAAGTGCAAGGACGGTTGCGCAAATTTTTGTCAATTCCAGAAATGCTTCTTTTAGTGTCAGATGTTCGTTCCAAATATTTTTTGAATTATCTGTAACAATCTGTTGAAGCTTGCATTTAATACCCTTTGGGAGATCTCTTCCTAGCCACCGAAACCAGTTCATCTGGTTTCCCATCCCAACGACTTAAAAATTTAACAACATCCCCTTCCTGTAAATAGTTTAACAGTATAATTTGCTTCCCTTCTAGTAAATGCAAATCCAACCCAGACTAGCAGAACAGATCCAACACTGGATTAAGTGTTTTAAAGGTAAAATAAAAAAATCTTGTGGAGGAGAATATTATTTACACACAATATTGGATTGAGCTTGTTTACCAGGTACAAGAGGAGTTTACCATTACAGTAGAAATAATTTTAGTGTTTTTAAACACTGTTAGTAATGAATCTTTGTTTATAGTATAATTTAGTAATCTTAGTGTTGTTAAGCACTATTACTAATGAATCTTTGTTTAAAATTCTTTATTAAAAATATTGACAAAATGATCTTGATGTCAGATATACAAATAGAAAAATTGATGTCCATTGACCAAGGCTCTAATTAAATGATGTTTTAGTTTAATGTTTGGTTCAAAATATAAAATTAGATTATTGGATAATTGTATGTGTAAGCACAAGTTGAGCATCTTTAAAATCCACTAACAGTGTTATTAACATCATATCTTGTATGAAAGAATATGTAAGAGTTGTATTTTAAGTATCAATAGAGGATAAACAAATAAAATCACTTCCCAATCCAAAGCAATAACCTAAAATAAACTTCCTATCATCAAGAAAACATTCAAAATTTATATTTTTGTATTTAATTAGACATAATGAACGTACTAGGATGAAATCAATACCATTATTATGAGTATCTTTTCCATATTTGAAAAAAAAACACTACCTATACATGCTTCAGTAATGGATTGCCCATAGATTTAGAAACTAGTTTTACCCAATAACAAGTGAACTTGTAGACCCAATTTATAAGTTGGTGAATGAATATCAGTTCATGTATTAGTCTTTTTCATTACAATTCATCTCATTTTTCATAACATATACATTTTTTTTTTCCTTAGGATAGCTTACAAATGATTTCTAGGTTTACTAAGCATACATAACAACTCAAATATATTATTTCTGTTATAAAGATTATTACAAATTTGAATTATTTTACTTCAAGCCTTGTGATCGTTCTCTCCTAGTTATGATTAGAC
The DNA here is from genome assembly GCA_019776745.2 of Taxus chinensis. Lineage (NCBI taxonomy): Eukaryota > Viridiplantae > Streptophyta > Pinopsida > Cupressales > Taxaceae > Taxus > Taxus chinensis. Next base: position 765,577,927 of record CM034151.1, on the reverse strand, counting down.
ATTTAATTTTATCTACAATGTTTGAAAATCTCTATTTTTTTCCATATACATTTAGATATATAGCTATAACATTCATATTTGGATTAAACAAATGTTATCATGAATCATGAGCTAGGGGACCACATGTCATACTAAATGCACAGTTACATTTTTAGGGGAAAATGTTTTCCCTCGATTTTAGTTAAAAATAAAGGATTAAATCCATTGTCCACTATTTACCCTTTTTATAAATTATGTACGTTATAAACTTTATATATAGGATAATAATTAAGTACATTAGTTAAGATGAAAAACACAATCCATTATCCATAATGTTTTTTTGTTAAGATGGAAAACACTGTGTGTTTTTCATCATGATGGAAAACACACTATTTTTTTCAATATGGTGAAAAACACAATGTATTTTTTAGCATGTTTAAAAATACAACAATTTTCCACATTTTCAAGGTGGCCTATTTGAGTATCAAGTATTAGTTTTCCCATGTTTCTGCCAATTGAGCCCTAATACACCTAATTTGACAATTGAACATGTGTTAGGGATAGATTTAGAATCATTTATACCAATCAAAACATAATACATGTTAAATTAATGTTAGGTATTGTAATATATTTTATGGCGTTGTAATTATGTTATATAATATGAAAATTTAGTGTTTAGGGCATCATATCAGGGTTTAAGTGTTTACATATTATTTTTTAGGATGACACATTAATATTTAGGGCATTCCAAAAAAAAATTGTAAAGTGACCCATTAGTTTGGAAGGTTTGATTATATTTTTTAGGGTTTCATATCAGGTTTTTTGTTGTTTTGTTAATGTTTAAAGTATCTCGATTGTCAATTATGCTATTTAGGGTGACCCATTAGTGTTTAGGTTTTTGTATCAATGTTAAAGTGATTAGAGTGGTGTATTAGTGTTTAGGGTGTCATATGAGTTCTTTTGATATCAAATTATTCTATAAGGTGTCATAGTTATATTATTCACAGAGATCCCTTAATGTTTATAGTCTTCTAATAGTGTATAGGGTGTTATATTAGTGTTTATTATGTCTTATAAAAAAATTTAAATACAACATTAGTGTTTTTTTGTGTCTAAATTATGCTAGTTAGAGTAACCCATTAGTGTCCAATGTTTTGCATCAATTTCCGAGTATTTAGGATGTCATAAGAGTTTTTATGGTGTCAAATTAGTTTTTAAGGTTTCTTATGAGTTTAATGCGTATTACAATAATGATTATGGTTTTTTATGAGACCCTTTGTTTCATTAGTGTTTAGGTTATCCTATTATGAAATAGAGGATAAATCATTAATGCATGGAGCATCATGAATTTTTTTAGGGTACTGTATCAATGTTTAGGGTGTTAAATTAATGTTTAGTGTATCTCAATTATTGTATGTGGGGTGACTAATTAGTGTTCAAGGTGTTGTATAAGTATTTAAAGTGTCCAAAATTAATTTATGTGGGTGAATTATTATTATTTAAGGGTATATAATTAGAATAATTTTAGCTAATACTATGTTTTCATTCATCATTAGAATTAGAATAATTTTAGCTAATAAAAATTAGCTAATACTTGTAGAGATGTTATGTTAATGTTATAAACAATTTTGAAATTTATTGTTCATTTTATATAAACAATCATGCAAAAAAATTGAATGTTTTTTATGTGGAAGGAATCCAAATCAAATCTACAATACTATCTAAATGAAGCTAGTGATCATATAATCTTTCCAAGAATAAGTATCAATTACACCAGTATGTTTATAAGTGAGATTGATGAAAAATATCTATTACCTAATACTGTGAAAATAAGAACAAATTTATGTTCTTGATATACACATGGATAGCCTAAGAAAACACTTGTAGAAAGTATTTATCTAGTTATTTGGAAACATGTGGAGGATAGCCTAAGATAATGGTCTAGAAAGATGGAACAAAACAACCAAACAGTCCATGTTCTATGGTTAGTAAATTTAAATAAGTTAAATCAGCTCAACATGTGATGTCATTATATTCTGATCCATATGTATTGAACTCTATAGTGTCATGTGACATGCGCAAGTGAAATCCCATAAAATTATTGTGTTCTAACTACCTCTGAAACACAATGATTGACATTGCAGAAAATAACTATTGACATTGGGAATATTGAACAAGTACTTTCTTTTTGAGATATCTCGAAAGAACATTACCTCAACAATATGTGTATGAAACCCGTTTTATTCTTCAAATGATAGTAAAAAAAATGTAGCATTGGGCTTATATTGAATTCTAATAGAATGTGGGAGGATAATGGTTTTAAATGTATTCTAGATCTGATTTGGAACATTGTGCACATGATAGGAATGATTAGGAATAGATATGAATTTTGAATTTTTAGGGTTTTTATATGACTCTATAACTTGTTTACGGTCTTGTAATAGTGTTTAGGGTGTAATCTCAATGTTTACGATGTCACATTAGTTAATAGTGTGTCCCAAATGTATTAATGTTGGAGACACATTAGTGTTTTATGTCATATCAATATTTTAGTGTTTAGGGTATTGCATTAGTTTTTAAGATATCATTTGATTGTTTATACTATCATATTAGTGTTTTTTTCGTAATTATAACCCTAAATTCTAAACCCTCAACCTTAAGTCATAAACCCTGAATCTAAAACCCTAATCCTTGAACCCTAAGCCCTAAACCTTATACCCTAAACCCTTAACCTTTAGTCCTAAGCCCTAAATCCCAAACCCTAATCCCAAAACCCAAAACCTTGGACCTTAAAACTTTAGAAAATAATTATATTTTTCATTATTATTATTAGTTAACATATTTGAAACTGTAAGAAAACGTGGAAATTTAATGTCATATCTATTACCTAATACTTTGTAAATAGGAACAAATATATGTTTTTGATATACACATGGATAAATATAGCATGACACTTTATATTAAGTACTAATATATCGAACAATTGTTTGGAACCATCTTTTCAAAATTTATAAAGTGGTCAAATATTTTTTTTAGTATATAGACACTAAATAATAGTGCAAGCTAGTTTATTATTATGTTAATATAGTATTCACGTATTTGTTAATAAATGATAGAGGGTTCAATAATTTCTACAAATTTTTTATTAATCATTGGTATTAGACTAGATAATTACGTTGATATTACATTGGTATTGGTTAAATATGCATGTGATCTTTGAGCTCTTAGTTATAATTTCATTCCTCTTAGTTGTGTTAAATTAAATACATTAGGAAAAGTTTTATTTCCTAGATGCATTATAGTTTTAAATATTGTGAATGTGTATAACATTTATATATATAAATGTTATTAGTTGTTAAATATTGGTAATTGTAATGTTGTGAATGTTTGATGTAATTTGAAGTTATAAAAATTATGTGATATCATACTCTCACTCTCAATTTGACATATGGGGGAAAGTGCCTCTATAAAGACAGGAATCAGTATGTGCTAAATGGTCTTGCCCCTTAGGATGCCACATTTATACGCCCAACTATCAATTTGTGATGAAGGGGCTTACGCCTTATGATTTTGCATCAATAGTTGAGTGGTATATTGTGCTGGGAAGAGGATTTTAAAGTCTCCCACCGACCCTCCACTAAGAAATGCACTCTCCCTTAATATCGCAACCGTTTGTTTTGCAATGGAGGGTTGTGATATTATGAAAATGTGCATTTTGAGTGAAGGATATCTGTTGGAATTTATTGATGATTGAATTTGTCATGGATATTATCTTTTTGATCTTATGATTATTTTATCATATTAGAAGACGTACATTATATTTTTCATGTATCATACTAACTAGTATATTTTTTTGTATACTAGTTACTCTTTTATGTAGTGAATATGAATACCAGGAGCCTAATTTCTACTGATCTTGTTTGTAAAATGAAGACATACTGGAATAAGAGATTCCACGTAAACTAAAGATGATGGGTGTTCGCATAGAAAGTTTGAAAATTGCATGAGTTCCTAAAACTAGTCCTTAATTTATTAACAATTTATAAATTATATGTATGTTATAGATAGTTCATTATACCAATGAATATTTTTTGTTCAAAGTGTATAGTAAATAATTTTTATTAGGATTTAAAATTTTAGCACCATTTCTAAAATTCCAATTAAAGTGTGAAAATTTTGAAATATCTATATTCCTCAGTTTTAGTTTGTAAGTTCACTTTTTTCAAAAAGAAGAGTATATGCGTGTTCATGTGAAGATTATTATTTTATTGTTGTTTACTTATTGTGTTTTGGCATAAATAAGTGTGTGTATATATATATATATATATATATATATAAGTTGTTATTAATATTTTATTTATTTTTATTTATTTATTTGTAACTTTTGTTTTAAATAAACATGTTCTTGTTTTGATAATTTTTATTGTTTCTATATAAATGTAATCATTTCTATTTTATATACATCATTTTTGAAAAATATTATTTAATAAATTAAATAAGCACCATAAAATATATTATTATATGATGTGAATTATATTGATAAGGTTAATTATAATATTTTCTATGGAAGTTTATCTCGACATTGAATAAGTGTATTTGAAATAATATTATTTTGTAACATTATATGCCACATTATAGATTAACATATTGTGATATGTTTGTGCACTGGAAGTAGTAGGAAGTTCTATAAAATGTTCTTTTCTTTGTATTTCAATATTGTCTTTTATACATGTGGCTTTGAATTAGAAAAAAAATCAAATGCTTTCAATCTTTTAAGATGGTATTCATGTTGATGATGGTCAATCACAACTCGAAAATTATTTCAAAAAGTATGAAATGATTGTTTCATTAACGATGCAAAACTCCATGTAATAATTTTTAGGATGGGTAGGAGGCCCAAATGGTAGAGTGTGATCGATCTTCCTGTCCAAGAGATAATAGATGAAAAGAGTTAGTTTTTGTATGATGACCTAGAATGGACACAAATTAGGGATGACCCAAATGTTGACATTTGTGTCCTTAAACCGCTCGCAAGACTACAATTGTTTCTAAAGGGGGAAGGTTCTAATGAAAGTTTTTAGACTATCTTCACCCACGCAAATCAAAAGTAAAAAAATATAGAAAATCCTAAACCGCATAAAACCATGTCATTTACAAGGTTCAATCCTTGTCTCACAATTATTTTTTGTACATTATTTTCGTAAACATTTGTATAGCATTTGATGTTACTATTTTTAATTGAGGTTATTGGTGTTCGTATGGTCTAGATAAAAATATAAATAAGCCAACAAAAGGTAAAAAACTGAGTAAGTTTATAATTAAAAGGGGTTGCCAATGTCATTTCAATGTGAATGTTTTTTATGGGATATCGATAGTGGACATAATATTATATAACAATTTGTTTAATTATAATGTAAATGGAGAGTGTTTTCATGGGGGGAATGAAAATACCATTAACGATCCTTGTCTGAATGTTGCCCCATACTTATCAAATGAATGCAAAACTTATATCGACAGTCTTTTGTTAATGGGATTCACTGTGGAAACAGTGTATGATAAATATATAGAGGATCCATCCAACATGGGTATATCAAGTAAGAGGGAAGAATACATGATAAGAAATGACATGGTGAATGTATGGAAAATTGTTTTCTCTAGAAGGTATAAGAATCATGTTGATAATTCCATGAGCGTGAACTTATGGCATGTGAAGGAAAGAGAAACTGTTTTCTACTATCAACGCCCACATGGAACCACCGTTCCATTCATTATGGGTTTGCAAACATTGTGAATGTGTGAGAGAATGGTTCAAAATTTGCACAATTCCATAATCTCCATGGACTCGACATTTTCTATGAATAAATATCATGTAATTAATTGGAAAGAATTTTGAAATGATGTGTAATTTATGTATGATTAGTAGTGTTCCCTTTCTATTATATTAAACCCCATGTTATCATTTGATTTCATATTCCTTTCAGTACCAGTTATATACATTTCTTATTTTTGACTAGAAAGAGGTTGGGGTGCCCATACCATGGGAAATTTCTTCAAGGAATAAAATTGAGGACATTTATGGGTGGTTGGTGAAAGTCCAAGAACGAGGAAAACGCATTTGTGTAGATTGTCAGAACAATGCATTCATCACAAATGATGTATCGACTAAAATGAAAGCCATCAAATGTTTTTTTGGTTTTCATGTACTGCTATTTCTATGGCACGTGCATAGGGCATGGTTGAAAAACATGCACAAGTATTGTAGCAAGGAGTCTAGGTGGAATATTTTTGAGAGATTAAGTGCCATCATGTATGGTTTCTAAATGCATCATGAGCACACATTTTGACTCATTAAAGACTTTTTAAATGAATTCAAAGAGGAAACTAAGTTCCTCAATTACTTTAAAAATACATGGTGTGAGAGAAAAGAATGTGTTGGTGAGTATGATCCTTTATTTTTTTCTTTATTAATTACCATCAAGAATAATTATTGGTTTATAATGTCACTTATTCTCAATATGTGTCACTTGATTGCTATGTGGGCAACAAATTTTAGAAACTTCTCCCATGAAAATCAAGAAACAAACATATCCATCAAGTCCTTGCATTGTTTTTTGAAGACTAGATACTTGTGTGATAAAGAAAAATAATATATCCGCTAAATGGAACATTTTTTCTACACAATTGTGTATAAGGTGGAACCATTTTACAAACATGAGGAATTTTTAAAAACCTAGCATCTTGATCAATTTTTAAAAATAAAGACAACTATTAATAGTGGTTGAGAGAGAAAAGAGTATTCTTGATAGATATTGCTTAGTAACTGCAACTGATTGTAATAAATTGTGAGGATCCAAACAAATAGAATCACATGGAATTTGGTAATAAAATATGGAGCCTTAGATGTATGTGAATGTGCTTGGGCTATCAGAGGAAACATATGTAAGCACGTGTTGAAGGCATTGTATTTTCAAAATCAATATGTGTCGATGTCATAATATCAAGCACCAAAAGTGATAGGTAATTCAATTCCATTATATGTTACCAATGTAGATTGTTAAGCATTATCCATAACGAAATAAGGATCTTGTTGCAATTCTTTTCATTTCACGTGTAGGAGCCAATACTTATGCGGAGACAAATATGGTAAATTAAGACACATGTCAAGATGGCTCCTCCTTTTTGTATTCAACACTAAAAGTGGAAGGTAATTTAATTTCATCGTATTTGGAAAGTAGTGATATAGATTGTTAAGAATAAGTTGTAACAAAAAAATTATTGAGTTGAAATTGTGTTCCTTTATCATGCAGGAGATAGTAATTATGTTGAGAGAAGCATCATAAATGAAGACACGTTATGAGATGTCCCCTCCTCACCATATCAAATAGTAGAAGTGGAAGGTAATTCAATGTCATTGTATGTGGCAAGTAGTTATATAGATTGTTAAGAATAAGTTGTAACGAAAAAAGCATTGTGTTGAACTTGTTTTTCTTTCTCATTCAGGAGTTAATACCTATGCAGAGACAAGCATAGTAAAAGATGACATGTTATGGGATGGCCCCTCCTCACCACCTCAATAGTCACTAAACTTTTATGGTTAGTTATTAATGCATTCAATCAATTAATTGATGTGAATTATAATGTTCATCATGCATATTTATGATTAGGTGAAAATGTTTATTCATGTGTACAGTGATATTGAATAACCTAGTGTATAAATAAATAACTTTCGATAATGTCGTATACATCATAGTCATTTATAAAAAAATTTTGGGTTAGTGGGTTGATGATAAAAAATGATTTAACTTTTATGGAATACACATCCAAATAATTCTTGAAGTCAGTCTCGAATACACGACTGAGTACAAATGAATAGAAAAAAACATTCTTTGAATGTGATCAAAGGTTTAGGAGAGACCTAGAAGCATCATATATGTTGGATGTTACTTTAAAAGGAGATGTAAATGACACAACCATCACCTATTGTTTAGTGCGAGTAAAACATTCCACCGTAGTGTGACAAAGAGGCCAATCATTGAAGAATATTTTAACAATTGAGTTGAAGACTATGAATGCTTCTAATTTCTTGATAAAAATTGTGCAAAGAGGAGAGAATCCAAACAAAAAAGAACCTAATGGTTAAAACATTGAATTATTGGTGTGATTGTGAATTCACAAGAAATTTTAATTTTGGACATAAAGACTAAAATATTGATCATTTATTTTGCAGGTGGTTCAAATGCAAATGAAACATATCCCTGCCACCGTTTATATTTCAACAATTTATCACCTGTACAAGGTGTGAATCGAATGTATTTAAATTCAATACATTCATTTAATGTATGTAATATACAAATCCTTTGATATCTTGTCTAATATTTAATGCATTTTTTTTTACAAATGCAACAAATATGTAGAGAGATGTATCTTACGAAATGAGTAGGTTGAGCTTTGGAAAGTGAATGTATGGCATGTCTAGTGGGCCTACATTAGAATTTTACACATATAAAAGTCATGTATATGAGATTGTAGATTGTGTATATTTAAAATACACAAATATGGAATGCGTACAACTGACCTACTTTTTGATGATTTTTAGAGTATTTAAAAAAAGAGCTTGTTGGTGTTAGCTAATGTAGGACCGTTAATGTAATATATGGATAGTAGAAAATATTTTGACATATAGAAATCTGATGTAATTATGATGAAATGATGTAATCAAATATAAAAAATTATTATGCAGAATCTTTATTACTATTTTCAAAGTGCTGGGAAAAAACCTTTTTTTAATCATGTTGAAAACACAGTGTGTTTTTCAACACTATAAAAAATGAACTATTATTTTCCACAAGGTACAAACAACGATGTTGTTCCACCTTTATGTAATGATGAAAATCAAATCAAGTAATTATCATTAGGAGAAGGATTACATTTTTTCAATGTGCTGAAAAACAAGGCGTGCTTTTCGACACGTTGAAAAAAACAATGAGTTTTTCAGCACTTTGAAAAATGCAATTAAGTTTATAACAAGGTACAACCCACAATGAATTTCCTCTTTGTTGTAATGATACAATCCATGTCAACTAATTATCAAGTGGAGAAGGGTGCTGAAAAACATAGCGTGTTTTTTGACACATTAAAAATAACATTATATTTTTTAACACTTTCAAAAACACAATTCAGTTTAAAACATAGTGCAACCCATGATTATTTTCCTCCTTTTTTTAACGATGCAATCTACGTCAATTGATTATCAGATGGAGAAGGGTTGAAATTTTTCAAAGTGCTGAAAAATAGAGTGTGTTTTTTGACACATTGAAAAACACATTATGTTTTTCAACACTTTGAAAAATGCAATTTAGGTTATAACATGATTAAACCCACGATGCATTTCCTCTTTTATGTAATTACATCAACTAATTTTAAGGTGGAGAAGGGTTAAATTTTTTCAAAGTGGTTAAAAATGTAGTTTGTTTTTTGACACGTTGAAAAACAAACTTTGTTTTTTAGCACTTTGAAAAATGCAATTTGGTTTATAAAAATGTGTAACTTAGGATGTTTTCCTATTTATCATAAATATTTAATCCATGTAAACTAAATATTATGTGGAGAAGGGTTAAAAAATTTCAAAGTGATGAAAAATACAACGTGTTTTTCGACCCATTGAAAAACTCACTATGTTTTCCAGCACTTTAAAAATGAAATTTGGTTTAGAACAAGGTGTAACCTATGATGTTTTCCCTCCTTTTTGTAAATATCCAATCCACATAAATTATTTATCAGGTGGAGAAGAGTTGATTGTTTTCAAAGAAATGAAAAATAGAGTGTGCTTTTTGACACGTTGAAAAACACACTATTTTTTTAGCACTTTGAAAAATGCAATTCAATTGTGGAAATAGTGTAATCCATGATGTTTTACCTCCTTATTTTAATGATAAAATCTACATCAACTAATTATCAGGTCGAGAAGTAATGAATTTTTTCAAAGTGCTAGAAAATAGAGTGTGTTTCGCGATACGTTGAAAAACACATTATGTTTTTTAGAATTTTGAAAAACGAAATTGAGTTTAGAAAAAGGTGCCACCCAAGATTTTTTTCTTCTTTTTTAAAACCATGTAATCTATGTCAAGTAATAATTATGTGGAAAAGGGTTAAATTTTTTCAAAGTGTTGAAAAGAAAAGTGTGTTTTTTGACACGTTGAAAAACACACTCTATTTTTCAGCACTTTGAAAAATGTAATTTGGTTTATAATAAGGTACAATCCATGATGCATTTATCCCTTCTTGTAACAATGCAATCCACATCAAATAATTATAAGATGGATAAGGGTTGAATTTTTTCAAGCTACTGAAAAAAAGAGTTTGGTTTTTCGACATGTTGAAAAATGAAATGTGTTTTTTAGCACTTTTAAAAACACAACTCAGTTTTTAAGAAGGTGCAACCCACAAATTTTTTTCTCTTTCTCATAAATATTGAATCCACATCAACTAAATATAATGTCGAGAAGGGTTGAATTTTTTTAAAGTGATGAATAACGGAGTGTTCTTTTTGACACATTGAAAAATGAGTTAGTATCGTAATTTATTCTCCTTTGCAAGCCAAGCAACATCACAGATTTAAGAAGAAGCCTAGAGATAGATAAATCATCATGTACGTCCTTTTTTATCTGGGAAGGTGATTCATCTAGCTCTTTGTCACTCAAATGTTTGAGAAATGGATAGCACCTTCAAAAGGATTTGATCTATACTCACTACTTTAGGTTGTGCCTTTCAACCAGGGTGAGAGGAACCATTTTGTAACCTCTTTTGGCAAAGGAGAATGAAGATATCCTTTGCGCAAATTTGAAAATAAACCTTGAGAAAATATGATCAATGCACCATAATTTAACTCTCACGATTTTTCACTTCTAAAGATAGGTGATATTTTCTAAAGAAGGTTAAGGTTACTAAAGAAATTATGGAATCCTGATTGCTTCTGCATATTTTGGTGGTAGAATTTATTCTTTTGTGGACATACAGGGAAAACAGGGGTAGTTCAGGTAAGATTAATTATCTTTTGAATAATTTTTGGTGGGAGATTAAGTAGGATAAACTTTATTTTGTCAGATATTTGAAAACCATTACAACAATTGGAAAACTAAATGACATAATGCTTCAAAATACCTAAAATATTCCTTCAACCAAAAGGTGTGCATTAATGGAGGCCCATATTTTCATGGTTTCACATAATATTAGAGAAATCAAAATGAAGGCTCGAGCTAAAGACTTAATTAAACATTAAATACCCCTAGTTCCTCATGCCTAAGATACACTTGAAGGCTTACAGACAATATTTATCAACAAAATGACCATAAATTTATTTTAAATTGTTTATCTCATTACATGATGAAGGCTCTTCTCATAAAAAAATTGCAAATGCCACTAAACTATCACATGGATGAGATCCTAAATGATTTGGAGAGATTTTAACACAAGACTGCAACAAAAACATCAAAACCATTTGAAAACATTATGAAATAAAAGCAGAGACAATTTTTCCCAAGATCAACACAGATTAATTCGAGATCTATTTGATTTATCAGTGTGGGAAATTTTCTTGAATAGTCTCAAATCTTGTCAATGGTTATACACTCATAACCATCTTGATGCAATCATATCTAAAACACAAGAGATTAACATGTTTCTCGTATGGTCTCTTCGGAAGATGGATTTCTCAAATTTCCTCGTAAGAATTCAACCCCTGACCTTTTGTATGACTAAATCATGCTGTTTATAGCACTCATTTAGATTAAATATTCCCCCAAACAAATAATATTCGAGGAACCATTTTTTCTTACATATTTGATCATGATTTCCAGAAAGTGATGTTTGAAAAATTTACAACAAAAAGTTTCTAGGTGTTCAAAAGGTGAATCATTTAAGATATTCTATCATTGTTTTAAATGGGGCATCCAGTCATCTCCTCTGGAAACAATTTTTTCATCCTTTGTGCCTATAGCTTCTTTCTCCTCATTCTTTCTTCTACAATTTTCTCTGCTGAATGTGGTAATTTGTTAACTGCAGGTGCCTGAGTAACTCTGTTTTAAAATATCAACTCTTGCACTTCCTCAAATTCACAAATTCGAGCTCCAAAACACTTCAATTACACTTTGTTGATAGAAACGACAATAAATCATTAAGGTTCACCATGAGAAATGATGCGTATTTTCATTCCCTGAAGTCATCGAACGTTAATGGAAGAAAAACCAGATGCATCGTGCCATAACTGTTGATTCTTCCCTTTCACAACTTTAAATAAGAGTCATCCATGTGGAAGATTAGAGCTGAAACGGGCTTCGGGGTGACTTTTGCATTTTATGAATTTTGAAGAAAATGCACAATTTTCACATTCTACCATGCCCCTCCACCTTTGAAATACGATCTTGGCACATGGCTTAATCTGGGCCTTTGATGGAGTCGCATCTCATTTATGCAATTCTACCCTTTTTTACAAAAAGGAAAAATTTCAAATTTTCCTCCGACAACCTATTTCCCACTTTTATCTTTTGATATGGGCCCCATCGGAGTCACACTTCATTTTTATACTTTTATCCTTTTCACAAAAAGGAAAAAATATTCAAAAACCTTCGGAAACCCGCCTCCCCGCTTTGAATTTTCAATGTTGAGGCAAAAAACTTCAAAGTGCTCCGCAAGCTTGCCTTCCCACTTTTGACTTTTGATGTGGGCCCCAGCAGAGTTGTAGGTTATTTCTTGACTTTGCTCCTTCTTACACAGATGAAAAAACTTAAAAATGTTCCGGCAACCTGCTTCCTTGCTTACAACATGAAAAACACCCACGTGTCCTTCTTCGCGGTCAAAGTAAGACTTTTTCCCTGCCACTTCATATTTACTGAATAGTGAATTAGAGACTATCGGGGCCGCGTGGCCAATTTCCTATTTTTTCAAATGAGAAAAAAGTGGCAAATTTCACCAAATAGACCCGCCAAGTTGCAACTAATTAAAAATGAACACGTATACACCTTTGGGGCAAAAAAGAGAAATTCACTCTGCATTTATAAATTTGACTAGCCAATCAGAACTCAACGGGGCCGCGGGGCCAAATTGATATTTTTGCTAACATAGCCAAAAGTTACAAGTTATAAAATAGACCTGATGTGCCTCATACAATCAAAATATATCACATAGCCAAAGAAGATGAGATATAATTTGATAGGGAAAACACGATCGTCAAACAATAAGATGTAGGGGAACGTCACCATTTACACATAGAATTTAATCTTTCTTTAAGGACAAAGAATTTGGAAATGATACAAGGCCCAAATTTGATCAACGACCATGGAGAAGGATCTTCAACAACATAAAAATGAATAAAACCTTTCACACATCCATTCAAGGAAATAGAAAATACAACAGAACCTGTAGATTGAAGAATTTCGAGGGAAAACTAGGGCAGGATCAAATCAAGTACCAACAAAATGAACTGTATTTTTCAGCACTTTGAAAAAAAAAATCAATTTAGAATAAGGTGCAATCCACTATTCTTTTCCTCATTTTTTTACATATGTAATCCATATAAATTATTTATAAGGTGGAAAAGAGTTGATTATTTTCAAAGCAATAAATAATAGAGTGTATTTTTCGACACCTTGAAAAACATGTAATGTTTTTCAACACTTTGGAAAACACAATTCGGTTGTGGAAATGGTACAATCCATGATGATTTTCATCCTTTTTGTAATGATGCAATCCAAATCAACTAATTATTAGGTGGACAAGGGTTGAATTATTTCGAAGTGCTGAAAAATAGAGTGAATTTTTTGACAAGTTGCAAAATGCACTGTGTTTTTCAACAGTTTGAAAAACATAAATTAGTTTAAAGCCAGGTGCAACCCATGATAATTTTCCAAATTTTTGTAATTATGCAATATATTTCAATTAATTATTAGATGGAGAAGGGTTGTATTTATTCAAAGTTCTGAAAAACACAATCTGTTTTTAAGAACTTTTAAAAACAGAATTCGGTTTATAACAAGGTGAAATTCAAAATGATTTTCTTCCTTTTTGTAAATATACAATCCACATCAATTATTTATTAGGTGGAGAATAGTTGATTCTTTTCAAAGAGATGAAAAATAGAGTGTGTTTCAGCACGTTGAAAAACACACCGTGCTTTTCAGCACTTTGTAAAATGTTATTCAATTTTAGAAATAGTACAATCCATAATGTTTTTCCTCTTTATCCTAATGATATAATCAACATCAACCAATTATCAGATGGAAAATCATTGTTTTTTCCAAAGTGATGAAAAAATAGAGCAAGTTTTTTGACACGTGGAAAAACACACTTTGTTTTTCAGCACTTTGAAAAATGCAATTTAGTTCTAGAAAAATGGGAAACCACAGTGATTTTCCTTTATGTTGGAAGGATGAAATCCACATAAACTAATTATCAGGTGGAAAAGGGTGACTTTATAAAAAGTGATGAAAAAATAGAGTGAATTTTTTGACACATTGAAAAACACACAGTGTTTTTCAGCACTTTGTAAAATGTTATTCAATTTTAGAAATGGTACAATCCATGATGTTTTTCATCTTTCTCCTAATGATATAATCTACATCAACTAATTATCAGATGGACAAGGATTGTTATTTCCAAAGCGATGAAAAAATAGATCAAGTTTTTCGACACGTTGAACAACACACTTTGTTTTTCAGGACTTTGAAAAATGCAATTTAGTTCTAGAAAAAGGGGAAACCACAATGATTTTCCTTTATGTTGGAAGGATGAAATCCACATAGACTAATTATCAGGTGGAAAAGGGTGACTTTATGAAAAAATAATGAAAAAATAGAGCGATTTTTTTGACACATTGAAAAACACAATTCGGTGTAAAAATTATGCAATCCATGATGCTTTTCCTCTTTCTTGTAAATATTGAATCCATTTCAACTAATTATTAGTTGCAAAAGGGTTGGTTTTTCGAAAATGATGAAAAAATAGAGAAACTTTTTTGTCACGTTGAAAAACACATTATGTTTTTTAGCAATTTGAAAAATGTAATTTATTTCAAGAGAAGGTGCAACCCATGATGCTTATATTTCTTGTTGGAAGGATGTAATCAACATCACATAATTATCAAGTGGAAAAGGGTTGTTTTTTTTAAGCAATGAAAAATTAGAGTGAGTTTTTCAACCAGTGAAAAACACACTATGTTTTTCACCACTTTCAAAAATGCAATTCGGTTGTGGAAATGGTGCAATCCATGATAATTTTCCTCTGTCTCATAAATATTGAATCCCTATGAACAAATTATAAAGTGGAAAATGTTTGGTTTTTCCAAAGCATTGAAATAATAAAGCAAATTTTAAGACACATTGAAAAAAACATTGTGTTTTTCAACACTTAAACTATGAAAATAAGTTCTAAATAATGTGCAACCTATGGTGTTTTTCCTTCTTATTGGAATGATTAAATTCACATCAAATAATTATCAAGTGCATAAGGGTTGGTTTTTTCGAAGCAATGAAAATATAGAGTGATTTTTTGACACGTTTAAAAACACACTGTGTTTTTCAGCACTTTGAAAAATGTAATTTGGTTCTCAAAAACATGCCATCCATGGTTCATTTCCTCTTTCTTGTAAATACAAAATACAAAATCCAAATCAATGAATTATAAGGTGGATAAGGGTTTTTTTTTCCAAAGCGATGAAAAAATAGAGCGAGTTTTAAGACACGTTAAAAAACACACTATGTTTTTCAACACTTTGAAAAACGTAATTCGGTTATCAAAAAGGTCGAACCCATGGTGTTTTCCTTCTTTTTGGAATGACAAATCCACATCAAATAATTATCAGGTGGACAAGGGTTGGTTTTTTTCAAGTGATGAAAAAATAAAGTGATTTTTTTGACACATTGAATAACAAATCATGTTTCTTAACACTTTGAAAAATGTAATTCAGTTCTCAAAAAGGTACAATTCACAATGATTTTTATTTTTCTCATAAATATTGAATCCACATCAGCTAATTAGCACATGGAAGATGGTTATTTTTTCCTAACCGATGAAAAAATAGAGTGATTTTTAAAACACCTTTAAAAACATAATGTGTTTTTCAATACTTTGAAACACACAATTCACTTCTAAAAAGGTGTAACCCATGGTGCTTTTCCTTCTTGTTGGAACGATGTAATCCAAATCAACTAATTATCAGGAGGATAAGGGTTGGGTTTTTCAAAGCGATGAAAACATAGAGCTAGTTTTTTGTTATGTCAAAAAATGCAATTCGGTTCTTGAAACGTTGGAATCAACGATTCTTTTCATCTCTCTCATAAATATTGAGTCCAAATAAAATAATTATCAGGTGGAAAAGGGTTTGTTTCTTCTAAGAAATGAGAAAATAGAGTGTTCTTTTCAACGCTTTGAAAAACACACTGTTCTTTTCAGCACTTTGAAAAATGTAAATCAGTTCTCAAAAACTTACAATCCACGATGTGTTTCCTCTTTATTGTAAATATTGAATCCAAATAAACTATTTATTAGGTGGATAAGAGTTGGATTTACCAAAGTGATGAAAAAATAGAACGAGTTTTAGACACGTTGAAAAACACACTGTGTTTTTCAACACTTTTAAAAATGTAATTTGTTTCTTGAAAAGGTGCAACCCACAATGTTTTCCCTCATTCTCGTAAATATTGAATCCACATAAAAAAAATTATTATGTGGACAAGGTTTTTTTTTTACAAATCCATGAAAAAATAGAGTGAGTTTTTTGACACGTTGAAAAACACACTGTGTATTTTAGCACTTTGTAAAATGAAATTCAATTTTGGAAAGGGTACAACCCATGATTCTTTTCCTTGTTGTTTTAAAAATAGAATCTACATCAACTAATTATCAAGTGGATAACGGTTTTTTTTCGAAGTGATGAAAAAATATAGTGTGTTTTGTCACACGTTGATAATTCAATGCAATGCATATGAAGTAAATACCATATCAAGTAACTATGTGTTGTGATGATGCAATGCAATGCATATGAAGTAACTACCATACCAAGTAACTATTTGTTGTGATGATGCAATGCACATCAAGTAACTACCATGAGGAGGAGAGTTGATTTTTTCAAAGTTATTACACTAAAAAAAACAAGCCCTCTTTCCAAAAAAATTTAAAATAGTTTTGTGGCTTTGAATTTGTAGTTAATCCACAAACTAAATAATAATTATATATGCGGGTTATCTTAATTATATACATTATATACATGTCTTATATAAATTTTGAACATAAATTGAATAATATTTTTTACCGAAAAGAAATTAATATAAATAAATACCTCTTCATTTTAGAGAATACAAAATTTAGTTTGACTTATATCCATTAAATGAAAACAAATCTTAAATACATATTTACATTCTATCGTTTATATAAGTCAAACTAAATTAACATTGTGTTATTATATACTTCTTAAATAAACGCCAAATAATCATAATTAATAAAAAGGAAAAATAAAATTACAGTTAATGAAATAGAATAATAATATTCAAATATTATGAAAAATCTAACAAAAATGAAAATATGAAATCTTATTCTTTTTGAAAGGAAATAAGTGTGAAGTTAAATGATATGAGGCATTTAGCCTCATAAGAGAGATCGTTTGTAGATATAACATGCTTCATTATATTATAATATATTGTTTTAATATGAATGTTAACACTACCAAAATACCACAAATTCCACTCCTTTTTTGTTAAACCCATGTGTGGAGCACATTTTACAGTGGATACCATGTGAGAAAATCATTATATTAGACAAACCATTTATACGTTTACACCAAATTTATAGCAACCTTAGAATATACTAATTATATCTTATAAGACTGGATGATAATAATGATTTACATTGAAATAACCAATATTATTCTTGAAACTTCTCCTCTAAAAACAAAACATTTTTTTGAAATGAAAAATATTTGCATCAAATCTGTATAACACCACAAAAAACTATGATAAGATGAGAAGATAGACTTGAAGTAATGAAAACAAATTTATAGTTTTAATGAATGGTAACACACATTTAAACTAATATCACCATTCATCAATATATGTACAAGTTGAAAGAAAATTAAATGACGATGTCAAACTTGCATACATTTAATGATTCCATCAATAACATATATTATTTTGAATGGCATTCCAATAATTGTTCTAGTTTACTCGCTAAAAATCCATTATAATGTATATGTATTATGAAAATTACATGCTTCAATGAGTACTTGAAATGTGAATTTTCTATAATATGTAGATTAACTATAATTAACATTCACAATAATCGCACATTTTAAATCTTTCTATCTAATTGTTACACCTTCTAATATTTTATTATTTTTTTATGGTTTAATTATTATTTACTCTTATAAAAACTAAAATAGACATTTAGCCAACATCTTTTGATGTCAAAGGTCACACTGATAGTGTCATTTTATTACAAAGTCATATTTTATGTTGAAGGTCACATGGAAAGTCTTCGGTGTGAGTGAATGGTACTTTTTTATTAGTTGAGACCTTGGCCTTGATGTACATCTTCTTCCAGAATTCCTTTTGACCTTCATGTATTTTAAGAATGGAACTAAATCTTGCTACTTGATTTTCGATCACTGTTTTGTTCGATTCACATGTTGTATCCCAAATCTTAATATCTAATTCCAACTCTTGAATCTCATCTCCAACTCCATCTTTCTAGAGGAATCATATCCTAATTGTTCCAATAAGTCCATTTTTTTGAAAATTTTAAATATTACAATCTAAGTCTTTCAGGATTGATTTTGTAAAACTTTTCCTTATTTATTACAAGTTTCATTTCTATGTCCATATGAATTGATGGGGAATACTCATCTTCTTGTCCAACTCTGACATCTTCATTTGCAGAGCTCTCTACAGTATTTTCGAACACATAAGTAATCGAACCATCATTTGTTCCATAATATTTCGGTTCCTATACCAGTGACGCCTTACGCATTCTAACCTTTTTTTTCTTACCATATATTTAAACATGTATTTAAACAATTGATTAATATATGTTAACATTCAAATGTAATTGTTAATATTTATCACCATTCATACATAATTATGAAATATAAAAAATAAATTGGTAAGCACATCAAACCCAAGTAGGGATACATTGAAGAAGAATGCAATTAATTAACCATATACTATATACCATAATCCGCAATCCATTGTCACATTAATACATTAACCATATACACAGTGACAACATCATCATTTATGCAATGAATGAAATGGGACATAAACAAAATAAAAACCATCTAATGCACTATAAAAATACCCACAAACCATATTGAATTTATCAAGAATGCAATACTAAATCATAAACGTCAAACACATTAAATTAACAACATCATCAAACATATATACACTTGTCTTCTAATCACACTTGTATTACCCTTACTTATTCATCGAATCGCATATCAGATATAACAATTGATAAAATACATTATCTAAATACTAATTAATGTGCACATTGTGTGCATGATTTTCTAAACTAAGCTAATGAAAATAAAGACGAACACCTAGTAGTCTTAATTAACAAAATTAAGAAAAATACAAAGCACCATAAAGATAAGAAGTAAACAAGGTTAGACACTAAAATTTATCATAAAAACTTTGAAACTTAACATGCTAGTTGTTTAAATCCTCTATTCTCTTAATTAACAACAAAATTAAATGGATGAACCTAGGTAGGCTCCATGACAAATCAAAGTGGTCGTTTTTGATATTCCAAGAACCTAGGAATGGGGCTTATCAAAGTTGGGCTACAAGACCCTTTTGACACTTCCCATATGACCTAAGCACTTTTGGCTAGAAAAGAGGCTTAACTCTCCAAGTGGTGAACTCTCAAGAAAATAAAGGAAATCTTTTAGTCTATTTTTCTATATGCTTTGATTTTGTCTTCTCAAGAAGTTTAGGTGTGTGTGTAAAGGTAGAAGGAGGGAACTTTATATAGCCCAATGGATAAAGGAAACACTACATCCCTTTGCATGTGGGATAATAGGTATGTTGAGTTAGTTGTGGATAAGAGGGGTTTAGATAGGGTTGAGTTAAATTTAGGAGGGTATTTTTGTCCTTTAGTGGCTCATGTGGATAAAGGGGGCCTATTAATTAATCAAGGTGATTTAATTAATAGATGTGCAAGCTTATAAAATATTTTAGAGGAATATTAGCATGATATAGAGTATATAAGGGGATTAAATCATTTGAATTTTGATTTATTGGTTAAATGAAATGGGATGCTAATTAATTAATAATAATTAATTAGTCTAGATAGAAAGGGGGATTTATTAACAGAAGGTCACTAATAAGAGTATTCATTGGACATTTGACTTAATTAATTAACGTACTGTAATTAGTTAATTATGATAAGAGCGAAGATGGGTGATTTTGGCGATATGTCATCAATTTGCAAGAAGGGATATAATTAGTGTAATTTAAGTATTTAAATTTCTCAGGTGCAATTATGGATGTCTACATTTTCCCCTCTTTGGAGTGGCGTAAGTGACGCCACTTCAAAGATAGTAGATAGATGAAATTTTGAAGCGGTAGAAGAAAATTTTGTAGGAGGGAGAGATTCCCTCTTGAGTGTCGATGGGGTGAGGAAGGAAGGCGATCGATGATTGAAAATGGTGAGAAATAGATAGAAGAATGGGAAGTGGCAAGATGCCTTGGTGAGACAGAAGATTAGGGGTGAGAGAAAAGTGATGTGGAAGAAATATGGAGAAGTGGAGAGAAGAACTTAGCCTCTAGCCTTTGTAATGGAACAACATCTGTGTCATCATATTTCCAAAAGATCTACGTCATCGATCCTTATGAAAAATATAAGCATATAGAATGAGATGGAAATCCATACCTCGAATAATTGTCCATTACTGAAAACACCAACTCTATGCACCATAAAAAATGCAATGTAAAACGATAAAGTGAAAGATGGCTAACTCCATGCAACATACAAAATGCAATGAAATATCAGAAAGTAAACAAGATAAAATAACAAAGAAAGATAATAAAATGTTTCTATTATCAAGCTTCAGTTATGACCTGTGTGAATTAATGACAAGGGTTGATGATGGTGCCCAAAGCAAGGATACATGTGAGGGGAATAACAGAGGATAGTTGGGTCCAATGGAAAAGCAATGTGCACTATGCAACAGTACGAGGCAACTTGTTATGCTCCAGAGTACAAACGAAGTAATAAGCCTATTTTTTATTGAAGGAGGTAGATCAAGATGATCCGCATGTTACACACATGAACAAGTGAGAACCGAAGAGTGACATTTTGTAGTATGATTTTCAATTTTTAGAAGTTTTCTAAAACATATTTGAATGTTTTGGTCTATTTTGAAAGTTTTATGAAACTATGTACAGGAAGAAAATGAAGAGTGGATGCCCCTAGTGATAGATGGGATGTACAAAGGCATAAGGCCACGTGCCTGTGAGAAAGGTGAAGATGTAAAAATGGCCCAATGATTAGGTGGGAGTATTCAAAGGCAAACTCCTCACATGTAGAAGTGGAACCCAAGGCCATTATGGATAGGTTCAACATGATGATGAACATAAACCAATGAAATGATAGGAAGAAGCAAGGATGCCCCCGACGTAAGTTCACCTAAAATCACATGATAGAAAGGAAGGAGAAGATTTTTTTTGTTAAAGGTGACAAGTTTGTCTGCAAACATGGAAAAAAAATAATCTTATAAAAATGGATGTTTTGAACAAAGTAGAAGAATGATGTGAATCATATGATTTTATCTTAGAAGTGTCACAATGAAGAAGTGATTAACCAAAGGAAAAAATCGTGAGACGAGATATGGACGAGAGTAAGAGTCTGAACAAGGTCCAAAATGAGAAACTTGGTAACATAGTAATTTTCCCTACTCATAGAGATCTAGTGTGTGCATGTGGAGTTTAATTACCACTTGAAGGGAAGATTTAATAGACAAAAAGTGAAGACATCCTAGCGAAAGTGTAGGGATGATGTATTTTTAAAGGTGATTTTGTGAATGAAGGGTGGAAGGATAGTCATACATTGCTCCGCTGCCAGTCAGGCATCCATATCCCTGAAGAAGATGCATTTGATTCTAATTGCAACATTTCTCTACTACCAGTCAGACGTCCATATCCCCGATAGATATTATTGGGAATACCCCAATAGAGAGTAATATATCAATTTTCTTTTTATTTGTAGCTTTTAGCTTTCGATTTTTTATTGATTTTGACTCTTTTGCTTTCTGAAAACTTATTTCAGTTCTTTTATTTTACAATGGGTTAAGAACCATAGATGGCTTGATGGAAGGATGTGGAAGTGACTATGATGATGACATTGGATAGTGTCAAAAAATATGTCAAAAAATCTTCACAACCAGTTTATTAGATGTTGAATGTGATAGGATCTCTAAGAGGTAAGTCATTCTTTAATTTACCAAGGTGATAAAAGACCAGGGTCAAACGGATACCATAGAGATAAATGTCATAAAATGCGTGTGAATAGGCTAACCAAAATATCATCAAAGGGATGAAAATGGTAGGAAGACTTGTTGAGGAAGAGAAAGAAAGGGAAGATATAACATCCATTTATACCCAATACATGATTACAATGTTTGATCTTTGTACCTTTGATTTTTCTTGTGTTTTCTTTATGTTTTTGGTATTTTTAAATTGTTTTTTATTTCTATATTTCTGATATTTTTAAGAGGTTGGGGCTAACAAAGTCACTTTGTGTGGTACGATCCAACAAAAATGTTTGCGACTTCCTTTATAAGGAAGACTAGGCATGTTTGTTTATTGAGAGTGATATTATCCCTTATCTCGATGATTGAGGTAAGTTCACACTCAATAAGTGACTATGATTTGTTCTAAAACATGGATTTCATATGTGGGAGATTTAATTCTCCATCCAGAGGTTTATGCACTTTGCACCATACTTGATGGTTACTTTGGTGTGCATTCTAGAATTACGCTTGATTTATAAATTTGTGATTATTTGATTTGTTGGGAGCTATAGATCTCTTTGTAGTTTTGATCTGAGCTTGATTAATAAATTGTTTGGTTTTATTATAAGATGATGTGTGACATGTCTGATCTCATGAAGGAGAAGTGAATGTGGATGTCTAGAACTAATGTGAGAAATGACCATGGTCTCACCACAATATTTGGTAGAAGAATAGTGTGATGGATAAAAAGGATACAGTCCAAGGATTGAAAAATATGGGCTACTGGGGTGTGAGCCATAGATATAAGATGAAGGGCTGCTAGGATGTGGCCCACGAATAGAAGAACAATGGCTACTAGCACGTGACCTATAGATAGAAGATGGAGGGCTACTAGGATGTGCCCTAAGAATAGAAGATGATGGACTACTCGGGGGTAATCCATACCTAGAAGACAAGGGGTTAGGCATGCCCAAAGAATAGAAGATAGTGGACTACTGTAAAATATCCCACTAATGGAAGAGTGAGGGATACTAGAAGGTTACCCACACCTAGATGAAGCTGAAGGGATATTGGGTGTTGACCCCATTTGTGATTGAGGAATTATGATAGATAACGAGTTATTAGTTGATTAGAAGATAGGCCATAGATCAATACAAGACCAAGGAGTTTCATCACATAATGAAGAATGTGAAGATGGAAGAATAAGAGGATAAATTTGCATGATATGAGGCTCTTCCTCCATTTCTTGATAAAAGGGATCAACCTTTTCCTCACAATACGCAGACGCATCAAATTCTAAAGAGAATCCTTTCTCGTAATCTACTAAAGGAATATCTTCATATGCCCCTATAAATGGCTTGATTATTTGTTCATTCTAAAAGAGATAAATTGGTATGAGTTGTTGATCGACCACCAAGGGTTGATTGGAAGAAATAGGTTCATTTGGTGTGGAAGACTTAGAAGATGTCAGATGATGATTGATAAAATAAGATGATGTGGGCGATGAAGAAGATATGTAGCTAGATGTATCAGGAGTAGAAGAAGGTGGTGTGGAACTACCTATACGATGGTATATCATCTGTAAACTAGCAGGATTAAGTCCAAAGCATGTAGATTGCAATGCATGGGTTGATTCAGACGTTTGACTTGAAGGACTTTAAGTCACATGAATTTTCAAAGAAGGAAGACTTATTGGGAATGATTGCTGAAGATTGTCCTGCGAAGAAGGGGAGGAAATGATTCAAGAATCGCATAAGATGAATAATAACAAGGGTCCTGCAAAGAAAGAGAGGACTGTGATTCAAGAATTTTTTTAGATGTTTGATTGGAGGAATTTGGAGTTACACGTATCTTTAAAGGAAGAATATGTCATTGAGGTGACTGATAAAAGGGGTCATGCGAAGAAAGGGAGGACAACGACGTAGAATTCATATTAAATGTATGATGAAGAGGTTCCTACGAAGATATGGAGGACCATGACATAAGAGTCACATTAGATGACTTAGGATTCAAATTAGATGAATCTGAATAGTAGTTTGGATCCAAATAGTAGTTTGGATCTAAATCATCAGAAGAGTTAGAGGAAATATTTGGATTGGAATCCTAAGAAGAAGAGGAAATGTTTAGATTAGAACTAGAAGAAGAGTGGGGGGAACTCGAATAATAATTTGGATCAGAATCATCGAAATCATACCAACGAGTATGAGATGAAGGTGGCGAACGAGTTACCCGTATGGGTTCTCTAGCGCAACGAAACAAACAAAATTTAGTTATAATGGGAATATTTTGATTTGAATTGTTAAGCATAGGATCTATATTTTTGTAAATATGAGAAACCATGCGATAGTTAGTCAAATTTTGCATCGTTTTAAGTATAAATATCTATATCTAGACAGTGTGATTGAACTACTTCAAAGGAAGTGACATGTTGATTTGGGTAACATAAGGACAACCGACTAGACATTTCGTAAGTATTGATATGCGTGCATAATTTTTTGAAGAAGGTCTAAGAAAAATAGACATCATGATGATGTAATATCAATGAGATAAAAAGGTATCACCCTAGAAAATGCATGTGAATAGGCTAACCAAAATACCACCAAAGGGATGAAAATGGTAGGAAGACTTGCAGAGGAAGAGAAATAAAGGGATGAAATAACATCCATTTGTACGCAATACCTAATTGCAATGTTTGACATTTGATTTTTGTTGTGTTTTCTTAATGTTTTTTGTAATTTTTAATTGTTTTTTATTTTTAGATTTTTGACAGTTTTAAGAGTTTAGGACTAACAAAGTCACTCTATGTGGTAAGATCCAACAACAATGTTTGCGACTTCCTAGATAAGGGAGACTAGGCGCGTTTGTTTATCAAGATTGATATTATCCCCAATCTCGATGATTGAGGTGAGTTCACACTCAATAAATGACTATGATTTGTTCAGAAACATGGATTTCATATATGGGAGATTTAATTCCCATCTAGAGGTTTATGCACTTTGTACTATACTTGATGGTTACTTTGGTGTGCATTCTATAATTGCACGTGATTTAGAATTTTGAGATTGTTCGAGTTGTTGGGGGAGTTTGAGCTCTTGCAAGATTTGAACTGAGCTTTAAAATGAACTTGCCAAATGTGTGCATGATTTTCTAAGCTAAGCTAATGAATATAAAGACTAACACCTAGTAGTATTAATTAACAAAATTAAGAAAAATACAAAGCACCATCAAGATAAGAATTAAACAAGGTTAGACACTAACATTTATCATAAAAACTTTGTAAATTAACATGCTAGTTGTCTTAATCCTTTATTCTCTTAGTTAACAACAAAATTAAACAGATGAACCTATGTAGGCTCTGTGGCAAATAAAGGTGGTTGTTCTTGATATTCCAAGAACCTAGGAATGGGGTTATCAAAGTTGGGCTTTAAGACCCTTTTGACACCTCCCATATGACCTAAGTGCTTTTGGCTAGAAAAAAGGCTTAAC
Organism: Taxus chinensis; assembly: GCA_019776745.2. Classification (NCBI taxonomy): domain Eukaryota; kingdom Viridiplantae; phylum Streptophyta; class Pinopsida; order Cupressales; family Taxaceae; genus Taxus; species Taxus chinensis. Next base: position 765,551,967 of record CM034151.1, on the reverse strand, counting down.
TCTCCATGTGGTAAACTCTCAAGAAAATAAAGGAAAGATTTTAGACTATTTTTCTATATGATTTTCTTTTGTCTTCTCAAGAATTTTAGGTGTGTGTGTAAAGGTAGAAGGAGGGCTCTTTATATATCCCAATGGATAAAGGAAACACTACATCCCTTTGCATGTGGGATAATAGGGATGTTTAGTTAGTTGTGGATAAGGGGGGTTTAAATACGGTTGAGTTAACTTTATGAAGGTTTTGTTGTCCTTTCGTGGCTCATGGGGATAAAGGGGGCCTATAAATTAATCAAGGTGATTTAATTAATAGATGTGGAAGCTTATAAAATATTTTAGGGAAATATTAGCATTATTTAGACTGTAGAAGGGGATTAAATCAATTGAATATTGATGTATTGGTTAAATGAAATGGGATGCTAATTAATTAATAATAATTAATTAGTCCAGATAGAAAGGGGGATTTATTAATGGAAGGTTGTTAATAAGATTTTTCATTGGATAGGTGACTTAATTAATTAACATAGTGTAATTAATTAATGATGATAAGAGCAAAGATGAGTGATTTCGACGATATGTCACCAATTTTCAAGAAGGGAGATAATTAGCGCAATTTTAGTATTTTAATTGCTCGAGCGTAATTATGGGTGTCTACATTTGCCCCTCATTTGGGTGGCGTAAGTGACGCCACTTCAAAGATAGTAGATGGATGAAATTTTGATGGGATAGAAGAAAAATTAGTAGGAGGGACAGATGCCTCCTCGAGCATCGATGGGGTGAGGAAGGAAGGTGATCAACGATAAAAAATGGTGAGAAATAGATAGAATAATGGGAAGGGGCTGGATGCCCCGCTAAGATGGAAGATCAGGGGTGAGAGAAAAGTGATGTGAAAGAAATATGGAGAAGTGGAGAGAACAACTTAGCCTCTACCCTTTTCATTGGAACAATTTTAGTGTCATCATATTTCCAAAATATCTACGTCATCGGTCCATATGAAAAATATGAGCATACAAAATAAGTAGAATGACATAAAAATTCATAATACGGACAATTGTCCATTTCTAAAAACACCAACTCCATGCAACATGCAAAATTCAATGCAATACGAGAAAGGTAAAGATGCCTAACTCCATGCAACATATAAAATGTAATGCAATACATGAAAGTAAACAAACTAAACTAACAAAGAGACATACTATAATGTTTTTATTATCGAGCTTCAGTTACGGCCTATGCAAATTAATGACAAGGGTTGATGATGGTGCCCCAAGCAAGGATATATGCGAGGGGAATAACGAAGGACACTTAGTTCCTATGGAAAAGTAATGTGCACTATGAAAAAGTACCAGGGAACTCGTTGTCCCCTAGAGTACAAATGAAGTAAGAAGCCTAACTTTTGTTAATGGAGGTAGATCAAGATGATCCATAAGTCTCACAAATGAACAAGTGAGAGCCAAAGAGTTACATTTTGTATGATGATTTTCAATATTTAGAAGTTTTTTGAAACATATTTGAATGTTTTTTATGATGTTTCTAACATATTTGAATGTTTTGGTCTATTTTGAAAGTTTTATAAAACTATGTACAGGAAGACAAAGAAGTGTGGATGCCCCTAGCAATAGATGGGATGTACAAGGGCATAAGGACAAGTCCGTGTGAGAAAGATGAAGATGCAAAAATGCTCTAGCGATTAGGTGGGGGTATTCAAAGGCAAACTCTTCACAAGTCAAAGCGGGACCCAAGGCCATTATCAATAGGTTCAACATGATGATGAACATAAACCAATGACATGATGGGAAGAAGCAAGGATGCCTCCAGCATAAGTTGGCCTAAAAGAACATGATAGAAAGGAAGGAGAAGATGATTTTTGTGAAAGGTGAAAAACGTGTCCGCAAACATGGAAAATAAATAATCTTATACACATGGATGTTATTAACGAAGTAGAATAATTATGTGAATGATATGAATGTAGCTTAGAATCCTCACAATGAAGAAGTGATTAACCAAAGGAAAAAATTGTGAGATGAGATATGGACTAGAGTAAGAGTCTGAACAAGGTCCAAAACGAGACACTTGGTAACATACTAATTTTTCCTACTCATAGAGATCCAGTTTGTGCACGTGGAGTTTAATTAGATCTTGAAAGGAAGATTCAATAGAAAAGTGACGACACCCTAGCCAAAGTGTAGGAATGATTGATTTTTAAAGGTGATTTTGTGAATGAAGGGTGGAAGGATAGTCGTACATTACTTCGTTGTCAGTCATGCATCCATAGCTCCAATGGAGATGCATTTGATTTTAATCACAACATTTCTCTACTGCCAGTCAAACATCCATAGCCCCGATAGAGATTATTGGAAATACCCCAAGAGAGAGTAATATATCAATTTTCTTTTGCTTTGTAGCTTTTAGCTTTGGATTTTTGATTGATTTTGACTCGTTTACTTTCTGAAAACTTATTTCAGCTCTCTTGTTTGAGAATGGGTTAAGAATCACATATGGGTTAATGGAAGGATGTGGAAGTGATTGTGATGATGACATTGGCTAGTGTCAAAAAGTATGTCCAAAAGTTCTTTGCAACCAATTTATTAGATGTTGAATTTGATAGAATCTCTAAGAGGTCATTCATTGTTTAATTTACCAAGGTGATAAAAGACCAGGGTCAAACGGATACCATAGAGATAAATGTCACAAAATGCGTGCGAATATGGTAACCAAACTATTTTTGAAGGGATGAAAATTGCTGGAAGACTTGCAGAGGAAGACAAAGAAAGGGAAAAAATAACATCCATTTGTATGCAATACATGAGTGCAATGTTTGATCTTTGTACCTTTGCTTTTTCTTGTGTTTTTTTAATGTTTTTGGTATTTTTGAATTGTTTTTTATTTTTATATTTGTGATATTTTTAAGAGGTTGGGCCTAAAAAAGTCACTCTGTGTGGTAAGATCCAACAAAAATGTTTGCGACTTCCTTTATAAGGGAGACTATGGGTGTTTTTTTATTGAGAGTGATATTATCCCTGACCTTGATGATCGAGGTGAGTTCACACTCAATAAATGACTATGATTTGTTCTGAAACATGGATTTCATATGTGGGAGATTTAATTCTCCATCCAGAGGTTTATGCACTTTGCGCCATATTTGATGGTTACTTTGGTGTGCATTCTCGAATTGCTCTTGATTTAGAAATTTGTGATTATTTTATTCATTGTGAGCTGTAGATATCTTTGCAGTTTTTATTTGAGCTTGATTAAGAAACTGTTTGGTTTTATTATACGATGACGGGTGACTTGTTTGATCCCATGAAGAAGAAGAAAGTGAACGTGGATGTTTAGAAATAATGTGAGAAATGACGATGGGCTCACCACAATATTTGGTAGAATAATAGTGTGATGGATGAAAAGGATACAGTCCAAGGATTGAAGAATATGGGCTACTGAGGTGTGAGCCATAGATAGAAGATGAAAGGCTGCTAGGATGTGGCCCACGAATAGAAGAAGGGCTACTAGGATGTGACCTATAGATTGAAGATGGAGGGCTACTAGGATGTGGCCTAAGAATACAAGATGATGGACTACCCAGGGGTGATATCTACCTAGAAGACAAGGGGCTAGCTTGGCATGCCCCAAGAATATAAGATAGTGAAGTACTCGAAAATGTCCCACAAATGGTAGAGGGAGGGATACTACAATTTTCCCCACACCTAGATGAAAATGAAGGGCTATTGGGTGTTGACCCCATTTTTTATTGAGGAATTATGATAGATAAAGAGTTATCGAGTGATGAGAAGATAGGCCATGGATCATTGCAAAACCAAGGAGTTTCATCACATAATGAAGAATGTGAAGATGGAAGAATAAGAAGATCAAGTTGCATGATCTAAGGCTCTTCCTCTATTTCTTGATAAAAGGAATCAACCTTTTCCTCACAATATGCAGACGCAACAATGTCTAAAGAGAATCCTTTCTCTTAATCTACTAAAGGAATATCTTCATATGCCCCTATAAATGCCTTGATTGTTTGTTCATTATGAAAGAGATGAGTCGGTTTGATTTTTTGATCAACCACCAGGGGTTGATTGGAAGAAAGAGGTTCAGTTGGTGTGGAAGACTTAGAAGATGTTTGATGATGATTGATAGAAGAAGATGATGTGGGGGAAAAAGAAGATATGTAACTAGATGTCTTAGGAGTAGAAGAAGGTGGTGTGGATCTACCTATATGATGATATATTGTCTGTAAACTAGTAGGATTAAGTTGAAAGTCTGTAGATTGCGATGCATGGTTTTATTTAGACATTTGACTCGAAGGACTTTGAGTCACACGAATCTTCAAAGAAGGAATACTTATTAGGGGTAATTGATGAATATGGTCCTACAAAGAAGGGGAGGACCGTGATTCAAGAATCACATCAGATGAATAATAACAAGGGTCCTGGAAACAAAGAGAGAACTGAGATTCAAGAATTGTTTTACATGTTTGATTGGAGGGATTTGGAGTCACAAGTATCTTTAAAGGAAGAAGACATCATTGAGGTGACTAATAAAAGGGATCCTACGAAGAAAGGGAGGACCACAACGTAGGATTAATATTTAATGTATGATGAAGAGGTTCCTACAAAGATAGGGAGGACCATGACATAGGATTCGCATTAGATTACTTAGGATTCAAATTAGATGAATCAAAATAGTAGTTTAGATTCAATTAGTAGTTTGGATATGAATCATCAGAAGAGTCAGAGGAAATATTTGGATTGGAATCCTAAGAAGAAGAGGAAATGTTTGGATTAGAATTACAAGAAGACTAGGGGGAACTCGAATAATAATTTGGATCAGAAGCATCCAAATCATAGCACTGACTATGAGATGAAGGTGGGGAACAAGTTACCCATATCAGTTCTCTAGCGCGAAGAACCAAACAAGGTTTAGTTGTAATGGGAATATTTTGATTTGAATTGTTAAACCTAGGTTCCGTATTGTTGTAAATGTGAGAAACCATATGATAGTAACTCATTTTTGGCATCGTTTTAAGTATAAATTTCTAGATCTAGACAGTGTGATGGAACTCCTTCAAAAGAAGTGACATGTCAATTTGGGTAGCATAAGGACAACCATCTAATTATTTCGTAAGTATTGATATGCGTGCATGATTTTCTAAAGAAGGTCTAAGGAAAATAGACATCTTAATGACACAATATCAATGAGATAAAAAGGGATCGCCCTAGAAAATGCATGCGAATAGGCTAACCAGAATACCACCGAAGCGATGAAAATGGTAGGAGGACTTGCAGGGGAAGAGATAGAAAGGAAAGAAATAGCATCCATTTTTACGCAATACCTGATTGTAATGTTGGATCTTTGTACCTTTATTTTAATTGTGTTTTCTTAATTTTTTTGTATTTTTTTTTTATTTTATTTTTTAGATTTTTGACAGTTTTAAGAGGTTAGGACTAAAAAAGTCACTCTGCGTGGTAAGAGCCAACTACAATGTTTGCAAATTCCTTTATAAGGGAGAGTAGGAGCATTTGTTTATCGAGAGTGATATTATCCCTGATCTCGATGATCAAGGTGAGTTCACACTCAATAAATTACTGTGATTTGTTCTGAAACATGGGTTTTGTATGTGGGAGATTTAATTCCCCATCTAAAGGTTTACGAACTTTGCACCAAACTTGATCGTTAATTTGGTGTGCATTCTAGAATCATGTGTGATTTATAATTTTGAGATTGTTTGAGTTTTTGGGGGAGTTCAAGCTCTTACAAGTTTTTAACTGATCTTGAAAATGAACTTTCCAAATGTGTGTATGATTTGCTAAACTAAGCTAATGAAAATGAATACTAACACCTAGTAGTGTTAATTAACAAAATTAAGTAAAATACAAAGCACCATCAAGATAAGAATTAAATAAGGTTATACACTAACATTTATCATAAAAAATTTGAAAATTAACATGCTAGTTGTCTAAATCCTCTATTTTCTTAATTAGCAACAAAATTAAATGGATGAACCTATGTAGGCTCCACAGAAAATCAAAGTTGTTTTTCTTGATATTCCAAGAACCTAGAAATGGGGGCTTGACAAAGTTGGGCTAAAAGACTCTTTTGACACCTCCCATATGACCTAAGAACTTTTGGCTTGAAAAGAGGCTCAACTCTCCAAGTGGTGAACTCTCAAGAAAATAAAGGAAAGATCTTAGTTTATTTTGCTATATGCTTTTCTTTTGTCTTCTCAAGAAGTTTAGGTATGTGTATAAAGGTAGAAGGATGGATCTTATATAGCCCAATGGATAAAGAAACTCTACATTCCTTTGCATGTGGGATAATAGGGATGTTGAGTTAGTTGTGGATAAGGGGGGCTTAGATAGGGTTGAGTTAACTTTAGGAGGGTTTGCTTTTCCTTTAGTGGCTCATGTGGATAAAGGGGGCCTATTAATTATTCAAGGTGATTTAATTAATAGATGTACAAGCTTATAAAATATTTTAGAGGAATATTAGCATGATTTTGAATATAGAAGGAGATTAAATCAATTGAATTTTTATATATTGGTTAAATGAAAGGCGATGCTAATTAATTGATAATAATTGATTAGTCTAGATAGAAGGGGGGATTTATTAATGGAAGGTCGTTCATTAGAGTATTCATTCGATAGGTGACTTAATTAATTAACATAGTGTAATTAATTATCGAAGATAAGAGTGAAGATGAGCACTTTTGATGATATGTCATCAATTTGCAAGAAGGGAGATAATTAGCACAAATTAAGTATTTAAATTACTCAGGTGTAATTAAGGGTGTCTACACACATCATAACATCAACTGAAAAACAACCATATTAGAGTAAAATAACATACATACAATAATTGTAATATAACCACATACGTCTATCCATTTAATCTATTACACTACAAAGGCAAAATTTATTAAATAAAACAAATTTTTTGCATACCAGATTATCAATAGCTATACATATATGTCAAATATATGAATAAACTATGTCAAATATGTAAATGAAATATAAAATTACAATAACACACTGATTTCAACTATATAAGTAAGCTCAATATGTGTTTAACAAGCATATTTTAATCTCAAAGGCCACATGACTGATATATTAATTTTCTAGCATTGTGTTTGGTGGGAATGCATGGTAATGTTTCCTCAATTGCCACCTTGACCTACATGTACATCTTATTCCATACTTCCGTTTGATCTTCGTGTATTTTACCAATGGTATTAAATTTTTCTACTTGATTTGCGAACACGTTTTTGTCTGCTTCAAGCATCGTCTCCCAATTCCTAATTTATAGTTCTAAATCCAAAACCTCAAGCTCCAACTCCATCTGCCTTGAGGTAATTTCTCCGATTTCATCTAATATTTCCTTATTTTTTTCGTAAAATATAAATTTTCCAATGTAAATCTTTCACACTCATTTTGATACATCTCTTCCTTATTTTTTATAAGTTTCATTTCTAATTCTATATGAAATGACGGGGATGACTGATCTTCTTGTCTAGCACTAAAATCTTTATTTATAGAGCTCTTTGGATTCTTTCTAAAAGCATAAGTTTCACTATCAAATGTTTCATAATCTTTTAGTTCCTGGACTGGTGAAGCCTTTCTCTTTCGAACCTTCTATTTTCTTTCTATCTACTTAAACCTATATTTAAAAAATCAATAATAATTTGTTACCATTCAAACATAATTACAAATGAAATAATGCACTTAACTTATACTAAAAGAAATATTATAATGGATGAAACATATCTGAAAGTTTTGTAAGAACATAAAACCTAAGTACACATACAGAGAAGAAGAACACAAGTATGTAACCATAAACCACAAACCATAATCCATAATACACAAAATTTGAAAGAAACGTTTCAAACATATTAGAAGATATAGAATAGAGTCATAGGGATTTACACAGGTCAAAGGAAGGATGCTAGCATGTACTCCAAGACTCTCTTCCTTATGAACCTAGAAAGGTATTTGGTTGCATCTAAAGTTCCATTCTTTATGTATTTTATTACTTGTTTGATAAAAGTCTCTGTAATATATCTTCAAATTGAATCCATACAAAAGAGTAGGAAAAATAAGACAATTTTTATATGCAGTCTTATTTCCTTCCTTAGTTGATAGGAAAAGTGAATACACATTCAGTGCTACCCGTAACGAGATTTTCATGTAAATAATAAACTAATTGTAGCATCATTTATTATTGAGAGTCGACATTTTCATTTTGATCAGGATCTATTGAAAAATTTTACAATCGTACAAAAATGGGCAACTTGAAATTTTGTTATGATGGATGGCATTGGTGAAGTGACCCTAAGCTAGGGGAGTTTCTTTCAGTTCAATATTTTTTCTATTGGATTAATTAATGACTACATGTATTTTGTAGCTATGTGTGCTATTACAAAACGTAAAAGATCACATAGTCATTTTAATTTCATGTTTATATTTAGAAAAAGAACAAAAAGGCCGCGAATGACAAAAGCGTAATCTTGATGAACACTGAAAATATAGAATAGATGAAGTGTTAAGTTTTGGAATAACAATCAAAGTTTCATATTACAAAAGTATCAAATTTAATTACTTACAGGTATTTTACAATTCTTCCCTTCATGATTAAATACATTCAATTATTTTATTGATTTGTTTAATTCACTATACAACTTATATACAAAGTTGAAATGCATAAGGAAGTACACAACTCAGTTTCAGAATGCAATGTTTTATTCATAAGAAATTTCAAATGTTTCCCACACAAAACGTGTGATGTAACTCAAGTAAACATCATAAATACTAAAAAATAAGTTGCATGTGCATGAAAATAAAAGCAAAAGAACATGAAGGAATCCATCATTGCCTTATTTATTTTGTCCTACTGATCCATATCTACTCCAAAATTTACTCCATCTTTATCCTTTCCCTTCCATACTACAATGTTCCTGAAAAACAGACATGGAAGAGACCGTCAGTCGTGAGATCAGGATTAAATAATTTTCTTGTATTGTCTATCTTCATGCAACTGAATCTCCTAATATCAAGAGGTATGATTACAAAAAAGATAATTTCATAGTAGACAAGTAATAGTATTCTACATCAGTATGTATGATTCTAACAATCATTTCAGAGAGAAAAGATAAAAATAAAAATTGTGGAGTAGAAGAGAGGCCAAAAAACCTAATGTTTTCTTACTAGTTTATCTAAATGTGTAGGTAGAGGTAAGAAGAAATAAGTTTTACATTTTATAACTTGAATTAAAAAATTACATTTATTTTAGTTCAGACTAAAGGCTGTAATATACAAAGATATGCCCGTACTAATCCATAAAAGAAATGCACGTTTAGTGCTGCAAATTGTAACAATTGGAATGATACAAAATTGGAGCTGAAACTGAATGGAAAATGAAATTTGAGAAAATTTTGACAGCGCTTTTCCATGTAAAATGGACATTTTGTCCATCATGTTATTTCACAACCAATACATGCTTTAAATTTGTAGATAAATCAAATAGTGTGAAATAAGGATATAATACATTGTATAGTTAAAGCTATAGATTCGGATAAGTATAAGTTACTTCATTATAAAGAACAAATTTAGTTATAGTACAATTAAGGGTTTAAAGGGTGTTTTGTAATGAAGAGATATAGTACATAATGCAACCAACTCAATATACAGCTAAAAAATAAACTTCAGAGTCAATATACAGCTAGATAACATGTTCCTGTTCATAAATAAAAAATTTTGAGCTACTGCAGGATGTATGAGTTCAGAAATAAATTAAGATGCAACATCACTTCTACAAAGTACAAGTGTAACTACAAGTTACAAAAGATCAATCCAAAACTGAACTGTATGGAAAGGTACATAAATGAATGTGTAGGTACAGCGATTGATAGAAAAAGTAAAGCACCTAAGAAACAATTTCAGGGGATCATATCAGAAAGCTTTATGATTTACAGTTATCAATTCTGATCAAGATGCAAGTATCTAATTGATCATTTCAGGCTACAGGCCTTCAAGAACTTAACTCAAGTGAATGCTTCCAGTTTCATTACACAAGTGAATAGAATATCAGATAAAAAAAAAATTCACAAAAGTTACAAATTTCCTTAAAGAGTATCAAGTGTCAGAGATGAATGGGATGAAAAACCTCAAAGATTACAAAATAAGAAATTTTCTCTTTTACAAATCTATTTTAGATTTCAAATCAATCAGGAAGACAACCATTCCAAGACAATATTCTACATCGTTAAGAATATCAAAAATTCAACCAAGTGTTTCAAAAGGTAACAGATGCATCAAAATTGTAGAATTTAAGTGTTTGAGCATCATAAGAACTGCCAGTTTGTAGAATAAAAAATAACTAGGAAATAAAAATATTTATAGAGAAGGAAAATGATGAGCCATTATGATGAAGATGCAATTATTGCCTTTATTTTTTTGAAAAACATGAACATCAAATACAATAGAAGATACAGTTGCAAAGGATATTCATAAAGAAAATTGAATGAAACTTATGATGCAAAGGGTAAAACCACAAAGCTGATTCAGATTTGTTATTGTATTAAATGAGGAGAATCCAATATTCATATGAAACACAAACTAGCAGTGCAAGTTTCAAAGAAATCTTGTAGTTTTCAGACTTCAAAGAAAGCTATAGGAATGGACATCTATGGATCAAAAGCATAATAGGCTCTTAACACAATGTAACAGTTATTACATATCAATAAAAACCAGAGCTCTATCTTTAAATTAGTATCTCGTATAGTAAAATCAGATCTTTGTAGCACTAGAGATGGCAGTCAATCAAGAATGATTTATCAAGCCTCAGTTCATAGAAGGGGTGCATCGAACTAAGGAGAAACTGAGCTCAAACTCAAGCATGCTAATAACACTGAACCAAATTCCATACATTTCGAACAACATGGTCTTCAATCACAAGAATAAAAAATCATAGTACATAATTTTTCATATCTTTCTAGTTTAAAACTTCAAATGTCTAGGGTTGACTAAGAAAATTAGCAAAAATAAGATAAGAAACCCACATTTCGGCTAACAATTGCAAGTATAACAAAAATCAGTGAAGTTTTCAAAAGAAACATGAAGACTCAATCTTTCAAAAGCTTGAAAGTCATCAAATAAAGGATCTTGAATTATTTAAATGCATGATGACTAGAGAAAACTCAAAACTCTCAAAACTTACCAATAACACAGTGAGCTATAGTAAAGAGAGCAAGAACCCAAATTCATTTAATAGCAGACTGTTATTCATAAAACTCTACTCATGTTTGACACCGAAAAGCATACAAAAATGAAAAAGAGAAAATGGTTTACTTTTCATGACCGTTTCAGGCTTTACAACTTTTCATAAAAATCAGTAGTGAGACAAGAAATTACTTATTTGAGAAAGATATGGGTGAAACCTTCAAGTGGAACTGAGTTCAGAAGAAATAACGACACCTAAAATGTTTCAAGCTTGAAACGCCATAGAATACAATGAAACACAAAGAAATGAATAACATAAGTACAAATATCAGTGCATTTGAAATAAAAACGATAAGGGTTTCAAACATTATCGAAGCGTAGTAAAGGAAATCTCAAAAATTAAAAATAAACAAAACACCTACAGTATTTAAACAAAAAAATCACCTTCATGACACTAACAGTTGAGATTCAAGTAACCACGGTGAAACCAATGGATAAAAGATGACAAAAATAATTTGAGATACATGCACAATGGTTTGCAAAGCCATATTTATAGAGTTCTCTATAGCTCGAAGAATAAATAATGGTGGTCACCTGCAAGACTTTATCACATAGAGCTCGAAAAGAATAGAACTCAAGAAATAGCTGAAAAAATGGAACTCAGAGCCACAAAATCCAACTAGAGCCTTTGAAAAATGACCAAGAACCAAAACCTCATCATAGAAGGTTATTTTGTAGAGAAAAGACATCGATGATACTCCAAACTAACGAGCACATACCTCAAAAGAGATAAATAGTGAGCACAAAATAACCAAATAACAATAATATCACACTTCAGAAAGATCACAGAGGCTAAGAAAGCCATCAAAGAAACCAAACAAGCTTTCCGAATGAGCTCAAAGGATCTCATCAATTTCCGCAATAAAAATTTTCCAGGGCTTCGCCCGTTCCCACAAACTCGAGGGCATAAAGATGAAAATGATTCGGTTTTCGAATGTTTTTTTTCTTAGCTTGACAAGAGTTAACCCAAGCCACCCACCAAGTTACAGATCAATGTTGCAAGATCAACTAGTATATAAGATCAACATCCATGGAACAATCTTAAAAATCAATGCAAACCCATGTAGATCAACGACCTGAAGTGATTAGGGTACGCAATGGTCAATGGGCCAAATCATCTTGCAATTAAAACTTCCACAACTACCCAATCCAACAAGAGTACAAAGCTTAATGGGGAAGATCAAAGCATAAAGATTGTATGTACCACATTGCACAACCGTAAACCACAATTTAATCCACTGACAATCCTCATATCAATCAAAACATTAATCATTGTTAAGACTAGATGATTAACAAAAAGGGGACCAGTTATTAAAAGGTAACATTACCTTTCAAACTTATGCTAAGGTCAAAACCAAATCATGTGGTAAAAAACAAAGGGGTCGAATACCACACTTAACACATGATTTAACCGAAGATAGTTAAAATGATTAAACTCTTGTTTTATACTTATTGCCAAGAGACCTTTTCTTTTCTTCTTTTGAGTCAAAATTATAGTCCATTTTTAAAAATACAAATGCATCTAAGGAGGTCAACATCAGTGCTACATTGACCAATGAAAGAGAACCCTTTTTTAGTTATCTTATTTTTCAAAAAAAAATAGATATTATTTTTCCTCATGTGCCTTCAAGTGGTCCTCATAGAGGATAAGTTTTAGATTAATATCTTTGTTAATGTATAAAACAAAAGTATTATTTTTCTTATAGAGGTTGATGTTTTGCATGGTTACAAGAAGAATCCAAATAGATGTCAAGTATTAGAACTTGCAAGTGGTCCCCCATCATAATGAGTACATGGATGAGTTATTTCTACGAAGTGGCAAATAAAGAAATTCTTTTTACTTGCAAGGAGATTAATTTTTGCATGTGCATCCAAGGGTTGGTTTAAAGTTCTATTTTTTGCAATTACAAATGGGATCAAGTTGCAGATTCCACATCATCATCTAGAAGAATGAAGTTGTATGCATTGGAGAAGACTTGGTCATCAAGCAAAGTTTATTAATAGTCAATTATTCACCAAACTTAATTAAAAATAGAACATTCAACCGAAGTTTGACTAGGTTGTATTTTGTAAACAAGGTTATTAATGCCTCATTATATTAGCATGCTTATTTTTATGCCTTTATTTATTCATGATAAAGGATAAAAATAGGATGCATGGGCAAGTACAATTTTAGTCTATTTTTACGAAAGGTGGGATGAATAATTTTTCTATATATTGTGTGCATTGGCAAAGCACAAGAGGAGTTAATCTTTGGAGATAGGAGTGCTAAAGCTTATTTTGCAAGTTTTTCCCTTTGAATGAGAATTATATTTTTCGTTTCCAATAATTTGCAGTCTTGTGTATGTCTTATTAATCCTTGCGAATGTCAAAATTCCCTAGTTAATCATCCTATCCTGTTACAAAACTTAGTAATTTCTGCATGATATTAGTGTGTACATGTATCTTAATAGTATCGTGAATTTTTCCCTCAATACATCAAGTTTCTACCTTAATATTTTGCTAAAAACTATCGGTTTGTGCATCTAGAATCCATTCTCATATATGTGTGCATGTAATTAGTCAAAGCCCTCAACAATTTTGGTGTATCACCCCAGGTTTCAATTCATACACAGTCATCTTCTTACCCTCAAAACCCCAAAAAATTACTTTAGGATACATCAAGAAGCAACCGGTCTTGATACCAGAGACTCACCTCAACAATAAGTATACCCACAGACCTGAGGTGTTTCCATTGTATCTACGAAAGAGAGAGATCCAGAGCAAGCTTAAAACACCTACAACTCATCTCTCTATAGGGTACACTTTCGAGAGATAACAAGATCTAAGTATAATAATGCACGATTCTAAACATGACTCTTTTCTTTTAGTACTATGTTCCTAGGAACAACCTATGATTATATCCTATTCCTAGTTAAATTACTACCTAATTGCTTATAATTCGCCACAGTGGATAAAAATTCAAGTTCGATATAATTTTTTTACTCATGCAGAGACATAAAAGTAGGTTCATCTTAAAACAAAGTTTGCAGAAGAATAATAAACATCACGATGCTTTTTTTAGGCACTGCGTCAAGCTTCCCTTCTCCAACACCATTTTTGCTAGTATTGAAATTGGATTATCTGATTTCTTGAACCATCTTGATTAACTGATTATATGTGTAAATTTTAATAACATATGACTGGGCATTCGTATAATGGTTTGTTAAATACACATAAATATTGAGGTGCTCCTCATTCCAAAAAATTCACACTACCAAAAAACAAGTTGAACTTATTGGGGGAGAAACTATGTGAATGTTATGAATCTTCTTCACTTTCCAACAACAAAAAAAATGGTAAGCCACTCAATAGGGTATAAGGAAAGCTTCAAATTTCTTGTAGAAGATGTTATCCCAAATTCACCGCTCGAGAATAACTTGGATAACTTGCATAATTTCCTCAGACTCGAGCAAGCATAAATGGTAAAAAGGATTAAAAATCAGGTTTGGGGGTCCCTTAAGTTTCTGTCTGACTTCTCAGTCCAAGGAAAAAATCCAATAATTTAGAAAAAAATTGTGAAAATCAAAAAATTTGTCCTGTTCTAGTGCAAATTGGCAAAATCTGGTATATTTCTCCTGGATGGTCCACGGGAAGTCAGGACAGTTAGGCTTCAAAAATTCAAAATGGAAAATTTGCAAAGGAATAAGTTAAATCAGGTTTTTTTGTTCTAAGCTACACAGGTTCATGAGGAATGTCTGGGACCCACATTTCTAAAAGAGCCATAGATAGTTGGAATCAGAAAAATCAGATATATTTGGCCCGGGCAGTTCACAAGACGGTGGGACATGAGTTCACCGAAAGGCCAAAAATCACCAAATCAAGAGAAAATCGGTGAATTTCGATAAAAATTCCCTACATGGTCCATGTGATAGTTGAGACACTATGAAGCATGGGGTCTGAAAGGCTAAAATAGTCAACTACGAAGGAGATGTGGTGAATGTGGTGGTCAACGGCCCTCACGGCCTTGTCAATGTTGGGACTAGAGGGGCACCAAAAGCCTATTTGTCCAATTTGCAAAGTCGGGTCAAGTGTGATGTGGGTGAACTGGAGTTTTTCAGCCCAAGTCACACAAGGGACATCTGGGACTCCAAGACCTTGAAATAGCCGAAATAGTCACATGCAAAGGAATATTCAATGTCTGATCCTCTTGAACTTTAAACGTCCATTAACTTTTGACCCCGAGCTCTGATTTTCATGAAATTTTATTTTCGTCAAATTTAAATTTCTTATTTTTAATGTGGTTAAGTATATGAAAATAAAGGAAACATTTTCATCCCCATTCAATCAGATGCTCATTCTTTTTAAATGACAGAAATGCCTGGCAGACCCAAAATAGCTGCCCGCACTTAGAAGGCCAAAACTTTTTCATTTCTCAACAAAAACGAAAAAAAAGGGGTACCATTGGAATCACAGTTTCGAGGCCAATGAACAAAAATCAATAAATCCATGGAATTTTGTGAGAAATATATGGTGAGTGTTAAGAAAACATGGCCAGGTTAAGAATAGCATTTTATTTGGGAACTGAGATGCATTAATGAAGCATGGACTGACATATTTCACTTGTTGAAAGTTATGGGGCGGTATGGGGGGACCTTTTACAAGCAACATAATAATATTTCACTCTATTTACTACCTCTTGCAAGTTATTGAAGGACATATTTTGGGATTTTCATTTCCCTATCTCTCTCTCTCTCTTCTCAAAATTCTATAAAATAAGAGTGTTAGGCTCATTGTAAAGGGGGGATAGTTTTGAGTAGGAGAACTCTATTAAATTTGTCTTGCAAATCCAATATACTACATGCCCTTGTAGTGGACTCCTTGCATGGTGATCCAGGCCCCTATTTTATAATAGATTATATTGTGCATATCAATGAAAGCAATAGATGCATGTTTGTGGATTTCTCATCCCCTGTTGTGATTCTTTTGCATTCCTCTTGCCCCTTCAATCTCATTTCATATATATTGCATCTATATTATGATGTTTTAGGGATTCATTATCACTGTGTGCATGAAATATTGTTATGAATTCAGTTTTTATATTGTGCAGATCTATTCTCACCCGTTCTAGTATGCACTTTGATTTATTTTTTCACAGATTGCATATTATTATCACACCCTCCTTTTCTGGCGTATCACCATTTTAATGTAGGTTTTGTTTTCATGCACCCTCTCTCTCTGGTCCCTTAGAAATTTAGATTAGGAAATATAGTCTTTCCTACATTAGAGTAGATTGTGGCAGGTAGTTTAGGAGCAAGATCCAACTTTCTCTGGAGGTCTATCTCAAGTAGCAAGTTCCACAACTTGGAGATAGTACCCATGTTATCCAATCACACTGTGATCTCAAGCACACACACTTGTGTAAAACCATAGGGTGTTGTGATCCACTGATAATAAAGGACTTGTTAAAAAATTTATATTCTTACCTACTTACTAGATATCAGTATGGTAGAAATCATAACTTGACTTGACCTAAACTCTAAATTTTCTAAAATGAAAGAAAAATTTATGGTCTTATATTCTCATAATACATACATTAAGCCCATTTAGGGAAATTTATACACAAGTAGGATTTAAGCTATGTCTGAAACAATTTAGAAATCCTCTAATCAATTATATTCTTCTTAAAAGATAGTCCAAGCCATCACATTAAAACTTAGTCTTTTTAGTATAGTGTAGTCATCCTAGTCACCATTCAAATCCTAAATTTAACATACACCTAAATACCCTCCCACCATCAACCCTTACAGCATGGACTTTCTCCTCTAGGAGAAACCACTAATATTTTAAACTTTCATGAATGTACAAATACAAAGTCTTTTTGAGTATAATTAAAATTTGTTAAACATGGTATGTTACTTTTTCATAGAATGATTATGTGATCATGTTTTGTTGTAGGTACATAGTTTCCAAAGTATTTGCTACAAATAAAGATCAGACGTTTTTGTCGATTTTAACCATATACTTTACATATTTGTTAGATAGTTTTTCCATACCTATTTCACGAGAAGAAATTTGGGAAAATATTCATTATAACTATGAATACATTCAATATAAATATAAGTGCAGCATTACATAGAGATTTAAATGCCATATTTTCCATAAAATGTGTTCATATCAAGCATATAATGCCTAAAACTTTCCTGACACTCATAAAATAAAGACCAAGAAAATAAAGCATGAGACCCCAGAATAGGCATGCTTTCTCATCTCTTGTTGTTTTTTCCGTGCCAAGGACACCCTCTCAAACTATTCCATCAAGAGATAAGAAGTGGAACAACACATGTAAGTAGAGAAACAAGAATATAGATTGGCCAGTAGTACTTCCATGAAAAAATATGATTATTTGGTTCATTGTTCCTTAACAAATATAAGATTCTATGCCCTCTAATGTTGAGGGGAAGAAGTACATATAACTAGCCAGAATTTGTTCCACTATTCCCCATATAATATAGAGAAGCTAAAGCAAAACAAAATACCTGTCAATCTAAGATAGGGAAGCAATACAATTTTGGTTGCTGCATTAAATTTTTGATGCATTACATTTATTTTAATGTTTAAATATGTATTTTTATTGTGCTTATGTATTACAGTTTTGGTTGTTAGATTGTGATTTGTTTTGATTTTACGAGCATAATATTATTGTGATTTGTTATTTGTGAGATAATATTATTGTGTAAGCTACATTTATTGTACTCACTCCACTAAAATAGGCTTCGGAGGAGAAATCATATGGATTGGATTTTGTTTGTTATGGGTAGCCAAGATCCTTGTAAATAGGGGAATCTATGGGTATATATCTTTCGATGTATATAAATGAATGAGTAACAAAGAATTTAATTCTCAAAGTGTTATTATGAACCAAATTTATTAAATGTGTGAATAAATTCAATCTCAAGACCACTTGGTGAATAATATACCTATTTTTACAGAGATTATAATTAGGTACCTTTAGATTTTAGTATTAAATAACTACACTCAATTTTAGATTGGAAAATATAGTATTAGATACATGCTTTCTCAATGGTATCATACTACGATTTACATTAGTAGTTGATTTTACTATCTTACATATGGTATGTTTAATCTCTGTATTTTGACGCATGTGATTCATATGTTCATCTCACACCTAATATGGGGTCAAATATACTTCTTATTTATCTGCATACCTTAAGGACACTCTCTTTATCCCTTAAATAAATCACAATTTGGCTATGCAAGAAGTAAACATCATACCCCATTTTGTCTCACCATTAGATGCTTATATATTTTCCACTTGGTCTAACTAGGAGACTAACATATATTTGAATGTAACATAAATTTTGAGACAATGCTTTAATAGATGCATCTTCTCTTTTTTAATCACAACTATGTGTATTTATTTTTAATTATATATTCTTATATTTCGACGGTACATTGATTACAAATTTATATAAACACTAAGGCCACTTGAAAATATTTCACATATGTTTGTAGAGGAATGGTATTCTATATACCATGTATGGAATAAAAAATGTTAGTTCCACGATTTTCTTATTTCTTCTTTATGAATGTAATGTAAAATATCTCTTGTTTTTAATTTCATCTCATTATTACTCCCATAATGACTTGAGAAATATTAACATGGTAATGAAACAAAAATGTCTCTATATCCACACAATTGGTTTACTTTGATGTGTGCATAAACACACATCAAAGTGGGGCATTACGACAATAATGAAGTGTTAGACATGTGCCCATTATTTTTTTGATTTTATAAAGTGGTGCAAGTTTATTATGTTTCTAATGAAGGAGATTCATTTCCTAGTGGCTAGTAGAAGAATTTTAGAAAAGGAATGAAAATATTTTGAGCATATGAACATTATTCTAAAATTAATTTTTTAGTATCTAACAATTTCCATAATCATGGAGTTACAGGTCTAGTCAATTGCCATTGCTAGAGTGATATTGTTGTTGTCAATGTTATCCATTTCACCTTTGTTTTTTGTTTTAAGTACTGATCTATTTTTCACTTCATTTATATATGAAAATTAAATAAATATAATTATGAATAACTATGCATTACTCTCAACCCATTACTATTTCTAATATCTTAATTATTCCAAACTTCTTAGACTATTCTTTACTACAATTAGAAATGATTTACATAGTTATATATTATTAGGTATGACTTAAGTTTTTTTTTCTTAGTTGTAATGCATTATTAGTGCAAACCATTTTCTACACCTGTGATGTGGATCATAAGTGATATACAAATAAAGAGGGTGAAACACTCTCATTAAATCTATTTTGTTAAGGAATTTTAATATAATTAAAAGAGTGTGCTAAGAAAAGATAGTTGTGATGAAGATGGAAATTAGTAAAGAATGTTAGATAATCACATAGGAGTAGTTGTTTTTCTATGTAGAATTTTTCTCAAAACGTGCTTAAAATAAATAAGCAAAAGGAAAGATAAACATGTAAGACTATGATAAGAAAAGGTGAAGAGAGAAGAGTGGAAAATAATAAAAGCATGAAAATAAGACGGTAACTAAGCATATGAATGTACAGTATACACCATCAAAATTGAAACAAAACCTTTCAATATCTCTTCTTGGTTCTTTTCTACTATAATATATGTAATTTTTGTGTAAGATCTCATTGGTTATGGGTTTTACTATAGTTTATACTAATTTGTTTTCTTTTAGAAGAGAATTTAAAAGTGTTGCACTACTTTTAGTTGTAAATTTTTAGGTGTTACTAAATCTAGAAAAAATCCGTATGAAGAGATAAAAACAATGGGTGCTAATTTTATTCAGTACTTTGAATGGAAATCTTATAGGTATTAAATTTGGTTCAAAATGCACAAGATAAATATAGTGAACACTCAATAATAATAATAATAATAATAATATTTTAACATTCGGGGATACATAATAAAGTGAATAAAAGTGATACATATAGGATGTTTGGGTCCCTATAATTTAGGAAACTAACAAACGACCAAACCCTTATTATGTGAGTTTGGTTTAAAAATTAAATCTCATAAAAATAATAATATAATAAACAACTGGTAATATGAATTGTTATTCTACCTTATTCACATAGATATTTTACTAGCTAACAAATATAATTATTATATATATATGCTAATCCATAATGTGAGCACTAACATGGATAGTTCCTCTCATTCCCCCCTTAGTGCGAACATGAGATTAAAACACCATCTTTAGACAAGCAGCATGTCACTCGTTAGCTTGCACATGGTCTAAATCCTCAACATTTACTGTAGCAACCACATCATCCATGAATATGGATTGATAAACCTATACAGGTGAATACATGAATTAAGATCGTTCAACAAATTCACATTAGCCATCAAGTCGATTTGATCAAGAATAATTCCTATAATAGTATCAATGTTACAAATCTCCACATCATAATCATCACAGGGGAAGCACAAATATTGTCCTGCACACATGAATATGGATGCTCATATGTTCCTATTCATCACACACATAAGGTGTCACTAAAGAAGTTTGCGGACTATGAGGTAGTGACTAACTTGAGAAAGTTGATTGTCCTCCTACCTCCGTTGCCTCCATCCTAAAATAGATGCATTGTTTAACTCAAATGAATTTGATAATGGATCTTAATTAGAAATTTCCCCCTTGATTTGGACTCAGATGTCGGGTAACACTAAAAATGCGTCTGTGAGGCAAATATTTTATTTTTATTTTCAGACACAACATTGATGCTAAACACTAGTTTGACATTTTTTAAACTCACACAACGAGATAATTGTAATACTTAATGACACTTTTAATATGACCAATATTTTTTGATAATATTCACGAATGACTATTTTGACATTGACAATGGTATTTGAAATGCTCAACACTTTAGACTAATGATGCATAAATATTGTCCAAATATTTTGGGAATAATGACTCTTTTTATATAAATAGACAAATTAATGACTAAAAGACACAAAAAAATTTAATCACAATAATAAACCAAGATGAAACTTGATGATTAACTATAAACTTGGCATATATACTATTTATGTAGACTCAACTAGACTAAAAAGGCTAGAATAGTGGCAAAATAAAATGACACATTAATAAGAAATATCGACTATATAAAATTTACATTATCAAATATTAGATAATATAAAAGAATCTACCGCATTTGTTTTGAGTTAAAAAGTGCACTTTTATATTAATAGCCAAAAAATGTACAACTCCATTCACACAAAAATGCGTGGAAAATTCACATCCTAAAATTCCAAAGGGCACATCAAGCTACCAATAGCCTCTAGAGAGACAAAACATAGCACCAAATAAATTATATAAAACTAATGCGAATTTCAACAAAAAAAAGAGACTAATTAAGCAATAATCGTGAACATGGAGATAGGTAGCATTGGGAGAGGGGGAGTGTCAAGATTATTGCCCCACCCCAACCCAGAAGGGTGAGCTTTATCAGAAATGGAAGCCCAATCATCCCAACACCAATTTTTCTAAGAGCCAGAATCATTAGTAGGCCGAGAAGAAGACACGGCCAACGAGAGTAGAGGGAACTTTACCGAATTAGAATGTAGCCAACAAAATCCACCCGACAAAGAAAGCACAGGAGAAGGTGGTCGGGAATGAGAAGATACCCACCATGGAGAGAGATCCCAAGGGTGGAGATGAGCTCACCCTCATCCATGGCTAGGAGGAAGAGAGTGGCAAGGTGGAGGTGGCGGATGGAGATGAGGAAGTAGTGACTAATGGCTTGGGGACATATCTGGAGGAACCTGACAGACAACACAAGGGGCCAAGCCCCAATGATCAAGGATCCGTTGGAGATGCTCCACCTCGAGCTGAAATTTTTCATCTTGGTTTTGAATATAAAGTAAGATATTAGAATTCATAGCCAATTTATTAGTAATAGAGAAATCATAATCTAGTCAAGCTTCATTAAAAACTACATTATTTCTATCTTTCCATAACACAAATAAAATCTTAGCTCTGAAAAATATGCCAAAATTTGTGTAAATTTCAGGTAGTATGGTTGAGTCCCCTAAAAGAGCCATTTTTCAACAAGAAAAATTTACAGAAAAGAGTTAGAAAATGGTATGAATCCATCGTCAAGTTGAAAGAGTCTGAGAGAAAAATGTAAAAATATGTCATGTCAAGGACATTGCTAATATTTTTGCAATCCATGAGATTGATGAGAAAATCAGACCACTCCTGGTGATCATGTCAAGGACATTGCTAATATTTTTGCAATCCATGAGATTGATGAGATGCAAGTTGCTGTCAAATTTTTGGCATCTTCATTCAAAGGGAAGGCTTTACAATGGTTCAAGAGCCTTGCTTCAGGCTCTATCCAAAATTGAAACCAACTACGTAAAGAAGTTCGAAGAGAAGGGAGATAACTTGTTCCTTTGGGAACAATTGACAACTATCAAGAGAGCTCCCAATGAGCAGCTGACTGACTTCAACTTCATATTTCAAAGGACTTGGGAGAGAATTCCAATGGCAGTAAGGCCAACAGCAGAAGGTGCTTTTTTATATTACCTTAAAGCTTTAAATTCTGATATTTTTATGTTAATTCAATCCATGGGAGGCACAACTATCCCTGTTGCTTATAGAATTGCCATCGGAGCTGAAAATTGTCTGATTCAAGCTGGTAAGCTAGCTCCTAGGCTTCCAATGCCATTATATCCAAATTTAGAGAGTCCAAGTACTAATCAAGCACCTATTTTAGCTCCTATTCCCACTCCCAGAAATTAGAATTCAAGTGAAGTTTCTACTTCATCTTCTAGTGCCTCAAATGAACTTCAAGAGGTCATGAAGCAATTGCAAAATTTAGGTAATGAGCTGGTTACACTTAAGAGGCAGCAAGCTTAAAGTTTTAGACCTTCTTATCAGCCTCAAGCTCAGCATAATAGGCAGCCATATCAACCTCAAAGACCACCCAATCCAGCTGTAAATCAAAATCAAGCAAAGCCTCCTGCCAACAAACCATTTCAGCCCTATAATCCCAATGTTGCATCTACCTCTAAAGCAATAGTTCCAGTACAAAACAACAACGCTCAAGAGTATGATTGGTGTTTCCCATGCAATGAACCTCACAACCAGTCTATGTGCTTCAATGGTGCCCTAAATCAAGCATTAATGGTAACAACAACTATTAGGGAGGGTGAAGGGAGTCAAGGACATAACCAACAACAAGAAACATCCCAACAACAGTCATCTCTAAATGATAGCACACTTGTAAAATGGAAGGTAGAAGACTTTTGTGGTATGAATCAAACAATATCTCAATGTGTTGTAGCCAACACAAGGTCAAAAAGGTGAAATTTGGGTGAAGAACAACCATTGGCTCCAAGTAATCCACAACCTATATATATGCTAATCCATAATGTGAGAACTAACATGGATAGTTCCTATCATTCCCCCCTTAGTGCAAACATGAGATTAAAACATTATCTTTAGACAAGTAGCATGTGACTCGTTAGCTTGCACATTGTCTCAATCCTCAACATTTACTGTAGCAACCACATCATCCATGAATATGGACTGATAAACCTATACAGGTAAATACATGAATTAGGATCGTTCAACAAATTCACATTAGCCATCAAGTCGATTTGATCAAGAATAATTCCTATAATAGTATCAATGTTACAAATCTCCACATCATAATCATCACAGGGGAAGCACAAATATTGTACTACACACATGAATATGGATGCTCATATGTTCCTACTCATCACACACATAAGGTGTCACTAAAGCAGTTTGCGGACTATGAGGTAATGAAAAACTCGAGGATGTTGATTGTCCTCCTGCCTCCGTTGCCTCCATCCTCAAATAGATGCATTGTTTAACTCAAATGAATTTGATAATGGATCTCAATTAGAAATTTCCCCCTCGATTTGGACTCAGACGTCAGGTAACACTGAAAATGCGTCTGTGAGGCAAATATTTTATTTTTATTTTTTGACACAACATTGATTCTAAACACTACTTTGACATTTTTTAAACTCACACAACGAGATAACTGTAATACTTAATGAAAATTTTAATATGACCAATATTTTTTTATAATATTCACGAATGACTATTTTGACATTGACAATGGTATTTGAAATGGTCAACACTTTAGACTAATGATGCATAAATATTGTCCAAATATTTTGGGAATAATGACTCTTTTTATATAAATAGACAAATTAATGACTCAAAGACACAAACAAATTTAATGACAACAGTAAACCAAGATGAAACTTGATGATTAACTATAAACCTGGCATTTATACTATTTATGTAGACTTAACTAGACTAAAAAGGCTAGAATAGTGGCAAAATAAAATGACACATTAATAACAAATATCGACTGGGATAAAATTTACATTATCAAATATTAGATAATATAAAATAATCTACCGCATTTTTTTTGAGTTAAAAAGTGCACTTTTATATTAATAGCCAAAAAATGTACAATGCCATTCACATAAAAATGCATGGAAAATTCACATCCTAGAATTCCAAATGGCACATAAAGCTACAAATAGCCTCTAGAGAGATAAACCATAGCACCAAATAAATTATATAAAACTAATGTGAATTTCAACAGAAAAAAAGAGACTAATTAAGCAATAATTGTGAGCATGGAGATAGGTAGCATTGGGAGAGGGGGAGTGTCAAGCTTATTGCCCCACCCCAACCTAGAAGGGTGAGCTTCATCAGAAATGGAAGCCCAGTCATCCCAACACCAATTTTTCTGAGAGCCAGAATCATTAGTAGGCCGAGCAGAAGACAGGGCCAACGAGAGTGGAGGGAACTTTACCGAATTAGAATGTAGCCAACCAAATCCACCCGATAAAGAAAGCACAGGAGAAGGTGGTCGGGAGTGAGAAGATACCCGGCATGGAGAGAGATCCCAAGGGTGGAGATGAGCTCACCCTCAGCCATGGCTAGGAGGAAGAGAGTGGCAAGGTGGAGGTGGCAGATGGAGATGAGGAAGTAGTGACTAATGGCTTGGGGGCATATCTAGAGGAACTTGACAGACAACACAAGGGGCCAAACCCCAATGATCAAGGAGCCATTGGAGATGCTCCACCTCCAGCCGAAATTTTTCATCTTAGTTTTGAATATAAAGTAAGATATTAGAGGTCATAGACACTTTATTAGTAATAGAGAAATCATAATCTAGTCAAGCTTCATTAAAAACTACATTATTTCTATCTTTCCATAACGCAAATAAAATCTTAGCTCTGAAAAATATGCCAAAATTTGTGTAAATTTCAGGTAGTATGGCTGAGTCCCCTAAAAGAGCCATTTTTTAACAAGAAAAATTTGTAGAAAAGAGTTGGAAAATAGTATGAATCCATCGTCAAGTTGAAAGAGTCTTAGAGAAAAACGTAAAAAATATGTTAAATAGATTTCAGCTGTGGGCAGCAGAAACAAACTCGAGTAAACCCTAGATGGACGATTCGAGAGCCAGCTAGGAGGCCTTGATGGATTATGCACCATAAAACGCAGGCCTTCTTAGGCTCAGAATTAGTAGACCAAACCCTCTGAAAATAATGAGATCAAACAGAGGCCAAAGATAAAAAAACACCAATGTTTGTTCAGAGAAGAGAGTTCAACCACTTTAGGAGCCAAGAAGGAATAAAAGAGAGAGGGTTTGTAGCAACGAAAAGGAGGAGCAGTAGGCCAATTCCAATCACGCCACCAAGTAACATCAGAAGTAAGCCCAATTTTATGCAAATATTTGTAGGAATACCTTCAATTAATTGTCGAATACACACAATGTCAGTAGGGAGCAGTTGAAATTTGAAAGCAAGAGAATCCCAAGAAATCTAGTCTCTAGAATGCTTGTAGAACAAATCCTCAATAAACTTAATTCCATTTTTGAACAATCTAAGAGCTTTAAACTAGGGAGGTAAAGCAAGGGGTTTTTCATCAAAAGAAAGCATAGGTGACCACCAGAGAGATAATGAATTAAAAGAAATACCATACCTGAATCCATCACCCACCTAAAGCAAATTGGGCTTGAGTAACTCCTAGGTCTTATAGATACTCTACAAAATAATTGAACCTTTAATCTTAATAGAAACTGGACAAAGTAGCAAAGACTTAAATTTAAGGCCTTTCCAAGTGACCCTGCCTAAGGGGACCCCCTTACAAATTCCATGATGAATAGGAAACTTCCAAGCTTCATTATCCTCGATACTGTTAAAAATCCACTTAACAAAGAGAGCTTTCCCTTGAAGTTTGATATCAATCATACCTAATCCTTCAACTTCCTTGGGCATGCAACAAATATCTTAAGCCAATCTATGAAAACCCTTGTGTCCTATAGTGTTGGCCCACAAAAAGTCCTAAGAAGCTTCTCCAGTTTGCCATAAGCAACAACGGATGGAGCCCAACAAAAAGAATAATAAACATGTGTAGTTGCTAACACTTTGGAGAAGATTTGAAACTTAGTTGCTAAAGAGAGAGGTTTGGATATCCAATAAGAAATTTTACACTCAAATCTTTGAACAATATAAGTCCAAAAGTTGTAGAAGTGGC
Organism: Taxus chinensis; assembly: GCA_019776745.2. NCBI lineage: Eukaryota > Viridiplantae > Streptophyta > Pinopsida > Cupressales > Taxaceae > Taxus > Taxus chinensis. The sequence goes on along the minus strand of CM034151.1, from coordinate 765,525,107 downwards.
CTAAAGGGTGAAAGGAACCCCCAGGAACTTAAACTGCACACAATGCTCAATCCGACTCCACTTCATCCATACAAGCCAATTAGGCACAGGTAATTAAGATTGTTTGTAGCATTGAGTTTTCTCCCGTTGAATAGCAGATCCTGAAGCCAAATAAAAATGTCTAATAAATCAAGTGCATAACACACAAATTGTTCTTCCTCCAAGAGAGTGAAAAATGAGTGATCAACAAAATGACCATTGATAAACTGTTGATATGTGGAAGGTAATGTAATACCTTTAACAAGTCCTTAAGAAGCTCTATGGGCACGCAGATTTTTTAAACCTTTTGTAGGTAAAACAATTACAGGGAGGGAGCCAAAGGAAAACCTTGTCGAATAGACCTAAAAAGGCCAAACTTGGAGGACTCTACCTCATTGATATTAATGAAAGTCCTAGCATTCTAAAAAAGCATTTGGACATACTGAACAAACCTTGGGCCAAATCCAAGAGCTTTGAGCATAGCTAAAATGAAAGCCCACTCAATCCTGTCATAAGTTTTAGCAAAATTAATCTTAACGAATAAAGCGTGCTGAGAAGGTTGTCTAACCCATTCCATCCCTTCTCAAACAACAATGATATTATCAATAATAAACCTATTCTTAATGAAACAAGTTTTCTCACTTCTAACAATTAAACGTAAAAGATTAGCAATCCTATTGGATAAAGCTTTAGGAATAATCTTATATGAAACATTTACCAAGGTGATGGGTCTCCAGTTAGAAATGAGTCTCGGATCCCCTACCTTGGATATGAATTTGATGATACCTTGGTTAATGAGATCTCCAAAGGAATTGGAAGCGAGAGATTTCAAATAAACATGGTGAAGGTCTGGACCAATCGTGTCCCAAACGGTTTGGTAAAATTCCACATGAAACTCATCAACACCAGGGGCCTTGTTAGATGTCATTTGAAAATTAGCTTCTGTTAGGTCAAAGATAGAAATAATGCGATCACATTCATTCCTATGAGAGTGTGAAACTTTGTAGGGAACAACCAGTAGACAGTTTAAAAGAAATTCCTCTCAAGTTGGAGTAGCCTGTTCAACTAAAAAAACTCCATAATAGTGTTAGGAAAAGGTCTGCAGGATAACAGGGAAGTAAGCCTTACAAAATCATGCAAAATGGCTTTGATCCTATCCAAAGAGTGTTTAGAACGCATCATGGTGAAGAATTCTTCAGAAGCTCGATCACCAATCTTGAGCCAGTAAAGTCTAGTATGTAACTAAGCACCCCAGGCATTGTAAACTTCATGAATCTTAAGATTATGGCACCAGACAGTAGCATGAGACTACAATTCCTTGTTGAAGTGAGAAGCTTCAAGCTCGAGAGAAATTCTTTCAAACTCAAGGTAAGTAGTTGCATGATCATTTTCCTGAATACGGAAGCACGTTTACCATAAATGCACAAAAATGTATTGGTGCATTTAATGGCATCATTCCACAATTGTATCTAGCTAGAGGAATCTGAGGGTCACATGACCTAGTTCCAAATGCTCTGAATATGAGACATAGCTCAAGCATGTTTGAGGTGAGTAGTATTAAGAAAAATTTGAGAAATGATTTTTTGTTTCTTCAATGGGTGATTCTAAGCCACATTAAAGAAAATGGGCGAGTGATTGGAAAGGAGAGAAGTGGTGGCAACAACCATAGGTTAACAAGAAAGAGGAACAAAGTTAAAACAATCCTTAAAGGGCATAAGAGCCCGGTCAAGTCTTTTAAAAACGAGATCTCTCCCATCAGGAAAATTGGGCCAAGTAATTCAAGGTGCTGAAGAAGGATGACAATATGGAATATTGGGGTCAAAAAGGCCCATCTTACACCTGAAATGAAACCAGGCTTCCCTCTCTCCCGCACACCACCACAATTGCAGCTGACCCTAATGTCAGCTAGGTTTTCAATCATATTAAAGTCATCACACACCACCCATAAAGCCTCTGGTAAAGGGTCTCGAAGCCAACACCAAAACCGTGTGCTTTCCCCTGCATCATTAGAAACATATATGTTAGCAAGACCAAAAAGATGACCATCAAAATAAAAAAGAGACCATACCACACGATGTGTGGGGTCCGAACCCCATAAAATCACAGGTTGGGCAATGTCAAGAGCAATCAAAGTCATAACCCCACCACGGCCCTGCTCATGACTTGAGGTGGGACAAATGGCTTGAGGCCAAATAATACAAGCTGCGGAGTGCAGCAAAAAGACATAAAGTTTAACTTCTTGCATACACAAAATTTTCATATGGCGAAAATGCTAACCGTCCGTAACCAGTAGCGCTGGGTCAGTTCAGTAAGCACTTGAATATTCCAAGAACACACAATAATTGAGAAATATTGAGATGCATATTTCCCTCATTGTCCAAACCAGAGAGGACTTCATATTTATCGGGGAAAAAAGAGGTTTGGTCGAGAACCAGGCTCAAATGCTCTCCAAAGGTCCAAGGTCGACGCTTTTCTTGCACATATTTGTCATCCTTGATAAGGGAAGGGCTACGAGAACGTGTTTTTCGTTCAGGCCGGGGTGACCCAAAATCCCCACAAAAGGGGTTATTTGGAAGATCAACCGTAGCAATAGCAGACGTAGCTAGAGGTGAGCGAGAGCCAGGAAGCACGCTATTAGTGAGCTCAGGTTGTTTAGCCGGAGGAGCGATGGAGGCACTAGCGCCATTATTGACGATAGGGTGATAAGCGGAAGTTTGTGGTTTTGCAGGGCTTTTAGAAGCCCTTTTTTCTTTGTCACAGTTTGTCATCCATCAGATGGATTTTTAGGGTTTGACAGTGTTTTTTCTGCAGGAACAGAATGCGAGTCAGCCATGAGAGGACATTCACAAATCATATGCTCAGAGGATAAACCAAAAAATTATTCCCGAAATTCCCGTAAAAGTTAGAATACATCTTTCATTCTTGTCGAATTTAGCCCTATATGAAAACAAACAAACAACAGGGTGTTCGGGACCCCCCATTTGATAGGAATAGAATTTATATAAAGAATGTAATTAATACTAGAATATATTGTCCGTTTTCCCTCTTTATAAATGATCACCCCGATATCCATCTCATCAATGCATACATTCCTGCGTTGGTGGGTTTACGTTTTACAGCAGTTGCTACTGCAATTCAATCCAAAAGTCCCCATTTCCTGTGTTTATTTAAGTTGTTGTTTCTATTTCTCTGTTCTGTGCGTTGCACAAGTCAAGCAATTCGAGCTTCTTGACCTGCTTCACCAAGCCAAAAAACAGGTAAAACCATGGATACATCTCATCCTCTGTCTTCATGGTGGTTGATCGCCTTGGCTATTGTTACATACAACCAGTCTCCCCTGCCTCTGGCATCTCATACTGCATTTTAGCGAGCTCAGGTTATTTATATTGAATGTATTCATAGTGATAATGACGGTTTTGACAAATTCCTTCACGTCAAATGTGTATGGGAAAACTATCTTAAAAACTGTAAATGCAATTAAAATCGACAAAAATGTCAGGGATGGGCGTCAAGTCTCATCTTTTTTTTGTAGCCAATCGATTGACAACTAGGTACCTGCGATGAAACATGCTCACATAATCATTCTATGGAGAGTAACATACCGCATTTTATGCATAAGGGTTGATGGTGGGAGGGTATCTAAGTGTATGTTAAGTTTAGGACTTGTATGGTGAGTGGGATGATTGCACTATAATTGAAAGGCTCGGTTTTTGTGTGATGGCATGGAATATCCTTTAAGAATAATATAATTGATTAAGGATTTGTAAACTATTTCAGACATGGTTTAAATCTTGTCATGTAGAAAATTCCCTAAATGGGCTTATTGGACATATATGAGAATATAAGGCTATAAATTTTGCCTTTAGTTTAGAAAATTTATATTTCAGGTCTAATTAGGTTATGATTTCTACTCGACTTATATCTAGTAACCAAGTTAGAATGCAAAGTTTATAATGTCTTTTACAAGAAATTTAAACCTGTCTGGATACATTATCGAGTGGCTTGCAATTGTTTGGTGGTTGGAACTTGAAGAAGATTCATGACTTTCTCTAACTTTTTCTCCCAGGGAGTTGAGCTCGTTTCTTGGAAATTTTCTTTCTTTTCAATGAAGGGCACCATAATATTTATGTATATTTAACATACCAATATATGAAGACTCAGTCCTACTTTAAGAAAAATTCCACATGCAATCAGTTAATGAAGATGGTTCAAGAAATCATAAAATCTAATTTCAATACCAGGGAAAATGATGTTGGAGAAAGGAAGCTTGACGTAGTGCTTGAGAAGAGTGGTCATGATGTTTGATATTCTTCTATGGACCTTTTCTTTAAGATGCCTCCACTTTTATCTCTCAGCATGAGTAAAAAATTATATCAAACCTCAAATTTGATCCACTATGGTGAATTTTATACAATTATGTACTAATTCAAGAAGCAATATAATACAATCATAGGTTGTTTCCCAAGAACATAGTACTAAAAGAAAAGAGTTTAGCATGTCCGCAGACACAACTAAAATGAAAGCCAAAATGTACAAGGTATGTGCACAATAAATTCTCACGTGTTTCATTAGACAAGGAAAATATCAAGCCAGTTTGTTTTTTTTACCAAAGCATATGTAGATGTGCCTATAAATGGTATATTTAACATAATTTTCCTGGAAATACAACAAATCCACATGAATGGGAACAAATAGAAATGAAAAGCTACAAAATCCAAGCATGATAACATGCCAAAATATCTGAAAGCACATGTACGGTTGAAGTTATGGTGCATGGTTAAGTGGGTCACTCTCACTTAACACCCTTTGCAAAGGAAAACACATATTTTAATGCACACTCCTCTTCGACACCAATTATACTATGATTTCTAGTTCGGTTGATTATATTTTTATTACCATGTTGTTAAGATACGAGGGACATCATGATTGATATTCTATTATGATTTTTACTTTGGATTTTATGGTTGTATTGTGGGCCTTGATGGACATTTAAGGATATGATGATGATCCAAAATAGTTACTTTTTTATATACTGACATTTGGATTCTAGACGTATTGAGTGTATTTGAAGTATCCTACTAAAAATTTTCTCTCATTTATTTTTGTGAATTGCTAACAATAGGATGGCATTAGGGATTGGTAATATGTTCTTGAGTGTATCTAGTAGTTAGAAGTTACAGTAGATATACTTAATTTTAGGATTATTGTATAATGTGAGTTGGCTTATTGATGATTCTAAATTATTTAGGAGAGTAGAATTGAAATGTTAAGTGATGGCAAAAAATTGATTAAAATTCGTATATTTTATGATGATAATATGGCTACTTTTATGACATTGTTGGATGATATGTATGTGTGTTGTATTGCTTGATGTATGCTGAGGATTGAATGATGGATGATTTATATGCATTGAATCCCATGACATATTGATATGGCATTGAGGCAAAAAAGGTATTATTGTTTTTGATTGTAGGAAAAATTTTATCACTATACACTGAAAAGGGATAGGGGACCTACCATAGAACAATTTTGGGTTCTTGCAACATGGCTAGTTTGACAACTTGTCTTCTATATGTATTTGTTGTTTATTTGTTGTGCTTGGTTATGAGGTTTCTCTTGGGGGGTGACCTCATTTGTGTGGCCATGGGTTGTGATGCTTTCCTTTCTTTTAATTTTTTGTAGTTTACTTTCTGGTGCATGTATCTACTTAATCGTATAATCTAGTCACTTTATTAGCACTTGTTAATATGTTTTAATTAGCTAATTTAAATTAATTCATAAACTAAAAGGAAGATGTAAAAATAGAGTAATTAGGATAGATGGTCCTTGACTTGTGCTTGATGTTGAATGAATTAAATTACATGTTTCATGTGTGTACTCTTCCTCCTTTCCACATCTCGAATTTTTCCTTAAAGGCCATTTTTGGAGACTTGTGGGACAAGCGTTATCCCTTGCTTCTCAAAGCCACCCACCAACCATAATTATGAAGTATGGAGCTTACTTTAGCATTTTTAATGGATTTATTGAGTTTAAAAGAGTAAATAATGTTAATTTTCTTCTTGCCTCATTTAATTTTTCTTTGAAAGGTATGGAGTAATTTTTTGAGTGTACATTTGTGCATGACATATCCTTACTTGTTCATTTAATTGCATTGGTATTTGTGTGTTGACTTGTTGAGTTGGAATGAAGGGATGATTAAGTGGCATCTTACATGGAGCCACCTCATCATTCTCACCTCGTTTTCTATTTATTGAATGGATTTGGAGGATTGGGAGTTACTTGTGATATTTTCTACACTTGTACTTATAGAATTTTGAATTGGATTGCATGATTGTATATTTTTTGATTTGTATTTTGGGATTGTACCTGGTTTGAAGGAGTTTGAAGCTAGTGGAGTGAATAATTTGGAATCTTAATGGAGAGGTAGGATCTCAACTTATTCATGTTGCTTTCTATATGAATATAGATGTGAAATTTGTTTGTTGCAATGTGTGTGTGTGTGTGTGTGTGTGTGTGTGTGTGTGTGTGTGTGTGTGTGTGTGTGTGTGTGTTGTGATTGTATTATGTTGGGATGGGTAACTCGCCTTTAAGAATGGTGTGGCAGATGGAAAATGGGACCACTGGGGAGGGAGAAGGGAATTGTGAGGCATGATTTTTGGAGGGAGTGTGATTTGGGTGGTCCACATATGGGGAGAGAAACTGGTAAAATTACTATACTTTGTGTATTTTGCATTGGGAGGGAAAAGGGATATGTTGAGAAGTTGGATGTTCACTTGGAGGTTTTTTTGGGTGGAACCCCTATTTTTCTAGGGAGGTAAAAGGAAATGGTTCCCATATTTTCTTGCTCATTTGGCTTGTTGTCAAGCCTATGTGTTTATTGGAAAATTGTAAATCTTGTTTGTGTGTGTTTATTTGAATGTGTTACAAATGTTTGGATTGTATGTTTTAGGAAGCCATTATTTTTTTGGAGTTGTTAAAGTTACAGACACACCTCATTGTTCTTTGGTTGGGGCTCAGGGGCTAATAATGAGGATGAATTATACTGTTATTAGATTAAAGGATGGGCAGAGAGCATCACTTACTCCCCTTTCTTTGTATTGTGATTCAAATTTGAAAAGATAAAAGAGTGCAAAGTTGAAACTATGAAGTTGGAAGATGACATTGATATGAAGACTTGTGTATTTGAGCATATGGAAGAATACTATTTTGTAAATTTCTCCCATGTTGTTTCCACTTAGAGTGGAAGGCTTGTAGCACTTGTATTTTAAATAAATCTTATTGTAAATTCTAAGTATCAAAATTTTTGTTATTATAGTTGAAAGAAAGGATTTTGGAGTTGTATTTTATCTCTATTTGTGACTCATTCTGAATCTCAAATTTAAATAAATTTTTTCTACTTATTTTCATCTTGGAAATGGTTCTCTTGAAGAGCAAATGCACATGGTCAAAAAGGGAATACATTGGAAATTTGTAATTGGTAAAATATGAACTTATCTATTTTGTAATAGTGGTGTGAATTGAATGGTCATTTTCCCTTAAAATATTCTTGTGTTGTGTTAAATATTTATACCAAGAGAGCGATTCATTTGAATATCTTAGATTTATTTCTCCTCTAAAAAAATTTGTGATATAGTAGGTTCTTGGTATATTTATTATGATTCTTAATTTCTTGCAAAACAAAAAAATAATGTGATATTTTATTATTTCTAAATCAAGATAATGGAATATACCCTCTCTATCATTATAATTAATTTAGGTAATATCAATTAGCTTCAAAGCTATTTATATTCATCAACAAGTTCTTTCAAAAAAGTTTATCTTTACAAATGAAAACTCTCTTAAAATAATAACCGACAAGTATATGTACATGTATATACACATATTTTTATATAAACTTTTGGGGTGCTATATAAGATAAAAAAAAAATTAAAACAAAGAAAAGAAGAAACCCTCAGAAATGTACAACAATTTCAAACTCCTTAAAACAGTGTCTACAAAAACTGTTATACCTAGCTTAAATTTGACGTCCATATGTTCATCATTTTACCATGTTTTATCTCTTTTGTGATGGTCATTTACCATCAAATGTAACACAATAAAATTTTGTGTTACTTTTCCAGAATGCACTTTGGGCACAATTTTGACATTTTAAACCTATAAAACTATCAGATTTCAACAAAAAAATTATATATATATATATAATGGTGCACAAAATTACATTCTTATACAAATATAAAATTTGGATTTAATCTTGAATCTACATTTCCAACCAATGGGAAACAATTCCCCAAACTTGAAATTACATCTAACCCTCTTGAAATAAAACCTATATCTACAAAAAAATTCTAATACTATGATTAATAAACTTGAACAATAAGGAAAGCAAAGAAAACTTTAAATAATGACTCCATGGGAGTTTTCCCAAGCTTCCATGGATTCCTTCCTCTTTTCCCTTCAAATATGCAAGTAAAAATGATGGAGGCTAGGAAAAAGGGAGTTAAAAAGAGAAAGATAAAGAAATTGGGTTATTTTGGTCAATTCTTGGATCAATGGTAGAAAAAAAAACAATCTAAGGGCTTAGATTAAACCCTTAACTTAAAGCAAATGGAACAAAATTGTGGGGAAAACTAATGTTATTAAATTAAAAGGAGACACTAGGAATTAGGCCCATGACACATAATAAAATTAAGTTGTGTATGAATAATTTAAGTATGGGAATGACGTTATTATCTTGTCAAAGGAAATGATATTGTATTTTTTATTGGATATGGTAAAAAGACCAGGATTGCGGCTCCCTAGAGGCCGTACAGAAAACAAATGCATCGTAAAGGGAACATGGAGGAAAAAATAAGATGATGAAGATCAAGATGATAAACCTCTACCAGCGGTTAAATAAAAAAAACCAAGATCCCATGAGAGCAAAAACAAAGAGAAAGGTAGAGCTAGACATTAAGACTCACCATTGGAAGCCAAGGAGCGAATTCACGTAGTATGATCTGACTTAATAATAGTATGTTTCCTATGATAGACCATCATCCAATCTTCAACAAGTGGAGAGGCCTCAGAGTTAACAGGCCCAAGAAACACATCCAATTTTCTAGTTAAAGGCTCTGAAAAACTTCCACCATGTGGAAATTCTTAAATCTTCAAACTAACAAACAACAGTCCCAAAATCAGGATTAATTAATGTCATCCCATAAGAATTCAAATAGGATGTGCTAAGGTAGGTAGTCCCACTATACCCCACCCGTATAGCATGAGGAGCCACCCCAACAGTCAACACTCCACCGCCATCTGTCAACATCCCATTCACATCACGGATCTTAAAAGCAGATCCCCCCAATTCAATTTTTGAAATGATAGCAGTCCTAACAGTCCCTCTCTCCTGAGTTTTCAAACATGACGACCCCATCCCCCACACCAACCTATCAACACTAGACCCCAACACCTCACTACCAGGAATAGGCAATGGATAAACAGAGTGATCGCTGGCATAGACGATTGGAGACTGCAGCCCTAAACTTCCCTCCACAAGCTCACTAATATCTGAATTCTCCTCATCCAACAAATCATCAATTTGAGGGACAACATAACCAAATCCCACTGACCCCAACAGAGAGGATGAAACATCATCTTTTCAGTTCATTGGATCACAACCCACTTTTTTACGTTTGTCATAAATAACTGGCGAGCTTTCAAACACTATTTTTTTATCCCAAGTATCAATTTGAGAGTTGAGAAAAATGCTTTGGGGTACCTTTGAATCGAATGTAACATTGATACGAAGACGTGGAAAGGCCAATCTTGATCGGGTTTTCATGGCAAGGTTAATAGCAATCAGGACCCCAAAAATCTCTTGTACTCCTAAAAAGACTTCAAGATCCCAAAACTTGAGGGGGAGAGCTGGGACGAGGATCTAAACAGGAATTCCTTGAAAAATGGCCCCTAGAAGCTTTCCAGGATGCCAACGTTGGAAGCTGAGGGCAGCCCTCCCAAAGAACCATGGAACCCCTTGAAGAACTCTCCTCCAATCTTGTTCTTCAAAGAGACTGAAGAGAAAACCATCTCCTGAGAGAGCTCTAACCTCCACCTTGCAACTCACTTTCTTTTACACCATTCTCTGACCACATCAATGTTTGGTCGAGTTCCAGCAAAACAGCCCACAATAGAAAATTTGAATCTCACATGTGCTTTATCAATAACCTCCTTAGGAATACACAAGTGAGGGCCATCCTCCTTCCAAGAGGGAAGAATCCTCACAGGCTCCTTAACATCATACCCGAATAATTTTGCAGCCCAGCTCATTGTATTCACATTAACAATTAGTCAATTACATCATTTCCAATTACATTGTTCCATGTGTATTTAAATAGGAAATAACTCAAGTTTCAAGCTTAAATTTTTAATTTTGGAAGGATTTTTTTGGTGAAACCCTTTATTGGTTACTATTGAAGAAAAAGTGGATTTACTCTTAGCATGTATTTAACACATTTAATGTTATTCATTCATTGTGTATGATGCAGTCTTGGTCACCTTTGTTTGGATTGAGGTTGCATCTATTTATTGGTTTGAGAATGAAGTTACCTTTTCTATTTTCATCGAATGATGGAAAAACGTCGAAACAGGTGCCAATCTATGGTCCTATGTTCTACACATAACTTTTTTGCAGTTTTTCTATTTACCCTAAAAATAATTTACTTTTATTGGATTATTTATAATGGGTTTTATTTGTTTTCATTGATTCTTCAATCTCCATCTCATAGATCTCATGTGTTGTTTTGGCATCACAGTCTCACAGACTGCATGTTGTTTTGGTTCTCTGAATGACATTGGCTATGTATGACAATGGATCCTCCACATCTGCTCTGAAGATTATGATTTTGGTAACTTGTTTAGATTTGACTGCAGTATTATGTGGTTTTAGCTGTAAAATTGATACCGTAGGAAAGTGTCGCATATGAAACAATACATCAGAATATATTGAACATTAAATCTAGTTTCAGTATAAATCCATATAAACAACTTCTTTTCTAGTTCTTCTGATCTATGGCATGTTGAACATAAAATTTCCTTGGTCTTCTCAAATTCTTGGTTTCACAGTCAAAAATTTCCTTTTACATGCTTTCTTTTCTTAATTGTAGGGTGCCCTAGAAACTTTTTATTCCATTTGTTGTTATGTGATTGCGTTTGTTTTATAAATAAGCTTTATGTGCAAATCGATGCCTTTGAGTTTATCTATTAATGCATGCAAGTCGATTCCTTTTAGTTTGTGTATTGATTTTGTGACAGATAATATAATTAAATGGTTTGTGACATCTTAGGAATGAAAACATTTGGTGGGCAGTGAGCATCTAATTCAGCTACTTGTTTCTCTCACACACACATTATTTTACCAAAACAAATGAAATTCTACCCTGTGCAATATGATTCTACTGACATCCCATCATCTTCTTGGTTTTTTTGAAGTCATATACATTCTACAATACTTTCTACATCTCTCTAGCATTTTGTTTTCATTAAAAAAAATTATATTTATAAATGGTTCTCTTTTGGAGGGAAGGTAATTATTTCTATGTTTAGATTGCAGATACTCGGCAAGGCTAATTTTCATCTTCTCAATATTTGAATTTATGATGTAATCCCAATGAAAGTTAGGTAGATAAAAATAAATATTTTTTCATAGCCTAATGGGGTATAAATATAGTTTCATTAACCAAGAAATCCTTCCTAACTAATGGGGGATGTGGCCATGAAAGGTGTTATTGCTAAGATCCAAAATTCTCATAAATGAAAGATTACCTTTCTCCTTAAAGAATCAAAAATTTATAGTCTAATTGGTTAACCTACGCATTTTATGAAAGTTTTTGATGCGAAATTACAACACCCCCGAATGGCCCAAGACGTGAGTGGGGCATTCAGTTTAATCTACATAACATTGGATCATCTCTTAAGCTGTGGGACTTGCGGGCTTAAGATGACCCTCTGGAGAAGGTCGGATTCCTCTACCTAAATCCTAATGCTAAAATACTTCTAAGGAAGGAAATGTGACTATCTACTCCTAATTTAACAATACTAAGGAGATAGTGGAGAGAGAGAGCATGAAAATAAATAAATCCTAAACTACAGAGGTGATAGCACCAAGAAAAGTGGGGTTGTTGATCACAAAGCCAACTTCATGAAATGGAGATAGGTGAGCAATGGAGAGGATGGAAAATATGCATCATATACCAAATATAAATTTCACACATAACACAACTTCAAACTTACTAAACACAACTCACAAAACCTGCAATAGACATTAGAGATATGCACAGTATACCCTGAAATGGTGAGAGGCAAGAAGAGACAATAAAATAAGCAAAGGATGGACAAAATGCATCACAAAATAGATTTAATTTCTCCATGAGTTCACACAGTAGATCATTAGTGGGAAAGAGGAAAGAAAATACCATTACTAAGTAAAGAGAGGAGCCTTAAGCTCCACATTCAACCTAGGAAAGAAAGAGAGAGGAGGCAGGAGAGGAAAGATGAACAAACTTTTCTTTAAAATGCCCCTCTTTACAAAATATAGGGAGAATAAAAGAGAAAGGAGGGAAGAATTCGAAATCCTACTCCAACTACTCAAGAAAATGCATTCAAATCACCTACTCCAGCCACCCCAAAATTGTATTGAACTCATCTGCAATATTGATGGGTTCCATGACACAACCCATGCCTCCACATATTGTTCCTTATTAGGTAAGAATTAAATCCCATTGCTTCATTAATATGGTAGGTGAGAACTTGACAGCCCTGAAAATGGAAAATTGTATTTTTCATTATGGTGGTAACTGAGTAGCAGATGTTGAGAGCTTTCTTAAAAGTCTTCTCCTTCTCAAATATGAGATTTTAGTTGAAAGTTAGGATCATCTGAAGGTCAGGATTGGGCATTCCACATGAGCTTCAGACACGTGGGGGCCTGTGCACGTTTGGGGACATTCCTTTTTATTTACCTTTGAATTTGCACCGATGAGACACGTAGAGGCTTCCACTGTCTCTTAGACTTTTCAACAATCGGTGCAACTTTGTTGGACCCTAGACACATGGAGGGAATGTGCTCATTTGGGGACCCCACTTTTGTTGCACCTTTTGAAACTACGCTGAGCTGATACGTGGAGGCTTCGGCTAACTATGTTGCTTTTCTTATACTTTTTAACGGTCGGTACAACATTCTTAGGCTCTAACCATGTGGAGGGCCTACTCTCATTTGGGGACCCCGCTTTTGAGCACCATACCAAAAGTGCACTGAAGACACATGTGGAGGCTTTCGCTGGCCTTTTTATATTTAGATTTTTCAGGCCTCCAATGAACACTACCTACTTTGTTCCTTTGGGTGAGTAAAGAGCCCCACTATATATAATTCCAAAACCCTTTTTGGGTGGAACCTTTGTAGTTAGCTCTACGTGGAAACCCTGTGGACTTCCAAGACTCTACACCCTCCGTTCACTCTTGAAGTTGTGACGTTTGGACACTTTGCATCGTCCGCAAGCCTGGTATGTGCTGAGATCCACATGGGAGTCAAGCACATCCCTAGGGTTTCCAATTTTGTTACACCTTTTTAAAGTGTGTCGAGATAACACATGACACCTTTCGTGGCTCTATTGTTGTGCTTTGAGTCGACTCACCCTAGGATCATTCTTCTTAAACATTTCCATCGGCCATTTGTTTGCCCAAACTAATTCTCCATTGTCGAGCCCACTTGCAACTTGATTTTTTGGGATCAAATGTGAGATCGTACGACTAAACTGACCCTCCAATTTTTTCTTATGCAAGGTCGTGTTTGATAAATTTTTCATGATGGGAAAAATTAGATAAAAATTTGCTGACTCACAAGATCACCTACCTGTTAGTTGAAAATATCAGTTACCTTGAGGTATCCATTAGGCACAAAGTCATGAATGATAGCCTGGTACTGATCCTGTTCCTGAAACCTTGATCCTGACTACTTGCAACCTGTTGGCCCTTAATCCATACCACTACTTGCACTCTCAATTTTCATAAGAAAATATTGAAGGTGATATTTTTGAGAGTAGAAAATTGGATTAACCTAGAGATTTTACCTGTCCCTATAATGGAACTGCTACAAAAAATTTACCTTTGGAGGCACATTGAACTGCACAATGATACAACATGGGAGCTACAAAACCTATGCCAAAGGAACTTAGGGAAATTAAAACCTAGACTACAAAAAGACATCAATGTGCACAAGCACTTCTTATAATGAAAGAAAACCAAGCCTACTCTATGCTAACCAAAAGAAAAAGGGAACTCAAACAAATCCTACAACTGGTAGGGATAACTAGCTTCCCTTTCTCAAAATAGGTAGCCATATATATATGATTTCACACTAAAAATCACTGTTATTATGAGTGAAAAACTTACAAGAGGCCGATCCTCCACCCAAATAACCAAAGTATAAAACATCAATAAAAAATACCCTCCTCAAGTTGATTGACATTGGACTACTGGAGGTGTTGATGGTGACCCTTGGTACTTTGTATATCATCCTCATGCCCTGAAATGTACATGACCCGGTTTTGGCTTCTCCCTTTGCTCTAATGAAGCCAAGTACCTGATTTGGGCATGGTCTGATCCGATGGATGTGCCCATTGTTCTAAAATTCAACTCCAAAAATGGATTTTTCCTATGGACCTTCCTGGGTGAATGATGTGGAAGAGATGGTGTCTTCATTCTCTTTTCCTTCTATCACCCGAGAAGAACGTGGAAGATTAAGATCCTCCAACGTTGGCCTCCAAAGGGCCGCTATGAGATACAGGGCTTCCGTGCTTGAATGCCCCTCCTTTGAGACAACAGGATCATGTTCCTAGAAGATAGATGATGGAGGAGCAAATGATGTGATCTCCACGGGCTCCTCTCCATCAAAAAAATCCCTCCAAGTAAGACAAATAGTCTACCCTCCTCATTTCCCTCCCATGCGTGCTCGACCTCCTCCCATGGTGTGCTCCAAATATATAATTTTTTTCACCATGGTTCATGTCATCTTCAAACATGGTATTTGAAATCTCAAACTCTTCTTCGACATTAGAGCTTGAAGGGGATGAAGTAGGGAGAAAGAACTGATTGCTCTTGTTAGTGTAGAATCATAGCACCTCTGAATGGCCCGGTTGTGGAGTGTGGCATCCAGTGTGATTTCAAAACATGGGACCCATCTCTCAAGCTTTGGGAACTTTGAAAAACTTGATATGTACCCCTCCAGAAAAATTCGGTTCTTCGCTTCCTAATATACCTTTTCACAAGCTACTCCAGTACAGGTAGAATCTAATCTAACCCCTAATCTTAACCTTTCCAAGGGAACAGAGAGAAGAAGAGAGGGTGAAAGATCCTACACTAAGTGGTGATACACTAGAAAAAGGAAGTGGTTGAATTGTTATCACCGAATCACAGCACCCCCTGTGCATGTATTTTGAACTCACAGTGTGATTGGATAACATGGGTACTATCTCCAAGTTGTGGGACTTGCTACTTGAGATAGATCTCCAGAGAAAGCTGGTTCTTGCTTCCTAAACTCCCCTGCCCACAATTACTCTAATGTAGGATAAGCTAACTGTTCTAATCTAAATTTCCAAGGGACCAGGGAAAGAGAATACATAAAAGGAAAGCCTACACTAAAGCGGTGATACACCATAAAAGGAGGATGGGAGAGTAGTCTCCAAATGTGTGAAATACAGAGGTAAAGTGCACACTAGAAGAGGTGATGACAGTTCTCCATAATCTAGCAAAATGCATTCACAGTAATATTTCAAGCACACACAATGATAATGAATTCCTGCAAGAACATAATAATAGACATAATATTCTTGTAGAAATATAAAAGGGGCAAGAAGAATGCAAGAAAACACAGCTGGGGGAAGATACATCCACAAACTTGTATTTTATTGCTTCACTGGTATGCACAGTTCAGTCTATTACAAGATAAGGGCCTAGATCACCATGCCAAGGAGTCCACTACAAGGGCCTACAACACACTGGCTTCACAAAGCAATTTTGACAGAGCTTTGTTACCCAAAAAACTCTCCTCCCTTTACAATGAGCCCCAACACTCCAATTTATAGAAAAAATGAGAAGGAAAAGAGAAGGGAAAATGGAAATCCCGAAATTTGTCCTTCAACCCACCCTGTAAGAGGCATTAAATTGAGTGGAATGGGTATACATTACTTGCAAAATGCTCCCCATACTTGTCCCATGTGCTGCAGCAGAGAAGGAATGATGACCATAGCCTCTTAATTGCACTCTCCCAGCCTACCAAATAAAACACTGTTCTGAACCCGGCCACGTTTCCTTAAAAACCTCAATCAATTTCTAATAAAATATGGAATTTATTTATTTCTGTGCATCGGGCCTCGGAACCCACGATTCCAACGGTACCAATTTTGTGCGATTTCGTTGAGAAATGCAAAAGTTATGGCCTTCTGAGTGTTGGCAGCTATTTTTGGGTCTGGCAGGCGTTTTCTGTCATTTGACGGGAGAATGAGCATTGAATGACTGGAGCCGAATATGTTTCTTTTATTTAAATAAATCTACCCTCGTAAAAAATAAGAAATCCAGTTTTTTTTTGTGGCGTAGAGGACGTCGTGCTCGTTCCAGAAAAGTCCAATTTTATGAAAATCGGAGCTCAGAGTCAAAAGTTATGGCCGTTTGAAGTTTCCAGACCAAACGTTGACTTTTCTTCCCTGCCTTCGGCCATTTCGGCTTTTCGCGTCCCACGCGTCCCCTTTTTCCCATTTGGTTTCGGAGCTGAAATTTCCCATTTCGGCCGAACCGGCCGGTTCGCCGTACTCGAATCTCATATCTGACTTCGTTCCTGAAGTGGAGAGAGGTGAGCAGAGGAGAGGGTGGACATTATGCACCATGGACTTTTGTCCCAGAGATTGCTATTTCACATGGACTACCACTTCAAAATTTTTTCACCATTAAGCACAACTCCCACTCAATCTATTTTCCTGGGAACTTTATCAAAATTACCTTGAGGGTAACAAAAATCTGAGAAGTGGAGAGAGGTATGGACACACCATATACCCTACAATGATGAGAGGTAAGAAGAGACAACAAAATAAGCCAAGGATGGACAAATGCATCATGAAAATAAATTTATTGCTCCAAAATGTTACACGGTACATCATCAGTGGGAAAGAGGCAAGAAAACACCATTAGAAATCCCTGGAAGGAGGCTTAGACTCCGCATTCTACCCTAAGGAAGAAATAGAGAGTGGGGAAGAGGAGAAACAATGAACAACCATTTGAATATAACCCTCCTTTATAATATATAGGAAAAATATGAGAGAGAGGAGGGAAAAATTTGAATCCTGCTTCAACCACATTGAGATATGCATTGAATCCTACTTTGAAAGATCAACCAGTATCAATCAATGCCCCTCTCAAATCCACCCCAAATCTATCATTTTTTCATCGATTACTTGTTTGATGCATTGAAGGAGGAAGAACGATGGATCAGATAACATCTAATCTGGTAGTTGAAAAAATCAGATTCTGTATTAATGGCCTGGAAGACATTTTCCCATTTTTCACCCACTAAAGCCTATTAAGAATGATATTTTATGCTTCCATGGTGTAGAGGGTGTAGAGACATTTCCAAAAAGTCTTCTCTAGCCCAAATCTAAGTTTCTAGTGAAAATATATGACCATCTAAAGATTAGGGTCACGGGTGTGCAATATTTAAAAGAGTTTGTCTATACCGTGTCCACATGGCATCCTCACACACCTTGAAGATTCGGCTCCTACCTTTGACTTCTAAAATTACTCCGGATTGACATGTGGTGGATTTTGTGAGCTCTTTGGGCTTCTTTGTATTTTTCCTGAGTCTCTTTGTTTAGCGAGGCTAAAATTCAGACCCTGAACATGTGGAGGGTTGGCACTTGTTTGGAAACCCACCTCAAATTTTACTTTTAAAGTAGCGTCGTGTTGACACTTGGCTCCTTCCACTGACCTACCTATGCTTTAACTATTCAACCCCCAACTTTGTCCTTTTTTTGGACTTGGGACATATGGCAAGCCCATGCTCATTTGGAAAGTGCCTCCTAACTTTCCTTTTGAAATTATGCCATTGAGACATGTGGAGGCTTCTGATGGTTCTTTATACTTAGTCGTTTTGGGCCCCGCTCTGTCCCACTTTTTTTATTTGGACTATGTGGTGAGACCACGCTCATTTGGGTCTCTGCTCTTTGGATTTATTTTTGAACTAACTTCATTTGGACACTTGGCACCTTTCGCTGAGTCGAAGAATTTTCTACAGCCGGTGTGACTTTTGGGGTTCTAGACACATTGAGGCTTGACACTTGTTTGGGTCTCTAGATTAGGATTTAATCTTTGGAGGTGCACCATTTGGACACTTGGTAGCTTCCACTAACTCCTCCATTATTAATCATTTTTGGTGCTCATTCTGAATCATTTATAGATCTTAAAGAATTTGAACCTTCTCCGTTTCTTTTCCTTTGAGCCTCTTGTTTCTTTGACACTATTTTCTTCTTCACCGACCCTGCTATTCCATCAGAGAGACCTCTTGTAACCTGTTTATCTGGATTTGAAATTTTTCCTCACATGACATAACCGTCCACCCTTGGATTTGTTCCTACACATGGTCATGTTTGCTAAATTTTGTTAGGGGGCCAAAATTGGGATAACAATTTGGTGACTCGCCAGGGGGCATCTACCTGCTAGATGAATGGACCAGTAGCCTTGAAGCATCCATTGGGAATGGACTCAAGAATTATAGCCTAATACTGATCTAGTTTCTGATCTATGAGCCCAACCATTTGCACATGGTGACTCTAAACCTGCCCCAGAAATAGATTATCTTGAAAACATTTTTAGTTTTTATGCATTGGTTTTATTTTGAAATTTGCAACTGTTACAGATAACTATGGGTCTTTCTGTTATGAATACTAAAGGGTCTGGCCTCAGGTATCTCTGGAGCGATGCAAACAAAAATTATTTATAAAGACAAAAATCATACATGCCCTCAAATGAGACATGCAGAGTTTGACAAATCACTTCTGTCTACTAAAAACAAAGTCTACTCACTACTCCTACAATAATCATAGAGAAAGAGGCTAAAAAAATCTTACTACAGATAGGGAGAAGTAGCTTCCCTTTCTTAAAAGGGGCAGTAATGCAAATGATTTGACATTATATATGGCTGCATGTATGAGTGAAAAAATGACTATAATCCTATCCTCCACCCTAATCATCAAGGTATCTACATCAACCAAAAATACCTTTTCAAGTTTGTTAGTATTGGACTCTTGGAGGTGTTGATGATGACCCTTGGTGCTTTGAAACTCATCCTCATGCCCTGAAATGGGCATGACTGGTTATAGCTTCTCTCTTGGTTCCAATGAAGCCAAGTACCTGATTGGGCACTGTCTGATCCTTTTGATGAGCCCATTGCTCTAAAATTTAACTCCAAAAATTGATTCTTTTTGTGGACCTTCTTGGATGGATGGTGTGAGAGGGATGATGACATCTTATTTCCTTTTTTCTTCCTTCTTCTGTGAAGAACATGGAAGACTCATATCTTCCAAACATGGTTCCAGAGGGATGTTATGAGCCATACGTTTTTGTTTGTGAATGCCCTCCTTTATGGCAGTAGGATCATATGCTTGGAAGGTGGGTGATAGAGTAGTAAATTATGTAATTTCCTCAGGCTCCTCTCTATCAAAGAAATCCTCCAAGTTGGACATATATTTTGTCTCCTTCTTGTCATGTTGCATTTGGTTGACCTCCTCCATGGTGTCCTCCCTGATCTGAAACATGCCTCACCATTGTTCCCTTCATCCTCCAACATGAATTCTGAAAGCTTAAACTCCTCTTCAACATTAGAGATTAAAGGGGATGAAGTGGGAGGAAGAACTGAAGGTTCTTCTGTATCGTGCTCCATGCATGGAGCCTCTGAAATTGTATTTTCCTCCTCCATCAAGGGTTCATCAATCAAATCAAGCCTTTAAAATGAAAGCATATAATCCTCAATGATGCTTTCTTCATTGAGTTTCTTCAACATTGATTTTATCTCTCCCAGCTACTCCTCTTCAATGGGGCTTTGAGATAATTTTTCCTCCTTTTTAACTTATTTTGTAGCTTGGATTAGATCAACATTCTCTTCAGAAAGAGTACCATTAGGGACACTGTATTTAGAGAAAAAAAACTGTTGATCTTCTTTTTCTTGTTTGTGTTCCTTCTCTGGCTACAAACTCAACCTCAGCCAACACTGGCCTCTTCAACATTTACCTTCTATGTTGGCTTAACCATCAAGGGGATCTTTATAAATTCAAACTGTGCAGCCCAAGTCTTCAAATTTTATGTCATTTCCTTCTTTGTTGGGCTCCCCCTTCTTGTTGTTCTCCTTCACTGGATTCTAGAATCTCTTCCCCATATGGAATTGGGAAGGAAAGAGGAGTGGTAGGTTGGGGTTCAAACCAACTTTGTAATTTTTTGTGGTGGGGAGGGAAGTTTAACTTCTTCTTTGTTTGGACAGGATGAATGTTTGAAAGGGAAAAGAGAGAGAGGAACTCAGGTGGTATTGGAGATCAGGAGATGGAAAAAAATAAATTAACATTGGTGTAGTAGATGAGGGGATTTAATCTTGATCATGTTGAAATGATAAATTATGAGAAAGTGAAAATGAAGATCTAAGAGGTGGTGGATGTAACCCATTGGCAAGGTTGTCTTATGTACTCATAGGCATCAATCTCCTCAATCCACTGTGCAAGTTGAGGTAGCATTTCAACCATGAATTCAATCTTCTCCTGAGGGTTGTAATGTGTTGGAAAAGGGCCTCCCCATGGACAAGGTATCTTGAAACCAATCCTGAATTCCCTCATTTGTACATTGTACCCCCTAGATTGCACCATGCTAGCCTCCTTTGAATCTTCTCACAAAAAACTATTGTTCTCCACATAGTTATCACCATTGTATGTGTCCCTTGTTATGAATAAGTTCTATGGAAAAACTGGCTTTGACCCTGCTCATATGGATAAGCATAATGGTCCTGGATATTATTATAATGCTGATTTAGAGGAGTTGGGAAATCCATTGGAGGTGAACTGCATTGTTGCTGTTGTAAGTGTGAGTTCCAAGAAGGAAATGAAGCCATGATTGCACAACTTCATGAAATGGAAGAAAAATGGGAGATATGGAAAGAAAAGTGAATGAATATGGGTGGAAATGGATGATAAAAGGTCTATAACTCAGAATATTGGTGGAAATGGATGGTAAAAGGTATGTAACTTAGAGGATGGGTTATTGACTAGATTGAGTCGCCAAATGTGCTTTGAATGTGCCTCTAAAGGCTAAAACTTAACAGGAAGAAACCAACCTGCTAAATGAAGTGGTAAGGTGCTTAAAACCTCTCCCACAGGGCATGCCAAAACTGTTAGTGTGGCTGCACTGTGGCTTATGATTTGTTGTTATAATGAGACACCTTTGGAAAGATGGAAAATATAACCTCAGTGTCCCACCGGGCATGCCAAAATTGTTATTGTAGAATCATAACACCCTTGAAAGACCAAGGTGTGGAGTGGCGCATTCAGTGTGCTTGCACAGCATGGGACCGTCTCTCAAGTTGTGGGACTTACAAAAATTGAGATGGACCTCTGGAGAAATATGGTTCTTACTTCCTAATCTACCTACCACAAGCTACTATAGTACAAGAAGAATCTAATATATCCTAATCTGAAAATTCCAAGGGGACAGGGAGAAAGAGAGAGGGTGAAAGAGACTACACTAAGTGGTGATACACCAGAAAAGGAAGTGTTTGAATCACATATCTGACTTCCTGAAGTGGAGAGTGGTGAGTAGAGGAGAGGGTAGACAGAATGCACCATGGACCAGAGATATATTTCATATGGAACAGCACTTCAAAACCCATTAAGCATAGCCCCCAGAACCTACAAAAAACATCAAAGTATGCACAGTATACCCTGCAATGATGAGAGGTAAGAAGAGATAACAAAATAAGCCAATGATGGATAGATGCATCACGAAATAGATTTTATTGCTTGAAAATGTTACATGGTACAACATCAGTGGGAAAGAGGAAAGAAAACACCATTATAGAGCCATGGGAGGAGGCTTAGACTCCTCATTCTACCCTAAGGAAGAAAGAGAGAGGGGCAAAGGAGAAACAACAACCAACCATTTGAATATGCCCCTCCTTTATAATATATAGGAAAAATAAGAGATCTAGAGGAGGGAAAATTTTGAATCATGCTTCAACCACATTGAGATATGCATTGAATCCTGATTTGAAATATCAACCACCATCAATCAATGCATTGAAGGAGGACAAACGACAGATAAGATAAAATCTAATATGGTAGTTGAAGAAATCAAATTCTGTATTAATGGCCTGGAAGATGTTTTCCCATTTTCACCCAATAAAGCCTATTAATAATGATATTTTATGTTTCCTTGGTGTAGAGGGTGTCGAGACGTTTCCAAAAAGTCTTCTCTAGCCCAAATCTGAGTTTGCAATGAAAATATATGACCATCTAAAGATTAGGGTCCCGGGGTGCACAATATTTGAAAGAGTCTATCTATACCAAGTCCACATGGCATCCTCATGCACCTTGAGTATTCAGACCATACCTTTCACTTCTAAAATTGCACTAGATTGACACATGGTGTCTTCTGTGAGATCTTTTGGCTTCTTTGTATTTTTCCTAAGTCTCTTTGCTTAGCGGGGCCAAAAGTCTTACCCTCGACACGTGGAGGCTTGGTGCTTATTTTGAAACCTACCCCAAATTTTACTTTTGAAGTAGCACTATGTTTACACTTGACTCCTTCCACTGGCATGCCTCTGCTTTGACTATTCATCCCCCGACTCTATCATTTTATTAGACCTAGGACACATGGCGAGCCCGTGCTCATTAGGGGACTACCTCCAGAATTTCCTTTTGAAATTGTGACATTGAGACACATGGAGGCTTCTTTCATGTTCTCTATACCTAGTCATTTTGGGCCCACTCTGTCCCACTTTTTCTAATTTGGACTACATGGAAAGACCACACTCATTTAGGTCTCCGCTCTTTGGATTTATCTTTGAAGTAGCATCGCTTGGACACTTGTCACCTTTTGCTGAGTCGAAGAATTTTCAATGGCTGGTGTGAATTTTGGGGATATAGACACTTGGAGGATTAACGCTTGTTTGGGTCTCTAGCTTGGGATTTAATCTTTGAAGGTGCGTTGTTTGAACACTTGGAATCTGGGTATAATGTCTCCTCCATACTTAGTCATTTTTGGTGCTTGTTATGAATCATTTATAGATACCAAAGATTGGAAACCTTCTCCATTTCTTTTACTTTGAGTCTTCTTTGACACTATTTTATTCTTCCCTAACCCTATTATTCCATTTTAGATCCCGCCTACAACCTTTTTGTTCGATTTGAAACGTGGGCTCGCATGATGGAACCGTCCTTTGGATTTGTTCCTGCACAGGTTGGTGTTTGATCAATTTTTTTAGGGGGGGAAATTGGGATAACATTTCTTCTGTGGCCTACTCTTAAATTAAAACCTTTGGAGCTATATGGTTCTCCTCCATAGTCAGAATGCACTCCTCCTCTTTTGGATTTGGAGTTCCTACTTCTTCCTTTCCTTATTCTGTAATCGAAGCCTCCACCATTTTTGGCTTGACCTCAGCCTCCTCTGGGGGCTTGACCATTAAGGGGATTTTATTAATCTCGAATCTAAGAGATAATCTCACCAAGATTATAATGATTTCTTCTTTTTTTGGCTCTTCTTATTGCTACTACCCTTGGCTATATTTTTTAGTTTCTTCCTGATATGGGCTCGGGAAAGTAGGAGGAGTGGGTGGGTGGGGTCTCAACCAATTTTAAGATTGTTTGTGGTGGTGAGGGAAGTGGACTTTCTTGTTTTTTGGAGGGAATGATTGTTTGGGAGAGAAAATGGTAGAGGAATTGAGATGGGATGGAAGATTAGAAGATTAGAAGATGGAGAAGGGAAATCAACACGTGGGGCAGCAAGTGACAAAATAGTCTCATGACACTTCTGCAATGATATATGAGGTGGTTGAATTACCTATTAAAAAGGTTTTCTGGCACCAAGCTCGTAGGCCTCTATCTCCTCATTTCACTATGGAAGTCGAGGCAACATTTCAACAATAAATTTAAGCTTCTCTTGTGGGATGAAATGTCTTGCCATAAGGCCCAACCCATGGACAAGGTGCTCTATAGTCTATTCTGAACACTTTCATCTGAGTTGTGGCCCTTGATTGTACCATTCATGCCTCCATTTTTTGAATCTTCTCCTACAAATAAGCATTCTCCATGTAGTTGATTTCACTGCATGCATATCCCTCTTGGCAGGTCACATAGTTGAACTGATCCTAGTATTTCCCATATGTGTAGCCATAGTGATTTTGGATTTTCTCATAACACTTATCTAGAGGAGTTGAGAAATACATTAAAGGAGGACTGCACCACTGTTTCACCAAGTGTGAATTCGAAGATGGGAATGAAGCCATGACTGTACAACTTTATGAATGGCAGATGATGAAATATGTGGAAAGAAGAATGGGTGAAAATGGATTGAACGAATGTCTAAAACTTATAGAATGGGTTGTTGACTAGATGGAGTCACCAGATGTGCTTGAGAATGCCTCCAAAGACTGAAATATTCACCAAGAGCACACCAAACCTAATGAATAGAATTGGTAAGGTGCTTCAAACCTTTTCCACTGGGCATGCCAAAATTTTTCACATGAAATTACAGCACCCTCGAATGGCCTAAGACGTGAGTGGGGCATTCGGTGTAATATGAATAACATTGGATCATCTCTCAAAATATGGGACTTACGGGCTTAAGATGACCCTCTGGAGGAGGCTGACTTCCTCTACTTAAATCCTAATGATAAACTACTTCTAAGGAAGGAAATGTGATTATCTACTCCTAATCTAACAATTCCAAGGACACAGGGAGAGAGAGAGAGCATGAAAATAAAGAAATCCTACACTACAAAGGTGATAACACCAAGAAAAGGGGGTTGTTGATCACAAACCCAATAGCCTTAAATGAAGAGAGGTGAGCTATGGAGTGGATGGACAAGATGTATCACAGACCAAAGATAAATTTCACAAAAACACCACTTCAAACACATTAAACACATCTTTAAAAACCTATAATAGACATCAGAGATATGCACAATATACCTTGTAATGGTGAAAGGAAAGGAGAGACAATAAAATAGGCAAAGCATGGAAAAAATGCATCACAAAATAGATTTTTATTCTCCATGTGTTCACACAGTACATCAGCAATGAGCAAGAGGCAAGAAAATTCCATTATAAAGAAAAGAGAGGAAGCTTAAGCTCCACATTCAACACTAGGGAAGAAAGAGAGAGGGGGCAGGAGAGGAAAGATGTCCAAATTTGTTTGAAAAATGCCCCTCTTTACAATATCTAGGAATAATAAGAGAGAAAGGAGGGAAGAATTCAAAATCCTACTCCAACCACCCAAGTAAAATGCATTGAACTCACCTAAAAAATTGATGGGTTTCATGACAAACCATTGCCTCTACGTACTGTTCCTTGTTGGGAAATAAAGAAATCCCATTACTTCATTAATGTCGTAGGGGAAATCCTGAAAACCCTGAAAATGGTGGATTGTATTTTTCATTATGGTGGTAGGTGAGTAGCAGACATCAAGAACTTTCCAAAAAGTCCTCTCCTACTCAAATCCGAGATTCGATTCAAAATTTTTGACCTTCTAAAGGTCAGGGTCGGGCATTCCATGCAAGCTAAAGATACGCGGAGGGCCTGCACATGTTTGGGGACCTGCCTTTCGATTTACCTTTAAAGTTGTGCCGATGGGACACGTGGAGGCTTCTACTAGCTTTTAGACTTTTCAATGGCCAGTACAAATTTATCAGGATCTGACCACGTAGAGGGCTTGTGATTGTTTATGGACCCCACTTTTGAGAACCATATAATAAGTGTACCAAAGAGATACATGGTGGCTTCCGATGGCCTTTTTAAAATTAGAATTTTCAAGCCTCAAGTTAAAACTACCTACTTCATTCCTTTAGGTGAGTATAGAGCCCCACCATATATAATTCCAAAACCTCGTTTTGGGTGGGACCTTTGTAGATAGCTCCACATGGAAACCCAATGAGATTCCAAGACTCTACCCCCTCCGTTCACTCTTGATGTTGCAATGGTTGGACACTTGGCATCCTCTGTGAGCCTGCTATGTGCTAAGATCCATGTCGGAGTCAACCTAATTTCTAGGGTCTCCAATTTTGTTGCACCTTTTGAAATTACACCGGGCTGACACGTGGCACCTTCCATGGCTCTATTGCTATTCTTTGAGTCAACTCACCCTGGATCGATCTACTTCAACATTTCCATTGGCCATTCAATTTTTGACCCTTCTTCTCCATTGTTGATCCCACCTGAGACTTGGTTTTTTGGGATTGAATGTGAGCCCGTATGACTGAACCAACCCTTCAATTTTTTCCTATGCAAGGTCATGTTTGATCAATTTTGCATGAGGGGGAAAATTGGATAACAATAGCTAAGAGTTCCTCTTCATTGGTAGCATTGTTTGTATGGGGATGTGATATGTGAACTTCCCTTTCAAACATGTCTATATTTATAGTCATATATGGATGTGTAGCAAGTCTACTAATTCTCTTGGATTTCCAACATTTGGTCACATTAAAAATTCTAGGCCTTTTTAACAGATGTACTATCATCTAAAATCTATATTCCTGGATTTTAAATTTTTTCTAACATCTAAATAGCTTTTGAATAACCAGGTGGTGTGAGACTGGGGGACCATGTGAGGGCACAAATTATAATATCCTATGATCAAGACAAAAACCTAACAGATCAGCACTATGATTCATCAAGATTGATTACCGAGCTCCTTACAATAGTAATCTTAAAATCATTATGAGTTTAGATCATTCACGAGGACATGAAAAGTGTTTCCATTCTCAAAATTATTAAAAAATTATGTAATCTGAAATTTAGACAATATAATTTGATAACGAAAAATATATAAGGAGTTTCATTATTGCCAAATTCTTACTATTTCAAATGCCCAATCAACAACATTGGAAATCTAAAGAGATTGCTATAACATTCCTTGAATGAACTACAAATTTAATCACTACCACAATATGTGGTCTTGAATAATGATAAGAAGCACCTAGAAAATTGTCTGCACTTATAATTGATGGGAACAAGAGCAATTTTCTTTGTTAGAGGCCCTATTTAATATCCATATACTCTAACCTTTAACCAAATGGATAAAACAAATATTTTCTTTATTAAATATGCTAGAATCACATTTTCAATTCTTTGTTATAGATCCGATTTAATGCTCTAATCATATGACAATATTCAATTGAAAGAAAACTAGACTTGTCTTTGTAGCTTGGAACTTGGAAGCCATCTTACAGTTAAGTGTGCTTTGGGTTGTAATCTCACAGAGGCCGTCATATTTAATAGAATTCTTTAAACATGTGTTTTTCTTGGCATCATGTCCATTTTCCATCCTTTGATACCATGTTTCCTAGAAAAGATAACCTCTTTTTGAAATATGTGATGAGAATTTGGGACATTGGAATTCATGCAAGTATTTTTTAATAATGAATGATAATGGAAATGAAAAACTAAGCACACTAAAAGGTGTGACTTTACCATGAAATTAAATCCTAGAAATTAATGTCTCCACCTGATATGAAATTTATTCCACTAAAATTATGAGCCATTTTAAAAAGGGAGCCATTAAATTCAATTGAACATATAAATGTCAATCTACACAAAAGACCAAATAGGTCTTCCATAAGAAATTCATTAAAAAACCCAAATCAAATAAGAAAACAGAAGCACAAACAATTGTTGTCAAAATAATCTTACTTCCATTACAAATCTAAACTTGTTGTAGAAATTTATCTTGTGGTAAACTAGACTGAACATAGGGAAGGATTTACAACCTTAGTTCATTTATATACAAAGAAGCTATACACACTGAAATCAAAGAGAAGAGCCATGAAAGGTAATTATACACCAGCTTCACAGTCATTCCATATTATAACAACCTCGAGCAATGAAGTCCCGATATCCCCTACCTATGCATTTTAATCCCAACCACTTTTTTCTCTCTTCCTCTAGTAAGAATCCATTTTCATCTCACATATTGAATGCTTCAACCATTTTAAAAAGGGAGCCATTAAAGTAAATTCAGCTTATAAATGCCAATCTACAAAAAATACCAAACAAGTCTTCAATAAGAAATTCATTAAACAACCCAAATCAAAATCAGAAAACAGAAACAAATGTAATTGTTGATGTCAAAATAAGCATATTTCCATTACAAACCTAAACTTGGTGTAGAAATTAATGTTGCAGTAAACAAAACTGAACACAGGGAAGGATTTACAACCTTTCGTTCATTTATATAAAAAGAACCTATACACATTGAAATCAAAGATAAGATCCATGAGAGGTAATTGTATAACATCTTCACAGTCATTTCATGTTATAAAAACCTCAACCAATGAAGTCCTGATATCCCCTACCTATAAATTTTAATCCAAATCACTTTTTTCTCCCTCCTTCTAGTAAGAATCCATGGCCAACTCGCATATTGAATGCTTCAAGATTTAATGGTATGCATATTCTTCATGGGTGGATTATGGGATCATGGTGTGATGGTTTATATAACAAATCTCATGTTCCCTCTGGAAAAATTTTCCCATGAGCCTTTTTCCTACATATGCATAATCAATCCTTTCAACAAGGTAGAGTTTAATTCCTAGAATGATAGAATTAAGTTTGGCATTTTCCCTTTGTCAAATCAAAAGTATCTATCTTCAGGCTCTGTGATATTAATTAAGAACAAGACAAATGATTATTTACTATGTTACATAAGTATGAACTTAAGTGAAAATGAAATGATTTTCTTAAAATTAATTTCCAATAAGACCTCTTAAATATAGGCATGATATGAGCCACAAAGGTTGCAGAAACAGAATAAGTTGTTTTTTAACTTGAGCATCTTTAAAGTAACTAACCAACTACTTGGGGGGAAAGATCAAAAGAATTTCATAAACTAGTAATATCTCATTGGTGAGCAAGATAAAAGCACTTACCATCAAAAAATAAATATGGACTGTTTTTTAGCAGTTTTCTTTAGCAAAAATGATTGAAAACTATTAAACAAGGTTTAATCTAAAACTTCATAATTCGAGTTCTCCATTCTAGCCAAAGTTTACAAATATTACCAGTAACATCCTTAATTAAATTTTCTTATTTTATTTTTAGGATACCTAGGAAATATGATAAATATGTATTTTTAGATAAAGAATTATGCCATAAGACAACACAAAATCGAAACAATCCTCCACACAAGTTGGAATACCTTACTTAAAATTCTTACGGCTGGTCACTTCAGATAACTATAAGAATTATGGGCTTCACATTTCTCCATTTATTTGATTTTGAGCTGGTGAAACGCAAGCCATCCAAGAGGATAACTCTGTTTCTATAATTTTCCCACCCTCAAACTATCAAGGGGAAGGAACTACCATCTTGTGAACTTAGACCTCTACAATATAAACACCTAAAAACATTCTTTTCCAATAATTACTTGTAGCTTCTTACAAGTTCCTCCATTGGACCTGTTCCCAGATTCTGATTTGACATTATAATAGATTTTCACTACCCACTTTCATTGAATTTCAAATATGTCTATAGGGTTGTTGTTTGATTAACGAGGACTATGGTATGCGTACTTTATCACACTATCCACTATGAGTAATCTAGTGTTTCAACTAATCATATCAGTATTATAACACAAGAACATATGGTTTGTGAGTGTTGCACTTTACCAATCAATCTCCAAGAATTCTTTTAGTGATTTTTTCCCAGTTGATTGCTGAAATTCAACACAAATTAAAAAAAATGTATATCTAACATTGACATGACTTTCAATATGTTATACAATGGACATATGGTGTCAAATTTGTCATTTGTAAGTTTGATATCCACTATTTAAGAGTTGAACATTACAAATTGATGCTATAAAATTCCAAAGATCTAGGTGTTTATCCTTGAAACACAAAATTTAAAAGAAAAATAAAAAACCTTTACATGTACCGGTCTCCTTGTTGTTAGGCAGGGGTTGGACAAAATGGCGACTCTCATAATAACCCTCAAAAATATCATTACCATCCCCACTTCTATACCACAAAAATCCATCACATTTATCATTATAAAGTTGAATACTCATTAACCAATAAATAAGTATGAACAATTATATAAATAAGTAACAATTACAAATACCACAAATTGAGGATAAAAAAAGAAAAGGAGAAAGAAACACCCTAACCTTGATTTCTTTAAATTTATACTTTTTAGTGGAAAGAGTCCCTTGCGTTGCTCTTTCTTTTTTTCTAACCTTGATTTCTTCAAATTTGTATTTATTATTTCATTTGATTTCCCTCTTGATATTTTATTTGTCTCTCGGTGAGGAAGTGTGGTGTAAAGTATCCTATGGAGGCATAAGTTTTTGTTTTTAAACTCTCTCTTATCTAGTGAACCTATTTTTAGTTTAAACCAAAAATAATGTTTATCTCCTCATACTGATCTAAATTCCTTGAACTCATAAATGAAAATTTGTAACTTTAATGTGCTCCTTCATCATAACTCCAAATGATAATTTTGGACACCAACTTGGAGAACATTGGGGATGTATGTAATTCTTTGGTAAAATCTTATAATCTTGGTCTGTTCTATTTTGGTTAATGGTCTATTTTTTCTATAAAATTAATAATGTGATATTCCAAATGCTACTTAATCATTGAAATTCAATTGGTAATGTGATAGACCTAAACATATTAGAACTCTAATTGAGGAGCTCAGACTTTCAAAACGTAATAACTAAGCTAGAGCATTAGGGGAAAAAAAATGGTTCCTTACTCTAGCTTTGTAGCTTAATAGAAGAAATAAACAAAAAAAGATAGACACTATGTGGAAATTGCAAAGAATCCTCCCATACCCTCCAGAGAAGTAAAATGAATAGCTTTGTCACCTAATTAGAATGACGAGATATCATGTCAACATTTCTAATGACACAAGATATGGGATATCATAAGAAAAGGAATTTATTAATTAAGAAAACTTATAAGAAATATGCTTGATGAACACAACTATTACCGGTATTTTATAGTTTGGAATATGGAATGGATAATTTGATGGGTTTAAGCACCCAAAAAAAGTATAAGTTAAAAACCTTGATTGTATAAATTGCTACTACATGCCCTGAAATTTATAAAGGACATAATTTGAAATTTTTAACTAATTAAAAGGTTCCCTTGAGCTCCTTTTGGGTTGTGATATGGTGGAGTACTTTCCATACCTACCCTTGTTATATCAAACAAGAAACATATGTATAATGTTATAACAGAAGTATATGCTGGGTCATTTTTGGACCTCTTTTTGGGTAGTGTTGATAATTTTTGGACATGTGAAAAAATGGGCAACTCAAAAATTTGTTTACGATGGAAGGCATTGCTGAAACATACCTAACTAGAGGGATGCATTACAATTTTATTGTGTTTTTTTAGATGTAGCAATTGACTAATTACATGTAATCTGCAACTATGTTTCTTGTTACAAAATGTAAAACCTTGCATAGGCTACCATTCCATGTTTGTATTTAGAAAGGAAACAAAAAATCCCCTAAGGGCTAATGCATCACCTTGATGAAGGTAAGAATCAAAACTTAGGTCAAATTCTAAATTCAAGAACGACAAACAGAGTTGTAGTTTACATAAAAGAGAGTTCATTATTAAGTTATAGGTACTTCAAAACTCATTATTTCTAAATGTTTAAATACATTTAATTATGTGATTGAGTTGTTTATTTCATTATACAATTAATAAAAAATGAATGCATAAAGAAGTATACAACTCATTTACAGAAATTAATGTTATTTATTCATGAAGATATTCAATGCTTCCCACACAAGCCAGTGGATGTATTTCATAACTGCTAAAGAAAGAAGTACATGTGCATAAAGTTAAAAGTAAAAGAGTATAGAAGAAACCCATCATTGCCTTGGGTTTTCTCTTCTAATATTCTTGTCTCCAGTTCTAGTTCCATCTTTCATCTATATTACAAGTAGCTTCAAGTGTACTAGAAAAATAAAAGAAAAATGACATCAGTCAAGAGCCCAGGTTTTGATTTGTTCTCATGTACTATATAATTTCATGTAAATGGATTTCTAAATATCAGAAGCATAAGATATATTAAAGACAGATTTAGAATTGATAAAACAGTATTCTACAATAGCACATATGATTCTCAGAATCATTACAGAAGAAGAAAGAGAAAAGAAAAACTATGGAACATAAGTGAGGCCAAAAATCCTAATTATTTTCCAACTATTTTTTTAAGTGTGCATGTACATGTAGAAGATGAAGAAAGAAAAATATTTTTTATAAATGATTACTCTACTAAAAGAATCATTTAGGATTTTAATTGCTCAAGAATACAAGTAAAGAGATCTCTCAAAGCACTTATGGCTTAAGGAATCTATATTGTACAAGATTGTGAGATTCCAAGGAAAAGGAAAATGCAAGTAGAAAATATCATTTTTAATCAAATTACATACAAGTATAAGGTACAAAATGAATATTAAAATCTACAGCTACTGCTCAAATGAGGCATGATATATAGGATGGAAAATATAGCAGCACTGAATCAGAAGTAAGGAAGCAGAGTACAAGTAATAGTTCCTAATTTTTTAACAAATTTTTCATCAAAGCACAGAAACTAGGCAGGGTATCTTCCACTTTTAATAAACAAATTTCTTCAAGAACCCATGAAGAGGATAGTTACAAGAGATACCACAAAATGAGAAAAAACTAACGATTTAGATGAAGAAAAGGAATAAATTTAAGGAATGGTGAATAAGTTGCATCAAAAGATAACAAAACTCAAGATATAATTTTTGTATTAATAGGTGCAAATCGATTTTAGCAAGAAACAATTTTTAGAAAATGCACAAGAAAAGTACAGGTAGCCAAATATTTCACAAGATACAACAATCAATTTTATTTGGAAGCATACAACTGTTGTATGGCTTAATTCAAATACAATGCAACTGTTACAACATAATTTTTAGATTACAACCATAAGAATGTAAAATTTTGTAGATCAGAAATGAATTTTTTGCATAATGGACAATATCATGGATGAAGTCTATAAATGTTCAATACATGATTACAAGTATAGCATGTGATCCGTCATGAACAAGATGTAGATATTCAATAACCAAAAGCTTATATTATCACATACAAGTGTAATATTGTTGTTTAAACAATGAAATAAATTAAGCATTCAAATAGAATGAATTTCATCCCAATCTTTGTAAAAGATACAAAGTTACAATGTGATATACAAATGGATGTAATGGTTCAAACACAAATCAGTTCTAAGGTACATTATATCTTGAATGGTCGAAAGATCACTTAGTAAAAATTCAAATCAACTTGAATCAACATCATAATCATGAATATACAGCTGCAAGTAAGTCTTTACGAATGCTTTGCATTTACAAAACCTGATTTCAGAATTTAGCAAGTTCCAAAAATAAAGCAACCACTTCGATTTGTACAATCAAACAGGGCATAGTTTCATTTAAGCAACATGATTTGAATCAAATTTGTAATAAAATCAAGTAAAACTACAAATAATATACTGCAACATCATTACTTATAAGCTTAAGAGTACAAGACAGGAACAAAGAGAGCCCCAAAGTGTCTTTCTAGAGGTATAATTACAAACAAAGTATTGATTCAAATCAGTTTATCAAGGCATTAGCAAAGGAAAATCTCAAAATACAGATAGAAATGAGTATAACATTACAGTGTATTTCTAGTTTAAGTTTCTGTTATAAGCCAGTGAAGTTAGATAAGAACACAGAAAATAAGTGTTGTTCATAGCTTTGCAAGAAAAGAAAGAAAGTACATGTTCAAATTGTGAACACAATATTTATGTATTCATTTACACCAATTAAGAAATACAATATTTAGTGATAGAATGAAGCTAGAAAACATAAAATTCCTCGGGTTACTACTCAAGATGCTATGATGTAATTATGAAAAGTACATATTCAAATGAGAGTGTAGATCAAGAGTTACATATTCACTGTTGGATCCTCAAGAAAATGATCAAATATACATCCAGGAATAAATATATTACAAACAAGTTTGAAGAATCATAAACAAACACACCAATTTCTTCTATGAAAACTTGAAGGAAGTACAAGAGAATGACATGTAGTCCAAACAAAAGTTACAAATAAAGATCAAGTCAACCACCAGGAGTGCACATCAGAACTTCGATAGCAAAATATTAAGGAGGAATAAATCTTTGAACATGTGCTTAGAAATAAAAAATGAACACGAAGCTTGAAAACACTCAACTATGCTAACTTACAGAAGGAAATAAATTTTGAAGTTTTGAAGTAATAACCCAGAAAATCCCAGACTTAACTAGAGCCATAATAACATCCTCCAAGGAAGATAGTGCACATCAAAACTCCTGATTCCATCCATGTACCAATGCAAAGGAATAAAACATATCTTGATGACATCCTTACAGAGAGGGTCTTTCTCTAAAAAATAGTTATTTCAAATGTCAAGGAGTAAAGATACAACTAATCAAATGTAATTACAAGATCATGAATGAATAGAAATGATAAGCCCAAAAGGTTGTGATGCTATTTCAAATTGCAAAGTTTTCTCTTTTTATTTTATGAAGACTACATGGTCCAAAATATTAAATTACTTTAATATTATGTAGACCGGAGATCATGTAGTGACCCAACACAAACTTCAAACCAGATACAAAGACACAACAACTACAAGAAGAATAAAAGAAACCTGGAAGATTAAACTCAGAGCCATTCCATGTATGCAAAGAAGTAGAGCTTCGATCTAGTTCATCTCAATCATAACAAATGAAAATAGTTATAGCTCAAATGTCTAGATCTGAATATGGGGTTTAGCCAATAAATGTGGAAAATGAATCATAAGTTTCCAACAACAAACACAAATACCCACATCAGGAAATTTATAGATATGAAGAAACAACAAAGAATACATAGACTAAAAATGAGTTCTACATTTCATAGAATACTTCACAGTAACTTAAAAATATTGCGAGATGCACATTTTAAAAACCTGAGCATTAAATATCTTAAAAAAAAATTAGAAAGTTTAAAACCAGAGCTCAAAAAAGGTAGCCAAAATAGACCCCAAGAAAAAAATAGAGAAAAATGACAAGCTCAAACTTTAAGGTGTTCACATTTTCCAAGCTCTCAGATAGGGAGGACCTAATTAATGAGAAAAAACTCAAAAATACCATTCATAATGCAAAATTTCAGACACAGAGTTGCATGGAGGTGAAAAAGGAATAAAAATCACAATGAACCAGAGAGCTATGAGATACAAAAACAATGGCAGCCTTATAACTCATGGAGATCGAACCAGAGAAAAAATAAAGAAGAATCTGAGTTACAACCCTCACGAAAACATCAAAGAATTGAAATGCACAGAACTAAGCTCAAAAACATATTCATGGCGGTGAGCAAAAAAATGGCCAGGGCTTTGCCACTTGAAACGAGTAAGCAAAATGAAATTTTTTTAATCTTGATGAGATTTTTAATAAAACCTAACTTATTTTGAGTTATCATCAATGACCCAAAATTACAAGTACCTAATCCAACAATCAAGATCACTAACCCAAGTTAGCTACCAAGTAATGGATCGATGATCCAAATCAAAGTTAATAGAAGCTCGTTGACATAAAACCTCTTCCAAATCCAACGTAAGGTTTCATTTATTATCATCAGAAGATCAATGATCCACAACTTACATGTACAAGATCAACAGATTAACAAGCAACAACAACATCAAGAACCCTAACTGAGGGAACAAAAAGATCGACGGTCAAAATATCAATAGTAAAAGGATCAATGGTTATCATGAAAAGTAAGTAATACAACCACTATTTACAAAACCTAACTGTACTTACCAATTAAATAAATGCCACCAAAAATTTGAACCATGGGGTAAGTCATCATGGAGAGGGGGCAAGCCCATTTATCTGATAAATCATTTCTTTGACATGACTAAGGTCCAACACCATATATTAAAATCAAATGCCAATAACCATTATTCATACAAAAATAACACAAAATAGGTTGACAACATGTGTACCAAGATTCAAGGTAGAAACTATGGTATATGTCTTAGATTATTGAAATATTTCTTAATGCACTATAAGTTTATGCCATGGGAATTAACGAATGATTATGGTCCATTAACCTTAGTATCATCAAAACATTCTATGCAATAATCAAACAATATGTCTCAAACCTTATTTTTTCCTAAAATTCCATGTCTATAATAAAAGAGGCCCCAATATCACCAAGTAAAAATTGTTATATGTCAATGATAAGAGAGGAGTGTTTTATTATTATCCTTGTTTATTATTGTTAAACTAATAAAAAGGATGGAATATTGCTTTCTATATAGACAAGTGGCCTCTACATAAAGAATAATAGGCAAGGACCAACCATTGACAAGTGTCACATCTGTGCACTAGAAGACAGAGATGATTATCTTATGATGCATATTAAGAAAAAAGCAGAGCATATGCACAGATGCAAACATCAGAGCCTATAGGTGCTCCCCACACATTAGGTGAATGTTTTACAATGTATTAAAGGATAAAGGAATTATTTTTCTCACACTTGAAGATTAATTTTTGCATGTGCATCCAAGGGGAAGAATTAAAGAATGCTAAATTTATCATTACAAGTGGATCAAATTGCAAGTGTCACATAAAACAGAAGAAGACAAATATTGCATGCACATTGGAGAAGAATTTACACAATAATAAAGAGTTATTATTAGCCAAATTATTCATCCAATTTTATATAGATCAGTCAACTGCACTTGGACTAAATTTATTTTTGTAATTGAGGCTATTAATGCCTCATTATAATCAACATGTCTATTTTTTTCTTTATTTATTCATGATAAAGGGATAAAATTAGCATGCATGGGTGAGTACAAATTTTAACCTATTTTTAGGATGGTGGGGTGAATATTTTTTCTATATATTGTGTGCATTGACAAAATATAAAAGACAACTTTTTGGGACAAAGGACTGCTAAAGAAATTTTCTACTAGTCCGGTCCCTTGAATTAGAGCTTATTTCTGCCTTTCCAATTATTTGCAGTGGTGTGTATCTCTTTATTAATTATTGTGAATTTCAATTCTTTGATTAGTCATCTTACCTTGCGTACAAATCTTGTAATTTCTGCATAGTATATAGTGTGCATGTTTATCTTGTTGTGT
This sequence comes from Taxus chinensis, assembly GCA_019776745.2. Classification (NCBI taxonomy): domain Eukaryota; kingdom Viridiplantae; phylum Streptophyta; class Pinopsida; order Cupressales; family Taxaceae; genus Taxus; species Taxus chinensis. The sequence goes on along the minus strand of CM034151.1, from coordinate 765,487,618 downwards.
TGTTGTGATTCATCCCTCAATACATAAAGTATTTTTCCTTAATATTTTACAAAAACCATTAGTTCGTGCATCTAAAATTCATTCTCAATTTGATTCTACATTTAATCAATCGAATCCCTCAATAATTTTGGTTTATCATCCTTTTTAAATTTGATTTGTAGTCATCTTTTTACACTCGAAAACCGCAAAAAATTAGTTTAGGATACATAAAAAAGGTTCACCGACCTTAATACCAGATAATTACCTCAACAATAAGTATACGCACCAGACCTGAGGTGTTTCCATTGTATATATGAAAGTGAGAGATCTAAAATAATCTTATAAAACATGTTATCATCTCTTAACTAGGGTGTACTATCAAGAGATAACAGTTTTTAGAATGCCCAATGTGATGCAGATCAGATCTGTCAGTGGATTACAACAGATTACAATAATTTAAAGCAAAATAAAGTCACTTCTGGAAAAGCAAGCTGTAGTAGTTTATTATAGAGATCAAAATATTTATTTTGCAACTCCGTAAGGCTTATTTCAGACCAATTTTGAAGCATGTTCCATGCCTAAAGTGAGTACATCAACTTTAAATATAAATCCACAATGCATCTATATATAAATACCCCTAAATATCCCTAATGATATTAATAGTTCTATCATAAGTCAACAATATATCAACATACATATGTCATCCAAATGTTAATAAAACTCAATGAGATGAAAACTTATAAATATAGCACCAAGAGTCACCATGAATAGAATTAATTCAAGGTAGTTCTAACAATAAAATATTACTAACCATAAACACACACATGTAACTTCAAATATCAGTGAAAAAATATTTCATTATGGTTCAAGCGTCATAAAGAACAGGTCAAAGTGACCCTTAAGGAAAACCTTAAATGCCTTTGACCTACACATATGATCAACAGACAATGGCATCATAAACAAACATACAAGAAAACTCAAGGTGCAAAACAACTAGTAATTCAGGTACCTTATCCAAGATACTCCCTCCAAAACATAAACCTAACCACTAAAGTCAACCACACATAATTTTGTAAACCTGTGGGATGGATTGATTATCGAAGGGGCCATTACTTAATATGAGAAAAGAGGATATGGAGGTCTAATAGACCTCGACAACTTCAACACTCAAGGTTGAGCACACCAAATAATAATTGACATTACGTAATTATTTTCATAACCCAAAACAGTGATTAAGTGTCCATAAAACTATTGTCAACATGCATTGGATTCCATCTAGTGGTAGTTTTGGTGCTCATTTTAATCTCACCCTGATTATTCAAAACGTCTCAGTCTGCATGGTTTGAGGTTTTCTTTGTCTCCCTGTATTGATGCGTGAAATATTTTTCCTTCAATTGGTTGCCATGGTCTGTCCTTTCCTTTGGTTGAGGTTCATGTTGACCTAAGTATTGTTTACAGTTTCTCTTTCCATGAGAAAGAATCTGTAATTTAGGACATGAATTTGAGGTTTCCCCTTCCTTCTATTTTTCCCAGTCATGTTTTCCCTGTCAAATTTTGTCCCAACATCTGTGGAAACGTGGGTACTTTCTAATTTTATGTAGCCCGACGAGTCACTTTGGTGAAACTTGTCACTTTTGTCACAGTTGTAAAAGATGCCAAATTGTTGAGACGACCCCAATAATATCTAATTGGTTATTCAACAAACATGAAGCCACAAGGAAAATTTCTTATTTTGACCCCAAAGATGGACACGTGGCCATTTTTCAAGACAAAAGGCAGAGAGGCGGATCGTCTGAACATTTTGAAGTTTTTCCTTTTTGTGAAAAAGAAGAAAAGTTATAAATTGATCTGCAACCCTACAGGGAATAAAGTGATGTCACATGTTTGAGTCAGGCATTTGAAAAGTAAAAGTGGGGAAGCACGTCAGCGAAGCACTTTGGATTTTTTAACCTCTATTTTAAAATGATGTAAAGGTATAAAAGTGATCTTCTGACTCCAATGGGGCCCACATAAAAAGTTGGAAGTAGAGAGGTGGGGTCGCCAGAGCATTTTGAAGTTTTTTCTGCATCCGCTTCAACTCAAATATTTTCCATGTGAATGGCCTGTGCTCATTTGAGGATTTTTCTCTAGGTCCTACCTTTATAGTTGCACCAAGGAGACACATGGAGGCTTCCGTTGGCTCTTTTATATACTTAGAATTATCAAGAAAATTTCTAAGGCCTGAGACACGTGGAGGTCCCACGCCTGTTCGGGGGACCTGCCCCTAAACTTTACTTTTGAAAGAGTGCGAAAGGGACATGTGGAGGTTTCCGCTGAATCTTCTTAATACCTATACTTTTTTTCAAGATTCTGGTGTAACTTTGTTAGACCCTAGACACGTGGAAGGCCTGCGCTTGTTTGGGAGTCCTTCTTTTGAGATTAATACCAAAAAAGTGCCAAAGAGACATGTGAAAGATTCCATCAGCGATTCCCATACTTAGAATTTTCAATGGGCGAGGATACTTGTCTCGTACCCTAGGCACGTGGAACCTTCCATTGGTCCTTAAAATCTTTCAACAACTTTGTCAGGACGAGACACGTGGTGATCCCGTGCTTGTTTAGGGTCTCTACTTTTGGGTACCATATCAAAAGTGTGCTGAAGAGACATGTGGAGGCTTCCACTGGCTCCTCTTTATATTGATACTTTTTCCAAAGGCCAAGGAAATTTTCTTAGCCCAAAGGTACGTGGAGAGCCTGCGCTAGTTGGAGGTCCCACCTCTAAAATTCATCTTTGAATTTGCACTAAATAGACACATGGAAGCTTCCACTAGGCCTTCCCATACTTTGAATTTTCAGCAATCAGTGCAAATCTCTATGGTTCTCAACACGTGGATGGCTCGCGCTCATTTGTGAAACCTACCTTTGGACTTCACCTTTGTAGTTATGCCAAGGAAACATGTGGAGGATTCCGCTGGATCCTCTTTGCACTTGGCTGACTCAGACTCATAGCACATTTATGTGGTATAATCCATGCGAGGACACTCATTTTTGAGAGGCATGATTTTAGGCATCCATGCGAGGGAACTCATTTCTCAATGTGTATTCTCGAGGGTGAAAAATATTGCTTGTCAGATCAAGCCATATGGAGCAACCTGAAAAATGATCAAAAAGTATATTTCTTACATGAAACAATAAAAGAATTATTAGAAGGACTTTCAAAAATTTATGGCATGGCATCCCAATCATAGTTGAGGGTCTGAGAAACGTGATCAGTTCATGATTCATCCACCTGATAGCTTTTGGGTGTAAATTTGTTAAACATCACTTTCTTGAAACAAACTTGTAAGAAACAAAGGATTCCTCAAATATTCTTCTTTTGGGGAGAAAATTTAGGATGAGTGAGCAAGTGAAATGTATAAATTCAATGAGAATACTCTTGCAAATGGTTAGGGGTTAATTTTTACAAGAAATTTCAAGAAATCTCATCTTCTTGAGAGACATCTGAGAAACCTATTAATTTCTTGTGTTTTAGATTTCAATCATGTCAAGATGATAGCAAGTGTACAACCATTGAAAATCTCTGAGATTGTTCAAGAAACTTTCCCCTACTGATGAATTTGATAAATCTTGAATTAACTCTGTGTTGATCTTGGGAAAAAAATGTGTCTGTTTTTATTTCATTATGTCTTTCATATAGTTTTTCTTGTTCCTGTTGCAATCTTATATTAAAATCTCTCTGAATAACACAAGATCTCATCCATGTGTTAGTATTTTGGCATTTGTAATTTCGTTATGAGAAGATCTTTCATCTGGTAATGAAATAACAATTTAAAATCATTTTACTTGCACTATGTTGATAAAGATTGTTTGTAAGCCTATGAGTGTACCTTAGGCATGATTGACCTAGGGTTGTCAATGTTTAATTGAGTCTTTAGCTCAATCCTTCATGTTGAATTATTAAATATTGTGTGAAACCGTGCAGATCTGGGCCTACATTGATGAACACCTTCTGGTTGAAGGAATATTTTGGCTATTTTGAAGCATTTTGTTTGTTAGTTTTTCAATTGTTGTAAAGGTTCTAAAAGTTATGGTGAAATCAACTTCATCTTGCTTAATTCCCCACCAAAAATTTCAAATAACCATGAATCCTACCTGAAGTACCCTTGTTTGTGCTGTGTATCCAAAAATGAAAAAATTCTACTACCAAAATATACAGAAGCAAGTAGGTTTTAAGTGTCTTTAGTAACCTGAACCTTGTTCATAAAATATCTCCATCTTCTAGTGTGACAACTTGTGAGAGTTAGATTGTGGTGTATTGATCATATTTTCTAAAGGTTTTCTTAAAAAATTATGCAAATAAGGATCTCTTGATGTCCTTCACCAACAGAGGTTTATATAAAATGGGTCCTCTCACCCTAGTTCAAAATTCACAACCTAAAGTAGTGAGGATAGATCAAATTATTTTATATGGTGCTATCCATTTCTCCAATGTCCGAGTGACAGAGAGCCAACTGAACCCATTCCCTGGCTACAAAATGACTTATGATTTTTTTGTCTCTTAGTATCTTGTTAAATCTATGATGTTGCTTGGCTTCTAAGGTATAATCAATTTGGATACCAACACCAAATTGGCTTCGTTTCTGGGGATTATTTAAACACTGGGGACCCTATTTGTACGGAAACAACACTGGATTGGTGTCGTAACAATGGATTATTTGAACTCTATGACCTATTTTTGTAGCAACAACACCTTGTTGGCACCCATTGCTGGGGATTTTCAAAGGCATTCTTATATTTGGACCTTAGTAATGTTTATTAGATGATCTAAGTGCAAATACATTGTTTAAACGTCATCCTGTGTTGAGATTTGTAATAATTGTGCAAAGTTACAAGTTCTGTGTGCAATATTTCCAGTTTCTAGTGGTTATTACACTAAATTTATATCATCAGTGATAAATATTGGTAAAGGAAGGTCAGATCTCCTAAGATTTTCAGGAATTAAGTGTTGATAGATATTTGATAAGTCATTTATAGTTCATTATCACAACTAAGGTGAAAATACTTAGTGGCGACTCCGTGTTGATTTAAATTTTGACAAATAATAGTGCCTTAACTTGTATTATGTGAAATATGTCACTAATCTTTGCAAATATATAAGGAAGAATATCTTTCTTCACTAAAGACCCTACCAAAAAGTTGTTTCCAGAACTGGGAAAAAATAAATTCAGAAGGATAAAAGAGTCTGGAAAATAGTTGGAGATCAGGAATCAAGAAAAGAGTTATCCATTATGAAAAGTGATCAACATGTGGTTGAGGGTTACCATTCTTCTTCAAGTGATTTTGAATCAGGTAATCTTCATATAGATCTTAATTCTCCAACTAGAGAGGGGCCTTCATTTATGTCTGATAAGTGTTCTTTCTAGTTTGTCCCTGTATTTTCCAAAGTTGATAGGTTTTTTCCAAGAAAAAAAAGTCTTTAAAGGACATTCATTTTGAAAATTATACTCCTGTGTTCAAAAGACCCCTTGTCCCTCATCATTTTGTATCTCCTATAAGATCACCTCCTCAAAACAGTATGGCCTAGCCTCCACCCAGACCTCCTTTGGTTGTTGTTGGGCTTAGCACACTAGTTGTACAGAAAATATATCAGATCTAAGCATACATGCAAATAAAAGTGGATATTCTACCAGAAGAATTATACAAAACAAGAGACATAAATCAACACCATATTTAATGTGGTTCACCCAGTATGGGTTACATCCACCAAGAAACAAGCCAATCTATTATCCAAATCTTTGACAAGATATAAGATGAAGATTTATAATCTTCTACACTTCTCAGAAGTTTAGTACTTTCTTCCTTCAAGATTTTTTTATTCTTCATAAAGAATTCTCTCTCCCATAATTATCTTCTAATTATGATCAATCTCTATCTTCTAAACCCTAGCTTTATGTCTTAAATAGTCGTTTAAGACTTTAGGAAACTTAGCCATGCAATTACATTCATTAAATCTATTCCAATGCTCAAAATAGAAATAAATCCCAAGAGTTAATTAAAAACTCGTCGCACAGGTAATCGATGTCGGTTCTACCCAGCCGTCGTTGGTTTCAACTTTCCCTGACTGATGCCGATCACACTATAACTGATGTCAGTTACTTTCAACTTTCGGAAAGTTCTATTTGCATGCTAAAACATGAGTAATTTAGTTCCATACTCAAAAATATCCCACTTGGAGATTGATTACTTCACACTATACCTATACAGTTCCATTCATGGATCCTTAGCTGTATTTCTTCATCCTCGAGCCTCAAACTTGAAGACTAACAGAATTGGAGTGTAGCTCCAACTTATCCTTTTCTAATGGCTTCGTTAGCATATCCGCAGGGTTCTTTCTTGTGTGAATCTTTTCTAGATTCAATTGTCCGTCCTCCAATACATTTCGTATGGAGTGATACCTTAACTTAATGTGTTTCGTTCTCGAATGAAATGTTGAGTTCTTTTCCAAATGAATTGCACTCTAACTGTCACTGAATAGTTTACTATTACTTTACTCCTTTCCCAACTCTTCCATGAACCTACTTATCCATATCATCTCCTTACTAGCCTTTGTAGCTGCAACATGCTTTACCTCTATAGTAGACAAAGCCACAACCTTTTTCAATCTTTAAATCTAGCTAACTATCATTCCACCTACTATGAAAATATATCTAGTAGTGCTCCTCCTACCATCCAGATCTCTAGCCACATCCGAATCAACATATCCATGTAATGAAATATCTGAACCTCCATAGTATAATTGCATGCTAGATGTACCTTTTAAATACCTAAGTATCCAGTGGACTACTTTGCAATGCTCTTAGCTTGGATTAGCCATGTATCTACTCACAACTCCCACTACCTATGAAATGTTTGGTCTTGTACAAACCATAACATACATGAGACTTCCAATTGCTAAAGCATATGGCACTTGTGTCATGTATTTTACCTCCTCTTATGATGAAGGACACTTATCTTTACTCAAATTGAAGTGTCCAGTCATAGGTGTGCTAATAGATTTTGAATTTTTCATAATAAACCTTTCTAACACCTTATTAATATAATATTCTTGAGACAAATACATTTTCTTATTGTTCCTATCTTTATGTATTTGCATGCCAAGGATTTTCTTTATAGCTCCTAAATCCTTCATTGCAAATATGTGAGCTAGCTTTCTCTTAAGCTCGCTAATGTCTTGCATACTAAATCCTACAATAAGCATATCATCCACACACAATAACAAAATAATATATCTCCCATTTTCAAGTTTCTTGAAATAAATACAATGGTCAGATTCACATATCAAGTAACCATGCTTATGCATAAAACTATCAAACCTCATGTACCATTATCTTGGAGCTTTCTTAAGCCCGTATAGGCTCTTTTTTAAACCTGCACACTAATTTATCATTACCCTTGACTTCATACCCAAGTGGCTGCTGCATATAAATATCTTCATCCAAATCACCATGAAGGAAAGCCGTCTTCACATCTAGTTTCTCTAACTGCAAATATTCTACTACAACTAAACTCAATACAGTACAAATAGAAATCATCTTAACAACAAGATAAAATATTTCACCAAAGTCAATACCTACCTTTTGTTCAAATCCCTTTACTACAAGCCTTTCCTTGTACCTTTTCTATCTACCCTCTTCTTCCTTAATTTTGTAAACCCACTTGTTCTGCAATGTTCTCTTTCTTGCTAGCAGTTTAACCAAATCCCAATTCTGGTTTTGTTCCAAAGATTTCATCTCCTCATCTATGTCATGCTCCCACTAAACATGAGTTTTATATTGCATTGCTTCTTCAAAGCTTTTTAGTTCACCACTATCAGTCAATAATAGATAAAATAGAAAAGGTAAAAATCTTTCTAGAAGTTTACTTACCCTTTGTGACCATCTCACAGAAGCATGGGGTACCGTCATCACCAATCTGGCACTATGATAATTCTTCACTGAGAACTCCTCGTGCTATGATTATTTACTAATGCACAGCCTTTAGTTTGGTGGATGTAATCTGGAAATACAAAAACAAACATAACACAAGAATACCATCAACTATGATAAGACGGAATGATGACAAATCTGAAATATCAAAGTAAATTATAATATATAACATGAAATTGTTACAATCTCACCCATGACGTATTTCAAGTGTTATTGACTTCACTTTCCTTCCACCAATACTATAGAAGAAACTTTACAATTACACCTCTTAATGGCTTCTTCAACACACCTTTAAACTGATGGCCTCCTTCGCACACTTCATACAATATTTTCTCACTACTTCTTTCTATGCTAAATGAGGGGGGGTGGCCTCTTTATTTATAAAACTTCTAGGCTTATCCATCTTATCTCTAAGATAGGATAAGAAATCTACTCTGACGAACTATATTCCATACCTTAACTCTTATCTGTACATGTAAGCTTATCTTTTAAGATAAAATAAACCTTATCATTTCACATGGGTTCCACATTTTTAGACTTTTAACAAATAAAATACACAAAATATTTATGACATCACTCCTTGTCCTTATTACCAATATAATATTTATAATTCCTAATCATGTAGACCCTACTTCTCTAATTACCCAAACTTTGACATTTTAACATTACCAGACCACTTACAACAAATATTTACTTTTTACAACATTCCTATTGTACTTTGACTATTACCGTACTCCACATTATTGGTGGCGCCGTACTGGCAGCGCCGTTATCTTCTATCAGACACTACTACTAATTACACTTAACCACATCCTATTCCTAATACATACATTAATGAAATAAAAATTACGGAGGAAAATTTTAGTGTCGACATCTTCCCCCTTCCTAGCTTCTACAACGTCCTCGGAGTAGACTATTCTGGTGCTTGGAAAATCTTCAACTTGTCGTGGTTGACCCATTTCGTAATGGGAGTGCCATCCAATTCCTCCAGTCGGTACGTACCATTTTCATGCACAGCTGCTATTTTGTAGGGCCCCATCCATTTTACAAGAAATTTTCTTTGTATTCTTTTTTTTGTATCTGGAATCATAGACGAGAACCAAGTCATTCACATGAAATGGAGACCACCAGATCTTTTGATCAAAGTATTCCTTCTACTTCATTTTCTTCTTATAGCTTGTATCCTTAGCTATTTCCCTCATTTCCTGTAACAAATGAAGATGTACCAACCTTTATTTTACTGAATCACTTTCATCCATTCTTTTATTTTCCATTACTCTGACTGTGGGAATATCAAACTCAATAGGAAGAACTGGATCAATGCCATGAGCCAATTGAAATAGTAACTCTTTGATTTTTGTTCAACTTTATCAGGATCAGTACCAATACCATCTCTGGATACAACATGCCCTAACAAAATGCCTTTAGAACATCCAAAGACACACTTTGTAGGGTTTAGTGAGGCTTGTGCTTCATCTAACCTTTGAAATGTTGTCTCCATCTTGTGCAGGTGGTCCAACTTTCTCCCATAGATGCAAAAATCATCCAGAAATACTCAGATGAAGGTCCCAATGTAGGGTTTTGAACACCCCATTCATCAAACACTGGAATGTTGCTAGAGCATTACACAACCCAAAAGGCATAACTCTATAAGAAAACATTCCCCAAGGAGTGGTGAACGTGGTCTTTAGTTGATCTTTCTCTACTATACGAACTTGGTTGTAGCCGTTATATCCATCAGCAAAACTAAAGCACTCCTGGCCAGCTACATCGTCTAAGATCTAATCTGAAAATGGAAGAGGGTAATGATCCTTCTTTGTTGCCTTATTGAGCTTCCTGTAATCAACACAAATGTGTAGCTTCCCTTTCTTTTTTATTGAGATCAAAATGGGAGAAACCCATTCTAAATTCTTCACAGCAAATATGAATCCTGCATCAAGCAACTTATCTATTTCTTCTTTTACAGTCTTAGAAAAATTAGGATTCATTCTATATGGCATTTGCTTTATAGGCTTAGCACTATCTACCAGCTCAATAGAATGTTCTACCCAACTTACTTGACGAAGTTCCTTGTAATCAAAAGTGAATATGTGTATGTACCTTCAAAAGAGCTGGAGCTAGGATTCCTTCTCACTCTCCATCACAGCATCACCAATATTATTTGTTGGAGACGATCATTAACTTCTTCTTCAGATAATTTTATGGGGTCATGAGTTGGTGTGACTTGAAGGATGTCCATGACTGAAACATCAACCTCAATTTCTTCATCTTCAGTGTCCACTTCACTGGTACTAGAGTAATCAGAGGATGTCCAATCATCATTTTCATCACTTGAATCCACAGGTTCTGCCTTATGATGTCGAGGGATCACGTTTATCTTCACCCTCTCTCTACCACGTCCAAGTGTCATGAAACCTTCATTCCAGTAGTTTCTTGCATGAACTCTCCTTAGCCATGGTCTTCCCAGCAGCATTGGGTACGCAACAGTACCATTTTTCATCACCTGAAAGTCTACCACACATACAACACCCATAACAGATATTGCCACATTTGAAACTACACCTTCTGGTTTAGTTTTTCCCTTATTTAATGACCTTAACATAAGTGTTGAAGGGCGATCAATTTTTAACCCCAACATATTCATTACAGACTCGGTCATTACATTAACTGCAGAACCTCCATCAACTAAGACATCATGAATTGAAATACCATTACATAATACCTTAGCTTGTGGAACATAGGGATTCGCCTCTGCCTCCAAAATAGGGATCTCAACCTCCTTTCTCCGTCGAGCATTGAGTCCACTTCGCAGCTCCCGCCTCTTCTTAGAAGACATAAGCCAGGAGTTAACCATATGTAATATTTGCAGGCCTTTTGGATAGATCTTCCAAGATGGAGTATGGTCCTTGCCCTATGAAATCAGAAAATCCTGCACACCCAACTTTCTTCTCCTATGTTTCTTACTAGTTTCTCCTTTCATCTTCTTAGGATCATTTCCATCTTGATTATCTTTTTCTTTCTTTCTTTTTGTTACAAACACATCTACTTCATTATTTCTGCTCTTATCTACTATATCAAAAGAATTCACAGGTGCTTTTCCTTTATCATTATCTCCTTTACCAGATGTAGAAGCTCTATCTGGACAATTATACTTATAATGACCCTTTTTATAACAACCATAGCATACAACTTCAGAAATATTTATTTTTGGACCTCTATCTCCTCCCTAAGAACTAAATTATTTTCCTTGAAGAAGATTAATAGTTAACTGACCCATCTTTTTTAGCAGATCTTCATACTCAATAGATGTACTAGGAGAAATATTTATGCTCACCGGGAGTGGTTGTATATTCTGGACCAAAGGTGCTGGTGTAGGCTCTACTTTAGCAACAATTTCTTTGGGCTCCTCTTCCATGCTTTCTTCTTTCCTTCTTGCAATCTCCTTTGCTTGTTCAATGGTAGCTGGGTGGTCATACTTCACTTTTTGTCTGATCTCTGGCTTCATCCCAAGAATGAAGTGCTTACAGAGGAGATTATCCACGCCATTCATCAACCCATCTGCTAATCCTTCCTTCCGGATTAGGGCATCGAGCTTCCTCCTTAGCTCTAGAACACGGGCATGATAATCCCTTATCTTCTCCTTCTCTCCTTGGGATAGCTTTTTGATCTCGATCATGAGGTCTGCATATCTCTGTTGTTCACTAAATTCTTCAAGAAAACTTTCGGTTAATAAATCCCATGATTTTTTTACATTATCACCTAGTGTTTCAAACCACCTAAGTGTTGAACCATCCAAAAAGGTAGGAAAAAATTCAGTCCATTGTTCCCTTCTTATGAGGCCATTACAAATACAAGATCGTTTAAACTCTTGAATGAAAGAAGAAGCATCTTCATTAGATTGAGATGAAAAAATAGGAATCTTTCCCATTTTCAAAAGTAACCACCGTGAAATACCAACCCACAAGTACAATCAACAAGACTTATGTGCACAAATAATTGAAATCACTATAATTGAAATGACCATGGTAAACTATGGTAAAACTTGACTTACTGCGGTAAAAACTGACTTTACTGTGGTAAACACTATTCAAAGTAAAAAGTGAAGTTACTGCGGTAAATACTATTCACGGTAAAAAGTGACTTTACTGTGGTAAATACTATTCCCAGCAAAAATGACTTTACCATGGTAACTACTATTCATGTCAAAAATGACTTTACCATGGTAACTACTATGCACAGTAAAAACAAGGTTACCCTCCTATTGATTTTTAACTAAGTAGGAATATCTCTCCAGAAACATCCACCAACGAGGAATGGTCCCGTCAACAGAACCAAAATGTCATCACCAATCCTACACTATGATAATTCTTCACCAGGAACTCCTCGTGGTATGATTATTTAATAATGCATAGCCTTTAGTTTGGTGGATGTAATCTGGAAACACAAAAACAAACATAACACAAGAATACCATCGACTATGATAAGATGGAATGATGACAAATCTGAAATATCAAAGTAAATTATAATATTAACATGAAATTTTTACAATCTCACCCATGAGGTACTTCAAGTGTTATTGACTTCACTTTCCTTCCACCAATACTATGGAAGAAACTTTACAATTACACCTCTTAATGGATTCTTCAACACACCTTTAAACTGATGCTTCCTTTACACACTTCATATAATATTTCTCACTACTTCTTTCTATGCTAATTGAGGGGTGTGGCCACTTTATTTATATAACTTCTAGGCTTATCCATCTTATCTCTAAGATAGGATAAGAAATCCACTTTGACGAATCATATTCCATACCTTAACTCTTATCTGTACATGTAAGCTTATCTTTTAAGATAATATAAACCTTATCATTTCACAGGGGTTCCACATTTTTAGACTTTTTACAAATAAAATACACAAAATATTTATGACCTCACTCCTTGTCCTTATTACCAATATAATATTTCTAATTCCTAATCATGTAGACCCTACTTCTCTAATTACCCAAACTTTGACATTTTAACATTACTGGACCACTTATGACAAATATTTACTTTTTACAACATTCCTATTGTACTTTGACTGTTACCGTACTCCATATTATTGGCGGTGTTGTACTGGCAGCACAATTATCTTCTATCAGATGCTACTACTAATTACACTTAACCAAATCCTATTCATAATACATACATTAATGATGCCGGTCAGGGCCTAACCGGAGAACCGACACTGGTTCGGATCCTCTGTAAATGTAGGCGGTTCATCTGACTGATGTCGGTCAGGGCCTAACCGACCACGGTTACTGTGTATTTCTATATGTGTTTCTTTAAAACCTAAGAGTTCATTTTCATCAATAAAATTCTCAATTTTCTCATCCTTATGTACCAAAATTTGATCCTTGTACATTCTCTTTTCATTCCATTTAACATCACAACTCCTAACAATTTTAGAATTCTCTAAATCCCAAAAATGAAAACCGAAATCACTAGATCCATAACCAATGAAAGTGCACCTCTTGGATTTTACATCCAACTTTTTTCTATTTTCTCTATCAACATGCACAAAAGCTACTGAAGCAAAAACTTTAAGAAAAGAAAGATCTACCTCTTTTCCAGTTCATGCTTCCTCTCGTATTCCTCCATCTAGTGAACTTGAAGGGCCACGGTTAATAAAATAAACCACTGTATCAATTGCTTCTATCCAAAACTGCAAGGGAAATCTAGAATGTATCCTCATAATTCTAGCATGTTCCATGATTGTCCTGTTCATTCTCTTTAAAACACCATTCTCCTGTGGTGTTCTTGGAACCGTTCTTTCTCTACGTATTCCATTCACTAAACAATAATCATTGAAAGCCTTGCTACATTATTCACCACCATTGTTAGATCTAAGGTAATTTAACTTAGAATTTGATTCATTCTCAACAAGGGATTTCCATATTTTAAAAGTTTCAAAAATATCAAATTTATGTAAATAATACAATAAACCCATACCTTTCTTTTAGCATCGTCAATGAAAGTAACATAATACTGGGATCCACCATGAGAAGCTACTTGAGCTAGTCCCCATACATCTGAGTGTACAAGATCTAATTTATAATCCTTCTTAGTTGCCCCAACTTTGAGAAATCTCACTCTCTTTTACTTTCCAAAGATACAATGCTCACACAAATCAAGATCTAAATCTTTCAAATCTAATAACTTACCCTCAATCTTTAAGATATGCATTCATTTTTGACTCATGTGACCCAACTGATTATGCCACATGCATGCATCTGAATCTGAAATAGATAATGTAGAAAAGGAATCAGTAATACAAGCAAATAAATATAATTTTCCTACCTTCTTACCTCTTGCCACAACAAAAGCACCTTGGTGACTTTCCAAGAGTCTCCTATAAAAGTAACAATGCAACCAGATTCACCTAGTTTCCCTGTAAAAATAAGATTCCTCTTGAGGATTGGCACATGCCTCAAATCTTTCAATACCCATGTATTTCCATTCTTCTATTTTAGATGAACTTTCCCTTTACCAGTAATACTGCAAGGTTCATCATCACCCAAATAGACATGCCCAAAATTTCCCTGGACATAATTTGTGAAATAAGCCTTATTAGGGGTTGCATGGAAAAAAGCTCCTGAATCTAAAACCCATGATTCAATTCTACTATCTAAAGAAAGAATAAGAGCATCTTGAATTACCTCTGATGCAACAAGATTCACCTCTTTACCTTTTTTAGTTGTTGGTTCTCTTTATTCTTTGACCAACAATGTTTCTTTGCATGTCCTTTCTTTCCACATTTCCAACAAGTAATTCCCTTACTTATGGATTCAGATCTACTATCCCTTGACTTTGATTTCCCATTACTCTTACTCTTGGATCCCTTCTTCTTCCTACCCCTGCTTTCTACATTCAAAGCATTTTCAGATGATGTTTCCTTTGTACTTTTCCTGTGAATTTCTTCATTCAAGATTATACCAACCACATCATCAAACTTCAAAATATCATTGACAGATACTTTATTACTAACAGCCATTACCAAGTTGTCCCAACTATCAGGAAAAGAACATAAGAATAAAAGTGCTTTTACTTCATCATCAAACGATATTGAAACTAATTTTAATTGATTTACAATAGATCGGAAATCATTCAAATGACTAGAGGTAGATTCACTTTCATGCAGATTAGAACTAAAAATTTTCTTCATCAAATAAACTTTATTTGAAGCACTAGGTTTTTCATATAAATCAGCAAGATATTTCGTTAAGTCTACCGTAGAAGCCACTTCTGTAATATTGGAAGCCACGGATGCTGTTAGGCTCAATCTTATAGATACCAAAGCATTTCTGTAAAGAATCTTCAATTCTTCATCAGTCATCTTCGTAGGTCTAGAATTCTCATCCAACAATATGTACAAATCTCTC
Organism: Taxus chinensis; assembly: GCA_019776745.2. NCBI lineage: Eukaryota > Viridiplantae > Streptophyta > Pinopsida > Cupressales > Taxaceae > Taxus > Taxus chinensis. The sequence continues at coordinate 765,472,252 of CM034151.1, read as the reverse complement.
TCATACAAATAATCCTCAATCTACATCTTCCATAATTGATAATTTAAGCCGTCAAACTTATCTACCTTGTATTTATTATCCTCTATAATTTTTGTAGCTCCCACTCAATAAGAAAACCATACGTGAGTAAATTTGTGAACACACAAAACCCTCAAACAAAGCTCTGATACTAGTTGTTGGGGTTAGCACACCGGTTGTACAGACAATATATCAAATCTAAGCATACATGTAAATAAAAGTGGATATTCTACCAGAAGAATTATATAAAACAAGAGACATAAATCAACACTAGATTTAACGTGATTCACCCAGTGTGGGCTACGTTCACCAAGAAACAAGACAATCTATTATCCAAAGCTTTGACAAGATATACAATGAAGATTTACAATCTTCTACACTTCTCAGATGTTCAATACTTTCTTCCTTCAAGCTTTTTTTTATTCTTCACAAAGAATTCTCTCTCCCATAATTATCTTGTAATTATGATCAATCATATCTTCTAAACCCTAGATTTATGTCTTAAATAGTCATTTAATACTTTAGGGCACTTAGCCATGTAATTACATTCATTAAATCTATTCCAATGCTCAAAATAGAAATAAATCCTGAGAGTTAATTAAAAACGCGTCACATGGGTAACCGATACTGGTTCTACCCAACTGTCACCGGTTCCAACTTTCCCTGACCGATGTCGGTCACACTATAACCGATGTCGATTACTGTCAACTTCTAGCAAGTTCTATTTACATGCTAAAACATGAGTAATTTAGATCCATACTCAACAGTTGTGAATACTTTTGGTCCTACAAATTTTAGAGGTATGGTTAGATATCCAAATATAGTGCCACAAGATGTTAGAAATAGATCTCCTAAAATTCAAGGGATTAATGCTATCAATGGTGATCAACATTTAATAATTTTTGTCAATATGATTGAATACTTTGAGATTGAATTTGAGGATGTGTATATAAATTTGTTTATACATACTCTTGAGGAGGATGAACGTGACTGGTATAAGTCTTTTCTAGATAACTCAATAGATTCATGGACAAAAATGAAAAATGATTTTATATTGCAATATGGGGATAAGTTAGATCCCAGGTTTCTTTTATCTAAATTTTAAAATATTAAGAAGAATCCTAATGAATTTTTCCATGACTTCAATACTCGATTCAATAAGACCCTAAATAGGGTACCTATAATCCTAAGGCCAACTGATGTTTCCTGTCTAATAAAATATTTTGATGCTTTTGATAAATAGGATGCTTATTATTTGAAGGATTAAAACCTTGGAACTTTGAGGCAGGCCTTCACCATGGCTTTTTATATTGAAAATAACATCAAGGCATTTGGTAAGCCTCCTAAAAGAGAGGGTATAAAATTGATCAATCTAAAAAATCCTCAGTCAAGAAAAGTGTTTGATCTGGAAGAAGTTATAAAAAAATTGACCAGAGCTATTAAATAAATATGTTACAAGCTGGCCAAAGGAGAGAAGGAGATTGGACAAAGTTTCCAAGGTCAACACAAGCCACAAGGTAGAGATAGATTTGGAAATCATCCCAAAGGTTATCATAGATCAGATGATAGAGGAAAGGGACCCACAAGATTAGAAAATAGATAGCCTTTGACCATGGAAAATAGACTTGTTCCTAATCCTTTAACTGCTAGAGTTGTTGCTATTGAAGAAGCTCATGAAATGGGGTAGTTTGATAGATGTTTCTTTCCCCACTCCTCATGTGATGAAGACAAATAAGTTGAGGAAGATGATTATGATTAGACAAATGATGATGCATGCATAATGGATTTCTCTACAAGTTCACAATAGGGAACAACCTCAACTGAGTTGATAAGTGCCAGAATTGTTGAAAGATTCAGGGATTGCATCCACCAAGTATTACCTCTTCCTACCACTAGTAATTTTGAAATTGATATGGTACAAGATTTTGATTTTACCAATAATGATTTTGAATACTTGAGGGAATTGATGATCAAGAAGTATGATGGATGAATTCCTTCAGAAGAGGACACAAAACTGTTGATGATTGCAATAGCTTCCCAAGAAAAAGAATATAATACCAGGAGTAAGGATGCTAAAGAGGTAGGGTCGCAGGCCAAACCAAAAATTCTAGTTCTTACTAGTATCCTTAAGGAAACCCTTAAAAAAGATGCATCTGTCAAAGGCTTTGTCACCCCAAATAAAATTTGTGTTCCTCCCCATGCTTAGACTGTGAAAAATCCCATGCCATCAGATAATTTTGTAAAAGTTCCTCCTTATACTGCCTTACCCAAATATGTTCCTTTTAACATAGCCCAAATCTTGAGTCAAATCAACATTATTGTTCCTATTGTTGAATTAATTAGAATCCATGAGCATAAGAAGAGGGTGTTTAAGTATTCGGGGTTTAAGGGAGAAAAGGTCACCCAGGGTAAAAATGTAGATAATGTAGAGGTTCCTCCTACCATTTCAAAATTATAAAAACCACAATCATTGAAGGAATTGGGTGAACCACTTGAGGTTTATTTGGGAACTTCTCTGGTTGAGTCTTAGTTGAATGTGGATTCATTTTTTACTACTTTGATTATTAAGGATAGGCTGTTACATAACTTCATGTTTGATTCAGGAGCCTCATGTAATGTAATGCCTCTTGAGGTCATGAATTACTTAAATATCGAAGTAAATTCAGCTTATGGGAAATGTATTGCCATGGATTCAAGAGAGGTGCTAGTAGTTGGATGTTTCAAGGGTTTAGAAGTGAAATTGGCATCATATTTAAGAAAGTACTTAACCTTGAATTTTAGTAGTAGCATCTGATAGAAGATAACGGCGCCGTCAGTACGGTGTCGCCAATAATGTGGAGTACGGTAACAGTCAAAGTACAATAGGAATGTTGTAAAAAGTAAATATTTGTCGTAAGTGGTCCGGTAATGTTAAAATGTCAAAGTTTGGGTAATTAGAGAAGTAGGGTCTACATGATTAGGAATTAGAATATTATATTGGTAATAAGGACAAGGAGTGAGGTCATAAATATTTTGTGTATTTTATTTGTAAAAAGTCTAAAAATGTGGAACCCATGTAAAATGATAAGGTTTATCTTATCTTAAGAGATAAGCTTACATGTACAGATAAGAGTTAAGGTATGGAATATGATTCGTCAGAGTGGATTTCTTATCCTATCTTAGAGATAGGATGGATAAGCCTGGAAGTTCTATAAATAGAGAGGCCACCCCCCTCATTTAGCATAGAAAGAAGTAGTGAGAAATATTGTAGGAAGTGTGCAAAGGAAGCCATCAGTTAAAGGTGTGTTGAAGAAGCCATCAAGAGGCGTAATTGTAAAGTTTCTCCCATAGTCTTGTTGAAGTACCTCATGGGTGAGATTGTAACAATTTCATGTTAATATTATAATTTACTTTGATATTTCAGATTTGTCATCATTCTGTCTTATCATAGTCGATGGTATTCTTGTGTTCGGTTGTTGTTTTGTTTCCAGATTACATCCACCAAACTAAAGGCTGTGCATTAGTAAATAATCATAGCACAAGGAGTTCCCGGTGAAGAATTATCATAGTGCCGGATTGGTGATGACATTTTGGTTCCGTTGCCGGGACCATTCCTCGTTGGTGGATTTTCTGGAGAGATATTCCCACTTAGTCAAAAATCAATTAGAGGGTAACCTTGTTTTTACTGTGCATAGTAGTTACCATGGTAAAGTCATTTTTACCGTGAATAGTAGTTACCATGATAAAGTCATTTTTGCTGTGAATAGTATTTATCACAGTAAAGTCACTTTTTACCGTGAATAGTATTTACCGCAGTAACTTCACTTTTTACCGTGAATAGTGTTTACCACAGTAAAATCAGTTTTTACCGCAGTAAGTCAAGTTTTACCATAGTTTACCGTGGTCATTTCTATAGTAATTCCAATTATTTGTGCACATAAGTCTTGTTGATTGTACTTGTGGGTTGGTATTTCACGGTGGTTACTTTTGAAAATGGGAAAGATTCCTGTTTTTTCAGCTCAATCTAATGAAGATGCTTCTTCTTTCATTCAAGAGTTTAAGCGATCTTGTATTTGTAATGGCCTTATAAGAAGGGAACAATGGACTGAATTTTTTCCTACCTTTTTGGATGGTTCAGCACTTAGGTGGTTTGAAACACTAGGTGATAATGTGAAAAATTCATGGGATTTATTAACTGAAAGTTTTCTTGAAGAATTTGGTGAACAACAGAGATATGCAGATCTCATGATCGAGATCACAAAGCTAGCCCAAGGAGAGAAGGAGAAGATAAGGGATTATCATGCTCGTGTTCTAGAGCTAAGGAGGAAGCTCGATGCCCAGATCCGGAAGGAAGGATTAGCGGATGGGTTGATGAATGGCGTGGATAATCTCCTCTGTAAGCACTTCATTCTTGGGATGAAGCCAGAGATCAGACAACGAGTGAAGTATGACCGCCCAGCTACCATTGAACAAGCAAAGGAGATTGCAAGAAGGCAAGAAGAAAGCATGGAAGAGGAGCCCAAAGAAATTGTTGTTAAAGTAGAGCCTACACCAGCACCTTTGGTCCAGAATCCACAACCACTCCCGGTGAGCACAAATATTTCTCCTAGTACATCTACTGAGTATGAAGATCTGCTTAGGAAGATGGGCCAGTTAACTATTAATCTTCTTCAAGGAAAGGAATTTAGTTCTCAGGGAGGAGATAGAGGTCCAAAAAGAAATATTTCTGAAGTTGTTTGTTATGGTTGTTATAAAAAGGGTCATTATAAGTATAATTGTCCAGATAGAGCTTCTACATCTGGTACAAGAGATAATGATAAAGGAAAAGCACCTGTGAATTCTCTTGATGTAGTAGATAAGAGTAGAAATAATGAAGTAGATGTGTTTGTAACAAAAAGAAAGAAAGAAAAAGATAATCAAGATGGAACTGATCCTAAGAAGATGAAAGGAGAAACTAGTAAGAAACATAGGAGAAGAAAGTTGGGTGTGCAGGATTTTCTGATTTCACAGGGGCAAGGACCATACTCCATCTTGGAAGATCTGTCCAAAAGGCCTGCAAATATTACATATGGTCAACTCTTGGCTATGTCTTCTGAGAAGAGGCGGGAGTTGCGAGGTGGACTCAATGCTCGAAGAAGGAAGGAGGTTGAGGTCCCTGTTTTGGAGGCAGAGGCAGATCCCTATGCTCCACAAGCTGAGGTATTATGTAATGGTATTTCAATTCATGATGTCTTAGTTGATGGAGGTGCTGCAGTTAATGTAATGACCGAGTCTGTAATGAATATGTTGGGTTTAAAAATTGATCGCCCTTCAACACTTATGTTAAGGTCATTAAATAAGGGAAAAACTAAACCAGAAGGTGTAGTTTCAAATGTGGCAATATCTGTTATGGGTGTTGTATGTGTGGTAGACTTTCAGGTGATGAAAAATGGTACTGTTGCGTACCCAATGCTGCTGGGAAGACCATGGCTAAGGAGAGTTCATGCAAGAAACTACTGGAATGAAGGTTTCATGACACTTGGACGTGGTAGAGAGAGGGTGAAGATAAACGTGATCCCTCGACATCATAAAGCAGAACCTGTGGATTCAAGTGATGAAACTGATGATTGGACATCCTCTGATTACTCTAGTACCAGTGAAGTGGACACTGAAGATGAAGAAAGTGAGGTGGATGTTTCAGTCATGGATATCCTTCCAGTCACACCAACTCATGACCCCATAAAATTATCTGAAGAAGAAGTTGATGATCGTCTCCAACAAATAAAGATTGGTGATGCTGTGATGGAGAGTGAGAAGGAATCCTACCTCCAGCTCTTTCGAAGGTACATACACCTATTCACTTTTGATTACAAGGAACTCCGTCAAGTAAGTTGGGTAGAACATTGTATTGAGCTGGTAGATGGTGCTAAGCCCATAAAGCAAATGCCATATAGAATGAATCCTAATTTTTCCAAGACTGTAAAAGAAGAAATAGATAAGTTGCTTGATGCAGGATTCATATTTGCTGTGGAGAATTCAGAATGGGTTTCTCCCATTGTGATCTCAATAAAAAAGAATGGGAAGCTACGCATTTGTGTTGATTACAGGAAGCTCAATAAGGCAACAAAGAAGGATCATTACCCTCTTCCATTTTCAGATCAGATCTTGGACGAAGTAGCTGGCCAGGAGTGCTATAGTTTTGCTGATGGATATAGCGGCTACAACCAAGTTCGTATAGCAGAGAAAGATCAGCTGAAGACCACGTTCACCACTCCTTGGGGAACGTTTGCTTATAGAGTTATGCCTTTTGGGTTGTGTAATGCTCCAGCAACATTCCAGCGTTTGATGAATAGGGTGTTCGAACCCTACATTGGGACCTTCATCAGAGTATTTCTGGATGATTTTTGCATCTATGGGAGCAAGTTGGACCACCTGCACCAGATGGAGACAACATTTCAAAGGTTAGATGAAGCACAAGCCTCACTAAACCCTACAAAGTGTGTCTTTGGATGTTCTAAAGGCGTTTTGTTAGGGCATGTTGTATCCAGAGATGGTATTGGTACTGATCCTGATAAAGTTTCAAAAATCAAAGATTTACCATTTCCTATGAATAGAAGTAAGTTGAGATCATTTTTAGGCCATGTGGGTTACTATAGAAGGTTCATCAAGAATTTCTCAAAGATTGCACAGCCACTAACCCAGTTCTTGAAGAAGGATGTTACTTATGAACCAGGAAATAAGGCGCATGAAGCTTTTGGACAACTGAAGGAAGCCCTGGTGTCTTCACCTGTTTTGAAGAATCCAGATTGGAGCAAGCCATTCATTGTGTACACTGATGCCTCAGATGCAGCACTAGGAAGTACTTTGAGCCAAAAGGATGAAAATGGGAATGAACATCCAATTTACTTTGGGAGCAGACAAATGAGCAGTGCTGAGGTAAACTATACTGTAACTAAAAAAGAGGCTCTGGCTATCATTTTTGCTGTAAAGAAGTTTAGAAATTACTTGCTAGGGCAGAAATTTATAGTTGTAACAGATCATCAGGCTCTGAAATATATTGTCAATAAGCCTAACCCATCAGGGAGGATAGCAAGATGGATAATTTTGCTACAAGAATTTGAATTTGATATTATAGATAGGCCAGGAAAGAAGCATGTCAATGCAGATGCACTCTCTCGAGCCTATGATGGTTTAGGATCATCTTGTGATGATGATGATTTTCCCGATGCAGCATTGTTCTCCCTTGACACAATCCCTAGTGAATACATAGATATTTGGAATTATCTGAATGAATTCAAGTTTCCTGATGGTGCCAATGCAAAGACTAAGAGAAAGATTACTCAAGCCAGTCGTCCATATTCTATTCTGCATGGAGCATTATTTCGAATAGGACCTGATGGACAGTACAAGAGGGCAGTTGGACGTGATCAAGGAAAGGAGCTGCTAGAAGAATTCCACAATGGTACATGTGGAGGGCACTTCTCTGGACAACTTACAGCAAGAAGGATCTTGGATGCAGGTTATCACTGGCCCACTCTTTTTAAAGATTGTTATAATTATTGTAAGACATGTGATATTTGTCAAACACATGGTAACCGTAAGACTTCATCAGCTCCATTATGTCCTATTCTTCCACTTGGTCCCTTTGAAAAGTGGGGAATAGACATTGTAGGTCCACTTCCAACTACATCACGCCAAAATAAGTATATTGTAGTTGCCACAGATTATTTAACCAAGTGGGTTGAAGCTAGGCCATTGAAAACAGCTTCCATGGATGAAGTGGCAAGGTTCATATATGAACGCATTGTCACCAGATTTGGTTGTCCATTAGAAATTGTAACAGATCAAGGAAGCCACTTCATTAATGAGGTGGTAGAAGCCCTAGTCAATAAGTTTTCTATTAAGCACAGGAAGGCAACAACATACAAGCCAAGCACAAATGGACAGGTGGAACGAACAAATTTTGTGCTGTGTCAAATTCTAGCAAAAGATGCAGCCTTGCAGGTACATAAATGGGATAAAAGGATTCATGCAGCATTGTGGGCATATAGGGCAACATCAAAGTCAGCAACAGGATACTCCCCATTTCAGTTGGCCTATGGCATTGATCCAGTTCTTCCTATTGAGTTTGATATTCCCACTGTGAGAGTTATGAAAAATGAAAGGATGGATGAAAGTGATTCAGTAAAAGAAAGGTTGGTACATCTTCATTTGCTAGAGGAAATGAGGGAAATAGCAAAGGATACAAGCCATAAGAAGAAAATGAAGCAGAAGGAATACTTTGATCAAAAGATCCGGTGGTCTCCATTTCATGTGAATGACTTGGTCCTAGTATATGATTCCAGATACAAAAAAAGAAGACAGAGAAAATTTCTTCCAAAATGGATGGGGCCCTACAAAATAGCAGCTGTGCATGAAAATGGTACGTACCGACTGGAGGAATTGGATGGCACTCCCATTACGAAATGGGTCAACCACGACAAGTTGAAGATTTTCCAAGCACCAGAATAGTCTACTCCGAGGACGGAGTAGAAGCTAGGAAGGGGGAAGATGTCGACACTAAAATTTTCCTCCATAATTTCTATTTCATTAATGTATGTATTAGGAATAGGATGTTGTTAAGTATAATTAGTAGTAGCGTCTGATAGAAGATAACGGCGCCGTCAGTACGGTGTCGCCAATAATGTGGAGTACGGTAACAGTCAAAGTACAATAGGAATGTTGTAAAAAGTAAATATTTGTCGTAAGTGGTCCGGTAATGTTAAAATGTCAAAGTTTGGGTAATTAGAGAAGTAGGGTCTACATGATTAGGAATTAGAAATATTATATTGGTAATAAGGACAAGGAGTGAGGTCATAAATATTTTGTGTATTTTATTTGTAAAAAGTCTAAAAATGTGGAACCCATGTAAAATGATAAGGTTTATCTTATCTTAAGAGATAAGCTTACATGTACAGATAAGAGTTAAGGTATGGAATATGATTCGTCAGAGTGGATTTCTTATCCTATCTTAGAGATAGGATGGATAAGCCTGGAAGTTCTATAAATAGAGAGGCCACCCCCCTCATTTAGCATAGAAAGAAGTAGTGAGAAATATTGTAGGAAGTGTGCAAAGGAAGCCATCAGTTAAAGGTGTGTTGAAGAAGCCATCAAGAGGCGTAATTGTAAAGTTTCTCCCATAGTCTTGTTGAAGTACCTCATGGGTGAGATTGTAACAATTTCATGTTAATATTATAATTTACTTTGATATTTCAGATTTGTCATCATTCCGTCTTATCATAGTCGATGGTATTCTTGTGTTTGGTTGTTGTTTTGTTTCCAGATTACATCCACCAAACTAAAGGCTGTGCATTAGTAAATAATCATACCACGAGGAGTTCCCGGTGAAGAATTATCATAGTGCCGGATTGGTGATGACATTGTCTCGTATTCAAAGGACTGTAAGTCATCATCATCCTCCTTAAGTCCTTCAAGAACTTGGTAAAGATTGAGATCTTTGATGTGTTGTAGAGAGATTCTACCATAGTGCCTTCACTTGGCCTCAAAATCATCTGCACAGTCAACCCAGTAATCCTCAGTATCTGCCTTGTGATGATAGTTTATGCTGAGGTTCTTCTCAATAAACTTATTCATATCAAAGCAAGATCTAGGTCTGAAGAAATGAATAGTGATATAATTAATAGCTATTTCTACATTTTGGGCATCCAAGGTTTTCTTACATGTATAGTTTTCCAAAAAGATAGGGAAATGTAGGCTAGTGATCTTCTTATCTCATTATGTCCTATGTATCTTATCAAGTTGCCTACATATTTCAACTAGGACCATCTTATCACCGCAGAACATAGAGAGCTTGAGGGGTGTGCTCTCATAGCTCAGCCAGTCTAATGTGCGTGAAATACCTCCTTCATTTGGATAAAGGCCAGCCAGTCTAATGTCCTTTCCTTTGGCTATCAGGTTCTTAGCTTCATCAGAAAATCTCCTGGTAGTGTTTCCCTCCATGAGTCTTACAATGTACATGGTGAAAGCAACATTGAATCTTATGAAATTTGATTGCTAGTTTCCATGGTAAACTAAGGATAGTATGCATAAATAGGCTCATTATTCTGGCCCTCTATGTAGGTGAAACCAAACCATTGCTGGGATGTCGCTAGGGTATACATGAGATAAGAAGTCATATAGAAATTCTTAGTCTGTTGAACACTAGAAAACTGCTCAGTCAAATTCGTGTAGAAAATCTCAACCCAATTGATGTTCTACTTGCCCTCCCAGAGGATGTTGATGAAGGGGTACATCCAGAAGTGAAACTCATTAGTGGAAGGTAAATGATATGGGTGAGAAAGGAATGATAAAGTTTTGCATAACATTCATTAAAATTAACCTTCACGTATAACTGCCTTGGAGAGTCAGGATCCTCCAACTTCTTAGGAGTTCTTTAAATCCCATGACTTTAGCTATATGTGCCTTTTAGAACTTTCCCTAGTCTAACATGGCATTTGGGGCTTGGACACGAGTGAAAGATCTATGGCTATATTCAGTTTTTTGAATGCCGCTTTCTAGCTAGTAATTGTGGCATTATCAGATGTTTTGTGGATTAGGGATTTCCAGGCACATTGGGGGATTTTGGGGAAGATAAAATAGGGCTCCGCAGGTAAGATTTACCATGTCAGCACACTATACAGGATAGGCAAATCAGCTTTAGTATGCATCTTCCATCTATCACTAACCATTTATGCCATGGGAGTAGGATTAGAGCTTGCTAATCTTTAAAAATCTGTGGGTTTCCAAGTCTGGAACCCACTGTCTCCAATATCTAAAGGTTGACAGAGGATTTCAAGAGGTGATACATGTTATTCCCTAAGACTCTTAATCTTTGCATTCTTGCAATGGCAGAGGATAGAACCTTCTAAAGTTAAAAATCTGACGAGGCATGCAAAGGGATACATCTGAGAAAACAACTTTAATTTGGTAAAGGATTCAAGCAAGAGAAGGCAATTTTAGCATGTGTTCATAATACGTAGGAGGGATCCCTATTTAAATATTTCAAGTAATTCGAGTGGATATTTAGGGAGATATTAATTTTGCATTAAATACACCCTGTCATCGACTATAAAAATATGCAAAAATTGAAATTTTATTTGCATCGCTGCAAATGGAGAAAACTGCACCCAAGATGGTCTTTGGTACATTTGGGACATGAGGAATGCGAAGACGCGATGTGGGCAATGCGGGAACAGAAAGCCCAGATGCATTTGGGAAAAATGGGACAAAATTACGTGAAGCACCCAATGCAGCTGATGCGGATGATTGGGTAAGAGGAAGCTCGGGTGAACTTGGGATCAAATGGGCCAAAATGTTCTGACAAAAGCCGATAGTTAAGGTTTTGCAGGAACAAGTGGCGGATAAAGGCGCACAGAAATCTCAGGTGAACTGATGGGATTCATGTGGGAGGACATAAAATGTCTAATAGACCCATAAGGGTCACTTAGAAAGACTACAAAAAATGTAATATTCACCATCTCTTGCAAGTTTTCTTTGGTCAGCAAGGACATTATTAAAGGTACCAACTCATAATGTTCAAAACCTAAGACTTTCAAAAGAGGGGACTCATTTTGAGAGGACAACAACCGGCTCTTTTTAGGGATGACTTGACTAGATTAGAAGAACGAGGCAAGAAAATAACTCAAGAAAAATTAGGGGAAGAAGACCAGTGATTTATCCATTGGGAAAAAGAGTGAAGGGCAAACCAATACAAAAGAAAAGGACACCAAAATAAGGAAAGGAAAATGAAAAAGGTAAGGGAAAGCAAACACACCCTAAACATAATATACATAAAACTTCCTTTTCACCTAGGACTTGAACAATTTCAGGTACTGCCCACTATAATGAAGTGGGAGAGAGGATCCATCCATATAATCAAGATAGACACTTATTTTCACCATTGCAAAGTTATTCTAAAATTTCCAAGCCAAACAAATCATGAACTTACCTGATTTTTCGAGGTTCGTGTCTCTTATCCCATTGTCAAAACAGAATGTCTCTAGGATTTGAGAAAAGTCAAGATTTGGTTTTGTTTTCAAACAAAGATTGATGAGGATACTCTTGGGATGGTGTTTTCAGAGGTATTCTATCAAAAACCTGTAGCCTATCTTCATTTAACTTTTGCAAATACATTATCCTTTATCTAGAGAATCACTTACACTAGTGTCTTCAATGACCTTCATCAAATACAAAGCTGGTAGTTCCACTATCACCAGTAGCTAGGCTTCCACAACATACACCACTTAAAAAGGAAACATCACAGTTGCTCTTTTAGGTGTAATCATGTCAGACCTAGAGAGCATCATAGAGCTTCTTGTGCCAGTTCCTCTGAGACTCATTAACAAGATTTCTTACTATGGTCACCAATTTTTTTTTGTTGATTCTTCTTAACCATTCCCTTGAGGATAGTAGTCGTAAGAATGAGAAAGGGAAATACCATATCCATAACAGAAATCCATCATTTTAGTAGAAGAAAAATTTGAAACATTATCAGTCACAATCTTGTTGGATACTCCAAACCTTATCAGGATGTTCTCTTTGATGAAATTACATACTACCTATGAAGTGGTACTTGTTATCCAAAATTCACCCTCAAGGTAATTTTGATAACATGCATCAAATTATTCAATCCCGAGCAAGTAGATTGATTCGAAGGCCCAAAATCATGTTTTTTGGGGTCCCCTTAGCATTTTTCTAACTCTCCCATCCAAGAAGAAATCCCAACAAGTTAGAAAAAATGTAAAAAATTCAAAAATAAGGTTGCAGGACTGTTTTGAAGCATTTCAGGTCTGAAGGGTGCAGATCGTACCAATGCGGATCATACCAAGGTTCATTGTACCAAGCTTGGGGATGAAAAACAAAGAAAATCAGCTAAGTCAGACATTTTTGTCCCAGGCGGTCCACGGGATAGTTGGGACATCAGGACGCGAGGGACGCAAAAATCTGAATCGGCCAAAAGCAGGGAAAATTGTCAAGTTTTTGTTTTGCGTGGTTTGGGGCAACCGGGACAAAAGTACGCGTGGGACATGAATCGGCCAATTTGCCAAAAGACAGTCCATTGCGGGTAGTTTGGAGATATTTTTTATGGGAAATCCAGGAAAAAATTACGCGAGGGATGTGTGAGACATGAAAAGGCAAAAAAGCTACAAGTAGGGACAAGGAAGCCCGAATCGGCCGATGCGGGAGATATTCGTTCGGACAGCGGGACAAAAGTACGCGAGGGACGCATGAGACGCGAAAAGGTGAAAAAGATACAAGCACAGACAAGGAAGCCCAAATTGGCTGATGCAGAAGATATGTCATCTGGGACAGCTGGGACAGAAGTACGCAAGGGACGTGAATCGGCCCGATTTTCCGAAATAGCTGCAACAATGAAGAAAAGTCAGCGTTTGACCCGTGAACTTCAAACGGCCATAACTTTTGACTCCGAGATCCGATTTTCACAAAATTGGACTTTCTGGAATGAGCACGATGTCCTCTATGACTTATTTTTAACAAGGGTAGATATATTTAAATAAAAGAAACATATTCGGCTCAATTCAGTAATGCTCATTCCGGTCAAATGACAGAAAACACCTGTCAGACCCAAAATAGCTGCCCACACTCAAAAGGCCATAACTTTTGTATTTCTCAACGAAATCACACAAAATTGGTACCGTTGGAATCATGGATTCGAGAAAAATGAAAAAAAATCAATAAATTCCTAAGATTTTTATGAGATATTGGTGGGAAGGTTTCACAAAACGGGGACGGGTTCATAACAGTGTTTTATTTGGTGGTTGGGAGTGCAATTAAGAGGCATGGTCATCATTATTTCTCTACTGCAGCACCTGGGACAATATGGGGAGCCTTTTTCAAGTAATATATAATCATTTTACTCCATTTAATGCCTCTGACAAGTGGTTGAAGGACAGATTTTGGGATTTCCATTTTCCCTTCTCTTTCCCTTCTCATTTTCTATAAATTGGAGTGTTGGGCTCATTGTAAAGGGAGGTAGTTTTTGTAGCAAAGCTCTACCAAAATTGCTTTTTGAAGCTGATGTGTTACAAGCCCTTGTTGTGGACTCCTTGCATGGTGATCCAGGCCCTTATCTTGTAATAGATTGAACTGTGCATATCATGAAGCAATAAAATATATGTTTATGGATGATATCTTCCCTTGTTGTGTTTTCTTGCATTCTTCTTGCCCCTTCAACCTTGATTACAAGAATATTGTGTCTATTATTATGTTTATGCAGGGATCCATTATCATTGTGTATGTTTGAAATATTGATGTGAATGCGTTTTGCTAGATTATGGAGAACATATCATCACCTCTTCTAGTGTGCACTTTGCTTCCGTATTTCACACATTTGAAGACTACTCTCACACCCTCCTTTTCTGGTGTATCACTGTTGTAGTGTAGGATTTCATCTTATGCATTCTCTCTCCCTAGTCCCTTGGAAATTTAGGTTATAATAGTTAGTTTCTCTTTCATTAGAGTAGATTGTGGTAGGTAGTTTAGGAGCAAGAACCAGCTTTCTCTGGAGGTCTATCTCAAGTAGCAAGTCCCACAACTTGGAGATAGTACCCATGTTATCCAATCACACCGTGAGTTCAAGTACATGCACTTGTATAAATAGAGGGGTGCTGTGATTTGGTGATAATAGTTCTGGCAATGCCTAGTGGGACCAGTTTAGAGGTCTTCACTTAACTACGACAAGATCGATGTGCACTTGTTGTAAGTTCCAGCTTTGAAGGAGCTTTGAAATTGTGCATCTGGTGACTCCAAAAGAGGCATAATCCACTGGTTTCAGCAGTCCTAGCCTGGAAATTTTTTGAGAAGAATACAAACTAGGTAGAGAACTAGGGAGGAAGGATTGTTTGTTTATCTACACCTGTCTCCAGGTAGAGAAATAAGGGGAAGAAGATCTCAAAGATCTCCATCTCCACCTAATAGAACCTTTTCAACACCTCCACCTGGTAGGCCTTTCATCCAATCAACAAGATTTCTTCGACCAATTAGGATGGTGCAACCAAATCCGTATGTCAATTTCACTGGCAGCAGCCCACTTGTTCTCAATGCACAAAATCCAATCCCAGTTGCAGCATTGAAGAACATTCCATACTTTACTGGAGAAAATCAGACCACTCCTGGTGATCATGTCAAGGACATTGCTAATATTTGTGCAATCCATGAGATTAATGAGATGCAAGTAGTTGTCAAACTGTTGGCATCTTCATTCAAAGGGAAGGCTTTGCAATGGTTCTGGAGTCTTGCTTCAGGCTCTATCCAAAATTGGAACCAACTATGTATAGCCCTCCATGAGCAAGTTCGGAGAAAAGGGAGACAATTTGTCTCTACTAGAGCAGCTGACAACTATCAAGAGAGCTCCCAATGAGCAGCTGACTGACTTCAACTTCAGATTTCAAATGACTTGGGAGAGGATTCCAATCGTGCAGTAAGGCCAGCAGCAGAAGGTGCTTTTTTATATTACCTTAAAGCTTTAAATTCTGATATTTCTATGTTGATTCAATCCATGGGAGGTACAACTATCCCTGTTGCTTATAGCATTGCCATTAGAGCTGAAAATTGTTTAATTCAAGCTAGAAAGCTAACTCCTAGGCCTCCAATGCCATTATATCCAAGTTTAGAGAGACCAAGTACTAATCAAGTGCCTATTTTGGCTCCTATTCCCACTCCTAGAAATCATAATTCAAGTGAAGCTTCTACTTCATCTTCTAGTGTCTCAAATGAGCTCCAAGAATTCATGAAGCAATTGCAAAATTTAGGTAATGAGCTGGTTACACTCAAGAGGCAACAAGCCCAAAGTTTTAGACCTTCTTATCAGCCTCTAAGCTCAGCCTAATAGGCAGCCATATCAGCCTCAAAGACTAGCCAATCTAGCTACAAATCAGAATCAAGCAAGGCCTCCTGCCAACAGACCATTTCAGCCCTATAACCCCAATGTTGCATCCACATCCAGAGCTTTAGTGTACCGGTGCAAAATAACATGGCCCAAGAATATGATTGGTGTTTCCCATGTAGTCAGCCACATAACCAATCTATGTGCTTTAATGGTGCATTAAATCAGGCATCTGATGGTAACAAACCATTGGTGGGGAGGGTGAAGGGAGTCAAGGACGAAGAGGATCAGCAGCAAGAAGCATCCTCAGCAACAGAAACATCTCCAAACGAAAGCTACTCTTGTCAATTAGCAGGCTGAAGACTTTCTGTGGTATGAATCAAACAATCCCTCTCAAAGTGTTGTAGCCAACACAAGGTCAAAAAGGAGAAATTTGGGTGAAGGACATCCATTGCCTCTAAGTAATCCACAACCTTCTACCACTCCACAAGCTTTTGGAAAACAAAATGTAGTTCCAAACATGCAAGGAGCACCCAAACCAGCTCCTAAACCAACTCAGATGCCAGCTGCTACCGCTCATGTCACAAGGAATGACTGTGCAAATCTAGAGGATAGCAGAGGGATGCTTCATCCCCATTCAACATCATTGATCAGATGAAGAAGACAAATGTAAACATATCAATGTGGGAATCACTATCCATCCCAGGCCAAAGAGATTTTCTACAAGTTGCCATGAAGGACTAGTCAACTTCAAATCAACAGGTCCAAATGCAAGAAAAGGTACTCACAAATGCTTCCCAGCCTGAAGGAAATCATGGAGGATAACAAGGTAAAATGTTGAAGCCCCCTCCATTTTATGTTTCATTGATCATAGGAGACCAAGTTGGTACATAATTGCATGATTGAATTTGGGGCAAGTAGTTCAGTAATGCCCAAGAAAATAGCTGATCAATTGGGGCTTCAATATGAAGTCATATCCAAAGGAGTAGTGCAATTAGATGGGACAACGGTGACAACAGTGGGAGTGATTAAAAACTTGAGCCTTACCTTGCATGCATGCCCCAACGTTGTTGTTTTGGAAGATATCTTAGTGATAGATCTTCCACCACTCTTTTCCCTATGTTTATCAAGGGATTTCATAGCTAAGATTGGAGGTTACTTATCTGTTGATTGGTCACACATGTTGTTCAAAACAAGATATGGAACTAAGGCCACAATCAGATCTCAACCTATTGCAAACTTTCACGTTGAGCCTCACACTCCAAGCCAAATCAATACCAACTGTTCAACATTTGATCAAGAAGATTATCTGAAGCACTGATGAAGCTGGACACCAAGGTTGGAAGCATCCCAAATTTGAATCTTGATGAATGGGAAAGCAAGGTGCATGCTTTTGATCCTTATCAAGGAAATAGAAGAATCTGAGCTAGGAGTTTATTGTTTGCATGAAGAGAATCAACCTATCCCCAGCATCACCAAGCCAGATCATAAGGACGAGAATGAATTATGGAAATTTTTCTTTGATGGGTCAAGGAGTACACAAGGTGCAGGAGGAGGAGCTATGCTCATTTCACTGCAAGGTATAAAGTATTACCCAACCTTCCGTTTTCAGTTTTCTTTCTCAAACAATACAGCTGAGTATGAAGCCTTAATTCACAGATTACACTGGGCAAAGGAAGAAAGACATCAAGAATTTGCAAGTATTTGGTGATAGTGAGCTGATCGTGAATCAAGTCAGAAGGAAAAAATGCTGCCAAGAATGATCTGTTGAAAAACTACAAAAATCAGGTATGGGATCTTATTGAAGATTTTGAATCTTTTAGCATCAATTCCATCCCAAGAAAAAAGAATGAAGCAGCGGACAGACTAGCAGTAATTGGGGCTGCAATTTGACATTGTAGAAAATATAAAAAAAATGAAAAATACTTAGCCTCATATCAAATTTTTTGTGAGACCAGCTATTCTGGATAACAATACAAGTTGGCAAGTCTTCGAGAATGATCAACAAATTGTTAATTTCTTGCAAGAAGAAGCTGAGTTCTCTGCTAGAAATCAAGATAAGCTGGAGCAGCAGTATGGTGACCAAGTGGTGCAGCTGAGAACTAACAAATTACCAAAAGGCCTCATAACCCTGGAGTCAATCTTCAACCCGAATAATCAGTTCCGGAAGGAGAAAGCGAACATTCAAGTAAAGGGTGAAGATTCAGAGCCTATTTTAGTAGATGAAGGCAAGACATTGCAAATTGGCAAAGTAAGTACTCCAAAAGAGAAATCTGATTTTTTTCAGCTTTTTCAAGAGTTCCCAGATGTCTTCGCTTGGACTTACAAAGATTTAAGAGGTTTCAACCCAAGGTTGGCACAACATACTATTGAGCTGGATCCGGAATCCAAGCCTGTTAGGAAAAAGCAAAGGCCAGTGAATCCTCATATCAAACCTCTCATGAGAAAAGAGTTAAGCAAGCTTATTGAGGCCAGTATCATCTTCCCCATCAAACAATCAAGTTGGGTTGCAAACTTGGTGCCAGTAAGAAAGAGAAATGGAGAAATAAGATTGTGTGTGGAATTTCACGATCTAAATCAGAGCATCACTCAAATATCATTATCCGCTTCCATCAATGGAACAAATATTGCAGGTTGTAGCTGGTTCAGAAAGGTTTTCATTGCTAGATGGATATTCAAGCTATAATTAGATAATGGTAAAAGAAGAAGATCAATTCAAGATAGCCTTCACTATAAAATGGGGCACGTATGCTTACAAGAAAATGCCATTTGGACTGTCAAATGTCGGAGCAACATTCCAGCGAGCTATGGATATGGCGTTCAAAGGATTGATCAACAAGATAGTGTTGGTATACCTAGATGATATCACTGTCTTCTCAAAGAATGCAACAGACCATCTCTTTCACCTCAGACAAGTGTTTCAGAGGTGTAGAAGGTTCAGAGTGTCGTTGAATCCAAAGAAATGTATATTCTTGGCACACGAGGGAAAATTGTTGGGCCACATTGTCTCTAAGGAATGGCTAACAATTGATCCTGAAAGGGTTTGAAGCCATCCGAACATGCTTCCATTGCCACACCACAAGAAATATCTTCAAAGATTCTTAGGAAGGATAAACTTTGTCCATAGATTTGTGCCTAATTTTTCCACTCTTGTGAAGCCTTTAACAATGATGTTGAAGAAAAGTCTAGCATTGAAATGGAAAATAGAAGGAAAAGAGTGTTTTGAAAACATCAAGCATGCAATATCAAAAGCTCCAACTCTTATCAACCTAGACTTTTCAAAGGACTTCATGTTGTATGCTGTTTGGAGGATCAGATACAATCTCAGCTATCTTAACAAAGCTGAATAGAGAAGGTTTAGGAATAGCCCATAGCATTCTTCAGTCAAAGCTTGGAAGATTACGAAATAAAGTATTCTTTCATTGAAAAGCATGTCCTTTCCATCATCAGGAGCTTGAAGAAGTTCAGACACTTGGTCTCGAACAATAAGATTCAACTGCTGGTGTCTCATGCTGGTGTCAAGGAATTTCTCCTAAACAAGGATTTAAATGAGAAGAGAGCAGGTTGGATCACTCAGGTGATGGAATATGATATTGAAATCAAAGTGACCAAGCTGGTTTGTGGCAAAGGTTTGTGTGAGCAGCTAGCTTCCAAACAACCAGACGGGTCAAAAGGTGAAGAAGATGTTGTCCTACTACTACAGAATGATCAAGAACAACCAACTGATGATGCACCCATTCCATGTTGGACTCAAGACTTGGTGCATTACCTCCAAATAGGCTTGTGCCCTCCAGAAATGAGCAAAAAAAAGAGGAGATACTTTAGGTTACAAGCCATCCCATATGTACTCATTAACGAGTATCTTGTTCAAGAAGGACATAAATGGTGTTCTATTAAGATGCATTGGAACATGTCAAGGTGAGAAGATCTTACACAAGTTCCATGATGGGGAAGCAGGAGGCCACTTTGCTCCATGAGTAACAGCTCTCAAAATCATGAGAGCTGGTTACTATTGGCCTACTGTGTTCAATGATTTACTACTCATGGGTCAAGAAATGCAAGAGATGTGCATTCTTCATGGGGAAGGAAAGGTTAGCCGCGCTGCCCCTTCCTCCAATTTCAGTAGATCAGCCATTCATGCAATGGGGATTGGACTTCATTGGGGTTATCAATCCCAATTCGAGTCAAGGTCACAAGTGGATACTTATGGCAACAGACTATTTCACCAAATGGACTGAAGTAGTGGCACTAAAGGAGGCAAGTGAATCCAACATATTAGATTTCTATGAAGGGATAGTCACGAGGTTTGGTGCCCCCACCACTATCATATTGGACAATGCATTGGCATTCATTGGCACAAAGATCACTGAATGGGCTGTCAAGAATTATGTGTATCTCAGCACTTCATCGAATTATTACCCTCAAGGTAATGGTCAAGCCGAGTCTACGAACAAGAACCTACTAAGAATCATCAGAAGGACTCTGGATGAAAATCAAAGGACTTGGCATGCAAATCTCAAATCAGCCCTATGGGCTGATAGAATCACAGCCAAGAGGTCTACAGGAAGCTCTCCATACAATCTTGTGTACGGGAAAGAAGTAGTTCTACCTACATCACTCGAGTTGCCAGCATTGGAACTCATGAAATAGTTGGAACTAGCTGAGTTTGAGCTTATGGAAATCAGATATGCAGAGCTAATGGAATTAGAAGAAACAAGAGAGCATGCAATGCAGACCATAGAAAAAGATAAATCATTGGTCAAAAAGAGTTTTGATAAGAAAGCTAAGGCCAGGATATTCCAAACTGGAGATTTGGTACTGAAGTGGGATGTTGATCGTGCAAAGCCAGGAAAGCATTCCAAGTTTGATGGCCATATGGAGTGGCCCATATATGATCATTGAATGCAAAGCTAGTAATGCCTTCCGGCCAGCTAAGTTGGATGGTGAAGAGTTACAGATTCTAGTCAATGGAATCTATCTCAAACGTTGTTACTAGAAAGAGAGCTTCTCACCCTTGTAAATATTAATGTAGAACTTCCATTCCTCTAAGTGCTTATGCACATCGTACTGCTGTTAGAGTAGTTTTTTAATTCCCTAAGTGCTTGTGCACATGTCCTATTGCTATTGGTATGTGCATGTTTGCAATTCATTGAGCCTCTCGGGAAATAATTTGCCACCACAGAAGAATCAAATCAAAAAAATGTTTCAATGGCTCAAGGATACAGGTTTTAAAATTTCAAATGAGCTGAGAGATTATCAAACAGACTCCATGCCCAATAGATTGCTACGAGCAGCTGGCCATTCTTCATCTGACAGGTAGATAACCCCACTGAGTTGTCAAAATTGTTATCCAAAATTCACCCCTCAAGGTAATTTTGATAACATGCATCAAATTTTCCAGTCTTGAGCAAGTAGATTGATTTAAGGCCCGAAATCATGTTTTTAGGGCCCCTTCGGCTTCTCTCTAACTCTCCCATCCAAGAAAAAATCCCAACGAGTTAGAAAAAATGGAAAAAATGCAAAAAATAAGGTCACAGGATTGTTTTAAAGCATTGCAGGTCTGAATGGTGTGGATCGTACTAGTGCGGGTCGGACCGAGGTTTTGTCGTACCAAGTTCGCAACCGAAATACAAAGAAAATCAGACTAAGTCAGACATTTTTGTTCCTAGGAAGTCTATGTGGGATAGTTGGGATGTCGGTACACGCGGGACGCAAATCAGTTGATTTTCTGCAAGTCAGTCAATTGTGGGCGGTGCGTGCAGATTTTCATCCGAGACAGCGAGGACAAAAGTACGCGGGGGACGCATAAGACGTGCAAAGATGAAAAGGTTGCAAAAGGGGACAAGGAGGCCCAAATCAGCCAATGCAGAAGAATGTGTCTGGGACAGCTGGGACACGCAGACCTGATTTTTCCGTAATATCCGCAACTCAAAAGAAAAGTCAACGTTTGACTCCCGAACCTTCAAACGGCCATAACTTTTGACTCTGAGCTCCGATTTTCACAAAATTAGACTTTCCTAGAACTAGCATGATGTTTTCTACACCACAAAAATTGGATTTCTTATTTTTAATGAGGGTAGATATATTTAAATAAAATAAATATATTCGGCTCTAGTCAGTTAATGCTCATTCCCGTCAAATGACAAAAAATGCATGCCAGACCCAAAATAGCTGCCCACACTCAGAAGGCCATAAATTTTGTATTTCTCAACGAAACGACACAAAATTGGTACCATTGGAATGATGGCTCTGATCCTAATGTAAAGAAATCAAGAAATTATATATTTGATGAGAAATTGGTGAGGATTTTTCATAAAACGTGACGAGGTTCATAACAGTGTTTTATTTGGTAGTTGGAAGTGCAATTAAGAGGCATGGTCATCATTCTTTCTCTGTTGCAGCACCTAGGACAGTATTGGGATCTTTTTTCAAGTAACACAAATCATTTCACTCCATTTAATGCCTCTTACAATTGGTTGAAGGATAGATTTCAGGATTTCCATTTTCCCCTTCTCTCTCTCTTCTCATTTTCTTATAAATTGGAGTGTTGGCTCATTGTGGGGGGTAGATTTTGTAGAAAAGCTCTGCCAAAATTGATTTGTGAAGCCAATGTGCTGTAGGCCCTTGTTGTGAACTCCTTGCATTGTGATCCAGGCCGTTATCTTGTAACCGATTGAACTGTGCATATCAGGAAGCAATAAAATATAAGTTTGTGGATGCATCTTCCCTTGCTGTGTTTTCTTGCATTCTTTCTTCCCCTTCAACCTTGATTATAAGAATATTGTGTCTATTTTTATGTTCTCGTAGGGATCCATTATCATTATGTATATTTGAAATGTTGTTGTGAATGCATTTTGCTAAATTATGGAGAACTGCCATCACCCCTTCTAGTGTGCACTTTTATTTTATATCTCACTCATTGGAAAACTAATCTCACACCCTCCTTTTCTGGAGTATCACCGCTTTAGTGTAGGCTTTCATTTTATGCATTCTCTCTCCCTGGTCCCTTGGAAAGTTAGATTAAAATAGTTAGTTTACCCTGCATTAGAGTAGATTGTGGCAGGTAGTTTAGGAGCAACAACTAACTTTCTCTGGAGGTCTATCTCAAGTAGAAAGTCCCACAACTTGGAGATAGTACCCATGTTATCCAATCACACAGTGAGTTCAAGTATATGCACTTGTATGAACATAGGGGTGCTATGATTCACTGATAATAGTACTAGTGTTGGTTTTTTTATTGCTAAAAAGGGTAAGAGAATATTTTTTAATCATCTTCGGCCTATTGGACAATGTATAAGAACAGTCATAATGAGAGGAGAAAATAGCAATATGGGACAATAGGGTCAAAGAGGTGAGAATCAACATTTGGGGCAGCAGCCTTCCCATTCTTCTACCAGGCCTTTCGGATTTCATGAACCTTCTTTCATGAAGGATCCAGAAGTTTCACAGGTATAACAGATAGTAGATATTTTGGATGAGGATTCTTGTTGGGAGAGGTACCAGACCTTGAGTGAGGTATTTCGTAACAACATGCCATTCCTGGAATATTGCAAAATGAAGATTGGTAGTATACCCAAGAGAGATCATCAGATACAGTTACCAAAGTCACAGAGGAGATTGGGAAAAATTTCCATTCCACACTTTGATGATTCTAAGAAGTGTACTGCACAGTCTTGGGTTTAGAATTTGAAGACATACTCCACCTTGAATCCTATTCCTAAGGAAGATGCAATTAATTTTGCAATCTTACATCTTGAAGGAGATGCTCATGATTGGTGGCATCTAGGGTTGCTTACACAGGGGCACATACACATTACTACTTATTTATATTTCACGCAAAGGATGGGGAGTAAATTTCATAGGAGGGACCCTAACAGGAATTTCAGGGAGTTAACTCATTTGAGACAAACTAGTCCCCTGTATCAGTATATCACATATTTTTAGAGATTATCAGGCATGGTACCTAATGTCACAGAGATGAGGTTCATTTCAATATTCTTAGTAGGTTTGACAGATGCCCTCACTAGGTTTGTGAATGCATTTGAACCTTCTTCTTTTCATGAGGCTGTTAGGAAAGCTCGGGACTTGGAGTTATCCACTCCAAAACATAGGGCTCCACCTCACATTCAGCAAAGGGAACCTCCATCTGGATCAGATGAACTTCAATAAAGTGAGCCTCTACCGAGGCAAGAGGTGGCTAAGAATCCAATCCTTTCCCTTGAGTACATAGATGAGTTGAGGTGAAAGAAACTATGTTTAGATTTTCCACACACATTAGGTTCCAAGACATGATTGCATAGGTAGAGGGAACGATCAATTCATTGAGGTCTTTGAGGAGAGTGAGGGTGACATAGGTGAGGAGTTAGAGACTCACAATATGGATGGTGGAGATGGGGTTGTGTTGGATAATTTTGATGTGAGGTAGGAGGAGGAGACTTTTCCTTGAGTGATTATAACCACATTGTCTAGTACACTGATGTATAAGACATCTAGGATTAGAGGAGTTATGGATGGTCAACGAGTTGGGGTACTCATTGATATTGGGGTAACCCACAACTATATTGGTTCCTCATTGGTTGAGAGGCGAGGATTACATACAGAGGATTTTGAGGGATCTAACGGGGTTGTAGCCAATGGAGAGTCTATGAGGTGCACACAGCTGGTTCCCCAAGTGATCACCACGATGTGTAACTATACAGTTACCAATGATTTCCACATTTTTGGTATGGGAGTGCAGTGGCTTCACTCTCTTGGTGAGTCTCGAACTAACTTTCAGACGATGGAGATGAACTTTAAGTCTAAGGGTAGGAATGTGATTTTGAGGGGATTATCTACATGAGCACCTAGGGTAGTTACATCTGAGGGGATGGAGAGGACATTCCAGCATGGTGAGGATTTTTATTATTGTTGATCAATCTGGAGTATGATGGATGTGGATGTGACCAAAATTTTTGGACATGAGACAATTAAAGCGATTGGGATCACAGGTTCAAATCATCCGAGTTTATCATTATGTTGTTCATCTGAAGTTTTGGTAGACTGAAGATCTCATTTTCTTGTTGATTGCTCCAAGAACCAACACACTTGTGAGATTTTGGATGGCCAAATACAGGATGACAGCTACAAATTGGAGGATGAGATGAACTTCTATCAAGGAAGATTGAGCCTTGTGTCATATTCATGGTTGAGGATGGAGATATTGCGACATGTGCATTGTTCTTCCATAACTGGGCACTTGAGCTTCGATGATACCTACAGGTTTATGTTAGAGAGGTTCATATGGCATAGGCTGAGGGAGGATATCCTCAACTTTATACAGGCATATATAGTTTTTCACTATGACAAGTCAGAGCTTACAGGTTCATCATTTTTTAAATCAACATCGGATAACTTTTTTATGCATTTTTTCTTCTTTTATGTTCGATGAGCACTTGACCCACATGTTAGTCAGTGGAGAGATGAAATTGACTCATGGCTATTCATTAGGTTCAAATTCATCTCAGGAGGTGGACTCTATGGAGCTAATGTTGTCGGTTGACTGTCTATTGGAGTCTTGGGAATTTTCCTCCGCGGGACACATTGAGATACATTATGAGGAGCCTTTCTCTCAGATGAGTGCAGGTCATGTGGGAGATTTCACACCATTTGTAAGTATATAGGTTGTTTCACAGGTTTATTCAGGGGATTCTATAGGATTCATAGTGAAATTTCATACCCAGGAGTTGATTGGAGAGACAGTGAGTGATAATATGATGATAGCCTTGCATTGGCAGGGATTGGAAAGATTGGTAATTTTTGTGTGGGTACTAATGGAGAGTCAGTGTGGGCATCATACTAATTTAGGAGCAACATTGTTCTCTACATGACATACAGAACAATATCACTAGATGGGGTGTCTTGGTTACTTCACATGACACCGATCATTAGTTGACTGCAGGGTGAGGTGTAGAAACTTACAGCGTGGTATTCAAATTCTATAGCATGACAGGATAATGCTTGGGGTCAAACATTTCTTGGGAAGGGAGGACTGTAATTTCCCTTTCCTACACAAAATGCCTAAGAGTCAAGTCGAGTCCAAGCCATGGTCATATTGAAGGGGATGTGGATGCTGGGAGCTTTTGGAAAGGGGCCCCATGTTTCTAATATCCTAGTTTTGTGTTTGGGGGTCATTTTTGGACCATGGCGACTTAAAAATGAAAAAAGTAACTTTACTTAATTTTATTTTATCGGCCCCTCCTTAGAATGAAATGCGTTTAGGGTTACTGGGGATCTTTTTCCTGGAAAAGTATATAATGAGCTGGGAGAGAAAGGAAAGAAAGTTTTTGCATATGTTTTATTCACCTTCACATGCAACTGTTGTTTGTGCATCTACAACTTGTGGAGTAAAATACCACAGGGACCCTAGCTTCGGTGGTGAGAGACTCGTCCCTAGCTAGCAGGGCATTCTTTGGTAGTGAGATATCTACCCTAGCTTATCATTTTTGGATCCCCTTTCTAGGCTGTGTGATAGAGATATTATCAAAGGTTTCAGAGGAAGGGATTTGAGGGTTTTGGGGGATTTTGGGGAAGATAACTAGAGGGATTTTAGATCAGATTTATGGTAGTCATTTGGGCAAGGCACAACATCACTTTGGAGGCATCGTCATCAATTTCCAACCCTTTTCCAAGCTAGGTGACTTGCATCCTTTATTTGGAGGGTTTCTTATTGGCCCCTCTCAGATCTAAAGGTTGAAATGTCATTTCCTATATTTTCTAATGTTATTTCTAAAACCTCTTAATTTTTTCTCTTGTATTTGGAGAGTTACAAACCTCTAAAGTTTCCAGCTATCTAGGGCACACTGTGATTTTTCTGGCAGCATTTTAATTTGTGCAAAATTCAAAAAACTATTTTATTATGTCCTTCATAATATTAGCAAGCCCTCTTTAAACTTTCAAGTAATTCGAGTGGATATTTAGGGAGATATTAATTTTCTTAGTTCATTTTCCTTACTATAAAAATATGCAAAAATCGGTATTTTATTTGGCTACAAATTTTCAATATTTTGTGAATTTTTTAAGTGGTATCCCATAAGGGATATTTCATTTCCCCTTCCTTCTATTTTTCCACAGTCATTGTTTCCCTCTCAAATTTTTTCCCAACATCCGTGGAAATGTGGTCCTTTCTTATTTGATGTGGCCCAGTGGGTCTTTTTAGCGAAACTTGTCACTTTTGTCACATTTGTATAAATTGTGAAATTGGTCCCTCGGCCCCGATAGGATCTAATTAGTTATTCAACAAACATGACATGGTAGGGAAAAATTCTTACTTTGACCCCGAAGATGGAAACATGGCCGTTTTTCAAGAGAAAGGTGGAGAGGCGGATCGTCGGAACATTTTGAAGATTTTTCCCTTTTTTTGAAAAAGAAGCAAAGCTATAAATTTATCTGCAACCCCGTAGGGGACAAAGTGATGTCGCATGTTTGAGTCAGCATTTGAAAAGTCAAAATGGGGAAACGGGTCAGTGTAGCACTTTGGATTTTTTAAGTTCTGTTTTCAAATGATGTAAAAAATAATAGACAATGTTTCACACTCAAATTCTTAGAGAGTTCATGAAAAAGAGAGATAATAATCTCATCTCCACACATCAACATGCTAACTGTTATGCATTAATTGAAATACACAACATGTGTGCTCATAATATCAAAATTATGACATAGTTCACATCACAATTATATCACATTACTCTCTCAATATCCACCACCATCACGCAATACCATCACAACTCTAATCTGTCCCTGACATTCGATAACATGAACCTTCAGTCTGATACCAATTGTAACGCCAGCTAATACACACACAAACATAACAGTGAAAAACTTAGATAGCTTTTTTTTACTTACTTGAAGTTTACACGTCAACACAGTTGACCAGAAGGGGCTACGACCAAATCTCAATAAGCTTGAAACAACATTGACTACATAGGCAACAAGGAAACATACAATACCCAACATGAACAATTCAATTTTTTCTTCGACAAGGCACAACGTAAAAATCCAACCACAATACACAGTTATAATTGAGGACATCCCATGATGTAAAATCCTTTAAATTTATGTATTTACAAACAACAAATGTCTCTCAAACTTGACTTTATGATCTAGAAGATTCATGTTTCGATTCGCACAACTATTTTTACAAAGGTGAACTTATTTCTTTTATATTATTGACTAATTAGCTTAAGACCAAGTTTTCTTGAAAGAGGATAATTTGATAATAAAGGGTTCCTCAATTTATCACAATTTTATTTATCCATACATATGTTATAGAATCTAGTTTCATACCTCCATTGCACATGGTGACGAGCACAAGCTTGAACTAGGGAAAAAGTACTGTATTAGCTTTGGAACTATAACCTCCTTGTGAAAGGATCAAATGTTTAACAACAATTAGGATAAAATTACAAAGCACTTCAAAGAGATTAGAGGAAGAGGATTGAATTATATTCATCTTCAAAATCTCATTATTTATTAACCAAGATATTATTGAGGCTAAGAATATATACAGAATGATTAAAGGTTTCACTTAGGCTTCGCTTGACGAGATTGACATAACCATACAAATTACGTTTTCAATGGGTAAGATAGATTGAATGGTTTCAAATTAGTTTCCTTCTACTTATTATGACCTTATTATCTTCTAAAACCTAATCATTGATTTAACCTTAAGATCATTTAAGGACTTACCGTAAAAAGGATAATCTTCATTAGTTTAGCTTGTGAAAAAAAACAAGGTATATATATTTTTATTACAAAAGGTATTTTCCTCTTTGATCACTTAAGGGAACAATTTTTATCAAGTAGATCACAACTACATTACTTTATTCATATACATACATATATATATATATATGTGTGTGTGTGTGTGTGTGTGTGTGTGTGTGTGTGTGTGTGTGTGTGTGTGTGTGTGTGTGTGTGTGTGTGTGTGTGTGTGTATATACTTTAACTTCTAGAAGGATCAGCCACCCATTTTATTATGCTTAAAATTGCATTGTTACTATGTACTAGGAGGGTTTACAACACAACATGTTATCTCAAGAGAAAATTTTACCATTACTACTTTGTGAAAAGTATACATAGTTACATCAACTCTTTCCAGCACGATGCACAACCCAAAGGGAATAAATAATTCTATGCAGGAACTATGACTAAGGAACAAGAGAGTAACAACATTGGTCAAGCAACATTATACTATTCTTATAATTTTAATAATATATTAAAATCACTTATAACAATACGGTAATCAATTTTTATATTTTTCCACGATAGCAAAAACCAACCAAGGTTTTAATAGTTATGACAACATTACTCCACAATACATTATACTAAGGAACTAACCCTCTTATAAAATTTCCTAGGACCCTTTCCAAACTTTTACAACATAAAAATTATTCGTACAGAAGAACTTCATAACCAATATTGA
Organism: Taxus chinensis; assembly: GCA_019776745.2. Classification (NCBI taxonomy): domain Eukaryota; kingdom Viridiplantae; phylum Streptophyta; class Pinopsida; order Cupressales; family Taxaceae; genus Taxus; species Taxus chinensis. Next base: position 765,442,934 of record CM034151.1, on the reverse strand, counting down.
TGAAATTTTCGACAAGTATTTCCCTCATCTACACGCATAAGCCATCTATAAAAAATTATTAAATTGAGTCAGCTCATGAGAAATGAGCAAGATAAGACTACAAATAGAAAAAATAAGCTACTATCTAGCAAAATCAAGAAATAATATCATTCAATTGTTATCCCAATTTTTCCCCCCGGCAAAATTGATCAAACATGACCCTGCACAGAAAAATCTAAGGGTCATCTCTATCATGCGAACCACATTTCAAATCCGATAATTGATCCCAAATCTGAGGAGCAGGAAGACTCGAAATGGAGGAGTAGAGTCGACAAAGCGGGGCAAACAGCATCAGAGAAACAAGAGCCTCATAGGAGGAGAATAGTGAAGACTCAAATTTTTTAGACTTAGCCGCATACGAGTCGACTCGGGGCTGAACAACAGACTCGCGGAAGGCATCATGTGTCATCTCGATGCAATTCTAAAAGACACACCAAAAGGGAAAGACTAAAATATGCATTGAACCTCCACGTGTCTAGTTGATGCAAACCTCAAAAGTGAGATCCAAGGGACAGTCAAATGGAGACCCCAAAAAAGTGTAGGCTCGCCACATGGTTCAATTCAAAAAAGGGGACAGACCGGGCCCAAATCAGATAACTATGAAAGGACCAGAGAAATTCTCCATGTGTCTTAGCGGTGCACCTTCAAGGGTTGAAGCCAAAGGTGGTCCCCCAAATGAGTGCAGAGCTTTCACGTGTCCCAAGACCAAAAGAAGAAATCAAAAGGTAGAATCGTCAATTGAAATTTATAAGCAGGGACAGAGCCAGCGGAGGGTGCCACATGCCTCAACAACATAAATTCAAAAGGCACGGCCTAAAGAAGGACCCTGAACTAGTGCCAACCCACCATGTATTTAGAGCCCAAAATTTTAACCGGCCCCAAATGTCTAAGTATTAAAGAACGGAAAAAAGGTGCCACATGTCAAATCAGCACAACTTCAAAGGTAAAATTTGAAGGGACAATCCCAAACAAGTGTTGAGCCTCCACGTGTCTCGAGTCAGACATAAGCCCCACCAAGTAAAAGGTACTTAGCCAAAATACAAAGAAACAAAGAAAATCCACATAAGGAGCCACGTGTCTCTTCGGTACAAATTCAAAAGCAAAATCCAAAAGTGGTCCCCAAACATGTGTCATCTCTACACGTGGCCATGTTTCAAGTCAAAGCAGGAAGGCGGGTCGTCAGAGGTAGTTTGAATTTTTCAGGTTTTGTTTCGAAAATGCGTAAAGTATAAAAGTAAGCCGAACCTTTTTCTGACGCCCAGAGGAGCCATGTGTCAAGCATAAATTACATGCGGGAAGGAGAGTCTCAGGAGAACTTTTTACCAAAGTGGAAAATGCGAGCCGGTGGGCCTGAAGATGACTTTTGGGAAATATTAAGTTGTAGGGCTTTGGGATTTTTCTTTTGCATATTTTTCCACTTTCACAAAATCCCAGTTTGTAGGTGTGGGCCCATAGGACCATGGGAGCTTTCTTGCCAAGAGGAAAATTGAGAAGGTTGTGGGCTTGCGGGGCTGCCGAGATTTTTTACACTTTTGTATTTTTTGTGCAAAAGGCGCTAAGTGAATTTCGAGCCTGCGGATATGTTTAGCAAAACTGGTTTTTTGCCATTTTTGTACGGATTCGATTCAAATATTCAAATAGGCATATCCTTCTATCCAGTGCTCAAAATTCAACAAATTTGTTACCATTGGAAAGATCGCAACCTCCTCTTGACCATGGAAGCATAAACAATTATTTTTAGCAATCTTTGATGGGTTAAAATTAGGAAAACATCTTTCAAGCCATTAATGTAGAATTTTATTGCTTCAACTACCAGATAAGATTTGATTTGATCCATCATTCTTCCTCCTTCAACATGTCAATGGGACATAGAGAGGTAGACTTGAAAGATTATAGGTATATTTCTAGGGACATTGATTGTTGGTGGGTGGAATTTAAGAGCAGATTTGAGTTTCTCTTCTTTCCCTCTCATTCTCATCATCTATATATGATAAACACTTCTCATTTGAGAAGGAGAGACATTTTGGGATGTGGGGAAACTCTGTAAAATTTATTTCCTAAGTCCATTTGAGTTATAAGCCTTCTCCTGCACCTGGCAAGCATATTTTTGCCTCTGAGCATCCATGTAATGGTCTGTGCACCTCATAGAGTAATAAAATTGTGTTTTTGTGGTGTTCTTAAACCCTTTGCATTGTTTTTTTGTTTCTTTGTGCTTCTCCATTTCAGATTTTCTTCTTGTGCGTGTGTTTCTCATTTACAGGTGTAAGATGTCATGCTTTGTGGAGTTTCGATGGTAGATTTGGATCTAGGTCTGTGTCACTTCTGTCTAACCTACCTCATCTCCCTTTTCCCATGTTTCATCCTCCCTCAGCAGAGTATCTCATCACTTCCTTTTCTGGTGTATCACCACTTAGTGTAGGCTCTCTTTCACCATCTCTCTCTCTCCCTTTCTCCTTGGATGGTTATATTAGGATTAGATAGGTTATGCTTGCACTCAAGTAGCTTGTGGTAGGTAGATTAGAAAGTAGGAACTAGCCTTCTCTGAAGGTCCATCTCAAGTTTTCAAGTCCCATAGCTTGAGAGATGGTCTGATGTTGTGCAATCACACTGAATTCCCCTCTCAGATCAGAGATCATTTAGGGGTGTTGTGATTTTTCACTAACATCTATTTTAAGAATTGGATCAAAGCTCGAAACAACAATAACTCCTTAAGCTAAAAAATAAAGTTTCCACCAAACCAATCGAAGAAGAAAGTCTTATACTTCAGTTATGAACATTGTCTCAAAAGAAACAAAATTTTAACAATCATTTGAGAAGGGACCATAGGTATAAAAAATTAGAAATAAACAGTCTAGTGTAATAGGGTTTCCTTCGAATAAGCAATTAGGGTATTAGATTGAGAACTAATATTCAAACAAACAATCTAAAATCATCAAAAGGTACCAAAAGCACAGGCTACAATACTAAATTTATAAAATAACAAAATTAAATAGTTAACCTAGTTAGAACCACGGGATTCAAAGGTTAAACAAGAAAAGTCAAGTGTATTAAAAGTTTGATCATTTAATCATATAGATTATATGATTGAAATATAATACACAACCACCACTCAACATTGTTTAAAAGGGAAGGCAATTAAATACTAGTTTCGGCCATTAACTCCAAGGAATTTCAAAATCATTCATGAAGAGGCCACTACCCTTATAGGCTAGTAACAAGAAGTGAGAGTAAAAGAGATTTCCATCAAATGAGTTAACATTTTAAACATCAATCCAAGTTTTACAAAATTAGGGATTTCAAAACCTCCTCTATAAGTCTATAGTTTCGGTTTAAAACAATGTGGATCACCCCTTTCCATCACAAGTTCTTTTAAAGTACCCCTCATCAACATATTCAAACCATTCTAAAAGGAAGATTGCATGTATATGTATCACCAAAAACCATTATCTTAACATTAACTTCAAATATAAATCCACAATGCATCTATATATAAATACCCCCAAATATCCCTAATGATCTTAATAGTTCTATCATAAGTCAACAAGATATCAACATACATACGTCATCCAAATGTCAATAAAAATCAGCGAGATGCATAATTATATATATACCACCAAGAGTCGTCACAAATAGAATTAATCCAAGGTAGTTCTGAAAATAAAATAGTACTAACCATAAACACACACATGTAACTTCAAATCTTGGTGAAAAAATATTCCGTTACAGTTCAAGCTTCACAAAGAATGGTAAAAGTGCCCATTTAGTAAAACCTTAAATGTATTGGACCTACACTGATGATCAATAGTCAATTGGGTACACGTCTAATGTCATAAAAAATATGCAGGAAAACTCAAGGTGCAAAATAACTAGTAATTTAGGTACCTTAGCCAAGATACTCCCTCCAAGCATAAACCTAACGACTGAATTCAACCACACATAAGTTTTGTAAACCTACGGGATGGATTGGATATCGAAGGGGACATTATTTAGTCTTAGAAAATAGGACATGAAGGTCTAACGGACGTCAACAACTTAACCACTCAAGGTTGGGAACATCAAAGAACAATTGACATTACGTAATTATTGTCATAACCCAAAAGGGTGATTAACTGTCCATAAAACTATAATCAACCTAGATCGGGTTCCATCTAGTGGTTGTCCACTAAAGAATAGTTGTCATAACCCATGTGAATGGTGCTCAACATACCTGGAAGAAAATCAAATCTAGAAATGGAATGCTCGTAAGAAGAGCAAGATGTTTATAGGTACAGACAACATGCTTTCACCACAACATTTACTAGCTATAAAAAATTTAATAACCTTGTTACTCAGTAAAAGTAATGTAGGTAAAAATGGTAGAAGGTCATTTACAAAAAGCATGAAAACACAACAACCAACGTAGGAGGAAATATGTCTATGCTGAACAATATTTCACTAACAACTATTATTGCTAACTTAAGTAGATTTCAAGAGGAACAAAGATATTTACCAGCAAGGCGTCCAAACCACCACACAAAAAAAATAGCAGAGATAGATAAATTGAGGGGAAAAGAAGGTTATAATTCATGATATTTTTAAATTTTAGCAATTTTAGCAATGGTGAGTTTATCTTTCCTTTTTCTTCGGCTTCTACAAGTTGCTAAAACCACTCTCAAGTTTGCAATTGCACTCCTTAGGTCAAATATTCGTCCTCATACATGTTGGCACTAAGGCACTACCGACTCCCATGTTGACACATGCAGGGGGATCCCAAACCATGTGCTGCATCTTCCCAAACGGATTTTGGTCTTCAAGGACTGCTATGATTTGTAACAGAGACACAAAGTACGTTTAAAGAAAAGCCTAGGAACTCCAAATAAAATCAATGGATAGGAGGCAATTTTTTTAAAAAAACAGACTCCACAGCCTTGCAAACATTCTCTAAACTACGTCAAAATGGGACGGTTAGAGAAGGGTGTGGACATCCAATGAAGCACATTCGAAATAAAATTTTCGTTAAATGTAGAAACATGTGCCTTAAAATCCACATATACAAAGTGTGGAAGAATCCACGAGGCATGTAAACAACTGATAACAGGCCTCAAAGCGATGGGGTTTGAAGAAAATCCACAGCATCAAGAAACACATAAAAGGAAGTCTTCACATGGATGTTTAGTTCACCCTTCCTAGTAATCAACAGTTGTCCAAACTCCTCAATTAGCCTCTGTAAGCATACACGTAGCCAAGAAAAAATGATAGCTTTACAACATGTATGGTCTTCCACCCATGCATGCTGATAGTTCTGAGTCTTTTCACACAAATCCCCTAAAATCTATCCAACCCATGCGGCCTGTAGTTTCCAACAATAAGATAAAAAAGAGGTAGGAAGCACCTAACCCCACTCCCATTATCCAGTTCAAAACCATGTTTTAGCAGGTAAGGGTCAAATCAATGCCAACATGAATTGAATTTAGTTGGTGAAGCCATGTGCTTGCGATAGTTAGTGTCAAGGAGGATGAGGGAGCTGGCGGCTTCAATAATTTATCAATAACTCGCAGTCCTCATCAATTTAAAAAAAATAGCCCCCTTTAATTTGGTGCTATACTAAAGGGCATTACAATTTTTCTCTAGTTCAGTCTAGTTTACCCCGAAATGCGCTACACTAAAGGGCATTCTAATTTTTCTCTAATTTTGTCTAGTTTACACTAATAGCTCGTCCGGTTTACCCTAGAGGTGGGGAATGTGGGCTATATGTGGGAGGTCTCGGGGTCCATTCCCCCGGGCTGGCCACCTCTATAGCTCGTCGTTACTCGGCTAGGTAGTTCCAGGTGGGTCAGTTACTTCGGTGGCAGAGGTGGTCTCTTGATGTGGTGCCAAGCCGGCTTGGTGTTCAATGTGACGAGGGTCGGGGTTAGGCATGAAACCTGTGTTCAATGTGACGAGGCATGTCTGGCATTGCGGCATGAGAGTTATCCCAAAACCACTTTTAATCCCATCTAGTTTACCCTAGTGGTGGGGAATGTGGGCTATATGTGGGAGGTCTCGAGGTCCATTCCCCCGGGTTGGCCACCTCTATATCTTGTCGTTACTCAGCTAGGTAGTTCTGGGCGGGTCAGCTGCTTCGGTGGCGGAGGTGGTCTCTCGACGTGGTGTCAAGCTGGCTCAGTGTTCAATGTGACAGGGGTTGGGGTCAAACATGAATCCTACATTCAATGTGACGAGGCATGTCTGGCATTGCAGCATGAGAGTTATCCCAAAAAACCACTTTAAGCCCATCTGGTTTACCCTAGCGGTGGGGAATGTGGGCTATATGTGGGAGGTCTCGAGGTTCATCCCCCGAGCTGGCCACCTCTATAGCTTGTTGTTACTCGGCTAGGTAGTTCCGGGCGAATCAGCTGCTTCGATGGTGGAGGTGGTCTCTCGACGTGGTGTCAAGCTGGCTCAGTGTTCAATACGACAGGGGTCGGGGTCAGACATGAATCATGTCTTCAATGTGACGAGGCGTGTCTGGCATTGCGGCATGAGAGTTATCCCAAAAAAACCACTTTTTCCAATGGGGTCTTGGCTGATTGGTAAAGTCCGGGCATTTACCAAGAGGAGGTCCAAGGTTCAACCCCCATTGGCAGGTCCGCCATGTGAGGAATAGCCCGACCGATGTCGCTAAGTGCCAAAGGAGTAATCCAGCCAATTTCCCTGAGTGTGCGACAGTTGTACGATGGTGCTGTTGGAGTAGTCCGTCCAACGTCCCTGAGTGTGTGCCAGCTGTACGAAGGTGGTATGAAGTGTACACCAGTTGTACGGAGGTGGTATGAAACCTAGGCTTCAACTGATCGGAGGCGGTGTGAAACTTGTGCATCTGGTGGTCCCATCCTCACCCAGGCTAAATTCACCGAGGCTGGTAGAGATTGTGCTAAAAATGTAATATGTAATGATTCCTCTAAAATCCAAAAAAAAAAAAAAGAATCACTTAAACTACACACCCATTGACATTTTGGTTTTGATTACTATAACCTTGGATAGGTTTGTGGGTCATAGATAGATTCATTCCCTATAGTTTCAATCTAACACCAACATATCCAAAAAAAAATGAAGTATATCAATTTTGAAAGGGTAATTTAGTTTTGTCTCTGTTGACAAGATTCTAGGGTCACTTTTTCATGGAAACTAAAAACCGGTCACCTATAGATAAAACCACTTTACAACCTATTATAAGAACCTTAGAAAATATAGGATAAGCATTGTAATGTGATACAATGCTTGGAGAACATGATCAATGAAACAATTGATACATCTACACCCATATAAGTGTACTCATATCACTCATTGAGCTTAATTCTTAGGTACATGTTACTAGTGGAAGGGTTAAATCAAGGGCTCTTTATTTATTATACATCTTATTGCATCTCATAATAGGCTTGGGAGAACTAAATGCATCTTTACCCCCTTCAAATTATTCCTCATCACATCGAAAGGATGTGGTGAGGTTCTCTAACCCATTCATATCAATCCATTTCTTCAGTCAACGAACACAAGAATTGACTTTAAGAAAAGAAAAACAACACAAAATTATAATATAGTCATTTCAAGATTCTAGATGTGAAAATTAAACATATAAATGTATGGGGACCTCCAAAATGAAAGTGAATAGATATTGAATCATAAAATACATACTCGTGGGCCTATTAGATTATTTCAAGTTTGTGCATGTCTTTCTTAGATGCATCCTATGATGAACCTATCATTGGCTATGAACTAATCCAAAACACAATTGTGAATCCTGATTTCTTCTAAGAACCATGATGACCATCATTTTTACTCTACATGTTATATGAGCACATAGTCTTATGCTCTATCTACATTTTTTTTATTTCATTCCATTCCCTATCCATAATATCATTTTTTCAAATTATGATTATTATAATATATCATGTATCAATACTTATAATAATTCAAGGATGATTTAGGAATACCTTTATTACACTTGCATGATCATTTCTATTTTAGTTAGATTATATGTGTAAAATATACATTAACTACTGTATTTTATTGAAACCAATCCTTTATTTAATGCAATAACATTGGGTTCCATTCTTAACCCTTAGTGTTGCAAATTTGAACTATGAATTTTCTAAATTTTAGAGTTTAATTTATGAATATTTATTTCTTATGCGTACTTTGCATTGTAAAATGAAAATAATAGATATGATAATGCTTATTTTTCTATGCATTTTAATTTTGATACAAATGTGGGACATGATCATAGTTAAAAACATTGATATGCAATTATTAAATGACATAAGGTAGATCTTATAAAATCCAAACCAAATCCTAGAGTTACTTTATGTTATTTAAAAAGAAAAAATGCTCTCACTATAAAGTTCTCACTTAGAGAACTTCATGTGAAACCCTTGATTAATATGAATCTAAATTCTAAAGGCTTTCTTTCTACACTATGGGTTATATTCAACAAAGTTATTAAACCTATATGATTACACAAGTATTTTCCTTTATGGTGCATCAAAATATGATCCCCAAGTCTCCAACGTATTTTCTACACAGTATAATGAACATTTATAGCATGATGTTATTTGTAATGAAACACATGCTAATGGTTTTATGTATAATTTTCTTAATTCCTGTATCGACCCATATACTCATAAGATAAAATATATATACAACCTCAACTTGCTATTTGGAAGAAATATGTTAATGAGATTCATACTATGATAATTTTAATTAATTTATTGGATAATCCACTAGCTTTTGAAATATTTATTTATTCCCTACTCATAGGGTTTGTTTCACATAAATTTTCTCTATTGAAAAGTTCTTCACTTAACTCCTTACATGTAGTCTCAACAAGAAATATGCATTAGATTGTCTTTACACTCTTAAAACAAGTTAAATACATTCATTCAAACTTTTATGCAACATTTTTTCTCACTTATCTATTAACATTAATTAAAGGAGGGATATGAGTATAGGGAACATGTCAAATATTTTTCATTTATGGGAGGGCTTTGAGTATCAACATGCCTTATCCTAATACAACTCTTCAAAAAACCATGGGAGCTACATAAATGTTTTTTCTTCTTTGCAGAAAAATGGTGCTTTATTTTAGCATGGAGTTCATGTCATCTACTTGATTTGCCTAAATCAGACTTATGAGAATCCTTGTGTAAAATATTGTAATATTTTCATTTTTAGCATGCTATGATTAATGTTTTCTATCTGTGGAATATTTTTTATCCTTCTATGATAATTTAGTTCATCTATAACAACCCTATTCCCTACCTAAATTTCTCCTCTCTTTCCTCGTACTAGGAATGATGACACTCACTCTTCTCACCAACTATTCATCCATTCATCATATATTTATCCTCATATTACCCATTATTAGATCCCTGTAATGAATTTTTCTTTTACTTTCACTTCTCTATCTTAGATGGGGAATATTGGAGTAAATTTTAGCTGATTATTGTTATCATAAATTCATCCCTCGAGGTAGATTTGGATAACCTACATGATTTCTTCAGGTTTGAGAAAGTATAATTGATTCAGGGCCCAAAATCAGGTTTTAGGGATTCCTTTGTCCCCTTCTCTAACTTCCCTATCAAAGGAAAAAATTAAAGGAGTTAGAAAAAACTGCAAAAATCTAAAAAATGGCTTCTTTCAATGTATTGCGGTTTTTTCAGATAAAATTATTCCATGCGAGTCCATGGGATAGTGGTACATTCGTGCCTCACAAAAGGAGAAATGGTAGATTTACAAAGGAATCGGTTAAGGTAAAAAAAATTGTCCTAGGTGGTCCATGGGACATCAGGACAATCGGGACTCGAAAACCTGAAATCGCCACAAGTCAGTGCATTAAGAGTGGAGTGGAGAAATTTGTCTAAGACAGTTGAGACATAGGTACGCGCAGGACATGAAAACCTAAAATCTCCATAGGCAAGTGGGATTCGGAAAAAGTGGAAGTCAAAGGCCCCAACGGCCCAATCAACGGCGGGATAGTTGAGACAGGCAAGCCCGAATTGGGTGATGTGGAAAAGGGATGCCAACGCGGACCAAGTGCCATAAGGACATGAGTTCCCCACAAATCCAAAATTTCGATCGTAAATGAGACTTACGGGTGGTGCAAAGAAATTTTTCTGAGACATCCAAGACACACTAACCCATAATCACTGAAATGCCCGCAATACAGAGGAAAAGTCAAGGCCCAACTCTCGAACTTTAAACGGCCATAAATTTTGACCCAAAGATCCATTTTTCACAAAATTTAACCTTCCAGAACGGTCACAAAATAAAGGAAACATCTTCATATCCATTCAATCAAATACTCAGTCCGTTAAATGACAAAAATCCCTGGCAAACCCAAAACAACTACCTACACTCAGAATGCCATATCTTTTGCAATTCTCAATGAAAACGCACAAAATTGGTACCGTTGGAATCATAGTTCCGAGCCCGATGAAAAAAAAACAAGAAATTAATAATTTGATGAAGAATTTATGGATATTTTTTCTGAAAATATAGAAAGTTTCAGAACAATGTTTTATTTGGTAGTTGAGATGCATTCAATGAAGCATGGGTAGACATTAATCACTACTACAAGTTATGGGACAGTATGGGGAAAATTTTGCAAGAAACATACCATAATTTCAATCCATTTATGACATCTTGCAAGTTTTGGGGAGACAAATTTTTGTGATTTTCATTTCTCTCTCTCTCTCTCCTCTTAGAATTCTATAAATTGGAGTGCTGGGCTCATTGTAAAGGGAGATAGGTTTTTCAGTAGAAAAACTCTCTAAAATTGGTTTTGTGAATCCAATGTGCTGTAGGCCCTTGTAGTGGACTCCTTGCATGGTGATCCAGGACCATTATCTTGTAATATATTGAACTGTGCATATCTATGAGGCAATAGATGTAAGTTTGTGGATGTATCTTCCCCTATTGTGTTTGTTTGTGTTCTTCTTGCCCTTTCAAACTCATTGAAAATATATTGTGTCTATTTATTCTCTTGCAAGGATTCATTATCACTATGTATGTATGAAATATTGTTGTGAATGCATTTGCTAGACTGTGGAGAACTTTCATCACCCCTTCTAGTATGCACTTTGCTTCTGTTTTTCACATATTGGAGATTGTTCTGAGACACTCCTTTTCTGGTGTATCACCGCTTTATTGTAGCACTTTTTTTTCACGCACTCTCTCTCCCTGGTCCCTTTAAAAGTTAGATTAGGAAAAGATATTTTTACCTTTACTAGAGTAGATTATGGCAAGTAGTTCAAGATCAATAACCAACTTTCTCTGGAGGTCTATCTCAAGTAGAAAGTCCAAAAAAATTGAGATAGTAACCATGTTAACCAGTCTCATTGTGAGCTCAAGCACACACACTTGTGCAAACCATAAGCTATTGTGATTCGATGATAACAGTTATATGTATTGCTTCCCCTCAGCTATAGAGGGCATAAGAACTCATATTTTTTAGGGAGTAATGAACTAGATAAGGATATTTGTGCATGAAAGAACTACTGGCCAATCTATGTTATTGTTACTCTACTTTGTGATATATGATTAAACCTAGTGTTCAAAATAGAGGATGATGAAGATCCGGATGGAAGAAAGATCCAAGTTTGTAGAAAGTATATTGTATAAAGAAGGAGAGAGGATTAAAGACCAGTGAAATGGTTATACCAGAAAAGTTATCCAAGATGATCATTATAATACCCAAATTAATAGCTCATAACAAGTGATTCGTGTAATAGATTCTACTCATGGCTAATCATCTAGATTTGTTTCTGATACACCATTGCAGAAAAAAACCATTGGAAGTTTTGAATACTCGGTGAACATCTCATGATCAATTTGGATTTATAGATTTTCCTATATATGGAGATGATACATGGTATTGGGAATGGCCAGACGAGTATTTGACAAGAGATGAAGATCCATCTTCTGCGAGTAGCACACAACCAGTCAAAGGGAAGAAGATTCTGCCTTTTTAAAAAGAAGTATTTTGGTTTTAGTAATATGTTGTAACTTGTTTGTTTATGTTGTGGGTTCAACTCTCACAAATTATACCTATAAGTGCTGAGAGATTGGTGTATGTTTTTCCATATATGAACTTTACTCTTCAAACTCAAAATAATTAGATATGTTCATAATCCCTAAATGTTGATTAAAAAAAATGTAATTGTAACCTCTAAAATTACATCCTAAAATAATTTTACGGATGTTAATGCAATATCATATACAAATAATTTTTCCTGATGTTAAATTTCAAACCATTGATTTGGATTTCAAGTTTTTAAACCTGTGGATTGTTGTATCCTAAAATTTATAAATCATCTCTTTGATTTGCATCCTTAATCTATGCAACATATAAATTTGTCTCGTATTCGCACCATGATTGAGATGGTTAAAAGGAAATTGAAAATATTAATGAATTTATGATTGATATTCCTAAAGGAATTTTAAATCGTAATGAATTTATGATTATGCTTAAATTATATGTAGCACGGAAAAGCAAAATTTGAGGATGATAAAAATGATGTTGTTCAATGTTAAAGTAGCTAGTTGTAGTAGGTGGATGGCGCCATATTGTCCAAAGGGGTAATATTAGAAATTTTATATTACTCACATGGGACCATTAATTACATGGTTCATACAAATATCAATAGGGTGAAATATAATTTGAAGATTCTGTTTCTCAATGTTAGATCTTCTATAACATCATTTGATTTTAACTTTTTTCTGCAAATTGAGATGAGAAAGAAATCTCAAACATTAAAACCTTTAAAAGAAACAAAAACTTACAAGAACACAATAAAATAAATAGGACTATTTTCGTGACAGGATAACTCATGCAGATACAAAGTTGTACAATATTATAAATCACCACACTAACTATGATATAATGTTTAACAAGAACGTTAGAGTCATATCGAAAAAAATCCCTCTAGAATAGTGTAAAAAAATTACAAGTTTGATGTATTCCTTAAAGCCAAGTCGAAAAAACTTGGTCAATACATTTTCATTACCTATGAATTCCATACATGAAACTACAAATGTTCTAGAGTAAATTTTTATGTTATATCTTTCCATAAACCACATAGTTAATGGATCACTGTGGATCTCTAGGATTACTTTTACTTTTAATCAAAGGATCAACATATTTTCCCTAAGAAAAGCCTTTTTACTAGTTCGGTGAAAAAAAAATTTAACTCAAAGACACAATCCAGATGCTATCAAATCTATACATAAACCTTTCATGTATGATTATCAATATTATAATCCAGACAATAAGGAGCAACAACCTCATTCATATTTTACATTGAACAATGTAAGACATGTAGCTATAAATAAGGGTTTAGAAGTGATATAATGAAAATATAAATAAAATCTAAATCTTTTACTTGAAGTGTGAAGAATGAAACTCTCGGTAATGTAGTTCAATTAAAGAATCCAACTCACTAAAAAATCAAATGAAAACTATGATTTTAGCATAATGTAAGATATTATTGAAATATTAATTTGAAACTAAGAAAAAAAAAGCCTAAATAGTCTTAAAATATTATAAGATTTGAATATTGAACACAACTAAACTTAAATATTATAAACTATAATTAAGATTAGATGACGAAACCTAAATGCACAGAGTGAACAACTAATGTTGATCCAAGGCCAATACGATTCACTAGTTAATAGTTTTAAGAGTAGTTCTTCCTAGGACATATTCTACTCACGGCCAGTCATTTGTATTTATGGCCAACACAACATTGCTAAAAAGCTCTACTAGATGATGTGAAAACATATGTTCAATTAATCGTACCATTAAAATGAATGCATATGATGTGAATACAATGTTGGATGATGTGAATATACTGGGGACTTTTGAACATGTGGGATTGATAGAATTTATTATATCATGACAATATGTTGTATTGTAAATGATACTATTATTGTACAAAATACCTTTAGGGGTTCATATCCATCTTCTTGTAGGAACACCCAACTAATCAAACGGAGGAAGATCTCACATTCTTTAAAAAAAATATGGAGATATTAGGAATATGGTGTAGGTTGTTCCTTTTAGGTAGTTTAGTTTGTGGGTTCAAATTTCATGATTTACACATGTGTTATGTGCTAAGGGATTGGTGCATGGTACTCCATATGATGTTGATCAATTTTGTTTTCCTTACATTAAAGATTTTCTCTACTAAAATAAAGGATTTTGTGGTATGAAGTGTAGTGATTGTTATATATCAGCACAAGGGTGATGAAGAAGTCTGGAAAAAATTACACAATGTAGACACTACATCAATAAGTTTGGGTACATTTCTACACCGTAATCACATACTACTATTAATATGATTCCTAACCGATAAAACAAATAATTAACATATGATCTGTGTTTGGCATTTTTTTCTTTGTTCATGTCCTCTTTTTGGCCTCTTACGCCTTACAGCCCAATTGATGCTTTACTATTTTATTTTTACCACTATGGGAACCACCTACCAACGAGGATACGATTGTCTAAGGGCTCCTATCATTTTAGGCATCCCTACCTCTCTTTACTTTACTTGCACATTTTGGGAATTTTCTATATTTTCGGCATCTTGTTTTCTTATGGGTCATCCTTTGGTTGTTAATTGTAAAATTCAAACAAGGGAATCATATAAATATAAATGTATGTGACCATAACAATGGACCAAGATCTAAGCATCTATTACTATCACCTAATGTTGCATCAAAAGGTATTACATTAGAATTGAAGCATCCATCTATCTACATTAAAGGGAAAAGGGACTACATTTTCTACATACATGCATAGGAGGGGTAGCTCATTTTGACATCAACACATCTATTCACATTACTACATTTGAAAAAAAAACATGTCAAAGAAATAATTGCAAAAATGTGAAATTGTTATTGATTAATTTCAATGGACCAACAAAATGCATCGATGTAGATGTGGAAATGATATTAAAAGTACCATTTATCAGTGTCATTGAGAACAAGACCATTTGACATCGCAGTGCCTCAAATTACCATAGTATAAAGAAAGACTAGCAGTAGCCATGGAATCCATGTCATCCCTAAATTCTTGTAACAGTTGTTTACCGTTAATGTGGCTCACTTTTCTCTTTACACAAGGAAAAATATTTATGCACGCACTTGGAAGAACCTCAACCCACTAAAAACATAGGAGATTCAGAGAAAGGAACCTACGAAATTTTGAATAATGTATTATTTACCTGAATGCTACAACGAGTACTTTGTTTAAAAAATAAACACCAATACCATTGTATTTTGATTTACGAACGGGAGACTAGGAGTGGGACTAGGGAAATATCCGGAATAAATGCGAAAATAAGAAATAAATACAACTTCTTCAAGTTTTCAAATTAATATCGATATTTTGAAATAAAAAATTATGCGAGATTTTCGTTTCTCACCACTATTAGTCGCATCATGGCATGATTAAAAACAAAAATGGAAGTCCAAGTTGGAGTGTCCAACTACCCATTTAATTTATATATTGAATTAAAATATAACAAAACTAATGGTAGACTAATATTGTCGAACGTAAATTTTACGGTTTGCTGAAAATATTAAAATTTTAATAAAACAACTTTCCCTCACAAAAAGCCCGTAGAAAACGTCCGAAAGTTCTCTGGACGGGCGTCAAATCTCATCCCCCACTTCGGAGAATTTTGATGAAATTAATTATGATTATGCTACTAGTCCGCACGGCCTTACTGCTTCTTTTCTGAAAGTTAAAAAAGTTTTTAAATTTTAGAAATAGTATGTATTCCTCGTGCTTTCGCCCAATCGATGTGAAAAATTTGTAGCAAAATAATTGAAATGCTAATGTTTGTAGCCATTAGATTAGCAACTACCTACAATGAAACATGATCGCATAATCATTCTACGAAGATAGTGATAACCTATTATTGTGGTCACCCCACTAAAAAAATATTATTGTGTAACCTACATGTGTTGTACTCACTCCACTAAAATAGGCTTCATTGGAGAAATCGTATGAATTGGATGTTGTTTGTTATGATTAGCCAATTACCTTGTAAATAGGGGAATCTATGGGTATATATCTCGATGTATCTCAAAGATTGAATAGCAAATAGTTTAATTCTAAAAGTGTTATTATGAACCAAATTTATTAAATGTGTAGATTAATTATATCTCAAGCCCACTTGGGGCATAATATAATTTTTTGTAGATAGATTATACTTGGGTACACATTAGTCATTGTTACTATTACATAACTATACTCAATCGTAGATAGGAAAATTTGATTATTGGATACATTCTTTCTCGATGGTATCACACTATGACTGATGTTAGCACTTGATTTTAAAATCTTACATATGGTGTGTTTAATCTCTTTATTTTGACACGCCTAATATAGGGTTAGATATTATTCTTATTTATCTCAATGCCTTGAGGACACTCTCTTTATCCCTTAAATAAATCACAATGTGACTATGCAATAAGTAAACATCATACCCCATTTGGTCTCACCATTAAACGCTTATATATTTTCAACTTGGTCTCACAAGGAGACACAAATATATTTAAATGTAACTTAAATTTTGAGACAATGATTTAATATATGCATCTTCACATTTTCTATCACAACTATGTTTATTCATTTTTCATTATATATTCCTATATTTCAAAGTACAATGATTACAAATTTATATAAACACTCGGTCACTTGAAAATATTTCAAATATCTTTGTAGAGGAATTGTTTTTTGCATCCCTTGTATGGAAGCACAAATGTTAGTTCCATGATTTTCTTATCTCTTGACCATGAATATAAGGTAAAATATCTCTTGTTTTTAATTTCATCTCCTTATTACTCCCATAATGACTTGAGAACTCTTAACAAGGTAATGAACCCAAAACCTCTCTATATCCACACGATTGGTTTACTTTAATGTGTGCATAAACACACATCAAAGTGGGGGCATTATGACAATAATGAATTGCTATACAGGGTCCCATTATTTATATGATATTGTAAATTGGTGTGACCTTATTATGGTTCTAATGAAGTGTAATGCTCACAAATTTCACGCATGAAAAACTAAGACAAATAAATGGTATAATAGAAAAACATTACGAAAGTTTTTTTTTTTTTTAAAGGGACGAAAACAACATTTATTTATACCCTTGGTTAACAAATGATCGTCTCAAATTAATTAAATAATAATATTTACTCTTCAGTTAGTTTTTAAAATTTTCATTTCAATAATTCTTATTTATTTTAATACAATCACTCACAAGTCATTTAATAATTTATTTTATTTTAGGTCTAGGTTTGTTTTTTCCCTTCATTGATTAAGTACAATTAAATTAAATTCCTATGATCAACATTTCCTAATTACTAAGGAGTAATTAATTTAGTTTATTACAAGGGTCATGACTTTATTAAAAAGGTCATCAACTAAACAAATAGGTTGAAAAATACACTTACTTATACACCACTTAAGTGGCCCCATTCAATCTTGACCCATACATTTAAATGATGAGCTCATCTAACTCCCACCTAACATTTGTAGGGAAGAATCTTGGCCATTGGATCAAGAAACTCCAAAACAAACCTAATCATCTCTATGGATCTTTTATTCATTCATTTCACTCATTCCTTCATTTTTGTTTTTACACATTAAGGGGAGGAGGAAAAGAACGAAAGCATGGAAAAAGAGGATAGAGCTTGGGGATGGATACACCCGACTCCAATTTTAATTTTTCTTGTTATTCAAATCTACCTTATTCTAGGATTAGACTCAAATTCCATTATTTATAATAAAGAAATTTCAATGAGATTACCCATTTAGATATTTGGCATTTGCCCAATATGTATATATATATTCTAAGTGTTTATTTTGTTATAACGGCCGCGGTTATACAAAAAAAATCAGTAGACTATTGAATAAAATCCCATTGCCGAGTATGGGTCATTGTTTAAGTAGCAAGGTTTTTATTAATATGGGGGGAGGGTCGCCGAACTCACCCCCTTCCCATATATTAATGGGGTGGGGTCAGCGACCCTCCCTCCCCTCTTTTAAATACAAAACAATCAAAAGTAAGGCCAAGTTGTGGCCTTCCACATTTATTTAATAGTAAACTTTTTTTTTTTTAAATCTTTAATTTTATTTTATTAATATAAGTATTAACATGTATATTATTAAGTATCATAATATTAATAAGAATATTTATTACTGACAATTATATATATATATATATATAATATATATATATATATATATATATATGAATTTCATTATTATTATAAAATTGAAATAATATTAATATATTAATAAGATTAAGATGATTAAATTTCCTTTTTTTAAATAGAGAACTACATTTTGTTTAGTATTTATAAGTGAAAATTTATAAAAACATTATTATTTATTTAGCTTAATCATAGTATATTTTAAGTAGGAAAAATAAATACATTTTTATTCTCTAATAATAACATATGTAAAAAATTGTTTAATCCATCTAAGGCTAAGTTAAGATATTAACAAGATTTCTCAACCAACTCATTCTATAATATAATAAAAGAAAAAAGGGAGAATTTTGGTTACTCTAAATTTTGAATATATTATTTTCCTTCAATGAAACAAACACAACTATTCTTTTTTTTTTTTAACAAGATAAAGTGATAACCATTTTAAACTACAATCAATTTTAAGAAGATTCATATTTCTTTTACAATGAACATAACACATGTTGAGAGTAATGAATCAACTTATTTTTCTTGAGAGGGATGCATCTATAATTCATCTTATTGAAAATTTTCTATTTTACCAAAACAAAGCAATGATTTTGTAGTTCTCTTTCACATACTAACACATTTGAAAATAAAATTTTCTCAAGAAACAATCTTAGAAGAATTTACAATTTTTAAAGATATCCAAATGAATAAAATAACTTTCTTTCTAAGCCTACAATATTACAATCTTCCACTTAAAGTGGGAATGAATACAAGAACAAATTAGAACATGAAGGATTTCAACATGGCTAAAATAGAAGTCTCCAATTTGCATGTCTTCTCCCAATGGTAGATCTAAATAGATCACTCCAATATTTCACAAAAAGGATCACAATACAAAGGAAGGGGGAGTAGGCAATGCCTTCCGCTTAACCTTTAATCCATTAAGATGAGATGAAATCCCCTTAATGTCCCCCAAGCCCCAACCAAGGAACCATGAGGAATTTTGTGCAACTTAACAACAACATGGCTGTCACAAAACAAACATACATTCCAAAATATTCACACAACCAAAATGACATATTCAACAAGTTTACACTTCTCAAACAACACAAAGTTTTGAAATCAAACCAAATGGAGCAAGGTCTATGAGAAAACACTTCCTTATGCCTCCCAAGTGAAGTGGGAGTTTTACCCTAGGCCTCCAAGTGAAAAAAAAAATCAAAACAAAATCATTATCACTCCCTTGCAAGTATGCAACAAATTAACCATGATTTCTTTTTCATTCCCCATAGGTAAAACTCCCAATCACACTCCCACCAAATGCATGCCTCAAAAAAATACCTTTTCCCTCCCCAATGGTGCCATAATCCCTTCTCCCACACCCAACATAAGCCCTACTACCCAACCACACACAAGAAAATTCACAAGGCTTAAACAAATTAAACAAGCACAACATTTGATATCAACAAGCATAATAACAAAAGAAAAAAGGTGGAGAGCCCACCTCTCCATCATCCTCCAATAAAACTTCAAAAGCCTTTGACAGACTTTAAGCTAATCACACTACAAGAAATCCCCACAAGATCTAAATCAAAAAGTTCCCAAGAAGAAAAATGAACAAGTAACCCCAATTCCATCAAAATCTAACAATAAATAGAAATGGAATGTGAGGGTGATGAGGTAGCTCCATGTAGGATGTCACTTCATCATTCCTCCATTTCCACACTCAAGTAAACACACCAAGTCCAAGAAAATAAATGAACCTGTAAGATTTATGACAACCCACATGGCACAAAAACTTGCACACCATGCTTTCTAAGGACAAAATTAATTGAGGTAGAAGGAAAGTACAATTATTTTCTCTCTTTTACACTAAAAAAGGAATAAACAAGTAAAAAAAAAACTTCCCAACCCATAGGTAGGTTTTTTGGGTAAATTTAAGAGGTATGGGACAAGCTTAGCTTGTCCCACAAGCCTAAAAAATGGTCCCCAAAGTCAAAATCTGAATTTTGAAGCTGGGGTGGAGTAAAACAAACACAAACCATCACAAATATTACTTCCAACAAGGACCACTGACCTCATAGTTACGTATTTGCCACATCTCTATTCTAGTTAACCAAATAAAAAGGATTAGCTTAATTAAGACACATTATTACAAGCTAATAAAGTGACATCAAACCCAAAATTTAAATACATCAAACACAAATAAAGAACATACAAAAATTAAAATAAAATGGAAACATATCACTCCATGGCCACACATGTGAAGTTACCCCCTAATGGGAACCTCCAAACTAGGCATGTAACAAAACACAAAATAACACTACACAAGTTGTAAAATTTGGCCTTGTTGCTCGATAGCAAACATCCTTCTATGGTTGGTCACCTATACGCTTTCGATGTATGTGATAAAGTGTCTTGCAACACAAAATAACCTCTCTAGCCTTTCGGCCGTATTAACAACATCGAGACAATATACGTATAAAATCAATCATCGTCATTTGAAATTAGCAATTGAATCATAAAACATCATATAATAGATTCTATTTTGGCATCCATAAAATCATTATTCTACACAAAACACCCAACATAGTTTGTGCATCCAAAATAGGACATGTTAATATAAAATTAGAATATCAACATCAACATATAGAACTGCCTATCATCACCATCTAGTGCATCATGATAGAAATGCAATCCACATAATTTCAATAGTCTAAATATCTGCATAGTCCATTGTCTACTGATCAAAATATAATGCTCAAATTTCTAAGTACCAGTCCAACAGTAACAACATAAAAATAAAATAGTGTTGAAGAGAAGTGGACACTACATCCCCCTCCCCTTAGACTCGACTTCCTCCTAGAAGTCACTAGAATAGATGAAGAAACTGGGCTCGTAATATAGTGGCATCCTCTTATGTGGCTGCAATCTCATCGTGCCTATCCCACTAGACCCAAACCTAGTCAATCTTGCGGCCTTAAAGGCTGAGTGTCCTACATTATATGACGTGCATGGGCTCCACTAACACTTTCCCCTTCTCTTGCACCTGTAATGCGGTCCAATCCAAAACATGAGAGGGATCTAGAATTTATATCCTAAGCATAGAAACATGAAATACATCGTGCATGCGAGAGAAGATGGGTGGAAATGCTAAATGATAGGAAAAAGGACCAATATGCTCCAAGATCTTGAAGGTACCCACAAATATAGGATCTATAGTAGAGCCTTTTCCATAACATATAGGACTCTTATAGGGCCTGACATGAAGAAATACCTTTGTGCCCACCTAAAAACTAGGATATTTCCTCCTCTGATCTGCATACTTCTTCTATTTATCCTGAGCCCCATGTAATCTCTGTTGAAATATGAAAACCTGTTACTCCATATCCTATAATAATGTTGGCCAAAGAAAAAATCAATCCTCCAATTTTTCCTACCTCATCGATGTCCTGCACTCTCTTCCATAGAATTCCTGAAAAAGAGCCATACCAATCGAAATCTGAAAACTATTGTTGTAGGTAAAATCCACTAAATACAAGTACTCCTCCCACATAGACTTATAGTCCATGACAGATATCCACAACATATCCTCCAGGATATTATTCAACCACTTTGTTTGTCCATCTGTCTCTAGATGATAAGTTGTATTGAAGTTGATACGCGCCCCAAGGGTAAGGTACATTGTAGTCTACAAATGAGACATTTATAAGGGATCACAATCATAAATAATATTCTATGGAATCCCATGTAGTATGAAAATATCATCAAGGTATACTCACGCCACTACACTAGCTGTATAGGTGGTCTTCACTGGAGAAACATGAGCCAGTTTCGTTAATCTATCCATTGTGACCATGATGGCATCGTGGTGGTATCTCGATGTTGGTAGCTCTATAATGAAATCAATGGAAATGGTGTCCCAATTCCACTTCAGTATGGCATGTGGGTAGAGAAGGCCAGTTGGATGTTGATGCTCAATCTTCAACCTCTTACATTCTAAACAATGCAACACAAAATGAGCTACATCTCTCTGAAGGCCTCTCCAATGGTATAACTATCTCAAGGTTACGTGCATCTTCTTCAGCCCTGGATGGGTTGAATAAGGTGAACGATGAGCCTCCGCGAAGATATCCTGTCTCAATCCTCCGTCTCTAGGAATATAAATCCAACCTCTATGTTTGAGAAGACCATCTTACTTTAATGAAAATCCATCAAACTTCCCCTCAAGAGGTATCTGAATTTCTATCTCTTCTCTGGATGAAAGGTAGAAACTGTCATGAGGAAGTAACTACAAAATCACGTTCCTTAAATTGATGCCCACTATTGTAGCCATAACCAAATGTGTCAGTCTATTTAGAGCATCTTTAACCATATTCTCCTTCCCCTTCACATGCTCTATCTCCATGTTGTACTCACAAATCAACTCCATCCAACATCGTTGATGAGCATTGAGATTGGGCTACGTGCAGAGGTTATGAAGACTTAAATGATCAGTGCTTAGAATGAAAATCCTGCCCAACAGAAAATGTCACCACTGAACCAAAGCATGAACAACTGTTATAAATTCAAGGTCATGAGTCGGATAATTGAGCTCATAATCCTTGAATTTTCAAGACTCAAATGCTTCAACATGGCCCTCCTATATCAACACACCTCCTAATCCTCCCAAAGAAGCATCTGTGAAAATGAATAACTCACCCTGAGGATCTAACACTACAAGAATAGGTGCTGTCGTAAGGCATTCCTTCAGTGTCCTGAAGGCCTGGTCATATCTATCTAACAAGATGAAATTTTTCTATTTCCCCTGAAGGTAAGTGATGGGGTGTGTAACCCGAGAAAAGTCTTGAACAAATATCTTGTAGTACCATGTAAACCCCATGAAATTGTGCACCTCATTCACACTGGTATGTGTTGGCTAATCCATAATGGCTCTAATCTTGGAAGGATCGACTGTGAAATTGCGTCAAAGCACAATGTTGTGTCCCACTTTGTGTCCCAAAAACGCGAGTAAGAAGTTGGGTGGGATCGGAAATCGAGGGTGTTTACGCAAAAAACCCTTTCGCTTGAACCCCCTGTCACCTGAACTGCCACGTAGGACAAAGAAACTAGTTCGCAGGAATGGGGGTTTGCGCGAACCCCCATTCACGCGAACACCTTGAATTCAAATAATTTTGGCGGTAAATACTTATATATAGATATTTATATAGTTTTGGGCAGAAGAATTAGGGTTTATGGGGGTTCGGGCGAAGGGGGGGTTCATACAAACCCCCTTCACGTGAACCCCCTTCGCGCGAACCCCCTTATTTGGCACCTATGTGGCACATTTTGGCGCCAAATTCATTTGGAGAATAATTTTATGCCAAATTGTGCCACTTAGGTGCCACGTAATTAGGGTTAACGAATGAATACAATTACAAAATTTTAACACAAAATACAGAATTTTATTAGCTTTCTAAAAATATAATTTTCATTTTTAAAAAATATGTTTTACTATTTATTTTTTATATTTTGCTAACATATGGTATTTTAGGACAATCGATCGTACACAATCAACCCAATTTAAAAAATAGCAAAAAATATCGAAAAAAATTGAAAAAATTAAAATTACTATTTATTGAAGTCTTATTCTTACCTGTGAAAAAAAAATTCAATTTCGATATAAATCTTAAAATTTATTGGCATAAACATTTGTACGCCATTTATTTGAAAATATTTTTACTAAATAATTAATTAAAAAAAAAATATAAGTCTAAAAAATATGAAAATTTGACAGCACGTCAAAATTCAAATCTTGAACATATATCTAAAATTTCATGGTGAAAAAATAAATTTTCATTCAAAAAAACCACCCGAGGACAGTCATTCCTCTTTTATAACAAAAGAATCAACGTATGAATAAAATTAAGAAAAATACCATTTTTTTTAAATTTTTTTTAAAAAAATTTTTACATGTATTCTACACTCTGAACACTACATTTCATTAGTTTGTGGAATTTCATGAATGTGTACGGTTTTATGGCTATTACCTTTAGAAAATAAATGAAACTGAAAATTCATGTTTATAATGGTACAAAACATACCAAAAAGTGGGAAATTTTATTGTGCTTTTACCTCCCCAAAAATAATGTGACCCAAATATTGTATCTCTTACTGAAAGAATGCACACTTCTCTAGGTTACTATAAAGTTTCTACTCACGAAGACACTGTATAACCTGACGAAGTGAATCCTCGTGCTCCTCATGCATACGAGAGAAGATAAAAATTTCATCAAGAAACATAAGGAAAAAGTGGTCTAGAAAAGTCCTTAACACCCCATTCATCAAACTTATGAACACCGTAGGGGCATTTGTAAGACCGAATGGCACAACTATGAACTCATAGTGGCCATATCTCATACAGAAATCTGACTTGTGCACATCTTCCTCTGTAATTCTAAGCTAATGGTAGCCTGAATTAAGATCGATCTTAGAAAACAAAGTGGCCCCCTTTATCCAATCAAATAAATCATCGATGCGAGGAAGGGGTAATGATTCTTGATTGTTTATTTTTTTCAACTGATGATAGTCCACACAAAACCCCAAGGATCCGTCCTTCATCTTCACAAAAATCAATTGTCCACCCTATGGGAATACACTAGGATGGATTAGGCCTTTCTCAAGAAGGCTCTCTAGCTGTAAATTGAGCTCACATAGCTCAAGTGTGTTCACCCTATAAGGAGTGTGTGAGATAGGTTATGCTCCAGGAACTAAATCAATGTAAAAATCGATCTCACATGGGGGAGGCATCCCTAATAGCTCACTAGGAAACACATTAGAAAAACCCAGCGAAATGGGGTGATCATCAAGCAAAGGTCCACTAACCCCATCCCCCGACCTATTACAAACTATAATATCATACAACTGACAACACCATCATGCACATTGCTTCAGCTGCATAGTGAAAATAGTGTGAATATAGATGGGTCTCCTAACTCCAACAATCACTGACTCCACTCCCAAATCATCTACACATGATATAACATTGTTGTGGCAATAAAATCTAGCTATGTGCGTAGAAAACCAATCCATGCCCAAGATCACTTCATACGAACCTAAGGGAAGGATATGAATATCCAAAGTAGTAGTAAAGGCTTCTATGTGTACTATTCACTCCTTGACTAAGAATTCTACTGAGATATTGGGTCCAGAAGTAATCTCGACATCCCAACTAAGGCCCTGCCTAATTTCCACCAACCTACAATGCTCTACTAAATATGGAGAAATGAAAGAATCCTATTAGCCTGAGTTAAATAAAATAGGGATAGAAATACCACCAATGCTACATGCGGTCTCTATCACTATGCCATGGTGCTCTACCTAGCGGTTCTTGACCGTTGTATATATCCTGTGGCTCCTAGCCATGTCACCAATAGCAGGCTTAGAAACATGTGTCTTATCATGATTAACAGGGTTTTAAGGGAACTCTCTTGAATAATGTCCATGCATGCCACATCCAAAACAAATACCTAGTCTTCTTCACTAAGAATATAGTCCTCCAGGTGGCCCAGTAGTATATGTTGAAGAACCTGATGATCCTACCATTTATCTCAGTGGGTGTTGCAGTGGATGTGCTCTTGTCGAGTGTGCTCAAGGTGGAGCCTATGTTGTATTGGGTCTTACAGTTGGAGGTCCTGCTAATTAAAAATCACAGCACCCCCAAATGCCCCATGTGTGGAGTGGGGCATTCGGTGTGTTTGCACAACATGTGACCATCTTTCAAGCTATGGGACTTGTAAAAATTGAGATGGACCTCTGAAGAAAGTTGGTTCTTGCTTCCTAATCTACCTGTCGAAAGCTACTCCAGTGCAGGAAGAATCTAATCTAACCTAATCTAACCTTTCCAAGGGGACATGGAGAAGGAGAGAGGGTGAAAGAGCCTACACTAAGTGGTGATACACCAGAAAAGGAAAGTGGTTGAATCACAAATCTGACTGGCTGAAGTGGAGAGAGGTGAGCAGAGGAGAGGGTGGATAGAATGCACCATGGACCAAAGATAGATTTCACATGGAACACCACTTTAAAACCCATTAAAAAAAGCTCCCATAACCTGACAACAAACATCATAGTATGCACAATATACCCTGCAATGATGAGAGGTAAGAAGAGACAACAAAATAAGCCAAGGATGGACAGATGCATCACGAAACAAATTTTATTGCTCCAAAATGTTACACAGTACATCATTAGTGGCAAAGAGGTAGAAAACACCATTATAGATCCCTAGAAGGAGGCTTAGACTCTGAATTCTACCCTAAGGAAGAAAGAGAGAGGGGGATAGAGGAGAAACAACAACCAACCATTTGAATATGCCCCTCCTTTACAATATATAGGAAGAATAAGAGAGAGAGGAGGGAAAATTTTGAATCCTACTTCAACCACCTTGAGATATGTGTTGAATCCTACTTTGAAAGATCTCAACCACCATCAATCAATTGCCCTCTCAAATCTGCCCCAAATATATCATGTCTACATCGATTACTTGTTCGGTGCATTGAAGGAGGAAGAATGGCGGATCAGATAAAATCTAATCTGGTAGTTGAAGAAATTAGATTTTGTATTAATGTCTTGGAAGACGTTTTCCCATTTTTCACCAACTAAAACCTGTTAAGAATGATATTTTATGTTTCCATGTCATAGAGGGTGTCAAGAAATTTTTCCAAAAAGTCTTCTCCCACCCAAATCTAAGTTTCCAGTCAAAAGATATGGCCATCTGAGAATTAGGGTCATGGGTGTGCAATATTTGAAAGAGTTTGTCCCTACTGGGTCCACATGGTAGCCTCACGCACCTTGAAGATTCAGCCCCTACCTTTAACTTCTAAAATTGTACTAGGATTGACATGTGGCAGCTTCCACAAGCTCTTTGGGATTCTTTGTATTTTTCCTGAGTCTCTTTGCTTGGTGGGGCCAAAAGTCTGACCCTAGACACGTGGAGGCTTGGCACTTATTTGGAAACCAACCCCAAATTTTACTTTTGAAGTAGCGTTGTGTTGACACTTGGCTCCTTCCACTATCCTTCCTCTTCTTTGACTATTCAACCCCCGAACTCTGTCCCTTTTTTTGGACCTGGGACACTGTGGTAAGCTTGTGCTTATTTGGGGACTTCCTCTAGACTTTCCTTTTGAAATTACGTTGTTGAGACACGTGGAGGCTTCCACTGGTTCTCTATACTTAGTCATTTTGGGCCCATTCTATTCCACTTTTTTTAATTTGGACTACGTGGCGAGACCGCGCTCATTTGGGTCCCCACTCTTTGGATTTATCTTTGAAGTAGCTTTGTTTGGACACTTGGCACCTTCCGCTGAGTCAAATTTTTCAACGGGCAGTGTGAATTTTGGGGTTCTAGACATGTGGAGGCTTGACGCTTGTTTGGGTCTCTAGCTTGGGATTTAATATTTGGAGGTGTGCCATTTGGACACTTGGAAGCTTCCTCTGTCTCCTCCATATCTTAGTCATTTTTGGTGCTCATTCTGAATCATTTGTAGAGCCTGAAGACTTCGAACCTTCTCTGTTTCTTTTCCTTTGAGCCTCTAGTTTCTTTGACATTTTTTTCTTCTTCCCCAACCCTAGTATTCCATTGTAGAGCCTAGACCTGCAACCTATTTGTTGGATTTGAAACATGGGCTCACATGACAAAACCTTCCCTTGGATTTCTTCCTGCACAGGGTCATGTTTGATTAGTTTTGTCGGGGGGAAAAATTGGGATAACAATTTGATGACTCGCAGGGGCATATCTCATGCTAGATGAAGGGACCAGTAGCCTTGAAGCATCCATTCGGCATGGAGTCAAGAATGATAGCCTGATACTGATCCTGTCTCTGATCCACGAGCCTGACCATTTGTACTTGGTGACCCGAACCTGCCCCAGAAATAGATTGTCTCGAAAACATTTTTAGTTGATCTGTATTTGTTTTATTTTGAAATTAGCAACTATTACAGGAAACTATGGGTCTTTCTATAATGAATACTGAAGGGCTGGCCTCAAATAGCTCTGGAGCAATGAAAAAAACTTATGTACAAAGAAAAAATCATACATGCCTCAAATGAGACATGCAGAGTGTGCAAAAGAACTTCTTTTGCTGAAAAACAAAGTCTACTCCTACTCCTACACTAACCAGAGAGAAAGAGGCTAAACAAATCCTACTATAGGCAGGGAGAAGTAGCTTCCCTTTCTCAAAAGGGGCAGCCATGAAAATGATTTGACACTGAATATGGCTTCTTATATGAGTGAAAAACTAACTTTAAGCTTGTCCTCCACCCAAATCATCAAGGTATCTACATCAACCAAAAATACCTCCTCAAGTTGATTGGTATTGGACTCCTAGAGGTGCTGATGGTGACCCTTGGTGCTTTGAAACTCATCCTCATGCCCTAAAATGGGCATGACTGGTTCTATCTTCTCTCTTGGCTCTCAATGAAGCCAAGTACCTGATTGGGCAAGGTCTGATCCTTTAGATGTACCCATTTATCATAAATTTAACTCCAAAACTGGAGTCTTTTGTGGACCTTCTTGGATGGATGGTGTGATAGGCATGATGACATCCTCTTTCCTTTTATCTTCCTTCTTCTGCGAAGAACATGGAAGACTCATATCTTCCAACCTTGGTTCTATAGGGATGTTGTGAGACATAGGATGTTGTTCTTGAATGCCCTCCTTTATGGCAGCAGGATCATATGCTTGGAAGGTGGGTGATAGAGGAGTAAATGATGTAATTTCCTCAGGTTCCTCTCTATCAAAGCAATCCTCCAAGTCAGAGCGATAATCTATCTCCTTGTTGTCCTGTTGCATGTGCTCAACCTCCTCCATGGTGTCCTCCTGATCTGTAACTTGCTCACCATGGTTCCCTTCATCCTTCAACATGAAGTCTAAAATCTTAAACTCCTCTTCAACATTAGAGATTAAAGGGGATGAAGTGGGAGGAAGAAATGAAGGTTCTTCTGGAGTCTGCTCCAACACTTGGAGCCTCTGAAACTATATGGTCCTCCTCCATCATGGGTTCATCAATCAAATCAGGCCCTTGAAATGAAAGCAAAGAATCCTCAATGATGCTTTCTTCATTGAGTGGCTTCAACACTGATTTGATCTCTCCCAACTGCTCCTCTTCAATGGGGCTTGGAGCTGATTGTTCCTCCTCTTTAACTGGTTGTGCAGCTTGGATTAGATCAACATTCTCTTCAGACAAAGTGCCATTAGGGACACTGTATTCAAAGAAACAAACTATTGATCTTCTTTTTCTTGTTTTTTTTCCTTCTCTGTCTGGAAAATCAGCCTCAACCACCACTAACTCTTTAACCTTTACCTCCTCTGTTAGCTTAACCATCAAGGGGATCTTTGTAAACTCAAATCTGGCAGCCCAACTCTTCATATTTTTTTTCATTTCTTCTCTGTTGGGCTCCCCTTCTTGTTGTTCTCCTTGACTGGATTCTAGAATCTCTTCCCCATATGGAATTGGGAAGGCAAGAGGAGTGGTAGGTTGGGGTTCAACCAGGTTTGTAATTGTTTGTGGTGGGGAGGGAAGTGGAAATTCTTGTTTGTTTGGAGGGGATGACTATTTGGAAGGGAAAAGGGAAGAGGAACTGAGGTGGGATGGGAGATCAGGAGATGGAGAAAATAAATTAACACTTGGGGCAGCAGATGAGGGGCTTGACTCTTGATCATGTTGAAATGATAAAGTTTGAGAAAGAGAAAATGAAGAGCTAGGAGGTGGTGGACTTACCCATTGACAAGGTTGTCTTGTGTCCAGCTCATAGGCCTCAATCTCCTCAATCCACTATGCAAGTTGAGGAAACATTTCAACCATGAAGTTAATCTTCTCTTGAGGGTTGTAATGTCTTGGAAAAGGGCCTCCCCATGGACAAGGTGTCTTGAAACCAATCCTGAATGCCCTCATCTGTGTTGTACCCCTGGATTGCACCATGCTAGCCTCCATTCTTTGAATCTTCTCCAACAAACCAGCAGTTCTCCACATAGCTGTCACCATTGTATGCATCCCCTTTTTTTGAATAAGCTCCATGGCCAAACTGAACTTGACCTTGCTCATATGGGTAAGCATAATGGTCCTGGATCTGATTATAATGGTGATTATGGAGGAGTTGGGAAATGCATTAGAGGTGAACTACATTGTTACTTGCTGCAAGTGTGAGTTCCAAGAAGGAAATGAAGCCATGATTGCACAACTTCATGAAATGGAAGAAAAATGGGAGATATGGAAAGAAAAGTGAATGAAGATGGGTGGAAATGGATGGAAAAAGGTCTGTAACTTAGAGGATGGGTTATTGACCAAATGGAGTCGCCAAATGTGCTTTGAATGTGCCTCTAAAGGCTAAAACTTAATAGGAACACACCAACCTGCTAAATTAAGTGGTGAGGTGCTTCATACCTCTCCCATTGGGTGTGCCAAAACTGTTAGTGTGGTTGCACTATGGCTTATGATTTGTTGTTGTAATGAGACACCTTTGGAAAGATGGAAAATCTAACCTCAGTGTCCCACCATGGGTGTGCCAAAATTGTTAGTGTAGAATCACAGCACCCCTGAATGGCTAGGTGTGGAGTGGGGCATTCGGTGTGATTGCACAACATGGGACCATCTCTCAAGCTGTGGGACTTGCAAAACTTGAGATGGACCTCTAGAGAAAGCCGGTTCTTGCTTCCTAATCTACCTGCCACAAGCTACTCCAGTGCAGGAAGAATCTAATCTAACCTAATCTAACCTTTCCAAGGGGATAGAGAGAAGGAGAGAGGGTGAAAGAGCCTACACTAAGTGGTGATACACCAAAAAAGGAAGTGGTTGAATCACAGATCTGACTGCCTGAAGTGGAGAGAGGTGAGAAGAGGAGAGGGTGGACAGAATGCACCACAGACCAGAGATAGATTTCACATGGAACACCACTTCAAAACCCATTAAGCACATATCTCCTAGAACCTACAACAAACATCAAAGTATGCACAGTATACCCTGCAATGATGAGAGGTAAGAAGAGAAAACAAAATAAGCCAAGGATGGACAAATGCATCACGAAACAGATTTTATTGCTCCCAAATGTTACACAGTACATCATCAGTGGGAAAGAGGATAAGAAAACACCATTACAGAGCCCTGGAAGGAGGCTTAGACTCTGCATTCTACCCTAAGGAAGAAAGAGAGAGGGGGGCCGAGGAGAAATAATGACCAACCGTTTGAATATGCCCCTCCTTTATAATATATAGGAAGAATAAGAGAGAGAGGAGGGAAAAATTTGAATCCTTATTCAACCACCTTGAGATATGTATTGAATCCTGCTTTGAAAGCTCAACCACCATCAATCAATATCCCCTCTCAAATCTACCCCAAATCTGTCATGTCTGCATCGATTACTTGTTTGGTGCGTTGAAGGAGGAAGAACGACGGATCAAATAAAATATAATCTGGTAGTTAAAGAAATTCGATTCTATATTAATGTCTGGGAAGATGTTTTCCCATTTTCACCCACTAAATCCTATTAAGAATGATATTTTATGTTTCCATGGAATAGAGGGTGTCAAGACATTTCCAAAAATTCTTCTCCCACCCAAATCTGAGTTTCCAATCAAAAGATATGGCCATCTGAAGATTAGGGTCACGGGCACGCAATATTTGAAAGAGTCTATCCATACCGGGTCCACGTGGAAGCCTCACACACCTTGAAGATTCAGCCCCTACCTTTCACTTCTGAAATTTCACCGGATTGACATGTGGTGGCTTCTGCAAGCTCTTTGGGATTCTTTGTATTTTTCCTGAGTCTCTTTTCTTGGTGGGGCCAAAAGTTTGACCTTGGACATGTGGAGGCTTGGCACTTGTTTGGAAACCCGCCCCAAATTTTACTTTTGAAGTAGCACTGTGTTGACACTTGGCTCCTTCTACTAGCCTACCTCGACTTTGACTATTCAACCCCGACTTTGTCCCTTTTTTTGGACCTAGGACATGTGGCGAGCCCGCACTCATTTGGGGACTTGCCTCTAGACTTTCCTTTTGAAATTGCACCATTAAGACACGTGGAGGCTTCTGTTAGTTCTCTATACTTATTCATTTTGGGCCAACTCTGTCCCATTTTTTAATTTGGACTACATGGTGAAGACTGCACTCATTTGAGCTCCCTACTCTTTGGATTTATCTTTAAAGTAGCATCGTTTGGACACTTGGCACCTTCTACTGAGTCGAATACTTTTCAACGGGAAGTGTGACTTTTGGGGTTCTAGACACGTGGAGGCTTGATTGCTTGTTTGGGTCTCTGGCTTGGGATTTAATATTTAGAGGTGCGTCATTTGGACACTTGGTAGCTTCTGCTATCTCCTCCATACTTAGTCATTTTTTGTGCTCATTATGAATCATTTGTAGAGCCCGAAGACTTCGAACCTTCTCCATTTCTTTTCCTTTGAGCCTCTGGTTTCTTTGACAATTTTTTCTTCTTTTCCAACCCTGCTATTCCATTGTAGAGCCCTCCTATAACCTTTTTGTTGGATTTTAAATGTGGGTTCACACGACAAAACCTTCCCTTGGATTTCTTCCTGCATAGGGTCGTGTTTGATTAGTTTTTTCGGGAGGCAAAATTTGGATAACAGGTCCCATATTAATCTCTCCTTAAAGATCATGGTGTTGTGGAGGTCAAAAGGGCAGTCGAGTCTACTGTTGCTAAGGAGGTAGAGGAGGCTAGAAGGAATACTGTGTTAAAGTGTGTCCACCACAAGGAGGAGGGTTTTATCCCCTAGATCTATGATCCTGTAACTGTTGTATGCAACTCCTCACTCTGTCACGAGCCTACTGAGTCTCACCCCCTAGTCTCCTCATCTATTTATGCAATCTACATGGCCTCTGATAGTGTCTGTGGAAAATGAATGCACACTGCCCCACCCAAGTCAAAGTTCAGGCCCCTGATGAACTGTGAACTCTAACATTCTATGAGTGCATATAATCTACATATTGAAGCAT
This sequence comes from Taxus chinensis, assembly GCA_019776745.2. Taxonomy (NCBI): domain Eukaryota; kingdom Viridiplantae; phylum Streptophyta; class Pinopsida; order Cupressales; family Taxaceae; genus Taxus; species Taxus chinensis. Next base: position 765,409,683 of record CM034151.1, on the reverse strand, counting down.
ATCTTGAAACTGTCCCTCATACTTTGTTACCATCATGGAGGCCTATTAAAGATCATGAAACTCATAGATCCACTGCTGAATGAATCTCCTGGAAATATATCTTCTCCATAAATGCTCCACAAATATCTCCCAAGTGACTATCTCATAATCTACATGGATCTTATGCTCCTCAGTCCTCCACCATACTCCTTCTTTATCTCTCAGAAGGTGGATGGAAACACAAGATTTCGTGTTGATAGAATAAGGGCATAGCTTGAAGCATTCGCTCAAGCTAACCAACCATGCCTTAGCCTGAAATCCTCCTGTATCTCCAACAAAATGAGGCAGGTATAACTTAATTTTCTCTCTAATGTGATCTGTTACACTAGACTATCTGCGTTTGGGCCTCTTAACCTGATGATATCTCAACCTAGGGCTCATATACCTGTCTTTGTGCTCCATAACGCGACATATGAGCTCCGTAGGAACTGACCCATGTCTAACAGATTCCACATAGGAGTTCTCTTCCCTATCCTCTGCACTGTGAAGTGAAGGTGCACGAACCTCCACTGATGGCTCTCTGTCCTGTCTACTAGGTCATGCTCCTAAATATGCTTCGTGTATAGCGGCATTAACATCCTGAAGTGTCTATAATATCTAAGGCAAAATAGTCGATATAGCCTAATCTGGGGGTGGTAGGTTTAAATCCACATGTAGGTACCTCTCATCTAGTCTGTGCCCCCTGTATAAACTAATACGAGAGATAGTTTATCATCATCTGAGTCCTTGTTTTATTTGTGTAAGTTTTCTAAGTTTAACAAAATAACATTCAATGTTGTGTGTTCTAGGTTTAGAGTTTCACTAGATTTAATTGTTTATGTTTCATATTTTCTAGTGTGTCTGAGGTCCAAGCATTGAACCCAAAGCTCTAATACCAAGTGTAACTCCCACAAATTTAATGCACAAAAACCAATACAAATAAATGGTATAATAGAAAAAAATTCTGAAATAATTTTTTTTAAAGTATGAAAGCAATGTTTCGCTATCCCATTGGTTAACAAATGATCATCTCAAATTAATTAAATAATAATATTTAGTTTTTAGTTAGGTTAAAAAAATTCATTTCAATCATTCTTATTTATTTTAATAAAATGGTTCACAAGTCATTTAATAATTTATTTTATTTTAGGGCTACGTTTGTTTTTCACTTCATTGATTAAAAACAATTAAATTAAATTCCTATAATCAACATTTCCTAATTACTAAGGATTAATTAATTTAGTTTATTACAAGGTCATGGCTTTATAAAAAAAATCGTCAGCTAAACAAATAGGTTAAAGAATACATTAATTTATACACCACTTAAGTGGCCCCATTCAAAGTTTACCTATACATTCAAATGATGACCTCACCTAAGTCCCACCTAACATTTATAGGGAAGAATCTTGGCCATTGGATGAAGCCAATCTAGGCCATTGGATCAAGAAATTACAAAACAACCCTAATCATCTCTATGGGTTTTTTATTCATTCATTTCATTCATTCCTTCATTTTATTTTTTGCAAGTTAAGGGGGGGAGGAAGAGAAGGAAGCCATGGAAGAGGAGGATAGAGCTTGGGGATGGATACACCCAACTCCAAACTTATACCATTTTTAATTTTCTTTTTATTCTATTCTACCCTATTCTAGGGTTTGGCTCGAATTCCATTATTTATTGTAAATTTTTTTCAATGAGGATACCCATTTGGGTATTTGGCATTTGCCCCATATATACAGATATTGAAATATTCAGATTTAGATATAAAATGCACACACACACACACATATTCTAAGTGTTTGCTTAATTATAATGACCGCGGTTATACAAAAACAATCGGCAGACTGTTGAATAAAATCCCATTACTGAGTATAGATTGTTGTTTTATTACAACCACAAGTTTAAATACCAAGGTTTCTAGCAATATGTCATTTTCGTTGTTGAATATGTCATTTTCGTTGTGTGAATATTCAACAAGTTTACACTTCTCAAACAACACAAAGTTTTGAAATCAAACCAAATGGAGAAAGGGCCATGGTAAACCACCAACTTATGCCTCCCAAGTGAAGTGGGAGTTTCACCCTAAGACTCCAAGTGCACAAAACAATCAACTCAAAATCCTCATCCCTCCCTTGCAAGTATGCAACAAATTAACCATTATTTCTGTTTCACTGCCCATAGGTGAAACTTATAATCACACTCCCACCAAAAGCATGTCTCATAAAACACCCTTTTCCCTCCCCAATGGTCCCAAAAGCCCTTCTCCCACACCCAACTTAAGGCCTACTATCCAACCACACACAAGTGCATTCACAAGGCTTAAAATGTTTTAACAAGCACAACATTTCATATCAACAAGAAAAATAACAAAGAAACAAAGATGGAGACCCTACCTTTCCATCAAGCAACAAGAAAAATTCACAAGTCTTTGACAAAATTCAATCCAAGCACACTCTAAGTAATTCCCGGAAGCTCCGAATCCAAAAGTGTCCAAGAAGAAAAATGAACAAGGTACCCTCATTCCATAAAAATAAAAAAATAAATAGAACTAGAATGTGAGGGTGATGAGGTGGCTGCATGTAGGATGCCACTTCATCATTCCTCCATTCCCACACTCAATGCAACACAACAAGTCTAAGACAATCAATGAACTTGTAAGAACTATGATAACCCACATGGCACACAAACTTGCACACCATACTTTCGAAGGACAAAATTAATTGAGGTAGAAGGAAAGTATAATTATTTTCTCTCTTTTACACTCAAAAAATAATAACCAAGTCAAAAATAAAATTTTGAAATAATATGTATGGTTTTTGGATAAATTTAAGAGGTATGGGACAAACTTAGTTTGTCCCACAAGCCTCCAAAAAGGCCCCCAAAGTCAAAATCTTAATTTTGAGGTTGGGGTCTTGTAAATCACACACAAAGCATCAAAAATCTTACTTACAACAAGGACCATCTAACCTCATAATTACATATTTGTCACATCTCTATTCTAGTTAACCAATTAAGAAGGATTATCTTAATTAAGACATATTATTACAAGATAATAAAGTGACATCAAATCCAAAATTTAAATACATAAAACAAAAATAAAGCACATACAAAAATTAAAAGAAAAGAGAAACATATCACCCCATGGCCACACATGTGAGGTCACCCCCAATGGGAACCTCCTAACTAGCCATGCAATAAAACACAATATAACACTACACAAGTAGTCAAATTTGGCCTCATTGCTCAACACCCGACATCCTTCCGTGGTTGGTCCCCTTTCTATGTATGTGATAAAGTGTCTTCTAACACAAACAAAATACCTCTTTGGCCTTTCATCTGTACTAACAACATCGATACAATATACATATAAAATAAATCATCATCATTTGACATTAGAAATTTTATTATCTAACATCATATAATAGTTTAGATTTTGGCATCCATAAAATCATAATTCTACACAAAACATCCAACATAAGATGTGCATCCAAAACACAACATGTTAGTATTGTTAGCATAATTTAGCATAGGCATATTTATTGCATTTTATTGCATTTGTTTTTATTTAATAATGTGCAACATGTGCACTCTAGTCTAGTGACTTGCATTCAATATTGTTATGTTGGATAACATTCAATATTGGTAATAGTAGTAATTACATGTGCATCTGAGATGGGTCTTATCATCTCGTAGTTGGTGTCTGCTAGGGTGTCATGTTTATCCATATGAGGCTATCTAATATCTATAAATACTATAGCTCTTGCATTGTAATGTAATCTGATTTTATGATCAATAATATTTGTGAGGTTTCCGTCCCTCTTTGGTCATTGCAATCTTATTTTATTCTATCATTTGGTATCTAAGATATACCATTATTATCATTTGGTATCAGAGCAGGTTCTATCCAAGCAAGGTTGAAGAGGATCACTATTGGAGAGGATCCATTGGAGAAGAAGATCTGCATCAAAGGAGAGCCATTGAACCATTCCGCAGCCTCCATTCCTCCCAAGCATCCATCAACTAAAATTTGACCTATCCACTTATTTGGAAGGTAAATTTTTTTTTATTAGTCATTGGCATAGCCAATTGATCTAACATATTGGCTGAATATTTCAGATTTGGAGATTTTTCTTTAAAAAAGGAGAAAGATCTTGGAAAAAATTGCAGATCTAAAAAAAAAAAAAAAGATTTGTGAAAAAAAAAGAGATCTTAAAAAAAAAACAAAAAGGGAGAGATCCTGAAAAAAATTGCATATCAAAAGAAAAAAAAAAGATCAGATCTAAAAAAAAAAAAAATCAGATCTGAAATTGGAGGTGTGAAGAATTCGGGAGCAAAGGTCGAAGCAGTCCCGCCAACAAAATTCCAGCAGATAGCTCTTAGAAAAAAGGACGTGACGTTTTCATACAATGTTGGATTGATGTGCCATTTTTTTTTCTGGAAAGATAAGAAGGAGACGCACAACTTTTTAGTTCACATCATCTTCAGATTTGGCCTCTACATATGACGAAAAGTCTGTACAAGTCACATCATTTTTTTCTGAAAAAAAATCAGATCTAGCTGGTAAATTGGTAAGATATCAAAAACTAAGATTTTGATTCTTCTGAAATTTTGTGGGTTTCAAGAAAAATATTTTATGATGCTGCTGTCAAAATTTTAGAAAAACCCAGATCATGGTTTGTGAGAAAAGGTGAAAACAATATTCAGATTGTTTGTTTGGATCTTGGGAACAAACAGGTCAGCGGTTCAATTCCCACTCTCTCCATATTTTTTCTTAAATTATTTTTTTGGAAAATTTGGAGAAATTAATAAATTTTGGGAGATTTATAAATTTAGAAGCTCACCAAACACATTTAGAGCCACCGCTAAATTTAGCAGAAAAACACCTATTAGGGGTAAAAACATATTTTTGGCCTAAATTGTGTATTTTGTGATTCTAGACCCTTTTTTGTAAAGAGGGGGGACACAAAAACTTCATTTTAATGTACTTTGAGAGGATGTTGTACTAATCTTGGTGCATAAAGTGAAAAAAAAGGGTACAATTTTTTTATTTTACGTTTGGTTCTATCACACGAGATCTTTGATCTCATAGCAGCGTTGGTATATACGGTGCCTCTGGGAAGCGCTTACGGGTGATGCCGTCGCGACTACTACTGCACTTAATTCCTAACACAGCTGCCTAAACGTTGTTTGGGCATTGACCCTATAAAATCGACGGGGAGTAATAAGGACACAATACACACACATTTGAGCCCTCCCATCCGTTTGTGCTTGCAAAAACCCCTCTCCATACTGTCTAAGTACCACGTACTAAATTCTTTCACGTGCATTAACACCTCTTTCCATACTGACGGGTATATTGAAAGGGTGATCTTATTCCACGTACCGATGGGTATATCGGAAGAGAGCGTATATAGAAAGGTTTGGTATATTGGCCTGACGGTATATTGAGAGGGAGGCCATAAACCTGGAGTGATAAGAGCCTTACCTTTTGTCAGAAATTTAGAGTTTCAAAAATTCAGATTGCAAAAATGGGTGCACAAGCACCAAAGTTCTTCTTGCCAGATTCACAACTACTTAGAGGAAACAACTATGTTGCATGGAAACCGAAGATCAAGATGTTACTTGAGTTTGAAGACCTATGGACAGTTGTAGATGGACAAACAACAAGATCACTTGATGATGGAAGACAACAAGTTCAATTTGACAGGGCCAATCAAAAAGCCAAGTTGATCATCTTGTTTAGTGTAACAGACGATGTGGAACCCCATATTAGAGATGCCACATCGGCCAAGGATGCATGGGATAAGTTGAGCACAGTCTATGAGGCAAAGAACAAGAATGCCATCCTCAACCTACTATCACAATTGCATACTCTCAAGTTCAAGCACAATGAGAAGGTTGAAGTTTTTTTGAGACGAGTTGCTACTTTGAGGGCATCTCTATTGGCATTGGGAAAAGAGATAAGTGATGAAGACCTCATACCAATTGTGTTGCGAGCACTTCCTACTTCCTACAGAATCTTTGTGACAACTATCAATATGAGTGAACACACAGTCACCTTTGAGAAGTTGGTCAATTTACTCCAACAAGAAGAGGTAATGAACAACAAAGATTAGGAAGATGAGCAAGCACTATCTTCCAATCATAAAGGAAAGGGAAAATTTCAGTCCAATCACAAGAAGTCCCAACAAAACCAAATTCAACGAGACAACACCAAGAAGTGTCCCATTTGCAATAGAGGGGGACATGACATCAAAGATTGTTGGTACAATTCCTACAAAAAGGGTTTATCAAGCAATTCAAAACCCAATAACCATCAGAGTAACAATAATTTAAATAAAGGGAAGTCCAACAACAAAAATAATCAAGGGCAGAAAAATGGTTATTGGCAAAGAAAACCCAAACAACAAGGGTACATTGCTGAACATGAGGATGATTCAGATGAAGGACACCACATGTATTCTGCTCAATTTGATGAAGAAACCAAGTCCACACAAGATATCTGGTATGTTGACTCGGGTGCAACTCAACACATGACTAGACGTAAGGATTGGTTCTACACACTACGTGACTCACCTAACAAGAACCATGTGTCATTAGGTGATGACTCATCATACAGTGTCAAGGGGATTGGAAAAATTTCACTACCTCTTGGAAAGCATGACTGTAAAATCAAAAATTTATTGTATGTACCTGGGTTGACCAAGAATTTGCTATTAGTTAGTCAACTCCTTGATCACAACTTGAAGTTGGATTTTGACAGTAATAATGGAGAAAAAGTGTGCTTGATAAGAGATAAGTCAAGAGGTTCCAAGATTGTAGCAAGAGCCTCCAATGTGGGATGCATGTTCCAACTTGATTTTGTCCACAAGGATGATCAAGCTCTAGTGGCCAAAGAAACACAATCTGCAGAACTATGGCATCGCAGATATGGTCACATCAGTTTTGGCTATCTCCAAACACTTCAAAAGGGCAACACGGTGAAAGGATTGCCTACACTCAAGCACAACACTAACAAGTGTCACAATTGCCTAGATGGAAAGCAACACAAAGTACCCTTCCAGAAGAACACATATAGAGCTAAGGGAAAGCTTGATTTGGTGCACACCGATCTTTGCAGGCCCATGTAACCAAGTCATTCTGGATGTCAATACTTCATGGTTTGTGTTGATGAATACTCAAGAAAGATGTGGATATATTGTCTAAGAAACAAGAGTCAAGCCTTTGAGACATTTCAGAAGTTCAAAGCACTTGTTGAGAATGAAGTTGGTCGCAAGATCAAAACTCTCCGCTCAGATCGAGGGGGGGAATTCACAAGCAATGAGTTCAAGACTTACCTGGAAGCTCATGGGATTCATCGACAAATTCCTCCTACTCACACACCACAGCAGAATGGTATAGTTGAGAGAAGGAATCGTACTATCATGGAAATGGTACGATGTATGATTGATGACTCAGGTTTAACAAAGACATTTTGGGTAGAAGCTGCAAGAATTGCAGTCTATTTTTTGAATAGAGTGCCCACAGTAGCTCTTGAAGGAGTGACACCTCAAGAAGCATGGTCAAATCAGAAACCATCAATTAAGAGTATTTGGGTGTAAAGCTAGCATGCACATACCCAAGAAGAATAGGAACAAGTTGGATATGAAAGCTGAGAAACTGATATTCATTAGATACAATGAAGAAACACTTGGGTATAGATTATGGGATCCGAAAGCAAAGAAAGTATACACAAGTAGGGATGTTGAGTTCTTTGAGAAGAAACAAGCAGATGCTCCACTCAACGACTCAACAAACGTGCAGAATACACCTCTTGTGTAGACATAATTTGATGTTCCCACTGAAGATGACAGTGATGAATTGGATGATGGTGATCCACCACAATCCAATGGAACAGCTAATAAGTTACCTAAATGGTATACTCAATTAATAAGAGATGCAAATTTGGATGAAGCACCTAGCACATCATCTAATCCTGGACCTCGAACTCGCAGTCAAGCTCGTGAAGATGTCAATTATGCCCTAATGAGCAGAGTTGTTGAAACAGTTGAGCCATCTACAGTTCAGGAAGCCTTACAATCAAAAGCTTGGAAAGATGCCATGGATTCAGAGTATCAGTCAGTGATGAAGAACAACACATGGCAACTTGTCGACCTTCCACCAGGGAAGAAACCCATTGGATGTAGATGGATATTCAAGACTAAGTACAAATCAGATGGGACTATTGACAAGTATAAAGCAAGGCTTGTAGTAAAGGGGTATGCACAACAAGAAGGCATTGATTATGAGGAGACATTTTCTCCCACAGCCAAGATCAAGACAATCAAGATGATCTTTGCTCTAGATGCACAATTTGGTTGGAAAGTCCACCAAATGGATGTGAAAAGTGCCTTTCTTAATGGAGATTTGCAAGAAGAATTCTATATGACTCAGCCAGAGGGTTATGTAATACCAGGAAAAGAGATGATGGTATGCAGACTCATAAAATCTCTATATGGCCTAAAACAGGCACCCCAGGCATGGTACATCAAAATTGATGAGCATCTCATAAGTCATGGATTCAAAAGGAATCTTTATGACCCCAATCTCTACCTCAAAAAGAAATGGGGGGAGATTATCATTGTGGTTGTTTATGTTGACGATCTAGTCATTACAGGTAGTTCTGTGAAGATGATCGATGCAACAAAGAAGGATTTTAATCGATCGTTCGACATGACAGATCTCGGGCTCATGCACTATTGTCTTGGGTTGGAAGTATGGCAAAAAGAGAATTATATCTTTGTGTCACAGTTGAAATACACCAAGAAAATACTCGAGAAATTCAGGATGATGGAATGCACTCCTATTGCTACACCTATGGAAGCGAGACTTCAGTTATCTTGTTCTGATCCATCACCATCGGTGAATGTAACTCTCTATCGGCAGTTGATCGGGAGTCTCATTTACCTGACATATACTAGACCAGATATCAGCTTTGCAGTCAGCTATTTATCATGCTTCATACAAGAACCAAAAATATGTCATTGGAAAGCAGCAAAGAGAATACTACGATATCTAAAGGGTACAGTTGACCTTGGTCTAGAGTACAAGAAGAATGACAACTTCTTCTTGACAGGATATTCAGATTCAGATCATGCAGGAAACATGGATGATAGGAAGTCAACATCAGGCTTCGTCTTCTTTATGGGATCTGGACCGATATCATGGGGAAGCAAGAAACAGAACTTTGTTTCTCTCTCTTCTATAGAAGCAGAGTATCGAGTTGCAGGTGAAGCTATTTGTGAAGCAATATGGCTACGCCGAATACTAGAAGGAATTGGTCTACCACAACAGAAATCTACTCTAGTATATGTTGATAATGAAGGAGTTATGAAGCTTGTTCACAATCCAATATTTCATGAGAGAACCAAACATATTGAAGTACAGGTTCATTTCATACGCGAGCATGTCTTGAAGCACAACATACAGCTCCATTTCTGTCCTACAACTAAACAGAAGGCAGATGTTTTCACTAAGTCACTTGCAAGTGACAAATTCACACTTTTCAGATAGTTCCTCTCCACTTCATTGGAAACTATGCAAAATTAAGGGGGGGAATGTTAGCATAATTTAGCATAGGCATATTTATTGCATTTTATTGCATTGTCTTTTATTTAATAATGTGCAACATGTGCACTCTAGTCTAGTGACTTGCATTCAATATTGTTATGTTGGATAACATTCAATATTGGTATTAGTAGTAATTACATGTGCATGTGAGATGGGTCTTATCATCTCGTAGTTGGTGTCTGCTAGGGTGTCATGTCTATCCATATGAGGCTGTCTAATATCTATGAATATTACAGCTCTTGCATTGTAATGTAATCTGATTTTATGATCAATAATATTTGTGAGGCTTCTGTCCCTCTTTGGTCATTGCAATCTTATTCTTTTCTATCATTTGGTATCTAAGCTATACCATTATTATCAAGTATAAAATCAGAAAATCAACATCAACATATATAACTGTTTATCATCACCATCTAGTGCATCATAATAGAAATGTAAACGAAATACTGTCAATAGTCTAAATATATGCATAGTTCATCATCTACCGATCGAAACATAATACTCAAATGTCTAAGTACTAGTCCAACAGTAACAACTTCAATATGAAATAGTCTCAAAGAGGAGTGGGCACTACATAAAGCACATTCATTTTCTAGTGGCTCATAGAAATTTTTTAGAAAAGGAGTGAAAAGCTTTTTAACATATGTACATTGTTCAAAAATTAATTTTTTATTATCTGACAATTTCAAAAATGGTGGTGCTACAGGTCAGGTCAAGTGCCATTCTAAGAGTGATATAGTTGTTGTCAAGGTTATCAATTTCACCTTTGTTTTTTGTTTTCTTTTCCTTGAAGTGTGGATATTTTTTCACTTCATGTCTATGTGAAAATTATATAAATATAATTATGAATAACTATGCATTACTCTCAACCCATTACTCTTTCTAATATCTCAATTGTTCCAAAATTATTAGAATATTCATTGCTACAATTAGAAATTATTTACATACATATGTATTATTAGGTATGACTCCAATTTTTTGTACTTAGTTGTAATGCATTATTAGTGCAAACCCATTTTCGACACCTATGATGTGCAACATAAGTAAGATATAAATAAAGAGGGATGAAACACTCTCATTTGATCTATTTTGTTAAGGCATTTTGATATAATTAAAAGAGTGTGTTTGCCATGTTAAATTATAAAAGAATGCTAGGAAAAGATAATCATGATGAAGATGGAAATTAGTAAAAAGGTTAGATAATCAAATAGGATTAATTATTCCTCTATGTATAAATTTTTTCATAGCTTGCTTAAAATAAATTTGCAATAAGAAAGATAAACATGTGAGACTAGGATAAGAAAGGGTGAAGAGAGAAGAGAATAAAATAATTAAATCACCAAAATAAGATGGTAGGTAAGCATATGAAAGTAGGGTATACACCATCAAAATTGAAAAAAACCTTTCAACATCTCATCTTGGTTCTTTTCTACTATAATAGATGTAATTTTTGTGTAAGATCTCATTGTTTGTGGGTTTTATTATAGCTTGTAGTAATTTTTTTATTTCATAAGGGAATTTATCTATGTTGCACTAATTTTAGTTTGATGTTTACCGGTGCTACTAAATCCAAATGATAATTAGTATGAAGAGATTGTTTTCCAAAATGCATCCCTAAGGTAAATTTGATAACTTGAAGCTGGACAAAATAGAAATGGTGAAAGGTGAAAAATCATATTTTTGGGTACCCCTTTGCTTTCCTCTAACTTCCCTATCCAAGGACTTCGTAAAAATTTGCAAAAAATACGAAATTTTTAAAGTCAAAGGCCTTCTTGAGTGTGTTGGTGCTGTTTCAGATCTCGCACCATTTTGCCATATTTTTTGCTATGGCTGCGTGTTCTGAAACATTTTGTCTCTCAATGTGGGTGTTCTAAAAGCTTATACCTCTATTTGAATGCTTCAAATTGTTTGCAGAATCCATTTTCATGTCCCTCCTTGAAGGAGTCTCCGAGTTTGCCCTATTTTTGCCCCATTTTTTTCAAAATCTGTGGGCTTTACCATTTTCCCTATCTTTCCCCGACCATGGAAACTCAAGATTGATCAATTTACATTTTTATACCTTTGAAAATCCATACCCATGGTCGAAAGATGCTTAGAATCATGATTCACTTGGTTTTGTTTCAAAAAAAATCTTCCTTAACGAGAAAAATGGGTTATGGGTGTGATTGGTGATTTTTCTATATTTTGATGGTCTGATAGGTGTCTTTTTCCTTTCAAAGTTATTCCTTAGTGTTCAGTGGTCATGTGGCTTATTTTGGTTGGTCAGGGGACAGCGGGTGAATGCTTTAACTTATCACTTTTTGCTTTTTTGACAAAAGGACAAATTTGGTCCGTAGCCCCACTCAAATCTGATCAGTTCTTTTGGTGCTTATGTGGCTTATTCTAATTGGATGGGGCACGATAGGTTTGTTTTTTAACTTGTTCTTTTGGATACTTTGGCAAAAATTTTGAACCCACCCCGCGGCCCCGTCAAGATTTGATTAAATTAAATTTTAAGTGGTAGGGAAAAAGTCTTACTTTGACACCGTAGGAGGACACGTGGCAAAGCTAATGGCAGAGATGCGGGCCTTCAAAGATAAGTTGGATGTTTTTCCCTTTTGGAAAAATGGATTAAAATTCTAAAATGGAAGCACACCCCCACCAAATCATTTTGAAACCTTAGGTTTTTTTGAAGTTGCGCCATAATGACACATGACGAGCCCACACTCATCCAAGGTCTCAACTTTTGGGGAACATCTCAAGATGCGCAATTATGACATGTAGTAGTTTGAAAATTCAAAGGGGCGGGGAAGTAGATCATTGAAGGCAACTTAGAATTTTTACCTCTTGTCATCAAAAGGATTAAAATCTCAAAATGGCCCGCAAGACCAACAAAAAGGAGGTGAAAGTTGGCGTTGAAAATGTCAAAAGGAAGGGAGGCGGGCCATCGGGGGAAACTTGGATTATTTTTCCCTTGATATTCAAATAATGAAAATCATCAAAATAACCCATGGCCCCAATGGAGAAAGGTAAAAGCTTGATCCAATCAACGGCAGAGGTGCAGACCTTCAGAGGAAAATTGGAAAAATATCCCTTTGTGGAAAAGGGAGTTAAAAGTGAAAAAGGAAGCGTGGCTGTAATGAGACCCACATTGGGACACATGTCAGGCTCATTTCTCAAATTTACATTTTTCTAAAATTTGTAAAAGGAAAAAGGGAACCCGCAGGCCGGCTCTAAATTGGATCTCCCACATGGACGGTCCAAATTCAAAATAGAAAGATCAACAAAAACTATGCATCTGTATCTGATTTTCCACCATTTTTGCTATGAAGCTTCTAGGGATGTGTATTCTTATGGTTTTTTTATCATTTCTTGTAGTCTCCTATATGTCTAATGAAGAGGAACATTAATCTGGTGTCTTGGTTTAGTGGGAAGCTTTGTAAACATCTCTCACCATTAATAAGTAGTTTGACTATCAGATTCGGCCTGATTTTTCTTTCCTTGGCATGTAAAAGACCTGTTAATATTTGGGTTTGGTGAGAAAAATCTAGGAACATCTTTTACCATTAAGATGAGACCTAACCTTTGGACTCGATCTTATCTTCCATTTCTTCTTCCCGAACACGCAAGGAACTAGATTGGACAAATTAGGGGAGGAAGTGGTTGGTGAGTAAATGGAAAAGTGATCTACCAGAAGGAGTTGAATGCGGGAGATATTTGAAGAGATCCACCCCTCGAGCACCTGGTAGCTTTTAACAGATCTAATAATGGGAATCACGATCGGCATCATGGCGAGCACTAGTGCATTCAATGTTTGGGATTTTTTCGGGGGGGGGGGATCTATTATAAAATGGTATAAATATGCATGATTTTTCCATGAAAATGGTTGGGGGTTTGTGAACATGGGAGTGTTAGGAGTCACAAACTGATTTCCTAAGAGAAAAGCTTGATAGAGACCATCTTTCTGAGAAACTATCTGAAGAAGCCTATTTATCTCCTTTGTGTTACATTTGATCATGTCAAGGTGGTTGTGAGTGTACAACCATTGAAAAGCTCTGAGATTGTTTGAGAAACTTTCCCCTATTGATAAATTTAACCAAACTCAAGTTAATCTGTGTTATCCTTGAGAAAAATTTGTGTTTGCTTAATTTTTGAATATCTGCAAGTATTTTTTCTTGTTCCTGTTGCATTCTTACATTGAAATTTGTGTGAATCACACAAGATCTTATCCTTGTGATAGTTTGGTGGCATTTGTAATTTCATTTATCAGAAAATATTTCATTTGATAGTGAAATAAATAAATTTAAAATCACTATGACTCCTAGCATAAATATAAGATTTTTTGTTAGCCTTTGAGGGTATCTTAGGCATGATGAAACAGAGATTGATAATGTTTAGTTAAGTTTTCTAATTTGAGCCTTCATTTTGGATCCTTGAAGTTTTTGTGAAAAGTGTTGATCTATGCCTCCATTGGAGCACATATTCTGGTTAAAGGAACACCCTAGCTACTCTGAAAGCATTTTTTTGTTCGAGTTTTCCATTTTTATAAAATTTCTCAAATATTTGGTATAATCAACTTTATCCTGCTTCACCTCCCACCAAAATTCATTCAAAAACAATTAATCATACCCATACTACCCCCATTTTCCATGTATGTATACAAATGCATAATTTTTACTACCAAAACATGTGGAAGCAAATAGATTTTCATTGTCTTTAGTGGCCTGAACCTTACCTAGAAAATATCTCCATTACATAGAGTGACAACTTGTGAGAGGCAGGTTTTGTTGCATTGATCATATTTTCTTCAAGGTCTTCTTAATACTTCACAAGGAAGGACATCTCCATCTCCTCCATAACAGAAGCCTAAAAAAGGGTCCTCTCACCCTAGTTGAAAGGGACAACCATAAAGTAGTGAGGATAGGTCAAATCCTCTTGCGGGTGCTACCCATTTCTCCACATCTAAGTGACAAAGAGCAAGTTGCATTTCATCCTTGGCTAAAAAATGACACATTACATGTTCTGCTTGCCTTTAAGTATTTTTCCAGACCTATGATGTTGCTTGGCTTCTGAGGGAGAATCAATTTTGGTACCAACACCTTTTGGCACCATTGCTGGGGATATAGTGGTTACAATTCATATTCAGACCCTAGGAAAGCACTTTTTATATGCTCCAAGTGTTGTGTGCTATTCTTTCAGTTTCTACACCTAGTGCACTAGCTTTCATTGATAAATATGGGTAAATAAAAGTTAGAATATTTCCATTTCTAGTTTCTAGTGTTGACAGACATTTGATAGATCATATTTATTGCATTTGCACAACTAAGCTGGAAATCCTTAGTGGTGACTCCCTGTTGATCTTGTTCTTAATGAATATCAGTGTCTTAACCTCTATTAAGTGATATTTCTCACTAACCTTTGCAAAGCTGGAAGGAAGGAGATCTTTCTTTGGTAGGGATCCTACTAGGACACTATTTCAAGAGCTAGGAAAAGAAAAGTTAGAAGGAAGAAAATCCTGGAGAGTTGTTGGAGATCAGCAGACAAGAAGAGGGATCTTCATTGATGAAAGTGATCAACCTATCAATAAATGCTACTATTCAAGTGCTTCTGAATCAGTTAGTCTCTTTGTGGAATTGAATTATCCAACTGGAGAGGGGCCTTCATTTGATTTTGAAAATTTTTCTTCTCATTTTGCCCCTGTCTTTTCAAAAGTTGATAGGGATTTCCAAGAAACAAGGCCTTTAGGGGATATTTATTTTTGAAGTTATACTTCAAAGGCCCTCTGCCCCTTATCAATTTGTCTCTCCTCTAGGGCCACCACCTCAAAACAACATGGCCCTTCCCCCACATAGACCTCCATTTGTTGTAAACACTTTTGGTCCTATAAATTTTACAAGGATGGCTGGTTACCCAAATACAGTTCCCCAGGATGTAAGAAACAGATTACCCAGATTCTAAGGAAACAATGCTATAACTGGTGATCAATATATATATTTTTATCAATATGATGGAAGAATTTGAGATTGAACATGAAGATGTATATATCGAACTATTTATCCATACTCTGGAAGAGGATGCAAGATATTGGTATAAAGCTTTACAGGATAATTCAATTGATTCTAGGACAAAGATGAAAAATGAATTTAGATTGCAGTATGGTGATAGAAATAACCCTATGTTTCTTCTATCAGAACTTGAAAACATCAATAAGAATCCTAATGAGCCAGTAAATGATTTCAACACAAGGTTTAATAAGACCTTGAGGAGATTTTCCTGTTAGCTTAAGGCCATGTGATGAATCATGTTCAATAAAATATTCAGATGCATTTGATAAAAAATCTTCTTACTAATTGAGGGACAAAAAACCTATTTGTGGTAGACATTCACCATGGCTATGCAAATAGAGAACAACACCAAGGTAATTAGAAGGCCTCCAAAAAGGGAGGGTACAAAACTAACTAACCCGAAAAATCCTCAAACAAGTAAGGCTGCTGATTTGGAGGAAGTTGTCAGAAATTTGGTAGGGGTTGTCAAAGAAATATCATACAAATTAGCTCGGGTAGAAAAAGGGATTGGGCAGAGCTCAGAAGGTCAACACAAGTAACAGGGCCAAGAAAGGTTTGAAAATCACCAAAGATCTAATGATAGAGGCAAGGGACCTATTGGATTTTGAAATAGGAAGTCTCAGGCCAGTGAAAACATAATGGTACCTAATCCTTTGGCTATCATAGTTGTTGCTATGGAGGAGACAGATGTCATGGATTGGTGTGACAAATTTTTCATGCCCCATGCTCCATGTGAGGAAGATAAACAGGAACAAGAGGAAGCAGATGATGACAATGATGATGATGATGTTTGCATGATGGGTTTCTCCATGAGCTCACAACAAGGGGAAACTTCAATTGAGGTAATAAGTGTTAGAACTACTACCAATTTTTTGGATTGCATCCACTAGGTACCTATTCTTCCTCCCTCTCATACTTTAGAAGTAGATATTGTACAAGCTTTTGAATTGCCCAATAATGAATTTGAATATTTGAGGGATTTAATGATAAATAATCTTGATGGAGGCATCCCATCTGAGGAGGACAGGTAGTTGTTGATGAATGCTATTATGGCTCAAGAAAAGGAACACAACACAAGAATTAGGGTTCTCAAAGGGACATGGCCTCAGGACAAGCCAAAAATTCCATTGCTTTCAAATATTCCTAAAGAGGCTCCTAAGAAATATGCATCTCCCAAGGGTCTTGCTTTCCCAAACAACACTCATACCCCACCTCATGCCCAAGATGTAAAAAATCATGTGCCATCTAATGAGTCTGTCAACCTACCTTCCAATGCCGCCTTGCCAAATTCTATCCCTTATTATATTGCCCAATTCTTGAGTCAGATCAAGATCTCAATTCCAATTGTTGAGTTTCTTAGGATCCCTAAGCACAAGAAGAGGTCATTGGATTATTTTGGACTGAAAGAGGAGAAGACGGCCCTAGGTAGAAACATAAACATTGTGGAGACTCCACCAGTCATTGAAGAAGTAGAAGCATCAACAACATCAGAAGAGCTAGATGAACCACCTGAGGTTTATTTGGGAACATCCTTGGTAGATTATTAGTTGAATGTGGATCCATTCTTAACCACTCTAATCATTAAAGACATATTGCTACACAACTGTATATTTGACTCAGGGGCATCATGCAATGTTATGCCTCTAGAAGTCATGAATGAGCTGAATATCAAAGTAACAACAACATATGGGAAGTGTAGTGCTATGGAATCTAGAGAGGTTCCAGTGGTGGGATGTGTGAAAGGTCCGGTGGTGTAACTTACAGCCTATCCAGGAATAAATTTGAAGCTTGATGTAGTTGTTGTTGATTTCCTAGCTAAGTCGGTTATGTTGTTATTGAGAAAATGGGCTACAAGTGTTGGTGAGAGTGTTCAAATGGATATGTACTATGCCACAATCCCAATTAAGGGAAGCCTTGTAAAGTTGTATGGGGAAAATAAGATGTTACACCTTATTAAAGATCCCAACAATGCATCTTATGAAGTTTTTTACACAAGTGTTGATGCTGATAAATTTGTAGGATTTGTTGATGGAAAAGAGCACAAGACTGAAGAATGAAATTGTCTTGAATAGGTAGGATCTCCATGTACTTTATTTTTTGATGGAGCTTTCTCCAAGTTTGGAAATGGTGCTGGTGTTGTTTTGATCTCTCCAGGACATGAAGAGTTTGTCTTTTCCTTCAAACTCAACTTTGAGTGCACTAATAACATTATTGAATATGAGGCACTGTTGTTAGGTCTGAATATTGCTTGGAAATATGGTGTTAAAGACATCATTGTCAAGAGAGATTTGAAATTAATTATAAAACAAGTTAGAAAATGTATGCCACAAATAATCAGTGAATGAAACAATACAAGCATGCCGTTTGGGATTTCACTGAGATGTTTGTTTCATTCAACAATGTGCATCATGATAAGAACTTCAAAGATTTGGCAGACAAACTTACAGTATTAGGATCTCGGTTTGATAATTGTACAGTGTTCCCATATTTTTAATATGATGTTGAGGTGTTAACAAGGCCATTTATACCTGACAATATTAAGCATTGGTAGGTTTTTGATGATGATGCTTGGGTCAGAAGATTTTTGTAGAATAAAGGAGAGTTTTCTGATCAAAATATTGATTGGGAGGCAATGGTGTGCATAGCAGAGGGTAAGGAAACCTTATTTGGAAAAGTCATCATCCAACTAAAGACTAATACCATTCCCAAAGGGATGGTTACTCTTGAGTCCAAATTTGATAATGTTGATCGCATTATTAACAGATGCATGATAGCCTCAAGGGATATTAAGGAGCATGACCTTGGCATGAAGGAAAAACTAAGGAAGATTTGTTTAGGTAGTAATCTCAGGAAGGAGGAGAATCAGTACTACATCCAATTACTGAAAAGGTATCAAGATTGCATGGATTTGACTTATTCTGAGCTGAAGGCATAAAAAGAGGATTTTTTTCAACATGAGATTCCATTGGAATCCAATGAAAAACCATTCAGGAAGAAACAAAGGCCAATAAATCCACTCCTATCTCTTAAGATGCAAGAGGAAATGAAGAAACTGAGGGATGTAGGGATTATTCAGCCCACAAGGTATTCTTCTTGGGTTACAAACCAAGTACCAGTCAGAAAGAAGAATGGTGACATTAGGCTTTATGTGGATTTCAGAAATCTAAATAGAGCATCAATGAATGATAATTATCCTTTACCAAACATGGAGAACATGTTATAGCTAGTGACTAGTTCTAAGCTGCTTTCTACCCTAGATGGTTTCTCTCATTATAACCAAGTTGTGGTGAAGGAATCAGAAAGGATTAAAACAACCTTTACCACCCCTTGGGGAACATATGTATATGTCAGGATGCCCTTTAGACTGATGAATGCTAGAGAAAATTTTCAAAGAGCAATGGATGTTGCTTTTGCTAGTTACATCAATGCTTTTATTGTTGTCTACCAAGATGATGTAACTGTGTTCTCTAGAAAAAGAAGTGGTCACTTGCTGCACTTGGAAAAGATGCAAAAAATATGGCATTTCATTCAATCCAAAGAAGTGACATTTTGGAGTGTAGAAGGCAAAGTTACTTGGTCACATTTTGTCATAAGAGGGGGTGATTATTGATCTAGAAAGGGTAAAGGCCATCAACAAGGTTCCAATCCCAAGGACCAAGAAAGGAATTCAATCCTTATTTGGGTAGATAAAATTCATTAGAAGATTTATATCAAACTTTGCTGAGTTGACCATTGTCATCAAGTTGGAAGAGGATGTCATTCAAGCTTTCAATGGGATTAAAGAGGGATTAAAGCATGCACCTGTTCTAGTGGCTCCGGATTATAAGAAACCCTTTCAACTGTTCTCTTTTGCTTCAGAGAACACTATTGCATATATCCTATTGTAGAAAGATAATGAAGGGGCTGAGAGGCCAATTGCTTTTTTCATTAAGGCATTGCAGGGTGCTGAGCTGAAATACACTATTATGGAGAATCAAGCATTTGCCTTGGTAAGAGCAATAAAGGTTTTCAGGCCTTACATTTTGAGTTCTAAGATTTTTTCTTATGTTCCCCACACCATGGTGAAATAAATCTTATTAGAGATGGAAGTCTAAAGAAAAAAAATTCAGATGGGTGAACAAGTTGCAAGAATATGACATGGATATCCAAACCACGAAGCTAGTGAGAGGTTTGGGCTTGGCTAAGCTTGTGACTGAGATCAACTTGAAAACTGTTGAGGTGAATGATGTAGGAGAAGGAAGGGAAGATGTATTTGAGGAACTAATGAGTTATGAGTGGTAGAAGGATGTGATTTTTTATCTTAGAAATGTATATTGCCTTGAGTATTTGAGTAAGAACTAGAAAAGGGCCCTTAAGTTGGCTTCCCAGAAATATGCCATTACTAATTATGGGTTAGCTTAGAAGAACCCTGATGGGTTCCTCTTAAGGTGTATTACTGAAGATGAAGCCCCCAAGATAATTTTTGATCTCCATGGAGAAGTTTGTCGGGGGCATTTTGCTGGAAGGGTCACAACACACAAGATCTTGAGGGCCGGTTATTGGTGGCCAAATCTCTCCAAGGATGCAACTCTTTTGGTTAGAAGATGTGAGAGTTATCAGCACTTCACTGGAAGACTAAAAGCTTTAGGCTCCCTTCCTTTATAGCCTGTATCAATTGAAGCTCCATTCAAGCAATGGGTAATGGATTTCATTGGTGAGATTTTAGACCCTTCAAGTTCTGGCCATAAGTGGATTCTTATAGCCACATATTACTTCACCAAGTTCGTGGAGGGAATCCCCACCAAAAAGGTAACACACCAAATTTTCATGGACTTCATGCTGAACCATATCATCTACAGGTTTAGGGTGCTAGTCAAAATTGTTGCTGACAATTCCATGATCTTTAGAGCTAAACCCTTGGTGGAAATGTGTAGAGAATATGGGATAAATTTCAAATATGCTTCTAATTACAATCCCCAAGGAAATGGACAAGCTGAGTCTAGCAATAAAAATTTACTGAAGATTATATGAAGAAACTTGGAGTTGAACAAGAGAAAATGGGGTGAGCATTTGAAGTTTGTTGTTTGGGTAGACCACATTAATGTTAAATTATCCACTGGAAAGAGTCCATTTCATTTGGTGTATAGAACTCAAGACTTACTACCCCTGAATATGAAATTATCCTCATATTAGTTCATGCCACAACTAGAAGATCAAGAGGTAAGTCTATATGATGCCCACATTAACCAGATTATTAAAATTGATGAAGAAAGGAGGGCATCCCATGAAAGACATGTAAAGTTCAGAGAGAAGCTAAAGAATTTGTTCGATAAGAAGGTCACCCTAAGATATTTCAATGTTGGAAATCTCGTGCTGCTATGGGACAATAGGCATGAAGGTAAGGTCAAGCGTGGAAAATTTGACGCTTTATGGATGGTCCCTTACTCGATTGATATTATACTTGGTGAACATACCTTCTTCTTGAAGGACTTGGATGGGGAATTTCTCAAATTTCTTGTTAATGGTAGGCATTTGAAAAATTTCTTGGATTGATTCCCCATAATCAAGGTGAACATCATCTGTACAGTGTATAGTTTGTTGGTTTGTTTTTTATCTTTCGTGTTCTTGTTCATTCTGGCCCTTAGTGGCCTATTTTTGTTGGTTTCTCTGTTCGTTTTTGGGGGATGGTTATGGTTTTGTGCTCTGCAAGTTGAATCCTTTACCCAATGATTGTTTTGGAACTTGGTCTACCTTTTTTCTTGTGGTGCTTGCAGGGAGTGCCCATCCACAAGTTGGAGCTGATGTTGGTGCTCGTTTTGATCTCACACCATTTTGCCCTATTTTTCCTCTGCCTGTGTGTTCTGAAACATTTTGCCTCTGGATCTGGGTGTTCTGAAAGCTTCTAACTCCATTTGAATGCTTTGAATTGTTTGTAGAATCCATTATCATGTCCCTCCTTGAAGGATTCTCTGAGTTTCCCATGTTTTTTTTCCCTAATTTCTTCAAATTTTGCGGGCTTTGTTGTTTTCCCTATCTTTCCCCGACCATGGAAGCTCGAGAATGATTAATTTAAATTTGTATGCCTTTGAAAATCCAAACCCATGGTTGAAAGATGCTTGAAACCATGATTCACTTGGTTTTGTTTCAAAAAAATTCATCCTTTGCAAAAAAAAATGGGTTCTGGGCGTGAATGGTTATTTTCTATATTTTGATGGTTTGATGGGTGTATTTTTCCTGTCAAAGTTATTCCTCTACGTTCGGCGGTCACGTAGCTTATTTTGTTTGGTCAGGGGATGACAGGAAAATGATTTAACTTATCACTTTTTACTTTTTTGGCAAAAGGCAAATTTGGTCCCATAACCCAACTCAAATCTGATTACTTCTTTTGGTGCTTACGTGGCTTCTTCTAATTGGATGGGGTGCAGTGGGTTTGTTTTTTCAAATATTTCTTTTGGCTACTTTGGCAAAAAAATTGAACCCGTCCCGCTGCACCACTAGGATTTGATTAAAGCAAATTTTAAGTGGCAGGGAAAAAGTATTACTTTGACCCAACTGGAGAACACGTGGAAAAGCTAATAGCAAAGATGCGGGCCTTTGGAGGTAATTTGGATGTTTTTCCCTTTTAGAAACATGGAGTAAAATTCTAAAATGGAAGCATGCCCCTGCCAAATCATTTTGAAACCTTAAGGTTTTTAAAAGTTGTGCCATATTGACACATGCCAAGCCCACGTTAATCTAAGGTCTCAACTTCTGGGGAACATGTCAAGATGCACCATTGTGACACGTAGTAGTTTGAAAAGTAAAAGGGGTGGGGAAGCAGACAATCGGAAGCAACTTGGATTTTTTTCCTCTTTTCATTAAAAGGATTAAAATCTCAAAATGGCCCACAAGCCCGAAAAGGAGGTCAAAGTTGGTATAGAAAATGACAAAAGGTGGGGAGGTGGGCCATAGGGGGCAACTTGGATTATTTGTCCCTTGATATTCAAATGATTAAAATCATCAAAATAACCCGTGGGCCCTATGGAGAAAGGTAAAAGCTTTCTCCAGTCAACGGCGGAGGTGCAGACCTTTGGAGGAAAATTTTCCTTTTGTTGAAAAGGGAGTTAAAATTGAAAAAGGAAGTGTGGTTCTGATGGGACCCACATTGGGACACGTGTCAAGCTCATTTCTCAAAGGCGGAGGTACAGAGAAAAATGTGAAAATTTTACATTTTTCTAAAAGTTGTAAAAGGAAAAAGGGAACCCGTAGGCCCGCTGTAAATTAGATCTCCCACGTGGAGGGTCCAAATTCAAAATAGAAAGATCAACGGAAACTATGCATCTATATCTGATTTGCCACCATTTCTGCTACGAAGCTTCTGGGGATGCTTATTCTTATGGTTTTTTAAATAATTTCTTGGAATCTCCTGCATGCCTAATGAAGAGGAACATTAATCTAGTGTCCTAGTTTGGTGGGAAGGTCTGTAAACATCTCTCACCATTAATATGCACTCTGACTGTCGGATTCAACCCGATTTTTCTTTTGTTGGCATGCAAAATACCAGTTATTATCTGGGTTTGGTAAGAAAAATCTGGGAGCATCTTATACCATTAAGATGAGACCTGACCTTTGGGCTCGATTTGATCGTCCATTTCTTCTTCTTGGGCACGCAAGGAACAAGATTGGACAGAGTAGGGGAAGAAGTGGTTGGCGAGTAAAGGGAAAAGTGATCTACCAGAAGGATTTGAATGCAGGAGATATTCAAAGAGATCCACCCCTCGAGAACCTAACAACTTTATAAAGATCTGATTCTAGGAATCACGATCGAAATCAGGGCAAGCACTGGTGCATTCAATGTTTGGATTTTTGGGGGGAAAAGGCTCTGTTGTAAAATGGTATAACTAGGCATGATTTTTCCATGAAAAGGGTTTGGAGATTGTGAACGTTGGAGTGTTAGGAGTCAGAAACTTATTTCCTAAGAGCAAAGTTGGATAGAGCTCGTCTTTCTAAGAAACTATTTGAAGAAGCTTATTTATCTCCTTTGTGTTACATTTGATCATGTCAAGGTGGTTACAAGTGTACAACCATTGACAAGATCTGAGATTGTTTGAGAAACTTTCCCCTACTAATAAATTTAACCAAACTTGAGTTAATATGTGTTATTGTTGAGCAAAATTTGTGTTTTCTTCATTTCTGAATGTCTGCAAGTAGTTTTTCTTGTTCTTGTTGCATTCTTACATTGAAATCTGTGTGAATCACACAAGATCTTATCCTTTTGATAGTTTGGTGACATTTGTAATTTCATTTATAAGAAGATCTTTCATTTGATAGTGAAATAAATAAATTTAAAATCACTATGACTCCTAGCATGACTATAAGATTTGTTTTATCCTTTGAGGGTATCTTAGGCATGATGAAATAGAGATTGGTAATGTTCAGTTAAGTTTTCCAATTTGAGCCTTCATTTTGGATCCTTGAAGTTTTTGTGAAAAATGCTGATTTGGACCTCCATTGGAGCGCATATTCTAGTTAAAGGAAAGCCCTAGGTACTCTAAAAGCATTATGTTGTTCGAGCTTTCCATTTTTGTAAAAGTTCTCAAAGATTTTGTATAATCAACTTTATCCTGCTTCACCTCCCACCAAAAATAATTCAAAAATAATTAATCAAACCCATACTACCCCTGTTTACTATGTATGTATACAAATGCATAATTTTTAGTACCAAAACATGTAGAAACAATCAAGTTTTCATTATCTTTAGTGGCCTGAACTGCCTAAAAAATATATCTATTACCTAGAGTGAAAACTGGTGAGAGGTAGGTTTTGTTGCATTGATCATATTTTCTTCAAGGTATTCTTAATACTTCACAAGGACATCTCCATCTCATCGATAATTAGTAGGCTACATAAGGCTCCTCTCACCCTGGTTGAAAGGTACAACCATAAAGTAGTGAGGATAGGTCAAATCCTCTTGCGGGTGCTACCCATTTCTCCACATCTGAGTGACAAAGAGAAAGCTGCATTTCATCCCCGGCTACAAAATAACACATTACATGCTCTACTTGCCTCTAAGCTTCCTGCCAGACCTATGATGTTGCTCAGCTTCTAAGGGAGAATCAATTTGGGTACTAATAGAGTGCAAATCAGGTTTAAGAGCTGCTGATGGAACTAGTGCGGGTCATACAAGGGTTTGTCATACCAAGTTAGGGACAAAATTTTTAAACAAATAGTCCAATGTGTTAAAATCAGGATAAGTTGTCCTAGGAAGAAAAAGTTCATGTGGGACAGTCGGGGTGTGAAAATCTGAAATAGCCACACAACAAAGTCACAGAACAAAATGCTGTAGAAAAAATGCCATGCAAAAATTTGGATAAAAAATTCTACAACAATGCTGCAGAACAAAGTGCGCGGAAAATGCCACAAAAAGGTTGCAGAACAAAATGTCATAGAAAAAGATGAAGAACAAAGTCCGCAAAAAATGCCGCATAAAAAGCCACAAAAAAAATCTGTAGAAAAACCCATATAACAAAAGCCATGGAAAATCCATAGAAAAAGCAGCGGAATGCTGCAAAAAACCAAATCCATGGAATATTGCTAAAAATTGTAAAATCCGTGAAACAAAGCAAAATGATAATTTTTTGCATGAAACTTAGAATGGGCGTAACTTTTATTTCATTGGAAAGGTCTCAATGCCCTCTATGCAATGGCAATTTTAGTTCTCATTTTTATTAAAGGTAGGTGGGGATATAGAAGAAACATATCCAACTCCAAAAAAATAAATGTGTAGTCCCGTGAAGGGCACGAAATCTCTGGCAAACCCAAAATAGCTTCTCACACTCAAATAACCATAAATTTTGCATTTCTCAACAAAATCACACAAAATTAGTACCATTTTAATTTTGGATCCGATCTTGATGCACAAAAATCAAGAAATTCATAAATTGATAAAAACAATTGATGGTGATTTTGTAGAAAACGTGGCTATGATAAGAACAATGTTTTAATTGGTAGTTTTGAGTGCAATTAAGAGGCATGATCATCATTCTTTCTCTACTGCACCACATAGGACAACATGGGGAGCATTTTTCAAGAAACATAACATCATTTCACTCCATTTATGACATGTTGTAAGTGGTGGAGAGGTAGATTTCAAGATGTTCATTTCTCTCTCTCTATCTCCTCTCACAATTCTAGAAATTGGTGTGTTGGGCTCATTGTAAAGGGGGAGTCACTTTTTTAAGTAGAAAAATTCTATAAAATTTGTTTTGTGAAGCCAATGTGCTACAGGACCTTATAGTGGACTCCTTGCATGGTGATCAAAGCCCTTATCTTGTAATAGATTGAATTGTGCATATTTATCAAGCAATAGAGGTAACTTTTGTGGATGTATTTTCCCCTACTCTGTTTTTTTGCATTCTTCTTTCCATTTCAAACTCATTACAAATATATTGTGTCTATTTATTCTCTTGCAAGGATTCATTATCATTGTGTGTACATGAAATTTTGTTGTGAAAAAGGCTGGTAGACTGTGGAGAACTGCCATCACACCTTCTAGTATGAATTTTTCTTCTATTTTTCATACATTGGATACTATTCTCATACCCTCCTTTTCTAGTGTATTACCACTTTATTGTAGGTTTTGTTTTCATGCATCTCTTCCTTGGTCCCTTAGAAAGTTATATTAGGATTAGATAGTTTTCCTGCATTAGATTAGATTGTGGTAGGTAGTTTAGGAGCAAGAACCATATTTTTCTAAAGGATCATCTCAAGCTCTACAAGTCCCACAGCTTGAGAGATGATCCAATGTTACAACAAGTACACTAAATTCCCCATTCAAATCTAAATCCATTCAGGGGTGATATAATTTTGTGATAATAGTTCAGGCATGCCTAGTGTGATAGAAGAAGTCCTCATTTTAATTACAACAAGATTGATGTGCACTTCTTGTAAGTCTCCAACTTGCGAGAAGCTTTGAAATTACACATCTTGTGACTCCAAAAGAAACATAATCCACAGTTTTTCAGTATTCCAAACTTGGCAGATTCATGAGAATAATCCAAATGAGGTCAAGAACTCAAGAAGAGGGACTTTTTTTCTATTTACACTTATCCCCAGATAGAGCAAGAAGGGGAAGAGGAACTCAAAGGTCTCCATCTCCACCGAATAGAACCTTATCAACACCTCCACCTGGAAGTCATTTTATTTAATCAACTAGAGTTCTCTAACCAATCGGGATGGCACAACCCAATCCCTATGTCAAATTCACTGGTAGTAGCCCACTTGCTCTCAATGCACATAATCCATTTCCAGTTACAACATTGAAGAAAATTCCATATTTCACTGGAGAGAACCAAACAACTCTGATTGACCACATTCAAGACTTTGCAAATGTCTATGCTATTCATGAAATTTCTTAAATGGACATCATTTTTAAGTTTCTGACATCCTTCTTTAAGGGTAAAACCTTGCAATGGTTCAGGAGTGTAACAACAGGATCCATCCAGAATTGGGACCATTTGTACATAGCCCTCCATAATCAATTTGGAGAAAAGTGGGATAATTTTTGTTTATTGGAACAATTGAAAACAATCAAGAGGGCCCCTAATGAACAATGAACCGAATTCAACTTTAGATTCCAGAGGACATGGGATAGGATTCTGTTGGCCATGAGACCAGCAACTGAAGATGCTTTTCTATAATTCCTCAAAGCTTTAAATTCTAATATTACCATGATGATACAATATATGGGACATATAACTTTACGTACATCTTATAACATTGCTATTAGAATGGAAAATTTCTTAATTCAAGTTGGAAAACTTGCATTTCGGCCACCTACGGCTCTCTATCTAGAAGTAGGATCCCCAAGCACTAGTCAAACACCTATATTAGCCCCTATCCCTGCTCCAAGAAATCAGAGTTTAACTGAATCTTCCACCTCATCTTCTAGTACCTCAAGTGAGATTTAAGAAGTCATGAAGCAATTGTAAAACTTGGGTAATGAGTTAGTGACACTTAAGAGGAAGCAATCTCAAAATTTCATATCATATCAGCCTTAAACTCAACCCAACAGATCTCCATATCATTCTAATAGGGCATCCATTCAAGCTACAAATTAGAACCAAGTCAAACCTCCCGTTAATAGGCCATTTCATCCTTTCAATCCTAATGTTGCATCCATATCTAGAGCCTTGGTACTAGTACAAAATAACATGGCTCAGGAATATGAATTGTGTTTTCCATGTAATCAACCTCATAACTAGTCAATGTGTTTCAATGGTGCTTTAAATCAAGCTCTTAAGGTGACAAAAACTAGTGTGGAACAAGAGACATGCCAAGATGGAAATCTACAGTAGGAAGTAACTCAGCAAGGGACACCTCCAAATGAGACCACACTTGTCAATTGGTAGGATGAGGATTTCCATGGTATAAATTAAGCCCCTTCACAAAGTGTAGCAGCCAATACATGATCCAAGAAGAGAAATATTTGAGAGGGACAATCATCCAATTCAAATGATCCATGACCCTCTATCACTCAACAAGGTATTGGTAATCAAAGTACATTCCCAGACATCTAAGGACAACCCAAGCCACCTTCTAGACTAGCCCAAGTGCGGGTTGTAACAACCCATGTGTAAGATAAGAATGTGCAAGGCAAGGGGAAATAGAGAGATGGCTCATCTCCATTCAACATTATTGAGAAAATGAAGAAAATGAACATAAATATCTCGATGTGGGAGTCATTAGCTATTTCAAGACAAAGGTATCTATT
Source organism: Taxus chinensis (assembly GCA_019776745.2). NCBI lineage: Eukaryota > Viridiplantae > Streptophyta > Pinopsida > Cupressales > Taxaceae > Taxus > Taxus chinensis. The sequence continues at coordinate 765,381,284 of CM034151.1, read as the reverse complement.
ACAAGTTGCTATGGCTAATTTTTCAGCAAAAAATAAGTCACCCAATCATTAAGAAAAAATGCTTACCAATTTATCTCAGCAAGGAGGAAATAAGGGAAGCCACCAAGGTAAAAATTTTAAGCGCCCACCATTCTATATCTCATTGGTCATCAGAAATAATTTAGTGCATAATTGCATGATTGATTCGGGATCAAGTAGCTCAGTCATGCCAAAACAAATAGCTAATCAATTGGGTCTTCAATATGAAGTCATTTCCTAAGGTGTGGTGCAATTGGATGCGACAACGGTAACAACAGTTGCAGTAATCAAATATTTGAACCCCACATTGCATGCCTATCCCAATATGACCATCTTGTAAAATGTGTTAGTCATAGACTTGCCACCACTCTTTGCATCATGTTAGTCAAGAGATTTCACCGCTAAAATTGGATGTTATTTATCTGTTGATTGGTCACATATGTTATTAAGAAAAATGTATGGAGCTAAGGCTATAATCAGATATGAGCCTATTAAAAAATTTCATAGTGAGCCTCATACATTGAGTCCAATCAATGTGAATTGTTCATCATTTGATTAAGAGGATTATCCAATCACCTATGAAGCAAATACCAAAGTCAGATGCATTCCAGACTTGACTCTTGATGAATGGTAAAATAAAATAAAATGGAAGAAGTTGTATTGGGCTTCTATTATTTGCATGAAGAAAATCATCCTCTCCCTAGCATCACCAAGCAAGACCACAAAGATGATAATGAGGTATGACAATTATTCTTTGATGGCTCAAGGAGTAGAAAAGGTGCAAGATGAGGAGCTATGCTTGTTTCACCAAAAGGTACCAAATATTACTCATATTTCCATTTCCAGTTTGCTTTCTTGAATAACACAGCTGAGTATGAAGCCTTAATTCATGGATTGCATTAGGAAAGAAAAAAAGGTATTAAGAAATTATAGGTCGTTGGAGATAGCGAGCTAATTATGAACCAAGTTAAAGGAAAAAATGTTGCTAAGAATGATCTGTTAGCGAACTAAAAAGCTGGGTATGGGATCTCATTGAATATTTTGAAGCTTTTAGTATCAATTCCATCCCAAGAAATAAGAATGAAGCAACAGAAAGACTGATAATAATTGGGGCAGCATTTGATGTTGTGGAAAATATCAAACATGAGAAATCTCAGCCTCATATAAGAGTGGTTGTAAGACCAGTTGTTCCAGACAACAACACAAGTTGGCAAGTCTTCGATAATGATCAACAAATTATCAACTTTCTACAAGAAAAAGTTGAGTTCTCTGCTAGAAACCAAGACAAGTTGGAGCAACAGTACGACGACCAAGTGGTGCAGTTGTGGAGTAATAAATTACCAAAAGGTCTTGTAACTGGAAAAGTAAGTACCCCACAACTACACCACTTAGTAATCATCATAAATTATAGAAGGAGAAGGAAAATATTCATGTAAAGGGTGAAGATACCGAGCCCATTTTATTAGATGAAAGAAAAACATTACAAACTCGAAAAGTAAGTACTCCACAAGAGAAATATGATTTTTTTCAACTTTTCCAACAATTCCCAGATGTCTTTGCATGGAATTATAAGGATTTAATATCTTTCAACCCAAAGCTAGCATGAAATACTATTGAGCTAGATCAAGAATCCAAGCCTATTAGATATAAGCAAAGACCAATGAATCCCCTCATTAAACCTCTCACAAGAAGAGAGTTGAACAAGCTAATTGAAGTTAGCATCGTCTTTCCTATCAAACATTCAAGTTGGGTTGCAAACTTGGTGTCAGTAAGAAAGAGAAACGAATAAATTTCATTGTGTACAGACTTCTGTGATCTAAATAGAGCATCACTCAAAGATCATTATCCACTTCCATCAATGGAGAAAATCCTACAGGTTGTAGCTGGTTCAGAAAGGTTTTCATTACTAGATGGCTACTTAGGCTATAATTAGATAATGGTGAAATAATATGATTAGTTCAAGATAGCCTTCACTATGAAATGGGGGACATATGCTTACAAGAAGATGCCATTTGGACTATCAAATGTCAAAGCATTATTTCAACGAGCTATGGATATGGCGTTCAAAGGCTTAATCAATAATATAGTGCTAGTATATCTAGATGATATCACTGTGTTCTCAAAAAATGCATAGGACCATATTTTTCACCTCAAGAAAGTATTTCAAAGATGTAGGAGATTTAGTGTGTCTTTGAATCTGATTTTTTTGTATTCTTAGCACACGAGGGAAATTTTATGGGACACATTGTTTCAAAGGAAGGATTAAAAATTAATCCTGAAAGAGTTAAAACCATCCAAACACTTCCATTTCCACACTACAAGAAATATCTTTAAATCTTCTTGGGAAGGATAAAATTTGTTCACATATTTGTGCTTGATTTTGCCACTCTTGTAAAGCCTTTAACCATGATGTTGAAAAAGATTCTTGCATTCAAATGGAAAGTAGAAGGAAAAGATATTTCTGAGGCCTTCAAACATGTAATATCACAATCTCTAACTCTTATCAACCCATAATTTTCAAGGGACTTCATGTTGTATGCCTTTGGGGGATCAGACACAATCTCAGATATCTTGGTGCAGCTAAATAGAGAAGGTTTAGAACAGCCCATAGCATTATGTAGTCAAATCCTAGAATATTACGAAGTAAAGTATTATTTCATTGAAAAGCATGTCCTTGTTATTATTAGGAGTCTGGAGAAGTTTGGACACTTGGTCTTGAACAAGAAAATTCAACTGCTAGTATCTCATGCTAGCATTAAGGAATTTCTCCTAAACAAAGATATAAACTAGAAGAGAGAAGGTTAGATCACTTGCATAATGGAATATGATATTGAAATCAAAGTAAATAAGATGGTTTGTGGAAAAGGATTGTGTGAGCAGCTTGCTTCCAAACCTCAAGCTGAGTCCAAAGGTGAAGAAGAGGCTATCCTACTGCTGCATAACGATCAAGAACAACCACCTAAGGATGCACTCATTCCATGTTGGACTCAAGACATGGTGCATCATCTCCAAACAAGTTTGTGTCCTCCAGAATGGAACAAAGCTAAGAGAAGATATTTCAGGCTGCAGGCCATTCCATATGTGCTTATTGATGGTGTTTTTTTCAAGAAGGATATGAATGACGTTCTATTGAGATGCATTGGAACATGTCAAGTTGAGAAGATATTACATGATTTCCACGACGGGGAAGTAGGAGGCCACTTTGCTCCACTAGTAACAACTCTCAAAATCATGAAGGTTAGTTACTATTGGCCTATGGTGTTTGGTGATTGCTACTCATGGATAAAGAAATGCAAAAAATGTGCATTATTTTCTAGGAAAGAAAGGATAACAGCGCTGCCCCTTCTTCATCCAATTTAAGTATATAAGTCATTCATGCAACGGGGATTTGAATTCGTTGGACTTATCAATCCAAATTCAACTCAATTCCACAAGTGGATACTTACGTAAACAAACTATTTCACCAAATAGACTTAAGCAGTGGCACTCAAGGAGGCAAATAAATCCAACATCTTGGCTTTCTATGAAGGGATATTCGGGAGGTTTGGTGTTCCTACCACTAACCTATCAAATAATGCATTGGCATTCTTGGGCACCAAAATCACTGAATATGATGTTATGAATGGTGTGTACCTTAGTACTTCATCAAACTATTACACTCAGGGTAATGGCCAAGTAGAGTCAACAAACAAAAACTTACTAAGAATCATTAGAAGGACTCTTGATGAGAATAAGAGAAATTGGCACATGAAGCTCAAATAAACTCTATGGGCTTATAGAATCACACCTAAGAGGTCAACATGAAGCTCTCCATATAAGCTTGTTTACGAAAGGAAGCAGTACTTCATATATAACTTGAGTTGCTAGTATTGGAACTCATGAAACAGTTAGAACTAGCTAAGTTTGGACCTATGGAAATCAGGTATGTAGAACTGATGGAATTAGAAGAAACAAGAGAACATATAGTGTACACCATGGAAAAGGATCAAACGTTGATCAAGAGGATCATTTACAAGAAAGCTAAAGTGAAGACATTTTAGGCACGAGACTTGGTACTGAAGTGGGATGTTGATTGTGCAAATCCAGGTAAGCAATCCAAGTTCAATGCCATATGAGATTGGTCCATACATGATCACTGAATGCAAAGGTACAAATGCCTTCTAGGTGGATAATTTGGATGGTGAATAATTGCAGATTCCAGTTAATAGAATCTATCTCAAACATTGCTACTAAAAAGAAAATTTCTCACCCTTGTACATATTAGTCTAGGATTTCCAATTCCTCCAAGTGTTGGTGCACATTGTTGTTGTTGTTAGAATAGGTTTCAATTTCCCTAAGTGTTGGTGCACATGTTCTATTTATTCTAGTGTATGCTTCTATATAGTTCATCAAACTCCTGACAGAGAATTTACAGCCACAGAAGAATTAAATCAGCAGGGTATCAATACCAAGGTAGGATCAGGTGCTTTCCTTGCACTCCAACAGATCATATTTGCAGAGATTCAAGTGAGGGAAAATATTATAGGTTTCACATAATGTTCTACTCTCAAAAAACCTTGACTTCAATATTCTCGTATAAAAGATGAGAGTATAACAGTGGAGAGAAATTCCAGGTTCATAGAGCAGTGTTGCAATGACTCAAAGATGTTGGTCTTCAGGATCCAAATCAGATTTAAGATTACCAGGTAGAATCCATGCCCAATGGGTACTTCAAGGCCACTGATCACTTTACCTAACAGGAAAGTAACCCCACTAAGTCACCAAAACTACTATCCAAAATTCACCCCCAGGGGTATTTTTGATAATTTGAAGCTCGAGAAAACAAAAATGGTGAAAGGAAAAAAATCAGATTTTTAGGTACCCCTTTTCTTTCCTCTAACTTCCCTATCCAAAGAGAAATCCAAGGAGTTAGTAAAAATTTGCAAAAAATATGAAAAAATGAAGTCAAAGGCCTTCTTTAGTGCAAATCATGTTTGAGAGTTGCAGATGGAAAAAGTGTGGGTCGTACTAGGGTTCTTCATACGAAGTCCGGGGCCGAAATTATAAGGAAAACGGTGCAATGCGGTAAAAGTGGAAAAAAATGTCCCAAGAAGCACAATTTCATGTGGGATTGGGGCCTGAAAAGCCAAAATAGCTGCAAAACAAAGTCGCAGAACAACATGCCACAGAAAAAGCTGCCAAAAAAATGCCATGGAAAAATTTGTAGAAAGAATTTCATAGAAAATGCCATAGAACAAAATTTGTAGAAATTTCTGCAAAAAAGACCGCAGAACAAAAAGTTGCGGAAAAAACCACAGAACAAAGTACGCGGAAAACGCCGCAGAAAACGCTACAGAACAGAGCCGCAGAGAAAAGCTGTAGAAAAAGTCACTAAACAAAAGCCGTAGAAAAATCCACAGGAAAAGTTCCAGAATGCCATAGAAAACCAAATCTGCAGAATGTTGCAAAAAACTGGAAAATCTTCGGAACAAAGGAAAACGACAATTTTTCGTGCGAAACTTCAAACGGTCATAACTTTTAATCCAGTGCTCAAAAATTGACAAATTTTATATCATTGGAAATCTCTCAACGCCCTCTATGCAATGGGAATTTTATTTCTTATTTTTATTAAAGGTAGGTGGGGTAAAATAAAATAAACATCTCTAGCTCCAAAAAAATAAATGCTAAGTCCCGTGAAAGGCAAGAAATCTGTGGCAAATACAAAATAGTTGTTCATGCTAAAAAAAACCATAACTTTTTCATTTCTCAACGAAATCATAAAAAAATGGTACCATTGGAATTTTGGCTCTTAGCCTGATGCACAAAAATCAACAAATATGTAAATTGATAAAGAACTGATGGTGATTTTGTAGAAAGCGTGCCCAGGATCGGAACAATGTTTTAATTGGTGATTAAGAGGCATTGTCATCATTCTTTCTCTGTTGTAGCAAATGGGATAGTATGAAGAGCCTTTTTCAAGAAACATACCATCATTTCACTACATTTATGATGTATTTCAAGTGGTGGAGAGGAAAATTTTGGGATTTTCATTTCTCTCTCTCTCTCCTCTCAGAATTCTATAAATTGGAGTGTTGGGCTCATTATAAAGGGGGAGTTACTTTTAAAGTAGAAAAACTTTGTAAATTTTTTTTTGTGAAGCCAATATGCTGAAGACCCTTGTAGTGGACTCCTTGCATGGTGATCTAGGCCCTTATCTTGTAATATATTGAATTGTGCATATCTATGAAGCAATAGATGCAAGTTTGTGGATGTATTTTCCCCTGCGTTTTTTTTCCTTTCTTCTTGCCCTTTCAAACTCATTGAAAATATATTGTGTCTATTTATTATCTTGCAAGGACTCACTATCATTGTGTGTACATGAAATATTGTTGTGAATGTGGTTACTAGACTGTGGAGAACTACCATCACCAGGGAAAATTTTAGTGGCGAATATTCGTAATATGGCGAATATTCCATTTTTGAAAATTTTGAAAAGGTGAATTTTTTGGCACGGGTCAGTGACCTGTTCGCCTAAAAATTACACTTTAATTTTTTTTAGGGGTCAGCTTCTCCTACCCTTGAAAAATATCCCCTATATAAACCTAGATTATTCACCAGGTAGAACACTTCTACTTCACATTTTTCAACAATATGATATATCTCGTATTATAGACGCGCGATAAGGGGGTAAGTTATTGACGCGCGACAAGGAGGGTTTGCAGACAAGGAGATACTATAGATATTGACGGATAGTAGATGCATGACAAAGATTTTGTTGATCAGCGACATGGAGTTTTTTTCAATGAGCAAGAAGAGGGTAGAGGTTGCAGACGCGCGACAGGATATTTGTTGTCGCACGTCAAAAAAAATGCAGTGACGTGCGTCAACAGGCCTTAGTGACGCACGTCACTAAGGTCTGTTGACGCACGTCACTAAGGTCTGTTGACGCATGTCACTAAGGCCTGTTGACGTGCATCACTACATTTTTTTGACGTGCGACAAGGAGGTACAACAGATATTGACGCATAGCAGACGCACAACAAAGAGTTTGTTGATGTGCGACACGGAGATTTTTTGATGAGAAAGTAGAGGTCGGAGGCTGCAGACGTACGACAGGAGATTTTACTATTGCGCGTTAAAAAAAATGCAGTGACGCACGTCAAAAGACCTTAGTGACGCATGTCAACAGACCTTAGTGACGCACATCACTGAGGGTGCTTTCTGACATCATCCTCAGTGATGCGCGTCAATAGGTCTGTTGACGCATATCACTAAGGTCTGTTGACGCACGTCACTGCATTTTTTTGACGCGTGACAGTAAAATCTCCCGTCACGCGTCTGCAGCCTTCTGTCGCAGTGCTTGATAATCAGGCGAAATTTTTTCATACAACCCCCAAAAAATTCGCCTTCCCGTGAAACCGGTTCCGGGGATATTCGCCAGGTATTCTCCACCTCTGATTTCCAAGAGGTCTCTTAAAATGAACCCTAACCATCATGCCTTCTACTATGCACTTTGCTTTTGTTTTTACCACATTGGAGACTATTCTCATACCATCCTTTTTTGGTGTATCACCACTTTAGTGTAGGTTTTCTTTCATGCATATCTTCCCTTGGTCCCTTGGAAAGTTAGATTAGGATTAGATAGTTTTCGTTCATTAGAGTAGATTGTGGTAAGTAGTTTAGGAGAAAGAACTAGCTTTCTATGGAGGATCATCTCAAGCCGTGCATGTCCCACAACTCGAGAGATGATCCAATGTTACAAAAATTACTCCGAATTCCACATTCAAATCTAAAGTCATTCAAGGGTGATATAATTTTGTGATAAAAATTCTCGCACACTCGGTGGGATTGAAGAATTCCTCATTTTAATTACAACAAGATTGATGTGCACTTTTTGTAACTCCCCAGGTTGTGAGAAGCTTTTAAATTGCACAGTTGGGGACTCCAAAAGGGACATATTCCACTGGTTTTAGTAGTCCAAACTTGGCATATTCATGAGAAGAATCCAAATGAGGTCAAGATCTAGAGAAGAGGGAGTATTTTTCTATCTACGCTTCCAAAAATAGTATCAATGGTACAAATCTCCACATCATCATCATCACAGGGGAAACACAAATATGTTACTACACAAAGGAACATGGATTTTCACGTGTTCTTATTCATCACAAACAACAAAAGGTGTCACTAAAGTAGTTTGCGGACTATGAGGCAGTGACTAACTTGAGGATGTTTATGTAATATCCCTTATGGGATAATACTTAAAAATGCACAAAATACTGAAAATTTGCAGCCAAATAAAATACTGATTTTTGAAATTTTTTACAATAATGACAATGGACTAAAGAAAATTAAAATCTCCCAAAATATCCACTTGAATTTACATGAAAATTTAAAGAGAGCTTGATATTATTATAAAGGACATAATAACACTATTTTTGGAGATTTACAAAAATTAAAATGCTATCAGAAAAAGCACAGCATGCCCTAAATAGCTGGAAAAATTCAGAGGTTCATAACTCTACCAATACAAGAGCAAAAATTGAGGATATTTGGAAATAACATTAGCATGTATAGGAAATGACATTTCAACCTTTAGATCCGAAGGGGACCAGCTGGAAAACCCTGCAAATAAATTTTGCAAGTCGCCTCACTTCAAAAGGGGTTAGAAAATGATGGAGGCACCTTCAACATGTTGCCAGACCCAGCCCAAATGGCTACTATGAATCTGATCCAAAAGCCCTTTATTAACTTCCCCAAATGCCCCCCAAAACCCTCAAAAGACGTCTTCCAAAACCTCTGATAATATCCCTATCACATAGCCCATAAGTGGCTCCAAAATGACAAGCTGGGGTAGATCTCTCACTACCGAAGAATGCATTGCTAGCAAGGGATGGGTCTATCACCTCCGAATCTAGGATCCCTTTGGGATTTTACTCCACAAGTGGCAGATGCACAAAAAATAGTTACACGTAAAGGTTCAATAAAATGTATGCCAAAAATTTACTCTCCTTTCTCTCCTAGCTCTATATATACATTCCAAGGAAAAAGAGCCCCAATAGATCGAGACACATTTCATTCTACGAAGGGGTCGATAAAATAAAAGTAAATAAAGTTACTTTTTCTCGTTTAACTCGCCAAAGTCCAAAGTGACCCCCAAACTCCAAACTTGAATATTAGCACCATGCGGCCCCTTACCAAAATCTCCCAGCGTCTATAGCCCCATGAGTATGACCACGGCTTAGACTTGACTTGACCCTTAGGCCTTTGGTGTAAGAAAGGGGACATTATTGTCCTCCCTTATTGAGAAATCCTTGACCCCAAGCGTTATCCTGTCATTCTGTAAAAGTTGAATTCTACGTCATAAGTTTCTCCACCTTACCCTGCAGTCAACTAATGATCGGTGTGATGCAAAGTAACCAAGACACCCCATGTAGTGATCATGCTCTCCATGCCATGTAGAGAACAATGTTACTCCTAAAGTAGTATGATGCCCACACCGACTCTCCACTGGTACCCACACCAGCATTTCTAGTCTTTCTGATCCATGCCCATGTAAGGCTATCATCATGTGATCACTCACTACCTCTGTAATCAACTCTTGGGTATGAAATTTCACTCTGAATCCTGTAGAATCCCCTAAATCATCCTGTGAAACAACATTTTTACCCAAAAATGGTGCTAACTCTCCCACACAACCTACTCTCGTGTGAGAGGAAGGCTCCTCATACTATCTCTCAATGTGTCTCATGGAGGAAAAGTCCCAAGCCTCCAGTAGAAAGTCAACCAGAAATATAAGATCCACATAGTCCACCTCCTACGCTGAATGTGAACCTATTGAATAACCATGAGTTAATTTCATCTCTCCACTAACTAACACATGGGTGAAGTGATCACTGGGCATAGAAGCAACAAAATGCATAGGAGTGTTATCCCATGTCGATTCAAAAAGGATGAACTGTAAGCTCTGACTTGTCATAGTGACAAACCATATATGAATGTATAAAGTTGAGGATATCCTCCCTCAACCTATGCCATATGAACCTCTCTGACATGAGCCTGTAGGTATCATTGAAAATCAAGTGCCCAGTCGCATAAGAGTAATGCACATGTCACAATATCTCCATACTCAACCATGTGTCAAACACAAGGTTCCATCTTCCTCATGAGAAGATCATCTCATCCTCCCATCTATAGCTGTCATCCTATATGTGGCCATCAAGAATATCACAAGTGTGTCGGTTCTTGGAGTACTCAACAAGAAAATGAGATCTCCAGTCTACTGAAACTTTACATGACCAACATAATTATAAACTCAGATGATCTGAACCTATAGTCCCAATCTCGGTAACTATCTCATGTGCAACATTGCTGGTCACACCCACATCCATCATTCTCCACATCGATCCGTAATAATAAAAATCCTCCCCATGCCAGAACGTCCTCTCCATCCCCTCAGTTGTAACCACCCTAGGTGCTCCTCTAGATAATATCCTCAAAATCATATTCCTTCCCTCAGACTTAAACTTCATCTCTATCGTCTAAAATTTAGTTTGAAACTCACCAAGAGAGTGAAGCCCTTGCACTCCCAGCACTATATTGGTCACTCCCATACCAACAATGTAGAAATCATCGCTAACTATATAGTTACCCATCTGTTGTCCACTCAAAATTTCCCGCTCTGATAAGAGTAAAATTTTCAAAATTTTGAGTTGAAGAGTTCTTCTCTGAAGTGCCTAAGTCATGAAGTTGAAAAAAATTTGTGTTTTGGGTCTTTTTGTGTGATTTTCGGGCCCGTCGGAAAATTTTGTCCCAAGTGTCCCAAAACTTATTTTGCGTGTTGTTCCAATTTCGCCCGAATCATCCTTCCCGTGTACTTCACACTTTCCTGTCCCAAATGTCCCAAAGTTAAAAAGTGCGAGCTTTCCCATTTTCGGCCGATTTTGTCCCAAATCGAACCGCATCCTTCGGAACTTTTTCTCCCAACTGCCCCATTTGAAAAAGTGCGAGCTTTCCTAATTTCGGCCGAGCCGGTCAAGTCGCGTACTTTGGAACTTTTTGTCCCGAATGTCCCAAGTCCAAATGGGCCCGCTGTTCCAATTTCGGCCGAAACACCCGAATCGCGTACTTCGCACATTTTCGTCCCATTTGTCCCAAATGCATTTGTGCGTCCTCTCCCTATTTCGCCTGAACCGGCTGAGCCGCGTGTTTCGCGCGTTCGCGTCTCACATGTCCCAAGCGTACCTAGTGTCATTCACACTTAGTTTTTCCCGCTCGCTCCAAGTATGATATTTTTCAAATTGGTGGTTGTGTATTCAATGTGCATTAAATTCATTCCGCTCCTCAAACGGATATATAACCAAGCATACCACCTTCGCATTTTCGCATTGCTTCCTTGCTATCGTTTGCTCAAACCCTTGCAATCTAGTTCCCTACGCAAATATCCCTTCCCTTTGCAAATTCCTTCCAGAGTCTAGGTCGCAGCTCCGAATCTATCAATATGAAGATCAAGTTTCAGGGACAGGAGCAAATTTCTCCACTTGAGTCTGCTGTTAGCAATATCGGAGACAGTGAAGCTCGTCATCTCGACTTCGGTGATTTTTGGTCAAGAATGACAGATGCAAACCCTACGCCAATGGCACAGATGATTAACAATAGCGGTTTAGCTTTCACTGGAGGATTCCCTATCTCAGTGCAGTGTGCTGATACTGTACTTTCATGCGGAGCTCACTTCGACCCCACTACGAGTGAATTGACAAATGTACACGGGGAGCTCATTTCCAAGCTAGACGCTGCTGCCATTGGAGCTGCTCTGAGGATTCCGGAGACGGACAATGCTATAGTCGTCTCTCGGGATCAAGCACAGGCCATGTTTGACCAAGACAGTGATAAATATAAAGCTCGAGTGGCGAAGTCTTGGTTGAAGAACCCTAAGAAACGTCCTTCTCGTCTGACCAAAACCCTTTTCCGGGTAGATTTCAATGAAGAACTGTTAGACTTCATAATCCTGCTGGCTCGGGTTATGGGTTTGCCCTCCACCAATGAATTTCATTTCTAGATGTGCCCGCTCATCAGCATGGTGTGCGAGGGAACACAAAGTATCAACTGGGTAGAGATCATCAGTATGAATTTGGCTGAGCAGCTATCCAACGTCCAGCAAACAAAGAAGTTCTACATGACTTCATATCTGATGTATACCCTAGCAGCATCCAGGCAGTGGTTTGGTTTCTCCTATGTAGATGCACACAAAGATGATCCAGTGTATGCCTATTGCCCGCAGTTCACCTTGGAGACTAGCAACCGCAATTTCAGAAGGGTCAATGATGCTTTCACCATGTACGTGGTCAGATTGCTCGAAGGTGATACTGCAAGAAGGTTTTCAGATGAAGCCATGAACCTGATATCGTAGTATGGAGCCTATTTCATTCAATTCAGGAAATTCTCCTATATCAGGCTGGCTGGCTATGAGAGCACCCCTCTGCGGCTCCCCATGTTCTGCAATGACAAAATGGCCCTGATTGAAATATGCAGGCAACTAGACAAGTTGCACAGAACTTGCAGAGACAAGAAGATTTCTGGCTTGCACTTTCCCATCTCTCTGGGAAACTATACATGCAAAACAGCTCTGGATGCTCAGAACATAGAAAGAGCCCTGGTCCCTATCACTGTTCATTTCTTCAAGCCTAGAACCTGTTTTGACTTGAAGAAGTTCATTGAACAGAACCTCAAAATAATATATCATCATAGGGCAGATACAGAAGACTACTGGGCTGACTGTGCAGACGATTTTGAAGCCAGAAGAAGGCATTGTGGCAGGTTCTCCCTGCAATTGATCCAAGAACTCAGTCTGTACCAAGTTCCTGAAGGTCTCCAAGATGATAATTCTGAGCTATACTCGTATGAGTATGAAAATGTGATTAAACACACTCCTCTGGAGGACCTGGATTGGAACAGGAAAGAGAGAGATGATCTGGCTGAGATTCTTGCTCTAGTCTTGATCAGAACTAGGGTCTGGTTCAGTAAGAAGATCTGAGAATTCAAGAGGCACTCAGGAGAATCCAGCTCCAAAGATGATTCGACACCCATAAGGGAGGCATCAGTTCCAGAGTTTGGAACACCAGTGAAAACCCCTCCTGCCTCAACAGCTCGGGGACCTGTAGAATCTACTCCTTCTCCATCTACCCAGGTATACAAGAAGAAACTCAAAGAGGTAAAGAAGGAGCCTGCAGAGAATGATCCTCCAAGAAAACAGGCAGAGTTGCCTATAGGGCCAGAGAACATCATTGTTCTCAGTGAAAGTGAAGAAAGTGAGATGCCAACTCCTGCAAGTGTTCCTGAAGATCCAGCAGATAAAGATAAGGAGGTCCAGAGCACTGAACTTCCGGGTGCTACTGATTCTTCTACCGCCATTACCTCCAGTGTTCTACCCACATCTCAGCTTGAGTCAACAGCTGCACAGACCTTGAGTGTCATGAGCTCCCTGTCTCTTGGTCCCCTTGCTTCTCCTGCAGATTCTTCTTCCTCTTTTGCTTGGGTGCAACCTCTGGTTGACAAAAGGAAGAGGAAATCCTCCTCTCAAAGCTTGGGACCAAATTTTGATGCTGTAGCAGCCTTGTTGGGCACCACTCCTTCTCGTGCCAAGAAAGCCAGAACTACTTCCAGGATTGTGTCTGATGCTCAAGGTCAGCAGTTCTTGGAGATTGCCAAACCTACAGTAGACAAATCAGAATCAGACTTGCTGACATCTGACTTGGAGCTTTCAAGGATCCCTATGGGAGAGTCTACTCCTGAAGGTGAGATTCATAACCTCCAGGAAACAGTCACAAGGGTCATTGGAAGGGTAGAGAAAGGGCAGCAGACGATTGAGCAGCTGGAAGAACAAGCCCAAGTTCTCACAAGTTTTATCAAGTCACTTTTGTCTAAGGACAAAGTTTTGGACCCTACCCCCTTGACTGCTCTACCACCTCCTGTAATTCTAAGCCAAGATGAAGTGCAAAGTATTAAAGATATGCACAAGTATTCTGTCTATGGCAGAGCTATTGAAGCCATGGTGGATGACATGCTTGTTGCTGGGCTAAACTTCATCGATGAAGCTTTTAAGCTACATGGAAAGGTAGATAATTTGCAACAGAAGTTGTCCTCTACTATTGGGGTAATGGATAAAGAGCTTAAGCTCTGGAGTAGTTGCATTGTAGACCTTCGCCTCATGGGCCAGACAGATGAGAACATCTTACTGGCGAACAAGATTTTCGATGATGCTAAGGACAATCTGTCAAAATCTTGGGTCTACAGCGTGGAGTGGAAAATCAAAGTCCTGGAGGAAGCTGTAGGAGAAATGAAGAATAGCTGGCAGAAGGGAGAAGCTTTCAAGACACTGGCTGCTGCTGCGTTCAAAGATATGCATTGTCATCTTCAGGATGAAAACTCTGGCGTTCCCTTGTCCTTGCAAGAAATCAAAGCTCAGTTCAGAGCTTTTGTCAAAGATAATCTTTTCAAGGAAGACTCCATCTCTAAGGACAAGATAAAGGAAATTTGTTCTCTTCAGTCTGCCATTGAAGAAGCAAACAAAGACTATCATACTCACGTCGAGTTTGATAAAGAGATGGAGAAATGTCTGGGATTTTGGACTCAGTCTGCAACCAACACGTCAGTCCCTCGTGGCAGAGATATAGCTGAGTCATTGAAGAAGTTCAGGCAGCGGATTCTGAAGACAGTGGGTCCCTCCCAATAGCCGGCCACCTGTCTCCTTCTCCTTTCTTTCCTCTTCTTTCCTTTCTTTTCGTATTCTTTGTAATTAGTTAAGGTATTGCAATTGGCGGTACTTAACTATTCTTTAGTTAAAAGAAACGGTTACGAAGAGTAACTGACTTGTAATCTATATAATGGCCTTTCCACGCCATTTTCCAGGGAGGAAGAACTTGGATATTTTGCTGAAAGTGTAAATAGATCTTAAAGAAATCAATACAAAAGGGCTTTCCGTTCTTTGTCTATCTGATTCTTGTTGTCTCTGTGTTTTCCTTTAATATTGTGAAGATCATTTTGTTCCTAACTCGTTTAGTCTCTCTGATTGCATACTGTTCAGTTTTGCAAGTACAGTGATCTTGTACAACCAAGAAGGAACTTTGTGTCCTTGATTAACAAATCTGAAGAAGGTTATTTACGGAACTTTGTGTCTTTAAATTTAATCCCATTCAGCTAATGCAAATGATCTTGTCTTAAATCCTTTGAAACTTCGCATACACGAAGAATTATTCTGCTATCTATAATTCTGAATGTTGCCATTCTGCTCATCTTCTTATTCCCCTTCCTCAGTCCTGGCGTAACTGATGATCCTTGTGGAAAACACTTTCGTAATATCCAAGTTTGACCATAAAATAATGTTCTGTGTATTTGTAAATAAGTTCGTTTCAGAATAAGGGAACCTCTCCCATTAAAGAGGAGGGACTTTTTGTCCCCTGACTGTTGCTCTTCTAAAAAGTCCTATTTGACGACCAACAGTTTTTGGCGACTCCGCTGGGGAAAATCGCATTCCAGTACTGCAATTTTTTTCGATCATCCTTTGATCTGGTGACTCCACGTTTCACTCGAGGGAGAAGGACCCTTGGTATTGAAGATTCTCAGTTTCAGCTTTTGGAGCAACAGGGTTTTCCTTTCCCTTCAAATAGAAGAACTCGTTCGACGAGCACTCCGCCTGTTCAAGATAGAAGTCCTACGGGTGGTATTCCTTCAGAGCCTGCTAGTCCCAATCTACGAGCTTTGATCCTTGCTGGTGTTAAAGTTCCCCTCCAAGCCGTATTTCCAAGAATGGCGGCACAATTGCCATGGGGTCAACGTGTCGGGCCCCTGGCTCTTGCGCAGCCTCTGCATGAGTTACCTAGAGGTAACCGAAAGAACTTCCCAAAATTTAAAGGAGATGGCAAAGTACACCCTGATGAACATATTGCAGCCTTCATAGTTGCATGTGGAGTTTTGGGGGTTGAGCATGAAGACGTCTCAGTAAGACTGTTCGTTGAGACGTTACAGGATAATGCTGCTGACTGGTTCTATCACCTTCCGGCTGGTGCCATCACCGACTGGACTACCATGAGAACTCAGTTCGAAAGCCGTTTCAAGCCGGCAGAAGATGTGCATGCCCTGCTTGCCCAGATTTCTCAGATAAAGAAAGATCCATCAGAACCCATGAGAGAATTTGTGGCTCGGTTCAACAGATTGATCAACAAGATTCCTGTAAATACTCGACCGGTTGATCAAATTCAAAAATGTTTCTTTTTGAATGCCCAAACGCCTAAAGTCAGTTATGCCCTAAGAAGGGCTAATCTTGGAACGCTAATTCTGGATCAAGAACTGGCTGTTAGTGTCGAGGATGACCTGATCATGTCAGGGAAGTTGAGAAGAGATCCTCCTAAATCTAAATCTGCTGCTTCTTCCTCTTCCACCTCTGGACCCAATACTGATCCATTAGTCCAGAAACTTGCAAATGATCTAGTGGCTATAAAGAAACAATTAGCCCAGCACGCACCATATGCAGACGTTCCGAGAAGAAATTTTCAACCCAGAAACCGTTTGCCAGCTCCCCACACAAGACTGGCACTTGAAGGACCTCCTGTCAAAGTTCCGGTGAATGCAACTTGTGAGGTTGAAGAGCCAGAAGATGATAATGAAGCTTGTGAGGAGTTCCTGGAGGAATTCGATGATGAGGCAGAAGAACTCGAAGGATCTCGAGTCAATTTCTTTACCACTGAAGGCATTGAGGATGGAGATAACTATGATGAAGTGGTAGCAGACATGAACAGTGAATCATTTGCTGTCATGACTCGAGAACAGACGAGGCAGAAGGAGAAAGTAACACAGCCCACGAAGAAATCTAAGGAGCAACCAGCAACTATTCCTGTAATTGCCAGAAGAGGATCTCCTATCCCTACCTCATCTGCACCAAAGGTAAGTACTGTCAATCCTGCTACCAAAGTTGCTTCTTCTTCTTTTTCTCCTAAGGTTGATAAGCCTAGAATTTCAAATGATGATGGCCCATCCACCTCTGGATCCTTTGACATTGTGGATCACCTAAAAAGGACCAAGGTTCAAATTTCAGAAGCTGAATACTACCAAACCCATCCCAAAGCTTTTGCCAAGATGATCCAATTTGTAAATTCCCATTCCAAGACCACCTCTAAAGGCCTTTTGCCCACTCCTCCTTCTATACCACAACCTAGTCTGGTAGCTGCTGTCACCTCGCCTGGTGACAAAATCAAGCCCTTTTATGTAACACTTCTTATAGCGGGCCATAGGCTCAGTAACTGTGTCATAGATTCCGGAGCCTCAGATAACGTAATGCCTGCTAAAGTAGCCCATGCTTTAGGCTTGACCCTTACTCGTACTTATGGATCTTGCTACTCCATGGAAAGTAAGGAAGTACCTTTGGTTGGAAGGATTAAAGATGCACAAGTGGCTTTTGCTGCTTTACCTGAAAAGAAAGTCTTGGCCACCATCCTAGTAGCAGACATTCCTCCTTCTTACGGAATGTTGCTAAGTCGGAACTTCTGTAAAGATGTGGGTGGGGAGATTCAAATGGATTGGTCACACGCCCTCATACCTGTCAATGGACAAATGAAGAAGTTACTCCCTGAGAAACAGTCTGAGTATATTGTGCAGAAAACAGATGATCCTAAGGCACAAATACTCTATGAAGACATAGGTCATGGTAATTACATGATTCTGTCCCCTGATGAAATCCAACCCTCCAAAGTATCACCCAAAGATCCCAATGGTGTTTGGATTTTAGAATTTGATGGAAGTTGTTCCTCGGCTGGTTCTGGAGCTGGTGTTCTGCTAATATCACCTGAAGGCTGCCTACACCCTTTTTCATTTAAGTTGCAGTTCGAAAACACTAACAATACAGCAGAGTATGAGGCTCTCATTCTTGGACTGCAAGTGGCCAAAGAACGAGGTGTAAAAAATCTTCTGGCTCGTGGTGATGCAGAGCTGATTGTAAAACAAGTCAGAAGCATTTTTCAGGTAAAAAATGGGAGGCTGAAGCATTACCGGAATCAGGTTTGGGATTCAATTGAATTCCTTGATGCCTTCTCTATTGAAGCAATACCCAGAGAAAAGAACAGCAGGGCTGATTCACTGGCTGTCTCAGGGTCATTATTGATTCCCCATCCTGAATTCTCTCAGGACAAGTTCACTATTGAAATGGTCCACCGGCCTAGTGTTCCTGACAATACTAATAACTGGCAAGTTTTCAACGATGACCAGCATCTGCTTTCCTTCCTGGAACTCAAGGGGAATTTCGAACAACTATATTTTGAGGGAAGTGACAACCTGCCTCGTGAGAGTGTGTCCTCTGACCAAGCTGTTACCCAAGGAGAAGAAACAGATCAGGAAGGGTGCATTAAACTCAAAGGAAACAAGATTCCCAAAGGTTTGGTGAGTTTGGAGGAGTTGTTTGACAAACATGACAGATACGTGAGATCTAAAGCTTCTACTGGACCTCAGCAATCAGCTGAGTATGATAAGATTGATATTGGGAGTTCTGATGACCCAAGCTGGTAAATATTGGGAAATGTTGCACAACAGATGAGAGGAGAAGAGCAATTGATCTTCTAAGGAAGTATAAGGATGTTCTTGCATATTCTTATGAAGATCTAAAAGCCTTCAAGCCAAAAGAAATGCAACACTCTATCCCTCTCAAACCAGGAATCAAGCCTTTCAAGCAGAAACAAAGGCAGTATAATCCAAAAATAGCCGACACCATCTTTCAGGAGATCCAGAAATTGTTGAAGGCTAAAATCATTTTTCCCATTCACCATTCAACATGGATTGCAAACATTGTGCCTGTCAGGAAGAAGAATGGTGAGATCCGCATCTGTGTTGATTTCAGAAACCTGAATCAGGCCTCTCTGAAAGATAACTACCCTCTGCCTATGATGGATCAGATTTTGCAAGCAGTAACAGGATCCGAGATGTTATCTATGCTTGATGGATTCTCGGGATACAATCAGGTAGAGGTTGATACTGCAGATCAACACAAGACAGCCTTCACCACTCCTTGGGGTACCTTTGCCTACAAGAGAATGCCTTTTGGGCTGATTAATGCTGGTGCCACTTTCCAGAGAGCTATGGATTTGGCTTTTGGAAGCTTGAAAGGAAAATGTATTGTCATATACCTTGATGACCTGACGGTGTTTTCAAAGACAAGAGCGGATCACTTCGACCACTTGGAAACAGTTCTGCAAAGATGCCGAGAGCATGGGATTTCTTTAAATCCTAAAAAATCTGTTTTCTGTGTTACAGAAGGGAAGCTATTAGGGCACATTGTCTCAAAGGATGGTATCAAGATTGATCCTGAACGAGTCCAAGCCATCCAGCAAATTCCTCTCCCGACCAGTAAAAAAGGCGTGCATTCCTTCTTCGGTAAGATCAATTTTTTAAGAAGGTTCATCCCTGATTTTGCAGAGTTGACCCTGAACATTTCTCAGATGATGAAAGGGAAGCAAACATTTGGATGGTCTTCTGAAGGAAAGGAATCCTTTGAGGGTATCAAGAAAGCCATTGCTAAAACTCCAGTTTTGGCCTGCCCTGACTTCAGCAAAGATTTCATCATCTATTGCTATGCTACAGACAATACCCTGGCTGCTGTCTTAACCCAGGAAGATTCTGATGGACATGAGCTACCAATTGCCTTCATGAGCTATATCCTGAAGGATCATGAGCTAAAGTACACCATGATGGAGAAGCATGCTTTTGCAGTAGTCAAGGCTGTTAAGCAGTTTCACTTTTATATCCTCAACTCCCACTCTGTGGTGCTGGTTCCAGATACGACTGTTAAGTCAATTCTTACACAGCAAGAATTTGGGTCTAAGAGAGGAAACTGGGTGGCTAAAGTCCAGGAGTATGACATTGATATCAAACCGACCAAGCTGGTTCGTGGCAAAGGTCTTTGTGAGCTCATCGCTGAAGGAGCCAAACATGAGTTGCTGGAGGAGAAAGCTGACATTCCTACTGTTCTATTCCTTAGTTCAGTCGATGAATGGTATTCTGACATTGCCCATTTTCTCACCTATGGGGAATGCCCCTCTCATTTAACTACCAAGGAAAAGAGGACTGTTAAATTGAGATCAGCGCAATATGTACTGTGGGAAAATGCCTTGTTCAAGCGTGGTTTAGATGGGAGATTTCTGAAGTGTGTGGACAAGGAGCAGCAGAGAAAGTTGCTCTCAGCTTTCCATGATCAGGCATGTGGAGGGCACTATTCATCAACAGTCACAGCTCACAAGATACTCCGGGGAGGATATTACTGGCCTTCCTTGTTCAGAGATGCATCCAAGTGGGTGGATAAATGCGAGGCCTGTCAAACCTTTGTGGGAAGACCCAAACTGGCCGCTTTGCCTCTCAAGCCAGTTGTGATTGAGGAACCATTTCAACAGTGGGGTCTAGACTTCATTGGTACACTGAACCCTGCCTCTAGTGCTGGCCACACGCATGTGCTAACTGCCACTGACTACTTCACCAAATGGGTGGAAGCTATTCCGGTCAAGAGCACTACTTCTGAAGTTGTATGCAACTTCCTCAAAGAGAACATCTTGGTAAGGTATGGTGTACCTAACAAGATTGTAACAGACAATGCTTCGAACTTCTCCTCAACTGAGATAATGGATTTCTGCTACGGGTATGGCATCTCTCTGGCTCATTCCTCAGATTATTATCCCCAGGGAAATGGACAAGCAGAATCCACCAACAAAAATCTGGTAACTATCATAAGGAAGTTGGTCAATGAGTCTCAGCGAAACTGGCATAAGAAGCTTTATGATGCTCTTTGGGCAGACAGGATCACACCTAAAAGAGCCATTGGAATGTCCCCCTTTCAAGTAGTGTATGGAGTAGAGGCCCAATTGCCAGTGACAGTGGAACTGCCAGCCTTGCACCTGATGAAGGCCATTGAAGACACTAGTTTCAGTGATGCTCTGGACAAAAGAATCATGTACCTGCACAAACTGAACGAGGATAGATTGGAGGTTGCTGACAGAATATCTGCTCACCAGCAGAAGGTGAAGGTTCTGTTCGATAAGAAAGCTAGGTCCAGAGAGTTCCAAGTTGGTGATACCGTGCTGTTATGGGACAAAAGACATGAACCTCGTGGCAGCCATGGAAAATTTGATTCTCTGTGGCTTGGACCTTTCAAGATAAGACACTTTGCTGGTAAGGACTCTTTCTATCTTGATTACATGGATGGTTCTCCCCTCCCACTTCCTTATAGTGGGCAGTATTTGAAGTTGTTCAAGTCCTAGGTGACTAGGGAGTCCCTTTGTATATTATGTACAGTGTTTTTTTGCTTTTTCTGCTTTTGGTGTGTTTCCCTTCTGTTGTGTGTGTTGCCCTCTGTATTGGTTTGTTTTTGACTCCTTTGCCCAATGGATAAGGCACTGGTCTGCTTCACTGAGTTCTCTAAGTTCTTGCCTTGTCTCATTCTATGAATTTACACCAAGTCATCCCCAGAAGGAGCCAGCTGTTGTCCACTCAAAATTTCCCGCTCTGATAAGAGTAAAATTTTCAAAATTTTGAGTTGAAGAGTTCTTCTCTGAAGTGCCTAAGTTGTGAAGTTGAAAAAATTTGTGTTTTGGGTCTTTTTGTGTGATTTTCGGGCCTGTCGGAACTTTTTGTCCCATCTGTCCCAAGTACGAAAATGCACTCTGTTCCCCGATCGGCCGAAATCCCCGAAGCTGTCCCATTTTCGGGCCCGTCGGAAAATTTTGTCCCAAGTGTCCCAAAACTTATTTTGCGTGTTGTTCCAATTTCGGCCGAATCATCCTTCCCGCGTACTTCGCACTTTCCTGTCCCAAATGTCCCAAAGTTAAAAAGTGCGAGCTTTCCCATTTTCGGCCGATTTGCCCGAACCGCGTCCTTCGGAACTTTTTGTCCCAACTGCCCCATTTGAAAAAGTGCGAGCTTTCCTAATTTCGGCCGAGCCGGTCAAGTCGCGTACTTCGGAACTTTTTGTCCCGAATGTCCCAAGTCCAAATGGGCCCGCTGTTCCAATTTCGGCCGAAACACCCGAATCGCGTACTTCGCACATTTTCGTCCCATTTGTCCCAAATGCATTTGTGCGTCCTCTCCCTGTTTCGCCCGAACCGGCCGAGCCGCGTGTTTCGCGCATTCGCGTCTCACATGTCCCAAGCGTACCTAGTGTCATTCACACTTAGTTTTTCCCGCTCGCTCCAAGTATGATATTTTTCAAATTGGTGGTTGTGTATTCAATGCGCATTAAATTCATTCCGCTCCTCAAACGGCTATATAACCAAGCATACCACCTTCGCATTTTCGCATTGCTTCCTTGCTATCATTTGCTCAAACCCTTGCAATCTAGTTCCCTGCGCAAATATCCCTTCCCTTTGCAAATTCCTTCCAGAGTCTAGGTCGCAGCTCCGAATCTATCAATATGAAGATCAAGTTTCAGGGACAGGAGCAAATTTCTCCACTTGAGTCTGCCGTTAGCAATATCGGAGACAGTGAAGCTCGTCATCTCGACTTCGGTGATTTTTGGTCAAGAATGACAGATGCAAACCCTACGCCAATGGCACAGATGATTAACGATAGCGGTTTAGCTTTCGCCGGAGGATTCCCTATCTCAGTGCAGTGTGCTGATACTGTACTTTCATGCGGAGCTCACTTCGACCCCGCTACGAGCGAATTGACAAATGTACACGGGGAGCTCATTGCCAAGCTGGACGCTGCCGCCATTGGAGCTGCTCTGAGGATTCCGGAGATGGACAATGCTATAGTCGTCTCTCGGGATCAAGCACAGGCCATGTTCGACCAAGACAGTGATAAATATAAAGCTCGAGTGGCGAAGTCTTGGTTGAAGAACCCTAAGAAAGGTCCTTCTCGTCTGACCAAAACCCTTTTCCGGGTAGATTTCAATGAAGAACTGTCAGACTTCATAATCCTGCTGGCTCGGGTTATGGGTTTGCCCTCCACCAATGAATTTCATTTCTGGATGTGCCCGCTCATCAGCATGGTGTGCGAGGGAACACAAAGTATCAACTGGGCAGAGATCATCAGTATGAATTTGGCTGAGCAGCTATCCAACGTCCAGCAAACAAAGAAGTTCTACATGACTTCATATCTGATGTATACCCTAGCAGCATCCAGGCAGTGGTTTGGTTTCTCCTATGTAGATGCACACAAAGATGATCCAGTGTATGCCTATTGCCCGCAGTTCACCTTGGAGACTAGCAACCGCAATTTCAGAAGGGTCAATGATGCTTTCACCATGTACGTGGTCAGATTGCTCGAAGGTGATACTGCAAGAAGGTTTTCAGATGAAGCCATGAACCTGATATCGCAGTATGGAGCCTATTTCATTCAATTCAGGAAATTCTCCTATATCAGGCTGGCTGGCTATGAGAGCACCCCTCTGCAGCTCCCCATGTTCTGCAATGACAAAATGGCCCTGATTGAAATATGCAGGCAACTAGACAAGTTGCACAGAACTTGCAGAGACAAGAAGATTTCTGGCTTGCACTTTCCCATCTCTCTGGGAAACTATACATGCAAAACAGCTCTGGATGCTCAGAACATAGAAAGAGCCCTGGTCCCTATCACTGTTCATTTCTTCAAGCCTAGAACCTGTTTTGACTTGAAGAAGTTCATTGAACAGAACCTCAAGATAATATATCATCATAGGGCAGATACAGAAGACTACTGGGCTGACTGTGCAGATGATTTTGAAGCCAGAAGAAGGCATTGTGGCAGGTTCTCCCTGCAATTGATCCAAGAACTCAGTCTGTACCAAGTTCCTGAAGGTCTCCAAGATGATAATTCTGAGCTATACTCTTATGAGTATGAAAATGTGATTAAGCACACTCCCCTGGAGGACCTGGATTGGAACAGGAAAGAGAGAGATGATCTAGCTGAGATTCTTGCTCCAGTCTTGATCAGAACTAGGGTCTGGTTCAGTAAGAAGATCCGAGAATTCAAGAGGCACTCAGGAGAATCTAGCTCCAAGGATGATTTGACACCCATAAGAGAGACATCAGTTCCAGAGTCTGGAACACCAGTGAAAACCCCTCCTGCCTCAACAGCTCGGGGACCTGTATGGAATCTACTCCTTCTCCATCTACCCAGGTATACAAGAAGAAACTCAAAGAGGTAAAGAAGGAGCCTGCAGAGAATGATCCTCCAAGAAAATAGGCAGAGTTGCCTATGGGCCAGAGAACATCATTGTTCTCAGTGAAAGTGAAGAAAGTGAGATGCCAACTCCTGCAAGTGTTCCTGAAAATCCAGCAGATAAGGAGGTCCAGAGCACTGAACTTCCAGGTACTACTGATTCTTCTACCGCCATTACCTCCAGTGTTCTACCCACATCTCAGCTTGAGTCAACAGCTGCACAGACCTTGAGTGTCATGAGCTCCCTGTCTCTTGGTCCCCTTGCTTCTCCTGCAGATTCTTCTTCCTCTTTTGCTTGGGTGCAACCTCTGGTTGACAAAAGGAAGAGGAAATCCTCCTCTCAAAGCTTGGGACCAAATTTTGATGCTGTAGCAGCCTTGTTGGGCACCACTCCTTCTCGTGCCAAGAAAGCCAGAACTACTTCCAGGATTGTGTCAGATGCTCAAGGTCAGCAATTCCTGGAGATTGCTAAGCCCACAGTAGACAAATCAGAATCAGACTTGCTGACATCTGACTTGGAGCTTTCAAGGATCCCTATGGGAGAGTCTACTCCTGAAGGTGAGATTCATAACCTCCAGGAAACAGTCACAAGGGTCATTGGAAGGGTAGAGAAAGGGCAGCAGACGATTGAGCAGCTAGAAGAACAAGCCCAAGTTCTCACGAGTTTTATCAAGTCACTTTTGTCTAAGGACAAAGTTTTGGACCCTACCCCCTTGACTGCTCTACCGCCTCCTGTAATTCTAAGCCAAGATGAAGTGCAAAGTATTAAAGATATGCACAAGTATTCTGTCTATGGCAGAGCTATTGAAGCCATGGTGGATGACATGCTTGTTGCTGGGCTAAACTTCATCGATGAAGCTTTTAAGCTACATGGAAAGGTAGATAATTTGCAACAGAAGCTGTCCTCTACTATTGGGGTAATGGATAAAGAGCTTAAGCTCTGGAGTAGTTGCATTGTAGACCTTCGCCTCATGGGCCAGACAGATGAGAACATCTTACTGGCGAACAAGATTTTCGATGATGCTAAGGACAATCTGTCAAAATCTTGGGTCTACAGCGTGGAGTGGAAAATCAGAGTCCTGGAGGAAGCTGTAGGAGAAATGAAGAATAGCTGGCAGAAGGGAGAAGCTTTCAAGACACTGGCTGCTGCTGCGTTCAAGGATATGCATTGTCATCTTCAGGACGAAAACTCTGGCGTTCCCTTGTCCTTGCAAGAAATCAAAGCTCAGTTCAGAGCTTTTGTCAAAGATAATCTTTTCAAGGAAGACTCCATCTCTAAGGACAAGATAAAGGAAATTTGCTCTCTTCAGTCTGCCATTGAAGAAGCAAACAAAGACTATCATACTCACGTCGAGTTTGATAAAGAGATGGAGAAATGTCTGGGATTTTGGACTCAGTCTGCAACCAACACGTCAGTCCCTCGTGGCAGAGATATAGCTGAGTCATTGAAGAAGTTCAGGCAGCGGATTCTGAAGACAGTGGGTCCCTCCCAATAGCCGGCCACCTGTCTCCTTCTCCTTTCTTTCCTCTTCTTTCCTTTCTTTTCGTATTCTTTGTAATTAGTTATGGTATTGCAATTGGCGGTACTTAACTATTCTTTAGTTAAAAGAAACGGTTACGAAGAGTAACTGACTTGTAATCTATATAATGGCCTTTCCACGCCATTTTCCAGGGAGGAAGAACTTGGATATTTTGCTGAAAGTGTAAACAGATCTTAAAGAAATCAATACAAAAGGGCTTTCCGTTCTTTGTCTATCTGATTCTTGTTGTCTCTGTGTTTTCCTTTAATATTGTGAAGATCATTTTGTTCCTAACTCGTTTAGTCTCTCTGATTGCATACTGTTCAGTTTTGCAAGTACAGTGATCTTGTACAACCAAGAAGGAACTTTGTGTCCTTGATTAACAAATCTGAAGAAGGTTATTTACGGAACTTTGTGTCTTTAAATTTAATCCCATTCAGCTAATGCAAATGATCTTGTCTTAAATCCTTTGAAACTTCGCATACACGAAGAATTATTCTGCTATCTATAATTCTGAATGTTGCCATTCTGCTCATCTTCTTATTCCCCTTCCTCAGTCCTGGCGTAACTGATGATCCTTGTGGAAAACACTTTCGTAATATCCAAGTTTGACCATAAAATAATGTTCTGTGTATTTGTAAATAAGTTCGTTTCAGAATAAGGGAACCTCTCCCATTAAAGAGGAGGGACTTTTTGTCCCCTGACTGTTGCTCTTCTAAAAAGTCCTATTTGGCGACCAACACCATCGTGATGCTCACTTGGGGGACCTGCCATGTGCACCTCATAGACTCTCCATTGGCTACAACCTCATTAGAGCCCTCAAAATCCTCTGTCTATAATCCTTGCCTCTCAACCAATGAGGAATCAATACAGTTGTGAGTTTCCCCACTATTAACGATAACCCCAACTTGTTGACCCTATATAACTCCTATGATCCTAAATGCCTTGTACATCAGAGTACTAGAAAAATATGGCTATAATCTCTTGAGGAAAAGTCTCCTCCTCCTGCCCCACATCAACAATATCCAACGCAACCCCAGCTCCATCATCCATCTATCGAGTCTCTAACTCCTTACCTTGGTCACCCTTTCTCTCCTCGAAGACCTCAATGAATTGGGCCTTCCCTCTACCTCAACAATCATGTCTTGGAATCTAAGGTGTGTGGCAATTGAAACAAAATGTTCTTTCACCTCAACTCATCTCTGTCCTTTTGGGAAATGATTGGCTTCTTAACCACCTCCTGCCTTAGTGGAGGCTCCCTATGTTGAAGTTCGTTTGATCCAGATGGAGGTTCCCTTTGTTGAACGTGAGGTGGAACCCTTGACTTTGGAGTGGATAACTCCAAGTATCGAGCTGTCCTAATAGCCTCATGCAAAGAAGAAGGTTCAAATGCCTTGAAAAACCCAACGAAAGCACCTGTCAAACCTAATATGAATAATGAAATCAACCTCATCTCCGTGACATCAGATACCATGACTGATAATCTCTGAAAATTTGTGATGTACTGGTCTAGGGGACCGGTATGTCTCTAATGAGTCCAATGCCTGAAATACCTGTCAGGGTCCCTTCTATCAAATCTACTCACCAGCCTCTGCGCGAACTCTACATAAGTAGTAATGTGTATGTGTCCTTGTGTAATAAACCCATGATGCCACAAATCATGAGCATATCCCTCAAGATGTAAGATTACAAACTTAATTGCATCTTCCTCACATATAGGATTCAAGTTAGAGTAGGTCTTCAACTTCTGAACCCAAGATGCCGTAGTACACTTCTTAGAACCATCGAAGTGTGGAATGGAAATCTGTCCCAATCTTCTTTATAACTCTGGTACCTATTTCTAATGATGTCTCTTGGGTCTATAGCCAATCTTTATTTTTAAATATTACTGAAATGGCATGTTGTTACGAAAGCCCTCACTCAAGGTGTGGTTCCTATCCCCACAAGACTCCTCATCCAAAATATCTACTAGCTACTGTACTTGTGAAACTTCTAGATCCTTCAAGAAATAAGGTTCGTGAAGCCCCAAAGGCCTGACAGAAGAATGGGGAGGCTGCTGCCCTAAATATCCACTCTCACCTCTTTAACCCTGTTGTCCCATATTGCTATTTTCTCCTCTCATTATGACTGTTGTTATACACAGTCCAACAAGCTGAAGATGATTAAAAAATATTCTCTTACCCTTTTTAGCAATCATAGAACCAATGCTAGTACCTTGAGAGGTACTCTCCTTTCTTGCACCAGATTCTCCAATGAAGAAATGATGCTTGCCAACACTTGTAATCCCAAAAGATACATTTGAATTCCTTCTTTTGCTTATGAAATCAGTCATAAAGTTTTCAAAATCGGAATTGATAGTTTTGGATAATTGCCACATATTACTAGGATCCCATAGCTTATAATGCCCATGAGCCCTTGTATCTGTTAATTGAGCTAAAACTTGCCACCATATATCATCCACAAGATGCTCATATACACATACTATACCATACCATACCATACCATACCATACCATGCCTTGCATTTCATGATGGAAATAAATTGGAATAGGCAACAATAAATAAGACACATTAGTGTGCTATTCATACCTTTCAAGGCCATCAATTTCCTCTGTGTGTTCAAGATAGAAATATGTTGAGCTACCCCCAACATTGTTTCCTGAGTTCCTATTGAAAGTATCTAAAAGCTGATCCAAAGTTTTTGGTTTGGAAATTGCAGTAGGATGCAATTTTACACAAGTGTCCATATGAGGCTCTCCTCATGTGCTAGCTGCTTCATAGAGTCTTCTTTCACGGGTGTAGTCTTCCTTGCATCAATTTCCCTCATCGTTTCCTTGAACTCTTATATGTGTTGTCTTGCTTGAGTCACTATCAACCTAGCATCTCTAGCTCTGCTATTCCATTCCTCACACTTTCTAAGAGTTTCCATTACATCCTCCATGCTTGCATTTTTTTTATTTCTCCCGAGCTGGAATAATTTCTCTAACAAGAAAAGTTTCACTAATGCAATTATTTTTCTAAATGGAAATCATACCCTTTTATCTAGAAGCTTCCTCTACAAATGAGTTCTTTTGTAATTCAGGTACCGGTATATGATGATCTTGCTTGGGCTTGCTACCAATCTTCATCATGCAATAATCTAGAAATGACATACTATCTTTGAAACCCTTACTCAAATATTGGTATTTCCTCCAACAAGAATCCTCATCAATCACCTCTATTGGCCACCCTCTATCACTGTTCTCACCATGTTCCTTATTGTCCCTAGATCTGCTTTGATTCACATTCTGAGTGAGTTGGCCCAAATAAAAGGTTAGTGGCTTCCTGTTGTTTCACCATTTTGGTGAACATTTCCTTCATAAAACCCACATTGAGATATTTCCAAATTACCATATTTGACCCACACAGGCTTGAGGAACAACAAATCTAATACCACTGTAATATCACGTATGTGATACTACTTAAAAATGCACAAAATAGTGAAAATTTGCAGCCAAAAAATACTGATTTTTGCAGATTTTTACAATAAGGACAGCAGACTAAAGAAAATTAAAATCTCCCAAAATATCCACTTGAATTTACATGAAAATTTAAAGAGAGCTTGATATTATTATAAAGGACATAATAACACTATTTTTGGAGTTTTACAGAAATTAAAATACTGCCAGAAAAAGCACAACGTGCTGTAGATAGCTGGAAAACTTCAAAGGTTCGTAACTCTCCCAATACAAGAGCAAAAATTAAGGGTATTTGGAAATAACATTAACATGTATAGGAAATCACATTTAAAACTTTAGATCTGAATGGGACCAACTGGAAAACCCTCCAAATAAAGGATACAAGTCACCTCACTTCGAAAGGGGTAAAAAAATGATGGAGGCGCATTCAACGTGTTGCCATGCCCAGCCCAAATGACTGCCGTGAATCTGATCTGAAAGCCCTCTATTAAATTCCCTAAATGCCCCCAAAACCCCTCAAAATCCATCCTCCGAAACCTCTAATAATATCCTTGTCACACAACCCAGAAGTGGCTCCAAAATGACAAGCTAGGGTAGATCTCTCACTACCGAAGGATGCCCTACTAGCTAAGGACAGGTCTCTCACCTCTGAAGCTAGGGTCCCTATGGGATTTTACTCCACAAGTTGCAGATGCGCAAACAACAGTTGCATGTAAAGGGTCAATAAAATGTATGCCAAAAAGTTTCTCTCCTTTCTCTCCCATCTCCTTATATACATTCCAAGGAAAAAGAGCCCCAATAGACCTAGACGTGTTTCATTCCATGGAGGGGTCAATAAAATAAAACTAACTAAAATTACTTTTTCCTGTTTAAGTCGCCAAAGTCCAAAGTGACCCCCAAATGCAAAACTTGAATATTAGCACCATGTGGCCACTTCCCAAAAGCTCCCAGCATCCACAACCCCATGGGTATGACCACGGCTTGGACTCGACTTGACCCTTAGGCCTTTGGCGTAAGAAAGGGGGCATTACAGTTGATTATCCTCATGTCTCCATTGCATTTATCAACCAATAGATGCATTTCTTAACTCATCTGAATTTGATAATGGATCTCAATTAGAAATTCCCCCCTCAATTTGGACTACACCAAAAATACATTTGTGAGGCAAATGTTTTAGTTTTATTTGACACAACATTGATGCTAAACACTACTTTGACATTTTTGACACTCACACAATGACATAATTGTAAAACTTAATGACAATTTTAATATGACCAATAATTTGTGACAATATACATGAATGATTATTTTGACATTGACAATGATATTTGACACGATCAACACTTTAGACCGATGATACACAAATATTATCCAAATGTTTTTGTAATAATGACTCTTTTTGTATAAATAGACACATTTATGACGCAAAGACACACAAAAATTTAATGACAATAACAAAACAAGATGAGACTTGATTAATTATAAACTTGGCAAATATACTTTTTATGTAGACTCAACTAGACTAAAAGGCTAGAATAGTGGCAAAACAAAACGACACATTAATAACAAATATCGATTGGGATAAACTTTGCATTATCAAATATTAGATAATATAAAAGTATCTACCACAAAAAAAATGATTGAAAAGCACATTTTTATATTAATAGCCAAAAAATGTACAATGTCATTCGTACAAAAATGGGTGGAAAAGTCACACCCCAGAATGCCAAATGTCACATCGAGCTACCAATAGCCTTGAGAGAGGAAAAACATAACACCAAAAAATTACATAAAACAAGTGTGAATTTCAACAAAAAATAAACCAATTAAGTAGTAGTCGTGAACATGGAGGTTGGTGGTGGTGGGGGAGGGGGGTTGTCAAGCTTGTCACCCCACCCCAACCCAGAAGGGTGAGCTTCGTCAGAAATGGGAGCCCAGCCATCCCAACCCTAATATTTGTGAGTGCTAGAATCGTTACTAGGCCGAGTGGGAGACAGGGCCAACAAGAGATGAGGGAAATTTCTGAATCAAAAAGCGGCCAACTAGAGCCACCTGGTGGAGGAAGCATCGACAAATGTATCCATGAGAGAGGAGATCTCCGTTGTGAAGAGAGTGCCTGACGGTGGTGAAATGCTCGCCTCACCAACAACCAGGAGGTGGAAAGTGACGAGGCAAAGGCAACAAACGATGATGAGGCAACAATGAACGATGACACGGGGGCGCATTTGGGGCAACCTGACTGATAGCATAAGGGGTCGAGCCCCAATGATCAAGGAGGTACTAGAGATGCTCCACCTCAAGCCAAACTTTCTTCTCCTGGTTTTGAATCTGAAGTAGAACATTAGAGATCACAACCACTTTATTTGTAATAAAGAAATCATAATCAAGTGAAGTTTCATCAAAAACTACATTATTTCTATCTTTCCATAACGTAAATACAATCTTAGCTCTTAAAATGTACCCAAAATTGGTGTAAATTGTAGGTAGCATGGCCGAATCTGCTAAAAGAGCCATTGTCATGGAAAATGTTTTTGTAGAAAAGAGTTGGAAAAGGGTATGAATCCATCGCCAAGCTAAAAGAACCCAAGGGAAAAACCAAAAAATATGCTGAATAGATTCCAGCTACTAGTAACACAAAGAAACTAGAGTAAACCCTAGATGGGTGAGTTAAGAGCTAGCTGGGAGGCCTTGATGGAGGATGCACCATAAAAATGTGGGACTTCTTAGGCTCAACATGAGCAAACCAAACACTCTAAAAATGGCGAGACCAACCAGAGGCTGAAGAGGAAAGACACCAATGCCTTTTGAGGGTAGCAAAATAAACCACTTTGGGAGCCAACAAAGAATAGCCGAGAGAGGGTTTGTAGTGGCAAAAAGGAGTAACAGTAGGCCAATTCCAACCATGGCACCAGGGAACAACAGAGGTAAGCCCAATTTTATGCAAATTCTTTGTAGGAATACCTTCAATTAATTTCCAAATAGGTGTTGCATTAGGATGGAGCAGTTGAAATTTGAAAGCGAGATAATCCTTGGAAAGCCAATATCTTGGATGCTTTCACAACAAATCCCCAATAAAGTTAATACTTGAACAATCTAAGATATTTAGACCAGGGAGCTAAAGCAAAGGGTTTTTAATTGAAAGAAAACACAGGTGAGCACCACAAAGATAATGAGTTAATAGAAAGACCAAACCTGAATCCATCACCCACCTAAAGTAGATTGGGTTTGAGTTAATCCCATGCCTTCCAGATACTCTGCAAAATAAAATAAAAAATTAATCTCAACAAAAACTGGACAAAGCAACAAAGACTGAAATTTAAGGCCTTTCCAAGTGAGCCTGCCTAAGGGAACCCCCTTACAAATTCCATGACGAATAAGCAACTTCCAAGATTCATTACCCTTGGTACTGCGCAAAATCCACTTAATACATAGAGGTTTCCCTTGAAGTTTAATATCAATCAGACCTAAGCTCCCAACTTCCTTGGGAATGAAAGAAATATCCCAAGCCAATCTATGGAAACCCTTTTGTCTTGCATTGTTGGCCCACAAAAAGTCATGAAGAAGCTTCTCAAGTTTGGCATAAACAACAAGACATGGAGCCCAACAAGAAGAAAAATAAACATGCATAGCCGAGCTAACACTTTGGTGGAAATTTGAAACTTACTTGCTAAAGAGAGAGATTTGGATATCCAATTAGAAATTTTACACTCA
The DNA here is from genome assembly GCA_019776745.2 of Taxus chinensis. NCBI lineage: Eukaryota > Viridiplantae > Streptophyta > Pinopsida > Cupressales > Taxaceae > Taxus > Taxus chinensis. Next base: position 765,348,437 of record CM034151.1, on the reverse strand, counting down.
ACTCTTTCAATAACATAATTCCAAAAGTGAGCAAAAGTGCCCTAGAAGGCGAAAGGAATCCCCGGGAATTTAAACTGCATAGTAGGATCAATCCAGCTCCACTTCATCTCTGTAAGCCAATTAGGCATGGGTAATTAAGATTGTCTATAGCATTGAGTTTTCTCCCATTGAATAATAAATCTTGAAGCCAAACAAAATATGTCTAAACAATCAAGTGCATGACACACAAATTGTTCTTCATCTAAGAAAGTGAGAAATGAGTCATCAACAGCATGACCATTGATAACTTGTTGAGATGTTGAAGGTAATGTAATACCTTTAACAAGTCCTTGAGAAGCTCTATAAGCAGGAAGATATTTCAAACCTTCCGCGGCCAAGAAAAACAGGGAGGAAGCCAAAGGACAACCTTGTCGAATAGACTTGAAAAGGCCAAACTTGGAGGACTGTGCCCCATTGGTATTAATGCAAGTCCCAACATTCTGAAAAAAGCATTTGGACAGACTAAACAAACCTAGGGCCAAAGCAAAGAGCTTGGATCATAGCTAAAAATAAATCCCACTCTTTCTTGTCATAAGCTTTAGCAAAATCGATCTTACTGAATAAAGCTTGCTGAGAAGGTTGTCTAACCCATTCCATCCCTTCCCAAACAACAATGATATTATCAAGAATAGACATTTTCTTAATGAAACCTTTTTTCTCACTTCTAACAATTAAAGGCAAAATATTAGCAATCATGTTGGATAAAGCTTTAGCAATAATCTTATATGAAACATTTAGCAAGGTGATGGGTCTCCAGTTAGAAATGAGTCTTGGATCCCCTATGTTGGGTATGAATTTGATGTTACCTTGGTTAATGAGATCCCCGATGGAATTTGAAGCTAGAGCTTCCTAATAAACATGGTGAAGGTATGCACCAAGTGTGTCCCAAAGGGTTTGGTAAAATTCCACAGGAAAGCCATCAACACTAGGAGCCTTGTTAGATGCCACTTGGAAAGTATCTTCTTTCATGTTAGAGAGAGAAAGAAGGCGATCACATGTAGTCCTTTGAGAGTGTGAAACTTTGTAGGGAACAACCTGTAGATAGTTTAAAAGAGCTTCTTCTTGAACTGGAGTAGCTGGTTGAGCTGTAAAAACTCCATGATAGTGTTTGACAAAGGCCTGTAGGATATCAAGTAAGGCAGTAAGCCTTACAGAATCATGAAAAATGGCTTTGATCATGTTCGAAGAGTGTTTGGAACATAGCATGGCGAAGAATTCTTTGGAAGCTCTATCACCAATCTTGAGCTAGTGAAGTCTAGGACGTAATTGAGCACCCGGGCGTTGTAAGCTTCATAAATCTTAGATTATGGCGCCAGACAACAGCTTGAGACTGTAATTCCTTGTTGAAGGGAGAAGCTTCAAGCTCGAGAGAAATTCTTTCAAACTCATGGTAAGTAGCTGCATGATCATTTTTCCCAAAGATGGAAGGATGTTTACCATAAATTCACAAAACGGTACTCGTGCATTTAGTGGCATCATTCCACCATTGTTTCCATCCAAACAAATCCAAGGGTCACGAGACCAGGTTCCAAATGCGCTGAATGTAAGACACAGTCTGAGCATGCTTGAGGTGAGTAGTATTAAGATAAAATTGTGAAATGCTCTTCTGTTTCTTGACTGGGTGATTCTAGGCCACATTAGAAAAAATGGGTGAGTGATCAGAAAGGAGAGCAGTGGTGGCAAGAACCATAGGTTGACCAAAGATAGGTGAAAAGTAAAAAGTATCTTGAGAGGGCATAAGAGCCCCATCAAGTCTTTTAACAACGCGATATCTGCCATCCCAAAAATTGGACCAAGTAAACCAAGGAGCTGAAGAAGGATGAAAATATGGAATATTGGGGTCAAAAAGGCCAAGCTTCTGCTTGAAATGAAACCAGGCTTCCCTCTCTCCCACAAACCACCGCATTGGCAACTGACCCTGATTGTCAGCTAGGGTTTCAATCATATTAAAGTTGCCACACACCACCCACTAAGCACCTGGTAAAGGGTCTCCAAGCCAATGCCAAAAAAGTGTCCTTTCCCCCACATCATTAGAAGCATATATGTTAGCAAGACCAAAAAGATGACCATCAAAATAAACAAGAGACCACATCACACGATGTGTGGGGTCTGAACTCGACGAAATCACATGCTGGGCAATGTTAGGAGCAATCAAAGTCATAACCCCATAGCGCGATAAGTTGAAGTTTGTGGTTTTACATAACTTTCAGAAGCCCCTTTTTTATTTGTCACAGTGTAGCATCCATTGGATGGATTTTTAGAGTTTGACGATGTTTTTTCTGCAGAAACAAAATGTGAGTCGGCCATGAGAGGACATTCACGAATCATGTGCTCATAGGATAAATCGAAAAATTATTCCAGACATTGCCTTAAAAGTGAGAACACATCATTCATTGTTGTCGAATTTAGCCCTATATGAAAACAAACAAACGGCAGGGTGTTCGGGACTCCCCATTTGATAGGAATAGAATTTATATAAAGAATGTAATTAATACAAGAATATATTGTCCATTTTCCCTCTTTATAAATGATCACCCCGATATCCATCTCATCAATGCATACATTCCTGCCATGGAGGATTTGGGTTTTACAGCAGTAGCTACTGCAATTCAATCCAAGCGTTCCCATTTCCTGTGTTTATTTAAGCTGTTGTTTCTATTTCTCTGTTCTGTGCATTGCACAAGTCAAGCAATTCGAGCTTCTTGACCTGCTTCACCAAGCCGAAAAACAAGTTAAACCATGGATACATGTCAGCCTCTGTCTTCATGGTCGATGATCGCCTTGGCTGTTGTTACACGCAACCGGGCTCCCCTGCCTCTGGCATCTGATATTGCAGTTTTTAGTACATGGGTGCTCTGTTTTACAGTCCTAGCAATTGCAGTATTAGGCCTTGTAGTGTCATGGGGCGTACCCTGGAAATATAGAAAACCCACAAATCTTAACCATTAGGGCTTGTTACAAGCAGAACAAGTATGAAATAAGCAACCAAACAGCTAATAGAACTGAACAACACCCATTTACTTTTCTACCCACCCAAATGAACCATAGGTGAAACTCCAACAAATCAATCAAGAGACCCTGCATATAAAGTGTTTTCGTTTCAATGTTAGCACCTGTCATATTAAGGCAAACAAACAAATACCAAAATGAGGAAAGCCATCACTTACCCAACGTACCGCCACAATATCAGTATCAGTGACCTTGTCATTCCCCTTGAGGGACAGCAACACATCAACAGAGTCTGAATCAGCTCTATCATCCCCAACAGCAGGTTTAGCCCTGTGCTCTTTAATGATATTCTGTACAAATGCATACACTCTAGGAACCAAATCAGAACACCTCCTACTTATATTCTGCGAGTCCAAAAATCCCAACAGGGGAAGGTGGTCAGCCCAATTGAAGGTACCCAAGAGCTCATATCCTTCCTTAACCATGGAGACCAGCTCGTCCGACTAAGAATCCCCACACTCGAAGCCATAACACTTCCCAAAAACAGACCCCATGATGTTGTTCAGAGAACTCCTCTGTAAAATCTCCCTTACTCTAAAAGAATCGAGGTCACCTGATGACTCAATGGATTGCAGCACGGAGTTGGTCAAGGCCTGTCTGTGAGATTCAAAGGCTGAGATTCTACTAGGAGCAAACAAGTGTGTAGCTGCAATTTCCCTAAGATTTCTCCAATAATCATCGTAAGGAGCAAACCCAATGGCTCTGTCAAACATGAGCTGGTAAGCAGATTCCTTAATGGATGTGTCTACAAACGATGAACTGTTCAGTATTTCCTTGGCCAATTAAGGCTGCCTTGATGTGACCACTCTAGTGAACCCAAGGCTGAAGGCCATAAGCCTTTTGGCCTTGCAGCACTGAGCTAAACTAGCCAGGGAACTATGAGCATTCCTCGAACAGGCATCCGTCCCAAGCGGAGCCACCAGGGTATGCCCATGAGACTACAAGGCCTAATACTGCAATCACTAGGACTGTAAAACAGAGCACCCATGTACTAAAAACTGCAATATCAGATCCCAGAGGCAGAGGAGCCTGGTTGTGTGTAACAACAGGCAAGGCCATCAACCACCATGAAGACAGAGGCACAGATGTATCCATGCTTTAACTTGTTTTTCGGATTGGTGAAGCAGGTCAAGAAGCTCGAATTGCTTGACTTGGGCAATGCACAGAACAGAGAAATAGAAACAACATCTTAATGGGGACTTTTGGATTGAATTGCAGTAGCTACTGCTGTAAAACGAAAATGCTCCATGGCAGCAATGTATGCATTGATGAGATGGGTATTGGGGTGATCATTTATAAAGAGGGAAAATGGATAATATATTCTTGTATTAATTACATTTTTTATATAAATTCTGTTCTTATCAAATGGGGACTCGGGAGTCTTGTTTGTTTTCATACAGGGCTAAATTCGACAAGAATGAAAGATGTGTTCTCACTGTTAAGGCGATGTCAGGAATTTTTTTTGAGTTTTTGCAATGTGTTGTAATTTTTTGGTTGATGCAATGTGTTCTAATTTTTATCCACTTTACAAATCTGTTGAGACAGTGTGTGGATCACGCTTTCCTGATCCAACCGAAAGCACCGCGTCTAAGTAGCGCATATGTCATAGTTACAATGGGATCCGCTTTTTGTTTTCCTCGAAGGTGACAAATTTGTTGTGGATCGTTTTATATTATTTAATATTTGATAATGCAAAGTTTATCCCAGTCGATATTTGTTATTAATGTGTCGTTTTGTTTTGCCATGATTCCAGCCTTTTAGTCTGGTTGAGTCTACATAAAAAAGTATATTTGCCAAGTTTATAATTAATCAAGTCTCGTCTTGTTTTATTGTTGTCATTGTAATTTTTTTGTGTGTCTTTGAGTCATAAATTTGTCCATTTCTATAAAAAGAGTCATTATTCCCAAAAATTCTAGATAATATTTGTGTATCATCGGTTTAAAGTGTTGACCATGTCAAATATCATTGTCAATGTCAAAATAGTCATTCCTATATATTGTCAAAAATGTCAAAGTAGTGTTTAGTGTTAGTTTTGTGTCAATTTTTTTTAAAAAAAATTACCTCACAGACGCATTTTCGGTGTTATCCGACGTCTGAGTCTAAATCGAGGGGGGCATTTCGAATTGAGCTCCATGATCAAATTAGATTGAGTTAAGCAGTGCATCTATTGGAGGATGGAGTTAACAGAAGTAGGAGGACAATCAACGTGCTCGAGTTCGTCACTAGTTCAAAGGCCGCAAACTGCTTTAGTGACACCTTTTGTTGTGTGTGATGAATAAGAACATATGAGCATCTGTGTTCTTGTGTGTAGTACAATGTTTGTGTTTCCCTCGTGATGATGATGATGTGGTGATTTGTACCATTGATACTATTACAGAAAGTTTTCTTGATCAAATTGACTTGATAGTTGATGTGTATTGGCTGAACTGTCTCAATTCATGTATTCACCTAAATAGGTTGATCGGTCCATGTTCATGGATGATGTAGTTCACACAGTCTGTGTTGAGGATGGAGACCATGTGTAGACTACAGAGCAACATGATGCTTGGATGAAGATGGTGTTTTTCTCCCATGTTCGCACTAAAGGAGGGGAGGATGTTAGGAATTATCCATGTTAGTGCTCACATTATGAATTAGCATAATAATTATATTTGTGAGCCAATAAAATATCCATGTGAGTAAGGTGTGATACCAAGTCATATTACAAATTGTGTATTATATTATTGTTTGTGTGAGATTTGGTTGTTAAACCAAAGTCACGTAATAGGGTTTGGTGGTTTGTTAGTTTACTAAATTATAGGGGCCTAAACATCCTATATGTATGGGTGTTATTTATTGTATTATGTATCCCCATATGCTGAAATATTATTATTGTTGAGTGTTCACTGTATTTATCTTGTGCAGTTTGAACCAAATTTAAGACCTATAAGATTTCCATTCAAAGTGATGAATAAAACTCAGTTTTTTTAGATCTCCACATACTGATTTTCTTTTGGATTTAGCAACACGTGTAAACTTCCAACTAAAAGTAGTGCAACACATAAATTCCCTTCTAAAATAAAACAACTTAGTACAAACTATAATAAAACCCACAACCAACAACATCTTACACAAAAATTACGTCTATTATTGTATAAAAGAACCAAGATGAGATGTTGAAAGGTTTTTTTTCAAGTAATTTACAATGACAGAACCTTCAACAAAATAGGAGATAAGAGTAATTAACTTGAATGCATCTCCACATAACATGACCAACTCTCGCATTGATAGAGTAGCAATCCTCGAGGAGCAATTGCAGGCTCTCAAACAACAATTGTTGGAATTATCTTTAGTGGTCATGGAACAAAATAAATTGATTACTGTATAGTCTGGGCATATCAATACTTTGGAATCCTTCTTGGTAGAATTGATATCCTCTTCTACATTAAACACCATTAGCAATAACAATCGGGAAGAGCTTGCCCTTCTTCGCGCTGAACTTGTGGTTAATAGAGAAGAACAAAAGGATTTAACTACCAAAGTGGAATCTAGAAATCCGAACGAATGGGTTTGGGTTGTCAAAAACAGTAAGAAACCACCTCCGTTGGTTGAAGTTGTAATTCAAGAAAAATTTGAAGAAGATAGACAAAGACAAGCTAAAGCCCTTAATCAGCGAGTTAAAGGATTAACCAACCAAGAAAATTCCATCCAAACAGTGTCCAACTTCATTACTAATGATTTAGGATTGCTTACTATATCACAAAATAGAGCTTGGTTCGATCAAGATGACTCTTTAGTTATTCACTTCCGCATATCACAAGATAGATTGGAGGCACTTAGATCAAAGAAAAAATTGTTTTATCGTGTTGGCAAAATTTATCTCGATGAGGATTTAACTAAGATGCAACAAGAAGAGGTAAAAGAAAGTAGGAAGAAATTTATTTATGCCAGAAAGCAAGAGAAATTGGTTGTAATCCATAATGGAAGGGCTTGGATCAAGGATTCTCCTCCTTATTGGTGGACTAAACCTTGGTCTATTTCTACATGATGCCAAAGCTCTGAAACATGGTGTACAACCTCAATTACAATTGCATTTTGGAATTGTGGGCGGTTATATCTTTTTTGCCCCCAGGGTCTTCTGAATATGTGATTCTTAACTTATATGTCATTTTTTCTCATGGAAACTCATGAAACCAAGGATAAACCTCCACCCTCCATATGTAGGATACTCATGGATTAGTGTTCACAGACCACAACTTCGACATGGCACAAAAGGATCTTGTGGAGTTGCTTTCCTTTATAGAGATCATCTCCATTCGTCTATTCAGTTTGAAGGATTTGATGAATTTGCAAGGTTTCTATGGATATCACTTACAAGAAGACCTACTTTGCAGAATCTGTATATTGTTATCTATTACTTCCCCGCACAATATTAAAATTATGCTCCATCTCTTGATGGTGAATCTCCCTTTGTAGACTTACAACCATAAATAAAAAAAATACTCTTCTTTTGGTGATGTTCTTCTTCTCGGTGACTTCAATTCCCAGATTGGCCACCTTCAGTGTGTTAATCATGATCTTCACAATGACCCTTTGATGATTTATGAAGTGGATCAGCATGAATCAGGGCTTCAACATTATTTTGTAGACTCTACGGTGAATGCTTATGGAAAACACCTAATCAAATTCGGTGAATTTCATGATCTTGTTATGTTGAATGGTACAAAAAACTTCCCTAATTCCAAAGGCTTTACTTGTTTCCCTTATTCTAGTGGAGCTATTGTTGTAGACTATGTTATATCCTACAAATATATTTTTTTGAGTATATATGATCTCTAGATTTCGACTTCTCCCCCACCTTTCACTGATCATGCCATTCTCTCTTTCCGTACACCTCTTGCCACACCTATTGCAACATCCTCCCATGTACTCTCACAAAAAAGTACTACTATCCATTTTGACCATGCATATGATGATAGTTACACTAATATGCGCCAAAACCGACCTCATGAACATTTATGATATCTTAGACCCAGTTGAGAGGGCTACTAGACTATCACAGGGAATTATGGATGTTGCATTTAAGGTTTTCCCCCACTCCAATCATACTTCTTGGTTCCATCCCCACGATCACTACCCGAGAAATTCTTGATATGATGTGTATTGTAAAAATGTTCATCAACTTAACTAAATGTATTATGACTCGAAACTCCCTCTAAAGCCAAGCTGGCCCAAAAGCTTTATATAATCATTCTTAGAAAGAAAAAATGACAATACTTGTATGATAAACAAAGAGCTACCATATACCAAATCTAGTTTAATCCCAAGTCTTTCTGGAGATCATTTTTACCCCAAAAAATCTAGTATGTGCCATTATCGACCCACATACCTGGTTTACCTATGCTACCTCTCTATATGATGCTCCCAATCAGCCCTCCATTCATTTGAATCCTAGACCACCCAAGTGTCATTTATTCACCCATAAGATGGTCCTTAAAGCCATCTATAAACTCAATTCCAATAAATCCCAAGATGTGGAAAATTTAAAAGTTGAATTCTTCCATCATAGTCCAGTTGTATCTTGTTGTCCATATTTCCAATCTTTTTAATTTTAGTGTTCCTCATGGTCTTCCTCCCTCTTGGACTTCCCATATTATTCATCTCATCTTCAAATCTAGAGATTCTCTTAAACTAGAGAACTATCGTACCATCGTGATTGGGCATACTTTGGCTAAGCTTTTTGCTACAGTACTTGATGATTATATCTCACAATGGGCAGAAAAGAAACGAATCAGGGAAAAAGGTCAAGTAGGTTTTAGGAGGAATCACTGAACTAATGATCACATATTCACTTTGGTTGCTATTATAGATGAAGCAAAGGATTAAAAACAGAAGGTATATTGTTGTTTTGTGGACTTTCATAAGGCATTTGATACAGTACCAAGACATCTTTTGATTCAGAGGCTAAAAGATTTGGGTCTTCCTGACATGGTAATTTCTCCTGTCATGACTTTATATGAGAAATTTTTTGGGCATATTCATACCAAATTGGGCACTGCTAATGACATTCATAGTAACATAGGTGTGAAACAAGGTTGTTCACTATTGCCTACAATTTTTGGGCTCTATATTGATGAATTAGAGGATCTTATCTTCACAGACATTAGGTACCATGAATGGTTGTAGCCTCCTTGGGATCTACATTAGCTATTTTATTGTTTGTAGATGACATTATTTTTCTTTCACACACAATTACAGGTACTTCAAAATTAGCTTGATGCATTGAGCGATTTTTGTGATAGGAAAGGCCTGGAAGTAAATATTGTAAAGACAAAACTCATGGCATTTAATACAACCAAGAAAGTAGCATCTACAATGAATTTTTTGTACAAAAGGAAAACAAGTTGAGGTAGTTTACTCTTACACCTACTTGGGTGTGGTTTTCTCTAGTCCACCTTTTAGCTTTGTTCCAGACAATAGAAGCAAGACTGAGCAAAGGGTATGCAACATTGACGGTCTTGGAAAGACAATGTTTCTCAACTCCAATTTCAAGATATTCAGAAAAACATTCAACTTTTTCATACATTGGTTACACCAGAAATTTTATACGGATGTCATGTTTAGGGTCCATATTTGAGAGAATATGATTTCAATCGTATGGAAAGAGTTTTCATTTCCATGTTATCAAATAATATTCGAGCCAAAAGAACAAGTTCCTCACTCAATTATTCTTGCTGAGTTTGGGGTATGTCCTCTCTTTATCTCTTTGATTTTCAATGTTATCACTATGTTGCATCGGCTTTGATGCATGGTAGATTCATTTTTTGTTCAAAACATGTATCCATATTTGGCACTTCAATCTTCTGTACAACTTGCCAAAAAGGGTTGCAAATCTTGTTGGTATGCAAGAATTACCACTCTCCTTTAGAAGCTGAATATTGATATAGATAGACTCCCTCCGCTTGGGTTTTATATTAATGCTACTCAACTCACTAAACAAGAAGTTAATAGTGGTATACGAGAGGAGCTCACTAAGTATTATTTGAAAGTTACATGGCTTTCTCCAAAAGAGCCTTTGAAACCAAAACTTCTTCACTATTTTAAATTTTATCCCTGCTTCCATGAAGATCAAAACAAAACTCCAGAATACATGAAGAGGTTTTTACCTTTCATGCCTAAGGATCCCTTTAGCTCATTTTCACATTTTCTCTCACCCTCTTCGGATGGAATCTGGATCATAGCCTTCCACAACATGAGTGGATTTGTTAGTTGTGTTTTCTATGAACTTGAAAGTGAATATCATTTTATATTCAAGTGTCCCATCTCCTATGAAATCCATGGAATATATCATTTTCTTTACAAATATTCTAATGGATCTTTAAGGAGTCTCATTCGATATGAAGATCAAAAATGCTTATCTTTATTTATTCATGAGATACTTCAAATTTGGGAAAAAACACTCAAATTACAATCCTCAAATACAAATGAGTACAGAAATATCAGTTCTTACTTCCACATTACTGATTTTAGGAATCTTAAGAGATCTCATATGTAGACAACTTGGTCCAAATGTGTCAGACAACACACTTTCTATTGGTTTCAAGATATGCAACCTTATTAGCAGCTGATTTGTTGTGTTTCATTTTTTTGGAGATGTTTTGGCACTCCCTTTATGTTTTGGTTCTTGGTTTGTATTTTTTGTCCCATAGGCTATTCTTGAAAACTTTTTTGAGACATTAATATCTAACATTAAATTAAATTAAATTTCTTGCAGACCCAATGTGCGTTCATACGTCTATTGATTCAAGATTAGAAAGCGGAATTCGTATGATCTAACAGCATTGACAAGATATACAATGTAGCCGATTAACAAGTGGTCCACGTCTCAAGGATGTTCAATATCTTGCTTACCCTTCAAGATTTTCCTGTAGATCTCGCTCTCCACTTCACTCTCTCTGACACATAAGCATGAAGCTAATAATGATCCATTACAGGGCATGGTCCCACAGAGGGGCTACAACTCCTATTTTTCTATTGCGGGAGGTCCCATGATTCATTTTTTCAGACCAGTAGGTCCCGTAGCCATGTATTTTTGCAATCCGGTACAGGAGAAAACATAATCCAATGCCTGAAAAATAAGAGCTATACATTTTTTCCCAAGAGTTAAACTTAAGAGGTGGTTGGAGAGGGGGGCTGACGCCGGTTCCCCCTATACCGTTATAGGTCTTTACTTTCTTAACAAAAATGCATTCCTACACCTGACCGATTTTTAGGTCAATCTTGGGGGGGACCAATGCATGTATCATACCTGGAATCGATTGTCATTATTTCTCAGTGACCGAATTGTTGAGGAACTGTAATCAAATCCAGTAAGAACCCTAATTGCATGCTAAAAATGCTCTTAAATTCTCTCAGTAGCATCCACTAAGATATTTATAGAGCCCCCACTCCATGGAGATCAATGCCTGCATCATCACCGATGATGAGAACGTCACCCTTGAAAATCTATCCTTAGCTTTGATTTACTATCCTCTTAAAATTATCTAATGCATTGAAGAATTTAAACCTACAAGAAGAGGTGTGATGAAAAAGGGTATTGGGGGAGAAATATCCTAGGCTAAAGGCTATCGTGAGCATATCTACTTATTTTTTACAACCAAAGGACATCTTGAACCACATGCCATTTTTGTGAATTATTTAAAAGATAAACGAGGTGCATATGACATAGATACATTAACTGCAATGTAATTTGGAGATATCTCAGAAAAGAAGCTCTGAGTTGATTAATACTGCCAATGTTAATAGTTCTGTACTTTGGAGATATCTCATAAAGGAAGCCCTGGTTGATCAGTACTGCCAATGTTAATAGTTTTTTACCAAACGCTTCAACAGTTATGGTTTATGGGTAGTTCAAACACATAAATTTTAGGGGGGTCTCGCTTGAGTGTGTCACGACACAATCTGTAGAGATAGGCACATGTGGAGGGTTCCTCAATAGTATCAAAAACAAGTCAACCTGTAGAGGTTCAATCTTGATAACCTCAAAACATGGTCGATCAAGTAGTTTTTCTCCATCTACTATAGAACATATATCTAGTAGTGCTCATCCTACCATTAAGATCTCCAGTCATATCAAAATCAATATCAACCGCAAGAATTTTTCTTTGTGAATTTTTGGTTGACGCCGCCTCCTAAACATTCCAGCATAACTACATGCTAGATGTCCCTTTAAAATACTTGAGTATCCGATTGGACTACTTTCTAATGATCTTTACAAGAAGGATTATCCATATACCTACTCACAACTCCCACTTCCCGTGTGGGAATGTAAGGTCTGGTACAAACCATAGCATACATGAGGCTTCCAACTGCTGAAGTATATGGCACTCAGTGTCATGTATTTGGTCTCCTCATGTGATCAAGGAAACTAATCTTTGCTCAATTTGAAGTGTCCAGCCATAGGTGTGCTAACAGTTTTTGCATTGGGCACATGTTGAACCTTTCTAACACATTGTAGATATAATCCTCCTGAGACAAATACAATTTCTTGTTTTTCCTGTCTCTATGTGATATGCATGCCAAGGATTCTTTTTGCATTATAGGTCTAAATCCTTCATAGCAAACATGTGAGCTAGCTTTCTCTTAAGCTCACTAATGTCCTACATACTAGATCCTGCAATAAGGTTGTATCATCCACATACAGTAACAAAATAATATAACTCCCATTTTCAAGCTTCTTAAAATAAACACAATGGTTAGATTCACATCTCAAGTAACCATGATCATGCATAAAACTATCGAACCTCGAGGTCTACCATTGCCTTGGAGCTTGTTTGAGCCCAACTTGGATAGGCTTGTTTTCAATCTACACACTCATTTCTCCTTACCCTTGACTCCATTCCAAAGTCAGCTACTGCATATAATTCTCTTCATCCAAAGATCACCATGAAGGAAATCCATCTTCACATCTAGTTGCTCTAAATGGAAATATTTTACTGCAACTAAACTCAATTGCAATACGAATAGAAGTCATCTTAACAACAGGAGAAAATATTTCACCAATGTCAATACTTACTTTATGTTGAAGGAAATCCCTTTACTACAAGCCTTGCCTTATACCTTTTCTACCAGCCTCTTCTTCCTTAATCCTATAAACCCACTTGTTCTACAGCGTTCTCTTACCTATTGACAACTTAACCAAATCTTGAATTCTAGTTCTATTCCAAGGAGTTCATCTCCTATCCATACCATGCTCCCATTGAACATGAGTCTTATCCTGCATTGCTTCTTCAAAGGTCTCTGATTCACCACTATCAGTCAAGAATAAATAAAATAGAGAAGGTGTAAATCTTTGAAGGTTGAGAAGTTTACTTACCCTTTGTGGCCTTCTCATAGGAGTTTGGGGTACCGGAGACTCACTCTGGACCTCCTTTGACATTCCTATCCAATTATGACAAGTGATCGACATCGATCACCTCTAACCAACATTGGTTCTACTAACTTGCCAGATTTGCATCCTTATAACCATTGGTAGTTCATCTGACCGATGCCAGTTAGGGACTAACCGACCTTGGTTACTGTGTATTTCTATAGGTGTTTCTTTAAAACCCGAGAGTTCATTTTTATCAATGGACTTCTCAATTTGTGATCATCCCGTGGGTACCAAATATTTGATCCCTGTACATTCTCTTTTCATTCCATTCAACATCACGACTCCTAATAATTTTAGAATTCTCTAAATCCCAAAAACAGAAACTGAAATCACCAGATCCATAACCAATGAAAGTGCACCTCTTGGATTATGCATCCAAATTCTTCCTATTTTCCTTATCAACATGCATAAAAGTCTTCAGAACCAAAAACATTAAGAAAAGAAAGGCCTACCTCTTTGATTGTTGAGTTGTGGAGCTCCATTACTTCATTTTCTAGCATGTAATTAGAACTTGTAGAAAAATAAAGTAACTTGCATTGGTCAGGGAAGACCAACATTGGTCAGATATGACCGACATTAGTCAAGACATATTGGCATCAGTCAGGTATGACCAACATCAGTCAAGAAAGTAAGGAACTGGCAGCGGTTAGGTAGAACCGACGTCAGTTACTTGTGTGACAAAGTTTTAATTAACTCTTAGGAATTATATCTATTTTTAGCATTAAAATAGATTTATTAATTGTAATTGCATTATGTACTAAGTGCCTATAGAAGTCTACAAGATAATTACAAGATAATTATGTGAGAGAAAATTCTTGGTAAAGAAGAAAAAGATTGATTGAAAGAAAGTACTGAACATCCTAGAGGTGTGGAAGATTGTAAATCTTCATTATATATCTTGTCAAAGCTTTGGATAATAGATTGGCTTGTTTCTTGGTGGACGTAGCCCACATTGGGTGAACCACATTAAATTTGGTGTTTATTTATTTCTCTTGTTTTGTATATTTATTCTGGTAGAATATCCACTTTTATTTGCATGTATTCTTAGATCTGATATATTGTCTGTACAACCGGTGTGCTAACCCTAACAACTTGTATCAGAGCTTTGTTTGAGGGTTTTATGTGTTGACATATTTACTCACAGAGGGTTTTCTGATTGAGTGGGAGCTACAACAATGGAAGAAGAAAATAAATACAAAGTAGAGAAGTTTGATGGACTGAAATTATCAATTATGGAAGATGCAGATTGAGGATTATCATGTATCAAAGAGATTTGTATCTTACCTTTGGATGAGAAGTATAGACCTATGAAGATGACTGATGAAGAATGGGAGATTCTTGATAGAAAAGCTCTGGGATCTATAATATTGAGTCTGGACAACATCTATGGCTTCTAATATAACAGAAGTGGACTTCTACAGTAGAGTTAATGGAATCTCTTGCTAATTTATATGAAAAACCTAGTGCTTCAAATAAAGTTTATTTGATGAAGAAACTATTTATTTCTAAGCATGAATGAAGGTGACTCTTCGCATCTAGTCATTTTTGAATGATTCCTAGATCTATCGTAAATCAGTTAAAATCAGTTGCAATACCAGTTTGATGATGAAGTGAAAGCACTTTTATTCTTATGTTCTTTGCCTGATAGTTGGGATAAATTGGTAATAGACTGTTAGTAATACAACATCTGCTAATAATTTTTTGAAGTTTGATGATGTGGTTAGTATAATCTTAAATGAAGAAATTCGCAGGAAGAGTAAAGAGGGATCATCATCTAGAAATGCTTTGAATGTAGAAAGCAGGGGTAGGTAGAAAGGAGAGATCCAAGAGTAAGAGTAATGGGAAATCAAAGTCTAGGGATAGCAGATCCAAGTCCAGAAGGTAAGGGAGTTACTTGTTGGAAATGTGGAAGGAAAGGACATGCAAAGAAAGATTGTTGGTCAAAGGATAAAGAGAATCAACAACCAGACAAAGGTAAAGAGGTGAATCTTGCTTACATCAAAGGTAATGTAAGATGCTCTGTATTTTTTCTTTGGACAATAGAATTGAATCATGGGTGTTAGATTCAAGAGATTCTTTTCAATGCAACCCCTAATAAGGGTTATTTTAGAAATTATGTCCAGGGAAATTTTGGGCATGTTTATTTGGGTGATGATGAACCTTGCAGTATTAATGGAAAAGAGGAAGTTCATCTAAAATTGTAGAATGGAAGTACATGGGTATTGAAAGATGTGAGGCATGCGCCAAGCCTTAGGAGGAATTCTTATTTTTGTAGGGAAACTAGGTGAATTTGGTTGCATGGTTACTTTTACAGGAGACTCTTGGAAAGTCCATCAAGGGTGCTTTTGTGGTGGCAAGAGGCAAGAATGTAGGAACGTTATATTGATCTACCTCTATTACTAATTCCTTTATCTGCATTATCTACTTTAGATTCAGATGCATGCATGTAGCATAATCTGATTGGGTCATATGAGTCAAAAAGGAATGTAGATCTTAAAGGCTAAGGGTAAGTTATCATATTTGAAAGATTTATATCTTGATTTCTGTGAGCATTGTATCTTTGGAAAGCAAAAGAGAGTGAGATTTATCAAAGTTGGGGCAACTAAGAAGGAGCAAAAATTGGAGCTTGTACACTCAGATGTGTGGAGACCAGCTCACGCTAGCTTCTCTTGGAGTGATCCCAGTATTATGTTACTTTCATTGATGATGCTACAAGAAAGGTATGGGTTTATTGTATTAAACATAAATATGATGTTTTTGAAGACTTTTAAAAGATGGTCATGGAAATCCCTTGTTGAGAATGAATCAAATTCAAAGTTAAATTTGCCTTAGATCTGAAAATGGTGGTGAATATTGTAGCAAGGATTTCAATGATTATTGTTCAATGAATGGGATACATAGAGAAAGAACGATTCCAAGAACACCACAAGAGAATGGTGTTGCATAAAGAATGAACAAGACAATCATGGAACATGCTAGAAGTATGAGGATACATTCTGGATTTCCCTTAAATTTTTGGGCAGAAGTAGTTGATATAATGGTTTATTTGATTAATCTGTGGTCCCTTCAAGTTCACTAGATGGAGGAATACCAGAGGAAGATTGGACCGGAAAAGAGGTAGATCTTTCTTTTCTTAAAGTTTTAGGTTCAGAAGCTTTTGTGCATGTTGATAAAGAAAATTAGAAAAAAGTTGGATGCAAAATCCAAGAAATGCACTTTTATTGGTTATGGATCTAGTGATTTTAGATTCCATTTTTGGGATTTAGAGAATTCTAAGATTGTTAGGAGTCGTGATGTTGAATGGAATGAAAAGAGAATGTACATGGAATCAAATTTTGGTACCCAAGGATGAGAAAATTGAGAAGTTTATTGATGAAAATGATCTCTCAATTTTCTCATTCTTGGGTACCAAAATTTGATCCCTGTACATTCTCTTTTCATTCTATTCAACATTATGACTCCTAATAATTTTAGATTTCTCTAAATCCCAGAAACGAAAACCAAAATGACTAGATCCATAACCAATGAAAGTGCACCTCTTGGATTTTGCATCCAACTTCTTCCTATTTTCCTTCTCAACAGGCACAAAAGCTTCTAAACTGAAAAATTTAAGAAAAGAAAGATATACATCTTTTCCAATCCAAACTTCCTCTGGTATTCCTGCATCTAGTGAACTTAAAGAGCCATGGTTAATAAAATAAACTGTTTTATCAACCTGCTTCTAACCAAAACTACAAGGGAAATTTAGAATGTATCCTCATACTTCTAGCACATTCCATGACTGTCCTGTTTGTTCTTCCTGCAACACCATTCTCCTGTGCTGTTCTTGGACCGTTCTTTCTCTACGTATCCCATTCACTGAACAATAATGATTAAAAACCTTGGTACAATATTTGGTATCACTTCTTACTTTCACATTATTGATTTCATGAATCTTAAGAGATCTCATATGTAGACAACCTTGTGCAAATGTGTTAGACAATGCACTTTCTATTGGTTTCATGATCTGTAACCTTTTAGCAATTGATTTGTTATTTCCTTTTTTTCTGTTTCTGGAGATGTTTTGGCACTCCCATTACGATTTGGTTCTTGGATTGTATTTTTCTATCCCATAGGCCATTCTTGGCCTTCTGTGGACATTAATATCTAAATTAAATTAAATTAAATTAAATTTGTATGGTTTGTACGCTACATTCCTATGCTTACCTATCATCTTCTTTTGGTGTTATTATTATTTTTCACTCTTCTCTCTTCACCTTTTCTTATCCTAGTCTTACATTCTTATCTTCCCTTTTGCTTATTTATTTTAATAAAGCTCTGAGAAAAATTCTACATAGAGAAACAAGTACTCCTATTATATTATCTAACCTTATTTACTAATTTCCATCTTCATCACAACTATCTTTTCCTAGCATCGATTTATACTTTAAAAGGGCAAACAAACTCTTTTAACTATATCAAAATTCCTTAACAAAATAGATTGAATTAAGAGTGTTTCGTCCCTCTTTATTGATAGCTGACTTGTGATGCACATCATAGGTTTGGAAAATGGGTTTGCACTAATAATGCATTACAAATAAGTACAATAAATTGGGGTCATACCTTATAATATATAACTATGTAAATCATTTCTAATTGTAGTAATGAATAGTCTAATAATTTTGGAATAATTGAGATATTAGAAAGAGTAATGGGTTAAGAGTAATGTATAGTTATTCATAATTATATTTATATAATTGTCATATAGACATGAACTGAAAAATAGATCCATACTTCAAGGTAAAGAAAAAAGAAAACAAAGGTGAATGGATAAAATTGACAACAACTATATCAATCTTGCAATGGCACAACTAGACCTGTAACACCACAATTCTAGAAATTGTCAAATGCTAAAAAATTAATATTAGAACAGTGTTCATATTCTCAAAAGCTTTTCATTCCTTTTCTAAAATTTGTCTACCTCACACCATAATAAGCTCACACCACTTTACAAAATCATAAAAAATAATGGGAACCTATATAGCACTTTGTTATTGTCATAATGCCCCACTTTGATGTGTGTTTATGCACACATTAAAGTAAACCAATCGTGTGGATACAGAGAAGTTTTGGTTTCATTATCATGTTAAAATTTCTCAAGTCATTATGGGAGTAATAATGAGATGAAAATTAAAAATGAGAGATATTTTACCTTATATTCATAGTGAAGAGATAAGAAAATCACGGAACTAACATTTGTGCTTCCACACATGGGATTTGGAAAATCATTCCTCTATAAACATATGTGAAATATTTTCAAGTGGACCAATGTTTAAATATAAATTTGTAGTCAATGTACTATTGAAATCTAGGAATATAGAATTAAAAATGAATATACCTAGTTGTGATGAAAAATATTAAAATTCCTCTATTAAATCATTGTCTCGAAATTTAACTTACATTCAAATATATGTGTGTCTCCTTGTTATACCAAGTGGAAAATAAATAAGCATCTAATGGTGAGACCAAATGGGGTATGATGTTTTCTTATTACATTGCCACATTGTGATTTCTTTAAGGGATAAAGAGAGTGTCCTCCAGGCATGGAGATAAACAAGAAGAATATATGACCCCCTATTAGGTGTGAGATGAACATATAAATCATATATGTCAAAATGCAGAGATTAAACAAACCATATGTAAGATAGAAAAATCAAGTACTAATGTAAATCAAAGTATGATACCATCGAGAAAGCATGTAACTAATAATCATTTTTCCCGTCTATGATTGAGTATAGTTATGTAATAGTAAAAATTCCTAATGTGAACCTAAGTATAATCTATGTAAAAATAAGTATATTATGCCGCAAGTGGGATTGAGATATATTAAATGGACACATTTAATAAATTTGGTTCTTAATAACACATTAAGAATTAAATTATTTATTACTTTTTCATTTATATACATTGAGATATACAACCATATATTCCCCTATTTACAAGGAGCTTGGATAATCCTAACAAACAACATCCAATCCATACGATTTGTCTAAAGAATCCTATTTTAGTGGAGTGAGCACAACACATGTAGCTTACACAATAATATTATCTCACAATAATATTATGCTCACAAAATAAAAACAAAACACAATCTGACAACAAAAAATGTAATGCATCAACACAAAACAAATACACATTTAAACATGAAAATAAATCTAATGCATCAAGCAAATGTGTAATGCACCAAAAATGTAGTGCTTCCCTATCTTAGTTCTAGAGGTATTGTATTTTTATTTCGCTTCTTTATCTTAGATGGGGAATAGTGGAACATATTTTGGCTATTTATATGTACTTATTCCCCTCAGCTGTAGAGGGTATAACAACTTATATTTTTTAGGGAGAAATGAACCAGATAAGGATATTTGTGCATGGAAGCACTATTGGCCAATCTATATTCTTGTTTCTCTACTTTCATGTGTTGTTGCACTGCTTAACTCCCTGTGGAATAGTCTCGGTGGGTATGCTTGGGCTAGAATAAACAACAAGAGAGGATGAATCATGTCTATTCTAGGGCCTCATGCTTTATTTTTCTTGAGTTGTATTTATGAGTGTCATGACAGTTTTAAGCATTATATGCTTGATATCAACACATTTTCAATAAAAAATGGCATTTACTATCTATGTAAAGTTGCACTTATATTTATATTAAATGTATTCATAGTGATAATGACAGTTTTTTCAAATTCCTTCACATCATATATGTATGGGAAAACTATCTTACAAACTGTAAATACAGTTAAAATCGACAAAATCATCAAGGACGGGCATCAAATCTCTTCTTTGTTTGTATCCAATAGATTGACAACTAGGTAGATGCGATGAAACATGTTCGCATAACCATTCTATGGAGAGTAACATAACATGTTTGATGCATGTTGAGTGCACTCAAAAGAATACATATTTGTACATTCATGAAAGTTTTAAAAACTATTGGTTTCTCCTAGAGGAGCAAACCTATGTCATAAGGGTTTATGGTGGGAGGGTATTTAGGTGTATGTTAAGTTTAGGACTTGTATGGTGACTGGGATGATTGCAATACACTTGAAAGACTCAATTTTTGTGTGATGGCATGGAATACCCTTTAAAAATAATATAATTAATTAAGGATTTGTAAATTGTTTCAAACATAGTTTAAATCCTGCCATGTAGAAAATTCCCTCAATGGGCTTATTGGATGTATATGAGAATATAAGGCCATAAATTTTGCTTTTAGTTTAGAAAATTTAGAGTTCAAGTCTAATTAGGCAATGATCTCTACTCGACTTATATCTAGTAAGCATATTAGAATGCAAAGTGTTTAACAGGTCTTCTACAAGAAATTTGAAACTATCCAAATACATTATCGAGTGGCTGATAATTTTTTGGTTCTTTGAACTCAAAGAAGATTCATAAATTTCCCTTACTTTATCCCCCAAGGATCCGATCTCATTGCTTGGAAATGTGTTTTCTTTTCAATGAAGGGCACCTCAATATTTATTTATATTTAACAGACCATTATACGAAGGCCCAGTCCTACTTTAAGAAAATTGCCACATACAATCAGTTAATCAAGATGGTTCAAGAAATCATAAAATCCAATTTCAATACTAGGGAAAATGATGTTGGAGAAAGGAAGCTTGGCGCAGTGCTTGAGAAGAGTTGTCATGATGTTTGATATTCTTTTGTGGACATTTTATTTAAGATGCCTCTAATTTTATCTCTTTGCATAAGTCAAAAACTATATCCAGCCTGAAATTTGATTCACTATGGAAAATTTTAGACAATTAGACACTAATTCAAGTAGCAGTGTAATATAATCATAGGTTGTTTCCCATGAACATAGTAATAAAATAAAAGAGCTTAGCATTGCTGTGGAAAAAACTGAAATGAAGGCCAAAATGTGCAAAGTATGTGCACAATAAATGCTCACATGTTTCACTAGACAGAGCAAATATCAAGCCAATTTGTTTTTTATTTAACAAATCATATGTAGATTTTCCTATAACTATCATATTTAACAAAATGTTCATTGAAATACAACAACTCTACATGCTTGGGAGAAAATAGCAATGAAAAGCTTCAAATTCCATGCGTGATAACATGTTGAAATATCTAAAAGCACATATACACTTAAAGTTATGGTGCATGGTTAAGCAAGTCACTATCAGTTAACACCCTTTGCAAAGGAAAACACATATTGTAATGCCCACTCCTCTTCGACAATGATTATACTATGATTTCTATTTCAGTTGATTATAGACACAAACCTTATTATTATTTTTTTGTTACCATGTTGTATAGATACGAGGGACATCATGATTTCTATTGTGTTTTGATTGTTACTTTGGACTGTATGGATGTATTGTGGACCTTGATGGACATTTAAGGATATGGTGATGATCAAGAATAGTTACTTTGTTATATACTGACATTTGGATTCTTGACGTATTGGGCATATTCAAATTATTGGATTAAAAATGTGGTCTCATTGATTTTTGTGAATTACTAACAATATGATGACATTAGGGATTAGTAATATGTTCTTGAGTGTATATAGTAGTTAGAAGTTACAATAGATATACATAATTTCTTTGATTATTGTTGATGTGAATTGGATTATTGATGATTGCAAATTATTTACGAGAGTAGAATTGAAATGTTAAGTGATTGCAAATAATTGATTAAAATTTGTAAATTTGATGATGATCATATGGCTACATGTATCATGTTGTTGGATGATATATATGTGTGTTGTATTCCTTGATGTATGCTGAGGATTGTATGATGGATTCTGTATATGCATTTATTCCCATGACATATTGATATGGCCTTGAGGCCAAAAAGGTATTATTGTTTGTGACTGTAGGAAAAATTATATCACTATACACTTAAAAGGGATAGGGGATTAACCACAAAACGATTTTGGTTGTTTTTAATATGGAAAGTTTGACACCTTGTGTTCTATGTGCATGTGTTGTTTAATTTTTGTGCTTGGTTAGGAAGTTTCCCATGGGGGGGTGACCTCATGTGTGTGGCCATGGGTTGTGATGTTTTCCTTTCTTTTAATTTTGTTGTATTTTACTTTGTGGTGCATATATCTAATTAATCATAAAATCTAGTCACTTTATTATCAATTGTTAATATGTTTTAATTAGCTAATTTAACTTAATTTGTAAACTAAAAAGGAAGATGTGACAATAGAATACTTAATAGGGTAGATGGTCCTTGAATTTTTCTTGATGTTGAATGAATTTAATTACATGTTTCATGTTTGTACTCTTCCTCCTTTCCAAATCTCGAATTTTTCCCTAAAGGCCACTTTTTGAGACTTGTGGGACAAGTTAACGTTGTCCCTTGCTTCTCAGAGTCACCCACCAAGCATAGTAATGAATTATGGAGCTTCTTTTAGCATTTTTAATGGATTTGTTGAATGCAAAATAATAAATAATGTCACTTTTCTTCTTTCCTCATTTAATTTGTCTTTGATAGGTATTGAGTGCTTTTTGGAGTGTACATTTGTGCATGACATAGCCTTACTTGTTCATTTAATTGCATTGCTATTTACGTGTTGAATTTTTGAGTTGGAATGTGTTGGTGCTTAGATTTGTCTCGCCCCATTTGCCATTATTTTTCTCTGATCTACGTATTGTGAAATTGTCTATCTCTCAACGTGGGTTTTCTGAAAGCTTTTATTTCCATTTGAGATGCTTTGAGTTATTTGCAAAATACATTGTCATGTCCCTCCTTGAAAAATTCTCTGAGTGTGCCTTATTTTTGCCCTAATTTCTTCAAAATCCGCAAGCCTTGCAATTTTTCCTATTTTTCCCCGACCATGGAAGCTCGAAAATGGTTAATCTATATTTGTATGCCTTTGAAAATCTAAATCCATGGTCGAAAAGATGCTTAGAATCATGATTCACTTGTTTTTGTTTCAAAAGAATTTTCATCCTTACCCAAAAATCAGCTTTTGGGCTGTGAATGGTGATTTTGTGTATTTTGACAGTCTGACGGGTGTCTTTTTCCTAGTCAAATTTAGTCCTCGACTGTTTAGCGGTCACATGTCGCTTCTTTTGGTTGGTCAGGGCACGACGGGAAAATGCTTTACATTATCACATTTTGATTTTTTTGGTAAAATGGCAAATTTGGTCCCGTAGCTCCGCTCAAATCTGATTGGTTGTTTTGGTGATTACGTGGCTTCTTTTGATTGGATGGGGCATGGAGGGTCTGTTTTTGAAAATATTCTTTTTGGATACCTTAGTAAAAAGTTTGAACCCACCCTGCGGCCTCGCCATGCTCTGATTGGAGCAAATTAAAGAGGCATGGAAAAAGTCTCACTTTGAACCCATAGGAGGACACATGGCAAAGCTAATGGAAGAGATGTGGGCCTTCGGAGGTAAGTTGGATGTTTTCCTCCTTTGGAAAAATGGAGTAAAATTCTAAAGTGGAAGCGTGCCCCCACTGAATCATTTTTAAAGCTTTAAGGTTTTGAAAGGAGCACCATAATGACATGTGGCGAGCCCACACTTGTTCAAGGTCTCAACTTTTGGGGATCATCTCAAGATGCACCATTGTGACACATGGCAGTCTGAAAAGCAAAAGAGGTGGGGAAGCAAACCATTAGAAGAAAATTGGATTTTTTTCCTCTTGACAGCAAAATGATTAAAATCTCAAAATGGCCCACAAGCCGGATAAGGGAAAAGTTAAAACTTGCTGTAGTCAATGGCAGAGGTGCAGACTCCCAGGGGAAATGTGGAAATATTTCCTTTTGGAAGAAAAAATTTAAAAATGAAAAAACAAGCGCGTTTCCACTGGGACCCACATTGGGACATGTGTCAGGCCCATTTTTCAAGGGTGGAGCTTTGGGGAAAACTTGGAAAATTTTCCCTTTTCCAAAAAGGAAGAAAAATGGTAGAATTTGGCTGTGGTTCCGCTGGGACCCACCTTAGGAAATGTGTCAGGCTCATTTCCCAAGTGTGAAAGTGCAGAGCAAAATGATTTTTTTTTTTTCCATTTTTCCAAAAGGTTGTAAAAAGTCAAAGGAAGCCCCTATGACTTGTTTTAAAGTTGAATTCTTCCACGTGGATGACCCAAATTCAAATCAAAGATCAATGGTAACTGTGAGTATGAAATTTTATTTTTCCCCCATTTTTACTAAAACACGCCTGGAAGTGCGAGTCTTCATGATTTCATTAGTATTTCCTACACGCCAAATAGAGAGGGGAGTTAATTTTGATATCTAAGTTTGGTGGGAGATATATGGAGACATATTTTTCCATTAAAATGGTCTGACCTATCGGGCTCGATCTGATTTTCCAATTTTCTTCTCCTCGAGCATTTAAGGAACCATATTTGATAGATTAGGGGTAGAAATGGTTGGTGAGATTGAAGGAGGAGTGTTCTACCAGATGAAGGAGTTGAATGTTGATATTTTCAAAGAGATCTGGCCCCATGAGCACCTGACAAGTTTGTACAGATCTAATTCTTGGAATCGCGATCGAGATCATGGAGAGCACTGGTGCATTAAATGTTTTTGTCTTTTGGGGAAGAAATGGACTCTGTTGTAAATGTTATAAATGGCATAAATATTTCATGCAAATGGTTGGAGTGTTAGAGGTCGAATAAAATTCCCGAAGAGGAAAATTTGACAAAGCCTGTCTTTTGAGAAGCCATCTGAAGAAGCCTTGTATACTCTCTTTTGTATTAAGTTTGATCATGTCAAGGTGGTTGCAAGTGTACAACCATTTCCAAGCGCTGAGATTGTTCTAGAAACTTTCCCCTGCTGATAAATTTAATCAAACTCGAGTTATTCTGTGTTGATCTTGAACAAAATGTGTTGGTTTTATCTCTGAGTGTATGCAAATAGTTTTTCTTGTTCCTGTTGCAATCTTGTGTTAAAATCTATTCCAATCACACATGTCTCAATCCATAACAGTTTAGTGGCATCTTCAATTTCATTTCTTGATAGAGCATTCATCTAAGAGTGAAATAAACAATTTAAAATGACTTTTCTATCACATGTTTGACAAAGATTGTTTGTAAGCCTCTAGGTGTACCTCAAGCATGGTTTGGCTCAGATCTTGATGATTTGTTGAGGTATTTCCAACTTGATCCTTCGTGTTAGAGTCCTATAGATTGTATGAAAAAGTGCTAATTTGGGCCTCCATTAAAGCACATATTCTTGTTAAAGGAACACCATAACTACTCTGAAAACATTATGTTGCTTGAGCCTTCCATTTTTGTAAAAGCTCTCAAAGATTAGGTATAATCAACTTTATCCTGCTTCACCTCCTACCGAAAGATATTTAAAAACAACTAATCCTACCCATACTACCCTTGTTTTTCATGTGTGTCTAAAAATGCATAAATTTTACTACCTAAACATGCAAAAACAACCAGGATTCCAAATGTCGTTTGTAGCCTGAACCTTGTCTAGAGAATATCTCAACTATTTAGAGTGACAACTCATGAGAGTTATATTTTTTTGCATTAATCATATTTTCTTCGAGGTCTCCTTAACAACTTCATTAGGAAGGATATCACCATCTCCTCCATAAACAACAGGCTACAAAAGGGTTCTCTTACCTTGGTTGAAAGGCACAACCTATAATAGTGAGGATAGATCAAATTCTCTTGAGGGTGCTATCCATTTCTCCACATCTGAGTGACTAAGGGCAAGTTAGATCCCATCCCCAGGCTACAAAATGACTCATCATGATCTACCTGTCTCTAAGCTTCCTGATAAACATGTGATGCTGCTCAGAATTTGAAGGAGAATCAATTTGGGTACCAACACCTGAGTTTTGCCATTTCCAAGGACATAGTGATTGCAGTTCATATTCAGACCCTGGTAAAACACTTCTTATATACTCCAAGTGCCTAATGCAATTCTTTTAGTTTCTACACCTAGTGCACTAGCTTTCATTGATAGATCTGGGTAAAGAAGAGTCAGAGTCTCTCCATTTCCAGTTTCTAGTGTTGAAAAATAGTTGACAGATCATATTTAGTGCATCTGCACAACTAAGGTGGAAATCCTTAGTGGTGAATCCCTGTTGATCTAATTATTGAAGAGTACCAGTGTCTTAACCTCTGTCAAGTGAGCTTTTGTTGCTAATATTTGAAAAGTTGGAAGGAAGAAGGTCTTGATTTTCTAGGGATCCTGCTAGGACATTATTTCCAGAGCTAGGAAAAGCAAAATCAGAAGGAATAAAATCCTGGAGAGCTGTTGGGGATCAACAGACAAGAAAATGGATCTCCATTGATGAAAGTGACTGGCCTATTATTGAATACTACAATTCAAGTGCTTCTAAATCAGGTATCCTCTTTGTGGAATTGAATTCTCTGGTAGGAGAGGGGCCTTCATTTTATTTTGAAAGGTTTACTTCTCATTCTACCCCTATCTTTTCAGAAGCTGATAAGGATTTCCAAGAAACTAGGCCTTTAGGGGATATCCAGTTTGAAAGTTATACCCCTGTGTTTCAAAGACCTTCTAGCCCCTCATCAATTTTTCACCCCTCCAGGGTCACCTCCTCAAAACAACATGGCCTTGCCCCCACCCAGACCTCCATTTGTTGTAAATACCTTTGGACCTATAAATTTTGTAGGGATGACTGGTTATCCAAATGCAGTTCCTCAAGAAGTAAGGAACAGACTGCCAAAGTTCCAAGGAAACAATGTTATAACTGGTGATCAACATTTAAATGATTTTTATCAATATGATGGAAAAATTTGAGATTGAACATGAGGATGTGTATATCAAGGTTTTTATCCATACTCCAGAAGAGGATGCAAGGGACTGGTATAAAGCTTTTCCAGATAACTCTATTGATTCTTGGACTGAGATGAGAAATGCATTTAAATTGTAGTATGGTGATAGAAATTACCCTAGGTTTCTTTTGACAGAATTTGAAAACATAAAAAAGAATCCTATTGAGTTAGTACATGATTTTAACACAAGGTTTAACAAGACCTTGACGAGATTACCTGTTAGGATAAGGCCATGTGATGAATCATGTTTAATCAAATATTCAGATGCATTTGATAAAAAGGCGGCTTACTACTTGAGGGACAAAAACCTTGCTAATTTGAGGCAGGCCATCACTATGGCCTTGCAAATTGAAAACAATATCAAGAAAATTGGAAAGCCTCCAAAAAGGGAGGGTGTAAAGCTTGACTAACCCAGAAAAACCTCAAACAAGCAAGGTTGCTGATTTGGAAGAAGTTGTGAAGACATTGGCAGGGGCTATCAAAGAAATTTCCTACAAACTAGCCCAAGCTGAGAAAGGAATTAGGCAGAGCTCACAAGTTCAACATAAGCAGCAAGGCCAAGACAAGGTTCACAAATCACCAAAGATCTGATGATAGAGGCAAGGGACATGTTAGATTTGGAAATAGGTAGTCCCGGGTAGGGAGAATAGAATAGTACCTGATCCTTTGGCTGCTAGAGTTGTTGTGAGGAGACAAATGTCATTGATTGGTGTGACATATGTTTCATGCCCCATGCTCCATGTGAGGAAGATCAACAGGAAGAGGAGAAGTTGATGATGATAATGATGATGATGTCTGCATGATGGGTTGTTCCTAGAGTTCACAACAAGGGGCAACTTGAACTGAGGTGATAAGTGCCCAGTTTGTTGCCACTTTTTGGGATTGTATTCGTAGGGTAACTATTATTCCTCCCTCTCATAATTTATAAGTAGATGTTGTACAAGCTTTTGAATTGCCCAATAATGACTTTGAATACTTAAGGGCTTTAATGATAAAGAAGTATGATGGAGGAATCCCCTCTGAGGAAGATAGACCATTACTGATGAATGTTGTGGTTGCTCAAGAGAAGGAATATAACACAAGAAGTAAGGGTTTTAAAGGGGCAGGCCTCAAGCTAAGCCAAAATATCCCTTAATTTCAAACATCCCTAAAGAGGATCCCAAGAAAGATACATCTGTCTAAAAGTCTTGTAGTTCCAAACAAAAATCATATCCCTCTTCATACACAAGCTGTCAAAAGTCTTGTACCACCTAGTGAGTGTGTCAACTTTCCTTCTAATGCTGCCTTGCCAAAGTCTATACATTATGATATTTCCCAAGTCTTGAGTCAAATCAAGATCTTAGTTCCAATTGTTGAGTTTCTTAGGATCCCTGACCACAAGAAGAGGGCATTGAAGTATTTTGGACTGAAAGAGGAGAAGACTGCCATAGGTAGAAACATAAACATTGTGGAGACCCCACCAGTCATTGAAGAACCAAAAGCACCACTAGCATCAGAAGAGCTAGATGAACCACCTGAGGTTTATTTGGGGACATCCTTAGTAGACTCTCAACTAAATGTGGATCCATTCTTCACCACTCTAATCATTAAAGACAGATTGCTACATAACTAAATGTTTGACTCAGTAGCATCATGCAATGTTATGCCCCTTGAGGTCATGAATGAGCTAGACATCAAGTTAACAATAGAATATGGGAAGTGTACTACTATGGATTCCAGAGAGGTGCCAGTGGTGGGATGTGTGAAAGGTTTGGTGGTACAGCTTGCAGCCTATCCAGGCAGGAATTTAAAACTTAATGTAGTTATTGTTGATTGTCCAGCCAAGTGGGGTATGTTTTTATCTAGAAAATACGCTACAAGTGTTGGTGGGAGTGTCCAAATGGACATGTCCTATGCCACCATCCAAGTTGAGGGCAGCCTTGTCAAATTGTATGGGGAAAAGAAAATGTTGCACTTTATTGAAGATCCCAACAATGCATCTTATGAAGTATTGTACAAAAATGTTGATGATGATAACTTTGTAGGATTTACTGATGGAAAGGAGCACAAGATTGAAGAATGCAAATTCCTTGAACAAACGGGATCTCCTTGGACTCTATTGTTTGATGGAGCTTGCTCCAAGTTTGGGAATGGTGTTGGTGTTGTTCTGCTTTCTCCATGTCAGGAATTTTTTTTTTTCATTCAAACTCAACTTTGAGTGTACTAACAACATTGCTGAGTATGAGGCACTGTTGTTGGGTTTAATAATTGCTTGGAAATATGGTTTCAGAGACATCATTGTCAAAGGAGACTTAGAATTAATAGTAAAACAAGTCAGAAAACTATATTCCACAAAGAATTAGCGAATCAAACAATACAAGCATGCAGTTTGGGATTTCATTGAGATGTTTGATTCATTCAACATTATGCATCATGATAGGAAGTTCAAATAATTGGTAGAGAAACTTGCAGTGTTGGGGTCTCATTTTTACAATTGTGTAGTGTTCCCATATTGTGAATATGATGTTGACAAGACCCTCTGTCCCTAACAACATTAAGCATTGACATGTATTTGATGATGATGCTCATATTAGAATATTTCTGCAGAACAAGGGAGAGTTTACTGATCAATACATTGATTTGGAGCCAATGGTGTGCGTAGCTTAGGGTAAAGAAACCTTGTTTGGCAAGGGCATCATCAAGCTGAAGACTAATACCATTCCCAGAAGGCTGGTTGATCTTGAGTCCAATTTTGATAATTCTGACCACATTATTAGCAGATGCATAATAGCCTCAAGGGATATTGAGGAGCATGACCTTGGCACAAAGGAGAAGCCAGAGGAAAATTTGGTTAGGCAACAATCTCAACAAGGAGGAGAAGCAGTCCTACACCCAATTGTTGAAAAAGTATCAGGATTGCATGGCTTGGACATATTCTGAACTAAAAGCATACAAAGAGGACTTGTTTCAACATGAGATTCCCTTGGAGCCTAATGCAAAGCCATTTAGGTAGAAATATAGGCCCATCAATCCACTCTTACCTCTTAAAATGCAAGAGGAATTAAAGAAGCTAAGAGATGGAGGGATTATTCAGCCCATAAGGTATTCCTCCTAGGTTGCAAACCCAGTACTAGTCGGAAAGAAAAACGGTGACATCAGGCTATGTGTGGATTTCAGAAACTTGAACAGAGCATCAATGAAGGATAATTATCCTTTACCAAACATGGAAAACATTCTATAGCTAGTGACTAGTTCTGAGCTACTTTCTACCCTGGATGGTTTCTCTGCTTATAACCAGGTTGTGGTGAAGGAATCAGAAAGAATTAAAACAGCCTTTACCACTCCTTGGGGGACTTATATATATGTTAGGATTCCCTTTGGCCTAATGAATGTTAGAGCCACCTTTCAAAGAGCAATGGATGTTGCTTTTTCTGGTTACATCAATGAGTTAACTGTAGTGTATCAAGATGATGTAACTATTTTCTCCAGGAAGAGAAGTGATCACCTGCTGCACTTAGAAAAGATGTTGATAAGATGCAGAGAATATGGCATTTCACTCAATCCAAAGAAGTTCCATTTTGGGTGCAGAAGGAAAATTTTCTTGGTCACATTGTGTCATAAGAAGGGGTGATGATTGATCCAGAAAGGGTAGAGGCCATCAGCAAGGTCTTGATTCCAAAGACCAAGAAAGGGATTCAGTCCTTCTTTGGGTAGATAAAATTCATCAGAAGATTTATATCAAAATTTGCTGAGTTGACCATTCCAATCACTTCCATGTTAAAAAAGGACTAGGCTATCAAATGAGAGGAGGCTTCCATCCAAGATTTCAATGGGATTAAAGAGGCACTAAAGCATGCACCTGTTCTAGCTAGCTCTAGATTACAAGAAGCCCTTTCAACTGTTCTCTTTTTCTTCAGAGAACATAGTTGCTTTTGTCCTACTGTAGAAGGATGATGAAGGGGCTGAAAGGTCAATTTCCTTTTTCATTAAGGTATTGCAGGGGGTTGAGTTAAAATACACTATTATGGAGAAGTAAGCATTTTCCTTAGTAAAAGCAACAAAGGTTTTCAGGCCTTATATTCTAAGTTCTAAAATTGTTGCTTATGTTCCCCACACCATGGTCAAGGACATCTTATTAGAGATGGAAGTCTCAAGAAAAATGTGCAGGTGGGTGAAAACGTTGTAAGAATATGACATTGATATCCAAACCACAAAGCTAGTGAGAGGTTTTGGCCTAGCTAAGCTTATCGCTGAGAGAAACTTGTAAACTATTGAGGTAAATGAGGTAGAATAAGGTAGGGTAGATGTTTTTCAAATATTGATGAGTTCTGAGTGGTACAAAGATGTAATTTTTTATCTTAGACATCTTAACTACCCTTAGTATTTAAGTAAGAACTAGAAAAGAACCCTTAAGTTGGCTTCCCAGAAATATGGCATTACTGATTATGGGATAGCTTGGAAGAATCCAGAGGGAGTCCTCTTAAGGTGCATTACTAAAGAAGAAGCTCCCAAGATAAGTATTGATCTCCATGGAGGAGTTTGTGGGGGGCATTTTGCTGCAAGAGTCACAACACACAAGATCTTGAGGGTTGGTTATTGGTGGCCAACTCTTTTAAGGGATACAACCTTGTTGGTTAGAAGATGTGAGAGTTGCCAGCACTACTCTAGAAGACTGAAAGATTGAGGCTCCCTTCCTTTGCATCATGTATCAATTGAAGCTCCATTCAAGCAATGGGGAATGGATTTCATTGGTGAAATTTCAGACCCTTCAAGTGTTGGCCATAAGTGGATTCTTGTAGCCACTAATTACTTTACTAAATGGGTGGAGTAAATCCCCACCAAGAAGGAAACACACCAAGTTGTCATGGATTTTCTGTTGAACCATATCATCTGTAGGTTTGGGGTGCCAGTCAAGATTGTTGCTGACAATGCCATGAGCTT
The DNA here is from genome assembly GCA_019776745.2 of Taxus chinensis. Taxonomy (NCBI): domain Eukaryota; kingdom Viridiplantae; phylum Streptophyta; class Pinopsida; order Cupressales; family Taxaceae; genus Taxus; species Taxus chinensis. The sequence continues at coordinate 765,316,276 of CM034151.1, read as the reverse complement.
CAGAGCTAAACCCTTGGTGGAAATGTGAAAGGAATATGGGGTCAACTTGAGATATATGAATCTAATTATAATCCCAAGGAAATGGACAAGCTGAGTCCAGTAATAAAAACTTGCTAAAGATTATTAGAAGAACCTTGGAGTTAAACAAGAGAAAATGGGGTGAACAGTTGAAGTTTGCTATTTGGGCTGATAGGATCACTGTTAAAAGAGCTACTGGAAAGAGTCCATTTGAGGTTGTGTATGGAACTCAAGCCCTGCTACCCCTACATATGCAATTATCTTCATATTAGTTCATTCAAAAACTGGAGGACCAAGAAGTAATTCCTTATGATGCTTGCATTAACCAGATTGTTGAACTTGATGAAGAAAGGAGGGCATCCCACCAGAGGCATGTAAAGTTTATAGAAAAGCTAAAGAAGTTATTTGACAAGAAGGTCACTCCCAGAGCTTTCAATGTTGGAGATCTTGTGTTGCTATGGGATAATAGGCATGAAGATAAGGGCAAGCATGGAAAGTTTGACTCATTATAGATGGGCCCTTACTCCATTGATATTGGAATTGGTAAGGATACCTTCTTCTTGAAGGATTTGGATGGAGAGTTTCTTAAATTTCCTATTAGTGGTAGGAATTTGAAGCATTTATTGGATTGATTCCCCAGAATCAAGGTGAACATATTTTGTAAAGTGTATAGTTTGTTGTTTGTTTCTTGTCTTTTGTGTTTTCACTCGCTCTGGTCCTTGGTGACCTATTTTTGCTAGGTTTCTCTATTCTTTTTTGAGAGATGGCTCTGTTTCTCTGCTCTTTAAGCTGACTCCTTTTTCCCAATGGATATTTTTGGCACTTGGTCTACCGTTGTTCTTGTGGCACTCAAAGGGAGTGCCCATCCATGAGTTGGAGCCGATGTTGGTGCTCAGATCTGTCTCGCCCCATTTGTAATTATTTTCCTCTGATGTGCTTATTGTGAAATTATCTGTCTCTCGATGTGGGTTTTCTAAAATCTTTTATTTCCATTTGAGATGCTTCGAGTTGTTTGTAAAATCCATTGTCATGTCCCTCCTTGAAAAATTCTACGAGTCTGCCCTATTCTTGCCCCAATTTCTTCAAAATCCGTAGGCCTTGTAGTTTTTCCTATTTTTCGTCGACCATGGAAGCTCAAAAATGGTTAATCTATATTTACATTCCTTTGAAAATCCAAATCCATGGTCGAAAATATTCTTAGAATCATGATTCTCTTTTTTTTTTCAAAAAAAAAATCATCCTTAGTGAAAAATTTGGTTTTGGGCATGAATGGCGATTTTCTATATTTTGATGGTCTGACGGGTGTCTTTTTCCTATGAAATTTAGTCCTTGGCATTTGGTGGTCAAGTGGGTTCTTTTGGTTGGTTAAGGGATGGCAGGAAAATTCTTTAACTTATCGGTTTTTAATTTTTTGGCAAAAAGGAAAATTTGGTCCCGTAGCTCTGCTTAAATCTGATTGGTTCTTTTGGTGCTTATGTGGCTTCTTCTGATTAGATGGGGTGTGACGGGTCTATTTTTGAACTTTCTCTTTTTGGCTACATTGGAAAAATGTTTGAACCCGCCCCACGGCCCCGCTAGGCTTTGATTGGAGCAAATTTAAGAGGCAGGGAAAAAGTCTTACTTTGACCCCGCAGGAGGACATGTGGAAAAGCTAATGGCGGAGATGTGGGATTTTAGAGGTAAGTTCAATGTTTTTCCCCTTTGGAAAAATGGAGTAAAATTATAAAGTGGAAGCATGCCCCTGCCAAATATTTTATAAAGCCTTAAGGTTTTTGAAGGAGAGCCGCAATGACACATGGTGAGCTTGTGCTCGTTTAAGGTTTCAACTTTTGGGGATCATCTCAAGATTCACCATTGTGACACGTGGCAGTTTGAAAATTCAAAGAGGTGGGGAAGTGGAAAATCAGAGGCAAACTGGATTTTTTGCCTCTTGACATCAAAAGGATTAGATTCTCAAAATGGCCCACAAGCCTGATAAGGGAAAAGTCAAAGCTTGCTCTAGTCAATGATGGAGGTGCGGACTCTCGAGGCAAATTTGGAAAAATTTCCTTTTGGGAGAAAAAGTTAAAAATGAAAAAGGAAGCGCGGTTCCGCTGGGACCCACATTGGGACACGTGCCAGGACCTTTTTCAAGGGCGGAGCTACGGGAAAAACTTGGAAATTTTTTCCTTTTCTAAAAAGGAAGTAAAATGGTAGAATTTGGTTGTGGTTCCGCTGGGACCCACCTTAGGACACATGTCAAGCTCATTTCCCAAGGGTGAAAGTACGGAGCAAAATGGAAGTTTTTTCCATTTTTCCAAAAGGTTGTAAAAATTCAAAGGAATCCCCTAGGCCTGTTTTAAAGTTGAATCTTCCACGTGGACAACCCAAATTCAAAGCAAAGATCAATGGCAATTGTGAGTCTAAAATCTGATTTTTTCCCCATTTTTACCAAAACACACCTTGAAGTGTGAGTCTACATGATTTATTGGTATTTCCTACATGCCAAACAGAGAGGGGAGTTAATTTTGATATCTAAGTTTGGTGGGAGAGATATGGAGACATCTTTTGCCATTAAAATGGTCTAACTATCAGGCTCGATCTGATTTTCCATTTTTCTTCTCTCGAGCATGCAAGGAACTAGATTTGACAGATTAGGGGTGGAAGTGGTTAGCGATATTGAAGGAGGAGTGTTCTACTAGATGAAGGAGTTGAATGTTGATATTTTTGAAGAGATCTGCCCCAAGAGCACCTGACAAAATTTTACAGATCTAATTCTTGGAATTGTGATTGAGATCATGATGAGCACTGGTGCATTAAATGTTGTTGTCTTTTGGGGAAAAAAGGGCTTTGTTGTAAAGGTTATAAATTACATAATTTTTTTGTGCAAATGGTTGGAGTGTTAGAGGTCGAAGAAAATTCCCAAGAGGAAAATTTGACAAAGCCTGTCTTTTGAGAAGCTCGTCTGAAAAGCTGTATATCTCTTTTATATTAAGTTTGATCGTGTCAAGGTGGTTGCAAGTGTATAACCACTAACAAGCTCTGAGATTGCTCTAGAAACTTTCCCCTACTGATAAATTTAATCGAACTCGAGTTATTCTTTGTTGATTTTGAAAAAAATGTGTTGGTTTTATCTCTGAGTGTATGCAAATAGTTTTTCTTGTTCCTATTGCAATCTTGTATTAAAATCTATTCCAATCACGCAGGTCTCAATCCTTGTGACAGTTTAATGGCATTTGCAATTTCATTTCTCGGAAGAGCATTTAATCTAAGAGTGAAATAAACAATTTAAAATCACTTTTCTTTCACCTGTTTGATAAAGATTTTTTATAAGCCTCTGGGTGTACCTCAGGCATGGTTTGGCTCAGATCTTGATGCTTTGTTGGGTCTTTCCAACTCGAGCCTTCGTGTTAGAGTCTCATAGATTGTATGAAAAAGTGATAATATGGGCCTCCATTGAAGCACATATTCTTGTTAAAGGAACACCCTAACTACTCTAAAAACATTCTTCTGCTTGAGCCTTCCATTTTTGTAAAAGATCTCAAATATTTGGTATAATCAACTTTATCATGCTTCACCTCCTACCAAAAGTTATTTAAAAAACAACTAATCCTACCCATACTACCCCTGTTTTTCATGTGTGTCTACAAATGCATACATTTTAATACCAAAACATGCAGAAACAACCAGGATTCCAAATGTATTTAGTAGCCTGAAACTTTTGTAGAGAATATCTCTACTATCTATAGTGACAACTCGTGAGAGTTAGATTTTGTTGTATTGATCATATTTTCTTCAAGGTCTCCTTAACAAATTCATTAGGAAGGATATCACCATCTCCTCCCTAAACAACATGCTACAAAAGGCTTCTCTTACCTTGTTTGAAAGGTAGAACCTAAAATAGTGAGGACAAATCAAATCCTCTTGAGGGTGCTATCCATTTCTCAACATTTGAGTGACTAAGGGCCAGTTAGATCCCATCCCTGAGCTACAAAACAACTTATCATGATCTATCTGTCTTTAAGCTTTCTGATAAACCTGTGATGCTGCTTAGAATTTCAAGGAGAATCAATTTGGGTACCAAACAAAATGGAGGAATGATCAACTAGCATCTTACATGGAGCCACCTCATCATCCTCACCTAGTTTTCTATTTATTGAGTGAATTTGGAGGATTGGGGGCTACTTTTCTTATTTTCTACACTTGCACCTCTTGAATTTGGACTTGGATTGCATTCTTGGAGATTTTTTTATTTTCATTTTGGGATTATGCTTGGTTTGAAGGAGTTTTAAGCTAGTGGAGTGAAGAATTTGGAAGCTTAATGGAGAGGTAGAATTTGAATTTTTTTTTTTGCTACAATGTGTGTGTGTGTGTGTGTGTGTGTGTGTGTGTGTGTGTGTGTGTGTGTGTGTGTGTGTGTGTGTGTGTGTGTGTGTGTGTGTGTGTGTGTGTTGTTATTGTATTATGTTGGAATGGGTAGCTTGCCTTTAAGAATGGTGTGGGAGATGGAAAATGGCACCATTGGGGAGGAAAAAAGGGAATTGTGAGGCATGAATTTTGGAGGGAGTGTGATCTGGGTGGTCCACCTATGGGGAGATAAAATGATTAAATTTATATACTTTGTGTATTTTGCATTGGAAGGGAAAAGTTATATGTTGAGAAGTTGGATGTTCACTTGGAGGTATTTTGGGTGGAACCCCTATTTCAATAGGGAGGTAAAACGATATGGTTCCCATATTTTCTTGCTCCTTTGGCTTGTTTTCAAGCCTATATGTTTACTGGAAAATTGTAAATCTTATTTGTGTGTGTTTATTTGAATGTGTTAGAATTTTTTGGATTGTATGTTTGTGGAAGGCATTATTTTTTTGGAGCTGTCAAAGTTGCAAACACACCTCATTGTTCTTTGGTTGGGGCTCAAGGGCTAATAATGAGGATGAATTTTCCTCTTATTGGATTAAAGGATGGGTGGAGAGCATCACTTACACCCCTATCTTTGTATTTTGATTCAAATTTGAAGAGATGAAAGAGTGAAAAGCAGAAACGATGAAGTTGTAAGATGACATTGATATGACAACTTGTGTATTTGAGCCTATGGAAGAATAACATTTTGTAAGTTTTGGGCATGTTGTTTTCACTTAAAGTGGAAGGCTTATAGCACTTTTATTTTAAAAGAATGTTCTTATAAATTGTGATTATCAAAATTTGTGTTATTATAGTTGAAAGAAAGGATTTTGGAATTGTATTTTATTTCTATTTTTGACTCATTTCAAATCTGAAATTTAAAAAAGAAAAATCTACTTATTTTCATCATGGAAATGGTTCTCATGAAGATCAAATGCACATGGTCGAAAAGGGAAGACATTGGAAAGTTGTAATTGCAAAAATATGAACTTATCTTTTTGGTAATAGTGGTTTGAATTGAATGGTTGTTTTCCCTTGAAATATTCTTGTGTTGTGCTAAATATTTATATGAAAGAGAGTGATTCATTTGAATATCTTAGATTTATTTCTCCTTTGAAAAATATTTGTAATATAATAGGTTCTTGATATATTTATTATGAGTTTTAATTTCCTGCAAAACAAAAAAATAATGTGATATTTTATTATTTCTAAATCAAGATAATGGATTGTTCCCTCTCTATCATTATAATTAATTTAGGTAATAGAAATGAGCCTCAAAGCTATTTATATTCATCTATAATTTCTTTCACATAATTTTATCTTGAAAAACGAAAACTCTCTTAAAATACTAACCTACAAGTATATGTAAATATATACACATATTTGTATATAAAATTTCGAGATGTTATATAAGATAAAAAAAATTATTTTTTTAAAACAAAGAAAATATGAAACCCTCATACATGTACAGTAATTTCAAAATCCTTAAAATCATGTCTCTAAAAAATGTTATAGCTAGCTTAAATTTGACGTCCATATGGCCGTCATTTTACTCTGTTTTAGCTCTTTCGTGGTGGTCATTTACTGTCAAATTTAACAAATTAAAAAATCTATGTTATTTTTCCAGAACAAGTTCTAGGCACAATTTTGACATTTTAAACCCATGAAACTATTATATTTCGACAAAAAAATGATTATATATGGTGCACAAAATTACATTATTATTAAAATATAAAATATAGATTTATACTTGAATCTACATTTCTAACCAAAGGGAAACAATGCCCCAAACTTGAAATTACATCTAACCCTCTTGAAATAAAACCTAGACCTACAAATTTTTTCTCATACCATGATTAATAAAATTTAATAATAAGGAAAACAAAGAGAAATTTAAATAATGACTCCATGGGAGCTTTCCCAAGATTCCATGGATTCCATCCTCTTTTCCCTTCAAACTTGCAAGTAAAAATGAGGGAGGCTAGGGGTAAAGGGATTTAAAAATATAAAGATAAAGAAATTAGGGCATTTTGGTCAATCCTTGGATCAATGGTGGAAAACAAAAAAATCTAAGGGCTTAGATTAAACCCTTAACTTAAAGCAAATGGAAAAAATTTGCGGGGAATAAATTAAAAGGAGAGACTAGGAATTAGACCCATGAGACATAATAAAAGTAAGTTGCGTAGGAATCATTTAAGTATGGGAATGACTTTATTATGCTACCGAAGGCAAGGATATTGTCTTCTTATTAACAATTAGTCAATTGCATCATTTCCAATTACATTGTGCCATGTGTATTTAAACGGGAAATAACTAAAATTTGAAGCTTTATTTTTTTTTATTTTGGCAGGATTCTATTGGTGAACCCCTTTATTTGTTACTATTGAAGAAAAAGTGGATGTCCTCCTGACATGCATTTAATGCATTTACTGATATGCATTCAATGCATTCACTGTGTATGATACAGTCTTGGTCGCCTTTGTGTGGCTCGAGGTTGAATTTATTGATTGGTTTGAAAATGATGTTACCTTTTCCATTTTCATCGACTGATGGAAAAATGTCGAAACAGGTGCGAATCTATGGCCCTAAGTTTTGCAAATAAATTTTTGCAATTTTTCTGTTTACCCAGAAATTTGTTTACTTTCATAAGATTATTTCTAATGGGTTTTGTTTATTTTCATTGATTCTTCAACCTCTGTCTCACAAACCACATGTTGTTTTGGCATCACAGTCTCACAAAATGCATGTTGTTTTGGCTCTCTAAATGACCTTTGCATGCGTATGACAATGGATCCTCTGCATCTGATCTAAAGATTATGATTTTGGTAACTTGTTTAGATTTTACTATGGTATTATGTGGTTTTACCTATAAAATTAATACCCTAGGAAAGCATTATAAATAGGGACGAAAACCTGTAATTTATATTAATTTGAGTCAACTAAAATACACAGGTGCAGGCTGCAATATATATGTATATATATATATATATATATATATATATGTCTATATATATATATATATGTATATATATATATATGTATTGGATAGCTGGATATAAACAATAAATATGTTGCATAGGTTTAACATTAGTCCTTAATACACAAGCTTCCAAAATACCATCTAGGAAGCATAACAAAACTAAATGCAACATGCATATAGTTACACCAAATAAATAAATAATATGGTTAAGGAATATAGTGATATACCAATGTAACTAATTAACCTATTTACCATATTTACCTATAGTAATAGTAAATACTAGGCAAAATTACTATTTACCCTAACAATCCCCCCCCTTAATTTTGCATTGTCTCAAGGGATGAAGAGAGGATCTCTATGAACATATCGAAATTGTCACATGAAAGTGACTTTATGAAGATATTTTCTTGTTGTTCAGCTGTTGGACAGAATTGACGTTGTATATTGTGCTTCAACACATGTTTACATATGAAATGAACTTTTAGTTCAAAATGTTTTTTTCTTTCATGAAACAATGGTTTGCGAACAAGTTTGAGAACACCTTCATCGTCAACATACATAGTGGTCAGTTTGTCATGTGGTATTCTAAGTCCTTCTGGTATGCGACGTAGCCAAATCACTTCATAGAAAGCTTCTCCTGTAGAACAATACTTGAGTTCTATGGAAGAATGAGAATCAAAGTGTTGTTTCTTACTTCCCCATGATATTGGTCTAGATCCCATAAATAATACAAATCTTGAAGTGGATTTTATATCATCACTATTGCTTACATAATCTGAATCCGAATATCGTGACAAGAAGAATTTTTCATTCTTATTGTATTATATACCAAGATCCACTAATCCTCTGATATATCTCAAGATGCACCTTGCTGATTTCAAATGACATACTTTGGGTTCCTACATGAACCTGGATAGATAGCTTACTGCAAAGCTGATATCTAGTCTAGTATAGGTAGGGTAAATGAGACTCCCAATCAACTATCGATAGAGAGTGGCACTTACCTCAAGATATGGATCTGAACGAGATAACTTCAATCTATTCTCTATAGGTGTAGAAATCGGTGTGCAATCCATCATCTTGAATTTCTTGAGCATTGTCTTGGTATATAGTGTAGCCAAATTCTAAAGAAACTTGATATACTACAAATAATATGAACTCCAAAAGAAAATATATCTCCTTCTTCATTATCGAATAATGAATTACAATGTTTCCTAAATATTAAAACAACTCCCAACTCAAGTTTCCAATAAAACTCTAAATAACTTTGACTAAATCTACTCTAGGTGGCGGAAATTACTATTTTTAACAGTTTACTAGCAACCTATTATTCTTAGTAAGTTTACATGCATTATTATTCATACGGGAACATAAATTTCCACTGCATCTTCTACATGCATAAATTAGAGGAATTTCCAACTTTCCAGACTCATGATGCAACTAAGATACTAAAATTAACTAATGCCCTAAAATAGGAAAAAAATTGAACTACAACTTAAATCCTAATTTTCGGCCTCAAGTTGGCAGATTTCAGGGCCCAAAAATATGTCGAAACATGCTCTAGCTAGTAGGTTAGTTTGTCCAGTGGGTTCATATTATTGAAACATGTGGTTTAAAAAAAAACAGACTCAAACGGACACCCGGAGCTCAAGTTATGACATTGTCAAGTTCCTACTAATTTTGGCGCATCATTCTCCTCTACTTGAAAAAAACGCAGCTCCTGCAAGTTGTCTTCTTCAAACTACTTCCATTTATCTACATCCAAATTCTTAATCTCCCACTCTATGACCCAAGTACTTTCCTCTTGTTCAAGTGCTTTCTAATGTACCAAATATTTTTTGTTCTTCCCATGTCGTGTGTCCATTGTTTTCTTATCTAGAATCTGATCCACTTATTCTTTCTTCTTCATTGAAACCTGCTACCTCCAATCTACTATGTCAATAACATCCCCTTCTACACTAGCCCCATGAAAAGAACACAAATATGAAACATTTTAACAACTGGAGAAACATCAAAATTCACCAGTAATTGTACCTCATAAGCATTATCATTTTTTTTTAGGATTTTGCAGGGACCAATCTTCTTGTAATTCATCTTGTTATAGGTTCCTTTTGGAAATATTTCCTTCCACAAATATACCATAACCAACTCACCAACTATAAATACCTTTCTCCGTCTATGCACATATGCTATTTCCTTATACTTATCATTACTATTCTAAAGCTTCTTCTGCATTTCTTCCTACAATTATTGTAAATTTTCAGAAAATGTTTCTACATCATCACTGACTCTGCCATCAAGTAGTAGTTGTACCAAATCTAAAACCCCATTTGGATTACTCCCATACACAATTGAAAAAGGAGACTTTCCTATTTATCTATTTATGGAACTAGTTTATGCAAACTAAGCTTGTGGTAATGTTAAGTCTCGCTGTTTTAGTTTTTCCCCAATGATGCACCTTAACAGGTTTCCCAAACTCCGATATACCACCTGTGTTTTCCCATCAGTCTGAGGATGATAGACATTGTTGAATTGTAGTTGAGTTCCCAATTTCATCCATAAATTCCTCCAAAAGTGACTTAAGAACCTTGTGTCCCTATCTGAAGTAATGGTTTTTGGAACACCATGCAAACGAACAACTTATTTGAAAAACTAATTTTCTACACCTGTTCGCATCACTTGTTTTCTTGCAGGTAATAAAATGAACCATCTTAAAAAACCTATCAACAACCACAAAAATTGAATCATTCCCTCATTTTTTTTTGGCAATCCCAGAACAAAATCCATACTTAGATCTGTCCACGACCCTTTAGGAACAAGAAATGAAATATACAACCATGCATTTTGTGCATGCCCTTTCAAGACTTGGAAAATTCAACACCTTTCCATATATATTACCACATCTCTTTTCAGCTTTAACCAATAGTATTTGTCTACTACCAAGGCTATCATCTTATCTTAACCAAAATGCCTAGCCAATCCTCCACTATGCAACTCTTTCACTATATTCTCTCTCATAGACCCAACTAGAATACATAGTTAGTGTCCCTTGAATAGCTAGCCATCCTGTAAAATTTATTCATCCTGGACATCCCCTGCATTGTCTAACAATGGATGAATTAACATTTCAACAATATCCTTGAAATCAGAATCAGAAGAATACAAACCTTTTATTGCTTTAAAACCCACCACCTCATTTTCCATAGTGGTAAACAAAGTCACACGCCTACTCAATGCATCTGTAACTTGATTTTGTTTTCCTGATTTATGTTTTAAAGAAAAATTATAACCCTGCAAAAATGATACCCACTTTGCATGCCTACTATTATACTTCATTTTTTTATTCACATACTTCAGGGATATGTGGTCTGTAAATAACACAAACTCCTTAGGCACTAAGTAATTCCTCCAATTCCTTAATACTTGTACAATTGCATAAAATTCCATATCATAAGTAGAGTAGTTATTTCTTACCTCATTCAATTTCTCACTAGAGAAAGCTACTGGATTTCCACCTTGACTTAGAACAACACCAATACCCACATGTGAGGCATCATAATCAACCTCAAACACTTTATCAAAATCTTGTAGTGCCAAAATGGGTGCCCCTATCACCTTTTTCTTCTAGAACTAAAAACTATCCTCAGCTACATTTTTTCACAAAAAATCCCTTCCTTTTGTGCAATCTGTTATAGGTGCTACAATACTACTGAAATTTTTGATAAACTTTCTGTAAAATGTTTCTAGACCATGAAATATTCTTACCTCTATTATACTCCATGGATTAGGCCATTCAATAATTTCCTTTATCTTTTTTGAGTCCATATGTACCCCATCTGCCAAAATAATAAAGCCCAAGAATATAAAACTCTCTTGCATAAATGTGCACTTCTTCATATTTACATAGAGTTTCTCTTTCCTTAACACTTCAAATATCACCCTTAGATGCCTCAAATGTTCTTATTTAGTTTTACTAAAGATCAAGATATAATTATAATAAACCACAACAAACTTACCATTATACTCCCGCATCACGGTGTTCATCAATCTCATGAAAGTACTAGGTGCATTGGATAACCTGAATGGCATCACCAACCACTCATATAATCCATTTCCTTTCTTGAATGTTGTTTTCCACTCATCTCCTTCTCCTATCCGAATCTAATGGTAAACACTTCGAAGATCAATCTTGGTGAAATATCTAGATCCAGCAAGCACATCCATCATATCATCAAGGCAACATATTGGAAACATATACTTGATTGTAATTTTATTGATTGCTCTGCTATCCATACAAATTCTCCATGTTCCATCCTTCTTTGGTGTCAATAAAGTTTGGGTTACACATAGACTCATGATCTCCCTTACAACCCTCTTTCTCACAAGCTTTGACACTTGCCTATTCAACTTTGCATGCAATGCCGGGATCATCCTATAAGCAACGTTATTTGGGAATGAAGACCCTGGAATCAAAACAATATGGTGTTGAATATATCTTTTGGGTGGTAATCTGTCTGGTAGCTCGTTAGGAAGAACATTAGAAAATTATTCTATTAATTCTATTGTTTCTACTGGTATTTGTGCACTTGAAAGTTCATCCTTATTTGTGACTAGTGCATAACAAAAACTAGTTTTCTTTTCCCGCATTCACAAATTCCTTTGTAGAAAGAATATTTTCAGCCTTCCCCTCTTCCTTAAGAGGTAGCAACACTATTTTGTGCCATCCTTCCAGAAAGTATAAGTATTCTTTCCCCCGCCAAGAATAACCTTTCTATCAAATTTTCATCCTCTTCCTAGCAGCATATGACATGCATCCATAGTAATAACATCACACCAAATCTCATCCTTGTAATTGTTCCCAATAGAAAAATTTATTAAACATCTCTTATCAATAGCAACTTCATTACCCTTCTTAAACCATGCAATACGGTAAGGGTTAGGATTCTTCTCATAATGCAGACCCAATTTATCGACCATCTCATTTGAATCCACGTTCTCACAACTACCACCATCAATAATAACATTACATACCTTTCCTCCTGAAGTGCATCTTTTTATAAATATATTTGTATGCAGCCATGCATCCCCCTTGATATCCTTTCTTGGAGCAATCATCAATCTCTTGATCATCATATTTTCTCCAACATCTTGTGGAATTTTTAGGTCATGTTCATCTTCTACTTATTCAGCTTCAACAAGATTTACTCTTGGAGCCTATCCTTTCCTCCTGTCACGTGTATAAGAATGTGGGCATTCAAAATCCCAATGCCCCAATTCACCACATTTGTAACAAACAAATTTCCTTCGTGGAGCCTCCCATCATCTATCGCCAGCATATCCTCTGCCCCTAGAAAATGATCCGTCTCTTTGTTGATTATAGAAATCTTGTCTTGTATCTTCTTGCTTTTCCAATCCACGAGATGATTCTCCCCTACCTTAGATGAAACTAGCTCATGCTCAGGAGGAAGATGAGCCCCCCTATTCATTCCAGTTGATCTCCTAAAAGTTTGACGATTTTTTTTCCTCAGCCTTTAAGGCTAATTGATAGGCATACTCCATGCTCTTAACCCTATGCATACTTATCTCATCTTGAATAGAAAATTTTAATCAATTTACATACCTTATAGCCATTTGTTCCTTAGTTTCTTCATGCTCTACATGAATGGATAACTTGTAGAACTCATCTGTGTATTTTTTCATTGTTTGTAAGTTCTGTCTAAGATTTTGAAACCTTCTGTACAGGGTTTTTACATAATCCATAGGGAGAAATTTATCTTTCAAATTCTTCTCCATCTTACTCCACATCCTAATTCTTTCTTTCCCCCTTTTTGAACTCTCTTTCTGGAGGTGATCCTACCATAACATAGCATGACCTTTCAATTTTGTGTGTGAAAATGTTACCTTATTTTCTTCTGACATAGCCTTCCACTCAATAAATTTCCCCATGCTAGTCAACTAGTCTATTAGCTCCTCTAGTTTTAGACTACCACCATACTACGAAACATAAAATATTATCCCGTAATTCTTTCCTTCTAATGCTTAAAGCATCCTTTGATCAAAATCTAATGGTGGCTCTTGCGCTCCCTCCTCTTCACAAACTTCTTCTTCAACTGTGTCACCTCCACCTTGATTTCCTCTTCGTGTTATCATTGCAGCAAGTTCAAAAACTTAGCTCTGTAGATATTTCATATTTATATTCATCTGGGAAATACCTCCTCCTCCTCCTCTTCCTCGTCCTACCATTTTTTAAAGAATTGAACTTGATCTGATATAATATAATGTAGCCAAATTCTAAACAAACTTGATATACTGCAAATAATATGAACTCCAAAAGAAAATAGATCTCCTTCTTCATTATCAAATAATGAGTTACAATGTTTTCTAAATAGGATAAAACCCCCAACTCGAGTTTCCAAGAAAAATCAAACTAACTTTGACTAAATCTACTCTAGGCTGCGGAAATTAGTATTTTCAGCAGTTTACTAGAACCTGCTATTCTTAGTAAGTTCATATACATATTCGTACGGGCACAAAAATTACCATGCATCTTCCAGATTCCTAAATTAGAGGAATTTATAACTTTATAACTCATAATGCAACTAATAGACTAAAATTAATGAATGCCCAAAAATAGGAAAATATAGAACTACATCTTAAATCCTAAATTTTAGCATTAAGATGGCAGATTTAGGGCCCAAAAATGTGCCGAAGCTTGCTCAAACTAGTAGGGTGGGTTGACTAGTGGGTTCTTCTCACCAAAACATGTGGTTTAAAAAAATACTCAAACAGACACCCAGAGCTCAAGTTATGACCTTGTCAAGTTCTTGCTAATTTTTGTGCATCAATATATTTCATCCGAGAAAAAAAGATGTGATTCTCTTTCTACAATACTTCCGATCCAAAACAATAAATAGTGCATCAGCCCGAGATCGGTCATGTAGAACGATCGATTAAGATATTTATTTGTTGCATCGATTATCCTCACTGAACTTTCAGTGTTGACTAGATCATTGACATAGACACCGACAATCACACTCTCCCTCCCTTGATTTTTGAGGTATATATTGGGGTCATATGGATTTCTTAAAAATCCATGTTGTATGAGATTCTCATCAATTTTGATGTACCATGCCTGGGGTGCTTGTTTAAGGCCATATAGAGATTTCCTGAGTCTGCATACCTTTGCTTCTTGACCATGTACAACATATCCCTCAAGTTGAGTCATGTAGACTTCTTGTAAATCTCCTTTTAGGAAGGTAATTTTTATGTCCATCTGATGGAATTTCTAAACTAACTATGCAACTAGAGAAAAGATCATCTTGCTCGTCTTGATGTTAGCTGTGGGAAAAAATATCTCCTCATAGTTAATGCCTTCTTTTTGTGCATACCCCTTTACTGTAAGTGATTATTTATAGTTTTCCACTCTCCCATATGCTTTGTACTTTGTTTTGAATATTCATCTGCATCCAATTATTTTCTTCCCTGGTGTAAGATCGACAAGTTGCCGAGTTTTATTTTTCATCACTAATTGATACTTAGTGTCCATGGCATCTTTCTAAGCTTTTGAATGTAGGGATTTCTTGACTATAGAGGGCTTATCAGACTTGATAACTCTACTCATCAAAGAAAATTTAAATTCATATCTTTCTTTACTACAAGTCCGTGGTCTAGGGGTCGATGTATCCCATGGAGCATCAATTCTTGCATCTCGTAACATGCTAGTACACCACTTTGGAATACGCTGAACTATTTTGCTAAGTCGTGGTTCTATCATATCAACACCATAATCCCCATAATCACTTTCCTAAACTATGGGAACATCATCTCTGATGTTTACAACTGGTGAAGAATCTACATGAGGCGAGTCTGAAGGAGGAGACTCTTCTTCCTTATTCTAAAAAAACTCAACATCTCTGCTGGTGTAGATTTTTCTGGTCTTTAGATCCATCAATTTGTACCCAATAGTCTCTTCACTGTACGCAATGAAGATGAGTTTTTGTGACTTCATGTCAAATTTCTTTCTATTTTTATTTGGTATGTGCATACTTTCTTTACACCCGAATACTCTAAGGTGTGGAATAGATGGTTTCCTCTTTGATCATGCTTCTTGTGGTGTTACTCCGTCAAGAGAAACTTTGGGCACTCTGTTCAAAAAATACACTATTGTCTTTACTACTTCTTCCCATAATTTTTTACAAGTATAGAGTCATCGATCATACATCGCATGATTTCTATGATAGTACAATTTCTTCTCTCAACAACACCATTCTGCTGCAGTGTGTATGGAGGAGGAGTTTGTCGACTAATCCCATGAGTTTGTAGGTAGTCTTTGAACTCATTACTAATGAATTACCCCCCTTGATATGAGTGGAGAGTTCTAATGTGATGACCAGTTTCATTCTCAATTACTACTTTGAACTTCTTGCAAATTTAAAAAGCTTCACTTTTCTTGCGAAGACAAAAAATCCACATTTTTCTTGAATACTCGTCAACAAATAACATGAAGTACTGAAATGCATAATGAATTTGTTGCATCAAACCACAAATATCGGTATGAACTAGATCAAGCTTACCATGAGCTCGATATGTACTATTATGGAATGAAGCTCTGTGTTGTTTTCCTACTAGGTAGTGAGGACACTTGTTTGTATCCTTCTGAAGATATGGTAGCCCATGTACCATATTGCGTTGGCATAGTGTCTCGAGATACTTGAAACTAACATGACCAAGTCTCTGATGCCATAACTGTGTTGAGGTAGATTTTTGAACAAAAATTTCTTGATCATCTCTATGGAAAAAATCAAGCTGGAACATAGGTCCCATATTGGGGGCTTTTGTAACTATTTTTTAGCCTCGTGATTTATCTTGAATCAAACACGTTTTCTTTCCGGAATGAGTATCAAAGTAAATTTTTAGGTTGTGATCTAGGAGTTGACTGACTGAAAGTAGATTCTTTTTCAACCCAGGGACATATAATACATTTGATAGTCTACAGTTGTGTGAACTAAGAGGTAGAAAAATGTTTCCAATCCTCTGAACTGTATATGAAGAATCATCACCCAATGAAACATGGTTTTTGAAGACATGTGCCTCATTGAGGTAAACAAGTCTTTGTGGCTGGTCATGTGTCAAGTGGCTCCTAAATCAACATACAATACATCACTAGATGATGTGGATGGTTCACTTGATCAAGAAGTGTACAAAAAGTCTTCAATATATGAATGTTCTTCTTGTTCATACATATTTCCTTGCTGATGGGGTCTTCTTTTCTAGTTCCCATTTTTCTGCCCTTGATTGTAGTTTGTATGTCCTTTGTGAGATTACTGGTGTTGAGGTCTAGAGTTTCTTGATGAACCTTTCTTGTAAGTATTATACCAACAATATTTTAAGTCATGTCCTCCTTTGTAGATTAGACATTGCTTTTTCTATTGTTTTTCCCCTTGATATTGATAGTGATTATGATGTTCGGACTTTTGACAAGAATTAGGTTTTCCTTTACCTTTTCCTTTCCATTTTTGATGTGAATAAAGTGCCTACTCTTCTTCATCATCCTGATTGTGCATGGATTCCACTTGTTACAGTAGGTTTACTAACATGTCAAAACTAACTATTGTATCTGGCACATTTAGTGTTGTGACAAACATGTTGTAAGAAGAGGGGAGTGCTCTTAGAACAATGGGAATAAGAGAATTAGCTATGACCACTTCTCCTATGGCTAGAATTGAAGCCCTCAAATATACAACTCTTCTTAAGAAAGCTTCAATTCACTCATTCTGCTTAAAATTTAGTGTATGTAACTGCCTCTACAAATTTAGTATGACATTCTTGTTTTTGGCCTCATATACTGTCCGTATTTTATCCCATGCTTCTTTTTTTGTTTTGGAATCTTGAATGTGGGGTTGCACATCATCAAACACTCCAAACAAGATAATGAGTTTGGCCTTCTGATCTTCTTTATCAAATTATCACTATTGTGTTGTATCAGTAGTTAATCTGGTTAGAGTACTATTCACAACAGTCGAGATCTCTTCAAAATAAATTTGAGTCTTAATTTTATTCTTCCATGCAACATAGTTGTTTCCTATGAGTTGTGAATCTGGAAGAAAAAATTTGGGGGCATTGGTGCCCATTTTGCAGAAATCAATGACAATTTTTGGCTGTTTTAACTCTAGATATAAGGTATCCGAATGTATATACCATCAGTCTGATATACCGACACTTTCTATATACGCGCCCTTCAGATATACTCAACCGTACGTGGAAGAAGCTAACCCTTTCTATATACCCGGTGGTATGTGAAAGAGGTGTTAACGTACATGAAAGAATTCTATATGTGGTACCAAGAAAATACTGAAATGGGTTTGTGTGATTATTGACACCAGTTCAAAGAAATATCCTCATACGTGCACGTAAATTCGCTATATACTTGGATAATTTCTCAGTATGGATTTATGTTGTGCAATCATTCATAGACGGATGGGATGGCTCATAGTGTGTGCACTATGACCTTATTACTCCCCATCAATTTAAAGGGTCGATGCCCATACGTCATTGTTGCAGCTATATTAGGTGTTAACTACAATATTAGTCACGACGAATTTACCTGTAAGTGCTTCCTAGAGGCACCGTATATAGTGAATGAGAACTAGGATCTTGTGAGTGTTACAGAACAATTTTTTACTATTTTGGATTGCAATTCTTTGCCAGATTCTTATCAGTTACAATATTTGTGGTTGACTATGGAAACCTGTAAATTAGTACAATATATTGTAGCATGTAATTACATTAAAAAAATTTGGAAAAAATTGAATGACAGGTAAATTATTTTTAGTTTGTGGGCCCTGGTGGCCTCCAGAGCGCAATACGACCCTCAATGTAAAAATTTGTTAAAAAGTAGCCTAAAATGAAGTTTGTAGATAGTCTTCCTTTAGAAAATGTTGTCTGGAATAAAAAATTAGGTCTATTAAGAGAATTTTTTTTTCCCCTAAATTAGGGTTTTTCTCTCTAAAATATGTAGAAGTCTATTTAGTTGTATCTAACTATTTAGGGGTGTTTTTTTCCACCACATTATCCTCTAGTTTTGGAGGTTTTCAAAAAAATTCACTATATTTCAAAATTATTTAAAAAAAAAAAAAACTTGTGAAGTTTTGTGTGATTCAAACCCCATACTCCACAGTTCCAAATCTCTGGCACTAACCACTTGACCACAAGTCCTATTTGCATATGAAATTGAGCATGTTATATTTCAATTAAAAAATGTGACTAACCTTTTAAAATGTTGATGTGGAAGGTAGATGACATCCACATGGCTAAGGATTGAGGAGGATTTAGGGCTTTATATGCACAAAAAAAAATCTGGATCACTTTGTCAATCTCCTCATTTTGATTTCTTCACCCTCTTATTGATATCCTTCTCCACTATATAGCTGCATGTATTTAGTTATCAATTGTTATTGATACACATATTTTTATTTATTTTTCACCATTTGTTTTTTATTACAGGTCCTTTGTGGAGGTTTCCTTTATTGGAATTTTTTTTATGTCATTTGATTTTGCATGAAGGTTGTAGGATATGCCGGTGGGCACGACTCTTGGCATAGAGGATGAAGAGGGGTAAACTGAAGATTTCCATGGCTATGACAACATTTTTTTTCCTCGACCAATTTGCTTTCACTTTATTGATTGCTTTGTTGATGTCATTGGTGCAGGTTTTGCATTGAGTGCTGTAGAGTGCTTGCTACATGGGTAGATGTGGATCTATCCAAATGTGTCTAGCTCGACCTCCAAACAAAGCTCATCTCAGAGCAATACTGACTCAGCTGCATGGTGTAGGGCACCATGTGCTCAGTTCACAATGGAATATATGATCTCTAATATAACTCTCTTCCCACAAACCAAACACAGTGGAATGGAATCAATCCAATACAAATGTAACTAAATAGCCAGTGACCCAGTGCAAACAACAATACCTCCTCCAAATACTATAATATAGATAAACTATTTGTAACTAAACAATATAAAGACAAAACCCCTGATGGGGGATTTTTTATTTTATTTTATAAGTTCCAGGAAACAAATTTTCCTTGTGCAAAGGGCACCAAGGCAAAAAAAAATTCTTTACGTTTACCTGAATTTCACACAAGAGGTTGTGGGATTGTAGGGAGATGTGGGAAGCTGTTGGAGGCAACACTAGATCTCTGTTGTAGCAGATTTTTTCTCCACAAATACTCCTTCCTCTGAAACCATCTCCAACCTTTCCAGGAGCTTCAATTCGCTCTGGTACCAAATGTAAACAGGGACAGAAGCCTATAAATTATATTAATTGGAATCAACTAAAGTACAGAGGTGCATGCTGCAATATATATGTATTGGACAGCCAGATACAAACAATAAATATGTTGCACAGGTTTAATAATATTCCTTAATAAACAATCTTCCAAAATACCATCCGGAAAGCATAACAAAACTAAATGCAATAGCCATATAGTTACACCAAATAACTAAATATTATCGTTAAGAGATATAAACATATAAAAATGTAACTAATTAACCTATTTACCATAGTTACCTACAGTAACAGTAAATACTAGTAAAAAAATACTATTTACCCTAACAAGCATAGCATATGAAACAATAGATCAAAATATATTGAATATTAAATATGGTTTTAGTTTAAATACATATAAACAACTCCTTTTCTAGTTCTTCTGATCTATGGTATGTTGAATATAAAATTTCCTTGGTCTTCTAAAATTCTTGGTTTCACAGTTAAAATGTTCTTTTTACATGCTTTATTTTTTATTTACAAGGTGCACTAGAAACGTTTTGGTTCATTTGTTGCTATGTGATTACCTTTGTTTTATAAAAAGTTGCATGTGTAAGTCCAAGCCTTTGAGTTTATGTATCAATGCATGCAAGTTGATTCCTTTGATTTTGTATATAGATTTTTGTGACAAATAATATGATTAAATGGTTTATGGCATCGTAGTAATGAAACATTTCGGTGGGCAGTGAGCACCTAATTCAGTGACATGTTTCTCTCGCACACACATTCTTTTACAAAAATCAATGAAATTCTACATTGGGAAATATGACTCTATTGACATCCCATCATCTGCTTTGTTTTGTTAAAGTTCAATTCATTTTGCAAGACTTTCTACTTCTCCCTAACATTGTGTTTTCATTAAAAAAATTCAGATTTGTAAATAGTTCTCTTTTGGAGGGAAGGTAGTTATTTCTATGTCTAGATTGCAGATACTCAACAAGGCTAATTTTCATCTTCTCATTATGTGAATTTTTTATGTAATCCCAGTGAAAGTTAGGTAGATAAAAAAAAATATTTTTTCATAGCCTATTGGTGTATACATATAGTTTCCTTATCCAAGAAAGGCTTCCTAACTGATGGGGGATGTGGCCATGAAAGGTGTTATTCCCAAGATCTAGAATTCTCATAAATGAAATATTACCTTTACGCTTAAAGAATCAAACATTGGCAGTCCACCTAGTTAACCAATGCATTTTATGATAGCCAAGAGTGCCTCTTCATTGGTAGGATTGTTTGTATGGGGATGTGATATGTGAGTTAGCCTTTGAAAAATGTTTGTATTTAAAGTCATATATGGTGGTGTAACAAGTCAACTAATTCACTTGGATTTCGAAAATTTGGTCACATTAATAATTCTAGGCCTTTTTAATGGATATACTGCCATCTAAAATTGGTATTCCTTTCTTTTAACTTTTTTTCTAGCATCCCAATAGATTTTGAAGAAAGAGGTGGTGTGAGATTGGGGGACCGGGTGAGGACACAAATTAAAATATCCTATAATCGACATAAAAACCTAATAGATCAACACTATGCTTCATTAATCTTGATTACTGATGTCCTTGCAATAGTACTTTTGAAAGAATTATGAGTTTGGATCATTCATGAGGAAAGGAAAAGTTCCTCCATTCTCGGAATTAATAACAAATTATGTAATCTAAAATTCGAATAATGTAATTTGACAAGGAAAAATATATAGGGAGTGTCGGTATTGTAAAAGTCTTACTATTTCAAATGCCTAATCAACACCATTAGAAATCTAAACAAAATGCTATAACATTCCTTGAATGAACTGTAACTTTAATCATTACCACAATATGCAGTCTTGAATAATGATGGGAAGCACCCAAAAACTTTTATGCACTTATAATGGATAGGAACAATAGCAATTGTCTTTGTTAGAGGCCTTATTTCATATCCATAGACTCAAACCTTTAACCAAATGGATAAAACAAATATTGTCTTTATTAAATATGCTAGACTCACATTTTCAATTCTTTGTTATAGATCCAATTTAATGCTCTAATCATATGAAAATATTCAATTCAAAGAAAACAAGAGTTGTCTCTGTAGCTTGGAACTTGAAAGCCATCTTACAATTAAGTTTGCGTTGGGTTGCAATCTCACAGAGGCCATCATATTTCATATAATTCCCTAAACATGTGTTTTTCTTGGCATCATGTCCAGTTTCCATCTTTCGATACCTTATTTCCTGTGAAAAATAACCTCTTTCCAAAATATGTGAAGAGAATTTGGGACATTGGAATTCATGAAAGTATTTTGAAATAATGAATGATAATGGAAATGAAAAACTAAGCGCACTAAGAGGTGAGACTTTACCACAAAATTCAATTCTAGATTACAGTCTGCACCTAGATATGAAATATATTCCAGTGAACTTATGAGCCATTTTAAAAAGGGAGCTATTAAATTCAATGGAGTTTATAAATGTCAATCTACACAAAATACCAAATAGGTCTTCCATAATAAATTCATTAAACAACCAAAATCAAATCAAAAAATAGAAGCACAAACAATTTTTGATGTCAAAATAAGCTTATTTACATTACAAATCTAAAATTGATGCAAAAATTTATCTTGTGGTAAACCAGTATGAACATAGGGAAGGGTTTGCAACCTTGGTTCATTTATATACAAAGAAGCTATACACACTCAAATCAAAGAGAAGATCCATAAGAGGTAATTGTACACTAACTTCACATTCATTCCATGTTATAGAAACCTCGACCAACGAATTTTTGTTATCCCCTACCCACACATTTTAAACCCAATCACTTTTTATCTCTTCCTCTCGTAAAAATCCATTTCTAACTTAGATATTGAATACTTCAACCATTTTAAAAAGGGAGCCATTAAAGTAAATTGAGCCTATAAAAGTAAATCTACAAAAAATACCAAACAGGTCTTCCATAAGAAATTCATTAAACAACCCAAATCAAAATCAACAAATAGAAGAAAAACCAATTGTTGATGTCAAAGTAAGCTTATTTCTATTAAAAATATAAACTTGGTGTAGAAAAGTATGTTGCGGTAAACCAAACTGAACACAGGGAAGAATTTATAACCTTTGGTTCATTTATATACAAAGAATCTATACACATTGAAATCAAAGAGAAGATCCATGAGAGGTAAATGTATACCATCGTCACAGTCATTCCATGTTATAAAAACCTTGACCAATGAAGTCACAATATCCCCTACCTACACATTTTATTCCCAATCACTTTTTTCTCCTTCCCTCAAGTAAGAATCTGTGGCCAACTCACATAATTAATATTTGAGGCTTTTATGGTATGCATACTCTTCATGGTTGGATTATGGGATCATGGGGTGATGGTTGATATAAAAAATCTCATGTTCCCCTTTTAAAAAAATTCTCATGGGCCTTTCGCCCACACATGCATAATCAATCCCTTTAACAAGGTAGAGTCTAATTCCTGGAATGATAGAATGAAGTTTTCCCTTTTCCCTTTGTCAAATCAAAAGTATGTATCATCAAGCTATATTAATTAAGAACAATAAAAATGATTATTCACTTTCTTAAACAACTATTAACTTAATTGAAAATGAAATGATTTTTAAAAAATTAATTTCCAATAAGACCTCTTATATATAGGCATGATATGAGCCACAATGGATGTAGAAACATAATAAGTTGTTTTCAGCTTCAGATTCTATGTAAAACATATTGTAATCTCTAGAGCATCATTAAAGTAACTAACCAACTACTTGGGGGGAAATCTCAAAAGAATTTAATAAACTTGTAATATCTCACTGGTGAGCAAGGTTAAATCACTTACCATCAAAAAAACAAATATGGGGTGTTTTTTTTAGTAGTTTTCTTTGGGGAAAATAATTGACAACTATTGAACAAGGTTTAATCTAAAACTTCATAATTTGAGTTCTCCATTCTATCCAAAGTTTACAAATATTACCAATAACAACCCTCATTAAATTTTCTTATTTTATTTATAGGATAACTGGG
This sequence comes from Taxus chinensis, assembly GCA_019776745.2. Lineage (NCBI taxonomy): Eukaryota > Viridiplantae > Streptophyta > Pinopsida > Cupressales > Taxaceae > Taxus > Taxus chinensis. The sequence continues at coordinate 765,292,570 of CM034151.1, read as the reverse complement.
TAATATGATAAATGTATATTTTTAGATTAAGAATTATGCCATAAGACAACACAAAACTGAAACAATCCTCCATGCAACTTGGAATACTTTACTGAAAAGTTTTATGGCTGGTCACTCAAGATAACTATAAGAAGTGTGGGCCTGAAATTTCTCTTGTATTTTCATGAGTTATTTGATTTTGAGCTGGTGAAACGCAATCCATCCAAGAGGATAACTATGTTTATGTAATTTTACCACCCTCAAGTTATCGGGGGGGGGGGGAGGGGGGGTCAGGAACTGTCATCTTGTGAACTTTGACCTCTACAATATAAACATCTAAAAAGAGTGTTTTCTAAATAATTACCTGTAGCTTCATACAAGTTCCTCCATTGGAACTATTCCCAGATTCTCATTTGAAATTATAATAGATTGTCACTTCGCACTATCATTGAATTTCAAATATATCTATAGGATTGTTGTTTGATTAACGAGGGATGATGGTATATGTACTTTATCACACTATACACTATGAGTAATCTAGTAATTCAACTCATCATATTAGTACTGGAACGTAGGAACAATTTTTTTGTGAGTGTTTCACTTTACCAATCAATCTCGAAGAATTATTGAAGTGATTTTTCCCCATCCAATTGTTGAAATTCAACAAAAATTAAAACAAATGATATCTAACATTATCATGACTGTCAATATGTTATATAATTGAGATATGGTGTCAAAGTTTTCATCTGTAAGTTTAATATCCACTATTTAAGAGTTTCACCTTACAAATGGATGCTATAAAATTCCAAATATCTGGGTGTTTATCCTTTAAACACAAAATTTAAAAGAAAAATCAATCAAATTTACCTGTAGCAGTATTCTTGTTGCTGGGCAGGGGCTGGAAAAAAATGATAACTCGCATCATAACCCTCACAAATAATATCACCATCCCCACTTATATACAACAACAATCCATCACATTTATCGTTATAAACCTGGAAACTCACTAACCAATAAATAAGATTGAAAAAGTATATAAATAAGTACTAATTACAAATATCAAAAATTGAGGAGAAAAAAAGAAAAAGGAGAAAGAAGCACCTTAACCTTGATTTATTCAAATTTATAATTTTTAGTGGAAAGATTCCCTCACACTGCTATGTCTGTTTTTCTAGCTAAGTGCATTTTAGGGACTTGAAATCTTGAAGAATGAATAGAAAAATTGTTTGTAAGGACCTCCATAAATAGTGGAGAAAATGCATCTCAAAGACATTTTGGAGGAAAAGAAGAGGTTGATTAGTATTTTAGAGCTCCCCTTTTTCTTCAGTGGTTAGAGGAGCTGGTTTTGGTTGTCATTTGTGGACTTAATCCACATATGGGAGAGTAGATATCGAGACATGGTGTCACATATTATCCATTTATTTATGTGTGTTATTAGATCTGAGCTCGATGTATAGTATCCATATCGGTGGCCCATAAAGGGTTGAAAAGTTAATGTGATGTGGACATTTCATGTGTTTTATATTTGTAAACTTAAGTTCTTTTATTAAGGATGATCACTTTATTTTAATTATTAGATTGAGAAGCTATGAGGCTCTTCCTGTTATTTTTATCTTTTAACAAGATTTTCAAGGATTTTAATGCGGCTACTTTACCATTTTATTTGATTGCTGAGATTTCATGGATTTTACTTTTGATTCATGACTCAAAGCTCATTTGTCTTGATGGTTGATGAGTTGGTTCTAGACTATGGCATTGTGATCTCTCATCGTATGGGGGTACACCCTAGGTGTCTTGATTTTCTTCTTAGGTTCTTTAAGTCATGCCTTTGGTTTTGGAGTGGTGGGGTTTTTTGTGTCTAGGACCTTGGAGTGACCCCTTTTCGATACTCAATTTCCTAAGGAGAGAGTTCTCCATGTCGTGTAGTATACTTGGTAGTTTTGATAATGTTTTTGTTTCTTTTACACCCTAATAGGAGATTTGTTCATCGTTAGAATAGATATGATATTCACTATGGACTTATGGATTATATAAGGGAATTATAGGTTTCAATTTATAGTGTACATTTGGGATATGGTGCTCCAATGATGGGCATACTAGAGTCCTGATTCAATTTCTTTATGTTAATTAAGAAAAGATAAACATTTTGGACTATAAATATCCTATAGAAATATGGCTATACTAAAGCACCTTCGAGCTTAGTGCTTAAAAAATATGTTTGTTTTGATCTCGATGAACCATAGATAGACATACCCTTGTCTTAATCTCTTGATTTGTTCAGCATACATCACACTATAAACCATTAGTATAGAATTATGTGAAAAAAATGTGGATACATTCAACTCCTTGGGATTTATGTTAGAGATTTTGGTGTTACAAATATTAAGTTTCCAACCTTAGTTGTGTTTCTGTCACACTCTTTCATCCAATACTATAACTCTTGGCCTTAGAGGATATGTTTGGAGAAAATAATTTGATTTCCCTCTTGATATTTTAGTGCCCTCTTAGTGAGGAAGTTTGGTGTAAGGTCTCTTATGGAGGCATAAGTTTTTTTTTCGGAAAATCTCTCTTATCTAGTGAGCCTCTTTTGATTTTAAACCAAAAGTAATGTTTATCTCCTCATACTGATCTAAACTCCTTGAACTCGTAAAAGAACATTTTTAACTTTAATGTGTGCCTTCATCATAACTCTAAATGATACTTGTGGAGACCCACTTAGAGTGCATCGGGAATGAATGTAATTCTTTGGTAAACTCTTGTAATCTTGGTGTGTTCTGTTTTAGTTAATGATCTATTTTTTTCTATAAAATTAATAATGTGATATGTCTGACTCTTCTTACTCATTGAAATTCAATCGGTAATGTGATAGACCTAAACATATTAGAACTATAATTGAGGGGTTTGGATTTTTGAAACTTAATAAGTAAGATGAAACATTAGGGGGAAAAAAATTTGTTCCTTACTCTAGCTTTTTAGCTTAATAGAAGAAATAAACAAAAAAAGAAAGAAACTATGTGAAAATTGTAAAGAATCTTCCCATACCCTCCATAAAAGTAAAATGAATAGTTTCTTCACCCAATTAGAGTGACGAGGTATCATGTCAACATTTGTAATGACCCTTAGTGACACAAGATATGGGATATCATAATAAAAGGAATGCATTAATTAAGAAAACTTATAAGAAATATGCTTGTAAAACGTAACTACAACTGGTATTTTATAATTTGGAATATGGAATGGATAATTTTATGGGTTTGAGCACCCAATTAAAAGTATAAAGAAACAACCTTGATTATATAAATTGTTATTACAGGCCCCAAAATTTAAAAAAGACATAATCTGAAAGTTTGAACTTGAAGGAAAAGATAGAATAAAAATTGATAGAATGCCTTGAAATAATATTCAATGAACAAAGCCATATAAAGGCTACGAGAGGAAGGTGGCCAATTATAACTGTCCATAAAATACATAAGAATGTATTAAAACTAAACTAATGCTAACATTCCCCCCCTTATTACATTGTTCGTACAAACATACATTTCCTGATACTAGATGTCCCCCCCCCCCCTAATGAGAACACCCCAAAGAGGGTCTTCACACGAGCATGTGCCTACATGGTCTTGATATAAAGGGTTTTTATAAGGTTGACCATAAACCTAGAGGGACAAGAGAACTTTGCAACTGCTGACCTCAGTGGTTTTACAGGATTACCACGAACCAAGAGGATTTTATATTGGTGGTTTTACAGGTTTACCATGAACCTAGTGCGAGTACCATGCATTTCTTTCAATGCTTTTCTGACTCCCCATGACGCTCTTCCAGTTTGAAGGTCCCAAACAGGAAACTATGCACCATATGCATTTTATTGAACAACCAAACAACGTAGGAAAACAACAAACAATACTGACAAATATTCCACATTGACTTCTAAGAATCATAGCAATCATGTTCTTAGTTGTAGGCACTGATGTTGATTTTCATTTAGCCAATCTTTAACAGCAAAGGAAACAAATCACTGCCACTAGATGTTGCCCTCGACTAAGTCATTTTCACCCATAATGTGAAATATGGATATTGAGAAAGAAACTGCATCAAGAAACATGCTATCGACTGGATCTCGTCACTTAGACCTTGTTGCACATGGCTCATGTTGTAAGTGATAGTATTCACAAGTGAACCATCTTATTTTTGATACACGACACTCAGAGGATCAATTCTAAATGAAGAACCATTAGCAAACAACTATGCTCTAGAGTAATCCATTTTTAGCATCCGATCACAAAACAACAGAACATGGAACAAAATAGAAACTGAAATAAACACAAACCAAAAAAATTGAGGAATATGGTCCTCAATACCTTATTCAACACAATATCTGTCGATGGCCTCATCGCTTGCGGCTTATAAGAGGTCACTAGATTTCCTCTGGACTCCATTTTTCTCCATCCTCCTATGTTGTTGTTTACAGTACTAGAGATGATGTGAAGCCAATCTCATCAACAACTTTCTCAATCTTGTTAGAATCTTATGGATCTTCTATATGAGCAGTATTAGCTTCATTGTGTTTTATATTTCCTTGTAGAACATCTCAGTGAGGACCTCCAAACTACACAACAACATCCCTCGCTGAAATGGTGAGAATGTCTACACACGATACAATTTGGGGACACATAGACTCCAACTAGCTCTTCACATCATCAATTACATAAAATTCACGTAGTGAGACATTCGGCGCCACATATTTCTCTACAAAATTTTTGGTTGTGGAGTCTAACAGCACCGACCCATCACATCCCTCAATGAAGCAGTCATGGAAATGCATGCGGAGAATGTGAGTAGGGATTTTAGGGTCGAATCTGGTAGCGTTTCAAATGGTGTCTCTAATCACATTCTCTATGTTTGGGTACGTCTGTTTGTAGTAATATTCACTTAACCTAGTTAACATTCCATCCACCCCGACGTTGCAAATGTAGATGATGCACGCACAGAAAAATGCCATCATTGCCCTGATTCTAAATGCCATAGTGCCCGCTCTGTGTTTGAAGAGAAACACCAACCTCAGCGCGGGAGAATTTTTGGATTCCTCTGCCACTCACTTTAACAACTCATATTATAAAAATTTAGTTGAGGGCAAAGGAGTGTTCAGTTTGAACTAGGATCTGATACCAATGAAGGTAGAGATAAAATAAAAATTGATAGAATTCCTTGAAATAATATTCAATTAACAGATCCATATAATGGTTGTGGGAGGAAGGAGGACATTTATAACTGTCCATCAAATACTCATAAATGTATTAAAAAACTAAACTAATGCTAATAGAACTAATTAAAAGGTTCCCTTAAACTACTATGAGAATATCTAGTCTCATTATGGCCCAAGATTTTGGGTTGTGATATGGTGGATTACTTTCCATACCTCCCCTTGTTATATTAAACAAGAAACATATGTATAATGTTATAAAAAAAGTATATGCTGGGTCATTTTTGGACTTCTCTTTGGGTAGTGTTGACAATTTATGCACTCGTCCAAAAATGGACAACTCGAAACTTTGTTTACGATGGAAGGCATTGATGAAATAGACCTAAATAGAGGGATGCATTACAGTTTTATTGTGTTTTCAGTTGTAGCAATTCATTAATTACATGTAATCTACAACTATGTTTGCTGTTACAAAATATAACACCTCACATAGGATTCCATTCCATGTTCATCATCAGCAAGGAAACACAAAATTCCCGAAGGACTAATACATTGCCTTGATGAAGGTGATAATCACAACTTAGGTGAAACACTAAATTCAGGAACAAAAAATAGAGTTGCAGTTTACATGAAAGATAGTTCATTATTAAGTTACAGGTACTTCAAACTCATTATTTGTGAATGTTTAAATACATTGAATTATGTAATTGAGTTGTTTATTTCATTATACAATCAATATACATCAGAAAAGATGAATGCAGAAAGAAGTATATAACTTAGTTATATAAATTAATGTTATTTATTCATGAAGAGATTCAATGTTTCCCACACAAACCGTGTGATGTAGCTCATAACTACTGAAGAAATAAGTACATGTGCATAAATTTAAAAGTAAATAGTATAGAAGAAACCCATCATTGCCTTGGGTTTTTTCTTCTAATCTTCTTGTCTCCAGTTCCAGCTCAATCTTTGATTTGTTATTACAAGAAAATTCAAGTTTACCTGAAAAATAAATGAAAAATGACATCAGTCATGAGCTTAGGGTTTGATTTGTTCTCATGTACTTTCTAACTACATGTAAATGGATTTATAAATATCAAAAGCATAAGGTACATCCAGAGACACATACAAAATTGCTAAAAGGATATTCTACAATAGCACATATGATTCCTATAATCATTACAGAATAAGAAAGAGAAAAGAAAAACTATGGAACATAAGAGCGAACAAAAATCCTAATTATTTTCTAACTATTTTCTTAAGTGTGAAGCTATCTGAAGCCGATGAAGAAAGAAAAATATTTTTATATAAATGATTATTGTACTAAAATAAATCATTCAAGATTTTAATTTCTCAAGAATACAAGTACCAAAGCTCTATCAAATCAACTTATGGCTTAAGAAATCTATATGGTACAAGATTGTGAGATTCGAAGGAAAAGGAAAATGCAAGTAGAAAATATCAGTTTTCATTATGAAATTATAGTTAAGTATAAGGTAAAGCTATGAATATCAAAATCTACAGCTACTACTGAAATGAGGCATGAGATATTGGATGGAAGACATTGGAGCACTGAATCAGAAGTAAGGAAGCATACTACAAGTAATGGTTCTCGATTTTTGAACAAAGTTTTCATCAAAGCACATAAAATATCTAGGGTATATTCTAGTTTTAATTAACAAATCTCTTCAAGAACCCATGAAGAGGATAGTTACACGAGATACAACAAAATGAGAAAAATCTTAAGGATTTAGATGAAAAAAATGAATAAATCCATAGGAAAAGTGAACAGGATGGAAAAAAAGATAACAAAAATCATGATGTAATTTATGTATTAATAGGTATAGATCAGTTTCAGTAAGAAACAATTTTTAGAAAATGCACAAGAAAATTACAAACAACCAAATCTTTCACAGGATACAATAATCAATTTTAGTTGGAAGCAAGCAATTGTTGTATGGCTTAACTCAAATACAGTGCAATTGTTACAACATAATGTTCAAGCTACAAATATAATAATATAATCTTCTGTAGATCAAAAATATTTTTTTTGCATAATGGACAATAACATAGATGAAGGCTACAGATGCTCAAGACAAACTTACAAGTTTAGCCCGTTATCCATCAAGAACAAGATGCAACTACTCAATAACCAAAAGCTCAAATTATCAAATACAAGTGTAATATTGTTGTTTAAGAAATGAAACCAAGATACATTAAGCATTGAAATATAATTCTTTTGATCACAATATTTGTAAATGATACAAACTTACAGTGTGATATATAAATAGATGTAATGGTTCAAACACAACTCAGTTCTAAGGTACAATATATCTTGAATGGTCGAGAAGATCACTTATTAAAAATGCAACTCAACTTGAATCAACATCATAAGCATGAATATACAGTTGTAAGTAAGTCTTTAAGGATTCTTTGCATTTACAAAACCTGATTTCAGAATTGAGCAAGTTCCAAAAATAATGCAACCATCTTTTATTTGTACATTCAAACATGGCATAGTTTCGATTAAGCTACATGATTTGAATCAAATTTGAAATAAAGTCCAATAAAACTACAAGGAATATATCGCAAAATTATTATTTAAAATCTTAAGAGTAATAGATAATATCAAAGAGAGCCCCAAAGTGTCTTTCCATAGGTATAATTACAAACAAAGTATTGATTCAAATCAATTTATCAATGCATTAGCAGAGGAAAATTTCAACATATAGATAGAAAATAGTATAATAGTACAGTGTATTACCAGTTCAATTTGCTATTATAATCTAGGTGAAGTCAGATACAGACTCAAAAATATGTTTTGTTCATAGCTTTACAAGAAAAGAAAGAAAGTACAGGTACAACTTGTGAAAACAATATTTATGTATTGTATTTCAACCAACTAGGGAATACAATATTTAGTGATGGAATGAAGCTATAAAAGATTCAAAATTCATGAGGTTACTACTGAAAAATGCTATGATGTAATTCTTAAAAGTACAAATTCAAATGAGAATGTAGATCAAGAGTTATAGATTCCCTGTTGCATCTTCAAGCAAATGATTAGATATACATCAAGGTAAAAATGCAGAGTTTACAAACAAGTTTGAAGAATCATAAATAGATAAATCAATTTCTTGAATGAAAACTTGAAAGGAATTATAAGAGAATGGCATCTGGTCCAAAAAAACATTATAAATAAAGATCAAGTCTTTCATTAGGAGTGCACATCAAAACTATGACAACAAAAGATTAAGTGAGGAAAAAATGACAAACTTTTAAACATGTGACTTAGAAATACAAAATGAACATGAATATCAAAAACACTTAATTGTGCTAACTTATAGAAGGAAAAAAATATTTAAGTTTTGAAGTAATAAACAAGAAAAGCCCATTAACCTGGCTAGAGCCATAATAATGACATGCAAGGAAGATAGTGCATATCAAAACTCCTGATTAAAACCATGTACCAATGCAAAGGAATAAAAAATAGCTCAATGAAATCCTTACAGAGAGGAGCTTTCTTTATAACAATATCTATTTCAAATGTAAAGGAGCAAATATGTAACTAATCAAATGTAAGTATAAGCTCAAGAATGAATTGAAATGGCAAGCCCAAAAGGTTGTGATGCCAGTCCAAATTGCATAGTTTTCTCTTTGTATTTCTCATCAAACAGATTACAAGGTTCAGGAATATCAAAATAACTTTAATATTGCATGAGACCAAAGATCATGTAGTGACCAAACACAAACTTTGAACCTTAGATACAAAGACACAAAAACTACAGGAAGCATAAAATAAACCCAGAAGATTAAAGTTAGAGCCTGGAAAATCCACATATGCAAACAAGTAGAGCTTTGATCTATTTCATCCATTTAGAACAAATGAAAATATCTACAACTTAAATATCTAGATCTTGAAATGGGGTTCAAATAATAATGTGAACAATGAATCATAATTTTCTAAGAATCAAACAAGAATACCCACATTAGGAAATTTACAGATCAGAAGAAATTTGACAAAGAATTGTAAGACTAAAATTTTAGATCTACATTTCATAGAATACTTCAAAGGAACTCGTAAATATGGTGAGATGAACATTTAAAAAACCTAAGCATTAAAAATCTTACCAATTTTGTAGAAAGTTTCGAACTAGATCTCAACAAAGGTAGCCGAGCTAGACCCCAAGTAAAAAATACAAAAAAATGACAAGTTCAAACATCGAGGCATTCACCTTTTGTGAAGATCTCAAATAGGGAGGCTCTAATAAATGAGAAAAATGTGAAGATACCATTCATAATGTAAAATTTTAAACACAGAGATTCATGGAGGTCAAAAAGGCACAAAAATCTCACAAAGAAGCAAAGAGATATAAGATGCAAAATAATGGCAGCCTTATAACTCATGGAGGTCAAACCAGAGAAAAATTACGGAGAACCTAAGTTTCAACCCTCACAATTAAACATCAGAGCATTGAAATGAAAATATTCAAGCTCAAAAACATATTCATGGTGGTGAGTAGAAAAATAGCCTAAGGCTTCATCAATCAAAACGAGTAATCAAAATTCTTGATGAGATTTTTAATCAAACCTAGCTAATTATGATTTAGCATCAATAGCCTAGAATTGCCAGTACATGATCCAATGATCAAGATCACTAACCCAAGGTAGCTACCAAGTAATGGATCAAAGGTCTAGATCAAAGTTGATAGAACATCGACGACATAAAACCTCTTCCAACTCAAACATAAGGTTGCATTTATTATCATCAGAAGATCAACGATCCAAAAATTACATGTAAAAGATCAACAAATTAACAAGCACTGACAACATCTAGAACCCTAACTGAGGGAACAAAAAGATTGATTTTGAAAGTATCAATAGTATAAGTATCGATTGTTATCATCAAAAGTAACTAACACAACAAGGATTTACAAAACCTAACTGCAGTTACCAATTCAATAAATGTCACTGATAATTTGAAGCATGAGGTGAGTCATCATGGAGAGGAGGCCAGCCTAATTATCTGATAAATCATTTGCTTTAATTGACTAAGGTCCAAAACCATATATTACAAAAATCAAATCCTGAAAACCATTATTCATACAACAATAACACAAAAGGGGTTGAGAACATGTGTGCCAAGAGTCAAGGTAAAAAATAAGGTATATGCCTTAGATTGTTCAAAGATTCTGAATGCACTATATTCAATGCCATGGGTGGTACCAGTGATTAAGGTCCCTTGACCTTAGTTTCATCAAAAAGTGCTTTGCAATAATAAAAAGGGGTCATTATGTCTGAAACCTTATTTTTCCAAAAATTCCATGTGCATAATAAAAGGGGCCTGAATATCACTCGAGTAAAATTGTTATGTCCATGATAAGAGAGGGGTGTTTATTATTATTAACTTTTTTATTATTGTTGAAATTTTCAAAAGAATGGAATATTTCTTTGTATATAGACAAGTGGCCTCTATAGCAAGAATAAAAGATAAGGACCAAATATTGACAAGTGTCACATCAGTGCACTAGAAGACAAATATGATTATCTTATCATGCATATTAAGACAAAAGTTAGGCATATGCATAGACATCAACATCAGAGCCTGCAGGTGGTCCCCACACATTAGGTGAATGTTTTGCAAAATATTAAAGAGAAAGGAATTATTTTTCTCACATAGGAAGATTAATTTTTGCATCTGCATCCAAGGGGGTAGAATTAAAGAATCCCAAATATATCATTGCAAGTGGATTAGATTGTGAATTTCCCATCAAGTAGAAGAAGACAAAGATAGCATGCACATTGGATAATACTTGCACAACAAGAAACAATTATTGTTAGCCAAATTATTCATCCAATTTTATATAGATCAGTTAACTCCACTTCGAATGAATTTATTTTTTGTAACTAAGGCTATTAATGCCTCATTATAATCAGCATGTCTATTTTTATTCCTTTATTTATTCATGATAAAAGGGTAAAATTATCATGCATGTGCTAGTTCAAATTTTAGCCTATTTTTAGGATGGGATTAGCGAATAATTTTTCTGTATACTGTGTGCATTGACAAAATTCAAACGAGGACTTTTTGGACATAAGAGTGCTAAAGAAATTTTATGCCAGTTTTTTTCCTTGAATTAGAACTAATTTCTACCTTTCCAATTATTGGCAATGGTGTGTATATCTTTATTAATTTTTGTGAAAGTCAATTCCCTGTTTAATCATCTTACCTTGCTACAAATCTAGTAATTTCTACATAGTATTAGTGTGCATTTTTATCTTGTTGTGTTGTTGTGATTCATCCCTCAATACATAAAGTGTTTTGCTTTTATATTCTACACAAACCATTGGTTCATGCATCTAAAATTCATTTTGAATTTTATTGTGCATCTAATCAGTCAAATTCATAAATAAGTTTGGTGTATCGCCCTTTTAAAATTTTAGTTGCAGTCATCTTTTATGTACAGACCTGAGGTGTTTCCATCGTATCTACGAAAGTGAGAGATCCAAAGAAAGATTAGAATACATGTTGTCATATCTCAACTAGGGTGCGCTATCGAGAGATAATAGTTTTTGGCATGCTCGGTGGGACACAGATCAAATCTGCTATGGATTACAATAGATTACAACAATTTATAGTCGAATAAAGTCACTTTTGGAAAAGAAAGCCGCAACAATTTATTCTAAAGATCAAAAGACTTATTTGGACGACTCTATAAGGCTGATTTGAGACCAAGTTTACAACATGTTCCATACCTAAAGTGACTACAAGATCATTGGTAAGAGGAATTCCTACTCAGTTTATTTCTTTACCTTGGAATTCTGCTAGAAGAAGAAGAGTTGACGATACCTTACATTATAATAGACCTTCTTTTGGAAACCCTCCTCCCTAATATTCCTTCACCACGTATTAATATTGTTATTAAAATCCCAGTTATCCCAATGGCTATTCAACCACCTAGAAATTTAGTGACTTTTACTAATGGAAACCCTTTAGTAATTCAAGTTTATCATGATATACCTGTTGCTACCTTGAAAATTTTAGCTTCATTAACTAGTGAAAATCAGATTACTCCTACAAAGCACATTAAATATGTTGCAGATCTTTGTGATGTCCATAATATAACTCATGAAAATGTATCCTTGAGACTTTTAGGTGCGTCATTTAAAGGACAAGCTTTGCAATGGTACAAAACCTAAGAAATAGGGAGTATAAGAACTTGGGATGAGTTAGGAGAGAAATTACTCAAGCAATTTCAAGACCGTCCTGATCATTTATCTCTCATAGAACAATTTTCTACAATCAAAAGAGCTCCCCATAAATTTATGGCTAGTTTCAACATCTGATTTGCTAGAAATTGGGAAAGAATTCTAGCTACTATTAAGCCTCAAGATGATCATGCTTTTCTATACTATCTCAGAGCTTTAAATAGTGATATTTAAACCATGATTTAGTCTATGGGAGAAAATACTCTCCCAATAGCTTATGATATTGCCATTAAGGCTGAAAACAACCTTATTCAAGAGGGAAAATTAGCTCCAAGGCCTTCAATGCCTCTTATAGAAGATATGTCAACTATTCCACAACCTATTACCATTATAGAGCCTAATGTTTTAGCACCATCAGATGATGTATTCAAGGATTTGCATACTATGGGAAATAAGTTAACGTCAATTGTGAACAAATTAGCTCATCCTAGCATGCCTTATCAAGCAACTTACAAGCAAAATCAGCATAATATGTAGCCTTATCAGCAAAATTAGAACTATAGATAGCCATATCATCCAAGGAAATTGGACACAAAGGATCCTAGTTCATCTAGTGCTCTTGTTCGAGTCAATATGGTTTCAAATGAATGGTGTCAACCTTGTAATCAACCTCATTTAGCTACCAATTTTCCAAATACATTCCTGAATATAATCCTTATTGCACAACCTCAACCTGAAGCATTATTCATGGCTCAAGTGGAGGGTGGACAACAAGATGCTCATATTCAGAAACCTCCTGAATGAAATCTAGTTAGTTTTTGAGAGGAATATTTTATTGCAGTCATAACTAGGTCTCAAGAAAAGGCTCAAGATAAAGGAAAAATCAAAATAGACTTGTTCTACCTATAGTCATTGATAAAACAACAAGTGCAGGTCAAAAATCAGCAAACAACTCTGTTGTTCCTTCAAAAAACAGCAAGCAATTCAGCTTAAAAATAGCAACAAAAGTAATTGTAAGCTGATCCTAGAAGACTATTAATACCTCAAATTTTGAATGATGCTGAAGTAGAGCCATTTTTTGCTAAATCTTATGCTAAAAATATAGAAGATGTTTCAATGATGGTTGCTTCTTTTAATATTGTTGAGGTAATGAAAAATGATAATATTAATATTTCATTATGGGATGCTCTAAGTATTCTAGGACAACAAGAGTTACTTTCTCATGAGCTTGCTAAGTTAAAGATTTCGTTGAAACCTAATAGAAAGAGAAGCCCAAAAAGAAGACATGGTTCTTGGAACAATGGAGAAAGATCATATGAAGGAGGTTAAGTGGATAGTTCAAAAATTTATAAATGATCATGATATCAAGAAACCACCACCCTTTTATTTATCTTTGATTATTGGAGATCATTTAGTTCATAACTGCATCATGGTTGACAGTGGTGTAAGCAACACGATAATGCCAAAAGTAATTGTATCAAAATTAGGCCTGCAATATGAACCTACAGAGAAAAGTGTATTGCAGCTATACAGAACAACAACTAACATAGTTGGCATCATTAGAAATTTGGAGGTAAATTTACATGCTTTCCCAAATGTTACTATCTTGCAAGATGTTAATGTTGTAGATTTACCTCCTTACTTTTTCCTTATTCTTATCAAGATATTTTACAAAAAAGATAGGACATTATCTTTCTTCAGATTGGTCATTTTTGTTCTTTACTACAAGATATGGAACCAAAGTTACTATAAATTCAGAGTCATATGGCTAGATTTCATATTGAGCCTCATGCTTCAAATGTGGCAGCAAATTATGCAACTTTAGATCAATCTAATTTTGATGTTACATCACATGTTTCTACACTAGATAGTATTTATAATTTGTTTATGGATGAAAAAAACACAAGAAGAACATGCTTATGATCCTTTCAAAGAAGCAGAGGAAGATTTTTTTTATCATTTATTGCTTGCATGAAGAAAATTCATCAATCCCCTTGCTGTCCAAAATAGAAAAATAGTAGAAGGGCTATGGAAGCTTCATTTTGATGGAGCCAAGAACAAGAAAGGACAAGGTGCAAGTTTTATGCTCACTTCCCCTATAAATGAAAGGTATTTTTCAGCTCTAAGTCTGTAATTTTTCTGCACTTGTAATGTAGCTGAATATGAATAATTAATTCATGGTTTACAATGGGCCAGAAAAAGAGGTATCAACACTTTGTAAGTTTTTGGTGATTTAGAGTTAGTTATTAATTAAGTGAAATAAATTTAATGTGTGTAAGAATTCATTGCTGAAATTTACAAACATAGAGTGACAGACTTATTGGAAGATTTCAATGCTATTAACATTCAAATCTATTCTAAGAGTTTAAAAAAAACATCGCAGACAAACTTGTAGCAGTTGGTGCTAGAAAAAATCAAAAAATACTACAACCACATATAAAGTTTGATTATCAGACCTTCAGTACCTGATAACAAAGAAAATTGGCAAGTTTTTGAAGATGATGAGAAAATCTATAGATGTCTACAGAAAGACGCTGAATTTTCTATAGTAAATCAAGAAATACTACGTCATTTCTATGGTGAACAGATTGTTCAATTAAAGACAAACAAGCTACCTCAAGGACTGGTCACACTGGGTGGGTGAAGATATTTTAAGTTTCGGATGATCAGTTAAGAAAGTATAAAGTCAATATTTCAACTCACACAGATAACTATGAAGAGATCTTAGTAGATAATGAGTAGAAAATATAATTTGGGAAAGGTATGTTTGCTAGCTAAAAAGAGTCATATATCAATTTATGTAAAGAATTCAATTTTCTTTTTTTGGAAATACCAAGATCAGAGAGGGTTCGATCATAGTTTAGCTTAGCATACAATACAGTTACAACCAAATTCCAAGCCAATTAGGAAGAAACAAATGCTTGTAAATCCAAATATTGAACCATTAATGAGGAAAGAATTATCTAAACTTGATCGAATCAAGTAGTATCTTTCCATTTAAACATTCAAGTTGGGTAGTTAATCTTGTTCTTTTTCGGAAAAAGAATGGATAAATCCATCTATGTGTGCATTTTAGATTTCTAAATAAAGGTTCATTAAAAGATCATTATCCAATTCCCAACATGGATAGGATTTTAAGAATATTTTCAGGTTTCTGACATGTTGTCCCTTTTGAATGGTTGTAGTGGAGTACAATCATATTCTTGTACGTGAAGAAGATAGATACAAAACAACCTTCACCAGAAAGTGGGGTACTAATGCTTACAAAAGAATACCTTTTGGGACTTTCCAATGCCTATGCAACGTTTTCAACGTGCAATAGACACAGATTTTCACAACCTATTGAATAAATGCATATTGGTTTATTTAGATGATGTTACTGTATTTTTCAAATAATTTTGATGGTCATCTTATGCATTTAAGGTAGAATTTTTAGCTTTGCAGACAGTTTCAAATATCACTTAATCCCAAAAATTCTATATTTTCAGTCCATCAAGGTAAATTACATGGACATATTGTTTCCATACAAGGTTTAGTTATTGATCCTTTCCAAATTGAGGTTATTTCGCAGTTATCCTTGCCTCATCATAAGAAGGCACTACAAAGTTTCCTTGGAAATTTTAACTTTGTTAGAGGATTTGTTCCAGATTTTTTTAACATTAGTTAAACCATTAACAACCATGCTAAAGAAATATAAGACCTTCTCTAGGGTAGCAGTGAAGGAAGAAAATATTTGAGACCATCAAGTCAGCTATTTCACAAGCTCCCTACTCTTGAAAATCCAAATTTTGTTAAGGGATTTCACAATGTATGGCACTTGTAGGAGCTGAAACCATTTAAGCTACATTAACTCAGGTGAATGATGAAAATATTGAACAACGAATTACTTTCTTTAGGTAAAGTTTTCATGACTACGAGACAAGGTACACCTTTCTTGAAAAAAAATTACTTTTCACTAGTTAGAGGATTAATCAACTTCAAGTACATGATTTCCAATAATAAGATACATGTCTTAGTCTCTCATCCAAGTGTTAAAGTGTTCTTATTGAACAAAGAATTGAATGAGAAGAGATAAATCTGGATTAAGAAGGTTATGGAGTATGATGTTGACATCCATGGTGCAAAAAGAGTTTGAGGAAAATGATTGTGTGAACATATAATTTTTTATGTGGAAAAAAAATAGGTTGCAGAATTAGAAAATTGAGGAACAACATGTTGAAATAATGTATTAATAGTTAGAAATTTTGGTACAACTTAAAAATCAACAATGAAAACTTAGTCAAGAAGTGTAGGAAATCAATATGGATGACTCATTTGGTTAATTACTTACAGGAAGGGTACTTATTTGGAAGGTATAGAAAAGAATAAATGAAGATATTTTAGGTTAAAAGTTGTACCTTATGTTTTTATTGATGGTGTGTGTTTGTTTAAAAGAGATATAAATAGAAATTTTTCTATGATGTATTGATTATGATAGGAATTAAACAACTATTATCTGAGTTTTATGAAGGGACCTGAAGTAGGTCACTTCTAAGCATATACTACAACCTTAAAAAAATTATGAAAGGTTGGTTACTATTGGCCAAGTATATTCAAGGAATACTTTGAGTGGATTAAAAAGTGTAAGAAGTGTGCTTTCTTTGATGGAAAAGAATGTTTAGCTTTGCTACCCCTCCAGCCTATTTTAGTGGACCATCAATTAATGCAATGGGGTTTTGACTTTATTGGCATTATAAATCTAGATTCGTCACAAGGACACAAGTGGATCATGACTGCTATAGATTAATTTACATGTTGGAGTCAAGCAAGAGCCTTGAAAGAAGCTAATGAGACCTCAATCTTATCATTTTTACAAAGGTATAGTTTTCATGTTTGTTTTTCCACCAACTATCATTTCAGATAATACCTTTACGTTTCTTGGTGCAAAGGTAATATATTCGGATGTTAAACATGTAATTTATCTAATTAATTCATCTAATTATTACCCATAAGGTAATGGATTAGCTGAAAGTACTAACAAAAATATTGTTAAGGATCATTAGAAGAGCACTCAAGGAAAACCAAAGAGTTTTTCATCTAATGCTAAATTTAGCAGTTTGGGCTGACAAAGTGACCCCTAAAATATTAGTTTTTAATTCACCGTACAAGCTTGTTTATGGATAAGAGGTAAGAATTCCCATCTTAGTTGAGTTGCCTGCATTGGATTTACTACATTAGATGGCACTACTTGAGAATGAACCATTACAGTTTTGTTATGAATAATTAATCGAACTGCAAGAGCTAAGAGATCAAGCTCATCTAAAAATGGAAAGGAATCAAAGATAGATCAAGTAAAAATCTAATAAGAAGGCTAAGTTCAGAGTCTTTAATGAAGGAAAAATTATGTTAAAATGGGATGTTGATAGTGCAAATCCAGGGAATCACACATAGTTTGATATGATTTGGAGTGGTGCTTATATGATTTCAGCTTACAAAGAACACGATTTATTTCATCTTTCAAGGCTGAATTGAGAGAAACTTCCCATTCTTGTGAATGGTATGTATTTTAAACACTTGTTATTGAAACTCATACAGTGTTTTTGTTAGAAGTAGGATTTCCCTTTCAATAAGTGTAGTTAATGCATATAGCTATGTTTTTTCCAATTCAATAAGTACACTTCTGCATGTGATATGGGTCACCAGATCCTTTCCTAGTATTAGTTTATTTTTTAGAAAAGTAATTTCTTGGTTATATGCTTTAACTCTATGCCCAATGGACAAGAGAAAGGATCTGGTCTATAAGCTAGCAAGTAGCTTTCCCCATGAGATTGCAAGAAATTTTGACATTTTTTACACTCGTGACAAAAATGGGCAACTCGAAACTTTATTTATAATGGAAGGAATTGATGAAACAAACCTAACTAGAGGGATGCATCATAGTTTTATTATGTTTTCAGTAGTAGCAATTTATTAATTACATGTAATCTATAGCTATGTGTGTCGTTACAGAATGTAACACCTCACATAGGCTTTCATTTCATGTTTGTCTTCAACAAGGAAACACAAAAATCTGTAAAGGACTAATGAATCACCTTGATGAAGGCGGTAATCACAAGCTAGGTGAAATGCTAAATCAAGGAACAACAAAAAAATTTGCAGTTTACATGAAAGAGAGTTCATTAGTAAATTATAGGTACTTCAAAAATAATTATTTATGCATGTTTAAATACATTTAATTTATGTGGTTAAGTTTTTTATATCATTATACAATCAATACCAATAATAAAACTTGGATGCAGAAAGAAGTATACAACTCCATTACAGAAATTAATGTTATTTATTCTGTAGTGCCCACATTTTTATAGCTCCAGTTATCTGTTGGTTCCTTTATTTCTAGACATGTTTTGATTGAGACTCTGATAGACGTTGGACATTTTGCTATGATATATTATTCTCTTGGACATTATGGCATTTTGGGCGCGTAGCGCCAATTGGATTAGATTCGTTATACTGTTATATTTCTTTATGATATGGATGACACTAGCAGGGTGTATATGGTATATTTATTGATTAGATGTTAGTCTCTTGTGGTTGATTGATTAATGATATATTGTTTTGGATTTATATGAAGGTAATTTTTATGCTAACCTAAGTATGTGTTGTTGCAATTTTAATTGTGGATGACGCATGGCAATCTATGTGGATAATTGTATGCATTGCACTATTAATTGTAAATTTTGTTCGGACATTATAAGTTTGACTGATATTGTGATGTATAGATGATGTTTATTATATTGGACAGGTGCGGTTAATGTTTGTAATGAGTGTGCAGGTGACAGGTATAGGAGAGCATGGGTTTCAGGGCAGCTACGCAATTGTGCACAAGCGGCCCAAGGGCTGAGTCCTAACCATGCTAAATGTTTGAGGCCTTAGATTAGATGTATTTTAATTGGGCACCATGGGTGAACCCCTCATATTGTAATGTAATTATGTCTTGTAAAATTAATTAGGTTTAGGATGTGTTTGTATTAAGTAAACTAGCTTAGGGGTTAATAATATTATCTTAAGTTAAGTCTTAGTTTTTGGGAAGTGTGTGTGTGTTGGTAGAAGGGATTGGGGACCACATGTGAACCTTGGGTGAACCCCACACCCTCTACCCTTGTGCCCAAGCATGCCAAAACCCGAAATTGGGTTATTTAGGGTAATTTTAGGGACCCCTTTTTAGTTTGGGGGTTCCCTTAGCTGAAAATGGGCCCTTGGGACCCCTACCTAATAGGTAGGGGGGGCCTATTTCCAAGGTTTGGAGGGAGTTTCCCTCCCATTTAGCCCTCTTTAGTCACCATCCATGTAAGAGGGTTGGGGTGTGTGAAATTGTTAAAAGTTGCTCCACTTTGTTTTATTTTGGTTTTTAGTATTTTGGGTGAAATGGGATAAAAGGTGAGTTTACTCTTACTTATTTTGTTTTTGGAATCTTTGACTTTTGAGAGGAGAGGGGGTGACACTTGTCACTCTTCCATTGGTGAGGAAACTTTTGGGCTCCTCTTTTTATTCTTTCTCATGTGGGAAGAAGGGGGCTTCTTGATTCATTTTTTTTTTGGGAGCACTTGGAGAATTTTGGAGCTTGGAGGGAAGTTTGGACAAAGGGGAAAAGCTTAGAGTCTTGGATAGCATTATAGAGGTAGGGTTCCTTAACCTTCTTATTCTTAGTTTTGCTTATCTTGTATGTATGTTTGATCAATGAAATGATGTGTGTGAAATATGTGTTGAGATGAGTATGATGAATGTAGTTGTTGTTCTTATTGTTTCTTGTTTTCTCTCCACCATCTTTTGGATTGATGGTTTTTTTTTGGAGAATGTAGGGGAAGAGAGAGGGATTTCCCTCTCAAACCTCATGGTTGTTGGTCAAGCCATGAAGGTCCCTTCTCATCCCCTCATA
Organism: Taxus chinensis; assembly: GCA_019776745.2. NCBI lineage: Eukaryota > Viridiplantae > Streptophyta > Pinopsida > Cupressales > Taxaceae > Taxus > Taxus chinensis. The sequence continues at coordinate 765,272,267 of CM034151.1, read as the reverse complement.
TGGTTTGAGGTGGGAGAAAGTTTCATATGGCTTGAACCTTTCCCCATTCTTGGTGAGGAAACCCCCTTGGGTTTGAAAATCCTCCCAAGAAGGATTTCTTTAGCACAAGGAGGAATAAGGAGGATGTATGATTAGGAGGTATAAGGGGTTTTTATTTGTATATGTATTTTTTGGTGCTCCTATGGTTGGGACACCTTGTTTGGGCATCCTTCTTCCTCTCTTCCCCCTTGTGAGGTTGACCTTGTTTCTCCTCATGTTGTGGTTTTCATTGTGTAGTAGGTCTAAGTGGTTGTTTGATCTTATGTTTTTTCTTGTTGTGTGTGTAAATCCCCATTATTACTTGTGCACATTGTGGAAGCTAGTTCCTCTCTCCCATGGGCTTGGGGGGAGGCTAGCATGACTTCCAACCATGGAAAGGCATGTGATGATGCCTATTGGTTGGGTGGTAAACAAGCCATGATTCTTGTAGGAGCATTGGAGTTGGAGCTCAAATTAGAGGACATTGCCATCACTTGTAAATGAATGTGACTTGTTAAGTCTATACACTCTTGTAAACAACCATTTTGTACTTATTGTTCCTTGAAAACATTGGTCACCATAAAGAAAGTTTCCATTTTGTAGTTGCGAAGCATCTTGTAAAATTGTGATTTGAATTTATATTGAAGCCAAGAACTTGTTAATTTCAATGCCTTCATTTGGAAAGATTTGTTGTTTAGAAATATGCAAAATATTTAGTCATGCAATATACACTTGAAAACTTGAAATATTTACTTGTGCATTGCATATATAAAAAAAAAAAATAAAAAAAAATTAGTGTGCTTGCATTGCATTTTATTTCAAAAAATATGGCACTACATATTCATGAAGAGATTCAATGTTTCCCACACAAGTCGTGGGATGTAACTCATAACTAGTGAAGAAAGAATTGCACGTGCATAAAATTAAAAGTAAAAGAGTATATAAGAAACCCATCATTTCCTTGGGTTTTTTCTTCTAATCTTCTTGTCTCAAGTTGCAGCTCCATCTTTCATTTGTATTGCAAGAATCTTCAAATGTACTTGAAAAATAAAAGAAAGATGACATCATTCAAGAGCTCAAGGTTTTATTTTTATTCATGTACTATATAACTTCATGCAAATTGATTTCTAAATATTAGAAGCATAAGGTACGTCATAGATAGATACATAATTACTAAAGGAAATTCTACAGTAGCACATGCGATTCCCATGATAATTACAGAAGAAGAAAGAGAAAATAAAAACTATGGAACATAAGAGTGGCCAAAAAGCCTAATTATTTTCTAACTATTTTCTTAAGTGTGCAACTATATGTAGCAGATGAAGAAAGAAAAATATTTTGCATAAATGATTACTATACTAAAAAAATATCACTCATGATTGTAATTGCTCAAGAATACAAGTACAAAGCTCTGTCAAATAACTTATGGTTTAAGGAATCTATCTGTACAAGATTATGAGATTCCAAGGAAAAGGAAAATGCAAGAAGAAAATATCAGTTTCCATCAAATTATAGTCAATTATAAGGTAAAGAATGAATATCAAAATCTTTAGCTACTGCTCAAATGAGGCACGATATATTAGATGGAAGACATTAGAGCACTGAATCAGAAGTAAGGCAGAATAGTAAAAGTAATAGTTCCTTATTTTTGAACAAAGTTTTCATCAAAGGACATAAAATATGCAGGGTATCTTCCACTTTTAATTAACAAATATATTCAAGAACTGATGAAGAGGATAGTTACAAGAGATACCACAAAATCAGAAAATTATAAGGATTTAGATGAAGAAAAGGAATAAATTTCAGGAACAATGAACAGGTTATGGCAACAAGAAATTAAAAAACTCATGATGTAATTTTTGTATTAACATGTACAAATCAGTTTCAGTAAGAAAGAGTTTCCAGAAAATGCACAAGAAAAGTACGTGCAACTAAATATTTCCACAGGATAGAGAAATAAAATTTTATTTGGAAGCATGTAACTTTTTGTATGGCTTAATTCAAATACAGTGCAGTTGTTACAACATAATTTTCATGATGTAACTATCAGAATCTAAGCTTCTGTAAATTAGAAATGATTTTTTTGAATAATGGACAATAGCATGGATGAAGGCTACAGATGCTCAAGATAGGATTACAAGTATATCTTGTGATCCCATCAAGGACAAGATGTAACTATTCAATAACCAAAATCTCAGATGATCAAATACAAGTGCAACATTTTTGTTTAAGAAATGAAACCAAGATACATTAAGCCTGGAAATAGAATGTATTTCATCCCCAATCTTTGTAAAAGATACAAAGTTATAATGTGATATACAAATGGTTGTAATGGTTCAAAACAAAACTCATTTCTAAGGTACAATATATCTTAAGTAGTTGAAAGTTCACTTAGTAAAAAATGCAACTCAACTTGAATCAACATCATCAGCATGAATATACAACTATTAGTAATTCTTTAAGAATGTTTCACATTTACAAAAACCTGATTTTAGAATTGAGCAAGTTCCCATAAATAAAGTAACCACTTTGAATTGTACAATAAAGTAGGGATTTAGTTTTAGTTAAGCTACATGTTTTGAATCAAATTTTTAATAAATTCCAATAAAAATGCAAGGAGCATATTGAAAAAATCATTGTTTACAAGATTAAGAGTAATAGACAGCATTAAAAAGATCCTAAAAGAGTCTTTCCAAAGGGTATAATTGCAAACAAAGTATTGATTCAGATCAATTTATCAATGCATTAGACAATAAGAAAATCTTAAAATACAGATAGAAACCAGTATAAAACTACAATTTAATACCAATTTAGGTTACTATTATAGGCCAGGTGAAGTCAGATACAAACTTAGAAAATAAATTTTGTTCATAGCTTTGGAAGAAAAGAAAGAAAGTACAGGTACAACTTGTGACCACAACATTTATGTATTAATTTGCACCAACTAAGGAATACAATATTCAAGTGATAGAATGAAGCTAGACAAGATTAAATTCCTCAAGTTACTACTGAAGATGCTATGATGTAATTCTAAAAAGTACAAATTCAAATGAGAATGTAGATCAAGAGTTATAGATTCCCCTGTTGGATCTTCAAGAAAATGATAAGATATACATTAAGGAACAAAGAGATTACAAATAATTTTAAAGAATCATAAACTTTTACATTAATTTCTTCTATGAAAACTCAAAGGAATTATAAGAGAATGACATGCGGTCCAAAAAAAAGTTACGAATGAAGATAAATTATTTCATTAGAAGTGCACATCAAAAACTCCGACAATAAAATATTAAGGAGGAATAAAGATTCGAACATGTGCTTAGAAATTAAAAAATGAACACAAAGCTCAAAAAAACTTAGTTGTTCTTACCTATAGAAGGAAACAAAGTTTGAAGTTTTGAAGTAATAACCCAAAAAAGGCACATAATCAGCTAGAGCCATAATAATGGCATCTAAGAAAGATAGTGCACATCAAAACTCCTAAATTCGAACCAATGTACCGATGTAAAGGAATAAAACATAGCTTGACAAAATCCTTATAGAGAGGATATTTCTCTAGAACAATATCTCTTTCAAATGTAAAGGTTTATAGATGCAAACTAATAAAATGCAAGTAAAAGCTTAGGAATGAATAGAAATGGCAAGACTAGAAGGTTATGATACCAGTACAAATTACAGAGTTTTCTCTTCATATTTAATCAAGCTTACAAGGTCCAGAATAAAAAATCACTTTAATATTGCACTGACCAGCAGATCATGTAGTGACCGAATACAAACTTCAAACCAGATACACAGACATAATAGCTATAGGCAGAATAAAAGAAACCGAAAAGATTGAACTCAAAGCCATTTCATGTATGAAAAGAAGTAGAGGTTCAATATAGTTCATGTCTATTAGAAAAAATACAAAATAGCTACAACTCAAATGTATAGATCTCAAAATGGGGTTCAGCCAATAAATGTGAACAATGAATCAAAAGTTTCTAAGAACAAACAAAAATACCCACATTAGGAAATTTACAGATCTAAAAAAACAATGAAGAATAGTAATACTAAAACTGAGCTCTACATTTCATAGAATACTTCAAAACAATTCATAAATATGGCCAGATGCACATTTCAAAAACCTGAGCCTTAAAAATATTAGCAATTTTGTAGAAAGTTTCGAACCAGAGGTCAACAAAGGTAGCCCGAGCTAGACCCCAAGAAAAAAATAAAGAAAAATGACAAGCTCAAACTTCAAGGTATTCACCATTACCAAGCTCTTCAATAGGGAGGCTATAATAAATGAGAAAAAACTCAAAGATACCATTCATAATGAAAAATTTTAGACACAGAGTTTCATGGGAGGTCAAAAAGGCACATAAATCTCATAAAGAAGCAGAGAGCTCTGAGATACAGAAAACATGGTGGTCTTGTAACTCATGGAGCTTGAACAAGAGAAAAAATGACGGAGAAGCTGAGTTGCAACCCTAACAGAAACATTAGAGCATTGAAATTCAAAGAACTGAGCCAAAAAACATATTCATGTCAGTGAGCAGAAAAATGGCTAGGGCTTCACTGCTCATAATGAGTACGTGAAATGTAAAAATAATAAGCTCAATGAGCTTTTTAATTAAACCTATCTCATAATGAGTTAGCACCATCGACCCAAAACAGTACATGATCAAATGATTAAGATCACTAACCCAAGCTAGCTACCAAGTAATGGATCGACGAGCCAGATACAAAGTTGATAAAATATTGATGACATAAAACCTCTTCCAACTCCAACGTAAGGTTGCATTTATTATCATCAGAAGATCAAGGATCCAAAAAATACATATACAAGATCAATGAATTAACAAACACCGACATCATCCAGAACCCTAACCGAGGGAACATAAATATTGATGGTAAAAATATCAACAGTATAAGGATCGATGGTGATTATCAAAAGTAAACAACAAAACCACGGTTAACGAAACCTAATTGTAGCTACCAATTCTATAAATTCCACCGACAATTCGATCGATGTGGTGAGTCATCATGGAGAGGGGGCTACCCCAATTATCCGATAAATCATTTCTTTCACATGACTAAGGTCCAAAACAATATATTACAAAATCAAATGCCAACAACCATTAATCATACAATAATAATACAAAAGGGGTCGACAACATATGTACATAGAGTCAAGGTAAAAAATATGCTATATGCCTTAGATTATTCAAAGATTATGAATGCACTATAGTCTATGCCATGGGCGGTCACAATGATTAAGGTCCGTTTACCTTAGTGTGATAAAAAATTTCTATACAATAATCAAAGAATGTGTCTCAAACCTTATTTTTCCCAAAATTCCATTTATATAATAAAACGGGCTTGAATATCACTAAGTCAAATTGTTATATGTCCATGATAAGAGAGGGTTGTTTATTACTATCCTTTTTTATTATTGTTAAAATTTTCAAAAGGATGGAATATTATTTTGTATATGGACAAGTGGCCTCTACAGCAAGAAAAAATACAAGGACCAACCATTGACAAGTGTCACATCAGTACACTAGAAGACAAAGATGATTATCTTATCATGCAGATTAAGACAAAAGTTGAGCATATGCACATATGTCAACATCAGAGACTACAGCTGGTCCCCACACATTAGGTGAATGTTTTGCTAAGTATTAAAGACAAAGGAATTATTTTTCTCACACATGAACATTAACTTTTTCATGTGCATCCAAGGGGGCAAAATTATAGAATGCTAAATTTATTATTGCACATGGATCACATTGCAAGTCCTCACATCAATAAAAAGAAGACAAAGATTGCATGCACATTAGAGAAGACTTACACATCAAGCAAGAGGTATTATTAGCCAAATTATTCGTCTAATTTTATATAGATCAGTCAACTGGACTTGGTCTAAATTTGTTTTTGTAACTACGGCTTTTAATGCCTCATTATAATTAGAATGTTTAATTATATTCATTTATTTATTCATGATAAATGGGTAAAATTATAATTCATGGGTGAGTAAAAATTTTAGCCTATTTTTAGGATGGGATGCATGAATAATTTTGCTATATATTGTGTGCATTGGTAAAGCACAAAAGAGGAATTTTTTGACATGGGAGTACTGAAGCAATTTTATGCCAGTTTTGTCCCTTGAATGAGAAAAAATTTCTGCCTTTCCAATTATTTATAGTGGTGTGCATCTCATTATTAATTTTTTTGAATGTCAATTCCCTGATTAATCATCTTACCTTACTATAAATCTGGTAATTTCTGCATAGTATTAATGTGCATGTTTATCTTGTTGTGTTGTTGTGATTCATCCCTCAATACATAAAGTGTTTTTCCTTAATATTCTGCACAATCCATTTGTTCATGCATCCAAAATTCTTTTTCAATTTTATTGTGCATCTACTAAGTCAAATCCCTTAATAATTCTAGTGTATAAACCTTTTTAAATTTCAGCTGCAATCATCTTTTACCCTCAAAACCCCAATAAATTAGTTTAGGATATATCAAAAAAGAACCAACCTTAATATCAGAGAATCACCTCAACAATAAGTATACCCACAGACCTGAGGTGTTTCCAATTTATCTACAAAAGTGAGAGATCCACACCAAGCTTAGAACCCATGATGTCATCTCTCAACTAGTGTGCACTTTCGAGAGATAATAGGTAGTATGAATCTTTTAGAAGTATGCATAAGGATAACATCACCTTGTTAGAATGGAATAATTTCTATGTTCATATTGATGGGCTCTACATCTGATCATGCCAAAGGTGGCAACTATTTGAACCTTTAGTTCAGTCCACTGACCCCTATTAATTAAATACCTTCTTGATAGTGATGTGTTATAGCTATGTTTTACTCCCTTGGACATAAATGTGTGTGATATCCCCATTTTACAGCCTCTCGAGTGTTTGTACCCTTTCTACCTCTTAGCTTGATGGGTGTATGGTTTTTGGCCTTTTAGGAGAGAGTCTATATCTGTAGTTATAAGAGAGGCACCCTCTTTGTGTCTAGAATAGGTTATTAGTGACCTAGGCTTATTAACAAGCTTAGGAAACATATGTTAAGGATGTCAAGGAATTTGTTAAATTATCCTTATTTTTTTAGAAATCATGATGTTGTCCCCCTTGTCCTTCAGGAAGAGAAAGTGAAAGTTGTTTGCATAATTTTTTCATTTATATTGGTGTGTTTGCCTACTAATTGTTAGTTAGACTTATCTTGTTTCTTATTTTCCCCCAGCTCACTTGGGTATTTCTATGTGTTACGATATTATGTTTGTGATCATTTTAAGATTATTTTTAACTAGTGCGGGATTTAAAATAAATAAATTTCAATTTTTTATATCTAGAGTGATAGGTATCTATTATGTTGATATGTTAGTATGGGAAAATATTACTCTCATCAACGTGGAAACGCTATCTAAGTGTTTGGGGTTTCTAATTTAGGATAAAAGTTTTTGTGTTCGATATTTGAGTAAAAATTCAAGTTATAGAAACCATGTGGCCAAGATTACGCTAGTATTAACATGAATATTTAACTTGAGTCATTTTGAATTATAAAAAGTTCTTGCAATGAATAGTCTTCATCCTTGTCAACACTTATGTTAAAATTAGTTGTTTCCGTGTTAAATTTCATTTTGTGTGGCCTTGGAAATTGTTATCCCTATAAGGTGTTACTTCTCATGTAAAATTGAGGGTCATGGTTGGTAATTGTTTATTTTCTTTTCTAAATAATGAACATTGTAGTATAATGAAACATAAATGAAGGTTTTATCCTTCCTTTTTTATTGTGTGCTACACCTATGTGTGACTATTTTGACACCTTATGTGCGTAACCTTCTTGTTCTTCATAGACCTTGGTTGTTATTCATTGGGATTCCACTGGAAATTTCTAGTTTAGATGCTCTGTGTTAAACTTGTTAACCTCATAGATATTACCCTGTATAATTGAATACTTGTAACCCTTTTTTTAAGGAGGTTAAGTACCTATTCCTAACAATATCTCTTCTCTTTATTCAATAGCATTGAACAAAACTTGGGTTTTGGGAACCCACTTTTGTTTGAAATAAAGAAATCTTGTGAAGGGCATGACTTCTACTCATATGCATTGGTTTCCTACCTTTTTTTGTGACTTACAAGAGGAAGTCAAATCTAAGGGGAGGGGGATGTAATGCCCACTCCTCTTTGACATTGATTTTACTATGATTTTGATTTTGGTTAATTAGAGGCATGGAAATTATTATTATATTTTTATTAGCATGTTGTTAAGATATGAGGGAAATCATGATTACTATTGTGTTCTAATTATTACTTTGGACCGTATGGATGTATTGTGAACCTTGATGGACATTTAAGGATATGATGATGATCTAGAATGGTTAACTTTTTATATACGGACATTTGATATCTTGGCGTATTGAGTATATTTGAAGTATTACACTAACCTTGTGGTCTCATTGAGTATTGTGAATTGCTAACAATAAGATGGTATTAGGGATCGATAATATGTTTTTGAGTGTATCTAGTAGTTAGAAGTTACAATAGATATAGGGAATTTCATGATTATTGTAGAATGTGAATTGGATTATTGATGATTGTAAATTATTTAATAGAGTAGAATTTAAATGTTAGCTGATTGCAAATAATTGATTAAAATTCATAAATTTGATGATAATGATATGGATACGTGTATGATGTTATTGGATGATATATATGTGTGTTGTATTGCTTGATGTATGTTGATGATTGTATGATGGATTCTTTTTATGAATTGATTCCCATGACATATTGATATGTCTTTGAGACCAAAAAGGTATTATTGTTTGTGATTGTAAGAAAAATTATATGACTATACCCAAAAAAGGGATAAGGGACCAACCACAAAAGGATTTTGGGTGTTTGCAACATGAATAGTTTGACAACTTGTGTTCTATGTGTATATTTTGTTGAATTTTTGTACTTGGTTAGGAGGTTTCTCATGGAGGGTGACCTCATGTGTGTGGTTGTGGGTTGTGATGTTTTCATTTCTTTTAATTTTGTGAATTTTACTTTCTGACCTGCATGTATCTAATTAATTGTAAAATTTAGTCACTTTATTAGCACTTGTTAATATGTCTTAATTAGTTAATTTAACTTAATTTGTGAACTAAAAGGAAGATGTGACAATAGATTAATTAATAGAGTATATGGTCCTTGACTTATCCTTGATGTTGAATGAATTTAATTACATGTTTCATGTGTGTAATCTTCCTCTTTTCTCAATCTCGAATTTTTCCTTAAAGTCAACTTTTTGAGACTTGTGGGATAAGTTAACCTTTTCCCTTGCTTGTCAAAGTAACCCACAATCCATACTTATGAAATATGGAGCTTATTTCATAATTTTTAATGCATTTGTTGATTGTAGAGTAAAAAATGTCACTTTTTTCTTATCTCATTTAATTTGTCCTTGAAAGGTATGGAGTTCATTTTGGAGTGTAAATTTGTGCATGTCATACCCTTACTTATTCATTTAATTTCATTGGTCTTTATATGTTGACTTGTTGAGTTGGAATGGAGAGATGATGAAGTGCATCCTACATGGAGCCACATCATCATCCTCGGCTCCTTTTCTATTTATTGAGTGAATTTGGAGGATTGGGGGTTACATGTCTTAGTTTCTACACTTGCACTTTAGGAATTTGGACTTGGATTGCATGCTTGGAAATTTTTGGAGTTGTATTTTAGTATTGTGCTTGGTTTGAAGGAGTTTTAAGCTAGGGGAGTGAAGAATTTGGAAGGTTAATAGGGACTTAGGATCTCAACTTATTGTTTTTTCTTTATATATTAATATAGATGTGAAATTGTGTTTGTTGTAGTCTATATATGTTTGTTTTGATTACATTATGTTGGGATGGGTAGCTTGCCTTTAAGAATGCTGTGGGAGATAGAAAATGGCACCATTGGTGAGGGAAAATGGAGTTGTGAGGCATGCATTTTTCAGGGACTATGATTGAGGTGTTCCACCTATGGGGAGAGAAAATGATAATTTTTTTATACTTTGTGTATTTTGCATTGGGAGGGAATAGTGATATGTTGAGAAGTTGGATGTGCACTCAAAGGTATTTTTGGTGGAACCCCTATTTGACTATGGAGTTAAAAGGAGATGGTTCCCGATTTTCCTTTCTACTTTGGCTTGTTTACAAGCCTATGTGTTTATTGGAAAATTGTAAATCTTATTTTTGTGTGTTTATTTGATTGTGTTACAAATTTTTAGATTGCATTTATTTGGAAGACATTATTTTTGTGGAGTTCTCAAAGTTTCAAACATACCTCATTGTTCTTTGGTTGGAGCTCAGGGGCCAATAATGAGGATGGTTTCTCCTCTTATTGGATCAAATTTTGGGTGGAGAGTGTCACCTGCTCCCCTTTATTTGTATTGTGATTCAAATTTTAATAGATGAAAGAGTGTAAATTTGAATCTATGGAGTTAGAAGATGACATTGATACGAAGACTTTTATACTTGAGCCTAGAAAGAATCCTATTTTTGTAAATTTAGGCCATGTTGTTTCCACTTATAGTAGAAGGCTTGTAGCACTTGTATTTTAAAAGAATGTTCTTGTAAATTCCAATTATCTAACCTTTTGTTATTATAGTTGAAAGAAAGGTCTTTGGAGTTGTATTTTATTTCAATTTGTGACTAATTCCAAAAATGATTTTTTTTAAAAAAATCTACTTATTTTAATTTGGAAATGGTTCTCTTGAAGAGGAAATGCACATGGTCAAAAAGGGAAGACATTGAAAAGTTATAAATGCTAAAATATGAACTCATCTATTTGGGAATAGTAGTGTGAATTGAATTGTTGTTTTCCCTTGAAATATTCTTGTGTTGTCTTAAACATTTATACCAAAGAGAGGGATACACTTGAATATCCTATATTTATTTCTCTTCTAAAAATAAATTGTGATATAGTAGGTTCTTTTTATATTTGTTATGAGTTTTAATTTCTTGCAAAATATAAAAATAATGGGATATTTAATTATTTCTAAATCTAGATAATGGAACATTCCCTCTCTATATTTATAAATAATTTAGGTGATATAAATGAGCCTCAAAGCTATTTATATTCATCTACAAGTTCTTTCACACAAGTTTATCTTTATAAATGAAAAATATCTTAAAATACTATCTAACAAGTATATGTATATATACATATATACACATATTTGTATATACACTTTTGGGATGTTATATAGGATAAAAAATTATTTTTATAAAACACAACAAAGATGAAACCCTCAGAAATATACAAAAATTTCAAACTCCTGAAAAATGTGTCTACAATTTTTTTTATAACTAGATTAAATTTGATGTCCATATGGTCATCATTCTTCCCTGTTTTAGGTCTACCACGATGGTCATTTGATTGTCAAATTTAGCATAGTAAAAAATCTCTATTATTTTTCTTGAATGTGTTTTGGGCACAATTTGGAGATTTTACACCCATAAAACTATCATATTTCAACAAAAAAATGATAATAATATATATAATGGTGCAAAAAATTACATTCTTATACAAATATAAAATCCAAATTTAATCTTGAATCTACATATCCAACCAAAGGGAAAAAATTCCCCAAACTTGAAATTATATCCAACCCTCTTGAATTAAAACCTAGATGTACAACGGTTTTCTAATACTATGATTAAAAAACTTGAATAATAAGGAAAACAAATAAATATTATAAGCAATGACTCCATAGGAGCTTTCCCAAGGTTCCATGGCTTCCTTCCTCATCTCCCTTCAAACCTACAAGTAAAAAAGAGGGAGGCTAGGAAAATAGGGAGTTTAGAAGAAAAATATAAATAAATTAGGGCATTTTGGTCAAACCCTGGCTCAATGGTGGAAAACAAAACAATCTTAGGGCATAGATTAAACCTTTATCTTAAAGAAAATGGAAAAATTTTGTGGGTAAAACTATGGTTTTTAAATTAAAAGGGAACACTAGGAATTATACCCATGAGACATAATAAGTTTTGTAGAAATAATTTAAGTATGGGAATGGCTTTATTAAATATGGGATAGAAAAGGGTGTATTTTGGTTCCTTTGAAAATATATTCTAATGGAAATGTAAATGAATTTAGTTGAGGGCATGACTAATTTAATTATTGGATAACATGGGGAAAACCTTGCTCGGGAAATAAATTAAATGTTGACCTAGGAAATAAAACTTAATAAATCTAATATAAAAATTGTTAGGATACGTTGGTTTTTAGCATAACTGTCTATTCTTATCTTCTATTTCTTATCACATTATTCTCTGCCACTTTTGTGGATCTTCCCAGCTTTGTTAGGAAGTCAGTTCAGTTTTTCTGTCCTATACAAACTGGACATGTGCATTGTTCTCTTCAGAATAATATGAGATAAATTAATCTATCTCTGTTATTTCTCATAGCTTTGCTTCAGTTTGCTATCAGAGCACGTTCGGTCTCAGGATTCATGTTGGTTAGGTTGCAAGCCAAGATCTTTATCATCGATGATGTTCTGAGTGCCTGGAAAACCTGCTGCTGGATGTGGAGATCTGTTGCTGCGGCCTGCTCCATATAAAACGTCTCTACCACTGAGCATTACGCATCATTTCATTCTGCACCGTTTCAAATTTTCGTCTCCTGGTTCAGGCAAACTTTATGAAGCCTTGAATGGCGTGACTCCAATCCATCGTACGTGGCAGAGATCTGGGAGGACGTGTCTCCTGTGTTGTTTTTCTTGCTGCTGCGAGGAGAAGCCTGTTCTTTTGGCGCGCCAGGTAGGGGGCGAACCTACAACTTTCTTGGCATTGTTCCAGTTTGCTACAGGCGTGTGTAGTGCGTGAGGAGAAGCCTGTGTTTTTGGCGTGGACGGCAGGATCTATTTTTTCACTCATACGTAGTGATATTCAGCCTGTGTGGAGCAGTGTTAAAAAAAAAAGAGCACATAGAATCTTTGCCCACTCACACACGAGTACAGAAGAAGTCACAATTACTTCTCTCCCAGTGAAGCGTTTGGAGAGTAATGGCTATGCGCCGTATTGCAGAGTGAGAAGAACAAGATAAAGCCATATCCTGCCCTTGTGGCCCTGTTGATCTTCAACGCAAGATTTCTTCCTGCCCACTAGTTTTCAACGCCATTTGCCAAATTCTACAACCTGTGTAGCGCCTGAAGCTTTTAGAGCGTAGATAACTGCTGTTGCGTGGAGACAGTTGCTGCTGCGTGGAAGAGTGTGCTGCGAAAACAATCTTGCTGTAGCCGGACGTGGAGAGTTACTCAGTCACCTACTGAAGGAAGGCAGCACGTGTGTGTTTTTCGAGGTAATTTTGAGTCTACAAAAGTCTCTTCTACACTACATCGAATGTCGAGTGTAGACAACTCGATTGAAAGCGTCAACAACACGGTCACCACAGCTGACAGCCACAACATCAACCTCGCCAGCCAGAGAACACCGTGGAGAAGCTCCTGAGAGCTCCGGGTTCTACTTTGCCTTGCTGAACGAGCTTCGAAAATTGCGGCAATCTTGCAATCGACAAACTTGTTCTAGAAGGACTCCTTGAGTACTTTCTTTTCAACGTCAGCTGCCAAGCAAAGCGAGTAGGGGAAGAATTAGAAGCCGGATACGATGCAGATTGTGACGACGAAGAAGAACACCCTGCAAAGCGTCGCCGTCTCACAGCACGCGAATATCGCGAGCATCTATGAGCCAATCATTCTCGACAGTGAGTCCAAATTGTAATAACTTTTTCAAATAAATAAATATTTTTTTATTACAATGTCTGCTCCGAAGTTACTTCTGTCTGATGCTCAGTTGCTCAAAGGGCCTAATTTTGCGGCCTGGAAGACAAAAATGAAGACAATCCTTCAGTTTGAAGGATTATGGGGAATTGTCACAGGGTCTATGCCTGCTCCCACCGCCCCCGATGAACTAGTAAAATATGACATGGCTAGTGCTAAAGCCTTGATGCTGATAATGCTCAGTATCAGTGATGATGTGCAACCGCATGTTCGGAATGCGGAGAAACCCAAGGAGGCCTGGGACAAGTTGGCAACCATTTATGAAGCCAAGAATCAAACAAAGATTCTTCATCTTCAGTCGAAGCTGCACACCCTCTCTATGGGGTCTGACGAGAAAGTGGAGGAATTCCTACGTCGCGTGGCTGAGTTGAGATCAGAGTTATTGGCAGCTCGGTGAAATGGTAGACGATAAACTACTCGTCCCAATCACCTTGAGAGCACTCCCTTCTCAATTTCGAGTGTTTGTTACAACACTGAATGTGTCTAAACAAACAGTGACATTCGAAGAGCTTGTGAATTTGTTGCAGCAGGAAGAAGCTATCACTTCATCGCATGGGGAGTCTCAGGACAAAGCCTTGTTCTCAAAGCCTAATTGTGGCCAGAAGAATCGGAAAGGTCCCCCAGAGAAGCCAAATCCAGCGCAATCCAAACAGAAAGATCAAAAGTCAAAGAGATGGTGTCACATTTGCAGAACCAATACTCACGACACTGATCACTGTTGGTACACAACAGCCTGAAACAAGGGTCTTCAAGCCATACAAGCACATCTGGGCGCGAAGATTTTCAAAAGTCTAAACGACGTCCCCGCTGGAGAAAGCAAAAAGGACATCTTGCAGCCCAACAAGAGGATGATGAATCTGATGAGGAGACATCAGAAGGATCCCATTGTAGTAAGAATCTTGTACTCGTCTCTCAAACTTCTCAGCCCACGAAGAAAGTCTGGTTGATAGACTCTGGTGCAAGCAAGCATATGTCAGGTGACAAGAAGCTGTTTGATTCACTACGTGAAGAGCCAACTGGAGATCGAGTTCGGATAGCGGATGACAAAGAGTACATTGCAGAAGGAATAGGGAATGTGACCATTCCTCTGGGACCACGAAAATGTACACTTACAAAGGTACTATATGTTCCTGGCTTGACTAGCAATCTTTTGTCAGTTACTCAACTCTTGAATCATCACCTTAAGGTTGAATTTCTTGTTCAAAATGGCATTAAATCATGCTTAATCTCCCGACAAGGTACGGTTCTTGCTAAAGCCTTTGTAAAAGATAAGTTATTTTCTTTAGATACTGTTTCATCTTCTGCAGTAGCTTTATCTGCTTCAACAATAGAATCAACTGCCTTATGGCATTATAGATATGGACACTTGTCGGTCGGTTCACTGTACCAGATGAGTTCAAAAGCAATGGTCCGTGGACTACCCAAATTGTCCAGTTCCTTGCCTATTTTCCCTGGTTGTCTTGCAGGAAAACAACATAGAGATCCGTTTCAAGTGAGCACCTTCCATGCCAAGAAGTGTCTGGAGATAGTTCATACCGATCTGAACGGCCCATTGCCTACTTCATTTTCAGGATACAAATACTTCCAGTTGTTCGTGGATGACCACTCTCACAAGATGTGGGTATATTTCCTAAAGCAGAAAAGTGAGGCTCTTCAACACTTTCAGAACTTCTATCATCGTGTTGTCAAAGAATCTGGACAACCACTTCTTCTACTCCGCTCAGATCGAGGGGGGGAATTCACATCAAAGAAGTTCTTGGCCTTCCTAAACCATCACGGCATTAAGCAGCACCTGACTGCTCCCTACACGCCCCAGCAAAATGGCATTGTTGAGCGTCGCAATCGCACAGTGATGGAGATGGCTCGCTGCATGCTATCAACTGCAAAGCTAGGAGAATGCTATTGGGTTGAAGCAGTACAAATGGCTGTATATCTTCTCAACAGGGCACCAACAAATATTCTACTGAACAAGATGCCAGAAGAGGTATGGAGTGGTAAAAAGCCATCAATTTCTCATTTGCGAGTATTTGGTTGCACAGCATACATGCATGTCCCAGCTCAGAAGAGAAAGAAGGTAGAGCCAAAAACACTCCCGTGTATCCTTCTTGGCTATAGTACTACCTCGAAGGCGTATCGTCTCATGGATCCTGAGACAAAGAAAGTATACGAGAGTCGGGATGTGGTTTGTGACGAGTCATCCTTTGACTCAATAGTATCAACAGAAGATCCACTTCCAAACACATCTCACTGATTAGTCTCTGAATCAGATGATGAGCTGGAGGAGACTACTCAGAGAAAAGAAATGCTACCAGGAGAACTATTTGTTGACCTTGGAGAACTGCAGAATGTGACTCCACATCAATCCTCACGGCAACGACACAGTTCTTCTCAAAAGCAGTCAAGTTCTCATCCGAAGTGGGTACAAAGAACTATCAAGGACTCAAATTTGTAACAACTCCCAGATACATCATCCGGAGTCAAAACAAGGAGTCAAACAAGAAATGAGGTAAAAATTTACACTCACGAGTTCACTAATTAATAGCTCTGAGCCAGACAATGTTTGTGAAGCACTCAGTCAACCTTAGTGGAAGGAATCCATGGATATAGAATATTTACTCACTCAAGAAAAATTAGACATGGGAACTTGTCGATCTTACTACAGGAAAGAAACCCATAGGCTATAAATGGGTTTTCAAGACAAAATATAAGGCAGATGGATCTTTCGACCAAACATAAATCATGACTTGTAGCCAAAAGGATATGCTCCGAAAGAAGGCATCGACTATGAAGAAACATTTTCACCCATTGTGAACATGATGACCATCAGAGTAGTTTGTGCACTAACAGCATAGAAAGGATGGAGACTTCAGGAGATGGATGTCAAGAGTGCTTTCCTAAATGGTGATATGACAGAATAAGTATAGATGACCCAACCTGAAGGATTTTTTGATGAAGATAAGCCTAAAAAGGTATGTTGTCTCATCAAATCACTGTATGGATTGAAACAAGCTCCAAGGGCATGGTATATCAAGATCAATGATCACCTTTTGCAGCATGGGTTCACTCATAGCCCCTCAGATTCAAATTTGTATATAAAGAATGTAGGCAAAGAAATTGTCATTCTTGTTGTGTATGTAGATGATATTTTTGATCACTGGAAGTTCAGAAGATCAAGTTGATATAGTAAAGAATGATCTTAAAAGAACCTTCGAAATGATAGATTTGGGGCTACTACATTACTGTCTTTACTTGGGAGATATGGAAAAAGGAGCATCACATCTTTGTCTCCCAAAAAAAGTACGCCAAGACACTCCTGGAAAAGTATAGAATGTCTGATTATAAACCTATATCCACTCCCATGGAGAAAGGCTTGCAATTTTCAAGATTCTAGGACTCACTTCAAGTAGATGCTACTCTTTATAGGAAATTTTTTTGGAGGGCTCATCTAGTTGACATATACCAGACCAGATCTATGCTATGTTGTCAGCTATCTTTCCAGGTTCATGCAAGAGCCAAAGACAATGTCACTAGAATGCAGTATCAAAGCATGTTTTTGAGATATGTCTGAGGAACAACTAATTATGGTTTGGAATATAAAAAGAATTATCAATTCTTCTTATAGGGATACATAGACTCAGACCACGCCAGATCTTTTGATGACAGGAAGTCAACTACAGGATACATATTTCATCTTAGATCTGGACCAATCTCATGGATAAGCAAGAAGAATAATTTTGTTTCTATCTCATCCACAGAGGTAGAATATTGCACCACACGAGGAGCTGTGTGCAAAGTTATATGGATACATCACATTATCGGATGACCTAGGAATTCTTGAAAAAATAGTCACCTATTCTTTATTGCAAAAATCAGAGTGTGTTGAAGCTCATGCAGAATCTAGTATTTCATGAATGAACAAAGCATATTGAAATTGACTGCCATTTCATTTGAGAGCAACATCTTGAACCATCACATTCAGCTCCAGTATTGTCCTACTAAAAGCACAGGTATGCTGACATTCTCACTAAAATCTCATGGAAAAGTGAAATTTGAACTTTTCAGGGGTCACATTTGCAAGAATAATGTAATAAGGGGAGGGAATGTTAGCATACGTAGCATAGTTTATAGATTTCGGTGTGTTTATTTTAGATTATCCCTCTATTCTCTCTTATCATTCTATCATTCTCTGCTGATATTGTGGATATCATCCTCAGTCCAGTTTAGGAGAATGTCAGTTTAGATGTTTCTGTCCTATATAAATTGTACGTGTGCATTGTTCTCATAATAAAATAATATGTAGAGATTGTTATTGGAATCCATCTCTTGCTATCTGTCATCATAAGAACCCCCATTTGCTTTCTCCATCTAGGCTTTGGTATCAAAGCCTTTGTACCTTTGGCCTAAAATTGAAATGGTATGGTCAGTGTAAAAGCTGGCAATTATGAGAAAATTACATCCTGAAAAACCTGGTACAATGGAGGTTCAGGAACTCATTGGATTAAGGTTAGTTAGACACATTAGATTAAGGATCTAATTAAACCTTAAACTCCTTGGTTGGGGCTCGGCATACACAATGATTAAGTGATGGCTTCTCTCCCTAATTGGACTAGTAAGGTTGGGTAAGTGTCATGAGAACTCAACCTAATGCATTGTGTTTGATTAATTTAGAGAATAGTAAAATGGAAGAATTGCTCTTGTAGAAATACATGTCAGAAAAGTTGTGATCAATTGATGTGGGTCATACGTTTATCGGTGTAAGTGTTACAGCATATGGTTACGATTGGGAGTTATAGCAAAAAAATAGTTATTACCCTAGATGAATTAGAATTCTCATAACGCACTGATAATGGAAGTAAAGACCTCTAAACATTTAAAAGTTGTATTGCAAATCACTGAAGAATATTAATCAATAATCATAAGTGTCATATTCACGTGGTTGTAGTGAACTAAGAGGTATCTAGCTATTGGCAATTTTTAAACATGGGAAGAGGAACTCTAAAAAGAACATGATAAGAAATTTCATGTTTTACGTTCTTTAACGTATAGAGTGTACAAGGCAATCAGTTCGAATTAGATTTAGGGAATAAATTCCCTTTGCTGGTGCGAAAGACATAATGTAGTGACATTTAAGGTGTTGATGAGTAAGCTCGATTTCTAAAAGATTTTTCATTTTGGTATGGTTTTCTAGAATAAAATTGAAAGTCCAATGCAATTCTTTTGGATATTTATTTTTGTCCAAGAATTTTATAATTGCAAAATTTATTCTTCCTACTCAAATTATAAACTACTATCGGCCATGAAAAATCTATTTATATTCAAAGCAAGAGATTTTTTTACTATCTTAGTAAATGTATACTAAATCATTTTGATTTTATTAGTAAATCTATAATAAACAAACCATGGTATTGAGATAAATATTAACATTTATCAAGAGTAACAGATACTAGTGTACTCCAATGAGACAAAAGCGGATGATTCAAGCTTTTTATACATATGTACAATTAATACCTTTAGAATAATAGAAGTATATTTTTGAATCTTAGTGTATAAAATAACATATTGCTCATTAGGCATAATGGCCACGTTGAAACTATTAGTTTTATTAAATGAAAAAATTTAAATTCAAAATCAATAATTTTATATTTAATTTTTATGATGGGCCATAAACACATCGGTCACTTTACCATTTCAGTCGAGTTTGTACCAGGCCGTGAATATAATAGGATTTGTGATCCACATAGTATATTAGTCAGTGGGATTACATATTTTGGTATAGAAAATTAAGAGTATAAATGGGTTGTGGGATTCAACAAAACCACTAAAATGAGTTACTATATTATCCAAATAAATGAGGATATCTTAATTCGGGGTTTACCCAATGATGGGAATAAAAACACTAATTGTAGAACAAATGGTAATGAGGGGGAGAAATAATGTGTCATTAGAGAGTCTAATACGAAAGGACCAAGACCAAGTTATACCACAATGCTGCATTGGTGTAGATCGTTATGTACAATCAACAATCAAGCTTAGCAATGTTTAGAAACCAAATCCTCTCCAATGGCCTTTTCACAAGTTATATCCCTTATCAACATGTCAATCCTTATTACAATAATAAAATAAGATACCACAATGAGTTCTATCACTTAGTCAAGAGAACTGAATTTAGGAGATGAGGTCATAATGGGTGAGGTCTAGCGTTTTCAATAGATAAGAAAGGAAAAGATAGATTACATAGAAAATATGTCAGGATGTACTTGTACATCACTATTGTAACATAGGTATTTAATTGGTAAATATGGCCTCAGAATTTTTCTCTAACAAGTACCAGAATACATGAAGAATGAAACTTTAGATGCAACCAAATACCTTGCACAGGTTTAGATGGAAAATAATCTTGGAGGTACATGTTTGAGCATCCTTCCTTGACCTAGTGTATATTTAAATCTAAGACTCCTTGTAACTGCACGACAATTTATACACACAAATAGTTAACATAAAAAAGACCAAAACGATATATTTTTTTACTTACATTTTATTTACCCGACACCACATGACAACACAATGTATCTCTTAGGACAACACATAACAAAAATGAGATGCTTGCACAAACCTTATCTCATAAAGATAACATGAATAGGGACATGATGCACATCAAGGCCACTCTATTTTTTAAATGACAAGATAGAACATAACAATTCAACTACATTAGGAATGTCGTTTAGGCACTATCCTTGACATCCCTTTCTGAACAGTTTACATATTTATTACATTCCATATTTCGTTATTGACCCTATTTTCTTCACAAGTCACTTATAAATTATTTTATAATTGACCTACATTATATTTATTTTATTTACCATTTCACTTGTAGTAACCTCAAAATAATTTTGTTTGTTTCCTTGATCACACCACAAATTTTGTAACCAGGTAATTGGTATGAACATATGTACATGGACATGATAATTTTAGTATTTGTTCCTAGGATTCATTTTATAAGTGGCATGTTTTATTGGATTTTCCATTTATCTTAGCCTCATAAGAAGGGAGTTTCTCATGCAAGCAAAGGAAGTTTATTGATTCAAAAGAAGATATATTACATGTTCTTTTCATAGCTAAGTATTTAAGTTCTATAGGTAAGTCTAATTTTTTTTTACGTTATGACAACTAATCATATTGTATCTCATTTACTTCACTTAATTTCCATAGTCTATCAAGGTACTAATATGTATGCTTTCAAACTCTACAAGGTTTGCATTCCTCAACAATTAAGCACTAGATGTGTGTTATGTTCAGGAATATTAAATTATAAATTTTACACACATTGTTAGGGTCACAACTAAGAATTATTGTACACCCTTGTCTCCAAAAATACCCTAGGATTTATAGGGACTCTATGTACATTCAAGATACTTCTTGTCAAGCTATCACTTGGCTTGAAAGAGGTTAATGTCCTCGATTCACTCCAGTATTCTAAGATGTAGGTATAGATAAAACATCTATGACCCCCTCAAAACAATTAGATTCATCTTACCAAATTATCTCACTTAATTTGATTTAATTAGTGTGTTGAAATTGCTGAGAAACCCATTGGTTAATAAGTACATTTGCATGCTCGTGAACCTACTAGCTCTCATGTTTATTCTTATAGGAATTTCCACATTAATATGATCATTCTAGTCTCACAACATTAATTAATTCGCTCATTAGTAAAAGTGGAGAACAAGAGGGAATACATCCTACTATTTAGAGGATTGGACAGTTCACGTTAGTGATCACATGCTAGGAGTTTTTATCCCTTCACCAAAGAGATGGTTAATACACATTATATGAATGATCTAAATGTTCAAATTTATACAAGCACATCATCTAGTGGTAAGTTTTAAAGTTAAACTAATCATACACTAAAATTTTCCCAAGTTTGGACCATTAACTCTTAGTATTGTAAAAGGGTTTGATATCAAGTTCAACATTCTATTCCAAAGGCTCTTAATTAGGTGACTTGCAAGAGTTCAGCTGGCAATCTTCTCCACTCAACAAGTTAACCTGTTAAGTCCAAGAGGATTTTACACTATACTTAATGTTGGTTTCCCATAACATTATACCTTATATAAAAATTAATAAGGTTCAAACTCCTTACTACACACATTGATAACCAATCCTTGTAAGGGTACAACATACTCTAGATAATGTTTTACCATTTTTTCCTAACTATCGGGTTCAGTGACTATGTCACTAAGCATACAAGCCATGACGATAAGTCTCAAACATGTGATAACAATTTATTTCAATCTAATGAAGGTCATTATCAAGCATAAGGATTTTATTCACTGATCCGAAGTTTTTAGTTTTCTATGGAAATAAAAGATCACACAATGAACATTAGGAAGATATTACATGAATTTTATACTTGGGTTGACTGTTGCTCATTTAGATCTATTTAATATGTTTCACTAGGTAAGAAAAATGATACACACCAGTTATTTAATGATGGATTAAACACTGGAAGTGTACTATAAGATGTTAATTTAAATTTCGTTCTAACATTCATTTATCCAACATTTTATAGTACAATCTTTTCACAAAGAAAATTAACACCCATATATAGATGAACATTTCCCTTAAACTCTAGAATATTAAAAATGTTAAGAATACAACACTCAACTAGTAAACCTTTAAATACTTCAAAAAATGTAGATATATTCTCTTCAATTTTACTTAACATGTATATCCAACCCCCTTTTTACCATATGCCAATTTGAATCAAAAGTACAACTATAGCTAAATGTGTGTTTCCCAAAGCACCCCTAAAATTAGCATCTCATTCATATAGAAAATTTTAAATAAATAACTGTTACTATAACATAAATTGTACATAAAAGAATATTTTACATTAACATAAATAAACTCTAACAATATACAATGAATCACACCCACGCCATTTTGCAATCTTACTTGCATCCATGCATAACCATGTGAGCAAAAAATCAGCGATAAATCATTTGCATGACATCCACCTAGATCTAACATAATTAACATTGTTCAGCTTTCCCATTTACATAAAAATATTGTATTTGCATTCTAAGGGAGAGGGTTAGAGACACGTTCATTTCATTTCATTTGACTTCATTTCATAACCAAGGAGAGATAAAGAGATAGGGAGAGAGAAAGAACCATTCTTTTTTGTAAAAGTTCAAATTCACATGAAAAGTCACTTGATAAAGTTTCAAACAGTTAGTTACAAGTGCCAACAAGTTTCCATGGGGGTTTGGTAACCCCACTGGTGTCCTACAACTTTCTTTTTACATTTTACTACTAGTTACAATAACATTCAATATACACTCAAAGGCTAAGAAACCACTTTTAAATGTTTTCTTCCATTAAGAAAATAAACCACAAGTAAGTTTCTACGTGTCCTCCTATACACAAGGAATTCATAGGAACTGACATAATTTAGAACTGGTGAACGGTTTACGATTCATGGCCAGTTTTTTGAGGCCATCGGTCATAATTGACCTAGTTGTAAACATTGAAAAGTTAACTCAAGGGATCAGAAAACCATATCCAAAGATAACGTTCAATGGATGAATGCACAATGCGAAACTTCCTAAAAACTCCCCTATATATGGATAATTCACCAGAGTCGAAGAGGCTAAGAACTAATAAATGGTTTTCAAATGGTGTGTGGTTTTCTTGGGCCACCAATTGTAATTGGTCTAGTTTGACCTATTTAAACTGTGATCAAAGTCCTAAAAAATGCCTTTTCCAAAATATCAAGAAGAATGAGTTCCCCAAACTAAATGTTCTAGAAAAGTGTCTTGTACAAATACTAGAGGTTTACGAAGGTAGATAAGCATTTCGTTATTCACGGTCCAAACGACGAGCTGATACAAAACCCAACTTTTAAATTTTAACAACTTTCTAAAAGTGTAAAATGGGGTGACAGGGCTCGTAGAGGAGAAACAAAAAACAATACAAATGGTAAAACGAGGTCAATATAATGTTTGATGTGACTCTCTACATAATTGGGAACACATACGATGATTGACATCTCTTTTACGGAGCTTGAAGGATTGTTTTTTGATTCTATAGAAATATCATTTTTTCTAACTTTGTGAGGTAGACATAACGATTGTTTCAGTTGACGACTTATCTAGCTCTCACCAATACCAAAAAACACGAGCACCGAATTTTTATACCCTAGGTCTAGTAGTGCATAACATTGTGGTTGCAACCACAGATGATGATCAAATTACAATTCAGTAATGTAAAACATAAGGAGGAGTTTTGTTGTTTCACGCTAATAGTCTAGTTATGAAGTTTTCCAGATTGTGTCCAAAGGAGGGGTTTAAGGTTATGCTAGCTATCAAGTATTATTTGGGTTAAAAAAGTTTCAAATTTCATTTTAATGTTTTGTAAAGCAAGTTTATATAAAATAATTGAATCTGAGATATTCCAAAGTTTAAATTTATGTCTTTACAAATGTAAAACTAAGTATGATAATTATGAAGGAAAAGGTGAGGTGAACCATTCCTAGGAAAGATTAGTGAAGTGGGTATGTGGGGCTATAGTTGGTTTACACTCGTAATCCCTTGAGACCACCATTGTTTCCACATGATGTGAGATAGTCATGTGAAAATCCAAGCTATTTGTTGTGCACCAATTCCTCATCAAAACACCATTTATGCTTTTCGAGTAGTCATCCTGATCCATGAGACCACATTTTCATTACGCAATATGTCAAGAAGTTTGCAAGCCATTATAATTCTTCCACATTTTGCAATACATTTCTATCAGGGAATTTTCAGCTACAACACACAATACAGGGATAATTTTAGCGGCGAATATTCGTAATATGGCGAAAATTTCATTTTAGGAAAATTTGAAAAGGCGAATTTTTCGGAGTGGGTCGGTGTCCTGTTCGCCTAAAATATATAGTATATTTTTTTTGGGGGGTCGGCTTCGCCTTCATTTGAAAACATCTCCTATAAAAACCTATGTGATTCGCCGGGTAGTATACCTCAAGTAGCTTACCAAATTACCAATACTGTGAAATTTGAACTCGCATACCCTTGAGCACCAGAGATTCATATTACAGTTGACGCGCGACAAATGCAGTGTTGACGCGCGACAAGGGCAATATTGACGTGCGACAAGATCTGTACTGACGCGCGACAAGAGCTGTACTGACACGCGACAAGAGCTGTACTGACGCGCGACAAGAGCTGAACTGACGCGCGACAAGATATGTACTGACGCGCGACCTGAGCTGTACGGACGCGCGACAAGAGCTATACTGACGCGCGACTTGGGCTACGAAGTGACGCGTGACAAAGGAAGGGTGGACGCGCGACTGAGAAAGGGTTGACTCGGGCATTGTTGACGCGTGACCTCAGACAGTTCACGTGCGACAAGACCTCAGAGACTGGACAGAGTCGCTTCTTGGTTCTTTTGCTGACGCAGGACTCTTTTCAGAATAATGGAAGGTGCCAGCTCAAAGAATACGAATAACCTAAAAGTAAGTAAGAAATCTCAGAAATCACTCTTCAAGTATTTTGGAAACTCTGCGGGTACAGATAGTGTAAATACCAATCATATACATGCCACCGAAAACAATCAGAATACTGACTGTGTGGAAGGTATTATTGAGGTGGACATGCATTCTGCACAGTATCACAGTCAAACAAATGAAACCTACGATAATATGCCAGATCTTGAAGATATTGTTCCTGTTGGGGTGCAACCAGAAGTGCAGCTAGATATCACAGATACAAACACTCAGCAAAATGGAAGACAAAAATCAAAATCAAACTCTGGTCCAAGAAAGAGGAAACCAGGTGATTGCGATATTGCTACAAATTCTACTCAAAAAAGTAAAGCATTGAAAACAAACAAGAATATGTGGACCATTGGCAGGACATACAAGTTTGATTGGGCAGCTAAATTTCCATTTATTGAACCTGTTGTATCATCTAATTATGAAGAAATCCCATGTGAATGTACATGTACAATATGTACGTGGAAATTGGGGAAAGCAACAAAAAATGCAACTGAAGCTGGACACTATAGAAAAACATTGTGGAAAACAATATTTAACAGTAACAGGGGCGGATGGCCAGAAAATCAAAACACATAGGTGGAAAACTGAAAAGGAGTGCATGCATGTCAGATACACAGCGGAATATGAGGCAGAGCAGAAAAAACACAGACATCTGTTGGAAAAGGGAGGAACGATCACATCGCATATTGGTAAGATGAAAGAAACTAATCTACAAGCAAAATTCATACAGTTCTCTACTCTTTTTCAAATACTTAAAAAAGGAAGGGCAATGTCAGATTTCCTCGATTTCAAGGTTTTGTATCAATTTAACGGAATGCTGAATGTACCTCAGTCTCATTGGTCCGAGAGTAGTGGATGGGAAATGGCAAAATGCCTCTCGATGATAGAGAAGGAAGATTTGAAAGAGAATGTAAAAAAAGCAAACTTTATCTCTCTTTCAATTGATGAAGTGACTGCAGTCGACAACACCGCATGGGTATGTATCCACATCTATACATTAGAAAATCATATAAGGACACCTCATCTGTTGGGTGTTATGAAAATGGTTGAAAACTGCAATGCTGAAAACCTATACAAAATAGTTGTTTCTCATTTGAAAGATGTTGCTGGTATGACTGATTATGAAATTGCTACGAAGTTGGTATGCGTTGGAGCAGATGGTGCATCTGTCATGCAGGGTCACCGAACAGGGCTCTGTGTTAGATTACAAACAACAGTGGCCCCATATATGCTACCAATTCACTGCATGGCTCACAGAATGAATTTAGCATATAAAATGGTAAGCAACCATGAAAATGTTGCTAACTTAGAAGACCAAATAAGAGAACTCCATGCCTATATGTCAAGCAGCCCAAAGCGTTTTCTGGCAGTTCCAAAAATTTGCAATTGGAATTACAGACGGCAAAAAACTTCTGAAGGATGTGGAGACTAGATGGATCTCTTTGTATGAACCAGCATGCAGAGTTCGTGAGGAGTATCCTTCATTGGTTGGTTTCATGCACAAATACCGTCATGAAGTTGATAGGGCAAGGGACCTGTTGTTCCGCTTAACTGATTTGGAGACTTTGCTTACATTGGTTGGTATTCTTCCAATGTTGAAGGAGATCAATACACTGATGAAGCATGCACAGGGCAGATTGATCTATATCGTGGATTTTATAAGGATGAGGAAAATGGTATGTCAAAGTCTTGATATATTGTACTGTTCCCAGGATAGTTTTTGATGCACCTGTTTTTGAAAATTGGAGAGATTTATTAGATCTTAAAAATCCTAACACCTTTTTGAGATTTAATATCCACGATCACCTATGCATCTCTGTTAATGGGAGGGAAATACCAATGCACATCTTGCAAAGACGTCAAGATATTACAGGATCGGAACGAGAAGATGTTCCTGTGACACGTAATTTGTTTGAGTCTGTGATAGTTGAGACAAGAATAAAGCTTAAAAAAATTTCAGAAACCTTGTCATCAGAAATTAGGGAACGTTTCTGTAAAGACAAAATTCTGGAAGCAATGGGTGTGATGAATCCGAATTTTTGGAATACAGAAGGTGGCCGTGCAGACTTTGTCAGTAAGCATTTCCATAAGTCAATGGGTACAATAATGGAACAATTTACAAAGACTTCAGAGCTCAAGGGTACAGAGAAATCAAAGGTATACTGAATGCCGATTTATTGAAGTTTCAGTCAACCAATTTTGCAACAACAATGAGGAACCAATATAAGAATTTAGATCAACCTTCTGAAAGTGGTGCTATTACAAGGCTGTGGCGAGGAATCTTTCAAAGTTCTATCTTACAAGAAGATATCAGTGAGTATTTCAGACTATATGAGTTATGCCAGACAATGATTTTGGGGTCTGTGGAGGATGAAAGGGTTTTCAGTGCATTGTCATTTATAAAATCAAAACTGAGAAACAGGTTGGACAAAAATCTGGAAAGTTGCATGAGGTGTTTTACGTTTCTCGATACTCCCTCGAAACCTTTCCGTTTGACAAGAGCAATTGCGCACTGGAATTCCCTTTGCGAAAGAAGAGGTGTAAATAATACAGCTACAAGTACAAATATTCCCAACCTTGAGAGTGTAATTGGCTCTGCGTCACATTCTACAGAAGACAACATCGACTTTGATGAAGCTATTGATAATGGACTATTTCAACTTTAAGTAGGTATCTTCTTTATCTATCTTTTATCTTTATCATTAAAGATGTTACAGGTCTATATACTAAAAATGTCAGGCAATTCACCCATCTATCTACTAATCCATTTCTCGTGCTGGATTTTTTTAAAACACAGATCTAGCTCATTACCAGTGGCAGTGATGATTTCAACTTTAAGCAGGTATCTTTTTCCCCTTAATCTTATTGTTAATTTGTTTGTTACTTTTTAAATTTTGACAGAGCAATTGCTCACTGGAATTCCCTTTGCGAAAAAAGAGGTGTAAATAATACAGTTACAGGTACAATATTCCCAACCTTGAGAGTGTAATTGTCTCTTCGTCACATTCTACAGAAGACAACATCGACTTGATAAAGCTATTGATAATGGAGTGTTTCAACTTTAAGTAGGTATCTTTTATCTTTATCTTTATCTCCATTAAAGATGTTTTACAGGTCTATATACTAAAAATGTCAGGCAATTCACCCATCTTTCTACTAATCCATTTCCCGTGTTGGATATTTTTTAAAACAAAGATATATCTCATTACCAGTGGCAGTGATAGGTTATAATTAAAGATATAGGTTAAACAAAGATATATCTTTCTACTATTCATTTTTTCAGCTCTGGTTTTATAATTAAAGATGTTATAGGTGTATGTATTTACATTTAGATAAATACAATATTTTTATTTTTTGAAAACGTGGGTTGACATCCGTCCGAGGAAGCTGTTACTTCTCGGGACTGACAATGTCAGGCAACTCACCCATCTATCTACTAATCATTTTTTTGTGTTGAAGTTTTTAAGACAAAGATCTAGCACGTTACAGGTGATGATTTCAATTTTAAATAGGTATCTTCTTCAACATAATCTTATTTTGTTACCTTATATTTTTTCAGCTCTTGTTATCGTACCTTATATTAACATTTATATAAAGATATTGTTGGTCTATATATTTAAAGATGTTGCTGGCACTTATCAAATTATCATCATTCATCATCTACGTCCACATACAATTCATGACAATGCAAATAAACAAGAAACATATATATAATACATGATAATCACAATCTAATGCAATTAAAATTAAAGATTGTATGTAAATCCATATAATTATATTCAAAAACCATAGTACATATTCAATAGTAGAAGTTTCTAGTTTTCAAAACCCTCTTTTCTTTATCCAATTCTACTCTGCACTATTTCCCAACGGCTTCTTCCACTGTGGCTGTACCTCTTTCCCCAACACCAGAAATCTCCATGCGACAGAAAATTTGGATCAGCTGCAGTGTAGTGATATAAACTATCCCGTTGCCAATAATTTTCATAACGACTAATAATCTCATTGATAAGAACCAGATTGATATGAGGAAGCATCTCATCTTCCATCATCAACCCCACACAATCTTTTTTGTGCTTGTCCAGATCTATGAAATACTCCTTGCCCTCTTTAGAGGTACTTGTGCCCAAACCCTGTATGGTCCAAGCGCAACAGTGATACCTAATTGATTGGAGAACCTGATTGATTGGAGAAGCTGATTGATTGGAGAAGCTGATTGATATGAGGAAGCATCTCCATCTTTCTCATCACCCACACAATCTTTTTTGTGCTTGTCCATATCTATGAAATACCCCTTGCACTCTTTAGAGGTACTTGTGCCAAAACCCTGTATGGTCCAAGCAACAAGTGATACCTAATTGATTGGAGAACCTGATTGATTGGAGAAGCTGATTGATTGGAGAAGCTGATTGATATGAGGAAGCATCTCCATCTTTCTCATCAACCCACACACATCTTTTTGTGCTTGTCCAGATCTATGAAATACCCCTTGCACTCTTTAGAGGTACTTGTGCCCAAACCTGGGGTATGGTCCAAGCAACAAGTGATACCTAATTGATTGGAGAAGCTGATTGATTGGAGAAGCTGATTGATTGGAGAAGCTGATTGATATGAGGAAGCATCTCCATCTTTCTCATCAACCCACACAATCTTTTTTGTGCTTGTCCAGATCTATGAAATACCCCTTGCACTCTTTAGAGGTACTTGTGCCCAAACCCTGTATGGTCCAAGCAACAAGTGATACCTAATCGGCAAGCGAACAAAACCAGAACTCGAAAACATATAAAGAGGGAAAACAAAATAGCATTACTTTGTACTATACAGTCCAGCTGGTTATCGATCCACTCAATGAGTCTCTCCAAGCTTCATACTCAGGAATTGTGTAGAAAGATAACACATTTCCATTTTTGTGAGTTGCCTACATAATACATTAACATGTGCCGACATTAGACATGGAGATACAAAACATCTGGAGGCTTGGAAAAAAAATACAAAAAAGTCTCAAAACACAACCAAATATACAGGGGGAACATTTAAAGAAACTAAACACTGCTATACAAAGATCATGTACCTGGTCTGTCATTATCATCAGATGGCCATATCTTAAAGATTTAATGCTGTCATATATTTTATCTTCCTGTAGACCAAGGATTTTTTTCTATTTAATATCTCTTTATTCTCCATTTGTTGGTGAGTGGTAGCTTCCCAAAAAATAGATATTCCTGCCACCTGATAGCATAAAGATAACTAAAATAACAAAAAATTAAATTGGAAAGTGATGTCGAAACATGTCACAGTACTACCAAATTCAATATTCACATTTCCCTGATTCATGGCACAAACACTTACAGCGACTACAAGTGCCTTGGCTGAGTCACCCTCCGTTAATATTAAAGTACATTGATCAGAATTCTTCCCTACTGCTTGATTTGCATCAAGTTTGGGAACATCATTTAATTTCCCCTTCTTGGTTCCATCAGTTTTCTTAAGATCTTTTTTTTTGTTTAAACTTTTCCACTGCACTCATCAGGTCAAAACAAAGTTACAAAGCTAATCTTAGACACTAGCATTGCAAAAAATTACATGTACTCAGAAATGCTACATATTAGAGACACCACGCCTGGATATATGCGAAACAGTGAAAATTACTATAAATTTATAACAGCAAATTGTATCAGAATAAAAAATACGAATTAAAACGAATTATACTTACAATCAACATGGAAACCAAACGTTGATTCGAGAAAATTCTTTTCTTCCACGAGTGTTGCCTTAGTTGTAACAATTGGTAAATTTTTGAACGGAAGGCCTGTAAACCGATGAATTTCATTTGCTTCTATACTGAATCGAAAAAATTCGGCAGCGGTTCAGAGTCACATAAAAAATGCCGTCCTCTGAACTATAGGATGACAGAACGTAATTCAAAATATCCGGATCTGTTTCGAAATGGGACATATTAACGAGCCCTGTAAAATCACACGCATCCATTAAATATTTATCTACTGAAGAGTCGAAGACATCTTTAAAACAGTATGGATGTGAGGGCATAAGAAACATCAATTGAATTGGGAAGCAGTTGGGAAGCATTGAGACCTGTAGAAATTCAAGAGCCGAAGGTGAAAACGAAAAAAATGACTGGTAGAAGGGTATTTATAGGCTAAATCGGGCGTCAAACGCATCAATAGACACGCGTCAAATGTCCAAGATGACGCGCGACAGTACTAAGTACTGACGCGCGTCAGTAGAAGGCATTGATGCGCGTCGATAGAAGCCATTGACGCGCGTCGATAGAAGCCATTGACGCGCGTCGATAGAAGCCATTGACACGCGTCGATAGAAGCCATTGACGCGCGTCGATAGAAGCCATTGACGCGCGTCCATAGAAGCCACTGACGCGCGTCAATAGAAGACACTGATGCGCGTCAATAGAAGACACTGACGCGCGTCAATAGAAGACATTGACGCGCGTCAATGAGGCCACTGACGCGCGTCAATGAGGCCATTGACGCGCGTCAATAGAAGCCATTGACGCGCATCAATAGAAGCAATTGACGCGCGTCAATAGCTGCCATTGACGCGCGTCAATAGCTGCCATTGACGCGCGTCAATGGCTTCTATTGACGCGTGTCAATAGATCCAAGTGACGCGCGTCAATAGATCCCAGTGACGCGCGTCAATAGATACCAGTGTCGTGCGTCGATTGAAACAATTGACGTTCCTCTGATGCGCGAAAAGGAGTGATGAAGCCTTCATGTTTGCAATGCAGCCAATTGAGACACTGATTGGTGTGTACTTGATGTCTGAGACACTTGATTTTAGACATGTTACTTGTTGAGCTTGATGTATAATTGAGCTGTAAATTTTTTTTTTTCAATATTTGAGACACTTGATTTTATGAAATGTACTTCAAGAAGATCATGATTAATCAATTCAAGGCATAGAAATGGCGGAGCTTCAAGAAAATTGTCTTCAAACATACAGTTGAACATTGTATCTTCAGAAAAGGAAAAACAAAAACATGATGGAAGCAGGAATCTACTAAAGGATCATATATTTCAAGTTAATTCTTGTAACTAATACGATATGTAAACAACCTTATTGAAAAATTGAAAAAAAGATATATTTTAATTCAAACACTTCAAGAGCAGTCCCGAAGAGAATCCTATACAAATTTAACTTCTATAATTTATCTGGATTCGGCACTGTATTTTTTTCTTAGATGCTAAACAGAAAGGTTGTTAAATCTTATTAAATTTGGCATGGTAAACCATGGCAATTCACCCATCTATAATCTAATCCATTTCTCGTGTTGGTTTTTTTGAAACACAGATTTAGCTCATTACTAGTGGCAGTGATAATTTTATTGTTTGTTACAAATGGTTTTAAATACAATATATTATTTTTTGAAAACGTGGGTTGACATCCGTCCGAGGAAGCTGTTATTTCTCGGGACTGACAATGTCAGGCAACTCACCCATCTATCTACTAATCTATTTTTGTGATGATTTCAATTTTAAATAGGTATCTTCTACAACATCATCTTATTGTTTAAAGATATTTTGATGATCTATATATTTAAAGATGTTTACTGGGACTTCTCAGGACCCCTCTGTCTACAATGTCAGGTAAAACAAAGATCTAGCAAATTACCCTTGATGATTCACTGCAAGAGGTAAGTTAAACCCTATCTTATTTGCATTATGTTTAATTTCTTTCCAGTGATGATTCTCTCTTTATTTCTTAGAATTATATTTAATTTATTAAATATTAAACTATTAAGTTGAGTGAATTATAGATGCATACTTCATCTCAAATGGTGTCCACGTAATGGGATTATTCAGAAGATAAAAAAGATTGTAGCTAGAAGAATAGAGATTCAAATAGATTGATTGCATTTCATCAATCATTCATTAAAAAAACCTCTATCTAAATTATAAGAAATATATACACTCAAAATTATATCAACTTATAGACTCAAAGACAGAATAATCTTCATGATAAAAACCTTATATGTTTTACATTAAACTTCAAAGTTCTGTTTCGAGCTTGACCTATCTTTTAATCACATGGTTATTCCATCTTTGATTAATCCAGCCTCCATAGCCTCTACACAAAACAATATCCATGATAGCAAAACCATATCTTTTAAACCATTGTCTTCATTATTTCCCAAGCTCTAATTCTTACAGCCTCTACATCAAACAACCTCTCTATTTTAAGATTATGCACTAATATAGAGGTGAATCTCTTTAAACAGTAAAGATCTGTTTCAAATTTAGTTGCTATTTTTTTCCCAAAGCCATAATTTTCAAGATAATTAAAGAAATTAAATTGATCATCATATTTCATCAGCATCTATCATTGATTATCAATTCTCATCATTCATCATCTTTCATCATCATCTATCATTATCATCATTCATCATCTACGTCCACATACAATTCATGACAATGCAAGTAAACAAGAAACATACATAATTCATGATAATCACCATCTAATCACCATATAATTAAATTCAAATAACATATTACATACGCAATAGTAGGAGTTTAGTCAATAATAACAGTTTCTAATTTTGAGAAGCCTCTTTTTTTCTTTAGAAACTTCTACTGTACTCTCTTCCCCAACGGCTTCTACCACTCTAGCTGCACCTCTTTCCCCAACACCAGAAATAACCCCTGAACATATGAGATCTTCTGCAGCACTGTCCAGATTTTTTAAAATTCTTTCCTCTTGATTTGTTGCATCTCCGTGCGACAGCAAATTTGGATCAGCAGCTGCTTTTTCTTTGAACAAGATGTCAGGGTCAAGACCATGCTCTTTAATTATCCGCTTTAGTGTATTGTTTGTTTGTTAACCAAAACAATATTTTGCTTCATATATTTTGCAGCGGATAAGTTGTTCTTTGCTGTTTCCAAGTGAACTTGCAAAACCTTCGCCTGACTCTTCAAATTTTCATATTTCAACTGCACCAAAAGAGTAATGTCAATTCAAAATATTAATGTGAATTCAAAAATTTCAAATTAACAAAAACGATTGTTTTGAATGTAATAGTACTTACAACCGCTCTCTATCTCTTTCGGCATTTGCGATTGATATCAAATCCTTGTCCTTTGACCATTTGTTAAAATATGCCTGGGCCTTGGCACTAATATTTTCCAATCTGTTTAGTACCTTATCTAAAATGTCGTCTTTATATTTGTTGTTAAACGTGACAGTCCCACTTCTTGCTTGGGTAAGTAAGGAATCCATCTTCGCAGGCTGATTTTGGACTGCAGCGTATAAACTGTCCCGTTGCTAATAATTTTCATAACGACTAATAACCTCATTGATAAGAACTTTGGCCCTTTTCTCCCATTCTATAAGCTCTTCGATATGAGGAACAATAAACTCACTGACATGGGATTGACAATCATTACCAATTAAGTTCTCCAAAGGATAAGGTGGAAACTCTTCACTATCTGATTCTGATGCAGACGATCTTGCTGGAGAAGTGTGGGGGCTTTGACTAAGATCAACTGCTATTTTCTGTCTTTGGGTGGGCTGATCCTGTTTCCGAAAAAATAAATCAAGATTTAGATAAAAAATTTAAATCAGAATGTAATTTAAAATTGTATAGCATATTAAAATTGAAATTTTAAGTATACCTGCTGGCCTTGAATCATCTCGCGGGTATCGAAAAAACCAGTTGGGTCATTGCTATCAATGCCCAAATAATCTTCATCTAAATTTATATTGTTCAAAACAGATATGCCCGTTGCACTGGGCAAGCCACCAAGTGAGAGAGTTGGTATAACGAAACGAGGAGTCAAGGTTTAGTGTCCCACTGGGGCCGGAGCAAAAGTCATGTGTTTACCAATGGTCTTTTTCACTATTCCTCTGGTTGGCATTTTAAAAATTAATGGTTGAGTTGGTGTCGCGGCAGTCGTTTGATCATGAATGACATGCGCTGTAAAGTACAAGAAAAAAAGAAAAATGTTAGAACAATTCAAAAGTCAAAACTATGAAACTAAATGTCCTATAGAAAAGTTGTACCTTGTTGTCGAGGGGGGGTGTTTTTTCTCGGTGCTACGGGCGGCCTTGTAGGAGTTGTATTCTGTGGCTGTTCAGAAGATATCAATGCATGCGAATGTATGGAGTGAGTTGGGGAAGAAGGTTCCAAAAATCCCTGCAATTCATCAATATCAAATGTTAAATCATTTGGTTAAAATTTAAATTGAACAAAAATCTGCAACTTTGGAATTTGTAAATAATATATGAGAATGTATTACTTCTCTGGCGTTTAACGAGTTCAAACTGTTGAGGGTTTGGAGAGGAGTGAGCTTCCATTTCAGATTGGGAGTCCCCCGAAGCCTCTGCGTGTAGTTGGCCTCTTCCTCTTGACATCTTTTTTTTTTTGGGAATGGCTTCAAGATATCTTCTCTGCAAAACATTAAAATTTAAGATTTAATAAATGTGCACTGTAATGTAGAAAATAGTAATACAATTACAAACTAAATAGTTTATACCTGCTGTTCTGCAAATGGAACTGAGAATTTCTTCAAAGCCTCATCAGAGCAAGTAGGAATTTGTTTATGTTTTAAATTTAAAAGTGCCTCATAGTAGAAGCCGAGGAGATAGTTTGTTGAATAAATGTAGGGTTTATCTGAGACTCTTGAATTTGCTATGTCAGTTCTTATTTTTTTCGATAGAAATGTGCACCAATCGAATTTTCGTTTTGTGATAGTGGCACAAATGTATGCAATGGCCCAATTTGGTATATCTGTTTGGCGACCCTGCAAAACAATTCTGGCTTGAAAAAATGAAATAAGTGCAGCCAAAAAGTGATGTGCAATTGATTGTGTATCTACACCATGCCTGGATTTATTGACATGGGCTGCAAATACGAAATAGTGAAAATTAGTATAAATTTATAACAGAATTGTATCAGACTAAAAAACAGATTAAAAAATATGAATTAAAATGAATTATACTTACAATCAAAATGGAAACCGTACGATGATTCGAGAAATTTCTTGTCATCTTCCGTGAGTGTTGCCTTGGTTGTCACAGTTGGTAAATTTTTGTTACGAAGGCCCGTAAACCGATGTACGTCATTTGGTTCAATAGTGAATTGGAACATTTGGCCATCGTTCAGAGTAACATAAAATATACCGTCCTCTGAATTGTAGCATGACAGAAGGTAATTCAAATATCCGGATCTGTTTCGAAATGTGGCATATTAACGAGCCCTGTAAATTCACACGCTTCCATTATAGCTGAATATTCTGAAGACATCTTTAAAGCCGTATGGATGTGAGGGCATAAGGGATTCCTGTAGGTTATCTTCGAAAGAGATTGAGTTGGATTGGCCTGAATTTCTTCCTGAACTTGCAATTGGGAAGCATGTGAAGTCGACATTGTAGTTGCAATAGCGTCTTTGTCAAAGATTTAGACCTGCAAAAATTCGAGAACGGGAAAACGAAAACGAGAAAATGAGCGGCACATGGCTACTTATAACCTAAATAGGGCGTCAATGTCCTCAATTGACGCGCGTCATCTCATTCTGTTGTCGCGCGTCATCTAGTCCCTTTGTCGCGCGTCAATTAAATTTAGTGTCGCGCGTCATGTAGTACCTTTGTCGCGCGTCAATTGAATGTATTGTCGCGCGTCATCTATTCCCTTTGTCGCGCGTCAATTGAATGTATTGTCGCACGTCATCTATTCCCTTTGTCGCGCGTCAATTGAATGTAGTGTCGCGCGTCATCTATTCCCTTTGTCGCGCGTCAATTGAATGTAGTGTCGCGCGTCATTTACACACGGTGTCGCGCGCGTCAATAAGGAATGTTGTCGCGCGTCAATTTAATTATAATGTCGCGCGTCATTTAATTACATTGTCGCACGTCATTTAATTACAGTGTCGCGCGTCATTTAATTTAGTGTCGCGCGTCATTCAAATATAGTGTCGCGCGTCATTTAATTCCAGTGCCACGCGTCAGTCTTAGATGATGTCGTGTGTCAATAGTGGCCACTGTCACGCGTCAATAGATGTTGATGTCGCGCATCAATAGTGGGCGATGTCGCGCGTCGGTGTAGAACAATGTCGCGCGACAATTGTCTGCACTGACGCGCGTCTGACTACAGTGGTGAAAAAGTCGCGCGTCAATATTATCTATTGTCGCGCCAGTGTCGCGCGTCAGTACTAACTATTGTCGCGCAAATGTCGTGCGTCGTTACGAACTAGTGTTGTCGCGCGTCACTCATGGTACCTTGTAAAACCAGGCGAAAATTTTTTTTTTCAATACTGTCAAATTCGCCTTTCGCTGAAAGTGGTTACGGGGATATTCGCCAGGTATTTTCCACCTTCAATTTTATAGGGGTGTCTTAAAATGAACCCTGACACAATAATAAAGAATAAAAAATGATTTCAGTTATAGATGTTTTTTTGTGGATTTATTACCATGTTTTAAAGGTCCCATTTTGACACATGCTTGGATGATGTAGGAAAAAGAATGAGGAATATTGATTTACATCTGCCAATTGCATTTTCTTGAAATTTTATAAGCCTTTTCAACAAACCCATTTTTTGCATATCCTGTAATCATTGCTACCCATGAGATCACATTTTAGGCATTACTTGAATAGTGCACATTCCAAGAACATGATTCTACATTTGCATACTTACCTAATAGGGGAACTTGCAACTATGTAACATCTAATTGTTTTTTGTATTTTTATGCCTTGGTTTACGTCTATACCCTGTTTTCAATGCTCAATTTTTTTTTTTGTAGACTGAGAGTACACAAAAAATGTAACTGTTTAGCTTGGAGGCTTGTTTGTTACGCAGAAAAGCTATGTGAATGTCTCATGAGGAAAGCGTGTCTTCTATGCAATGCACTTAACCAAATACTGTAAAAATTTACAATATTATCTCAGTTTATGGATGGGTAAAGTCTCTGGATCTCAAATAAATTGAAATGCATTATTATGCAGGGAAAATGAAATCTCTGAATGGTCCTTTACCTGCCCACATGCTTTGTCTGTTTTCCCCTACCTTCACACAACCCAGAACCCGTACTAAGGATTAAATAAACATTTTAAAATTATCCTCTACCAATTATTTTAGTTACATTGGCCAAAGTGCCTATTATTTTTGATTGGGTCATTTCCAAAGATGGTTGTGCTGGTGGTTAGTTTTATTAAATTTTACATTTAAATCTGCAAGTTCCCCTAAGGATTTGCACTACCACTTTACCTTTCCACATAATGTCAAGTTAAAAAAAGCAAGTACATGTGTCAACATAGAAGGAGGCATTACATTCTCCTCCCCTTATATAAGTGTCATCCTTGATGTGACATAATGTTGAAGTTAGAAAAAAGTGATAAATAATAAAGGAAATCTAATGATGAAAAGTTTTGTCTAGGGATGAGATCTTTATTGTTAGAGCATGACAATAATGAAGTCTAGAAATTTTTTATTAAACTTTTAATATTCTGTGGAGATTGGAATTTCTTCTCTACTTCATTATTTAGTTAATCTTTTTCTTTTAAATTATTCCTAACACTCAAGCCCTTAATGTTTCATTTTTGTAATATTTTAGTTTTTATTCATGTGGGTTCCTAATGGAAACTGACATCACAATACCACACCATGGCCATACACAACACTAATGGTTCACAAGCATATTTCTACATACTTCTACAAATGTATCACATCACATAAACTCAAGCAAACCAATGGATGGAACATACATGACCCAAATAACATAGTACTCATCACACATATATGCTAAACACAATAATACTCAAACATAAGTGTATTATAAAAATATGAAACTCACAACAGAAACACATATAAATGTTTCATGCAACTTAGAATAATAATTGTAAATTCATAGTGTTGAAAAGGGAATCAAAACATATCCTCAATGAGGAGCATCAATCCTAAACATCACAAAAACATAACCCAGAATCACATAAGCACACATCTATCACAACACCAACTCGCAAAACATCACAAAAAAACTCTATATACCTCCCAAAGCATCACCAACAACTACATATGCCTCGCAAAGCAAACACAAACATAAAAATAAAACTCTAAGTGCACTAATCACACACACCCAAGTCTTTTATGTCTCCCTCAATTCTCTTATGCCTCTCTCAAGTCTCTTATGCCTCCCCCAAGTCTCGTATGCCTCCCTCAACTCTCTTATGCCTCCCTCAAAGAGGTTGGTCACCCTATGGCCCTAGGCACATAGAGTTTAGACACCCATAACCAAAATAAAATAATAACTTGTTGTTCAACAACCCGCTAGTTATTTTTAACTCTTTGGAGCATACCCCCTTACAACGAAGAGGGTCCATAGGTTCAACCAATCCATGGTGCATCACATGACCCTATTCCACACATTACGACATTATAACTAACATAAAAAATTGTTTCAAATGCCAATTGGAAAAAAATACAAATCCTTGGGCTAGGCTATAAAACCTTTGAGCATGAAAAGAAAATTTAAATATAAGTAAAGAAAATGACCAAATAGCCATAGTTAGTGAAAAAATCCGCATATTAGTGAAACAACCAAATAAATGCACAAAATATAACAACTCGTAAATCAAGAAAATTGTTGTTTCTAACAAGGAAAGAGATAATGATCAATTTACAAATGAAATACGTATAAAGAAAATAACACATTACAATCATTGTGTAACCCCATATGGCCACTAAAGGGGTACTCATCGAGTTGCTGGCTCTCGGGCATTGAGCCTTGACTCATAAAATAACATATCAAATATTATAATTGTCATAATCTCTTCTTGAATCATCCCTCCATACTCCCACAAGGCTCAACATAGTCAAAATCACATAGGATTTCTCGATGGAAAA
This sequence comes from Taxus chinensis, assembly GCA_019776745.2. Classification (NCBI taxonomy): domain Eukaryota; kingdom Viridiplantae; phylum Streptophyta; class Pinopsida; order Cupressales; family Taxaceae; genus Taxus; species Taxus chinensis. The sequence goes on along the minus strand of CM034151.1, from coordinate 765,232,009 downwards.
TCCTATAAGAGAGAGCAGGGGACGCTAGTTTGCATTAGTTGAGCCTAAGGTGGTGCACATCCACAGTATAATGAGTAAGTTTAAAGTATCATAACTAGATAGAATTGGGTTTTTAGTCTATATAATACTCCACTTCCTCAATCGTACTCAGCTCAAGATTATGGAAACCTAGTCTATGTGTCATCTCTCCACACATACACTCTTAATGATTTCCCCCCTTAGGGTCATCTAGTGTAAGGTTTACAACATAACACATAACTACATCACTAACACAATAGTGATTCATGCACATTAACCATAGCATATTACACATGGTATATATAGAGGGTATAACACAATCATTACTTTCATAGGTTACAATACATTTCATTTCCACATAATGCACTCAAGGAGTAGGTACCACACAGTAGGGGTCATATGATCATCATATGTCCCTAATTCAAGACATGAACATCACATATTACATGAGTTATACATATGATGAAAATAACGACTAACATTACAACATATAGACAATCAAAATATAACATGGTGACACACACAATTTATCACAATACGGGGGCGACATCATGATACAATCCATTTCACTATACACCAATGTTGTCATGCAACACATGATGACAACAACATATCACAAAATAACAAGAGTCTCCAACACTCCATAATCCATAAAAAAAATTATTTTCACACACAAAAAGGTGGCATATCAACATGAACTCCTCATTGAATCCACAAAAACGAGAGTGAATACTCTCATCACAAGCACATCAACATGATAAGAAATATACACTAAGTGAAATGCACAAAATGTGCATTTATAATATCACAATTACAACGCTGGTAAAATCACAACATATATCACATTCGTCTTTCCATCTCAACCACCATCATGCACAATCATCACAACTCAATTTCATCCTAGAGGTTCGAGAGCATGAAACTCCGCTCTAATGCCAAATGTAACACCCACAATTTACACACACAAATATAACACTAAAAATATTGTAACATTTTTGTTTTGACTTACATTGTTATTTACATGTCACCACATGACAACGCAAGGTATCTATTAGAAAAACACATAAAAAATGATATACTAGCACAAACCTTATGCCATATAGATCACATGAACAGTACATGATGCACATCAAGGACATTCTATTATTAAATGACAAGACATGACATAGTGATTCAACTACATTATGAATCCTGTATAGGCACCATCCATGACATCACTTTCCCAATTTACATATTTATTACATTCGTATTTTGTTATTGACCTTATTTACTTGGAAATCACTTATCAATTATTTTATTATTAAACTACATTATCTTTACTGTATTTAGCATTGCACTTGTAGTAATCCCATTTAATTTTATTGTTTCCCTCATCACACTAAAATTTTGTAACCTGGTAATTGGTAATTTGGTATAAACATATGGACATACATAATCCTTCTAGTATTTGTTCCCAGGATTCATTTTCTAGGTTACATGCTTGACATGACTTTTCATTTACCTTAGTTGCAAGAAGGGACGTTCTCGTACAAGCAAAGGTTGTTTATTAATTCAAAAGTAGATAGATTACACATTCTTTTCATATAAGCATATAAGTTCTAAGGTCAGTCTATTTTGTTTTACGTTATGACAACCAATCATGTATCTCATCTACTTCAATTAATTGCTTATTCATCAAGGTACTAACAAGTATGATTTCACACTCCACCAGGGTTGGTTTCCTGAACAATTAAGCATTACTTGTGTGTTATACAGATATATTCAATTATAAATTTTACACACCTTACTAGGGTCACAACTAGAGTTATTGTTCACCCTTATCTCCAAAACCCCCTTGTAACTCTATGTAAATTCAATACTTCTTGTCAAGCTATCACTCTAGCTTGAGAGAGATTAAGGGATTCACACTAGTATTCTGACATGTAGGTATCTATAACATAGGACCCACTCGAAAGAATTAATTAATATTAAAATGATATCACTTAATTTGATTTAATTAGTGTGTTGAAATTGTTGAGAAACCCATTGGTTAATAAGGAAATTTTCATGCTAATGAGCCTTCTAGCTCTTGTCCTAAGAAATTGCCCAGGAACATGATCATCTAGTTTCACAACATACATTCATTGCACATTAGGAAAATGTGATAACAAGAGCGAATACGCCTTCATTTAGAGGATTACAGTTCACCTTAGTGATCACGTGCCAGGAATTTAGTCCCTCAACCCAAGAGATGGTTTATACACATTATATGAATGATCTACATTTCCCAGTTCTTCAAAAATATACCCTCTACTGGTTTAGTTTTAACAAAATAATCATACACTAAAATATTGTCAAGTTTCACCATTAAACCTTAGTATTGTACATAAAACCCAAATGATAAATGGGTTTTAGTATTGATTTATTTTCTGATCCCAACTCTTAAAGGTGACTTCCAAGGTTAGCTAGTGATCTGCACCAGTCAACAAGTACCTCAGTTCAATAGGATTTTACATTGTGCTTAATGTTGGTTTCCCATAGTATTCTACCTTAAGAAAAAAAAATTAGCATTCTCCTTACTCCACACGTGATTAACAATCCTAGAAGGGTACCACATACTCTAGATAATGTTTGACCATATCGTTCCTAACCATCGAGTTCACAATGATGTCACTAAGCATACAAGCCATAACGATAAACTCAAACTTGTGATCTTATTTATTTAATCTAGAAGGTGTTATCAAGCACAAGAATTTTTAGTTCGTCCCAAGGTTTTAGTTTTCTATGCTAAGAGGAATCAAATAGGAAGAGTAGTTATGCATGAATTTTATACTAGGGTTCATTACTTATCTTAGATCTCTTTATTACATTTCAAGGTAAGAAACACACACACACCAATTATTTAATCATCAATTTATAATTGCAATTACACTTTAAGATCTTAATTTAAATTTCATTTAACACATTTATCCAAATTTTTAGAGTACAAATTTTGGAAGAAAAAAAACACATATATATAGAAGAACATTTCCCTTAAACACTAGTATATTTTAAATGTTCCAAAAATTCCCTAATAATCCTTTCAATACTTCACAAAATGTAGAAATATTCTCTACAATTTTACTTAACATGTATATCCAACCCCTTTCTTACCATATACCAGTTTGAATCAAAAGTACACTAAAGTTAAATGCATGTTTCCCACAACACCCCTAGAATTAGCATCTCATTCATATAGCCAAATTTCAATAACTAACTTTACTATAACATAAAAATACATAAAAAGTTATTTCCATTAATATAAATTAACTCTAACAATATACAATGAATCACACCCACGCCATTTTACCATTTGAACAAGAAATTAATGGTAAATCGTTGGCATGACATCCACCTAGATCTAGCATAATTAAGGTTTTTTAGTTTCCCATTTACATAAAACTAATTTACATTCTAAGGGAAAGGGTTAGAGACACATATTCATTTCATTTCATTTCTTAACCAAGGAGAGAGAAACATATAGGAAGAGAAAGAACAACTATTTTTCCAAAATTTTAAATTCACACAAGTCACTTGATAAATATTGAAATAACTATTTACAAGATTCAACAAGTTTTCCACGGGGTTTTGGTAACCCGACGACGGGGGTCCTACAACCTTTTTATATGTTTTTGTTATAGTTACACAAACGTTCAATCTAGGCTTGGAGACTAAGAAAACACTTTTAAATGTTGTCTTCCATTGAGAAAAAACCACAACTAAATTTCTACTTGTCCTCTTATTCACCAATAACTCCCAAGAACTAGCAAAATTCAGAACTAGCGAATGGTTTATGATTGGTGGCCAATTTTCCAAGGCCATTGGTCATAATTGACCTAGTTGTAAACGTTCAAAAGTTAGCTCGAGGGATCTGAAAACCACGTCCAAAATTGACATTCGATGGACAAATGCGCAATGAGAAACCTCCTATAATCTCCCCTATATATGAAGAATTCATTAGATTTGATAGGGATGAGAACTAGTAACCGGTTTTCAAATGGCGACAGGTTTTTTGGAACCATTGGTCACAATTGGTCAAGTTTCACCTAGTCAAATTGCGACCGAAGGCCTACAAAATGCCTTTGCTAGACTATCAAGAAGAGTGATTTTCCCCAAATGAAAGGTTATAGGAAATTTTATAGTATAAATACTAGAGGTTTGCGAATGCGGATAAACATTTTCGTCATTCAGGGTCCAAATGACGAGCCAATACGAAACCCAACTTTTAAATTATAACAACTTCTTAAAAGTGTTAAAACAAGGTGACAGGGATCCTAGAGGAGCGACGAAATGAACACAAATGGTAAAACAAGGTCCAGAGAAATGCTTGACGTGACTTTCTACTTAATATGGAACACATACGATGCTTGACATCTCTTTTACAGGGCTCGGCGGGTTGTTTTGCAAGTATCTGGAAATAGCATTTTTTCTAATTTTGCAAGGTAGGAATAAAGATTGTTTTAGTTAATGAATTATTTAGCTCTCGCCAATACCAACAGACATGAGCAAAAAAATTGTATACCCTGGGTCTAGTAGTGCATAAGGTTGTGGTTTTCAACCACGAATGACAATCAAATTACAATTCAGTAATGAAAAACATAAAGAGGAATTTTTTTGTTTCGCACTAGTAGTCTGGTTACGAATCTTCACAGATTGTGTCCAAAGGAGGAGTTTAAATTTATGCTGGCTATCAAGTGCTATTTAGGTTAAAAAAGTGCCAAATTTCATTTTAATGTTTTGCAAAACAACTTTATATGAAATAATCGAATGTGAGATACTCCAAAGTTTAAATTTATGTTTTTTTACAAATGTAAAATAAGTACGAGTATTATGAAGGACAAGATGAGATGAACCATGCATGGGAATGATTAGTGAAATGAGTATGAGGGGCTCCAGGTGTTTTACACTTGCGATCTGTGGAAACCACCTTTGTTACAACATGATGCCAGATAGTCACCTGAAAATCCAAGCTATTCGTTGTGCACCAATGCCTCGTACAAACACCATTTTATGTTTTTCAAGTAGCCATCCCACTCCATGAGACCACATTTTCACTGTGTAATATGTCAAGAAGTTCATGAGCCATTAAAATTCTTCCACATTTTTCATACATTTCTATCAGGGAATTTGCAGCTACAAAACCCAATAATAAAGCAAAAAATATATATTCCAATTATATATATATATATTTGTTTGGATTTCTTACCCTATTTAAAGCTCCCATTTCAACACAGATGAGAGGATGCGCAAAGCATGAGGAATATAGATTTACACCTACCGGTTGCATTTGTTTAAAAGATTCTAAACCTTTTCAAAAAACCCATTTTGTGCATATCCTGTTATCATTACCGGCCATGAGGTCACATTTCAGAATTTTTTCAGATTGTCCACATGCCAAACACATGCTTCCACATTTTTATACCTACCTACTCAAGCACTTGTGACTACAACATCTAACAAAATTTTGTATCTTTATGCCTTGTTGGACGTCTATACCCTATTCCGGCGGTCACATTTTTTTTTGCACATTCTTGGAGTACACGACACATGTAATTGATCAGGTTGGAGACTTGTTTGTTATGCAGGAGAACTGTGTGACTGTCGCGTTAGGAACCCGTGTCTTCTATGCGCTGCACCTAATCAAATACTGCAAAATTTACAATGTTATCTGAGTTTATGCGTGAGTAATATCTCTGGATCTCAAATAAACTGCAATGCATTATTATGCAGGGAAAATGATAGGTCTGAATGATCCTCCAGCTTCCCATGTGCTTTTTCTGGATTCCCCTTCCTTCACGCTACCCTGAACCATACTTAGCATTAACTAAACGTTTTAAAATTACCCTATGTCGAGTGTTTTAATTACATTGGCCAAAGTTCCTGTTATTTCTGATTGGTTCATTACCAAATATTCTTATGCTTGTGGTTAGTTTTATTAAATTTAAAATATAAATCTACAAGTGACCCTAAAGATTTGTGCCACCACTTTACCTTTCCACGCAATGCCAAGTCAGACCAAGAAAGTACAAGTGTCAACAAAGAAGGGGGCATTACAGAATCTGTTCGATATCGTCTAACATATTTCTCTGGAATTTTTCCTTTTTCATATGTTCCACTGAATAAATAACACTCTCCCTACTTTCCAACATCGCTAACAGACTCTCTGAAATATGTTCTATTCCATGCCCATCCTTCATTCTTTCCTTGTCCCTGAGAATCATGGCTTTTGTACGCAAATCGTAAGATGGCATCCCTTCCAATCCATTATCATACATATTGCTAGTATTTCACTAACTAGATTTTGGGTTGTCATCTTCAAAATATGATGAACTTCTTGCACAGTTTACATCCTTCAATATATCATTTTCCAGCATTCTAAGTAATCATTTTTTGTAGGATTGATCTATTATGTCTGTCCAGAGTTATTGGTGAAACTGAAACCACATTTTTCTCGGGATCCCTCTTTGTAGGTTTCTTGACAACATGAACATCATGAATACTCAAATTATCTTCATTCGACTTTCAATACGATCTTCTCTCCCACCTGTCACTTCTATCTCTGACCAAGTTCTTTCAATGCATCTCAGCTTCATCCTTCCGATCTAATCTTTCTCTTTCAAGTCTGACTAAATTCTCCTTGAAAATTTCAATTGCTTCTCCATCATAAATTGAGTTCTCTTGAAATATTCTCTTGAATTGTTGTGCTTCCATCTCAGTAGATGCCTTCTCACTTTGAATGCGTGTTATCATGGCCAAATCTTTCTCAGTGGAATTTTGAGCAGCACTTCTCTCTATATCGATTTCAAGAGACAAAGCCTTTTGAGCTTCCCTCTCTTCTATGAGTTCTATTGCCATAACGCTGATTATGTTGAGTCCATCCAACTCAGGCAGGGATGAGGTCCTTTCTATTCGATGGAAATTATCTGATGGTGAAACCTCGTCTAAAATGTCTTTTGCATATAAATCAGATGCACCTATAACAAAAATAATTTGGGGTTGTTATTTGCTATTTGATTAGTATCAGGAAAATCTTCTTTTTGAGCATCAATCTAATGCTCTAAAAAATTGGCTCAATCTGTAATATGTATAAATTATCACGAGTTCACTTTGGGGATTTTAAAAATTTATCTTATTAAAGCACTGTAAATTCCCCCTGCATGTCTATAACATTTCTAAAATATCTAGTTTAAATATCAACAAATCTTATCTATGCTCTACACACTTCTAGAAGGCTCATTGAGACTATTTCTAACCTGGAAGCTTGATGTCCAAAATATTTTATCCAGATGATGTAGTTACAAAAATCCTATCAAATTCTCCAACAATGATTATCTTTTCATTTCATTTGTAAAGGGGAGAAAATATAGACACTCAACTTTCACAATTTCCCATTTGACACTACTAATTGCAATTTCTCTTCCTTCCTAATAAAAAAACCTATATGATATCCCCATTCAATGCATGTTGTCATTTATTTCCAAATATTGTCATTTTCATATACCTATGTGTTGATATAAAATATGAACGTTAATACATAAGACCAGTGTTCAAACTCTTCTTCCTAAAATGTAACTTTTGAATTTCAGCTAGCCCATCTATTTTTAAAACCAGGTAGTTAAGTTAGGTTGTATAATCTATTCTTGGTTGACTTGTGTGGTCCTACATTGAAACATTTTCCAACTCTATTATCCATGCCATATTGTTTGTTTGGTATTTTCATCTTCTTGGGTAATCCTTACTATGGTTATTTACATTTGAAACTATATATATGCAAGTTTAAATTACCTCATTTACTCACTTGAAAAACACATAGAATTAATATTGGCAGACTCAATTGCAACAGTCAAAAAAGGTACTCAAGGCTCCTATAATTGACGCACATCCATTAAGGAAGCCACTACTACATTTATGAAACACTCAACTAAATCAATTAGTCTATATTCCCTCAAATCCAAGCACCTAATTTCCCAAAAGTCTTAGCAATAGCATAACTGATGATCGAAGAGGTTTCCCAATTCAGTTTAGCAAAGCATAATATATCCATGATGCGAAGAGGTTCCATTGCATAGGTGCATTCAAAATCTTATAAATTAGGTGGAGCATGGTTTGAGGTATCTTCATTGTAGTTCCCATGTAGTTCATGCTTGGATTGCAATTTAACCCAAGCACTAAAATTTGTTTAGGTATTCCATCCATGGTCTGGGTTTTGGAGTGATTCAACTTGTTATAGACGATATCAATACTATGTGATAATTAAGGCTTGATAGTGAAGCACATTCTCAGGCTACCAAAGGACTGAAAAACTTACATAACCCCATTCTAAATGCATAAACAATTGTATAGAAGGGTCATAATCATATTATAAATTCTCATTAGTATGTACGGTCTTTCCAAATGGCATATTTAGGTCACAATACTAGTAGTGAAGTTTCAACATGCTTTGCACTCCCAAATTCTCTAGTATGCAGTATCAAAATCATCTTCTAAGCTACATTAGTCTGTAATTAGTTATCGTCATCCAAATTACATTATTTTCTAACACATTGTAACTGTTCTTCTATACAAATCTGTATAGTTAAGTCTCTCTTAAGAACCTATATTCGTTGACCCAATACATTATTTTTTGTTGTATAATTAATGTTAAAATCTAATTAATACAAAAAGCTCATAGTTTCCTAACCTTACATTCTATTTTATTGATGTGTTTTCCATAACAATCCTATACAATTAAAAACGGTGTAAACAATCGAAGCTTAGGGGTTTTGGATTAGATTACATTGATTATTTGCACCAACACTATGATAACTACATAAGGATTTGTATTGCAATGCCTAGATTTGTTTAATAGGGGTCAACCGCCAGGGTAAATCTACCCTCACTCAAAAATAAATTTATCCTTTTGTTGTCTAATTGTTTCATGGAGTTTGATGTAGGTACCTAGGATTTTCTATCTTTTTTGGGTCATTGCAACTACTACCAATGGTGTGTAATCCCTAACAATAGATAGAGACAACCATTGTGAAGCTCCATAATTATTAAATACGTATGAGTTTTATATATTTGTACCATAAACAGAGTTTGGAAGGCTGTACAACAATAAGAATCCAATTAATACGTAAATTTATATATTTGCTACCATTTATTTGGAACTGTACACAGAAGAACCAAAGATATATATATATATATATATATGGTTCCGTATAGGAGGATATTTTGTGCAAAGTTTTAGGAAAATTTTATTTAGAGGGTTCATATTAGCCATATCATGCCAATCTACACACCCACATCACTTTTTATACAGATCTAAATAGGTAAGTATTCATTCCATCTTACCCATGATTAATGTAAACTAAATTATTCAGAATATTTTACATGTAGCATATCTTACATACATATTTTACATGTACCGATCCTCAAGAAGCAAGGTGTATTGCACAATAATTAGGAAAAGATAAAAAACATACCATTATCATGTGATTTACACAAATAATCAACACATATAAAAACAATATAAAATCATATAATTTAATGCATTTTAGGTGTTTAAATATGTTAATAAATCAATTTAAATCTAAATCTATAATTTCGCATTATTAATATTATTCTTAAGTCAAAATAAAAAATCTCATTCTCAATCTCATTCAATAATTCCTATACATAAGCCAAATGATTAAGAAAATTTGCATCCATCTCTACATAGAAAAGAAGAAAGTAATTATGTAGCTCAAAAATGGATAGTTACATTTTGTTACATTATCAGATTATATGGTTGACATCTCAAATACATGAATTGTCACTGAATAACTTCTCCAATTTCTTTTATATCGATAAATCCACGTTTTTTTTGAAAAATTTGTTGTAATCTTTTTCCAATGCCTTCGCATGGTGTCATCATTATAGATTCCAAAGATTAAGAAATTTATATACATGTCTTCCATTTTCTATAAACATCCCACACAAAAAAACTGAAATTGATGATGAGCATTGACAAGTTGAGGTTGAACTTGAAAAATCTCGTATCCACTTAAATCTGCATTATTACACTGAAATTAAAGGAATATTTTCAACGCATCCCATTACTAAGTTTCATTTGAGTTGATCACACATAACCCAATTAATAACTATCATTTAAGTTAAATGCAACTTTATGGTTGAGCTACCGAAATTGGAGCAGTAGAATACAAAATTGCACTCTCTCCCGAACCATTGGAGCAGTGAGGGATAGCAAAATTTGACACTTTCTCATTATAAGTAGATGGCTTGGACCCTAAAATATTGGTTAAGTACCAAAAGGCATGTCGTAGGATCATTAAATAGAAGGGAACTTAGGGAAAAATGTGTAGGAAAAAATGGTTTAAGAATGGTTTAAGTAAAACTAGTGCGTGCACGGGAGGAAAAACAAGGGTTTAAAGGACTTAGCCATATTTGGCATCATGGAGTCACTCAAGGAAAAAAGAGGAAGATTCACCTTCATGCATCTTAGAACTAAACAGTTTCTTTATCAAATAAACTTTATTTGAAGCACTAGGTTTTTCATATAAATTAGCAAGATATTTCATTAAGTCTACCATAGAAGCCGCTTCTGTAATATTGGAAGCCAAGGATGCTGCCAGGCTCAATCTTATAGATCCCAAAGCCTTTCTGTCAAGAATCTTCCATTCTTCATCAATCATCTTCATAGGTCTAGACGTCTCATCCAACGGTGAGTACAAATATCTTTGGTACAGATGATCCTAACGGTAAGTACAAATATCTTTGAGTACAGTATGATCCTCAATCTGCATCTTCCATAATTGATAATTTTGGCTGTCAAACTTCTCTACCTTGTATTTATTATCTTCTGACATTTTTGTAGCTCCCACTCAAACAGAAAACCCTCTATGAGTAAATATGTCAACTCACAAAACCCTCAAACAAAGCTCTACATACTAGTTTTTGGGGCTTAGCACAGCAGTTGTACAGACAATATATCAGATCTAAGCATACAAGCAAATGAAAGAAAATATTCTACTAGAATAATTATACAAAACAAGAGACATAAATCAACACCATATTTAATGTGGTTCACCCAGTGTGGGCTATGTCCACCAAGAAGTAAGACAATCTATTATCCAAATCTTTGAAAAGATATACAATGAAAATTTACAATCTTCCACACCTCTCAGATGTTCAGTACTTTCTTCCTTCAAGATTTTGATTCTTCTCCAAGAATTCTCTCTCACATAATTATCTTGTAATTATGATCCAGTCATACTTATAAACCCTAGCTTTTATGCTTATATAGTTGTTTATAGTCTTAGGGCACTTAGCCATGCAATTACAATTAATAAACCTATTTTAATGCTAAAAATAGATATAATTCCTGAGAGTTAATTAAAACTTCTTCACGTGTAGTTAACCGATGATGGTCTTGCCTAACCATCACCAGTTCCTACTTGCCTTTAACTGATGTCAGGCTTCCCTGACCTATGTTAGTTTTCTCTTAATCGATGTTAGTGACTGTGTTTTCCAGTAAGTTTTGCATTCTAAAATGAAGTAATTGAGCTCCACAACTCAACAATCTACCACTTCAAATTCAATTACTGCACCATACCTATGCAGCATTATTATTAGATCCTTCCTTGGCTTTGTTTCTTCCTCTTCAAGTCTAAAAATTGAAGACCAACAGAAGTGGAGTGTAACTCCAACTTTTCCTTTGCTAATAGATTCGTTAACATATCCGTAGGGTTCTTTATCGTATGAATATTTTTTAGATTCAACTGTCCATCCTCCAATAACTTCTGTATGAAGTGATGCCTCAACTAAATGTGTTTTGTTCTCAAATGAAATGCTAAGTTCTGTGCCAAATGAATTGCACTCTGACTATGACTAAACAGTTTACAATCACTTTGCTCCTTTCCCAACTCTTCCATGAACCTACTCATCCATATCATCTCTTTGCTATCCTCTATAGCTAAAACATACTCTACCTCTATAGTAGACAAAGCCACAACCTTATATAATCTCAAAATCCAACTAACTGTTGTTCCGCCTACTGTGAAAATATATCTAGTAGTGCTCCTCCTACCATCCAGATCTCTAGCCATATCTTATTCAACATAGCCATGTAATGAAATATCTAAACCTCCATAGCATAACCACATGTTAGATGTCCCTTTTAAATACCTGAGTATCCATTGGACTAATTTCTAATGACCTTTACCTAGATTGCCCATATATCTACTCACAACTCCCATTACCTGTGTAATGTCTGGAATGGTACAAACCATAGCATACACGATACTTCCAACTGCTGAAGCATATGACACTTTTTTCATGGATTTTACTTGCTCATGTGATGAAGGAAACTAATCTTTTCTTAATATGAAGTGTCCAGTAGTAGGTGTCCTAACATGTTTTTCATTCTGAATGTTGAACCTTTCTAATACCTTGTAGATATAATCCTCCTGAAACAAATACAATTTCTTGTTTTTCCTGTCTCTATGTATTTACATGCCAAAGATTACATTTGCATCTCCTAAATCCTTCATAGAAAATGTGTGAGCTAGTTTTCTCTTAAGCTCACGAATGTCTTACATACTAGATCCTGTAATAAGCATATCATTCACATACAGTAAAAAAATAATATAGCTCCCATTTTCAAGCTTCTTGAAATAAACACAATGGTCAGATTCATATCTCAAGTAACCATGCTCATGCATAAAACTATCAAACCTCATGTACCATTGCCTTGGAGCTTTCTTGAGCCCATATAGGTTCTTTTTCAACCTGCACACTAGTTTCTCCTAACCCTTGATTTCATACCCAATCGGACCCTACATATAAATTTCTTCATCCAAATCATCATGAAGGAAAGTCATCTTCACATCTAGTTGCTCTAAATGCAAATCTTCTACTGCAAATAAACTCAATACAGTATGAATAGAAGTCATCTTAACAATAGGAGAAAATATTTCACCAAAGTCAATACCTTCTTTCTATTCAAATCCTTTTACTACATGCCTTACCTTGTACCTTTTCTGTCCACCCTCTTCTTCCTTAATGCTGTAATCCCACTTTTTCAGCAATGTCCTCTTACCTCCTGGAAACTTAACCAAATCCCAAGTTTTGTTTTGTTCTAAGGAGTCCATCTCTTCATCCATGCCATGCTCCCAATGAATATGAGTCTTATCCTACATTGCTTCTTCAAATATCTCTGGTTCACCACTATCAGTCAACAATAAATAAAATAGAGAAGGTGTAAATCTTTCTGGAAGTTTACTTACCCTTTGTGACCTTCTCACAGGAGTTTGGGGGTACCAGAGGCTTTATCTAGGCCTCCTGAACATTAGTATCAACTTTTGACAGTGACTGATGCCTGTCACCTCTAACCGACGTCGGTTCCACTAACTGAGGCTGGTTCCAATCATCTGTAACCACCGGTGGTTTATATGACCAATGTCGATCACGTACTAACCGATCCTAGTTACTGTGTATTTATGTAGGTGTTTCTTTAAAACTAGAGAGTTCATTTTTATCAATAAACTTCTCAATTTTTGCATCCTTGGGTACCAAAATTTGGTCCTTGTACATTATATTTTCATTCCATTCAACATCACGACTCCTAATAATTGTAGAATTCTCTAAATCCCAAAAATGGAAAATGAAATCACCAGATACATAACTAATTAAAGTGCACCTCTTGGATTTTACATCCAACTATTTTTCTATTTTCCTTATCAATATGCACAAAATCTTCTGAGCCAAAAATTTTAAGAAAAGAAATATCTACCTCTTTTGGTCCAAGCTTCCTATGGTATTCGTCCATCCAGTGAACTTGAAGGCCAACAGTTAATCAAATAAGCTATTGTATCAAATTTCTTCTACCCAAAACTGCAAGGGAAATCCAACATGTATCCACATACTTTTAACACGTTTCATTATTGTCTTATTCATTCTTTCTGTAACACCATTCTCTTGTGGTGTTCTTGGAACCGTCATTTCTCTACCTATCACATTCACTGAAAATAATCATTGAAATTTTTGCTACATTATTCACCACCATTGTCAGATCTAAGGCACTTTAACTTTTGAATTTGATTCATTCTCAACAAGATCTTTCCATCTCTTAAAAGTCTCACAAACATCAGATTTATGTTTAATACAATAAACCCATACCTTTCTTATAGCATTATCAATGAAAGTAACATAATATTGGGATCCTCCATGAGAAACTACCTGAGTTGGTCCCCACACATTTGAGTGTATAAGATCCAATTTCTACTTCTTCTTAATTGCCCCAACTTTGAGAAATCTCACTCTCTTTTGCTGTCCAAAGACACAATGTTCACAGAAATCAAGATCTAAATCTTTGAAATCTGTTAACTTACCCTTAGCCTTTAAGATCTACATTCCTTTTTCACTCATATGAGTCCGACTCGATTATACGACATGCATTCATTTGAATTTGAAGTAGATAATACAGAAAATAAATCACTAACAAAGGTATATAAATATAATGTTCCTACCTTTTTACCTCTTCCCACAACAAAACCACCCTTGGTGACTTTCCAAGAGTCTCCTATATGAATGTAACCATGCAACCAGGTTCACCTAGTTTCCCTGCAGAAATAAGATTCCTCCTGAGGCTTGACACATGCATCACATATTTCAATACCCATATATTTCCATTCTACAATTTTATATGAACTTCCCCTTTATAATTAATACTGCAAGGTTCATCATCACCCAAATAAACATGCACAAAATTTCCCTAGACATAATTTCCAAAATAACCCTTATTAGAGGTTGCATGAAAAGAAACTCCTAAATCTAAAACTCATTATTCAATTTATTTGTCTAAAGAAATAATAAGAGCATCTTGCATTACCTCTGATGAACCAAGATTTTCCTTTTTACCTTTTTCTATTTTTTGATTCTCTTTATCCTTTGACCAACAATCTTTCTTTGCATGTCCTTTCTTTCCACATTTACAACAATTAATTCCCTTACTTATGGATTTAGATATGTTTTCCCTTGACTTTGATTTCCCATTACTATTACTCTTAGATATCTTCTTCTGCCTGCCCCTACTTTCTACATTCAAAGAATTTTCAGATGAT
Organism: Taxus chinensis; assembly: GCA_019776745.2. Classification (NCBI taxonomy): domain Eukaryota; kingdom Viridiplantae; phylum Streptophyta; class Pinopsida; order Cupressales; family Taxaceae; genus Taxus; species Taxus chinensis. The sequence goes on along the minus strand of CM034151.1, from coordinate 765,216,872 downwards.
TTTTCCCCTGTGCTCTTCCTGCAAATTTCTTCATTCAAGATTATACTAACCACATCATAAAAATTCAAAATATTATTAGCATATACTATATTAACAACCATTACCAAGTTGTCCCAACTATCAGGAAAAGAACATAAGAATAAAAGTGATTTTACTTCAGCATCAAATTGTATAGAAACCGATTTTAATTGATTTACAATATATCGGAAATCATTCAAATGACTATAGGTAGATTCACCTTCATGCATCTTAGAACTAAATAGTTTTTTCATCAAATAAACTTTATTTGAAGTACTAGGTTTTTCATATAAGTTAACAAGAGATTTAATTAATTCTACTGTAGAATTCACTTATGTAATATTGGAAGCCACAGATGCTACCAGGAAGAATCTTATAGATCCCAAAGCCTTTCTGTCAAGAATCTTCTATTTTTCATAAGTAATCTTCGTAGGTCTAGATTTCTCATCAAATGGTAAGTGCAAATCTCTTTGATACAAATAATCCTTAATCTTCATCTTCCATAATTAATAATTTTTGCCTTCAAATTTCTCTACCTTGTATTTATTATATTTTTCCATTGTTGTAGTTCTCACCTAATCAGAAAACCCTCTGTGAGTAGATCTGTCAACACACAAAACCCTCAAAAAAAGATCTGATACCAATTCTTGGTGTTTGCACACTAGTTGTACAAACAATATATCTAATGTAAGTCATACATGCAAATAAAAGTGGATATTCTACCAGAATAAATATATAAAACAAGAGACATAAATCAACACCAGATTTAACATGGTTCACCCAGTGTGGGCTACATCCACCAAGAAACAATCCAATCCATTATCCAAAGCTTTTGAGAAGATATACAATGAATATTTACAATCTTCCACACCGGCTCATGATGTATCAGTACTTTATTTCTCTCAATCTTCTCCTACTTCTTCCACCGAGAATTCTCTCTCTCACAACATATTTTCACAATAATTTCTAATTCTTGTTATTCATTACTTCTAAGCCATAGATTTTGTAGCTTATAAATACCTTATAAAAAATTAGGGCACTTAGCCATGCAATTACAATCAATATATCTATGCTTTAATACTAAAATTAGATCTAATTCCCGATGAGTTAAATAAAACACTTTCACGCACAGGTAATCTGATGTCAATTATCCCTAACCGATCGCCATGGTTCCTACTTTCCCTTGAATGATGTTGGTCTTCTCTGACTGATGACGGTCTGTCCTTAATCGATGCCAGGTACTGTGTTTTCTAGCAAGTTTCCAATATAACATGCTAAACTGAAGTAATTGAGCTCCACATCTCAACGGTGAAATAATCCAACTTGGAGATAAATCTATTGCACTATACGATGTAAAATGTACAATTCTATGGATCCTTTCCTTAGGTTTGTTTCATAGTCCTCTTCAAGTCTCAAACTTGATATCACCAAGAGAAAACACAACAGTGTAGCATCCAACTTCTCTATTTGCTAATGGATCCGTTAACATGCACTCAGGCAGGGATTTTCACAAGAAGAATCACATCCATACAAAGTAAAATGAACATCTCTAAAATATAGCAGTAGATCAACCCAGATAATGCAACATTTTGCACTGGTAATGGAGATACTACCCACGTGGAATGTTCAGTTGCAGTGACCAGAATTTTTCACAAAAAACTTCATATGTGTGGAGGAAGCAAACTGAATGTAAAACGATGAACTGCTACACATCATGATACGTTTTAGAATGGTCATTTGATTTTTGGCACTGTATTTTACACAAATGCTTCCTCTTGATTTGTGACATCCTCGACCATTCAAATATTATCCACCTTGCGGATCCAATCCTCCATTAGACGTGGATAGCACAATACTCAAATATATGATAAACACATACTCGAGGAAATAAGTAGATCTAAATGCATGGCAGAGTCTGATCCAATGTACAATCTAATTCATGGATATAGCTTGATATATATATACCCTATATTCTCAAGGCTAATGAATAAATCCAATATCACCAGAAGCTCATTCCAAAGTCAAAATGAATTGAGATTTACATGTCCTGAGACGCAGCTCCAAACAGAGGGATAGATAAACATGAATACCTTCTGCCATTATTTCATATAGACAAACCATTATTGCATTATAAATGATTTTAATCAAACACAATGGCATTCCATGATATGATTTTTCAAATCTGTTGGGCACTGACACAATCAAGATGAACAGTATCTCGACATATGGCCAACGTGGAATCATGACAACTTCACAGACCCATGACATGGCAATAGGTCTTTGATACCCAACATAAATGACACAACAGTAGATGCTACACACTCAATATCAGCTCTGAATATGTTTCATATCATTCAAATGGGTACTCTGAATACAAATAAATAAGCCAAGTATCTCCTATTCATTACTAGGAGTTCTCAAAGCTCAGACAAGGTTAAAACACCATAGAAGACTCCATATCAAGAGTAATTATAAATACTCACCATAGAGACCGTAATAGGAACTTAATTGAGCTCAAAAGCTTCAATAATAGTAGTCATGTTAATAACAATATCTAGTGCTTCACCTATTAGACAAATAATTACTTATGTAATTATTCATATTAGGGCTCAACATATCATTATTACTCACCCAAGCTTATTACCACCATACTAATGTGAACACTAAATCAATTATTTCCTAACATGTGTTACGCTTGTATATTGTATGTACCATCGGTGCTAAGTTAACATAGTTCTCTTATATGATCAGTCTAACTTAGCTTTCACTTTTCTTTATTTTAGTTATCATTTTAGTTCATATTGTAGTAGTGTAGATTGTACTATGGATCTGATTTCATCATCCTATTGATCAATGTAATACCTCTCACCCATCATACTGATCAGATCTTAGAAGGGTCACTCTCACTATATCTGCGAGTGTAAGCCTTGAAAATCCTAGGTATGACTATAGTGTAGGGATTCATTCCCTTTACCATGCTGTGACCTTATCACTTAGTGTAACCCCTTTAACGATCAATAAATTCAGACTGTTTCAACCCATGTGTCTCTTATTTGTTGTCATACTTACAACAAATGTAGAATGGAAGATTATGGTTTGGGGTCTAGCACACCTGGTTAGGTACTATGATAATATATCATATCTCCAGCGTACAAAGCAATAAGGAATGGATGATTCGTCATGGTGAAGAAATATACAAAACAAGAGATATAAATCAACACCAGATTTAACATTGGTTCACCCAGTGTGGGCTAACATATCACCAAGAAACAAGCCAATTTACTGATTACCAAAGCTTTTGGAATGATACTACAATGAAGATTGTCACATATAACTTCCAATGACCTCTCAAAAAAGGGGCTACAATACTTTATTTCTCTCAATGATTTTCCTTCTTCTCCAAGAATTCTCTCTCTCAGCAATATGATTTATGCACAATAATCATTAACTCTCACTAATCCTTAAAATATAACCCTAGCTTTCATGTTCTTATATAGGCAAATACAAACCGAGGGATGACTTAGGTCCTATGACCTTAATTACAATCAATAGTATTTTCTTTAATATCCTAAAATGGCCAAGATCTAATATCAAAATGAGTTAAATAAAATCCACTCACATGCACATTCTAAATCGACGGTCAGTTATGCCCGAATCAGCAAAAGTCGGAAGACTCCTGTTCACATAACTGATGTCAGTCCCTTCATAGTGCGATGTAGATTAAAAATGAGTCAAATTATAGCAAGTTTTATCATACCATTGCTAATTCTGAAGTAGTTGAGCTCCAAAGGAGGATTAAAAATTATGCATAGGAGATGTCAAGCAATCAGAGACTCATTAGGTTGGCCCGCCATACACATTTGATAGGTGAATAAATATCTACAGGTCTGAAGCCTCTTACTAGGTCAAGATAGCAATCTCTCTTACTCTGACAATTACTTGAACATCCCTTCCCAAGTATTTATATGAAATATTCAAGGGGCTCAAGTGGATCAATCATTTTCAGAGGTGGTCACATCAAGCACTAGTAGTTACATTCATTTAGATGCACATTAGAGAAGAATACCTCATCAATTGCACCCTTGTATGGATTGGGGAAATTATTCACCCAACCTCATGAACAATATGGGACAGATCATCTACAATTTGAATGAGTTGTACTTGCATGTAACGAAGGCTATTAATGCCTCATGGAGAATAGCATGGATACTTCTACCTTTATCTAACCTAATGCTAATAGGATAAAACTAGGATGCTAAAATAAGTGAGTACACTTTTATTCTAATTTTAGGGACCAGGGACAGATTGAGAGATGCAGGATATATTGAAAACCTAAGCTAAGCACAGAGGAAGAACGTGATAGACACCAGGAGTGCTAAAGGGGGATTTTCCACTCTTTCCCCTTGCAGGAGAAGTATATTTTTCCTTTCCAATTATTCGTAAGTCTTGAGTAGGTCTTATTAGATCGTTGTGATTGTCAAATTAGGCCTGATTAATCATCCTACCCTTTTACACACATTTAGTAATTTCTACATGATATTAGTTTGCATGTGTTGAAACCTAAAAATATTGTTGTGAGACTTTCACACAATGCATACCAAAGAAGGAATAGGAGGTAAGCATGCAACTGAAAACTAGAGGTATAGGGAAAAAAGAGAGCCACAAACACAAGAATTGTATATGTACTTAAGTCATATGCACATGCCATAACAAGTATTGAAGTAGAAGGCCATTTTTGAATCCACGTGCAAGAGTCCAAATCTTTTAGGTCTGCAAACCTCACAAAACTACTTGGGAAGCCATTTTGAAATGGTACCTTTGCATTTTGATACCAGAGTCCCTCACTTTAAAATATGATTGAAATTTCACAGATATATAGAGAAAGTTTCCAGAGAATCTAGGAGGGAAAAAGAGAGGGAAATGCATTTTGCAAACTCAATGTCAACACCTACAAACCAAACTATTTAGAAGGTGCTCTTTTAAGAGATAGATATGTGGGTGCTTAGCAAAGCTATTCATGGGACAACCAATCAGATCTACAAGGAAATTACATCAATTTCATGCAGATTCACAAAAGAAATGTTACTTTAAGGAAAACAAGATGCAAAAATTTATTCTAAAGATTAAAATATTTATTTGGCTTATAGCATTTTTCATGCCTAAATTTACTACAAGTTCATCAGTAAGAGGAATTCCTTCTAATTTTATTTATTTACCTTTGAATTTTACAAGAAGAAGAAGAGTTGTTAACACCCTACCTTACAATAGGCCTGGTTTTGACAACCCTCCTAGTATTCCTTCACCACGTATTAATTCCTCTATTCAAATCCCAGTTTTTCAAATGGCTATTCAACCACCTAGGAATTTTATGACCTTCACTAATGGCAGCCCATTAGTAATTCTAGTTTGTCATGATAACCGTAATGCTGCCATGACAATCTTACCTTCATTAACTGGTGAAACTCAAGTTACACCTATAGAGCACATCAAAGATGTTGCAGCCCTATGTGCAGTCCATAATATTACTCATGAAGATATTGCTTTGATACTTTTAGCTACATACTTTAAAGGGAAAGCCTTGCAATGGTATAGAAATTTAGAGATTGGAAGCATAAGAACTTGGAATGAGTTAGGTGGTAAATTTCTGAAACAATTTCATGATAATTTAGATCATTTATCCCTTCTAGAGAAGCTATCTACAATTAAAGGAGCCCATCATGAATTTATGTCTAGTTCAAAAATTCGTTTTGCTAGAACTTGGGAAACAATTCCAACAAGTGTCAAGCTCTAAGCTAATCATGCTTTTCTTTATTATCTTATAGACCTAAATAGTGATATTTCAACTATGATTCATTCTATGGGTGGAGAAACTCTCCCAACAGCCTATCGCTATCCAAACTAAAAATAATCTTATTCAAGAAGGGATGTTAGCACCAAGGCCTTCAATGCCCTTTTTAACACATTTGACACCTATCCCACAGCCTGTCATCATTATTGAACCTATTATTAAAGCCCCATTAGATGATATGTTTAAATCTTTATAGACTTTGGGAAACAAGCTAACTTCAATTAAAAATAGAATTGCATTACCTAGCAGGCCTTATCAGGCTCCTTATCAGTAAAATCAAAATTATAGGCACCCTTATCAGGAAAGGAAATTTGGCCCAAAAGCACCTAGTTCATCTAACACTTTAGTTCCAGTTAATATGGCTATAGAGGAATGGTGTCAACCTTGTAATAAATCTCATTCAACTACAAGTTGCCCAATTGCTTTCCTAAATATAAGTCTTGTTGCACAACCCCAACTTGAGACATTGTTCATGCCTCAAATGGAGGGTGGGTAGAAAGAAACTCATGTTCAATAATCCTGAATAGAATTTAGTAAATTTTAATGAAGATGAATTTATTACAGTTACTACTAGGGATCAATAAAAGGCCTAGGAAAGTCAAAAGCTTCAAAACCGACCTGTTCTTCCCACAGTCATAGATAAAACTGCAACTATAGGCCAAACATCAGCTAGCATTTATGTTGTTCCACAAAAAATAACAGGTGTTTTATCTTGTAAAGAACAAAAAAAATAGGTACAAACTGGTCCAAGAAGATTATTTATACCTCAGATATCAAAAGTAATTGAAGCAGAATCAGTCTTTGCTAAAGTCTATGCAAAAAAAGTAGAGTATGTTTCTAAAAAAATTTCTTCTTTTAACATTGTTGATGTAATGAAAAATCATAATGTGAATATCTGAATGTGGGATACTCTAAGTATTCAAGGAAAACAAGAGATGCTTTCTCATGAATTTTATAAGCTTCATATTTCTTCAAAAAAGTAGAAAAGGAAGTACATAAAACAGATATGGTGCTTGGAACAATGGAATGGGACCACATTAAAGAAGTTAAATGGATGGTTCAAAAGGTCTTAAATGCTCATGATATCAAGAATCCACCACCATTTTATTTTTCTCTAATTATTGGAGAGCATCTTGTTAATAAATCCATGGTTGATAATGGTGAAAGTAACACAGTCATGCCAAAAGCAATCGTTGATGCAAAATCACAGCACCCCCGAATGGCTTTGGATCTGAGTGGGGAGTTCGGTGTGACCTAGACATAACATTGGACCATTTCTCAAGATGTGGGAATTATGGACTTGAGATGGCCCTCCAAAGAAATTCAGATTCTTCTTCCTAAACTACCTGCCAAAAACTACACTACCTGCAAGAAAACTATCTAATCCTTATCTAACCTTCCGAGGAGAAAGGGAGAGAGAGAGAGAAATGCATGGAAACATAACCTACACTAAGAATTGATACACTATAAAAGGAAGTGGCTGATCACAAATCTAACTTCCTGAAGTGGAGAGAGGTGAGAAATGGAGAGGATGGACAAGATGCACCACAGACTAGAGATGAAGTTCACACAGAACACCACTTCAAACACATTAAACACAGCTTGCAAAACCTACAATAGACATCATAAGTATGCACATTATACCCTACAATGATGAGAGGTAAGAAGAGACAATAAAATAAGAAAAGGATAGACAAGATGCATCACAAAACAAATTTTATTACTCCAAGAGTTCACACAGTACATCATCAGTGGGCAAGAGATAGTAAAATGCCATTACAGAGCCATGAGACAAGGGTTAGAGTCCACATTCTACCCTAAGGAATAAAGAGAGAGGGGGGTAGGAGAGAAAAAAATGACCAACCTTTTAGAAAATGCCCCTCCTTTACAATATATAGAAGAAAGAGAGAAGGAGAGAGGGAATAATTTGAATCCTGCTTCAACCACCCCGACAAGAGCATTGAATTCTATCTGCAACAATGATGGGATTTACTACACCACCCATGCCTCCATGTCTTGTTACCTGATAGGAAAGAAGGAAGCCCTTTCTTCATCATGGCAAAAGGTGGGAGACTTGAAAGTCTTGAAATGGCAGACTGAAACATAATGGTTGTGGGTGAGGAGCCAGCACTGAGAGCTTTCCAAAACATCCTCTCCTACTCAATTATGAGCTTCCAGTCAAAATATATGGCTATCCAAAGGTTCTTTGGGTTTGGGGTCTATTCGCTCAAGGTCTATGTGGCAGCCCTGTGCATCTTAACATTTTGCTTCCCTCCTTTCACTCTTGTTGGCAAAGAACCTTTGCATGACCCGAGACACATGGAGGCTTCGTGGTCATTTGGAAGCTTCCCCCATATTTTACCTTTGAAGTTATATGGAAAATGCACGCAGAGAGCTGGAAAATGTTTGGGGATTTGCTTTAGGTTGTGACTTTTGAATTTGCACTGATGAGGCACGTGGAAGCTTCGCACTTGTTTAGGTTCTACCTCTAGATTTTTACTCTGAAGTTGTGTTGATGTGACACAAGGAGGCTTATTTCAGCCTGTCTCAAGCTTGGAATTTTTAACGGCTGACTTTACCTTTTTGAACTCTGACCACTTCGCGAGTTGGTGCTCATTTGGGGATTACCTTTGGGTCATGCCTTTGAAGTTGCACTGATGAGGCACATGGAGGTTTCCATTAACCATCTTAAACTTAGTTAATTAAATGGATAACTCTGTCCCTTTTTCAGACTTGGGACACGTGGAAGCACATTTGGGAACCTGCTCCGTATTTTTCCTTTGAAGATATGCTGAGATGACACGTGGAGGCTTCTGTCAGCCCTTTCGAAGCCTAGAATTTTCAACATTCAGTGTCCCCTTCTCAGACCTGGGACATGTGTAGGGCTAGTGCATGTTTGGGGACTGCCTTTTGGGTCACACCTTTGAAGTTGCATCGATGAGGCACGTGGAGGATTCAGCTAACCCTCTTATACTTAGTTGATTAAATGACCAGCTCTATCCCTTTTTTAGACCTTGGAAATGTGGAAGATCCACGTACATTGGGAATCCGCTCCAAATTTTTCCTTTGAAGTTACTGTTATCTCTCGAAAGTGCATCCTGTAGAGAGATGGTTGTAGGTTTTCTAAGCTTATACAAATGATCTCTCTCTTTCATAGATATAATGGAAACACCTCAAGTCTATGGGTATACCTAGTTTGAGGTGAGTCTCTGGTATCAATCTGGCTCCTTATTGGTGTATCCTAAACTGATTTCTGGGAGTTTGAGAGTAAAAGATGACTATAAAAATGATTAAAACTAAGGTGATACATAAAATTCATATGAGGGATTTGAATGAGTTTATGCACAACTGATTTGGGAAGGATTCTTGATGCACGAACCAATAGTTTTTTCTATAGAATATCTATGGGAAAAACACTTGATTGTACTGAGGGAGAATCATAACAGTACTAATAAGTTAACATGCACATTAAAACTAAGAAAAACATACTAAATTTACAGTAGGGTAAGGTGAATGATCAGGGAATTTACATTCACAAGACTAATAGAAATATACACAAGAATGCGAAATAACTTGGAAAGGTAGAAAATACTTCACACTCAGACGGAAAAATTGGAAAAATTTACTTCAGTACTCATATATCCAAAAAGTCCTCTAGTCCTCCTCTATGCTTTGCAAAGGCACACAATATATATCAAAAATAAAATTCGCCCTCTCCCTAAAAATAGCCTAAGGCTTATACTCACCCATGCATCTTATTTTTATCCTTTATTTACTAATATATAAAGGAAAAAATAGAGCATGCAATTACCAATAGGCATTATTAGCCTTACTTACACTACTGTTGAACTAAAGTTGACTGTTCTATTTTTAAAGAAAAGAAGGGTGAATAACTTGCTAAAACTAAGGTTTCTTGCAAGGTAATCCTCTTTGCATGAACAAGAAAATTTGTCTTCTTCTCTAATATGTCCTGTTGTGAAGGCATAAAAATACAACTCCCTTTATGTGAGCAAAATAATTCCAATACTTAGCAATATTTGTAAAAATAATTCCTCCTGTGGGGACCTCCTGCTATGTACACATGTTCTGATATTGACATCTACTTTGGCCATGGCATAGGCATCATAATACATTCAACCAAAATTTGATTATATTGACCTTGTATCTTATAATATTCACCTTTTGGTGATCATGACATATGATTTAGTCGCCCCTTTAAAATTATTCAAAACATGCACTTGGGTTAAGACTTTGAAAATCATTTGCAATGAGTAATATGGTGGACACGTGGGCTATCCCCTTCCACGGTGACTCACCCCTTAGTGACTTGGTTAGTGGCATCAACTCTGGTAAGGTTAACTATTACCCTTGTGGTTTATTTTGAAATTTCGTGCCTTGTTCTTAGTCATTGATCATCGTACTTTGTATGATCTCAGACTGTCGATTCATGACCTGCGGTTAGGGTTTTGGATGACATTTAATATGGGTAGTGGCATACTAAAATTTTCTAGCATTTATTTCTATGATAATCCACAGACATTGATCTTGTGTCCTTGATATTTGATGATCGTTGATCTTTTTTATGGTTGAGTTTGAGTTAACTCGCTTCTTGGGTTTAGGCAGTAAAGGGAACATGACCCTAAAGCACATCCATTTAGATATTTGGCTGTATGGGTGAAGCCCTGGAAAATTTTCCTTTCAAAGCCATTACTCTGTTGTGGTTTGAGCTTGGATTTCACTGTATTTTAGAGCTCCTTCTCTGCAAAACATTCTCTGTCATTTTGGTTTCATTGTTCGTGTGTAGCTTTCTGAGCAAGGTGGTTGAAGTGTGGGCCGCCATTATTGTTTCTTTAAGATCAGATCTATCCTTTTATCGTCTATACCATTTGTGCCTATTTATATTTTTAAAGTTGACATTTCATTTCTTGGCTACCATAGTCGTTTATAGGTAATATTTCTTGTATGCATAAAATTCTGTTTTCGTTTCTTCTTTAAATGTATCACTGAACTCTTGGAAATATTTGTGGGTTCTATGATTTGTTTCTCGTAATTGACTTCCAAGTTCAAAACCTCACCTGGGCCTATGGACCTCTTACTTCATCATTCGGTTGCTCAAAATTTATGACCATTTGATTGTCTACAATGAGTATGTTCTTTGGCACAATCTGCATCATGGATTATAGATCTATATTTTCTGAGTTCTGGGTATCTGTTATTTTCGGCCATTGTTGAAATGAACTTCGAAAAGACTCTGTGATCATGTGTTTTCTGTTATGAAACTTTGATTTACTTTGTACCTTCCTTTGTTTTACTATGGTGAACATAGAATATTTTCTTCTTTTTGGATATTCATACTTTCCGCTTCTTCTCTGTATGAGTTCTTTGTGCTAGGACAACTCTTATCTCATCATTTGTTGAGAATATTGTAGAATATGGTTATGAAATTATGTGAATACATGTTCTGTATATTACTTCAGGTCCATTTTATAATCTTTGGCTCAGTTATGTATTCTAGAGAATCCATTTGTTACGATTCATTGTCTCAGGATTAACTTGATTTTTTATGAAACTTTGTAGCACCTTTTGATATTACTTGCTTTAAAATTTCAACATTATGATCACTTGAACATTGAAATTCTCCATGAGATGAGTGTTTTAAATGCCATTGTTTTCTAAAAATCACATCTATTAAATGCTTTACTGTAGCAATATTCCTGACTTTCTAAAAATAATGTATATTGTTCTCTGAACCTATGCATAACATATTATTTCTAGAACTCTGTTTACAACTCCTGCATGTTGGACAATTCAAGCCTTGTCAAAAATTTAGTTCCATCTTATTTGTGTTTCAATGTTGTACTTGACCTTAACCTGTAGCTGCATTTGTATTTGATCAATCCCTTGCATAGATAGTTGTACTTCTATGATATGGTAGCATCTTTGTATTCATTCTGAATGACTTCTATTTCTATAACTGCAAATCATGAATTCAATTTGATCTATGAGGATATTGTCATATTTTGTAGTCTTATTTGTATCTTAGCATTGTATAATAATCTAATGGATATCTCATTCTTCTAATCTGAAATTTATACTTTCCCGTAGAAACTAGCTTTGAGTTTATTCTTTTCCCATAGCAAATAACTTTAACTGTAGCAACTGGCTCTACCTGTAGTAACTAGTTTTTACCTATAGCAACTAGCTTTGAAATTATGAAATTATATTTGTTCCCATAGCAACTAGATTTGAATCTGTAGCAAATGACTTTGCATTTATTCTTTTCCCGTAGCAACTAAAAATTGTGCTTCTATTCCTAGTCTCTCTTCTACACTGTAACTTCTTCCATCTCAAAATAGTTATTGCAACTTTGAGTTAAATTTTTCCTTTTATTGCATGAACTTATGACTTGTGTATTTTTCTCTTTGCTACAACTTGTACCTACACACTTAAGAAAAAAATTAGAAAATAATTATGCTTTTGGACCTCTCTTATGTCCATGTTTTCTTATTTCTTTTCTTTTTCTTCTTTCTGAGTGAATAAAGCATACATGTAGTTTTCTCTTCAAGTAGAATACATATCTTGTTAGGAGAAGATTCATATGCACAAAGGGGGATTGTCTAGGAATATGAATTGATCCCTGAGCTCGTAACTGAAAGTTAATTCTTTTCTTCTTTTTTAAGTACAATAGCTTCTATAATGAAGATGACGATGCCTCAATCGAAGAACAGAAACCCAAAGGCAATGATGGGTTCAGTCATACTCCTTTACTTTCTCTTTCATGCATTTTTACCTTTCTTTTTTAGTAGTTGTACTTTACTTCTCAGTTCCCATGGCTTGTGTGGGAAAATTTTGACTCTCCTTATGAATAAAACACTAAATTTCGTAAAATGAGTTATGTATTTCCTTTTGCATTCTAGATTTTCTATATGGATTGTATAATGAACTGAAAAACTTAGTAACATAATTGAATGTCTTAATCATGAAGGAAAGAACATTGATGAGAACTTGTAACATTCAGTAATGAACTCTAAATTTATGTAATCCGCATTTCTATTTGCTGCTTCAAAACTCAGCACTTCACCTAATTTAAAGTTTGTCATCTTCATCAAGACAACATAGTTTTCCTTCAAGGATTTGTGTTCTTTTGCTGAAGATGACATGAAATTACAGACTATGTGATCTATTCTGATTTGAGACAACACACATAACTACAAATTTCAGTTAATCATTAATTAATTTAGCAACAAATAATGACATCAAAACTTCCTTAGCTTAGGTATACTTCACCCAAAACTTTTCAACGCAACGACAAAGTTTTGAGTTTCTCATTTTTGCACGAGTGCAAAAAATTTCAATAGTTACGCCGAGCTGACATGTGGCTCCTTCTATGGCCCTTCTTTACTTGGTCGATTCAATAGACGATTCTGCCCCCTTTTTTTACTCTTATCACGTGGCGAGCCTATGCTTGTTTGGATACTACCCCTTGGGCTTGACCTTTGGATTTGCGCCATTGAGGAATGTGGCACCTTCCGAGGCTTTGCAACTTTACATTTGGTGAAAAGACTTCCCCGGGCCTACCGGCCCGCATTTTCCACTTAGTAAAAGAAATCCTTCTTGGGCTCGCGGTCCCACAATTATAACTTGTGCCTTTTGAAAAAATCACAAAAATCCAAAATATCTCCCATCACCCCGCTGGTCCACAATCTTCGCATTTGGCGAAAACTCTTGCCTAGGCCCGTCAACCTGCATTTGGCAAAATATCCTTCCAAGGCCTATCGGCCCACCATTTGCAAAATATGAGGAGTTAGAAGAAATTTTTTATATTGCTGGAAAGGGGAAGAAATTTGGTATCTGATAAAAATTATTTCAAGGGACCTTAAGTGTTTAAAATATATAAAAATTCAGATTGAAGCACCAAAATGGGTAAAATGGTGTTAGTTGACCAAAAATAAGTGTGAGCTTATTTTGGTCAACAATTTGGAAACTCATAGGGATCATCTACCTGCTAAGTGAAATGATCAGTTGCCTTGAAGCATCCATTGGGCATGGATTCATGAATGATAGTCTGATAAATATAAATCTGATCCCTGAGCCACTGCTGCAACACTAACCTTGGAAGCACATTGAATTGTATAATGATACAACCTTGGAGCAACAAAACACCACAACACACTATGTAAAAAACTAAAAATCATACACACCACAAGTGGGATATACAAAGTGTGCACAAGCACTTCTTCTACTAAAATCAAACCTTCATATTCTACGCTAACTAGGAGAAAAATGGAACTCAAACAAATCTTGCAATTGGTACTGAGAAGTGGCTTCCATTTCTCAAAAAAGGAAGCCATGAAAATTATTTGGCATTGAAAATGGCTCTTATTATAAGTGATAAACCGACAAGAGGCCAATCTTCCACGCAAATCATCACGGTATCAACATCAATAAACAATACCTCCTCAAGTTAATTAGCATTAGACTCTTGGAGGTGTTGATGGTGACCCTCAGTGCTTTAATACCCATCATCATGCCATGGAGTGGGCATGACTATTTTTGGCTTCTCCCTTAGCTCCAATGAATCCAAGTACCTAATTGAGCAGAGTCTAATAGGATGGATGTGCCCATGGTTCTGAATTTCAACTCCAAGAGTTGAGTCTTCTTGCAGACCTTCTTGGGTGGATGGTGTGGGAGAGATGGGATCCTTGTGTTCTTTTCCTTCCTCGTTCTAAGAAGAGCATGGAAGATCATTATCCTCCAACCTTGGTTCCAGAGGGCTGTTATGAGACACAGATTGATTTCATTGAATGTTATCCTCTATGGTAGAAGACTCATGTTCTTGGAAGGCAGATGGTGGAGGAGTAAATGATATGATCTCCTCAGGCTCATCTCCATCAAGACAGACCTCCAAGTCTCACAAATAATCTACCTCATAATTGTCCTGTTGCATGTTCTCAACCTCCTCCATGGTGTCATTTGGATCTGTGATTTTTTCACAGTGGTTTCCCTCATCCTCAAACATGAATTTTGAAAGCTCAAACTCTTCTTCGAAATTAGATCTTGAAGGGGATGAAGTGGGAGGGAGAACTGAAGGTTCTTCAATGGCTTGCTCTGCACTTGGAGCCTCTCGAACTGTATGGTTATCATTCTGAAGGGGAGAAATTATAGGTTGGGGTGTGTAAAGTTGTGATGCGCATGGTTCTACCTCTACAAGAAACTCAGTATCCTCTAAAACTATGTCCTTTAGAGCTAACTTATTTTTCTTTGGAACAGGCACCCATATGATTTCCTCTTCCCAGCTAGAGTCGCATGAGTCACGTCATTCTTCAACTGTCCTATAGTCATCGAACATGATGAAACTATCTAAGAAAGGGGTGTTGGTAGGGGAATTTTCATTTATGGTATAACTAGGAAGAGGGGACTTGAATCCAGAATGGAAAAGGGAAGAAGAATTGAGGTGAGATGGAAGGCTAGGGTATGGAGAAGGGAATTCAGCACTAGGGGCAGCAGATGGGAAGCTAGACTCATGACACTACTATGAGATAATGATCAAGAAAAAGGAAAAGAAAAACTATGAGACGGTGGACTCACCCATTGATAAGGTTGTCTTGTGTCCAAATCATAAGCCCTAATATCTTCATTCCATTACACGAGTTGGGACAACATTTTGACCATGAAGTCAATCTTCTCCTATGGGCTATAATGTCTTGGCATAGGGCCGACCCATGGAAAAGGTTCCCTATAGCCAATTCTAAATACTTTCATCTAAGCTGTGGCTCTTAATTGTACCATGCGTGCCTCCAAAGGCTAGATCTTTTCCTAGAAATCAACATTCTCCATGTAGTTGATTTCACTACATACATATCCCTCTTAGTAGGTTACCATAACTAAACTAATCATGGTACTACTCATAGGGGTAGCCATAGTGTTTCTGAATCTGATCATAATGCTGATCTGGAGGATTCATGAAATACATTGGAGGTGGACTACATTGTTATTGTTGTAAGTGTGGATTCCAAGATGGGAATGAAGTCATGATTGCACAACTTCATGGGATCAAAGAAGATGAAATATGTGGAAGGAATAATGCATGAAAATTTATGGGGAAGGTCTGCAACCTTGGAGATGCAGGTTACTGACCAAATGGAGTTGCCAGATGTGCTTTGCATGTGCCTCAAAAGGTTGAATCTCACCAAGAAAACATCAACTTGATGAAATGAATTAGTAAGGTGCTTTAGACCTGTCCCACCATGCGTGCCAAAATTGTTTATGCAAAATCACAACACCACCTGAATGGCCTCAGATCTAAGTGGGGAATTCGGTATGACTTGCATAACATTGGACCATCTCTCAAGTTGTGGGACTTGCATACTTGAGATGGCCCTCCAAAGAAAGTTAGCTTCTTCTTCCGAAACTACCTACCACAAGCTACTTTAGTGCAGGAAAAATATCTAATCATAATCTAACCTTCCAAGGAGATAGGTAGAGAGAGAGAGAAATGCATGGAAACAGAACCTACACTAAGTGATGATACACAAGAAAAAGAAGTGACTGATCACAAATCCAAGTGCCAGAAGTGGAGAGAGGTGAGTAATGGAGAGGGTGGACAAGATGTACCACATACTAGAGATGAAGTTCACACAGATAACCCTTTTGAACCCATTAAACATAGCTCCAAACACCTACAATAGACATCATAAGTATGCACATTATACCCTGCAATGATGAGAGGTAAGAAGAGACATTAAAATAAGCAAATGATGCACAAGATACATCACAAAACCATTTTTTTTCTCTCCAAGAGTTCACATAGTACATAGCATTAATGGGAAAGAGGAAAGAAAATGTCATTATAGAGCCATGAGAGGAGGCTTAGACTCCACATTATACCCTAAGGAAGAAAGAGAGAGGGGGGTAGGACAGAAAACAATGACCAACCTTATAGAAAATTCCCATCCTCTACAATATATAGAAGAAAGAGAGAAGGAGAGATGGAAGAATTTGAATCCTGCTTCAACCACCCCAGAAAGAGCATTGAATTATGCTTGCAACAATGATGGGCTTTACTGCAAGACCCATGCCTCCATGTGTTGTTCCTTGCTAGGTAAGGAGCCCCATTCTTCATCATGGCTGTAGGTGGGAGAATTGATGGCCTCGAAATAGTAGACTCAAACATAATGGTGGTGGGTGAGAAGCCAACGCTGAGAGCTTTCCAAAATGTCCTCTTCCACTCAGTTTTGATCTTCCAGTTGAAAGATATGGCCGTCAGAAGGTGCTTTGGGTTTGGGGTCTATTCGCGCAAGGTCTATGTGCCAACCCCGCGCATCTTAAGGTTTCACCACCCTCCTTTCACTCTTGTTCGGAAGAGAACCTATGCATGACCTGAGACACGTGGAGGCTTTGTGGTCTTTTGGAAACTACCCTAAATATTTTACCATTGAAGTTGTGGGGAAGAGGCACGTGGCGAGATGACACATGTTTGAGGATTCACTTTGGGTTGTGCCTTTTGAATTTGCATCGATGAGGCATGTGGAAGCTTCTTGCTCGTTTGGGGTCTACCTCTTGATTTTAACTCTAAATTTGTGCTAATGTGACACGTGGAGGCTTCATTCGACCTGTCCTGAGCTTGGACTTTTCAACATCCAACCTTACCTTTCTGGACTTTCACCACGTGGCAAGTTGGCACTCATTTGGGGACTACCTTTTAGGTCGTGCTTTTAAAGTTACACCGATGAGGAACGTAGAGGGTTCCAATGACCCTCTAATACTTAGTCAATTAAACGACTAGCTCTTTCCCTTTTTTAGAGTGGGGACACATGGAAACTCCATGCACATTTGGGAACTAGCTCTAGATTTTTCCTTTGAAGATGCACTAAGATGATGCGTGGAGGCTACCATTGGCCCTTCCCAAGATTAGAATTTTCAATGGTTGGTGTCCCCTTCTCAAACCTAGGACATGTGGAGGGATGGAGTATGTTTAGGGACCATCTTTTGGGTCGCACCTTTGAAGTTGCGTCGATGAGGCACGTGGAGGCTTTCGCCGACCCTATTATATTTAGTCAATTAAACGGGTGGCTCTATCCCTTTTTCAGACCATGGACATGTTGAAGCTCTATGCACATTTGGGAACTCACTCTGTATTTTTCCTTTGAAGTTGTGTCGAGCTGACACGTGGCTCCTTCCATGGTCCTTCTTTACTTGGCCGATTCAATGGCTGATTTTGCCCCCTTTCTTAATTCTGACCATGTGATGATCCTGTGCTTATTTGTAGACTTCCCCTTGGGCTTGAGATTTGGAGTTCTGCTATTGAGGAATGTGGCACATTCTAAGGCTTTGCAACTTTACATTTGGTGAAAAGACTTCCGTGGGCCCGCCAACCCGCATTTTCCACTTAGCAAAAGAAATCATTCCCGAGCTCACGGGCCTGTAATTATAACTTGTTCCTTTTGCGAAAAGTGAAAAAAATCAAAAATATCTCCCATGACCCCACCGGTCCACAATCTTCCCTTTTGGTGAAAAGTCTTCCCTAGGCCCACCGACCCACATTTGGTAAAATAT
This sequence comes from Taxus chinensis, assembly GCA_019776745.2. Taxonomy (NCBI): domain Eukaryota; kingdom Viridiplantae; phylum Streptophyta; class Pinopsida; order Cupressales; family Taxaceae; genus Taxus; species Taxus chinensis. The sequence goes on along the minus strand of CM034151.1, from coordinate 765,198,451 downwards.
CCTTCTAAGGCCCGCCAACCTGCCATTTGCAAAATATGAGGAGTTAGAAGGACTTTTTTATATTTCTGTAAAGGGGAAGAAATTTCCTATCTAATGAAAATGCTTTTAGGGGACCTTAAATGCCTAAAATAAAAAGAAATTCATATTGAATCACCAAAAGGGGGAAAATGGTGTTAGTTGACCGAAAATAAGTGTGAGCTTATTTTGGTCAACAACAATTATAGAAAAGTGGGTTTTGCAGTATGAACCTATAGAGAAGTGTGTGCTACATCTTGATTGGTATATAGTGAATACAGTTGGTGTCATCAGAAATCTGGAGGTAATATTACATGTTTTTCTAAATGTTTCCATTTTACAAAATGTTACTGTTGTGGATTTACCTCCTTACTTTCCTATATGCTTATCTAAATATTTCACAACAAAAATAGGAGGTTATCTCTCTTCAGAATGGTCCTTTTTATTATTCACTACATGTTATGGGACCAAAGTTACTATCAATTCTTAACGGTTGTCCAGATTTCATATCGAGCCTCATGCTTCTAATTCATTGGCTAATTATACACCCTTAGACCAGTCTGATTTCGATAATACAACTCATGTTTCAACACTAGATTGTGTTTCTAATCTATTTATGGATGAAAAGACACATGAATAACATGATCATGATCCTTTCAAATAAGTTAAAGAACATTTGTTTTGTGTATATTTCTTTCATGAGGAAAACACACCAATTCCCTTACTGTCCAAAATAGAAAATACAACACAAGGGATTTGGAAGATTCATTTTGATCGAGCTAAGAACAAGAAAGGATAAGGATCAAGTTTGATGCTCACTTCCCCCATAAATGAAAGGTATTTCTACACTTTGAGTCTCCAATTTTTGTACACTTGTAATGTATCTAAATACAAAGTGTTAATTCATGGCTTACTTTGGGCCAAAAAGAGAGGTATTAGCATGTTATAGATTTTTGGTGATTTTGAGTTGGTTATCAATCAAGTAAAAAATTTCAATGTTTGTAATAATCCATTATTGAAGTCTTATAGACATCGAGTTTGAAACTTAATGGAATATTTCAATGTTATTAATATCCATTCCATTCCTAGAACAAAAAACAAGCATGTAGATAGACTTGCAGTAATTGGTGCTAGTTTTGAAGTGTTGGAAAAGATTAAAAACAACAAGATTCAACCTCACAAAAATCTAATTGTCAAGCCCTCTATACCTGATAATGATTTGAATTGGGAGGTTTTTTAAAATGCTGAACAAACTTGTAGGTTTTTACAACAAGAAACTAATTTTTCTGTAGTAAATCAAGAGAAATGGCAACACTTATATGGTGACGAAATTGTTTAATTAAAGAAAAATAAACTAATTCAAGGCTTGGTCACATTACAAGACATCTTTAGCATTGATGATCAGTTAAGTAAAGATAAAATAAAAATGTCAACATGTGTGAACAACTATGAAGAGATCTTAGTTAATGATAGGAAGAATTTATTTCTCGGAATGGTATGTTACTTAGCTGAAAAACATTCCTTTATCAATATTTGTAAGGAATTTAAGGATGTTTTCACTTAGAAATACCAATATATGAAAGGGTTTGATTCAAGTTTCGCATAGCATACTATTGATTTACAGAAAAAATCTAAGCCAATTAGGCAAAAAAAGAGGCCTATAAATCTAAATATAGAGCTTTTAATGAGAAAAGAGTTATCTAAGTTGAACGAATCGGGTATTATCTTTCTAGTTGAACATTCAAGTTGGGTAGCCAATCTTGTCCCTGTTAGGAAAAAGAATGGAGAAATCAGATTATGTGTGGATTTTAGAGATCTTAATAAAGCTTCCCTAAAATATCATTACCCACTGGTCAATATGGATATGATTTTAAGAACATTTTCTAGCTATGATAGACTATCTCTTCTGGATGGTTATTGTGGATACAATCAAATTCTAGTCTGAGAAGAAGATAGGTACAAAAAATCTTTCACCACTAAGTGGGGTACTTATACTTACAAAAGAATGCCTTTTGGCCTTTCAAATGATGGTGCAACATTTCAATGTGTAATGGGCATGGATTTTCATAGCTTATTAAATAAATTCATACTGGTTTATTTCGATGATATTAATGTATTTTCTAAAAATCCAAATGAACATTGAATACATCTAAGGTAGACTTTTTTAGTTATGTAGACGGTTTGGAATATCTTTGAATCACAAAAAGTTTATATTTGTGGTACATAAAGGTAAATTGCTTGGTCACATTGTTTCCAAACAAGGTTTAGCAATTGACCCTTTTAGAATTAAAGCCATATCACATCTATCATTGCCTCATCAAAAGAATGCATTATAGAGTTTTATGGGGAAAATCAACTTTGTTTGAAGATTTGTTCTAGATTTTGTAGCATTGGTTAAACCATTAACATCTAGGTTGAAGAAAGAGAAGACCTTCTCTTGAAATAACGAAGGGAGAGAAGGGTTTGAAACAATTAAAATAGCCATTTCTCAAGATCCTACTCTTGCGAATCACAAATTTGACAAATATTTTACAATGTATGCACTTGGATGAGCTAAAACAATCTCAACTATATTAACTCAAGTTAATGATGAAAATAATGAGCAGCCAATTGCTTTCTTTAGACAAATTTTTCATGACTACAAAATAAGGTACACATTTCTTAAAAAACAAGTACTTTTAATATGCAAAGGACTAAATCATTTTAAGCACGTGCTTCCAAAAAACAAGATACATGTTCCTGTTTTTCATCCAAGTGTAAAAGCTTTCTTGTTAAATACAAAATTGAATGAGAAGAGAGTAGGCTAGATAATGAAAGTCATGGAATATGATGTTGATATCTATTTTGTGAAGATAATTCAAGGTAAAGGTTTGTGTGAACATCTAATTGCTGATATGGAAAAATAGCAGGCTGTAGAATCAGAAGATCTAGGACAACATGCTGAAGTTACGTATCAGCAATCAGATAACATTGTGCAACTAGAAATCAGCATCGTGAGCTTGTTTAAGAAGTTCAGGAATCAAGATGGATGACTCATTTAGTCAACTATCTACAACATGACACTTATTCAGAATGTATGGATAGCAAAAAATGAAGATATTTCAGGTTACAAGTTGTACCTTATGTTTTTATTGATGTTGTGTTATTCAAAATAGATATAAATGGAATCTTGTTGCGATGTGTTGATTATCATAGAATTCAACAATTATTATCCAAATTCCATGAAGAACCTGTAGGAGGTCATTTTTTAGAAAGTACCACAACCTTAAAAATTATGAAAGTTGGTTATTATTGGTGCAACATTTTCGAATACTATTTTGAATGGATCATAAAGTGTAAGAAAGGTGATTTCATTGTTGGAAAATAACATTTAGCTTCGTTGCCCTTACAACCTATTTCAGTTGATCATCCTTTCATGTAGTGGGGTATTGACTTTATTGGCATGATAAACCCACCTTCGTCATAAGGACACAAGTGTATTTTCACTTCTACAGATTAATTTACATGTTGGATTGAACCAATAGCTTTGAAATATGCTAAAGAAAATTTGATAATATCCTTTAATGAATGTATAGTTTACAAATTTGGTGTTCCAACAACTATTATTTCACATAACACCTTTGCATTTCTTGGTGTAAAGGTAATAGATTGAGATGTCAACCATATAAATTATTTAAGTACGTCATATAATTATTACCCACAAGGTAATGGGTTAGCTGAAAATACTAACAAGAATATTTTAAGGATCATCAGAAGAACACTAAAAGATAACTAGAGATCTTGGCATCTAATGTTGAATTCAACACTTCGGGCTAACAGAGTGACCCCTAAAATATCAGTTGGCAATTCACCATATAAGTTTATTTATGGAAGAGAAGCAAGAATTCCTATTTCAGTTGAGTTACCTTCATTGGATTTGCTATATCATATGGAGCTGCTTAAGAATGAACCATTACATATTCATTATGTAGAATTGATGGAACTACAAGAGCTGAGAGATCAAGCTCATGTGAACATGGAAAAGAATCAGAAATAGATGAAGAAAACTTTTGATAAGAAGGCTAACTTCATAATATTGAATGAAGGAGACATTGTGTTGAAATGGAATGTTGATCGTGTAAATCCAGGAAATCATATGAAGTTCGATACAATTTGGAGTGGTCCTTACATGATTTCAGTGTGCAAATAATGTAATTATTTTCATCTTTCAAGGTTGAAGGGAGATGAACTTCCCATTCTTGTGAATGGTATGTTTCTCAAAAACTGTTATTGAAAATCCTAAAATGTCTGTTTAGAGTAGGATTTTCCTTTCAATAAGTGCAATCCCTACACATTGTAATGTTTTTCAATTCAATAAGTGCATACATGCACATGATCTGGTTTACCATATCCTTCCCAGTTTTAGTTCATTTTGAAGGATTAGACCTTCAGAAAGGCATTGTTTTATTACATGCTTTGAAATCCATGCCCAATGGACAAGAGAAAGGCACTGGTTTGCAAGCTAGTAGGTACCTTTCCCCACATGATCGCTAGAAATGTTGAATTTTTTTGCACTTGTAAAAAATTGGGTAACTTGAAACTTCGTTATGATGGATAGAATTGGTGAAGTGAACCTAATCTAGGGGAGATTATTTCAGTTCAATATTTTTATGTTATATTAATTAATGATTGAATGAAATATGTAGCTATGTGTGCTATTACGAAATGTAACAAATCACATAGTCTGTAATTTCATGATTATCTTTACCAAAATAACACAAAGCCCCAAACGAATTATGTGTAAACTTGATGAAGACTGAAAATACAAAACAGATGAAGTGTTAAGTTTTGGAACAACAATCATAGTTACAGATTGCAACAGTCAAGGTTCATTGCTAAAGTTATAGGTATTTTAAAGTTCTTTCCTTCATGATTAAATACATTCAATTATGTCAATGGGTTGTGTTATCACTGAATCATAACACTCTATGGTTTACACAAGTATGTGTGCTTGATCTCATGGTGTTATTGGATAACATGGGTATGATCTCCAAGTTGTGGGACTTGGTTCTTGAGATAGACCTCTAGAGAAAGTTGTTTCTTGCTCCTAAAGTACATGCCGCAATCTACTCTAATGCAAGAAAAACTATCTATCCTAATCTAACCTTCCAAGGGACCAGGGAGAGAGATTGCATGAAAAAAAATCCTACACTAAAGAAGTGATACACTAGAAAAGGAGGGAATGAGAATAGTCTTCCAATGTGTGAAAATTAGAAGCAAAATACAAACTAGAAGGGGTGATAATTGTTCTCCACAATCTAACAAATACAATAAAAATAATATTTCATACGCACACAATAAAAATGGATCCTTGGAATAACATAAGATAGACATAATATATATGCAATGAGATTCAAAGGGCAAGAGGAATGCAAGCAAACATAGTAGGGGAAGATACATCCACAAACTTACATCTATTACTGCATAAGTATGCACAATTCAATCTATTGCAAGATAAGGGCCTAGATCACCATGCAAGGAGTCCACTACAAGGGCCTACAACACATTGGTTTCACAAAACAATTTTAACAGAGTTTTGCTACTCAAAACTATTTACCTCTACAATGAGCCCAACACTCTAATTTATAAATTTCTAAGAGGAGAGAGAGAGAGAAAATGAAAATCTCAAAATATTTCCTTCAACCACTTGCAAGATGTAGTAAATGGACTAAAATGTTGGTATATTACATGCACAAGGCTCCCCATATTTTCCCATAACTTGAAGTAATGAGAAATATCAGACCATGCTTGATTAATGTATCCCAACCACCACTAAAATCATTGTTCTGAATCTAACCATGTTTTCAGAAAAATCTCCACCAATTCTTCATAAAATTCTAATTGCAAGGTAGAGGACTTCGTTCCCATTCTAAAAATTCAAATTTGTGAAAATCAAAGCTCGGGATCAAAATTTATGGCCATTTGAAGTTTGGGATTCAAATGTTGTCTTTTTCTTTGTAATGTGGGTATTTCGACAAAATCAGGTTCTAGTGTCCTAGATTTCCCTTGTGTGACTTGGGCTACAAATATTTACTTCATTCGCACCAATCTCAACCTGCATGGCCCCTTATGTGGAATTTTCACCTTTTTGCATCCCACATGTACTGATGTCCTAGCCGTCCCGGACACATTTCTCTGTGCCACCCACAATGCACTAACTTGTGGCAAAATCAGCTTTTCACATCCCGCACGTACCTGTCCCAGATGTCCCACAAACCACGAGGGACAAAAATTTCCTCTTTTTCTGATTTCCTTTACCTGCGGTGATTTTGGGGATGTGTGTCCCGGCTGTCCCAATGTCCCACAGACCGTACGGGAAAAAAATGTCCAATTTCACCACACAACAAAATAATGTGGCAATTTCAGGTTTTCAGGTCCCAACTGTCCCATGCGTACCTATGTGGTCTGGTCCAAAATACCTAATTTACCTACAATACACTGTTTGAAGCCAATTTTTTGGATTTCTCAATTTTGTCTAACTCCGTTAATTTTTTCCTTGAATAGGGAAGTTAGAAAAGAGCCAAAGGGAACTTCAAAAATTGATTTTTCTCCTTTCCATCCTTTCTTCTTGCTCCAGTATGGGGAAATTATGCAAGTTATCAAAATTACCTCAAGGGGTGAATTTGGGATAACAAGTTGTTTAATTCATTTACAATCCATATACAAATCTGAAATGTAAAAAGAAATACACAACTCAGTATAAGAATTCAATGTTTTATTCGTAAGGAATTTAAAATTCTCCCTCAGAAGTCGTGGGATGTAACTCAAACGTAAATTACAACTACTGAAGTAAGAGGTACATATGCATGAAAAATAAAGTAAAGGACTATGAAAGAACCCATCATTTCCTTGAGTTTCTTTCATTTCAGCTGATGCATTTCCAGCTCCAACTTGCTTCATCTTCATCCCCGCTTCTTAGCAAAGGGCACTGTACCTAAAAATAAGAAAAGGAAGGAATGTCAATTTTGAGCTTAGGGTTGATCCATATTCCTATACTATCCATATTCATACAAGTGGATCTCTTAACATCAGGAGGTATAAGTTATATTAGGATCAAAGGAACAACTAATAAAAGCACTATTATGTAGCAATATATATGACTCATTTACTCAGAAAGAAAGAGAGAAAAACTATGAAATAAAAGAGAGGCCAAAATTCCTAAACATTTTCTAACCAGTTTATATAAATGTGCAGATACAGGTAAGAAGAAAGAAGTGATACATTATGTATCACTTCTTTCAGAAAAGTACATTTATTTCAATTCAAACTAGAGGCTGAAGTTAACTTAAATGAGACAAGAACTACCCATCGCAACTGAAACAAAATGGAAAAGGAAATATGAGAATTTTTTGACAAGTCATTCACCATGTAAAATGGACATTTTACATCTTTCCATCATGGTATTTCAAACTAATACATGCTTGAAAGTTGTAGATAAATCAAATAGTAATGGACAATAATATAATGCATGGTATAGTCAAAGATAACATATTACCATAAATTCAGTTCCAACAACAAACCATAATTCAATAGATTAAGGATACAGTTACTAACTCAAAGAAAAGAAGTGTTACAGCTTAATCAAATACAACTGAGAAAGAAAGGACCAAATTCACATTTCGAGGTAGTATTTTCAAAATTTCATCAAAGAAAATTCAATAATGCTCAAGTAATGCTTAGACATCAACTCAAAAATGGATTATAAAGAAACAAGTTGTCTGAACATGGAAAATATCTCTCAGAAAGGAGCAGATTGATGTCAGCTATAGAAAACATAAGGTACATGAATGAGCATCTCATACTATAGTTGAATCTAAGAGCAAGTATAATAAGAATTTTAGTAGATAAGCATAAGCATAGAATATCATTATTTGAGATGAGAATGGAACTCAATTTTTTCTGCACCATTTGTTAAGATCAAAAGTATGCATTTTCATTATAAACTAAAATGGACTATGTAAAGTTATAGTTTATGAAATAAAACAACTTATGATGGAAAGAACATTTCTTCAGTTCAATATTGCTATGAAATTAGTAGGGAATTACAAAGTGCACATCCAAATAAAATAGAAAATAAACAAATACAAATCTCAAGATCCGAATACAAAGAAGAATAGATCAATCTTATTATAGCCAACTGAAGGAGACACGGTTTCTGAAAAATCATGCTCCCAGGGGTAGTAGCAACAACTATAGAAGATGTCAAGGTCAATGAGAAAACAAGAGAGCTAGAATAGGACAAATCCTCATATAAAAACTTAGGATGATACAACTCAATGGCCAACAATGAGGATTTCCATGAAATAATCATAATTGTGAGAATCTATGAGAAATATTCCTTTCAAACCTACAAAACAAGAAGTGATAGGTGATATGACGAGCATGTTGTTATTTTCATTATGGTTAAAGAAAAATAATTGTACATTCAAATTATTAATTGAAGATTTCGTCATCCAAAGGTGAGTATTCAATCTTAAACTACAACTCAAAACATCATTCAAAAGGACAAGAATGGGATATTTTGTATTCAAATATATGCAAGAGCTAAAAAATGAATAGTTATAATGCCAGGGAAAGTTACAAGTTCACCAATTTAAAGTGATCATTCTCAATCAAAAAAGAATAGATTCTCAGAGAATTTGTAACATCTATATTAACTTCTAATCAAATCCAGAATAGAACATGAAAATGAGAATATAAGAAAAGAGCAATCTGATGAAGAAAGTTAAAGAATTTTCATTCTTTAGACATACTTGATACTATTGCAAGGGTTTTTCATGGCATGGATCAATCAAATATATGGAGTTAGCTTTGGCATTGACTAGGAATATAAATTAAATCAAATTTGAATGAGCCCACAAAGTGGACTCATTAGGAGAAAGTTAATTCATTTCAAAAGTATAGTGTATAAAATTCATCCAGACAAGTAGTGCCAAGCAAGTATAAATAAATAATAGTAATATTTTATTGATTATTTGTAAGCCTTTTAAACCTATAGTCTAAATTTATGTTTCCATCAGAAAAGGAACAACAAGCAATGATTCCATAAATCGGAAGGAACCAAAGTATATATTTCAGGATTTCATGGAAGTGCAGGTTGTACAAATTTCACGCATCAAAAGTATAATACAAAATTCGTATGAACAAGTAAGGATTCAATAGGAAACATACATAATATAATCATAAAATATCATTTTACTGTTAAGAACACAAAATACAAGCGTCACTTTCAGAAGATAGACATACATGCCAGTGGGATCTAATGTCTCATCTTTCATATAAAATGGGAGTGCAACATTCAACTTTTCATTGCACAGGAAGCATACAGATTACAAAAAAATGGAATAGTCAAGGTCTAATTCATTTAAATCAAGACTGGAAACTCGACCTTAATATTTTTCCAATACAAATAGATCAAATCAAGATGATGTTTTTTGAATATATATTTCAGAAAGAAAATGCTTGAAATCTAAAGATCTAAAGAATTAAAAGGATTCAACACTAAATGATCTTACCATCTGCTAACCTACAATATGAAGAAATTAAATGTGGATGGAGAAAAACCTCTTTGGTGAAGAAAATTCACTACGGAAGATCAAATAAAAATTATTTTCTAGATCTACAGTGAATATGAGCACGAAATCAGGAAACAAATCAAATACCCAGTTCATGAATGTTTTTAGGAATAATACGAGAGAAATAACTCACCTTAATAGATGAGATGAAGTTTTGCAGATTGAGATCTTATAGGAGATATCAGAGGGTTTTTGAATACAAAATGAAAAATTCTATATGCCAAATGCCAAGGATGAAAAATAGAGAAAATCAAGTTTTGTCATTTTCTACAAAGATGGCCATACCATGGATCGATATTGGGTAAAAATTAGCATGAAGGGAAAATAAAATCATTTTTAGGGAAAACCAAATTAGAAAATTTGTAGATCCGAAGCAAGGAAAAGTAGATTCCCAGTATCAAGTAATAGAAGAAATACAGATCAACATTGCAATAATGACCACATACTCAAAACTTACTACCAAATGAAATGCAATATAGAAACCCTTGAAGGAGATTGCTAGTGCAAGGCTAAACCAGAAATACCAAGTTTTAAAATTCTCTTAAAATCAAACACTTTTTGATCAAATGACTAATACCCATTTTGGGTTGTTATAAAATAAAGCATTTTTTGAATTCTGGAGGTAAGTTAAAGCAGAATTAGATAAAACTTACCCAATCACATCTCAATAACCCAATGACCATTGAAATAAAAGTGTAAATAAACTCATACAAAAGATAAAATTAGAGCAGTTCCTTACGTCCAAAGCAAGCTGGCCATGGTAAAGTGGAGAGTAAAAATTTGACCCTTAAGCATGAAAAACCAAAAGATTAGTGTCAAGTAATTGAGAATGGCTTGTTGAAGAAATTCAGAGGCTTAAGAAAAATCCTAAGTGTAATCTCCATGAAAAGCCATAGGCCAACATGGAAGCAAAAAAATTGAGCATACTCAAAACCCTCTAGGTCAAGCTGCAACAAAATAAAAAAATTCATGCTAAAAAATTTAAGAGAGTTTGAATTTGTAAATAATGAATTCCAAATATTCATGATGGCACCCAATTCACTACCAAGACCTATCAGAGCTCATAAATGTTAAAAAATAGCAAAAGCACAGTCAAAGATGAGGCAGAGAAGATACCGTACACTCCCATGACAAGCTCAAATCTCAGAAAGGCTTCAACAATGGTGATACAAAAAAATAATTTCAAGGGCTTCGCCCAAAGAGAAAGAACGAAAATGAAATGATCATTAGGGTTAAATTTACTTAATTACCACTCATTGAGCTCAAGAAGTGAGTTAATGAAACTTAATCATGATCAAAGAGCCAACCCGATCCAAATACCACCAAGCTACAGATCAATGGTACAAGATAAACTAGTACAATATATCATGGAAAGGATGAAATACACACAAAAAGCCACATAATCAATACACATTCAGATGCTCAGAATATCAACAGTGATAGATGATCAAGTATAGAGTCAACAGTCATTTAGTGCTTACTCTAAGCTCAACAGATTCATCAAATTATACATGATGTTGAACTCCCACAAAACCCTAATTCATCGAGTTAGTTAGGTTAAGTTTCCACTGACAAATTTCAATGGATGAGTCATCATGGGAGGGGGCCAACCCATGTCATTGAAAAAAATTGATTGCATTAACCTATTAAAGGTTGAAGATTATCTAAAGTGCCAATGACTCATAAGGTTGTCACCAAAAATGTGAATCATAATTAAATGATATTTGATTCATACCTTAACCTTAGCACTATACCATATGACATGATTAATGCAAAAATTACAACAAAAGTGCCATGTTCAAACCAATAGATTGATGAATGATTAAGGCCCCATGACCTTAATAAATTTAATAGTACTATGTTAATATCTAAAAGTGGCCAAGAATAGTATGGAAATATTTGAAAAAATTAACCCCATGTGTATTCTAAATCATGGTATTATGCTAAGTCAGTAAAGGATGAAGATAAGTGTTCACATCACAAGTGGTCCCCACAGTGGGAGAGTTTAAAAATTGTCAAATGAAATTTTCTCAGGAGTGTAGTTCTTCATGTGACCATAAGAGGAAAGAGGGGATGTCAGCATCAGAATCAAAAGGTTAGAGCCTAATCAAGATGGATACTATGGGTGAATATTTGGCCAAGTGTTTCTAATAAAGGGTTATTTTTTTCTCATACATAGGGATATATTATTTTGCATATACATCCAAGGGGAAAGTGTATCAAAATTGTACATATCACATCAAGAACTAGAAGACAGAGATTTCATACATTGGAGAAGACTTTCTCATCAAGAAAAGTTTAATATTAGAAGAATTATTCACCCAACCTTATTAAAAATGGAACAGTTAACTGTAGTTTGACTGAGTTGTATTTTTGTAACCAAGGCTATTAATTCCTCATTGTATTAGCATGCTTATTTTCTCCTTTATTTATTCATGATAAAGGATAAAAATAGGATGCATGGAAGAGTACAATTTTAGTCTATATTTAGGATGGGTGGGATTGATAATTTTTCTATACATAATGTGCATTGGCAAAGAACAAAAGAGGAATTTTTTGGACACAAGATAATTGAAGTAGTTTTCCTAGTTTTTCCCCTTGAATGAGAAGTATATTCTACCTTTCAATTATTTGCAGTCTTGTGTATGTATTATTAATCCTTTTGAATTTCAAATTCTCCTATTAATACTCCTACACTGTTGCAAATTTCATAATTTTTGCATGATATTAGTGTGCATGTGTATCTTAACAGTATTGTTGTGAAAATTTCCTACAATGCATCAAGTGTTTTCCTTAAAATTCTGCTAAAAAATATTGTTTTGTGCATCCAGAATCAATTTTCATATCAATTGTGCATGTACTCAGTTAAATACCTCAAACAATTTTGGTTTATCACCCCATTTTTTAATCCATTTAGAATCATCTTTTACCCTCAACCCCTAGAAAATTAGTGTAGGATACATCAAAAAAGAACTAGCCTTGATACTGGAGACTCACCTCAAAATAGGTATACCCACAGACCTGAGGTGTTTCCATTATATCTACAAAAGAGAGAGATCCATTTGCAATATTAGAACACCTGCAACCATCTCTTTATAGGGTGCACTTTCAAGAGATAATAGGCATTGTACCTTAAAACAATAAAAGGAAATATTGTGAATCATGAGCTCAGGGTTGATCCATATTCCCATACTATCCATTTTTGTGCAAGTGGATCTCCTACCATTAGAAGATATAAATTAGACTAGGATAAAAGGTATATCTAATAAAATCACTATTATGTAGTAGCATACATGACTCATTCACTCAAAAATAAGGAGAGAGAAAAACAATGGAATAAAAGAGAGGCCAAAAAGCCTAATGTTTTGTAACTAGTTTATCTAAATGTGTAAGTACAGGTAAGAAGAAAGAAGTGTTACATTCTATAACTTGAATCATAAAAATACATTTTATTTCAGTTCAAAATAAAGGTTGAAGTACATAAAGATATGCACGTACTAATAGATAAAAGAAATACAAGTTTAGTGTTGTAATTTCTAACAACTGGAATAAGAGATATTGTAGTTGAATCAGAATGGGAAAGGGAATCTAAAAAAATTTTGAGAGGTATTTTCCATGTAAAATGAACATTTTACATATTTCAATCATGTTATTTCAAACTAATACATGTGTCAAAGATGTAGATAAATCAAATAGTATGCAGAAAGTAGATAATACATTGTATAGTCAAAGCTACATATTCAGATAAATACAAGTTACTTCATGATAGAGTACAACTTCAGTTACGTTAAAACTAACGATGCAGAGGGTGATTCATAATGAAGAGATACAACACACAATGCAACCAACTCAGTGACAAGTATAGAATCAACTTTAGAGACATAGAGTACAAGTGCAACTACAAGTTGCAAAGGATCAAACCCAAAGGTGAACTGAAGGGAGAGGTACATAAGAGATGCAAGATAACATGTTTCAAAAAGGAACCAAAATTCAATAAATATTAAGCCTCAGGATCTCATTCTAGATGGTAGGAAAAGATGGAAAAAGTTCCATATTTTAGAATGCATATGAGATTGTAATAAAACACACATTATTTCTCAATTTCCAACTTCAAAAATTAGTAGGTTTCATTCACAGAAAGAATATTGCACTATTAATTAATTCAGTAGGTATAACTATCCACAATACTCTCATACTCTATATTTTCAATTTGGAATACACTGGAGAGAATAACAAAAGAACAATGATTGAAACTTTTAGGGGTGACATCAATGTCATTATGATGAAGCTATAGATCATAACAAAAGGTACAACCATCAGGAACAAGTATAAAGCTAAAAGTAAATCAAGAATCTTTATATTTACAGCACAGGAGTACACTTGTTTCTTCATACCAAAAGAAGAAGTACAGTATACGGACTCTCAGTTTTAAAATTTTTAAAAACACAAATCAAGATACAATCATAATGCATATTTTACAGATTCTCATCTATAGGTAGAAAAATGTACTGGGAATGAAACGTATGTTTTGACAATAGATAAAATCCAATTATTACAAGGTTAGAGTGTAATACAAGAAAGTTTCAATACAAATAGTCATATTAAGCTCTACCTGTAAACTAGTACAAGTTCTGATGTTACTGTGTTGAAAAGATGCACAACTCAGGATATCAATAAAAAAATATAAAACTCAAGATCTAAATAAAGAGAAGAACCATGAATGGATCTCTCAGGAGAAATTCAAGTAACATCTACAGCTATGAAAAGATATGATGGCCTCCAAAACAAGCAATCATGACTCTTCTATAAAAAATAGGAGAGAGAACATTTAACTACCTTATAGCATTCAAATCTCATCAAATTCAAAGAATATGTTTCCAAAATGAGCTACAGGGACTCCTAGCATCAGACACTATTGCATCATTAAAAAATCAGGTAACATTCATAGTACCAGGTCATACAATGGGAGATCAATAAATAAAGAGAATAACCATGAATGGAGCTCTCAGGAGCAATTCAAGTAACATCTACAGCTATGAAAAGCTATGATGGCCTCCAAAACAAGAAATCATGGCTCTTCTATAAAAAACATGAGAGAGAAAATTTAACTACCTCATAGCATTTAAAGCTCATCAAATTCAAAGAATATGTTTTCAAAATGAGCTACAGGGACTCCAAGCATCAAACACTATTGCATCATTAACAAATCAAGTAACATTCATAGTACGAGGTCATATAATGGGAGATCAATAAATGATATTACAAAGAGAAAACATAACAAGAGCTTCAAGTTTTATTTTTAGTCTCTAAATGCACTCAAGCAGAGATTGTGGATAGAAGAATCATGTCTATACAAAGTAAAACAAAGAGATCCAGAAAATAGAGACCTGAACTTCAAAATCATACATGGCAACCTTAATGAAAAGAGAAATTATCATATCAAGGTTGAAGCCTAAATTCCAATACCCATGTCACTCAACATTCCAGATGTAATAGTTTTTTAGCAATAAAATGATACCCAGAATCAAAACTGAAAAGAAATTTTTTTTCTAGAATGTCATTTTAATCTACAAAGAAAAGTTAAAGAAAACACCCAGAACCTCAAAAAAGCTCAAGATATCAGTAATTAAACCCAAAACGAAGAATAAAATCTTCAGTTGAGCAACCATGTCAGGGTTTAGAGCTAGAAAACTATTAAACAACGATCATTTCAGAAGCATAGTCTTGGCCACTATGAGGAATAAACATAAGATTGTGGGCTACTAGTAAAAATATGGCAATTATTTTAAGAAAACTACCAAGACACTATTAATGTACAAAATAAGATACAGACCTTGTCTAGCAAAAGGATTTCTCTTCATTGTTTACAAAATACCCATGAGGGGAAATAGAATTACCAGCGAAAGAAGTCTCATTAAACAAAAATATCAGAGGTAATCACACAAAATGTGAACACCCACATTGGAAAGTGTACATATTTGAAGGAATCAATATGAATATGCATTCTTAGAACCATGGTACAACAGGGAACCAAAAACTAACACACATAACAAAGTGTTGTAAAGAAAATAAGCACCTTAAGAGATAAAAGAAACCAAATCTCCATGTTGAAGGCTCATCAACATTTTTATACAATAGTGAAGGTAAAAGATAGTGGAATCACTTACTCATAAAAATGACGACCTTATAGATAATAGTAATCCATGCATGCTCGTTATCAAGCTAAATGGCAAGTTTAGAATGCACAACCAAGCTCAAAGGAAACATTTGTGGTGGATCTTTTAGTAGAAATACTCAAGAAAATGTGACCTCTGCATTAAGGAAAACTTTATCGAAGCCTCCATGAAAAGATATTTCATTCAGATCCTCTACAACAGGCTAACACAAATATAATAGAACCTCATAAGAACTCTTCTCTATGAATAAATCGAGCTTGAAGGCTACTACAATGGCAACAAACATCCATAACCAACTCATTTAGAAGCTCTAATAGATCAAAAACAATGAAAATGAATATGCATGAGAGCTTTATAAAGGCCAATCCACAAAAGAGTCAAGCTTAAAGGATCAACAATGGATTCCTAGAATAATTTTTCTAGGGCTTCGCCACTTAGAAGAAGCAAATGACAACGACAAAGTTATAAGCTTGATGATCTTATACCCAACCTAAATTGTCCAAAGTCATTCTTTGATGGCTAAGATCAAAACATGCAATAATCAATGATCGAAAATCTTTACCACTACCAACTATCTCATTCACCATGAGTTGAAAGATTAACATTCCAATTTTACAAAGGTACAGAGATCAATCACCACCATTAAATTTATAGGATCAAAAAAAATGAACACCATAACCATAGTCACTGACCATATAAATTCTAAAGTTGAAAACCCTAACCGAGGGTACAGAGAAATCGATGGTGGAGGATTGTGTAGCGAAGATCAAACAGAGTTCGCAAACCTACAAATTAACCACGGTTCAAAAAATCACCCACGTGTTAACCAATGATGAAACCCTAATTAGGGTGTAATTGAGTAATCCGGAGGGGGCCAGCCCATATCATTTAAAAATCATTGCATTGACCTTGGTTAAGGTCTTATGTTATAAACCGAAAGAATCAAATGCCGAAAACAATGATTACCAACAAGGAAAGGTTTGCTTTATAGTCATCAATTATTATTCAAAGACCGAATGTCACCATGGGTTGATAACCATACCATGGAGGTGGTAAGTCATATATATTCAAGATAGATATAATGCCAAGGTTGGAGACATATACCTTAAAAAAAATTCAAATTATATCTCAAACTTTTCTAAGTTAATCTGTATAAAAGGGAGAAGCTCTATTATTACATGTGCACACCGAAGGTGGTCCCCACATGGGATTTGAAGACAAAGGGATTATTTTCATTTGAACAAGAGTTGATTTCACATGTAACCGTAAGAGGACAGAGGGGATGTCAGCATCAGAACCAAAAGGTGGTCCCCATCAAGATGGATACATGGGTGAATATTTTGCCAAGTATTGCCAATAAAGAATCTATTTTTTTCTCACACATAGGGATAAGTGGATTAAAATTACAGATGTCAAATCAAGCACTAGAATAAAAAATTTGCATCCATTGGAGAATACTTTCTCATCAAGCAAAGTTTGTTATGAGATAATTATTCACCCAACTTTATTTAAAATAAAGCAGTCAACAATAGTTTGAATTAGTTGTATTTTGTTGACAAGGCTATTAATGCCTCATTTTATTAGCATGCTTATTTTTATTCCTTTATTTATTCATGATAAAGGATAAAAATAGGATGCATTGGCGAGTAAAATTTTTAATCTATTTATAGGAAGGGTGGGATGAATAATTGTGTTATATATTGTGTGCATTGGAAAAACATAAGGAGGAGGAATTTTTGGACACGTGAGTGCTGAAGCAGGTGTTGCTAGTTATTTCCCTTTGAATGAGAATTATATTTTTCCTTTCCAATAATTTTCAGTCTTGTGTATGTATTATTAATCCTTGTGAATGTCAAATTCCCTGGTTAATCATCCTACCCTAGAAAAAATGAAGGAATCTTGCTACGATGCGTTGATTATGATAGAATTTATTAATTATTATCTTAATTCCATGAAGGACCTTCATAAGGTCACTTTTCAGCACATAATACAGCCTTAAAAATTATGAAAGTTGGTTACTATTGGCCCAACATAGTCAAAGATTATTTTAAATGGATCAGAAAATGTAAGAAATGTGCTTTCTTTATTGGAAAAGAATGTTTAGATTCACTACACAGACACCTATTTCAGTGGATCAACAATTTATTTAGTGGGGTCTTGATTTCATTGGCATGATAAATCCACCTTCATCACAAGGACACAAGTGGATTTTGACAGCTATAGATTACTTTACACATTGGATTGAAGCAATAGCTTTGATAGATGCTAACAAAACTTCGATACTATCGATTTATGAAGGTATAGTTTTCAGTGATTTGGTGTTCTAATAACTATCATTTCAGTTAATGCCTTAGAATTTCTTGGTACAAATGTAACAGGGCTTGGTCTATCAAACATGAAATTTATTACCTAATTACATCATAGAATTATCACCCACTAAGGTACATGGGTTAGTGGAATGTACTAATAAGAATCTTCTAAGGATCATCAAAAGATTACGCAAAGATAATGAGATAAGCTTGACATCTATATGAGTGAAATCTAAAAATTTGGATAAGTACAAGATGACTTCATGATAAAAAACAACTTAGGCAATTCACAGTACACAGTGCATTTACATAACTCAATAAATAACTTCAGATTCTAAGGTAGCATGTTACTTGCCTTAGATTTGATACAAGTTTTTGGAGCTACTTGTAGTATGTGAACCAGGATAGGTTCTTTATGAATAGAATTAATGGATGCTACATCACTTCTACAAAATACAAGTGCAATTATCTAATTCGCAAAAGGATCAAAAACAAATGAAGTTACACTTAAGATAAGAAGGATAACTATGATAATATTCAATATAGGACATATTGTGTTGAAATGGAACCATGATCTGTACAGTAAATAAATCAGCATGAAGTATCAGACAATCAAGAGTAGGAATTTTTACTTCAATTCATGGTTGTAAGGATCCCAATGCTTTGCAAACTTCTAGGCTAAATAATGAACATATTCAATTTGTAGTGTCCTTTTGAGTCAAATAAACAAAATAGTTCCACTTGTATAGTTAGACTAGCGATTTCACTTTCAAAAAGTGCTTCATGGACAATGCAAAGGTATGAACTCAAAGAAATGGAGTGCATTCATGCACATGATCTGGTTTACCATATCCTTGAAAAACAAATAAACCAAGGATGGGTTGAACCTTCAGAAAGGTACCTGTTATTACATATGTTGGAATTCATCCCCAATGGTAATTTTGATAACATGCATCAAATCTATTCAAGTCTTGAGCAAGTAGATTTGATTCATAGGATCACTAAAATCATGTTTTTCGGGGTCCCCTCAGCTTTTTCTAACTCTTCCATCCAAGAAGAAATCCCAACAAGTTGAGAAAATGGAAAAAATGCAAAAAATAAGGTTGCAGGTGACCCTAAGTTAGTTAAGATCATTTCGGGTCTGAAGGGTTCAGGTCTTACCAGCGATGGGTTAATGACTACAGGTAATTGTCGTATCAAGATATGGGTGCCGATTACAAAATAACAGAAACATTGGCTATAATTTCATGACATTCTTTAGAAAAAGAACACAAAGGCGGTCCGCAAAGGACAGTTGGGTACGTCGGGACGCGATGGACGTGAAAAGACATAATAGATGCCAAAAGTTGAGGGAACAAATCATCATAGTTTTAGATTATAGCAGTGTCAAAGTCCAGGACAAAGGTTACAATGTTTTTACACGAATCGGATGATTCCTTCATGAAGACGGTCCATTTCAGGTATGTTATTGAGATGTTTAATGTCATTATACAATCCATAGACAAAGGTACGCACGGGACGCGTGGAACGCGACACAAGGTAGTTTCAGGCCGCAAAGTTTTAGGGACAAGGAAGCGCAAATGTTCCCAGCACGATCTGTGGGATGATATTCAAAACTGGGAGAGTACAACTACTGAAGTAAGAGGTACGCGTGGGAATGCAAAAATCTGTAAACGGCCGAAGGCAAAGAAGAAAACCCTTCAATGTCCTTGACCCGTGAAACTTGTTTCGGTTGATGCATTTCCATCCCCAGCTTTGATCCATCTTCATCCTTGTTTCTTAGAAAATGGCACTGTACCTAAAAATAAGAAAAGGAAAGATTGTCAATCACAAGCTCAGGGTTGATCCATATTCCTATACTATCCATTTTTGTGCAAGTGGATCTCCTAACATCAGGAGTTATAAATTTTGTACTAGGATCAAATCATAACTAATAAAATCACTATTATGTAGCAACATACATGACTCATTCACTCAGAAAGAAAGAGAGAGAAAAACTATGGAATAAAAGAGATGCCAAAAATCGTAAGGTTTTCTAACTAGTTTATCTAAGTGTGTTGGTACAATTAAGAAGAAAGAAGTGTTACATTATGTAACTTGAATAAAAAATATATATTTTATTTCAGTTCAAACTAAAGGCTGAAGTACATAAAGATATGTCTTACTAATTGATAAAATAAATCCAAGTTTAGTGTTGTAATTTATAACAACTCAATAAGAGAAATTGCAGCTGAAATGGGCTCATGGAAAAGGGAATCTGAGAAAAATTTAACAGGGCTTTGTGAAGCCATGTAAAATGGACATTTAACATCTTTACATCATGCTATTTTAAACTAATACATGCTTGTAAGATGTAGATAAATCAAATAGTATGCAAAAAGGAGATAATACATTGTATAGTAAAAGCTACATATTCAGATTTTCTACAAGTTACTTCATGATAGAGAACAACCTTTAGTTACAAGAATAACTAAGGATGTTCAGAGGGTGATTCATAATGAAGAGATATAACACACAATACAACCAACTCAGTGACAGCTACATAATCAACTTCAGAGACAAAGAGTACAACTTTGCAACTACAAGTTACAAAGGATCAAACCCAAAGGTTTACTAAAGGTGGAGGTACATAAGAGATGTAATATAACATGTTTCAGAAAGGTACTTAGAATATTCAATAAATATTAAGCCTCCCTCTCATTCCAGAGGTTAGGCAAAGATGGAAAAAGTTCTCTGGAGGTTTCAGAATGAAGATGAGATTGTAATAAAAAGCACATTATATCTCAATTTCAAACTTCAGTTCAAGTAGTAGGCTTCATTCACACAAAGAAGATTGACTATTAATTAATTCAATAGGTACAACTATCAACAATACTCTCATAGTCCAGATTTTCAATTTTGAATACACTAGAGAGAATACCAAAAGAACAATGATTGTAACTTTCAGGGGTGACATCAGTGTCATTATGAGGAAGCTATAGATCATAACAAAAAGTATAGATTAGGAACTAGTAATTAAAGTAGGTGTAAGTAAATCAAGAATGTTTATATTTTAAGCACAAGAGTACACTTGTTTTTCCATAACAAAAGAAGAAGTAAAATATACGAACTCTTAATTTTAAAATTGAAAAAACACATATCAAGATACAATCATAATGTAAATTTTACAGATTCTCATCTACAGGTAGCAAAATGTACTGGGAATGAAACTTATGTTTTAACAATAGAGAAATTCCAATTATTACAAGGTCAAAGTGTAATACAAGAAAGTTTCAATCCAGATAGCCATATTAATATCTATCTGCAAACTAGTACAAGTTTTGATGTTACAGTGTTAAAAAGATACACAACTCAGGATATCAATAAAAAAATACAAAACTTGAGATCTGAATATAGGGAAGAACCATGAAGGGAGCTCTCAAGAGTAATTGAAGTAACATCTACAGCTATGAAAAGCTATGATGGCCACAAAAATAAGCAATCATTTCTCTTCTATAAAAAAAATAGGAGATAGAACCTTCAACTACCTTAGAGCATTCAAATATTGTCAAACTCAAAGAATATGTTTTCGAAAGTAAGCTACAGGGACTCCAAGCATCAGACACTACTGCATCATTAACAAATCAGGTAGCATTAAGAGTACCAGGTCATAGAATGGGATTGTCAACAAATGATATGACCAAGAGAAAACACAACAGGAGCTTCAAGTTTTATTTTTCAGCCTCTAAATGTGCTCAGGCATAGATTCTAGACAAAAGAATCATGTCTATATAAAGTTAAAAAAAGAGTTCCAAAAAATATAGACCCGAACTTCAAAATCATACATGGCGACCTTAATGAAAAGAGAAATTATTAGATGAAGGTTGAATTTGAAACTGGAATACCCATGTCATTCAAGGTTCCAGATCTAATAGTTTTCAAGGAATAAAATGATACCCAGAATCAAAACGTAAAAGAGAACATAATTCCAAAAGGTCATTTTAGTCTATAAAATAGAGATAAACAAAACACCCAAAAGCTTGAATAATCTCAAAATATCATTAATTGAAGCTAAAAGGTAGAATAAAATCTCCAGTTGAGAAACCATGTTATTGTTTTGAGCTAGGAAACTATAAAATGATGAGCATTTAAGAAGCAGAGTCTTTCCCACTATGAGGAATAATTACAAGATAACAGGCTACCAGTCAAAATATGACAAGTATTTTAAGAAAACTACCAAGAAACTATTAATGTACAGAAGAAGATATAGACCCATTTTAGCAAAAGGATTTCTCTTCATTTTTTCCAAAATACCCATGATGGGAAATAAACTTACGAGTTAATGAAGTGAGGTTAAATAAAAATTCTAGAGGAAATCACGTAAAACATGAACACCCACATTGGAAAGTGTACAAATCTTGAATGAATCAAGATGAATATGCATTCTTAGAGGCAGGGTACAATGGAGAACCCATAATTGAAACACATAACAAAGATTTACATAGGAAATAAACACCTCTACAAATAAAAGAAACCAAAGCTCTAAGTTGTAGGCTCATCAATTTTTTTATACAATAGTGAAGGGAAAAGATAGAGGAATCACTTACTCAGAAAAAGTGATAACCTTGTAGCCAATAGTAATCCATGCATGCTCGTTATCGAGCTAAATGTCAAGTTCAGAATGCACAACTGAGCTCAAAAGAAACATCCATGGTGGTTATTTCAGTAGAAATAATCAAGAAAAGGTGACCCTTGCATTGAGGAAAACTTTATCCAAGCCTCCATGAAAAGATCATTCATTCAGAGCCTCTGCAATAGGTTAACATAATGTCACATCATAAGATCTCTTCCCTATGGATAAGCCAAGCTCAAGGCTACTATAATGGTGGCGAACATCCACAACAAACTCACTCAAAAGATCTAGAAGAGAAAAAATAATGCAAAAATAGAGATGCATGAGATCTTCATAAAGGCCAATCCACAGAAGAGCCGAGCTTAAAGGATCAACAATGGCTTCCTAAAGAATTTTTCCAGGGCTTCACTTCTCAGAATGAGAAAATGAAAATGAAAAAGTTATAAGATCTTATGATCATATACCAATCCTAACTCATCCAGAGCCATTATTTGATGGCTAAGATCAAATTGTGCAATAATCAATGATCAAAAATATTAACCACTTCTAACTACCTCAATCACCATGAGTTGAAAGATCAACTATCCAATTTTACACAGGTAAAGAGATGAATGGGCTCCATTCAATTTCTAGGATAAAAAAAATGAACACCATAACCACAATCACCAACCATCTTAATTCAAAGGTAAAAAACCCTAACCAAGGGTACAGATAAATCAACGGAGGAGGGTTATGCAGCAAAGATCAAACAGAGCTCAGCAAACCCCCAACTTAACCATGGTTTAGAAAAATCATCCACGTGTCAACCAATGATGAAACCCTAATTAGGGTGTAATTGAGTAATCCATCATAGAAAAATTCAGAGGGGTGAGTCTCTGCGGGAGGGGGGAAGCCCATATCATTTAAAAATCATTTCATTAAACTTGGTTAAGGTATTATGTTATAAACTGAAATAATCAAATGCCGACAATAATGATTATCAAAAAGGTAAGGTTTGCTTTATAGTCATCAGCTATTATTCAAAGATTGAATGTCACCATGGGTTGATAACCATAGCATGGAGGTGGAAATTCATATATATTCAAGATAGATATAATGCCAAGGTTGGAGACATATACCTTAAAAACTTTCCAAATTATACGTCAAACTTTGCTAAGATAATCTGTATAAAAGGGAGAAGTTCTATTACTACATGTGTACATCAAAGGTTGTCAACACATGGGAGTTGAAGAAAAAGGCATTATTTTCATTTGAAAAAGAGTCAATTTCACATGTGACCATAAGAGGACAGAGGGGACATCAGCATCAAAACCAAAAGGTGGTCCCCATCAAGATGGATACATGGGTGAATATTTTTCCAAGGTATTGATAATAAAGGATTTATTTTTGCTCACACACATGGACATATTATTTTGCATGTGCATCCAAGGGGACAAGTGGATCAAAATTGTAGATGTCACATCAAGCACTAGAAGGACAGATATTGCATGTATTAAAGAAGACTTTCTCATCAAGAAATAGTTTATTATTAGCTAATTATTCACCCAAATTTATTAAAAATAGAATATTCAACTACATTTTGAATGAGTTATATTTTTGTAAGGAAGGATATTAATGCCTCATTGTATTAGTATGTTTATTTTTATTCCTTTATTTATTCATGATAAAGGATAAACATAGGATGCATGGGCGAGTATAATTTTTAGTCTATTCTGTAAGAAGGGTGGGATGAATAATTTTGCTATATATTGTGTGCATTGGGAAAGCACATAGAGGTGGAATTTTGTGGACATAAGAGTGTTGAAGCAGATTTTTCCTGAGTTATTTCCTTTTGGACGAGAATTATTTTTTACCTTTCTAATAATTTGCATTCTTGTGTATGTCTTATTACTCCTTTTGAATGTCAAATTCTGTTGGTTAGTCATCCTACACTTGTTGCAAATTTAGTAATTTATGTATGATATTATTGTGCATGTGTACCTTAATAGTATTGTTGTGAATTTTTCCCTCAATACATCAAGTGTCTGCCTTAATATTCTACTGAATAACTATTTGTTTGTGCATGTAGAATACATTCTTAGATATTTGTGCATGTATTAAGTCAAATCCCTCAACAATTTTTGTGTATCACCCCAGTTTTCAATTCGTTTACAGTTATCTTTTTACCCTCGAAACCCAAAAAAAATTAGTTTAGGATACATCAAGAAGGAACCGGTCTTGATACCAAAGACTCACCTCAACAATAGGTATACCCACAAACTTGAGGTGTTTCTATTATATCGAAAAAAGAGAGAGATCCAAAGAAATCTTAGAACCCCTGTCGTCATCTCTCTACAGGGTGAAATTTTGAGTGATAACATATCCCTCTCCAATATTTCTCTTCTTGGATCATGTACTGGCTGCTACACTTTGAGAAGGGGCTTGATTTATACCATAGAAATCTTCAACCTACTAATTGACAAGTGTGGTCTCATTTAGAGGTGCTCCCTGAGTTGCTTCCTACTTTGATTTACTTCTTGGCCTATATCTTGTTCCACAACTACTATTGTAACCATAAGAGCTTCATTCAAAGTACCATGGAAATGCACTAACTTGTTATGAGGTTTATTACATTAGAAGAAAAATTGAAATTCTTGAGCAATGTTATTTTGCACTAAAATCAAGGCTCTAGATTTTGATGTAGTAATAGGATTCTAAGGTTGAAATGGCCTACTCGCAAGAGGTTTTGTTTGGTTCTAATTTTTACTTGAGTAGGTAGTCTATTAGGTTGATATAGAGGCCTAATGGGTTGGTTTCGAGGATGATATGACCTAAAAAATTTGACCTTGTTGCCTCTTAATTATCACAATCTCATTTCCTAAGTTTTGCAACTACATCATGACTTCTTGAAGCTCCTTTGAAGTACTAAAAGATGAGGTAGAAACTTTAGTGGAGATCTGATTTTTTGGAGCATGAATGGGAGCTAATGTAGGTGTTTGATTAGTTTTTGTCTTCCTAATTATGGATAAATAGGCATGGGTGGCCTAGGTGTAAGTTTTCTAACTTGAATGAAACAATTTTCAGCTCTAATAATAATACTATAAGCTATGGGAAAAGTTGTACCTCTCATGGATTGTATCATCATTGCAATATTTGAATTTAGAGATTTTAGGAAGTATATTAAGGAACCTTCAGCCATTGGTCTCACAGAAAATAGAATTTTATCCCATGTACTTTGAAACATGAAGTTGAAATCAGCCATCTACTCATTTGGTGCTCTCTTGATTGTGGTTAGTTGTTCCAACATATACATATTATTTACCTTTTATCTGAATTGGCTATGAAGAGATATGGGAAAATGGCCCCAATTCTGGACAGATCCTATTGTTGGACTCTTGAACCATTGCAAAGATTTACCCTTAAAGGAGGATGATAACAAGTTAACTCCAATATTCATTTCAGCAATTTCATTAATTGCACAGACATTTACAATGTCTTGGATATGGTCAATAAGATTTGTATGGTTCTCTCCAGTTAAATATGGAATTTTCTTTAATACTGTAATTGGAATTGGATTTTTTTCTCTGAGAGAAACTGGGATGGTTACCATGAAGTTGACATAAGTTTTTGGTGGCCCTTGTGGTGGTGGTTGTTGTAGATGTGCCATTATAATTAGTCTAAGAACTCTATTTGATTGAATGAAAGGCCTTCCAAGTGGAGGTGTGGAGAGTGTTTTATTTGGTTGATATGGATACCTTTGAGCTCCTCTCCCCCTTCTACCTCTCCCTAGAGATAATTGCAAGTATTCAAAAATTCCTTCTTGTCTAGTTCTTGACCTCATTTGAATTCTTCACATAAAAATGCTAGGCTTGGACTACTGAAACAAGTGGATTCTACTCTTTTGTAGTCACCACATGTGCTATTTCAAAGCCTCTTACAAGATGGAATTTCACAACAAGAGAACATCAAACTTGTAGCCAAAAAAATAAGAAACTTCCCCATCTCACCGGGCGTGCCAAAAATATTAATGTAAAATTATAGCACCCCTAATTGCTTATGATTTTGTGTCCTAGGTAATTAGTAAAACTTGCATAACATGGGATTCCCCTGCAGTGTGGGACCCTAAAAGTAGGATAATCCTCCGAAGAAAGTTGACATATTCCTCTAACATAGTACCAACTTCCCTAAAGTGTAGAGAATGGAAAGCTAAAACAATCCTATCCTAATGCTTTCCAAGGAAACATGAATAACAAGATACATGAAATATAACTACTCTAAATGAAGGTGATGCACTAAGAAAGG
This sequence comes from Taxus chinensis, assembly GCA_019776745.2. Lineage (NCBI taxonomy): Eukaryota > Viridiplantae > Streptophyta > Pinopsida > Cupressales > Taxaceae > Taxus > Taxus chinensis. Next base: position 765,171,444 of record CM034151.1, on the reverse strand, counting down.
GTGAGACAATCAAAGTGAGTGAAGGATAGGGAGAAAAATGGGAAGGAGAGAAATGCCTCAGTCAAGAAAATATTTGATTCCCTATATTCATAAAGCAAAAAAAACTATAGACTCTGCAAAGAGATAGATACACACACAATATACATGTAAATATAATGAAAGGCATAAAATGCAATTCATACAAGTTAGGGAAAAAATGGACAAAAAACATGAATTTTATTGCTCAAAAACATGGACAATCCATTATATCATAAGCACAAGACAAAATCCTTTACAATAAGTGCAAATTCAAGGACTTTAACTCATAATAGCTCTAGGAAATTTTTGACAAAGTTTCTCTATTTTTCCAAAAATATATCCCTTCAAAATGAGGTGAATTTTACAATATATAGGAAATTTGGGCCACCAATAGACATGATGCATTAAAGAGGTATGGACAACCATTCATTTTGGAATTTTTCTTACATGAGCATTCATGGGTTCCATGCCTCATTAATTGTAGTTGTTGGGATGTATTTCATTCACCTACCCTCATATGGCTTATAACTCATCCATCCTCTTTGAGTAAAATTCTTGGCTTAAGAGTTCCTTTGCATATTTGGGTTAGAAATTCATCTAACCATGATCCATACAATTGTGATTAGGCCATCTTACCTGATTGTCATCCAACTCATTCGGGTTGGACGACGTATAACTTCATGACCATACATGCTTTTTGTCACCGACCCACCTAGGAGTTATCATCTTCACATTATGGGCCATCATATCTAGAAGCTTGGATGACCATCTATCTCTACCTGTATGAGACACTACATGTCCATTGTGGTACCCAATGAACCAACAAGCTGACAAACCAAGTCGTAAAGTAGTAAACCATCCATCTGTGATTGTCATTAAACCCCGAGGGGTGAGACGATGTTTATTTTGTCAACCAACCTCTTTGTACATCATCTATTCGACTAATTATAACCTCTTTATCATGAGAATCAACAGAAGTTAGCCGACACACCTATCTAACTAACCATATTGAAAAACCAAGTCATCCAACCTGCTCAACCAACAACATTGACCAACTGTGTCATCTAACCTACCCAACCAACCGGTCACTCGATAAACTGAGCCAACCAACCAAGTCACCCAACCTTCCCGGCCAACTTAGCCATCCAACCTACCTAACCAATCAATCACATAACCAACTGATCCATCCAACCTCTCCATGATTCACCATTGCGATCCATCTCGCCATGAGTTATGACTTACTCAACTAAGCAAAAACACAATATACCCTACATACTACAAAATAATTTCCCTTTTTCCATCAACTTTCATTGTTCTGACTTGTAAAGCTGTCCATTTCGTAGGGGGTGTGAAAATGGTTAATAGGAATAAAATATTTCAATGAAGGATCTAAGAAATAGAACAGGGGTGAACAATGGGTTTGGGAGGAGTCATAAAATGAATGGGAATCCAGGATAGACTTGCAAGAATTCACGTAGAAGGAACACATTTTCCTCAATAGATTCTCAAATGCCATCCATCCTTTCGACACCATGTCTAAAGAGAGAGTCCTTTCCAAACAATAGTGTTTTTCTTCTTCTTTGTTTTGATTCCACAATGAGGTTGTTGATAATATCATCCTACAATGACATAATTGAATCTTGAAAAGTAACTACACATTTTAATGCACTATGGAAACACTGATTCTATAAATATATAAGATAGAGAGCTCCATATTGAATGGTTCCTAACACACAATACTTACAAGAGGTTTTACAAATGGGGTAGCAACCTAAAAAAATTTGACTGTGGGGAAGTCCATAGTTAAGCACATTTGAGATGGATTAGTATTGGGATGCATGAACTCAAGAGAAGTGGGTGTCCTTAAGCGATGAGAGCATTTCCTAGATCCAATAAGTACCAAGTTGAACATTCATGCAAGTTAAGAGAGATGGGTTCTTGAATCAATTCCTCAAGAAATATATGGGTTGATGTAAATTGATTTGAAACCACAAAATAAAAACCCAAATAATTAGTACATTATTTGATATCATGTGAAAACACTAATTTTATAAATGAATGAGATAGACAACTCCATCTTGAATGGTACATAAGGAGAAATAGTTGCTACAGAGTCACATGTGGGGTAGTAAGATAAGTGGGTTTAATTGTGGGGAAAATTTTATAGTTAAACACCCCTAGTTTTATTTAGTAGTGGGATGGGTGACCTCTTAAGAAGTCTTGGTGCTTAACCCCTATGAGAATAATATAGATTCAATGAGTGGCAAGTGGAGCATTCATGTTTGTGGGAGATGAGTTATCATTAAAATATGGGTAAATGTAGATTGAATAAAAACTATACAGTTGGATCCCAAAAAAAATTTAACAATATAACTCACATTGGAAATTATACTTGTATAAACACATCTTAGTTTTAAATATCATAATGAATTAAAATTCTTTCAGTCATAATTCACATATGCAAATGCTAAAATATATGTATCATTAACTAGACCTTGTATTTTCTACCCACTTTTAATTTGTCTAGTACCTAAATTTTGTTCTGAGTAATTGGAAATAAAACCTTATTAAATTATTTCATTATATGTTCCATTTACACATTTGAAAAATTTAACTAATCATTTACTCTTTACACAATGTCTAAAACAATAGCCAATAATTTTTCTCTAGTTCAGTCTAGTAGAATCACTTAAAATATACACCGATTGACATCTTATTTTTGATTAGTATGACCTTGGATAGGTTTGTGGGTCATTGAAATATTCACTCCCTATCATTTCCACCTAAGAAAAACATGTCCTGACCAAAATTAAGTATATAAATTTCAAAAGGGTGATTTGTATTTTTCTCCCTTAACAAAATTTTAGGGTAACTTGAACAAGGAAACTAACAAAAGTTCAAGTACAGATTAAAATGGGTAGCAACCTATTATAAGAACCTTAGAAATATAAAACAAGCATTTTAATATGAGACACTGCTTAGAGAATATGATCATTGAAGCAACTGATACATTTACAACCATATAAGTGTACTCTAATATCACTCATTGAGCTTGATTTTGAAGTACGTGTTGCTAGTGCAAGGACTAAACCAAGCCCTCATTATTTATTACATATCTTATTGACTCTCATAATAGGTTTGGGAAAACTACATTCATCTGGACCCCCATTCAAATTATTAGTACATAGGAAACACTCATCTCATCATAAGGGTGTGGTGAGGTTGTCCACCCCATTCATATCAATCCCTTTCTTTGGTCAAGGCACACAATAATTGATTTTAAGGAAAGGAAAACAAGATAAATTTTTGATATAGTCATTTCAAGATTATAGATGTGAAAATTAAACTTATAAATGTATGGGAACTTGCAAAACCAAAGTGAATAGATATTGAATCATGAAGGACATACATGTGGGCCTCTTAGATGATTTCAAGTTTTTGCATGTCTTTCTTATATGCATCCAATGATGAACCTGCCATTGACAATAAACTAGTCCAAAACACAATAGTGAATCCTGATTTCTTATAAGAACCATGACCACCATCATTTTTACCTCTACATGTTATATGAGCACATTGTCTTATCCTCTAGATCTACATATTTTTCCAATTTCATTCCATTCTCCAAGCATAATATCATTTTTAAAAACTATAAGTATTATAATGTATCAGGAATAAATGCTTAGCATAATTCAAGGATGGTTAAGGAATACCTTTATTAGGCTTGCATCATCATTTCTATTTTTGTTAGATTATACATGAAAAATCTAAAATAAATACAATATTTCATTGAACCCGATCCTTTATTGAATGCGGTAACCTCGGGTTCCATTCGTAACTCTTAGTGTTCTAAATTTAAACTATGAATTTTCTAAATTTTAGTGTTTTATTTATGGATATTCCTTTCTTATGCATACTTTACATTGTAAAATTAAATTTATAGCAATGCTAATACATATTATTCTATGCATTTTAATTTTGATAAAAATATGGAGCATGTTCATAGTTAAAAAAAAATGATATGAAATTATTAAATGAGGTAAGGTAGATCTTCTTATAAAATCCAAAAAAAAATCTAGTGTTACTTTATGTTGTTCAAAAAGGAAAAAATACTCTCATTGTAGAGTTCTCACTTAGAGAAATTCATATGGAACCCTTGATTAATACGAATGTAAATTCTAAAGGCTTTCTTTCTACACTAGGGGATCAAATCAACAAAGTTATTAAACCTATATGCCTACACAAGTGTTTTCCCTTATGGCACATCAAAAGATGCTCCCCAAGTCACCAACATATTTTTTCACAATATATTGCACATTTATAACATGATAATATTCCTAATGAAACACATGTTAATGGTTCTATGTATATTTCTATGAATTCCCTTATAGATGCATATACTCATCATATAAAAGATCTATACAACCTGATGAAAATTTTTACACTTGTGCAAAAGTGGGAAACTTAAAAATTCATTGCGATGGATGGTATTGATGGAGTGGACCTAACTAGGGAAACACATTACAGTATTATCACATTTTCAGTTGTAACAATTGATTATTTACATGTAATTTGCAGCTATGTGTGTTGCTATAAAATCTAACACTTCACATAAACTACCATTCCATGTTTGTCTTCAGCAAGGAAACACAAAATCCCCAAAATACTAATGTATTGCCTTGATGAAGGTGGGAATAAAAATTTAGGTGAAGTTCTCAATTGGGAAACAACAAACAAAGTTGCAATTTATAAGAAAGAGAGTTCATTATTAAGTTACAGCCCAGGTTTTCTATTGGTCTTCATCTAGTTGTAGCTTATTCATCCTCTTCTTCCACATCATCTAGTTCCATCATCATCCCTGAGAAAAGTAAACATAATTGTCATCATAAATTGATCTCAGGGTTCAATTTGTATACTTATGATAATAGTTTCATGTAAATCAATCAATTGGCATCAATAGGCATAAGATACGTTAGAGACAGATACAAAATTGATAAGAGAAGTATTCTAGATCACCACATATGATTCCCAGAATCATTCCAGAAAAGAAAGAAAAAAGAAAACCATGGAAAATAAAAGAGGCCAAAAATCCTAAATATTTTCTAACTATTTCTTTGAGTGTGAAATTATAGGTAGAAGACTAGAGAGCATTAATCTTCTACAAAAATGATTACTAAAAAAAAGGAAAATATGGATACAAGATTATAAAAGAACAGTATCAAGACACTGAAATCAAAAGTGAGGAATCAAGATATAAGTAACAATTCTTAATGAGTAAAGTCTTCATCAAAACACAAAAAATGAGCAAGGGTATTGTTGACAATTTTTGCACTTGTGCAAAAATGGGAAACTTGAAAGTTTGTTACTATGGATGGCATTGGTGAAGTTAACCTAAGCTAAGGGAGATTATTTAAATTTAATATTTGTTCTATTGGATTAATTAATGACTAGATGCAATATACAACTATGTGTTTTGTTACAAAACATGAAAGATTAAATAGTCTGTAATTTCATATTTGTCTTCAGGAAAAGAACACAAAGGCCCTGAAGGATAGATGTGTAATCGTGATGAAAATAGAAAATATAGAATAGATGAAATGTTATGTTTTGGAACAACAATCAGAGTTTAAAATTACAACAGTATCAAATTTCATTACTAATGTTATATGTTTTTTAAAGTTATTTCCTTCATGATTAAATACATTCAATTATGTTATTGAATTTTTTAATTCATTATACAGTCCATATAGAAATCCTAAATGCAGAAGGAATTACAAAACTTAGTTTTAGAATTCAATGTTTTATTCATAAGGAATTTCAAATTTTTCCCACACAAGTCATGAGATGTAACTCAAGTAAAACATCATAACTACTAAAATAGAAGGTGCATGTGCATGAAAATATAATCAAAAGAAGATGAAGGAATACATCATTTACTTATTTCTTTTTTCCTACTACAATATCTTTGCTCCATCTTCATCCTTGGCATTTAATACTACAGTGTACTTGAAAACTAACAGGAAAAGAGACCGTCAATCATGAGCTAATGATTAAATCATGTTCTTGTACTATCTATCTTAGTGTAAATGAATCTCTCGATATCATGAGGTATGATTACAGAAAAGATAAATGCATAGAAGAAAAGTAGTAGAAAAACTATGGAACAAAAGAGAGGCCAAAATCCTAATTTTTTCTAACTACTTTATCTAAAAGTGCAGGTACAGGTAAGAAGAAGTAAATAAACACCAACTATTTTGTTTACATATCATAAAAGTACATTTATTTCATTTCAGAATAAAGTTTGAATATACAAATATGTTCCTGTACTAATTCATAAAAGAAATGCAGGTTTAGTGTTAGAGATTCTAAGAAATGGAATGAGATAAAATTACAGGTGAAGTAGAATGGAAAAGAAAATCTGACAAAAAATTGACAGGTATTTTCCATGTAAAATGGATATTTTACATCATTCCATCATGCTATGTCAAAAATAATACATGCTTAAAAGATGTACCAATCAAAAAGTATGCAAGAAAGGAGATAATACATTATATAGTCAAGTAATAGATTCAAATGAATACAAGTTACTTCATGATAAAGAACAGATTTAGCTATAGTATAACTAAGGATGTCGAGTGTAATTCATGATGAAGAGATAAACTACACAATGCAATCAACTAAATGTGCAGCTACAGGATTAACTTCAGAGAATCATGACATCACAAGGAACAAACTACCATAGTATCAAGAAAAGGGTTCCAAATCACTCAATACTTTGAAACATTCAAATCAGAGGGTACCACATTATGTAAAGATAAATCAAAGTAATGAAATCATTTCAATATAATCAAGTACAAAAAGTAGAGAATTGAATCAATAAGCTCAATACTTAGACAAATTCATCAAACATCAATGACTTAGACAATCATGAAAAGGTTACAAAAGAAGTGAAGAAATGAAGATAGAGCTTTGTAATTCATAAGGTAAATACAAATTAAGAGTTACAGATCAAGATGGCCACTTCTAGTAGCTGATTCAGGAATTGGAGTTACAAAACGGAAAAACCAATAAAGTCTTCTTTTTAATATGACAACACTAAACTAGTTTGCAGAGTAAAGTTTTCATGGGGTAAATTCTTCAATATTTCTGAAGTACATATTTACAAATACATCTTGTACAAAGGCAAGAAAATACAAAGGAAACCATAATTCATGTAACATGTATGAGGAATAATGAAACAAATCAAGGTGCTAAAATCTAGCACCATGTCATTAAAATAATACAGTCAGGAAATATAAAGTTAAAAGTGTGTCTTATTGCGAAAAAAATAAGATTGAAATGTTCTCAGAAGTATAGTTACCTCAGACATAAGTCTTGATGCCTGAAGTACTTGATCAAGAAATCAAAGTGACATTTTCTTTTAGAGGACCACTTTACATGCTAAGTATGTTCATATACAAATTTCTGTAGATGGGTCAAAGTAACAAAAGGGATAAGGTTACTAGACATGACCAGAATGATCGCAAATATCACACTAAATGTGAATAAATGACACAAGTACAAAAACAAATCAAAGATGCTACAATCGAATATCCAGGTCATTGAAAGAAGACAATATATAATGAATGAAGAAACCTACTTTAGTACTGAAATTATGTTTGAAAAAATAAACAAATCATCTAAGTTGCAGGGTTCATTTGAAAGTACAATGTGATCATCTAGATTATCAATATTTGAGTACAATGACAAGTATGAAATGAGTAAAGCTTGTCGCTCTTCCCAAAACAAGTATCACAGCTTACCCTAGCATGGCATTGAGTCTAACTAAGATCGGTTACATTTGTGAACAAACATTCAAAAGGATAATTTATATAAAGTTGAATAGTTAATGTGAGAGTAGCTATAGTCGCATGTAACTAGAAGATACTTTTTACTAGAAATTACAAATATTTTTTCACCATACTAGAAAGATTATGCATCATTAAACACTCATTAAGGATAACATCAGATGAATATATCTAAGAGTAGAAATGAAAAAAACTATTGAGAATGACAACCCATTAGATGATAAAGAAATGAAAGCGTTTCCTAGAAAATAGTTTTATAGAAAAGCAAAGCATTGCCTAGTTTTGAGAAGGAGTCTGTATAATCTTCAAAAAGGACCAACGACCATTAAATTACAATTTCAGAGTTACAAACCCTCAAATCAGATATAAGTAGAATTTTTAAAGAACGAAGAAAAGTATTCATGATACACATATGTGTCGAAATAAGAAACACATATTAGGTATCTATATTATTGAACAAGAAACACTAAGCAAGCAAATCTATCTTAGGTATTAATGGAAATATCAAAAATAACACTAAAGGAATGGGAATAGAATTTTCAAAAGGTTAGATCTTACAATATCATTGTCGGAAATGATATATAATAGAAGAAGATTGCTCAAAACATACAACATGACGGAAATTTGCAAAGTGACAAATCTAACAGTTACAAAATACATTAGTTTCATTATTACATTGCAAGGTAATTAACTAAAAGTTTTTTCAACTCACCATTTAGAGTAAAGAGGAGAAATTACATAATAAGTGATGGCTAAGTATAGACTATAAAATCTTGCACATAAGGCTCAGACAAGCTTAAATTGACAATAGTGGTGGCCAATGGTTAAAGATAGAGGCTATTGTATTAAAAACAGAATATATGCTAACAACCCCATTAAAGGTCATAATCATTTAAAACAAAATCTTGGGCACCTAGAAGATAAAGGAGATCTGTAACGACCCAAAAATACAAACACGAACAACACAGTAAAAGACAGGATAATTTTTTTTTTACTTGCTTCAACACCTAACACGACACAACATGTCGTCACAAAGTTACAACCAACTCTCTGGGAACCACTTGTTACGGGGATGACCACAAGGTCAGCACAGAAATGTTCACACCCAAAAAGATAATACACCTTTCCTTTTTGACAGAACACATAGAAGTCCAACCACATGACACTCTCACAGCTAGGGCAAGCCACAGATAAGAAATGATTGAGGGTTATTTATTTTGGTAAAACACTCTTTAACTCATGACTTATGTTTTTAGAAAGATTCAATGTATGATTCACACAAATTCATCTTACCAACTGAGTTATTTTCTTGTACACTGTAGAGTAGTTCACTTAAAGTCTTCTCCTACTTGCTAAATCTTATTATCTTCCAGAACTAACCATTGTTTTCCCTTAAGCTTGTTTAAGAGTTCACCCAAAAGGGGTAGTGTTCACTAGTTTAGCTAGGGATATCAATTTATAAAATTTTACTTTACAAGGATAGTTTTCACCTTTGAGTACTTCAGGAATCTCTTGTTCTCAAGTAAGTCATCTCTACATTAATTTATCTGAATATATATATATATACTATATATACTATATTAGATTAGTTAACTTCTATAAGGGTTAATCACTCCATTTAATTTTACTTATATCACATCATTACAAGGTGTCAGAGAGTTTTGACTTAACACTTTATTCTTAAAATCAAGGTTTTACATTACTTATGCCAATGTAATGATTGAATACTATTTCTTACCAAGGTAAGTTACTAGTCTAACAACAAAATGGAAAGAACACTTCACCACGTGGTTTTCCGAAGATACCAAGACAAGAGATATTCTAAACTCCTTGCAAGCAAAGTTACAAAATTTACAACGCATTGAACTTTCTACAAAGAACTTCATAATTTGAACTGATGAAACTTTTACACTCTTTTCCTTTAATCTATTCGCATAATCCATCTGCACAAATATTTATTAGAGTCAGTTCGCTAGAACTAAGCATGATAAGATATAAACCTCACCTAATAATTTATGCCATCTAGCATTTAAATAATGATATTTTGCAATACTCCTTATCAAATAAATTTCTAACATACATTTAAAAATTAACTGCACATCTCATGATAATACATTTCATACTCATTAATGTTCACTTCCTTAAGATCTGCTTACATAAGATCACAATTCCAAGAGACTAGATATACAACCTTAACTCATGCAATTAATCTTACTTAAATTACAATAAATAATAATGACGCTCACCTAATACCCTCGACCTACTTCACATATATAAGTGTCTAACAAGATTATCTTTCAATTAAATAAAAGCACCAACGACATTAAGTTTATATAATAAATATAAGTATCAATCTTACATTGTTCATCGATATGACCCAAGTATCAAACCTTCATAGATAATCAGTGGTATGTAAGTATAGTTTTGATATTTATCCTGCAATTTTAAGAACATACTTATGTTAACAAAGATTCCACCAATCCACAGGTTCATGTATTATTTAGGTGTCCTTTTGGTTGCTTATTCCATGTCTTTATGTATTTCTTCTAGTAAAAGAGTCCAACTCATAAGAATGAGTTATGACCGACAATACTGTCATCTGTTGGTAATGTGCCAAAGATACATTTGACTAGCTAAGATATGCAAGCGCAGTCCAAGCCACTATGAATGCAAGTATCAACATTATCTCAACTCCTAATAAGATGCGAGTATCAATTTTTAGCTAAACATAATAATCATCGTAAATAACAGAAATATTCCACTCATTAACCAAGCATTGAAATAACATATTTATCCTTACTGGTTACCTGATAACATAATATACCATGTTATCTAATTCAACTTCCACTTGCATACCCCAATCTATGGGTATTAATAATTGTTCTATAAAATGAAGTTAAATAATTTCAGGTGGACTTATATCCTTACTGTCATACATGGTAAGCACAGTCCCATTATGGTAGCTGTCACCTTTACTTAAGGCTATGCATGACTCCATTTTAGGGTAGTTATCTTAACTTCCCTATTCATCTGTTTTCCTACCAAAAGTCTTTCGACAAGCTTCAAGGTCAAAGTATAAGACAAATTTATAATTTTATATTTCAAGCGTTTCCTGAATTCATATGCATGAGGGCATCACAAATCAATCAAACTTGAAGAATGTCGATGTATCCAATATTACTTTAACCGATCCAAAAATCCAAGTAGTGCCTCAAAAATTAAGCCAAAGAATTATCCACACATGATTATGACTTGCGTGTATAACATATTCGTAAAGGTCATAGAAAACCCATTAACGCATGCTTCAGGAGGGTTCCAATCTAATAATAAGCTCATAGTAATAATAATAGCAAAGGGCCTAGTGAGGGGTTTTCAATAATCCCCAAGGAAAATGAAAATCGAATGACTCAAATGGAGCTATCTAGAAAGACCAATAAAACTAGTATGAATCTTCCCAAATAGAAGCCCCCAATCCTAATGGGAGTTTATATTATTATAAAACCATAGTAAAATCCAAATACAATCATATCGGAAGTTCCCTTTTTCAAGCCATGTTCTACATAATATAAACAATACAAGAAAAATTATAAAACTCATTCACGCTCCAAACTATTTGCTACAGAAACCATCACTCAAAGGAATAATCAAAGCAAAAGATAAACCAACAATGTAAGATCAGTAGGCAAGAATCGATGTAGAGATTTCTTCTACTCGGGCAGTAAATAAGATAAACTGTAAAGGGGGAGAGAACAGTTCATGCAATTACCGATTAAAAGTCATTTGGAACCCATCTCTTTCTGGGCATCTCTTTCAAGAAGGAGTCAATATATCTAAATGCATGTTATATAATATCCAGAGTCCAAACGCTATTTATTTAGAAAAACAAAAACACATCAACATTCCAAAAGAAACCCACATCTACAGCAATCGAACAAAATTACAAGGATTGATTTACCCAAATAATAAAAGGGATAAATCATTAAAAGAGAGGGTTAGTCTTATCATGCCTATTTGGGGCTTCCTCAATGCAGCCACCTCAAACCAAGGCTCCAGCAGCTGTGTGGGAAATCTCTGAAGTTCAACGTCTTTAAAATATTCTATGTTGTAAAACTGTTGAGCAATTTCAATTAGCCAGTGATTGTCCCAATTTTTTGGTACCTTGGCACAAAGACCATAATTCTCTTCTCGTGCTCTTATTATTGTAGCTAGCTGTTGCTATTGAGAGTACACAAAGCGTAAAGCTCTTCTTGTGCTCTTATTATTGTTTTTGCTGGAGGGCGATCAATGAAATCAAAATTCATAAGATCATGAATGCCTAATCTTTTGAGAGTAATTACAACACTGGATAGATTTGTCCGCTGAATTTCTAGAATTCCATGGTCCTGCATCTCATTTTGATAAGTCCAAGCAGTGTACAAACGGAAACATTTACCTAGCGTCTGTTCTTCCTGCTCTGTCAGATCTCTGCAGAGTAGATGCCTTTGAAATCAAAGTCTCAAGCAAGGACTCCATGCCCATGCTAGGATTATATGATTTCTGCTGACAAAAAACCTGGATCAATAACATAGCTTATTCCGTTAATGGTCAAAGAGGTTTTGGCTAAATCTATTGCCAATACGACCTTTCGTGCTCCTTTTGGGGTTGGCTCAAAAAGTTTTGTTTGCATATCCAATGGAAGATTGGCATACATAGGGTATATGATCTTTTCAGCAATATTGATCCCTAAACCCCAGGGTTTTAGAATCCCTTTCGCTACTTCAATCTCTTCCCGCCCAGTGAAGAACACAAGAATATCTCCTGCCTGCTCTGTCAGATGAATCTGGCATACCATAACAACTGCAGCTTTCAGACGGTCTGCTTCAGGGGATCTTGTGTAATGGATCTCAACAGGAAACTTCCTTCCCGGGATTTTGAAAATTGGTGCCCTGTCAAAGTAGTCACTGAACTTTTCTGCATCTAATGTTGCACTGGATATTATAATTTTTAGGTCTGGACGAAAGCGAGCAATATTCTTGATCAATCCAAGGAGAACATCGGTGGATAAAGTTCTATCGTGTGCCTCATCAACCATCACAACGCTTAGCTTGCTAGATCTGGCTCATCCATAAATTCCCTAAGAAACATTGCATCTGTAATATATGTGAGAACTGTTTTATGTGATGTACAGTCTTCAAACTCAACAGAATAACCCACATCATGACCAAATTTAACACCCATTTCCTGTGCAACTCGAGAAGCCACACTCATTGTTGCGACTCCATGTGGATGTGTGCACCCAATCTTCCCTAGTTTTGTATACCGTGCTTCATGTAAATACTAAGGTATCTGTGTCGTCTTCCCTGATCCAGTCTCCACACAATGACAACAATCTGATGATCATTTATGACCTGAATCAACTCTTCTCTCAAATCATGGATGGGAAGCATCTGTGATATCTGATAATGCTATAACTATCCAACCACTCCTCACATTAATTCGGGTCAGATCGGATATGGCTTCTGGATCTTAAAAGATTTCTTGTACTCTCATGTAAGGAAAGAGTCAAGTCTGAAAGGGACGTTGGGGTGGAGTCACCTCACACTCTCAGCCAACAAAAGAATTATCTTCCAGTATTACGTGGCAGGGAAGGAAGATACCCTTCTGCCCACCCACCGCTTCTCAACGACATTAAAGCTCTTTTAATCCCATGGCAATTCTCCTTACCCACCGCAACATTTGCCATAATGTAAATGTTTGCATTTTAATAATATTCTATTTAATATATGTACATATATAAATATTGTCTTACTTGCTATTAAATTTTACTTTTGTTTAATAAACTATCTCCATTTATTTATTTGATTAGGTCAAGTTAAACAATATTTAATTAATCTATATATTTTGTTTGGATTTGTTTATTGATCTCCTCATTGCCATTATCCAACCAAAGCAAAGAAAAGAAAAGAAAATTAAATAACTTCAGAAAAAATAGTGTCCATGAAGGTCGTCAAAGCTTTAGTGAGATAAGACAACTTGGATCCGATACCTCTAGGGACATAAGAGAAACTGGAGGAGTACACTCTTGCATCAAAAACCAGGTGCGAAGGTAGAATCCACACTTCATCGGTTAAGGGCGACAAGGCGGGGCATTACAAGATCACATAGTTGGCTCATGATTAGAAGAAACTAAACTTTTGGAGTGTAATTAAACTAACATACGGTCACAGAAATATATATATCAAATAAATATTTCACATTTTCTGTAATTAATGTTTAAATAATAGTTGTCATTGAAAGAGTTCTATTACTCTTTTCAATATAATATAGCAGGGATACATGACACTTAATAGGCTTATTTAAGTTTCTAAAACCCTCTGCAAGTGATGAAACGACTTCAGAATTATTTACATCATCATTTCCCAAGCTCAGAGTCACAACGGTCATTCAGAGAAAGGAGAAAATCCAAAGGAATGAAATATCACTGCATACATATTGAAACTAAATAAATGAAGTAGTTAAAGTCATCAAAGAAATGACTTACTTTCTGCCTCCACGATGACACAAAATTTTAAAGATCAAATATACAGTCTTTCAATATATTGAAGGCCCAAAAGAAATAATAGCATCCAAGTTAGGATAACGTCTTGTAGACCTCATTCCATTCAAACCAAGATAGGTTTCAAGCAAAGTAGAAAAACAAAATCAATGGCCACCATTTAAGTCAAAACATTTCTCAAACCCCATGAATTTCGGCTGATAATCTTCCATAGAGTTCAATAAAAAGGAGAAAGTTCACCAAAAATATGCAAATGATCAAATAGAGAGTCCCATAAGTGCATAGGAGAATCATTTTGAGCTAAAAATCAAACGAAAAAATGGTACCCTAAGAAAAAATTTCTAGGGCTTTGCCCGTAGAGTCAAAAATGTATAATGAACAAATATTAGGTTTCGAGTTGTTTTACATAGCTCAACTAACCATCACTAAACCTAGGTCAACCCAAGAGTTACAAGATCAATGGCAAGGATCATGATGGTGCTACGATCAATGATCAACAATAAATCACAAAATTCTATGCAAACCACCATGGTTACGATGTCACCGACCATCTTAATTACAGGGTTAGAACCCTAACTGAGGGTCAGAGGGATCGATGGCTTAAATGAAATAGATACAATAGTCAATGATCAAGAAATATTCATCAAGATCAATGCAAACTCATAGACCAACAATAGTCACCAATAATATTAAATGCAAGGTCAAAACCCTAATTGTGGGTACAGAAGATCAAATTCCAAGAATCAATCAAACTAGATCGATGACCTTCATCAAAAAGAGATAACTCGACATGAGTTAGTCAATGCCACTGATAAATATTCCAAGGGGTAAGACACCATGGGAAGGGGGCAAGCCCACATCATTTAAATAATAATTGCATTTACAATGGTTAAGGTCTTATATTATGAACCGAAATAATCAAATACTAACAACATATCCAATGCAATGGTAATAAAAAAGGTGGTTGGGTATATAATATGACAATATTTCAAAAATGACCCCATGTTTATTCTAGATCATAATATTATGCCAAGTTAGCAAAGGAGGTCAAATCCAGATGAAGATAAGTGTTCACATCACAGGTGGTCCCCACAGTGGGATTTTTAGAAAGAAGACAATAGCATTATGTGCACAAGTGTAATTCTTCATGTGACTACTAAAAGACAAATAGGATGTCAACATCATAGTACAAGGAGCCCTTTTTTGGAGGCCTATTACCTTATCTTCCAAAAAAATAAGAGTAGAATATTACTGCACATGGGCTCACAGTGGTCCCCACAATGGGTGATGTGGAATTGATAAAATTTTGCTAAGGTGTAAGAGACAAGGCATTATTTTTACTTGCAGGGAGATTAATTTTTGCATGTGCATCCAAGGGGATGTTTAAAGTGTATTTTTAGAATCACAAGTGGATCAAGTTGTAGATGCCACATCATCAGCTAGAAGACAAAAATTACATGCATTGGAGAACACTTGTTCATCAAGCCAAGTTTATTATTAGAAAAATTATTCACCCAACTTTATTAAAAATAGAACAGTCAACTATTGTTTGAATCAGTTATATTTTTGTAAAGAAGGCTATTAATGCCTCGTTATATTATCATGCTTATTTCAATTCCTTTATTTATTTGAGATAAAGGATAAGAATAGGATGCAATGGGCAAGTAAAAATTTAGTTGATTTTTAGGAAGGGTGGGATGGATAATTTTGCTATATATTGTGTGCATTGACAAAGCACAAGGGGAGAGAACTTTTGGGACATAAGAGTGTTGAAGCAGACTTTTCCATTTTTTCCTTTTGAATGAGAATTATATTCTTCCTTTCAATAATATACAATGTTGTGTATGTCTTATTAATCCTTGTGAATGTCAAATTCCCTGGTTAATCATCCTACCATGTTGCAAATTTAGTAATTTCTGCATAATATTCGTGTGCATGTGTATTTTAACATGATTTTTGTGAATCATTCCCTCAATACATCAAGTGTTTTTCCTTAATATTCTCCTGAAAACTATTGGTTTGTTTAATTAGAATCCATTCTAAGATTTTTTTACATGTACTCAGTCAAATATCTCAACAATTTTGGTGTATCACCCCAGTTTTTCAATTAATTTATAGTCATCTTTTTACCCTCAAAAGCCCCAAAATTAGTTTAGGAGACATCAAGAAGGAAATGGTCTTGATACTAGATTTTCACTTCAATAATAGGTATACCCACATACCTGAGGTGTTTCCATTATATCTACGAAAGAGAGAGATCCAGAGCAAGCTTAGAACACTTGTAGTCATCTCTCTACAAGGTGCACTTTTGAGAAATAACAATTTTTGGCACACCCAGTGGGACCACGAATCAAATCTATGAGTAGATTATAGCAATTTATTCTAAATATTAAAATATTTATTTGGTGACTCTGTAAGGCTGATTTCAAACAAGTTTTGCAGCATGTTTCATGCCTAAAGTGACTACAAGATCATCAGTAAGAGAAATTCCTTTTAATTTTATTTCTTTACCTTTGAATTCTGTAAGAAGAAAAGTTGGTAACACCCTACCTT
Organism: Taxus chinensis; assembly: GCA_019776745.2. Lineage (NCBI taxonomy): Eukaryota > Viridiplantae > Streptophyta > Pinopsida > Cupressales > Taxaceae > Taxus > Taxus chinensis. Next base: position 765,154,491 of record CM034151.1, on the reverse strand, counting down.
AGCATAGACCTGGTTTTAACAACTGTCCTCCTCCTATTCCTCCATCACCACGTATCAATTTCTTTGTTCAAATTCTGGTTTTTCCAATGGCTATTCAACCACATAGGAATTTTGTGACCTTTACAAATGGCAACCCATTAGTAATTCCGGTTTATCATGATATTCCTAATACTTCCATGAAATTTTTATGTTCATTCACTGGTGAAATTCATGTTACACCTACAAAGAACATCAAAGATATTACAGCCCTATGTGCAGTCCATAATATTACTCATGAAAATGTACCTTTAAGAATTTTAGTTACATCCTTTAAAGGGAAAACCTTGCAATGGTATACGAACTTGGATATTGGAAGCATAATAATTTGGGATGAGTTAGGTGGTAAATTGTTGAAACAATTTCAAGATAATTAAGATCTTTTATCTCTTAGAGAACAGTTGTCTACAATTAAAAGAGCCCCTAATGAATTTATGGTCAGTTTTAATATCCATTTTGCTAGAACTTGGGAAAGAATTCTAGCAAGTGTCAAGCATCAAGTTGACCATGCTTTTATTTATTATCTTGGATCCCTGAATAGTGATATTTCAACTTTGATTTAGTCTATGGGAGTAGAAACTATCCCAACAACTTCTGATATTGCTATCCAAGCTGAAAGTAGTCTTATTCAAGCCAAAACATTAGCATCAAGGCCTTCAATACCTTTTCTTGTAGATTTGGCACGTATCCCACAACCTATCACCATTATAGAGCATGTTATTATAGCCCAATCAGAAGATGTGTTTAAATATTTTTAGACTATGGGAAACAAGATAACTTCGATTGAAAATAGACTTACATTACCTAACATGCCTTATCAAGCTCCTTATCAGCAAAACCAACAAAATATGCATCCTTATCAACAAAATAAGAATTATAAATAGCCATATCAGCAAAGGTAGTTTTACCCAAAGGCTCCTAGTTCATCTAATGCTTTAGTCCCAGTAAATATGGCTACAAAAGAATGGTGTCAACCTTGTAATCAACCTCATTAGAATACACGTAGCCCAAATGCATTCCTGAATATAAGCCTTGTTGCACAACTTCAACCTGAGACATTGTTTATGCCTGAAATGGAGGGTGGGATGAAAAAAACTCATATTTAGAAAGCACCTAAACATAACTTGGTTAGTTTTAGTGAAGATGGTTTTATTGCAGTTACGACTAGAGCTCAAGAAAAGGCTCAAGAGAGAGGAAAACAACAAAATAGGATTGTTTTGCCCATAGTCAAAAATGGATAATAGTCCTTTTGTTCCTCAGAAAATAGAAAATTTTATAATTCAAAAGGACCAACCAAATTCATTACAACCTGATCTAAGGATGCTTTTCATACCTCAGATCTCAAAACTTGTAGAAGCAAAGTCAGTCTATGCTAAAGCCTATGTTAAAATAATGGATTCTGTTTCCAAAATTGTTGCAAATTTTAACATTGTTGATGTAATGAAAAATCATAATGTTAATATCTCAATGTGGGATGCTCTAAGTATTCTAGGTTAGTAGGAGTTGTTTTCTCGTGAACTTACTAAGCTACAGATTTCATCAAAAACAACAAAAAAGGAAGTTAAAAAAAAAGACATGTTTCTTGGAACAATGGAACAACACCGCATTAAAGAAGTTAAATGGATAGTTTTAAATGTCTTAAACACTAATGATCTCAAGAAGCCACCACCATTTTATTTTTCTCTAATTATTGGAAAGCAACTTGTTCATAACTTCATGGTTGACAGCGGTGCAAGTAGCACAGTAATGCCAAAAGTGATTGCATAAAAATGGGTCTGCAGTATGAACCTACAGAGAATAATGTGCTACAACTTTATAGGACTACAACTAATACCATTGGTATCATCATAAATCTAGAGGTAACATTACACGTTTGTCCTAATCTCGCAATTTTGCAAGATGTTATTGTTGTACATTTATCTCCTTTGCTTTATGCTTATCGAGATATTTCACAGCAAGAATAGGAGGTTATCTCTTTTCAGATTGGTCCTTTTTGTTCTTTACTACATGTTATGGGACCAAATTTACTATCAATTATTAACCGTTGGCTGGATTTCATATCGAGCTTCATGCTTCTAATGCATTAGCTAATTATGCATCCATATACCAGTCTTATTTCAATAATAAAGCTCGTGTTTTAGCACTATATGGTATTTCTAATCTGTTCATGGATGAAAAGACACATGAATAACATGCTCATGATCCTTTCAAACAATTTTAAGAACATTTGTTTGGTGTGCATTTCCTGGACGATGAAAACACACTAATTTCCTTGTTGTCCAAAACAGGAAATGTAGTAGAAGAGATTTGGAAGCTTCATTTTGATGGAGCTAAGAACAAGAAAGGAAAAGGAATTGGTTTTATGCTCACTTCCCCCATGAATAAAATGTATTTCTCATCTTTGACAGTGGAGCAAGTAGCACAGTAATCCCAAAAGTGATTGCATAAAAATTGGGTCTGCAATATGAACCTACAGAGAAGAATGTGCTACAACTTTATGGGACTGCAACTAATACTATTGGTATCATCATAAATCTAGAGGTAACATTACATGTTTGTCCCAATGCCACGATTTTGCAAGATGTTACTGTTGTACATTTATCTCCTTACTTTACTTTATGCTTATCGAGAGATTTCACAGCAAGAATAGGAGGTTATCTATTTTTAGATTAGTCCTTTTTGTTCTTTACTACACATTATGGTACCAAATTTACTATCAATTATGAACCATTGGCTAGATTTCATATCAAGCTTCATGCTTCTAATGCATTTGCTAATTATGCATCTATAGACTAGTCTAATTTCAATAATAAATCTCGTGTTTCAACACTATATGGTGTTTCTAATATGTTCATGGATGAAAAGACACATGAATAAGATGCTCATGATCCTTTCAAATAATTTTAAGAACATTTGTTTTCTATGCATTTCTTAGATGACGAAAACACACTAATTCCCTTGTTGTCCAAAACAGGAAATGTGGCAAAAGAGATTTGGAAGCTTCATTTTTATGGAGCTAAGAACAAGAAAGAAAGAGGAACGGGTTTTATGCTCACTTCCCCCATGAATGAAATGTATTTCTCATCTTTGAGTCTCCAATTTTCATGTACTTGTAATGTAACTGAATACGAAGAATTAATTTATGGCTTACTTTGGCCCAGAAAGAGAGGTATTAACATGTTATAAATTTTCAGTGACTATGAGTTGGTTATTAATCCAGTAAGAAATTTCAATGTTTGTAAGAATCCATTAATGAATTATTACAAACATAGATTTGAAAATTTAATGGAAGATTTTAATGCTATTAATATCCAGTCCATTCTAAGAACAAAAAACAACAATACGGATAGACTTACAACAATTGGTGCTAGTTTTGAAGTGCTGGAACAGATTAAAAACAATGAGATTCAGCCTCACATAAAGCTGATTATCAAGCCTTTTATACTCGATAATGATTTGAATTGGAAGGTTTTTGAAAATGATGAACACATTACCAGGTATTTATACCAAGACGTTGAAATTTCTATTGTAAATCAAGAGAAATTGCAGCACTTATATGGTGATCAGATTGTTCAATTGAAGATGAATAAACTACCTCAACGGTTGGTCACATTGGAAGAAATATTCATCACTGATGAATAGTTAAGGAAAGACAAAAGAAATATTTCAACACATGTAGACAATTATGAAGAGATCTCAGTCGATGATGGAAATAGTTTATTTCTTGGAAAGGTATGTTCCTTAGCTGAGAAACATTGATTTATCAATCTTTATAAGGAATTTAAGGATGTTTTTTCTCGAAAATACTAATATCTAAAAGATTTTGATCCAAGTTTGGCACAACATATCATTGAATTATAGATAAATTTCAAGCCAGTTAGACAAAAAAAGAGGCCTATAAATCCCAAGATAGAGACTTTAATAAGAAAAGAGTTATCTAAATTGATCGAATCAGGTATTATTTTTCAGTTAAGCATTCAATTTGGGTTGCAAATCTTGTTCCTATTCGGAAAAAGAATGGATAAATCAAATTATGTGTGGATTTTAGAGATCTTAATAAAGCTTCACTAAAAGATCATTACCCACTACCCAATATGGATCAAATTTTGAGAACAGTTTCTAGTTCTGATAGAATATCTCTTTTGGATGGTTATAGTGGATACAATCATATTCTAGTATGAGAAGAAGATAGGTACAAAATAACTTTTACCACCAAGTGGGGTACGTATGCTTACAAAAGAATGCTTTTTGGCCTCTCAAATGTTAGTACAATGTTTCAACGTGCAATGGACATGACATTTCATAGCTTATTAAATAGATGCATACTGATTTATTTGGATGATGTTGTCATATTTTCAAAAGAATTCGATGAACGTCTAATACATTTAAGGCGAAATTTTCAGTTATGTAGACAGTTTGGAATATCTTTGAATCCCAAAAAGTCTATCTTTTTCAGTGCATCAAGGTAAATTGCTTGGTCATATTGTTTCTAAACAAGGTTTAGCAATTGACCCTTTCAGAATTGAAGCCATATCACATCTATCATTGCCTCACCATAAAAAGGCATTAAAAAAAAATTCTGGGAAAAGTCAACTTTGTTAGAAGATTTGTTCAAGATTTTGCAGCATTGGTTAAACCACTGACAAATATGTTAAAGAAAGAGAAGAATTTATCTTGGACCAGCTAATGGAGAGAATGGTTTGAAGCAATTAAAATAGTCATTCCTCAAGCTTATACTCTTGCAAATCATAATTTTGATAAAGTTTTTACAATGTATGCACTCGCATGAGATGAAACAATCTCAGCCATATTAACTCGGGTTGATGATGAAAATATTGAGCAGCCAATTGATTTCTTTGGACAAAGTTTTCATGACTACGAAACAAGGTACATGTTTTTTGAAAAACAGGTACTTTCAGTAGTCAGATAAATAAAAAATTTTAAGTACAAAATTTCAAAAAATAAGATACATGTTTTGGTTTCTCATTCAAGTGTGAAAGCTTTCTTGTTAAATAAAGAATTAAATGAGACAAGAGCAGGATGGATAACAAAGGTCATGGAATATGATGTTTATATCCCTGTTTGAAGATAATTTGAGGTACAGGTTTGTGCGAACATCTAATTACTGATATGGAAAAATAAGAGGCCACAGAATGAGAAGATCCATAATATCATGTTGAAGTTACATATTAGCAATCAAATATCATGGTGCAACTAGAAAATTAGCAACCTAAAATTATTCAAGAAGTTCAGGAATCAAGATGGATGACTAATTTAGTTAACTATCTACAACATGGCACTTATCTGGAAGGTATGGACAAAAACAAATGAAGATATTTTAGGTTACAAGTTGTACCTTATGTTTTAATTGTTGGTGTGTTATTCAAAAGAGATATAAATGGAATCTTGTTGCGATGTGTTGATTATGATAGAATTCATCAATTATTATCTAAATTCCATGAAATACTTGCAGGAGGTCATTTTTTGGCACATACTATAGCCTTAAAAAATATAAAAAATGGTTACTATTGGCCCAACATATTCAAAGATAGTTTCAAATGGATCAAAAAGTGTAAGAAATGTGATTTCTTTGTTGGAAAAGAATGTTTAGCTTTGCTACGCTTACAACCGATTTCAGTGGATCAGCCATTTATTTAGTGGTTTCTTGATTTCCTTGGCATGATAAATCCACTTTCATCACAAGGACACAAGTGGATTTTGACAGCTACATATTACTTTACACACTGGACTAGATCAATATCTTTGAAAGATGCTAACAAAACTTCAATACTATCCTTTTATGAAAGTATAGTTTGTAGATATGGTGTTCCTACAACTATCATTTTAGACAATACCTTAGCATTTCTTGGTGCCAAGGTAACAGATTGGGCTATTAAGAATGAAATTTATTTATGTCATCTAATTATTACCCACAAGATAATGGGCTAGCTGAAAGTACTAATAAGAATATTTTAAGGATCATCAGAAGAACATTCAAAGATAACCAGAGAGCTTGGAATTTAATGTTAAATTCTACACTTTGGGCTAATAGAGTGACTCCTAAAAGATCATTTGGCAACTCACCATACAAGTTTGTCTATGGAATAGAGGCAAGAATGCCTATTTTAGTTGAGTTACCTACCTCATATTTGTTGCATCAGATGTATATACTCAAGAATGAACCATTGTAGGTTCATTATTCAGAATTAATAGAGTTACAAGAGATGAGAAATCAACCTCATCTGAACATGGAAATGAATCAGAAACAGATAAAGAAAACTTTTGATAGGAATGCTAAGTTTAGAATCTTCAATGAAGGAGACGTTGTTTTGAAATGGGATGTTGATTGTGCAAAACCAAGAAAACATATGAATTTTGATACAATCTGGAATGGTCCTTCCATGATTTCAGCTTGCAAAGAACACAAAGTTTTTTAAATTTCAAGGCCGAATGGAGAGGAACTTTCCATTTCTCTTAATGGTATGTTTCTCAAACATTGTTATTGAAAATCTCACAGTGTTGAGTTAGAGTAGTATTCCCCTTTCAATAAATGCTTCATGCACATTGCAATGTTTTTCAATTTAATAAAGTGCATTCGTGCACAAGATCTGGTTTACCAGATCCTTCCCAATTTTAGTTCGTTTTGGAAGGGTTGGACCTTCAGGAAGGACAATTTTGATTACATGCTTTGGAATCCATGCCCAATGGACAAGAACAAGTAACCTGTCTTCAAGTTAATAGGAAACTTTCCCTGTAGGATCCCCATAAATGTTGACAATTTTTGCACTCAAGAAAAAATGGGCAACTTGAAACTTTGTTACGATGGATGGCATTAGTGAAGTTAACCTAAGCTAGGGGAGATTATTTCAGTTTAATATTTGTTCTATTTGATTAATTAATGACTACATGTAATTTACATCTATGTGTGTTGTTAAAAAATGTAACATATTTCATAGTTTGTAATTTCATATTTGTCTCCATGAAAAGAACACAAAGGCCCCAAAGGACAGATGTCTAGTCTTAATGAAAATAGAAAATACATAATGGATGAAGTGTTAAGTTTTGGAACAACAATCAGAGTTATAGATTACAGTAGTATCAAAGTTCATTACTAAGGTTACAGGTATTTTAAATTTCTTTCCTTCATGATTAAATATATTCAATTATGTTATTTAGTTATTTAATTCATTATATAATCCATTTACAAAGCTGAAATGCAGAAGGAAGTACACAACTCAGTTTCAAAATTCAATGTTTTATTCATAAGGAATTTCAAATGTTTCCCACACAAGTCGTGGGATGTAACTCAAGTAAAATATCATAAATACTAAAATAGAAGGTGAATGTGCATGAAATTTAAATTAAAATAAAATGAACGAATCCATCATTACCTTATTTCTTTTTTCCTGCTACCCCATCTCTGCTCCATCTTTTGCTCCATCTTCATCTTTGCCATTCAATACTACACTGTACCTGAAAAATAACAGGAAAATAGACCATCAATCATGAACTCAGGATTAAATCATGTTATTGTACTGTTTATCTTTGTGCAAATGAATCTCTCAATATCATGAGGTATGATTATAGAAAAGATAAATGCATAATAGACAAGAAAAAGAAAAACTATGGAGCATAAGAGAGGCCAAAAGCCTAATTTTTTCTAACTAGTTTATCTATATGTGTAGGTACAGGTAAAAAGAAGGAAATAAACACCAATTGTTGTGTTTACATATCAGAAAACTACATTTATTTCAGTTCAATCCAAACACTGAATATACAAAGATCTACTTTTACTAATCCATAAAAGAAATGCAAGTTTAGTGCTACAGATTCTAACAAACAAAAGGAGATAAAATTGCAGCTGAAATAGAATGGAAAAGGAAATCTGAGAAAATTTTGATAGGTATTTTCCATGTAAAATGGAAATTTTACATCATTTCATCATGTTATTTCACAACTAATACATGCTTGAAAGTTGTACCAATCAAATAGTATGTAGGAAAGAAGATAATACATTGTATAGTCAAGCTATAGATTCAGATGAATACAGGTTATTTCATGATAAAGAACATCTTCAGTTATAATACAACTACGAATGCAGAGGGTAATTCAAGATGTGGAGATAAAGTACACAATGCAACCAGCTAAATGTGCAGCTATATGATAAACTTCAGATAATCATGAAATCACAAGTAACGAACTGCCATAGTCACAAGAAAAGGGTTCCAAACCACTACATACATTGAAACATCCTGGTCAAAGGGTACCACATTCTATAAAGATAAATTAAAGTAATGAAATCATTTCAAGATAATCAAGTACAACAAGTATAGAATTAAATCAAGAAGTTCAATACTTATACAAATTCATCAAACATCGATGAGTTAGACAATCACGAAAAGGTTACAAAATAAGTGAAGAAATGAAGATAGAGCTTTGTAATTCATAAGGTAAATAAAAATTTAGATTTGGAGATCAAGATGGCCACTTCAAGTAGATGATTCAGGAATTGGACTTATAGAACGGAAAAACCAATAAAGTTTTTTTTTCAATATGACAACACTAAACCAGTTTGCAAAGTAAAGTTTTCAAAGGGTACATTCTTCAAGCTTTCTGAAGTACAGATTTACAGATACATCTTATACAAAGGAAACAAACTACAAAGGAAACCATCATTCAGGTAACATGTATGAGGAATAATTAAACAAATCAATGTGCAACAATAAAGCACCATGTCATTAAAAGAATACAATTAGGAAATATAAAGTTAAACGTGTGTCTTATTGCGAATAAAATCAGGTTGAAATGTTCTCAGAAGTATAGTTAGCTCAGACATAAGTCTCAATACATGAAGTACTTGATTAAGAAATCAAAGGGACAATTGCTTTTTAGAGGACCACTGTACATGCTAAGTATGTTAATATATAGATTTCTATAGATGGGTCAAAGTAAAAAAGGTATAAGGTTACAAGACACGACCATAATGATCACATATATCACACTGAATGTGAATAAATTACACAAATACAGAAACAAATCAAAGATGCTACAATCGAAGATCCAAGTCATTCAAAGAAGAAAATACATAATGAATGAAGAAACCTGCTTCAGTACTGCAAGTATGTTTGAAAACATAAACAACTCATTTAAGTTGTAGGGTTCATCTAAAAGTACAATGTGATTAGTAAGATTATCAGGATTTGAGTACAATGACAAGTATGAAATGAGTAAAGCTTGCCACTCTTTCCAAAACAAGTATCACAACTTACCCTAGCATGGCATTGAGTCTAACTGAGATCAATTTCATTTGTGATCAAACATTCAAAAGTAGAATTTATACAAAGTTCAATACTTAATGTAAGAGAAGGTACAATCCCATGTAACTGGAAGCTAATTTTTGCATGAAAGTAAAATTATTTTCTTACCATACTAGAAAGAGTAAGCATCAGTAAACACTAATTCAGAAGAAGATCAGATGAATAAATCTGAGAGTAGAAATGACAAAAAACTATTGAGAATGATGACCTATCAACTGATAAAGAAACCGAAGCATTACCTAGAAAATAGTGTTACAGAAAAGAAAAGCATTCCCCAATTTTGAGAAAAATCCCATATGATCTACAATAAGGACCAACGGCCATTAAAGTATAATTTCAGAGCTATAAACCCTCAAATCAGATATAATTAGAGTTTGTCAATAATGAAGAAAAGTATGCACGATACAGATATGTGTCTACATAAGCTCATGTCACTATGAATGCCATAACCTATTATTGAACAAGAAACAATAAGAATGCAAACCCAACTTAGGTATTAATGGAAATATCAACAACAATAGCAAAGGAAAGATAATACAGTTTTCAAAAGGTTCGAGCTTACAATATCATAGTTGGAAATGATATATAACAGAAGAAGCTTGCTCAGAATCTATAGAATGACGGAAATTTGCAAAGTGACAAATCCAGCAGTTACACAATATAGTAGTTTCGTTATTACATTGTAAGGTAATTAACTCAAAGTTTTTTCAACTTTCCATTTAGCGTAAAGAGGAGAAACTATAAAATAACTGATGGCCGAGTATAGCTAAAAAATCTTGAACAGAAGGCTCATACAAGCTTAAAATTGACAACAGTGGTGGCCAACGGTTAAAGACAAAGGATACAGTATTCAAAACAGAATACATTCTCGAACCCCATTAAAGTTTGTAGTCGTTTAAACAAAATCTTGGCCACTCAGAAGATAAAGGAGATCACACAGTGGCTCGTGATTAAAAGAAACCAAACTTTTCAGTGCAATTGAACTAACATAAGTAATAGAAATCTATATATTGAAGAAAGCTTGCACAGTTTCTGTAATTGATGTTTAAATAATAGTTGCCAACGAAAGAGTTCTATTACTCTTATCAATATAATATATCAGGGTTACATGACACTTACTAGGCTTATTTAAGTTTCCAAAACCCTCTGCAAGTGATGAAACGGCTGCAGAATAAATTACATCATCATTTTCCAAGCTCACAGTCACAATGGTCATGCACAGAAAGGAGAAAATTGAAAGGAATGAAATATCAGTGCATACATATTGAAACCGAAAAAATGATGCAGTTACAGTCATCAAAGAAATGACTTACTTTCTACCTCCACGATGACACAAAATTTTAAAGATCAAATATACAGTGTTTCAATATATTGAAGTCCCACAAGAATAATGCCGACCGAGTTAGGAGAACATCCTGTAGAGCTTGTTCCATTCAAACTGAGATAGGTTTTGAACATAGAAGAACAACAAAATCAATGACCACCATCTAAGTCAAAAAATTACTGAAACCCCATGACTATTGCCCAATAATATTCCACAGAGATCGAGTTAACGGAGAAAGTTCGCCAAAAACATGAGAATGATCAAATACAGAATCCCATAAGTACACAGAAGGATCATTTCGAGCTGAAAATAATAGGAAACAATGGTAGCCTGAGGAAATTTTTCTAGGGCTTCACCCGTAGAGTCAAAAACGTATAATGAACAAACATTAGGTTTCAAGTTATTTTACACAACTAGACTAGCCATCACTCAACCTAGCTCAACCCAGGAGTTACAAGATTAACGGCAAGGATCATGTTGGTACTACAATCAATGATCAATAATATATCACCAAATTCTATGAAAACCACCATGGTTACGATGTCACCGACCATCTTAATTTTAGGGTCACAACCCTAACCGAGGGTCAGAGGGATCAACGGATAAAATGAAATAGGTACAACAATCAACGATCAAGAAACAATAATCAAGATCAATGTAAACTCACAGACCAACCACTGTCACCGATCATATAAAAAATAAGGTCGAAACCCTAACTATGGGTATAGAAGATCAAAGGTGAAGGATTAATCAAATCAGATCGACGGCCTTCATCAAAAAGAGATAACTCTACCTTAGTTAGCAAACGCCACTAAAAAATATTCCAAGGGGTGACTCACCATGGGGAGGGTACCATCCCAGATCATTTAAATAATCATTTCATTGACCATGGTTAAGGTATTATATTATGAAACGAAATAATCAAATACCGACAATATATACAATGTAATGATAATAAAAAAGGTGGTCGGGCATATAATATGACAATATTTCAAAACTGACCCCATGTTTATTCTAAATCATAATATTATGCCAAGTTAGCAAAGGAGGTCAAATCTAGATGAAGACAAGTGTTCACATCACATGTCGTGCCCATAGTGGGAGTTTTAGAAAGAATACAATAGCGTTATGTGTACAAGTGCAATTCTTCATGTGACTACTAGAAGAGAAACAGCAGGTCAACATCATAGTGCAAGGAGCCTTTTTTTGGAGGCCTATTACCTTATCTTCCAGAAAAATAAGAGTAGAATATTATTGCACATGGGCTCATAGTGGTCCCCACAATGGGTGATGTGTAATTGATAAATTTTTTTACTAAGGTGTAAGAGACAAGGCATTATTTTTACTTGGAGGGAGATTAATTTTTGCATGTGCATCCAAGGGGTAGTTTAAAGTGTTATTTTTGCAATTGCAAGTGGATCAAGTTGTAGATGGGACATCATCATCTATAAGACATAAATTGCATGCATTGGAAAATAATTTCTCATCAAGCCAAGTTTATTATTAGCAAAATTATTCACCCAACTTTATTAAAAATACAACAGTCAACTGCAGTTTGAATGAGTTGTATTTTTGTAAACAAGGCTATTAATGCCTCATTATATTAGCATGCTTATTTTTATTCCTTTATTTATTTAGGATAAAGGATAAGAGTAGGATGCATAGGCAAGTACAACTTTAATCTATTTTTAGGTAGGGTGGGATGGATAATTTTACTATATATTGTGTTCATTGGCAAAGCACAAGGGGAGGAACTTTTGGACATAGGAGTGCTAAAGGAGATTTTTCCAGTTTTTCCCTTTCAACGAGAATTATATTTTTCCTTTCAATAATTTGCAGTCTTATATATGTCTTATTAATCCTTGTGAATATAAATTTTCCTGGTTAATCATCCTACCCTATTGTAAATTTTGTATTTTTTGCATAATATTAGTGTGCATGTGTAATTTGACAGTATTGTTGTGAATCATTCTATCAATACATCAAGTGTTTTGCCTTAATATTTTGCTTAAAACTATTGGTTTGTTCATCCAGAATCCATTCTCGGATATTTGTGCATGTACTTAGTCAAATCCCTCAACAATTTTGGTGTATCACCCCAGTTTTTCAATTCATTTACAGCCATATTTTTACCCTCAAAACCCCAAAAATTAGTTTAGGATACATCAAGAAGTAACCTTCTTTGATACCAGAGACTCAAGTCAACAATAGGTGTACCCACAGACCTGAGGTGTTTACATTTTATCTACGAAAGAGAGATATCCAGAGAAAGCTTAAAACACATGCAATCATCTCTCTACAGGGTGCACTTTTGAGAGATAACAGGTATCTTCCAATTTCATTAACAAACCTCTACCAGAACCAATGAAGAGGGTAGCTGTAGGAGATACCATAAGTAAGGAAACCTTAAAGATATTCAAATGAGATATATAAGCTCAGAAGTACAATTAAAAGTGGTCAAGTGTGTAGCAAGAAAATGATATAAGTAAATTAGAATTTCATACAAAAGCCACTATAAAGGACAAATGATATTTCCAGCTAAGAATCAAGCTAAAAGATCAAAATATAGCTATAAAGAGGCCTTTTAAGAGTTGTTTAATAATTGAATAAAACAAAGAAAGTACACTCTTTACAAGTTGTAAGTGCAGGTGTAAAATCTTAGTTATTAAAGATAAGGGCACATATAAAGTCCAGTTTCAACATGAATATCAAAAGAAATCATGGAAATACAACTACAAGGAAGCTTTTTAAAATGCTTTTCAGTTGCAGAAATTTATTTCACAATTGAGTAAGTACAAAAATACAAATATTAAGAAGGTCCAAAACTGGAGGTCTTTAAGTGCATCTAAAAACTTCATGAAGGTTTACAAATTTTGGCTGCATGTTGAATGAAAAATAAAAATTTCCATATCATAATCATGCATATAAAAATAGAAGTGTATAAATAATGCTTGACTATAAGAAACTACTAAGAAGCTAAGTACAGGAGCAGAAATAAAGAATCATCAAGATAAGACAAAAATTTCATCTTGCAAAGTATAGATATGATCAAGACACATGCTACAGGGGATCAAGAGTGAAGAACTTAATGGAAAGAGAGTTGTTTATAAACTCACGGAGAAATAAAGAAATGTCTCATTCTAAATAATGGAAATTTCAAAGTTATCAACAGTCAAGCATGGTCCAGAAGATCATTTTACATACACGTAATGTCATAATGAACTGCTGAAAAGAAAATCTACAGCTATAAAAAAATACAGAGTTATAGAATCACAATTTAAGAAGACTTTCAGAAGATAGTATTTTTAGATTTTATATGCCCCCATTTGAGAAAGTTTTGATCAAGTGCTGATGAATTATTCCAATCATGAGATGCCATTTTCAGAAAAGATGAAGGAAACTATAGTAACATAAAGAGAAGATTAGTACAAACTTAGGTGTTGATACATGTTACAATGTATGTGAGTACAACATTAGAAACTGATTCAAGAATGCAATTTCATCTATTTGGATAACTCATGAAATGAAAAAAGCTTCATAGCTAATAAAATATCAAATTGGACCATGAACATATTTCACCAAACACAAGGACAAGAAACAATGGAAATCCTTGTATTAGAATATATTTAATTCAACTTAGCTCTTGACATAATGAAGCTGGTGTTAGAACAAAAGTTCCAAATTTGAGAGAAAAATTGCCCACTATAATCATCGATGATCATGCACTGCATGAAAATAAGAGTACATAGGAATTTTATGTCATCAAATCTAAGGAGTTCATTTTGATACAGATAAATCTATACAAGTTACAACTCAGATATCCACGCTCAAAAAAATTTCATCCACAAGTTTCAGCTATAAAATAAGATAGGGTTGCCTTCAGTGGTAGTATATGAACATAGAGAAATAAGAAAATACAACGAAAGACTAAGTACCCATGAAACTAGAATAACAATCTATCTTATATCAGCTCGAAATACATGTTCAAAGATCTACTGAAAACAGAAACTCACCAACAAAACTCAAAAATTACACAAATGGAAAACCTCATTTTCAAATCTAGAGCTTATGCATAAACAAACATAGAATACAAAACATAGTAAAGAGAATAGATCCAAATGATGAGCATAAATGTGTTCAAAGTGGTTTTCAGATCTCAAAGAAATTGAATGTAGGTAATGCATTACAAAACTTAAGCGAAAGCATATTATTAACCATACAAACCCATATTAGGTTTTAAAGATTTATCGACACTTCCATAGTCATAAGGAACCCTAATCTACTGAGTTTAAAGTACGTGCATGGCAAAAATCAGGAATCTTGAAAAAAACACAACACTCATCTACAAACGCCTCAAAGGAATGAAACACGATCAAACTTTTGAAAATACTAATAAATATCTCCATATGTAGTAAAAGTTATCAGCAAAGTGGAAAATAGATCAAAATAATCAACTTTACTACTCATGGTCGAACAATATTCAAACACAAATACGGAACGATTCGAGCTCAAAGTATAATTTAAAATAGAGCTCATGAATAGTGTTCTAAGGTTATCAGTCAAAAGATGTCATCAAGACAGTGCCAAATGACAGGTTTAGAACCAAGTGTCAAGAAAAACACATACCCAGTTCACGAGCTCGATATCAACACAAACAGAGAGAAAAATCACAAAATGAGCTCAAATGCAACAAGAAGTGAGAAAACCAGATCAAGATGAAAGCTCCTTTTTCGATTAAGAGTAAGAATACAACAGATCAATGCAAAGCCAGATTCAAGCACATTTGAAACAACCTAGAGAAGCTAAAAAAATCATTTCAAAAGCTTCTAAATTCCGAAGAAGAACCATTTTTATTGCTCGAAAACATAAACTCGCCTTCTGAAGAAAAAGAAAGCCATGAAAACTCTTCTCTAGAAGCACAATTGATACAGGGAGCTCAAGTCATAATAATGGTGGCTGACATTATCAGAAAACCATGGAAATATTGTATGGATGCAAATAACAGGGAGCATGAACCTCATCATGGTGGATGTAACAGTTATCAAAACCTAAATCAAAGCAAAAACAATGAAATATGCAAGTATGAACAAATACATAGCCAATTAAATAAAGATAGAAACCCAAAAAATGAGCTCCAAGTCATATCAATGGTGGTGAATGAAATTTTTTCTAGGGATTCTCCCATGAGGTGGAAAAATAGAAAACAAAATATTGATTAGGGTTCAAGTTATCTTGACCACCCAAACTCAATCAACCTTCCATCTAGCTCAACCTGAGTAAAAGATCAATGGTCGAGGGATCAAGGTAGGAAGATCAATGGTTAATACATCACCGACCATATTAATTACAAGGTCCAAATTGTAACACACCAAAAATACCAACACAAGGACAACACAATGAAATACAGGATAACTTTTTTTTTTTTTTGGACTTGCTTTGACACAACACGACACAACATGTCGTCACAAGGTTACAACCAACACTAGGAACCACTTGTTATGGGGGAGACCACAAGGTCAACACAGAAACATTCACACCTATCAAGGACAATGTACTCTTCTTTTGACAAGACAACATGGAAGTCCAATCCACATGACACACTCATAGCTAGGGCATCCCATGAGGAATTTCTTGTTAAATTTTCTTGTTTACTAAAGTGTCTCTTAATTCTTAACTTACGTTCTTATAAAATTTCATGTAATGATTCACACAATTCTTTTCACAAGGGAGAACTTCTTTATTTTCAACGGTTGACTGGCTAGCTTAAGGCCAAGCTTTCTAAACTGGGATCATCAATTTGATGTCCAAATCTTTCTTATTCATTTGCTTTTAGAACATTTTCCATTTCTTACAAGGTTAATTAATCTTACTCAAGCTACTAACACATGTTCCACACCTCTGTTGCATAGGTGAAGGCATAAGCTCCGATTGAGTGAAAAGTACCGTTTAGGGTTCATAACAATAACCTTCTTATTTAAGGATTAAATTTTGACCTTGCTTAAGAAATATCACCATGAGTCAAGGCAAGGGTTAATAGAACAGGACAACAAAATTTAGCTTCAGGGTCACATTGTTTACTATCAGTCTTTTATTGAGGTTAAGGGTTTATCAAGATTGGTTAAATGTTCCATCTAGACTTTACTTAATTAAGTTTGACAAAGAAAACCATTCCAAACGATAGAGAGAGATTTAAGGTTTAATTAATCGATTTCCCTCCTACTTATTAAATCCTATCATCTTCTAAAATCTAACCATTGCTTTCACCAAGAGGTCATTTAAGATTTCACCATAAAAGGATAATGTTTATTAGCTTGGCTCGAATAAAAAATAATAATAATAAGTTATCATATTTCGTTACAAGAGATAGTTTCCTCTTGATTGTTCCAGGTCTCAAAGGTTATCAAGTAGATCACATCTACATAATATATTCATATATATAAATTTTTAGTTTAACTTTTATCAGGATTATCCAACTCACTTTATAGTTCTTACAACTCATTGCTACTAAGCCTTAGGAGGATTTACAACTCAACATTTTAACTCAAGAGCAAAGTTTAACAGTACTCATTTGCGGAACCAAAACAAGGTTATATTAATTCATTCCAACATGATGCACAAATCCAAGGAACATACCATCTCTATTGAACCATGACTAGGGAGGAAGAGAGTAACAACATGGGACACGCCTCGCTACTATTCTAAGGATTAAAATTCACTAGAATATCCCATAACCAAGCGGTAATCAAATTTCATCTTTCACATGATAACCAAACAAGCCAAAGTTTCAACAGTTACAACAACAATACTCTACAATACATTTACTAGGCATTGACCCTTCTTCTAAAATGTCCAAAGGCTCTTTCCAAATTTTATAACATAATACACATTTGTACAAAGGAACATCATAACCAAGATTGATGCAATAATCTACAAGTCTTTCCATCATCTAACCATGTAAGCCATCTGCACCAATTAATAACCTAAGTCAGTTCGCGAGAACTGAGCAAGATAAGACTATACATAGCAACAATAAGCTACTAGCTAACAATACCATGAAAGGAAACATTCTATTTCAGGAAATGGATCAAATTTCTAACCTCTAACAACCTTTTGCAACAAGATGTAATTTTCAACATATCAACTAAGAAGAAAACCATAAGTTTTAGCTATGAAAATACCTCTAAAACTACAAAAGCTTGACAACCAAATACGCAAGACTATGAAATTTAAATGATTAGACACAAGAGTTGAGAGTATTAGGATTTCAATCATATAATCCCATAGATTACATGTTTGAAATCTAAAGTGTAACCCATCAATCCACATTCTCAAGGTGAAGTCAAAAGATAAAAACCAGACTCGATCTTAGCTGCCAAAAAGAATATAGTTTTAGAATCATTCCGTAGGGCCATAGGCCTAATAGGCTAGAAATGAACAACGAGGGTAAAACAAAGTTCCATCGTGTAATAAAAATGTTTAAAGGATGAAAAACTTATATTCAAACCCACAACCATTATATCTTAGGTAATAAGTGACTTCATAGCTAATAAGGATGAGAGGAAAGGACGGTAAGAATGTCCGGAATAGGCATTGCCTAACAGCCTACCTACTAAACATAACCAGGGTCGGAATAGCGACAAGCCTCATTTATACCCAAGTTGAGTAGGCAGTCTAGCATTCTAAATGCATCCTTGCAATTTTCATAATACTTTACGTTTATAACCCTCCCGTTCTAGAGGAACATAGCCATGAATCTAGACTTGGTTGAAATTTTCTGACGTCCACTCACTTTCTAATATCATAAATGATGTATACAAAGAAAAAGGTCTCTCAACTCTCCTTAATTTTACATCTCATCACTAAGTTTATGGTAACCTATGCAATGATTAAACACATAATATACCATTGAAGATAGATATCCTCCAATAACGAACTTCTATAACGATGTAAAAACAATTATTACGTTCGACACATAAACGAACTATTCCATAGCTTCTTTTCCCTTTTTACAACAAAAAAATATATTCATGACCTTCCATCACAATCATTCTAAATTTGTAATGAAAGGTCACTCATCAGGAAGGAAGTACAAAACAAGTTTGACTAAATTAAGGAACTTCATGTTACCTTAAGCAGTTGATGAAAACCTTAATTTTCACGAACCATGAGAGATATTACCTTACTCCATCAAGGCATTATGTCTATACATGATTAAATCAATCACACAAGGAATCATCAACATACCATATCTCAACACCCTAAAGGTCATTAATTTTATCAAATTTTACTCATAGAAAGAGTAGGATCAAAATGGGGTTCTATCAATAATTTATGCCCTTCTATCAACCCAGGACATATTTTTGGTCCAAAACTTCCTTCTTAACAAGCATATATATTGAACTTCTAATTTTCAAAAGCCCTAATAATTTGCACAATACACGAAGTGCATAATCACGCTTATCATAATAATAATAATAATTTAACTGTATGTTTTCCTCTAGGGAAACAACATAATAGGAAACCAATACTAGTCAACGCTGCAACATTCTAGGGGTGATTACATACCCAGGTTCACAAAAGAAACAACGACATTTTTGCAGAAGGAAGTAACTTTAAAATTTTATATATATATATATATATATATATATATATATATATATATTTCATATGATCAATCAAAGCATACACTGAGAACCTTTGTTTGTTTTATATATAAAAGGTTTCATCACGTCAACAAGAACAACCAACAGAGGCAAATCCATAAGTAACAAACTATTGACCATATACTAAATGCAAATCCACAAAAACACAGATTTAAACCAATTTCTAGAAAGAAAAAGTTTCATTTCAAGAGGTTATTAGATACTAGCATATTATGTATATGATTAGTCTATCTTTCCTGTTTTAACGCATCCACCAGTCGTGAACATCCAGCAGGGACTGCTACAGCCACATGCCTTCCGCTTTATCCTCTGCTTCACTGGTCTTTTCTTGCAATATACCACTCCAGGATTCCCTTTTGAAGGCACGACTAGAAGGATGCAATAGGTGGCTGTCCAAACACTAGATTGCTTCAATGCAGTTGCTTTGGGGGTGAGAGTCGAACTGCTTACCACTCAGTCTGAGAGCACTTGCGCTAGAAGGCTAAACACCAACCATGGTTTGAAGCTTGGACACCAGACATAATGATAACATCACGCTCCTGGATCTATGTTTTTCCACATCAGCTAGTTATCAGGAAATCAAAAATATTGAACCGCTTGTCTTCCTACCCTCGAGGTCAGCATGAGCCTTTGCAGCTTCTGCCAGTGGGTATGTATTTGTCACACGGACTTTTAGAACACCAGATGCAACATTTGCAAATAATTCTCCTACAGTTTCCAGGAGCTCTTCTCGAGTTGCAGTGTATTGCATCATGGAAGGCCGTGTCAAAAACAACGATTTTGGGGCAAGGGTTGACAGAGGAACATGATCAATTGCACCTGATGACTGACCAAATCTCACCATGTAACCTATAGAAGCCAAGCACTCCAAAGATCCCTGGAATGTGTCCTTGCCCACAGAATCAAAAACGACCTGCACACCTTATCCTTTTGTAATTTCTTTAACACAATCTACAAAATCTTCCTGGGTATAGATACAAGGATTATGGCATCCATCTTCAATTGCTTGTGCGGCCTTCTCCTTGGTTGATACAGTACCAATGACAGTGGCACCAAGGGCATTACCCCATTGACATAACAAAAATCCTACTCCTCCAGCTGCAGTGTGCACAAGAATTGTATGCCCGGGCTCCATCTTAAAGCAACGCCGAAGAAGAAACTGAGCAGTCATACCCTTCGGCATAATTGCAGCACCAACAATAGGATAAATGGTAGATGGCACTGGTACAACAAAACTTGCAGGAAGAATCTGCTCCTCAGTGTATGAACCCATAGGATTCCCCGCATATCCAACTAAATCACCAACCCTTTTCCTTCATCAGATCTAGGGACAGCATCAAATTTTCAGTGCAACAATTCAGTTGTAGCTTGCAAGGTGTTATAATTCCAACAGAAACCTTTATGCCTACCAAATCAGTGACTCGTTGAAGGAGCCCATAAAAATGAAAAGAAAATCGTGCTTCATGAATATTCTAATCTGAAACAGGTCCGCCTCCATGAGATCCTCTTCCATGAGCTTGAAGGAGAATCCCGAATTGAGGATGTATTCTATACTGAACAGAACGTAAAATAGTTGGATGACCTATTTGTTGGAGGCGCTCACGATGGCTTCTACAACTCTGCAACCTATCTGAAACTGTTGCAGGCCGCTACAGAAGGAACCCTGCAGAGCTGTAAACAATGGTCCTCGCGCCCAGTCCCTTACACACCCATGCGTCTCGAACACACGACCAGGACACACCTCGCAGCAACCAAAAATGTGGAGGTAACCTGCCTTCCTCACCAGCTTGAAACTCCACGGATACTGTCTGCACAGCATGATTCTCGAGACCCACACCCACCTGCGCACTAAAGGAGGATCCCAGAAGATATTTTGGTGAAGAAAATGGGACTCCACCCACTCCCGTCTCCCTCACGCAAGGACAAACATGACAGTCATGCAGACGGCAGGTAGGGTGGTTGGCAGGAGGCCACGGTGGCAGAGGAGGCAGGTGGGAAGAAGGGATCCGATGCCCAGCTGGGCATTACACAAACCCTAGCTCCAGTAGAGACATAATTTAAGATCAATGGCATACATGTAAAAGGACAAAGATCAAACAACTAGGAATCAAGGACAGAGCCATAGAAAAACCATAATCAATGCAACCCTAATCCCTTACAAGATCAAATGCTTCAGCATGATTTTAGTACAAGGATGAATGGTACAAGATCAACTATAAATAAAACCTTCCAACAAACCACATCTGCCCATCTCAAGCTACAAAATATCAATGATGAAATATGAACAGGTATAAGGATCAACGGTCCTTATAAAAGAAAGCAACTCAACCATAGTTCACAAAACCCAACTACAATTACCAATCCATTAAAATCCATCGACCAACTTTTTGAATGGGTTGAGTCATCGTGTAGAGAGTGGATAATCCCCATATTAATCAAAAAACAAATAATTTCCATTGACAGATTAAAGGTCCAAATCTTAGTGCTTTTCAAAGATCAAACACTAACAACTATAATTAATCAATGATTATTCAAAAACTGAACAATAACATTGTGCCATATAATTCCAAGGTGGTCGACATAGTAAACCAAATCATATGCAACGTAACCCAAAACATTATCAAATACCATAATGTATGCTAATGAGAAAGTCAAGAGGGACCAATGATAAGTGAGTGGAGTATAGCCAAAGATTTTTACCTTAGCATTTGCAAAGTTTGACCTCAATATTTTACAAAAGGAAACCTCATACCCTCTAAGTGTGCACATCAAAGATGGTCCCCACAGTGGGTGGATTGGGGTTTGAGTATTTTTTACTATGGTATAAAAAACAAAAGCATTATTTTCATTTACACAGGAGTGAAATTTTTTATGTGATAACAAGAAGACAAAACAGATGTCAACATCAAAACAAAAGGTGCTCCGCATGAATATAGATGCATGGGTGAATTATTTTGCCAATTATTTAAGATAAAGGAGTTACTTTGCTCACATTTAGAGATTTAATTTGCATGTGCATACAAGGGGAAGCATTAAAGTGATAATTTTATCACTAAAAGTGGATTAATTTGTAAGTGTCACATCAAGCACTAGAAGACAAAGATTGCATGCACATTAGATGAGACTTACACAGTAAGAAAAGACTATTTTTAGCCAAATTATTCATCCTATTTGATTAAAAATAGATCAGTCAACCACAGTTTGACTGAATATATTTTCGTAATCAAGGTTATTAATGCCTCATTATATTAACATGTCTATTTTTATTCTTTTATTTATTCATGATAAAGGGGTAAAATTAGCATGCATGGGTGAGTACAAATTTTACCCTATTTTTAGGATGGGATGTGTGAATAATTTTTCTATACATTGTGTGCAATTATAAGGCACTGGGAGGAATTTTTGGACATAGAAGTGCAGAAGAAGATTTTGTGAGTTTTTCCCCTTGAATGAGAATTGATTTATGCCTTTCCAATTATTTGCAATGGTGTGTTTATTTCATTAATTCTTGTGAATGTAAAATTCCTTGATTAATCATCTTACCTTGCTACAAATTTAGTAATTTCTGCATAATATTACTTTGCATATTTTTCTTTTTGTATTGTTGTGATTCATTCCCTCGACACATCAAGTGTTTTTCCTTAAAAAAATTCTTAAAACTATTGGTTTGTGCATCCAAAATCTATTCTCAAATTAATTGTGCATGTACTCAGTCAAAGCTGCATCAAGTTTGGTATATCACCCCATTTTTCAATTCATTTAAAGTGATCTTTCACCCTTAAAACCCCTAAAAATTAGTTAAGTATACATCAAAAAGGAACTGGCCTTGATACAAGAGACTCACCTCAACAATAGGTATACATATAGACCTGAGGTGTTTCCATTATATCTATGAAAGAGAGAGATCCAGAGAAAGCTTAGAACACATGTAGTCATGTCTGTATAGGGTGCACTATCGAGAGATAACACAAACTCAACTTGCTTTTTGGAAGAAAGATGCTAATGAGTTTCTTGCTATGAAAAGTTTAATTGATTTATTGGATAATCCACTCGATTTTGAAATCCTTAGTTATCCCTACTCATAAGGTTTGTTTCACGTAATATTTCTCTATGTGATGGTAAGATAGATCCAAAACAACATTTTTGATCCCTTGTTGTATGAGTTTTGAAAAGTTCTTCGCTTAACTCTTTCCATGTAGTTTGAGAAACAAATATGCATTACATTGGTCTTACACACTTTAAAAATTTACATTCATTCAAACCTTTATGCGACATCGTTTTCCCATTTTTCTATTGACATTAACTAAAGGATGATGCTACAAAAGTTTTTTTTAAATATGGAATAATTATCATACAATTATTATAAAATCACTTCGAAAAGGAACATTTTGGTTTTTTGTTTGAGGATTTTTAATGCTGGAAAGTGTTTCGAAGGAATATTTGTGGAACTATTTCCAGTGGTTTGTGAAGTTTTCTATGAGACATTCATAAATGGGTAGAGAATTTTTTACTTTTGTAACCTCTTCCACATATTTTGGGGTTTTTCTTATGTAGCTTTTATTTTTGGCATCTTAACGATAATATTAATAATATTCAGAAAGTTTTTCTTATGTAGCTTGTACTACTAAAGACTATTTTTTGAATTATGTGGAGTATTTTGTGAAAGTTTTTTATGTTGCATTAGAATCAGAAGGAGATTCACTTTAAAAATCCATAATTGTTTTTATATAGGCAGCTATAGGATTAAGGGTTCAAAAAGGAAAATGTTATTTTTTTTATTGCTGATTTTTAATGGTGGATGGTGCTATTGAATACTATTTTTGGAATTTATGGAGTGCATGGTGAAGGTTTTCTATGACATTTAGATATGGGTAGATATTTTTATAATTTCGTGGCCTCAACCACATATTTATAGGTTTTTCTTCTGTAGCTTTTCTTTTTGGCATCTCACTGATAAAATTGTCAATTTTTAGTAATATTAAAGATTAATTGTGGAATTACTAGTGAACTAGTTTATGTGGATTTGGAAAGAGAGATTTATAATATTTGATAACCATCTTCCACATATTTTTTGTTTTTGTTTATGCAATTTTTATTTTTGGTTTATCACTGTGAAGTTTGTTTTTACATTATTCGGCATTTGAATAACAACGTGACAATTTGATGTTATAATCAACGATAATTTCTCTTGGCAGCGGAAAAGTTCCGGGTTGTGCCCTAACCCTAAGCACAGGTGGGGAGAAGGATAGAATTAGTTTTGAACAAATCAATGTCTCTTCTGTGTTGGATAGTGAATCTCCTTTGTAGGTTGATGGACCATCATAGTTGATGTTGTAGGGTTTGGAATGCCCCCTATCCATAGTGTGCCTCTATTAGACTTAGATATTGTTCAAGTTGTGAATGTTACAGTCGGTGTTATTAAGGAAATAACTCTGACTCTCTCCCAAGTTCAAATCCATGTTGTTGGTGTTATGTTTTCCCTGGATGTGGAAACAATGTGGCCGAGGATTTAGAGGTGGTGGCAAAGGTTTCCTAGAAGGGTGGATCCAGAACTGTAGGTAAGATCAAATATTTTGGAGGAAGGATATTTTTGGACGTTGCTAAACCCTCATGTCGACTTCCTTCCAAACCTATGGATTTTGTGAAGACCTCACTTTCTATCTCCTTTGGAGTAGATGTTCTCAAATTATGAAGCATATTATAAGAAAAATGGGATCATTTTCAAATTTAATAATCTATGCCTGGGTATTCATCCACCTCATGAGTGGATCTCAAGTTGGGGTGTTACCACGTAAATCTGGTGTTTGTGGTCTATTGTATATGTTTTTTTTACACTCTATCGCTATAAACTAGTATTTTGTTATTCTTCTTTTTAGGTAATTATTTTTGCATAATCTCTAATTTCCTAACATTCTTAAACTAAAAAAGTGGTGAACCCTTTTTTAAGTTGAATTTAAAAAATTTAAAATTGAATTAAAACTAAAAATTGCATTGTCATACCTTTAACGATGGTATATGTTTTAGGTTATATTAAAAAGATAGTAGACACTAAATTATAAATATGAGGAAATAGTAAAAATAAATTAGGATAGACTCCAATCCGGATACGCCAATAAGTGAAGGATATTCATTTTTAAGTTGGAATGTAATCCATCACTTAATAGAATGATGGGCCATTAGGAATAATTTTCTTAATTGAAATGAATTGTTAAAACTTAATATCTCTCATCGTATCCTAGAGTAAAATAAAAGAACATCCAAGGGTGATATGCGGACTTCAATACTGCTAAAATAAATGGAGAATCCCTTGCACGCTATATTTTGCCTTGATAAATGCATATTGTCGACTACAGGGAAAATTGTAGTATGTTACTATACATATCGGACAAAAAAGATAAATAACCTTCCATCTTTTCCGACTATTGTGGTTTTATGGAATTGGTGGACAACATAGGCCAGTATATTGTCCATAACTGATTCGCTGAGTTCTCTTTCGAGTTGTAAATGATTTTACTAATCTTTTTCTAAACACACTCCCCTGCTACTAACAAAGCAACTCTTGATGCTATGGCAAGGTCTATACCAATATCTAACAAATTACAAGGGTGACATATTACAAACAAAATAAAATAATGAACAAGTAACCCCATAGATTCTTTAAATACATGCTATCAATATTAACTACTCTTAGGTTAAAACTAACTTTTTGGGATGAATTTCCTCAAAGCTCAGAGTACCTAAAGTTTGACAACATTTTCTTTAATTACAACTTCCAATGTATGATATACATATTTTCTTAAATTATGATAAGGACTAAATTCAACGTGATATAGACAGCATAAACATATGTTAACTACTTGATAAAACAATAACTTTTTATAGATATGATTAAAACAGTTTGGTTTTGAGGGGACCAAAAAACTCTATACAAAGGAGCAAAAGATCTGGCAATTACAAACCAAAGAGAAAACCTCTATCAATGACATACAAATACAAAAAACTACAAAAAGTAGCAATGGATCAATAATAAAGAAGTAAAGTCCACGAGACCCCGAGACAACCTAATCGGTTCAGGAGGAACTGAAACACCCATTAGTAAATTCTTCAAGTACCGAAAAAAGTAACTCCCCAAACACAACTAAGAAAGATTACAATCTTCTCTATAACAATCTCCTGCCCAACTTTGTATTCTGAGGTATTAAGAAAAATTTTGTTTGGTGCCTAAGTTCCAACAGCGGCTTTAATGGACATCCGGGAAAATACCAATCGTGAACGATTTCTCCTCGCAGGGTCCACAACAATAAGCACTCCCATAGACCTGGCAATGCCTAGGAAGACATTGGGATCCCATAATTCCAGAGGCAGGCCAGGAAGATGTATCCACACGAGAGGACACGGAAAATAGTAATCCTTTTCAGCTCAGGACACCACCTACAAATGTTGAGAGCCAATTTTCCGTAAAACAATGGTCCTTCAATAAGAACTCGTTGGAAATTCTCATCCTTTTTGTAAGCAGAACATGAAGCTATCCCCTCCCAACGCTCGCACGTTCATCCCAGAGGACCATTTCCTCTTGCACCATTCCCTGAGACAATAAAAATTAGGCCGCAATCCTACAAATCTTCATAATGTTGCACACTTGAGATTGCTCCTTTCTCTGTCCAATAGCTCCTCAGGTATCGCTAGCTGTGGATCACCCTCAACCTATGAAGACAAATTCCCTTAAACATAAATATATTTATAATAAATATTCAATGATAGAATAGTTTTAACTAAAAAAAATTATTCCATGATTTCCAACATAACTAAAGAGCTCAGAGAAATACCTCTATCCATTAAAATGTTTCATCAAACTACTCAATAGTTTCATGGATTTGAATTCTTTCATGGCTATGAAAAATGCCATTGATATAGGAAACCATTTTCCATTTTAGAAACAAATAATAAACCTTCTAGCCACTAGTTTATATTACATTGGTATTTTATTCACAGTCGATAGCTGTGATCTTCAATATTAATCTTTTTAATGTGGGGTAATTTTTGCATTTGATTTTTCTAGATTTTTTTATACGCTTAAAACTTTTAAAGTTAGTTGAGAGGAAAGAAAAGTGTGCACCAAGATTCCAATCGATGAATAAAAATTGTACACATTATTCTAAAAGCTACACTTGGTGAATAGATTGGAGACAACATACCATAAGACCCTCGAGAGAGAAAATCAATACCACTCCAGTATTGTTGAACAAATACAAATATCCTTTGTGCTTTGACCAAAAAAAGTAGCGGAGGCCATAGGAAAAGTGTGTATATATTTTTCTATCAACACAAATTATCTATCTAGGGCCACTAAGAGACATAATAAGTATTGCACAAAACTCTATTTTCCATATATATATATATATATATATATACAAACACAAATATCTTTACTGTTTTGACCAAAAAATGTAGCGGAGGCCATATGAAAAGTGTATATATATTTTTCTATCAACACAAATTATCTATCTAGGGTCACTAAGAGACATAATAAGTATTGCACAAAAATCTATTTTCCATATATATAATAAAAAAAGCCATATTATAATTTAGTATTCTTGTTTGTTAAGATTTGTGTAATCTCAACTACCAAATTATGTCCGATAGATTTTGTCAACATAAAGGCCCTGAAGGATATTTCCAATTAATTGTAAAATCTTCTCTCCCACCCATACATATTTAATTTTTTCGATTTGTCTCAAGAAGCTATTTATTTTGAAAGACCTCTATATATTTGAGGATTTTATATGCATGTTTTAGGGAAGAAATTGATAAGAGAAGCTCAGGAAAAATTTCAATAGAAGCAGTTTCTTTTGCATATATTTTATCTCTATCACTTCTTTTTTTTACCTTCATGGTTGGTTTTTAGTTCCCACATATGGTATTAGAGAGAAAATCCTTAGTCTAGGGGCACAATTTAGACCAACGCATGTGTTTTTTGCATTTTTCTACATGTTACAATCTTGATATTTTAAATCTATGTGATTTTCTTGTTTAAATCCATGTTTTTTGATTTCAGCCATGGCTGGAACTATCAGCAGTCAACTCCAACCTCCAATCCCATTTTTTAATGGCAAAAGTTATGATTATTGAGCTATTAGAATGAAA
This sequence comes from Taxus chinensis, assembly GCA_019776745.2. NCBI lineage: Eukaryota > Viridiplantae > Streptophyta > Pinopsida > Cupressales > Taxaceae > Taxus > Taxus chinensis. Next base: position 765,126,007 of record CM034151.1, on the reverse strand, counting down.
ACCTTCTTTCTGTAGTCAAGATACCTAGGTCCTTGTCTAAAATAACTTCCAATAACCACAAGATCAAGTAGCAAATAATGATATGTCATAAGCAGGGAAGGATCTAATTAAGGAAAATACAAAAAGTGACTTAAATTTTTTTTTTTTATATAGCAAGGTCTATACATGTCCATATTCCCTGGAGTAGCCGCAACCACTAAGTCTGAGCAAGCTTGAGATATCTGAGAAACTGCCTCTCAAGGTACTAGTAAGATAAAACTAGCCAAACTGCAAATGTTGAGGAAAGATTTCTAAAATATTTAGATGAGAGAGTCTGATAGTGTTGATTCATTTTTTACCCATGTGACGGGTGTAGTAAATCAGAACTATGTCCTATGGATATACATTAGAATATCATAGGATCATAGAAAATCATCTTAAGAGTCTACCATCTAAGTATGACTCCATTGTTGTTTCCATTCAAGAGTATAAGGATTTGAATCGGGTCTGTATAGATAAGATAATGGGAACATTTTTCTCCCGTGAACAAAGACTTAACAGATATGGAAATTCCTCTTTCACACATGCCTGTAAGAACCAAGTTTCAATTAGCAGAGGCAAAGGAATATTTGTGATTAGGAGAGGAAGAGGAAGATTTCATGCAAGAGGTGGTAGATTTTCACATTCAAGTGATAAATATAACTCCAAATCAAACTCAAACAAGTGTTCAAGAAGAGGTAAAGGTAGAAATTTCTCTCACAATGATTATCACAACCAGTCACATGAAGAAAAGTATGAAAAATATAATATAAAATGTCATTATTGCAAATATTTTTTGCATTATGCTAGTGACTGTCGAAAACAGACAGTATGATTTAAGTAAAAAAAGTGCTAATTTTTCAAAAGAATGTAATTTTGGAATTTCAAATCACATTTCTATGTTTATAAATTTTCATGTTTCTCAAGAGAGTAGAAAAGATATATGGTTCTTGGATTTTGGTTGTAGTAACCACATGATAGGTTGAAAAGAATTATTTTCTAGCACGGTCGAATCAGTCTAGTCAAAGGTGTAACTAGGTAATGACAACAAAGTCTCAGTAATTTTAAAACAGACCATAAATATAAAGATAAAACAAGGAGAAAATAAATTCATTCTTGATGTCTATTATGTCCCTTGGTTGAAACACAACCTCATGAGCATAGGCCAATTGCTATAAAAAGGCTACAAAGTGTATTTTTAGAAAGGAGTATATACTATTTTTGATCAAAATACAAGCAACAAGTTGATGGCCAAGGTGGAAATAATGTGAAACATAATGTTCCTATTATCCCAATTTTACGCCCCCGGGGTAGAATTGATCAAACATGACCCTAAATAGAAGAAAATCTAATGGTCGGCTCTATCCTGCGAGCTCACATTCAAATCCAACAATCAAGGGGCATGCGGGCTCTGAAAAACGAGGAGCATGGTCGGAAAAGTAAAAAACAATGAAAAAGAACGCCAGAGGCTTCCAGAACAAGAGTGAAAAGAAAGAGGGTCAAATTTTTCAGAACTTCACCACATACGAGTTAACTTAGGACCAAGTAACAGATTCGCGGAAGGCCCCGCGTGCCTCATCGTCACAATTCCAAGGGCAGAATCCAAAATGGAGACCCCAGACAAGAGCCAACTTTACATATGTCCCAAGTCTGAAAAGGAAATAGAACTGATATTTGAAAAGCCTCAATCTAGCAGGTGGTGCCACATGCCTCGTCAGCGTAATTTTAAAGGCCTAGCCCAAAAGGAAGTCTTCAAACATGTGCCATCCCGCCATGTGGTCAGAATGTAAAAAGTTGAGGTTGGCAGTTGAAAAGTCCAAAACCCTGCAGAGGCCTCAACGTGTCTTATCCGCATAACTTCAAATGCAAAATATGGGGGCAGTTTCCAAATGAGCGTGAAGCCTCCACATGTTTCAGGTTGGGCACAATGTCTCTGCCAACAGCAAGAAATGAAGAAGAATATAAAGGAGACATGAAGGCCCATGAAATCCGCCATGTGTTAGTTCGTCTCAAGTTCAAGAGTGAGAGGAAGGGGCTGAATCTTCAACACATGTGGGACTACCATGTGGGTCTTGCATAGATGGACTCTTCTATATATTGTGATCCCGCGATGCTGATCTTCAGACAGCCATATCTTTTGATTGGAAGCTTGGATTCAGGCAAGAAGGGACAGTTTTGGAAAGCTCTCGACACTGGATTCTCACTTGCCACATATTAACGTTTCAGCCCACCATTTTCAAGGATGTCAAGTTTCCTACCTACTGCCATCATAAAAAATGGGCCTATTTTCTTGACCAGCAAGGAATAACACATGAGGGCATGGGTTTTTGCAGTAAAACCCATATTGTTGTAGGTGGATCCAATGCTCTTTTCGAGGGTGGTTGGAATAGGATTTGAATTCTTCCCTCTCTCATTCTCTCATTCTTCTATATATTGTAAAGGAGGGGAATATTTGAAAGGTTTGGTTATTGCTTCTCCCATGCCCCCCTCTCTTTTCCTTCCTTAGGGTAGAATGTGGAGTCTAAGCCTCCTCTCATGGCTCTGTAATGGAGTTTTCTTGCCTCTTTCCCATTGATGATGTATTGTTTGAACTCATGGAGCAATAAAATCTGTTTTGTGATGCATCCTATCCATCCTTTGCTTATTTTTTTGTCTCTTATTGCCTCTCATTATTGTAGGGTATATTGTGAATTCTCTGATGTCTATTGCAGGTTCTGGGAGCTGTGCTTAATGGGTCAAAGTGGTGTTTTGTGTGACATTTATCTTTGGTCTGTGATGCATATTGTTCATCCTCTCCATTGCTCACGTCTCTCCATTTTAGGTAGTTATATTTGTGATCAGTGACTTCCTTTTCTGGTGTATCACCGCTTAGTGTAGGATCTATTTTATGTTTTTTCTCTCTCTCCCCATCTCCTTCAAAGGTTAGATTAGGATTAGATAGTTTTCCCGTAGTAGATTAGCTTGTGGTAGGTAGTTTAGGAAGAAGAAGCCAACTTTCTCTGGAGGGCCATCTCAAGTTTGTAAGTCCCACAGCTTGAGAGATGGTCCAATGTTATGTAATCACACTAGATGCCCCACTTAGAACTGAGGCCATTCAGGGGTGTTGTGATTTTGCATCAACATTTTTGGCACACCTAGTGGGACACTGAAGTTAGAGTTTCATCTTTATAAGGTGTCTCATTATCAACAACAAATATTAAACCACTGTGTGACCATAATCAGCAGTTTTGGCACACCCACTCGTAGAGGTCTAAAGCACCTTACCAACTTCATTACATCAAGTTGATGTGTTCTTGGTGAGATTCAACCTTTTGAGGCACATTGAAAGCACATTAGGTGGCTCCATCAGGTCAAAAACCCATTTTCTGAGGTTGCATACCTTCTTCCAATCCATTTCCATCCATTATTCCTTCCACATATTTCATTTTCTCCCATTCCATGAATTTGTGCAATCATGAATTGATTCCCCTCATCGAAATCACACCTACAATAGTGCAGTCCTCCTCCAATGTATTTATCAAGTCCTCTACATCAACACTATGATCATATTCACAATCATCACTCTTACCCATATGAGTAGTGTCAAAACCAGTTTGGCTATTGAGCTTATTAAGAACAAGAGTATGCATACAGTGATAATAGCTATACTCAGAATGTTGGTTTGTTGACGAAGATTCAAATATTGGAGGCACACATGGTGCATTCAAGGGCCACAACACAAACGAAAGCATTTAGGATTGGTTGTAGGGTACCTTGTCCATGGGTTGGCCTTTTTCCAAAACACTACATCTCACAGGAGAAGATTGAATTCATGATTGAGATGTTTCCTCAACTAGCACAGTGGGCTGAGGAGATAGAGACCTATGAATGTGGTGTTAGGGAGCATTGTCAATGGGTAAGTCCTGTATAATCATCTAGTGATTTTCTCTTCACTCCCCAAACAACACCATCTAAACCTGAACTTCAATTTCCAAGCTTCCCATCTACTGACCCTAGTGTTGAATTCCCTTCTCCATCCCCTAGTCTTCCATCTCATATTTTTTCCTCTTCCCTTTTCCCTTCCAAATCTAAGTCCCCTCCACAAGATCCAAAATCAATGCCTTCCCCTCCACCACAAACAAGGAAACAACTAGTGAAGACTCCACCCACCTCTTCTCCTACTCTCCCAAGTCCATGTCAAGGAGAGACTCCAAAAACCAGTCAAGGAGAGAAACAGGAAGAAGATCCAGCCAAAGAAGAGATGATAAAAAATTTGGTAAGCTTGGCTGTTAGGTTCAGACTTACAAAGATTCCTTTCTTGGTTAAGCCTATGAAGGAGGGAGAGGTCAAGCCACAAGTGGTGGAAGATTCAACTACAACCTAATTGTGGGAAGAAGGAGCTACTCCAAATCTAAAAGAAGAGGAGTACATTCTGAGCTGTGGAGGAGAACAATAACATTCCCGAGGATCCAAGTGCAGAGCAGGGCATAGAAGAACCTTGAGTTCTTCCTCCCACTTCATCCCATTCAAGCTCTGATGTCGAAGAAGTGTTGGATATTTCAAAATTATTGCTTGAGGATGATGGGAACCATGGTGAGAAAATTACAGATCCAAAGGACACCATGCAGGAGGTTGAACACATGCAACAAGACATCAAGGAGACATATTATCTATCTGACTTGGAGGATTGTCTTGATGAGAAGATCCTAAGGAGATCACATCATTTTCTCCTCCATCATCCACCTTCCAAGCACATGAGTCCACTTCCACAGAGGAGAACATTCAAGGACAACATCTTGTGTCTAATAACGGCCCTCTGGAACAAAAGTTGGAGGATCACGATCTTCCACGTTCTTCTCAGGAGGGGAAAGGGTACGAGGACCCCATCTCCCACACCATCCATTGAGGAAGGTCCGCAAGAAGAGTCTATTCTTAGAGTTGAAGTTCAAAGCAATGGGCATATCCATCTCATCAGACCATGCCCAATCCACTACATGGCTTCATTAGAGCCAAGTGAGAAGCCAAAACCACTCATGACTACTTCAGCGCATGAGGATGAGTATCAAAGCACTAAGGGTCACCATCAGCACATCCAAGATTCTAATGCCAATAAACTTAAGGATGTATTTTTGACTGATGTTGATACCTTGATGATATGGGTGGAAGATCAACCTCTTGTCAGTTTTTCACCCATTATAACAGCCATGTTTAGTTCCAAATTAGATACATGGCTACCTATTTTGAGAAAGGGAATCTATTTCTCCCTAACTGTAGTAGGTTTTTATTATCTTTTCTTTGTTAGTGTTAGTGTAGGAGTAGGAGTAGATTTTTTTTTTCAACTAAAGAAGTACTTTTACACAATCTGCATGTCTCATTTGAGGCATGTATGATTTTATCGTTGTATATAAGATTTTTTTGTGTTGCTCTGGTACCAGTGTGCCATGCCCTTCAGCATTTACAACAGGGAGACCCATAGTTTCCTGTAATAGTTGCTAATTTAAAAATAAAACAAATACATAGCAGCTAAAATCAGGTTTTGAGGGAGTCTGTTTCTAGAACAGGTGAAGCCCTAGGTCATACAATTTTCTACTCTAAGAACCTCACCTTCAAGACTATCTTATGAAAATTGAGAGTGCAGATAGCAGGGCATGCTTGGGGTCACCAAGTGCAAGAAGTCGAGTTCGTGGTTCAAGGAAAATATCAGTATCAGGATCTCATTCATGACACCATGCCCAATGGATACTTCTAAGGCTACTGGTCTCTTCATCCAGTAGGTAGATGTCCCTGTGTGTCGCCAAACTGTTATCCCAATTTTACTTCTGTCGAGGGTATAATTGATCAAACATGACCCTGCATAAAAGAAAATCTAATGTTCGGCTCTGTCCTGCAAGCTCACATTCAAATCCAATAATCAAGTGGCAGGCAGGCTTGAAAAAAAGGAGGAGCAGGGTCAGAAAAGGAGAAAACAATTAAAAAGGAGGCCAGAGACTCACAAAATAAGAGTGAAAAAAAAGGGGGTCGAAGTTTTCAACCTTCATCACATACGAGTCGACTAAGGACCAAGAAATAGATTCGCAGAAGGTGACAGGTGTTTCATCATCGTGATTCCAAAGGCATAATCTAAAACAGAGACCCCAGAAAAGTGCCAGCTTTCTACGAGTCCCAGGTCTGAAAACGAAATAGAGCTGGCAGTTGAAAAGCCTCAAGCAAGCGGGTGGCACGACGTGCCTCATTGGTGTAATTTTAAAGGTACGGCCCAAAAGGTATTCCTCAAACATGTGCTATCCCACCATGTTGTCAGAATCTGAAAAGGAAAGCTCAGCCGTTCATTAGTCCAAAAGCCTGCGGAGGCCTCCACATGTCTTATCCTTGCAAATTCAAAATAAAAATATAGGGGTAGTTACCAAATGAGTGCAAAGCCTCCACGTTTCTTGGGTCAGGCACAATGTCTTCGGTAATAAGAGGAACTCAATAAAAACACAGAGGAAACTAAGGAGGCCCACAGAAGCTTCCACGTATCATTTTGGTGTAATTTCAAGAGTGGAAGGAAGGGGCTGAATATTCAACATGCGCAGGGCTGCCACGTGGGTCTTGCACATATGGAATCTTTTAAATATTGTGATCTTATGACCCTGATATTCAGATAGCCATATCTTTCAATTGGAAGCTCAGATTTGGGTGAGAAGGGATCTTTTGGAAAGCTCTCTGCACCGGCTTCTCACCTTCCACCATTAATGTTCAGCCTTCCATTTTCGAGGTTGTAAAGTCTCCCACCCACCGCCATGATGAATAATGGGCCTCTTTTCTTGACGAGCATGAAAAATCACATGGGGGCATGGGTTTTGTACTAAATCCCATCTTGTTGCAGGTGGATTCAATGCTCTTTCAGGGGTGGTTGAAATAGGATTTGAATTCTTCCTTCTTTTCTTCTCTCATTCTTATATATATTGTAAAGGAGGGGCATATTTCAAAGTGTTTGTCATTGTTTCTCCCTTGACTCCCTCTCTCTTTCTTCCTTAGGGTGTAATGTCAAGTCGAAGCCTCCTCTCATGGCTCGGTAATGGAATTTTCTTTCCTCTTGCCCACTGATAATGTACTATGTGAAATCATGGAGTAATAAAATCTATTTTGTGATGCATCTTATCCATCCTTTGTTTATTTTGTTATCTCTTCTTTCCTCTCATCATTGCAGGGTATACTATACATACTCTGATGTCTATTGCAGGATCTCAGAGCTATGTTTAATGGGTCGAAGTGGTGTTTTGTGTGACATTTATATGTCTGTGATGCATCTGTTCATCCTCTCCATTGCTCACCTCTCTCCATTTCAGGCAGTTGGATTTGTGATCAGCCACTTCCTTTTTTGGTGTATCACCACTTAGTTTAGGCTCTATTTTTATGTTTTTCTCTCTCCATGTCTCTTTGGAAGGTTAGATTAGGATTAGATAGTTTTCTTGCACTATAGTAGCTTCTGGAAGGTAGTTTAGAAAGAATAATTTCACTTTCTCCAGAGGGCCATCTCAAGTCTGCCAGACCCACAGTTCGAGAGATGGTCTAATGTTATACAATCACACCAGATTCCCCACTCTGAACCAACAGTTCCCATTGAAAATACAAAGTGATATGAGTCGAGTGGTTGCTATCTCATACTCTTGTATGGTTCATGGGATCTCACCGAAGGAGTATCTTAGATCCTAAAGGTCGCTAGCTCGAAAAATAAATGGATCATAAAAGTTTTCAAGGAGGTCTCTAAACCCTAGCAGACATTAGGGTTGTTCTAAGAAAGGATTAAGAAAAAATAAATTCAATTAGAGTCTTACCTTAACGGCCACTAAGGTTCCTCCAAGCCAAGATATATATTTTTCTAATGAGGTTAATTCACCCTAGTGAATGTTAATGTAACGACCAAAAAATTATACTTTCAAAATATAATAGAACAAATAATGTAATAGTCAAGTTTATAGTAATAATATATATATATGTATGTATGTATGTATGTATGTATGTATGTATGTATGTATGTATGTATAAAGGGGTTTGCCATGTTAGACATTTCCACAATTAATTTTTTTTTATTAAAGTCTTTCTACACAAGCATGTGAAAGTCGAAATTAAATTATTAATTAAATATTATTAATTTACTTCCTAAAATATATTTATGGTTTAAAACAATACTTTTACCAAGCTCCATAAGTTTAATTAATTATAATCCATCAAGGTTCCTTTATTATCTAACACAAAAGTTTAATTATTTTTCCTAGCCACTAAATGGCCCCATTCACCCCATTTCCCATGTTCTTTTTTCTTTTTTTCAAAATTCATTCCCACAAAAATACTCTCCACTTAAGTGAGGTAGGGTTTAAATTGGTCCATTGGATTGGATCTATCCTAGCCCTTATATTTGAGTTGCCCTAAAAATCCTTATGGGTTTCCTTTTATTTCAATTTGCCCCAAAACAACCCCATTTTCTCATTCTTGTTTTGAGGGTTTTGGAAGAGGAGAAAAAGGAGAAGCCATGAGAGCAACAAGTGCATCCATGGAAAAATTTTCTTGGTTTTAGTTCTAACATTTTTACTATAGTAAGATTCTCATTTCTTAATATTGAGATCCCACCATGGATCTATTTTTGTTATTTAATGTAAACATTCTTTTGAGTTGAACAAATGGGGAAAAACGCCATTTCATTAAATACATGGATTTTACACATTTGGGTGTCTATAAAAGGGATAGAAACGCTTAAACAATTCAATTGAATTCAGTACTAGTTGCTAAAATTTTAATTTTGATAGTTTTAAGCTTATATTTCAAATAAATGTCAATCTAGGTTTTCACAGTTAGAAAATTTAATTTTTTGTCAGAAGTGACAAAATTGCTGCCCTACGGAAGCCGACAGTCTTGTTGAACATGTTATTCTAAAAACTACATTTGGTGAATAGATTGGAGACAACATATCATAAGACCTTCAAGAGAAAATCAATACCACTCCAGTATCATTGAACAAATACAAATATCCTTACTACTTTGACCAAAAAAAAGTAGCGGAGGCCATATGAAAAGTGTATATATATATTTTTCTATCAACACAAATTATCTATCTAGGGCCACTAAGAGACATAATAAGTATTGCACAAAACTCTAATTTCCATATATATATATATATATAATTAATCAATAAAGCCATATTATAATTTAGTACTCTTGTTTGTTCATATTTGTGTAATCTCAACTACCAAATTATGTCCAATAGATTTTGTCAACATAAAGGCCCTGAAGGATATTTCCCATTAATTGTAAAATATTCTTTCCCACCCATGCATATTTAATTTTTTGTATTTGTCGCAAGAAGCTATTTATTTCGAAATAATTCTATATGTTTGACGATTTTATATGCATGTTTTAGGGAAGAAATTGATAAGAGAAGCTTAGGAAAAATTTCAATAGAAGCAGTTTCTTTTGCATATATTTTATGTCTATCACTTTTTTTTTACTTTCATGCTTGGTTTTTAGTTTCCACATATGGTATTAGAGAGAAAATCCTCAGTCTAGGGGCACAATTTAGACCAACGCATGTGTTTTTTGAGTTTTCCTACATGTTACAATCATGATATTTTAAATCTATGTGATTTTCTTGTTTAAATCCATGTTTTTTCGATTTTAGCCATGCCTAGAACTATCAGCAATCAACTCCAACCTCCAACCCTTTTTTTTTAATGGCAAAAGTTATGATTATTGAGCTATTAGAATGAAAACATTTTTTTGTAGTCAAGATACCTAGGTCCTTGTCTAAAATAACTTCCAATAACCACAAGATCAAGTAGCAAATAATGATTTTTCATATTCAGGGAAGGATATGATTAAGGAAAATAGAAAAAGTGACTTAAAAGTTTTACTTTTTATACAACAAGGTCTAGACATGTCCATATTCCCTAGAGTAGCTGCAACCACTAAGTCTAAGAAAGCTTGAGATATCCTAGAAACTACCTCTCAAGGTACCAGCAAGATAAAACTAGCCAAACTGCAAATGTTGAGGAAAGATTTCTAAAATATTTAGATGAGAGATTCTGATAGTGTTTATTCATTTTTTACCCATGTGATAGGTGTAGTAAATCAGAATATGTTCTATGGAGATACATTAGAAGATCATAGGATCATAGGAAATCTTCTCAGGAGTCTACCATCTAAGTATGACTCCATTGTTGTTTCCATTCAAGAGTATAAGGATTTGAATCAGCTCTATATAGATGAGATAATGGGATCATTTTTCTCCCATGAACAAAGACTTAACAGATATGGAAATTCCTCTTTCACACATGCATGTAAGAACCAAGTTTTAGTTAGCGAAGGCAAAGGAATGTTTGTGAACAAGAGAGGAAGAGGAAGATTTCATGCAAGAGGAGGTAGATTTTTATATTCAAGTGATAAAGATAACTCCAAATCGAACTCAAAAAAGTGTTCAAGAAGAGGTAAAGGTAGAAATTTCTCTCACAATGATTATCACAACAAGTCACATGAAGAAAGGTATGAAAAATCTAATATAAAATGTCATTATTGCAAATATTTTTTGCATTATGCTTGTGAATGTCGAAAAAGAAAGTATGATTTAAGTAAAAAAAGTGCTAATTTTTCAAAATAATGTAATTTTGGAAGTTGAAATCACATTTCTATGTTTATAACTTGTCATGTTTCTCAACAAAGTAGAAAAGATATATGGTTCTTGGATTTTGGTTGTAGTAACCACATGACAGGTTGAAAAGAATTATTTTCTAGAACGGTCGAATCAGTCCAGTCAAAGGTATAACTAGGTAATGACAACAAAGTCTCAGTAATTTTAAAATGGACCATAAATATAAAGATAAAAAAATGAGAAAATAAGTTCATTCTTGATGTCTATTATCTCCCTTGGTTAAAACACAACCTCATGAGCATAGACCAATTGATATAAAAAGGATACAAAGTGTATTTTTAGAAAGGAGTATATACTATTTTGGATCAAAATACAAGCAACAAGTTTATGGCCAAGGTGGAAATAATGTGAAACATAATGTTCTTATTATCCCAATTTTACCCCCCCTGGGGCAGAATTGATCAAACACGACCCAACACAGAAGAAAATCTAATGGTCGGATCTATCATGTGAGCTCACATTCAAATCCAACAATCAAGGGGAAGGCAGGATCGAAAAAAAGGAGGAGCATGGTCGACATAAAAAAAAGCAATGACAAAGAAGGCCAGAGGCTCCCAGAACAAGAGTGAAAAGAAAGAGGGTCAAATTTTTCAAGCTTCACCACATACGAGTTAACTCAGGACCAAGTAATGGATTCACAGAAGGCCCCGCGTGCCTCATCGTCACAATTCCAAGGGAAGAATCCAGAACGGAGACCCCAGACAAGTGCCAACTTTACACATGTCCCAAGTCTGAAAAGGAAATAGAACTGATAGTTGAAAAGCCTCAATCTAGCAGGTGGCACCACATGCCTCGTCAGCGTAATTTTAAAGGCCTAGCCCAAAAGGAAGTTCTCAAACATGTGTCATCCCACCATTTGGTCAAAATCCAAAAAGTTGAGGTTGGCCATTGAAAAGTCGAAAAGCTTGTGGAGGCCTTGATGTGTCTTTTCTACATAACTTCAAAAGAAAAATATGGGGACAATTTCCAAATGAGCGTGAAGCCTCCACATGTGTCGGGTTGGGCACAATGTCTCCACCAATAGGACGAACTCAAGAAGATTATAGAGGAGACTGAGAAGGCCCATGAAAGCCACCACTTGTTAGTTTGTCGCAAGTTCAAGAGCAAGAGGAAGGGGCTGAATATTCAACACATGCGGGACTTCCATGTGGGTCTGTCACAGATGGACTCTTTTAAATATTGTGATCCCACAATGTTGATCTTCAGACAGCCATATCTTTTGATTGGAAGCTCAGATTCAAGCAAGAAGGGACATTTTGGAAAGCTCTTGACACCAGCTTCTCACCTACCACCATTAATGTTTTGGCCCACCATTTTCAAGGCTATCAAGTCTCCTACCTACTACCATCATAAAAAATAAGCCTATTTTCTTGACCACCAAGGAATAACACATGGGGGCGTGGGTTTTGCAGTAAAGCCCATCTTATTATAGGTGGATCCAATGGTCTTTCGAGGGTGGTTGAAATAGGATTTGAATTCTTCCCTCTCTCATTCTCTCATTCTTCTATATATTGTAAAGGAGGGGAATATTTGAAATGGTTGGTCATTGCTTCTCCAATGCCCCCCTCTCTTTTTCTTCATTAGGGTAGAATGTGGAGTCTAAGCCTCCTCTCATGGCTCTGTAATAGAATTTTCTTGCCTCATGCCCATTGATGATGTACTGTGTGAACTCATGGAGCAATAAAATCTATTTTGTGATGCATCCTATCCATCCTTTGCTTATTTTGTTGTCTCTTATTTCCTCTTGTCATTGCAGGGTATACTGTGCATACTCTGATGTCTATTGCAGGTTTTGGGAGCTGTTTTTAATTGGTCAAAGTGGTGTTCTGTGTGACATTTATCTTTGGTCTGTGATGCATTTGTTCATCCTCTCCATTGCTCACATCTCTCCATTTCAGGAAGTTGGATTTGTTATCAACCACTTCCTTTTCTGGTGTATCACCGCTTAGTGTAGGCTCTATTTTTATGTTTTATCTCTCTCTCCACATCTCCTTCGAAGGTTAGATTAGGATTAAATATTTTTCCTACAGTAGATTAGCTTTTGGTAGGTAGTTTTGGAAGAAGAAGCAAACTTTCTCTTTAGGGCCATATTAGTTTGCAAGTCCCACAGCTTGAGAGATGGTCCAATGTTATGCAATCACACCAGATGCCCCACTTAGAACAGAGGCCATTCAGGGGTGTTGTGATTTTGCATCAACATTTTTGGCATGCCTGGTGGGACACTAAAGTTAGAGTTCCATCTTTCTGAGGTGTCTCATTATCAACAAAAAATCTTAACCCACCGTGTGACCACAATCAACAGTTTTGGCAAACCCACTCGTAGAGGTCTGAAGCACCTTACCACTTCATTACATCAAGTTGATGTGTTCTTGGTGAGATTCAACCTTTTGTGGCACATTGAAAGCACATTAGGTGAATCCATCTGGTCACCCATCCTTTTCCATCCATTATTCCTTCCACATATTTCATTTTCTCCCATTCCATGAAGTTGTGCAATCATGAATTCATTCCCCTCATGGAATTCACACCTACAATAGTGCAGTCCTCCTCTAATGTATTTATCAACTCCTCTAGATCAACATTATGACCAGATTCACAATCATCATTCTTACCCTATGAGCAGTTTCAAAACAAGTTTGGCTATGGATCTTATCAGGAACAAGAGTATGCATATAGTGATAACAACTATACTCAGAATGTTGGTTTGTTGGAGAAGATTTAAATATTAGAGGCACACATGGTGCATTTAAGGGCCATAGCACAAATGAAAGAATTTAGGATTGGTTTTAGGGTACCTTGTCCATGGGTTGGCCTTTTTCCAAAACACTACATGCCGCAGGAGAAGCTTGAAATTAATGATTGAGATGTTTCCTCAACTTACACAGTGGGATGAGGAGATAGAGGCCTATGAATGTGGTGTTAGGGAGCCTTTTCAATGGGTAGGTCATGCACAATCATCTAGTGATTTTATCTTCACTCCCCAAACAACAACATCTCAACCTGAGCTTCATTTTCCAAGCTTCCCATCTACTGCCCCTAGTGTTGAATTCCCTTCTCCATCCCCTAGTCTTCCATCTCATCTTTTTTCCTCTTCCCTTTTCCCTTCCAAATCTGAGTCCCCTTCACAAGATCTAAAATCAATGCCTTCCCCTCCACCACAAACAAGGAAACAACTAGTGGAGACCCCACCCACCTCTCATCCTACTCTCGTAACTCCATGTCAGGGAGAGACTCCAAAAACAAGTCAAGGAGAGCAACAAGAAGAAGAGCCAGCCAAAGAAGAGATGATAAAAAAATTGGTAAGCTTGGCTCTTAGGTTCAGAATTACAAAGATTCCCTTGTTGGTTAAGCCTATGGAGGAGGTAGAGGTCAAGCCACAAGTGGTCGAAGCTTTAGCTATAACCTAATTGTGGGAAGAAGGAGCTACTCCAAATCCAAAAGAAGAGGAGTACATTCCGGCTATGGAGGAGAACCATACCATTCCCGAGGCTCCAAGTGTGGAGAAAGCCATAGAAGAACCTTGAGTTCTTCCCCCCATTTCATCCCGTTCAATCTCTGATTTTGAAGAAGAGTTGGATATTTAAAAATTCCTGCTTGAGGATGAGGGGAACCATGGTGAGAAAATTACAGATCTAAAGGACACCATGGAGGAGGTTTAACACATGCAATAGGAAAACAAGGAGACAGATTATCTGTCTAACTTGGAGGATTGTCTTGATGGAGAGGATCCTGAGGAGATCACATCATTTTCTCCTCCATCATCCACCTTCCAAGCACATGAGTCTGCTTCCACAGAGGAGAAAATTCAAGGAAAACATTTTGTGTCTCATAATGGCCCTCTGGAACCAAAGTTGGAGGATCATGATCTTCCATGTTCTTCTCAAAGGGGAAAGGGTACGAATATCCCATCTCCCACACCATCCACCCAGGAAGGTCCGCAAGAAGAGTCTATTCTTAGAGTTGAAGTTCAAAGCAATGGGCACATCCATCTCATCAGACCATGCCCAATCTGGTACATGGCTTCATTAGAGCCAAAGGAGAAGCCAAAACCACTCATGACCACTTCAACGCATGAGGTTGAGTATCAAAGCACTAAGGGTCACCATCAACACCTCTAAGATTCCAATGCAAATAAACTTAAGGAGGTATTTTTTTACTGATGTTGATACATTGATGATATGGGTCGAAGATTGACCTCTTGTCAGTTTTTCACTCATTATAACAGCCATGTTTAGTGCCAAATTAGATACATGGCTACCTATTTTCAGAAAGGGAAGCTATTTCTCCCTAACTGTAGTAGGATTTTCTTATCTTTTCTTTGTTAGTGTTAGTGTTAGTGTAGTGTAGGAGTAGGAGTAGATTTTGTTTTCAGTAGAAGAAGTACTTTTACACACTCTGCATGTCTCATTTGAGGCATGTATGATTTTATCATTGTATATAAGCTTTTTTCATGTTGCTCTGGAGGTACCAGTGTGTCACGCCCTTCAGTATTTACAACAGGGAGACCCATAGTTTCCTGTAACTAAAATCAGGTTTTGAGGGAGTCTGTTTCTAGAATAGGTGAAGCCCTAGGTCAATATAATTTTCTACTCTAAGAACCTCACCTTCAAGACTATCTTATGAAAATTGAGAGTGCGAATAGTGGTAAATGCTTGGGGTCACCAAGTGCAAGAAGTCGAGTTCATGGTTCAAGGAAAATATCAGTATCAGGATCTTATTAATGACACCATGCCCAATGGATACTTCTAAGGCTACTGGTCTCTTCATCTAGCAGGAAGATGTACCCATGTGTCGCCAAACTGTTATCCCAATTTTACCCCCTGTCGAGGGTAGAATTGATCAAACATAACCCTGTATAGAAGAAAATCCAAGGTTCGGCTCTGTCCTCTGAGCTCACATTAAAATCCAATAGTCAAGGGGCATGCAGGTTCAAAAAAAAAGGAGCAAGGTTAGCAAAGGAGCAAACAATGAAAAAGGAGGCCAAAGGCTCACAAAACAAGAGTGAAAAAAAAGGGGGTCAAAGTTTTCAGATTTCACCGCATATGACTCAACTCAGGAAAAAGAAACAGATTCAGAGAAGGTGATAGGTGCCTCATCATCATGATTCCAAAGGAAGAATCTGAAACAGAGACCCTAGAAAAGTTCCAGCTTTCCACGAGTCCTAGGTCTTAAAATGAAATATAACCGACAGTTGAAAAGCCTCTAGCCAGCGCGATGGTGCCATGTGCCTCATCGACGTAATTTTAAAGGCATGGCCCAAAAGGTAGTCCTCAAACATGTGCTATCCCACTCATGTTGTTAGAATCCAAAAAGGTAAGGTCAGCTGTTCATTAGTCCAAAATTGTGGAGGCCTCCACTTGTCTTATCCTCACAAATTCAAAAGAAAAATCTAGGGGTAGTTTCCAAATGAGCACAAAGCCGCCATGTTTCTTGGGTTGGGCACAATGTCTTCACCAACAGGAGGAACTCAAGAAAAATATAGAGGAAACTGAGGAGGCCCGCAGAAGCTTCCACATATCATTTTGGCATAATTTCAAGAGTGAAAGGAAGGGGCTGAATATTCAACATGCGCGGAGCTGCCACATGGGTCTTGCACAGATGGACTCTTTTAAATATTGTGAGCCCACGACCGTGATTTTCAGACAACAATATCTTACAACTAGAAGCTCAGATTTGGGTTAGAAGGGATGTTTTGGAAAGCTCTCAACACCGGCTTGTCACCTTCCACCATTAATGTTTCAGCCCACCATTTTCAAGGTTGTAAAGTCTCCCACCTACCAAATGATGAAGAGTAGGCCTATTTTCTTGACGAGCATGAAATAACACATGGGGCGCATGGGTTTTATAGTAAAGTCCTTCTTGTTACAGGTGGATTCAATGATCTTCCAGGGGTGGTTGAAATAGGATTTGAATTCTTCCCTCTCTCCTTCTCTCATTCTTCTATATATTGTAAATGGGGGCATATTTCAAACTGTTTGTCATTGTTTCTCCCCTGACCCCCTCTCTCTTTCTTCCTTAGGGTATAATGTGGAGTCTAAGCCTCCTCTCATGGCTCTGTAATGGAATTTTATTTCCTCTTGCCCACTGATGATGTACTATGTGAAATCATGGAGTAATAAAATCTATTTTGTGATGCATCTTATCCATCCTTTGTTTATTTTGTTGTCTCTTCTTGCCTCTCATCATTGCAGGGTATACTGTACATACTCTGATGTCTATTGCAGGATCTCAGAGCTATGTTTAATGGGTTGGTGTGGTGTTTTGTGTGACATTTATCTTTATGTCTGTGATGCATCTGTTCATCCTCTCCATTGCTCACCTCTCTCCATTTCAGGTAGTTGGATTTGTGATCAACCACTTCCTTTTCTGGTGTATCACCACTTAGTGTAGGCTCTATTTTTATGTTTTTCTCTCTCTCTCTGTCTCTTTGGAAGGTTAGATTAGGATTAGATAGTTTTCCTACACTAGAGTAGCTTCTGGCAGGTAGTTTAGAAAGAAGAAGTTCACTTTCTCTGGAGGGCCATCTCAAGTCCGCCAGTCCTACAATTTGAGAGATGGTCCAATGTTATGCATTCACACTGGATTCCCCACTCCGAACCAAGGCCATTTGGGGGTGCAGTGATTTTACATCAATAGTTCCCATTGAAAATACAAAGTGATATGAGCCAAGTGGTTGCTATCTCATACTCTTCTATGGTTTGTGGGGATCTCACCGAAGGAGTATCTTGGATCCTAAAGGTTGCTAGCTCTAAAAAAAAATATGGATTGTAAAAGTTTTCAGGGAGGTCTCTAAACCCTAGTAGACATTAGGGTTGTTCTAGGAAAATATTAAGAGAAAATAAATTCAATTAGGGTCTTTAACCTTAGTGGCCACTAAGGTTCCTCCAAGCATAGAATTTTTATTTTTCTAACAAGGTTAATTCACCCTACTGGATGTTAATGTAAGGACCAAAAATTTATACTCTCAAAATA
Source organism: Taxus chinensis (assembly GCA_019776745.2). Lineage (NCBI taxonomy): Eukaryota > Viridiplantae > Streptophyta > Pinopsida > Cupressales > Taxaceae > Taxus > Taxus chinensis. The sequence goes on along the minus strand of CM034151.1, from coordinate 765,108,354 downwards.
TAATAGAACTAATAATTTAATAGTCAAGTTTATAGTAATAATATATATATATATATATATAATAAAGGGGTTTTCCATGTTAGACATTTCCACAATTAATAAATTTTTTGGTTTAAGTCTTTCTACACAAGCTTGTGAAAGTCGAAATTAAATTAATAATTAAATATTATTAATTTACTTCCTAAAATATATTTATGGTTTAAAACAATACATTTACCAAGCTCCATAAGTTTAATTAATTATAATGCATCAAGGTTCCTTTATTATCTAACACAAAAGTTTAATTATTTTTCCTAGCCACTAAGTGGCCCCATTCACCCCATTACCCATGTTCTTTTTTCTTTTTTCTTTTTTAAATTCATTCCCACAAAAATACTCTCCACTTAAGTGAGGTAGGGTTTAATTTGGTCCATTGGATTGGATCTATCCTAGCCCTTATATTTGAGTTTCCCTAAAAATGCTTATGGGTTTCCTTTTATTTCAATTTGCCCCAAAACAACCTCACTTTCTCATTTTTGTTTTGAGAGTTTTGGAAGAGGAGAAAGAGGAGAAGCCATGAGAGCAACAAGTGCATCCATGGAGAAATTTTCTTGGTTTTAGTTGTAACATTTTTACTATAGTAAGATTCTCATTTCTTAATATTGAGATCCCACCATGGATCTATTTTTGTTATTTAATGTAAACATTCTTTTGAGTTCAACAAATGGGGAAAAACACCATTTCATTAAATACATGGATTTTACACATTTTGGTGTCTATAAAAGGGATAGAATCTCTTAAAAAATTCAGTTGAATTCATTACTAGTTGTTGGAATTTTAATTTTGATAGTTTTAAGCTTATATTTCATGTAAATGTCAATCTGGGTTTTCATAGTCAGAAAATTTAATTTTTTGTCAGTAGTGACAAAATCACTACCCTACGCAAGCTGACAATCTTGTGAACCCCACCCTAGCTGGGGGGTGGTTCATCGACTGCCACTCTGAGTTGGGTGGTGGTTCTAAAACTAATCCTCTGCACAGGATGGCGGTTCTGTTTCTTGAAAATAGAACCTTCAAAACATGTAATTTTCAACAATTTTCTACTTAAGTTGGTGTTTAATGCAATATACATTTTAACTAAGGTGTCTTCCATTCATTGGTTTCTATATTGATGATAAATCTAGTTTCATAACTCAAATTACATAAACATCTACTCCTTCTCTATTCTTTACTTTGTAAAAAAATGTAAAATTGAGTATAACATCAACTACAATTCATTCTCTTTCACATGTTCAAGTTTTCCAACAAAAAACAATAAGGAAACTCAACAACGCTTCCTTTCAATACATCTTTCTTTTCCAAGTACACACACACACACACACACACACACACACACACACACACACACACACACACACACACACACATATTGTAAATTTGAATAACATACAAATTTAGGAGAGTTTCATTTCAAGAAAATTATAAAACTTAAGTTTTCTCCTTTCACTACAACCTTGCAAATTTGAATAATGAAAAATGCAAAGCTTTCTTCATTCACTCAATCACTACAACTTGCAATAAATGAAATATTACAAAACTTTCTTTCAAGCATACAAAAGTTACAATCTTCCTCTCCAAGTGGGAATAATAATATGATCAAATAACATTATAAATATTCTTCAACAAGGTCAAAAGACACGTCTTCATTTTAATTTATTCTCCCAACTTTTAACTTTCAAACTTGCATCCATCAACTCTTTAAAAACTAGGACCACAATAGAAAAATAAAGGGGGATAAGCAATGCTCTCCACCAAACCTTTAATCCAATAAGAGGAGAATTTATTCCCTTATTTTCCCCTGAGTCCCAACCAAAGAAAATGGGGATTATAATGCAACTTTGAAAACCTTTACAAAAATGGCTTCCATAAAGACATACAAATCGCAAAACATACAACACATTTAAATGGACATACTCTATAATATTTACAGCTTTAGCAATCAACACATAGGCTTGATATCGATCCAAAAGGAGCAAGAAATATGGGAACCACCTATTTTTTCCTCCCAAGTGAAGTAGGAGTTTCACCCAAAGCCTCCATGTGCACAATAAAAACAACAAATACGTCCTTATCTCTCCCCTTGCAAATATGCAAAAATATGTCAATGTTTTCCTTTTTAATTCCCATAGGTGAAAATCCAAATCACACTCCCTCCAAAATGCATGTCTCACATCTCCATTTTCTCTCACAAATGGTCTCATACTTCCATCTCCCACACCCTTCTTAAGGAAAACTACCCAACCAAAAAACACTACATTCACAACACTCATACAATATTCAACAAGAACAATTTTTACATCCAAAATCACAAATAAAATAATGACAATTGGAGAGCCTACCTCTCCATCAAGTTTCCAATATTATTCACTCCAACAATATTTTAAACCTTCAAGCCAAGCACAATACAAATTTCATCTCCAACAAGCTCCAAATTCCAAAAGTGCAAGAGAGAAAATAAAATAAGTAACCCAGAATCCTTCAAATTCAATCAATAAATAGAAATGTAATGTGAGGATTATGAAGTGGCTCCATGTAGGATGCCACTTCATCATTCATCCATTCCAACACATAATTCAAACGCTAAGCCCCAAAACAATAAATGAACATGTAAGACTTTTGACATGCCCACGTGACACTCTAACTTGCACACCATGTCTATTAAGGAAAAATTAATTTTTGTAAGTAGGAAAGTGAAATTATTTTAACTGGTTTACACTCCAAAATTCATAAATAATCATAAAATTTACTCCCCATACCATAGGTATGGTTATTGGGTGAATTAAAGAGGCATGAGACAACCTTACATTGTCTGCAAGCCTCCAAAAAAACCTCCCAAGTCAAAATCCGAATTCTGAAAGTGGGAAAGATTACACAACACAAAATCCAACACAAATCTAATTTACATCAACAATATTTCAAGGACAATCTACCCTCATAATTATCCAATTTTCACATCTTTATTTTAGTTGACAAATTCAGCTGGATAAGCTATTTAAGACACATTAATAATTACGAATAAAGTGACTAAAATTTCCCAAGAATTAAATACATATAACAAAAAATTAAAATAAGGGAAAAACATTACACCACATGTCCACACATGTGAGGTCACTCCCCCATAGGAAACCTCCTAATTAGGAATGCAATAACACAACATAAACATTAGACACAAGTTGTAAATTTTGGCCATGTTGCAAAACACCCAACATTCTTCTGTGGTTGGTCCCTTATCCCCTTTTGATGTATGATATAATGTCCCTACAAACACAAAAAAATACCTCTCTGGCCTCACGGTCGCATCACAACATCGATAAATAATATATACACAGAAATCAATAATCGTCATCCAAAATTCAGTAATTCTATCATCTATCAACATATAAAATAATTCAATTCTAACATCCATGAGATCATAATTCTACTCATAACATCCATAGTATAATGTGTCAGTATTAAATGTAAATAATTCAAATCAACATATATCGAATTTTCTACCAGTGTCATCTAGTGTATCATAATAAAAATTTAAATCCCAACAGATCAATAGTCCAAATATTTGCATAGTCTATCATTTACTTCTAAAAATATAATAATCAAAATGTCTAAGTATCAATCCAACAATAATATCATCATAATGAAAATAGTGTCAAAACTAATCATAATAATTAAGGTTCCTTCAAGCCAATAAGTTCAAAACTTTTCTAAAAGGGTGTCCCTCAACCGTAGTGGGCGCTAAAGTTCCCCCAAGTCACGATGCATAAAAAAATTCTCAAGAATTTTTTTTAAGCCTAACGAGTGCTAAGCATTTTTCAAAGGCGGGTGAAGAAAAAAAATTTCAAGAAGGTTTGAGCCTATTGGGTACTAGCTCTTAACCATATATGTGTGAAAAAAATAAAAATTCAAGAAGGATTTTTAAGCCTAGCTGCTAGCGTGACATCTCCATATGCATTCCAAGTCAATCAAGAAAATTATGCTTGGCTTTGGCATTTAAGGCGTGGAAACTTACATTTTAATGGCATAATTTTGCTCCATAAGAAGAACATGGTGAATGGAATACCATTGATTGAACCGCCTAAAATGCCATGCCAAAGTTGCATTCTTGTAAAGAAGCACAGGGAAAGCTTTCTGGTTAGAAATGCATTTATAGCTCATGATCCCCTCAAATTCATCCACATAGATCTATGGGGACTTATGCATATACCCTCAATAGTCAGAAGAATGCAATTTCTAACCTTCATCGATGACTTTAGCAAAAACACATGGGTATACTTCATGAAGCAAAAATCATATGTTTTTGATAGTTTCAAGGAATTAAAGGCCCTCGTAGAGAGGTAATGTGGTCATTTTATCAAAGTGTTGAGATCAGATAGAGGTGGAGAATAATTATCAAATTAATTTTTTAATTTTTTCAAGTCAAATGGAATACACAAGTAGTTGACACAAAGTATACACCTTAGAAAAATAGTTTGGTAGAAAGAAAGAACATGAATTGTTATCTCTCGAAAGTGCACCCTGTAGAGAGAATAATGGAGGGTGTTCTAATATTACTCTAGATCATCTCTCTTTTGTAGATACAATGGAAACACCTTAGGTGTGTGGCTATATCTATTGTTGAGGTGAGTCTCTGGTATCAAGGTATGTTCCTTTTTAATGTATCCTAAACTAATTTTTAGGGGTTTTGAGGGTAAAAAGATGATTGTAACTAAATTAAAAACTATGGTGATACACCAAAATTGTTGAGGGCTTTGATTGAGTACATGCACAATCAATTTGAGAATGGATTTTTTATGCACAAACCAATAGTTTTCAGCATAATAACAAGGCACAACACTTGATGTATTGAGGGAATGAGTCACGAAAATACAATAGGATAACATGCACACTAATATTATGAATAAATTACTAAATTTGCAGCAAGGTAAGATGATTAATCAGGGAATTTGACATTCACAAGAATTAATGAAATATACATACCAGTGCAAATAATTGAAAAGGTATAAATCAATTCTCATTCAAATGGAAAACTGGAAAAATATGCTTCAATGCTCCTATGTCTAAAAATTCCTTCTAGTGCCTTGTAATTACACAGAATATATAGCAAAATTATTCACCCAATCCATCCTAAAAATAGTCTAAAATTTGTACTCGCCCATGCATGCTAGTTTTACCCCTTTATCATGAATAAATAAAGGAATAAAAATAGATGTGTTAATACAATGAGGCATCAATAACCTTGATTACAAATATACATTCATTAAAACTGTGATTGACTAATCTATTTCTAATAAATCATGGTGAATAGTTTTTCTAAAAATAGCCTTTGCTTGCTGTGTAAGTCTCCTCCACTATGCATGCAATCCTTGTCCTATAGTTCTTGACGTGACACTTACAATTTGATCCACTTCCAGTGATAAATTTGGCATTCTTTAATTCTTCCCCTTGGATGCACATGCAAAAATAAAACTGTCTCTGTGAGCAAAAATAAATCCTTTATTTTCAATACTTGGCAAAATATTCACCCATGTATTCCATAAATTGTGAGGTCCACTTCCAAGTTCTGATGTTGACATATTCTCTGTCTTCTTGTGGTCACATGAAAAGATATTCCTATGAAAAATAATGCCATTGCTTTCAAAACATAGAAAAATAATTATTTAACACTTCATCCATTGTGAGGGACACCTACGATGTGTGCACACTTGATATTTATGGGGAATGAACCCCTGTTTATGTGTAAAAGCTATCTATTCATTTCCTTTTGATCGATAGTCTTAATCATTCTTTACATGCATTGACCACCTTTGTTGTGCATACTTGGTATTGATAGGATTATTGACCTCCTTTGAATAATCATTGCATTACATAAGATCTTCATACTTTCACTTGGTCATAAAACATGGTTATTTCATGGCATAATGTTTGATTACATTTGATTGGAAGATCATAGCAAATAATATTAAGTTTACCTTTTTGTTGGCTATTGTCATTTATGAAATATGATTTAGACCATAATTGGTTAATGCAATGATTCTTCTATTTTAATCATGGGTTGGTCCCCTCCTCACGATGCTCTGTCCCTTCCACTATGATGTTAACCATGATGAGATTAGGGTTTTGATCATCCTTTGACACATGTGGTGTTTTTTACATGTAGTTGAATTTAGACGAATCTCTAGTAACCCAGTGGTTGGCATTGGAGGTTGTTATTTCACTTTGGACCACCGATCTTGGTACTGTCGCATCTTGGTCATTTGATCTATAATTTTTCCTCTCCTGGAGTTACGGTTTACTGTAGTTAGATTTGGAGTTTTCTTGGAAATTGGTAATCTAAAATGTGACACTTGATTTTTTTCGTATTTGATCTGTAGTCATTGATCTGAACTCCACTATGACTGTGTTGGTTGGCTTGGGTTATCATCTGACATCATTGAGTTTTTGTACTTTGATATTTCTGACAATTCATCATTAACTCATTGGTGGAGTTAGGTTACCATGGGTTGGTTGGCGAATGTGTTTTTTTTGTAATCTGAACTTGATCATTTTACATGCATGCCCATTTTGGAGGGTGAAGCCTTGACGAATTTTCTCCAAACCGCCATTTTTTATCATCCTGATCTTGGTTCCTCTGTAAATCAATTTTATGAAGCTCTGAACATGAAACTTTTCTTCCATTCTTGACTGTTTGAGCTTGGAGAATGATTTGATGGAGGTGGTTGTGGTTTTGTCATTTCAATCTCTCTACATTCAAATTTGAGCATGAAGGTTCTCCATTAGAAGCCCTGTGAGGGGCTATGTAAAGTTCTGTATATACATGTTTTTGGATTCTCTCGGCCATTGTCGATGTTTTGAGTTTCACTGTGATATTTATGAAGTGGCCACCATTATTGATTTTTGAGAGCTTTAGTTTTAAACACAACTGACTTCTGAGTTTTAATATTTCTCGATAGCCTTGGGAACTATAGGTAAGATTGATTTTATATCTATTTTCCCCTCTTAACTTCAAATATTCCTAATTAAAAAGGTGGGTATTCTTTGATTTCTTGGAAATTTGGTTTTGTAAGCTTTATATCAATCCTTTGAAGCTTGATCGCAATATTTTTGTGTATTCATTTGTCTGCCTTTAATTTTCAAAATGGCTCATTCGTCTTAACAAGATGATTGATTTTCTACAAATCTGAGCTCATTTGATTTGGGTATTCATATTTTTCTTTGATGTAGTCTTGATATTAATTTCTAGTCGCTATTATTTGAATCAAAGGTTTGGTTTTTCCTGTGATTGCACAAAATAATGGTTTCTGGTTCGTTGTTTATCATCCTGTGTGTCATTTTACAGTGCTAGAAAAAAATATGCAAGACCAACTCGACATAATGGGAAGATGGAGTTCTATGAGTTCTTAGTAAAATGGACATTCATATTTTTTATTTTGATACTGAGAAATATTTTTCATTACTCATATGTATGACACCATTTATGAGTTCATAAATATTTAATCTCAATATTGGCTCCAACTCATGTATTACTCTTTTAAGCTTTCTCATTCCATGACCTGTGTATTTTATCATATAGATTTTCTGAGGGATCAATATTGACTTGTTACTCCTTTCTTGGTTACAACACGACATTTTACCCATATTTTTTTGTCTTTGTAACTCAGATTGCACTATGTAATCTCTGAAATGAGCTCATCATTTTCACCGAGATATTTTATTTTGGTTTTTGGTGACCTGACTCTGGGTATTTAGTATTTTTCTCCAAAAATACACATAGATAAGATACACCTAGGTGTGTATTTGTGGACATATGTTTCTCATTAATTTATTTATTTGGTCTCAATTCCTAGTATCTTACTTTTGAAGCCTGGGCTTTTGCTTGATGATGCCTCGGTACTTGGCTGTATCTTTAAAAATAATATTGCAATCTTGAGAATGCATTTAACTTTCTGTGAAGTTACGAAACTTGTTTTAGATGCAGACATGAAACCTGTACAATAATTTTGTCATACTTTGACTGTGACATGTAATTTCAGAAGAAAAGTACCTTATTTACTATCTTGATTCCTATATTGGAAAATGGCATCCATGTTTTTAGCATATTTGTGCATTCCTTACTGCATTTCTTTTTATTTTTGTTCCAACACTTGTTGTATTCCATTTGATATCTTGTTGCGATAACTTTCCTTCTTGTATCAATATAACAATACATGATTCATGTATAAGTAATGTACCTGAATTCCATTAAGAATGGTATGGGTTTACCTATAAACTCTCTCTAAAATATGTTAATTCATCTTACTTTGATTGACAACCTGTAGCACTATCTAGTTGCAACTATATGATGGAAAACACTTCTTTAAAGTTTGATGCCTGAAGATGTCTTAAAACTATTTCTCTAGATCAAAGCATGTAATTGTTTCATAATTTTAAAATGATTTGTTATGTTGCAAACTGTTGCTCTCATGAATTGATTTCCATCCATTCTCATTCCTTGTACATTTTTAGATTTGTATAGCACCTTCACCTTGACAATGAATTTCAAAATCTGAGAAATTTTATCTTATGTTTTTCTATAGCTAAGATCAATTTGTTCCTTCTGATATCTGAATTTGTTGATGAATCTGCATGATAACCCATTGTTGTTTTGATGTGCATTGTTATTCTTGTGAATTATATTCACTATAATATATGATCTAACTCTGCTCCTTGGAGTTAGATATCCTAAAAATTATTTCATAATAGTTGTAGTCTTCTTACACCATGCACCACTTTACAATAGTTTGTGTACTTCTGACTAAAATTGAATGAAAGCATGCACTTTGTCTTCATTCTTGCATGATTTAAACAAAATGAAGTTGTTACATTTATCTTGTATTGAATTAATGAGTTGTACTTTGTTTATTTGTAACTTGGTCAGTTGTGTAAAACCATTATTGTGCATAGATTTCTCCTTAAGCTTTAATATTCTAATGATGCACTTGTACTCAAGTGACCATAAAGGTATCCATTTATTTGCAGTTTTCACCTAATTTTACAATCGTGTGCCAGGACAATGAGGCTCTATAGTTGCCACTGGTGTACTAAAACTTGAAGATCTTACTTGAGTTGAATTATTGAAGGCTTGTAGCTTGGAATAATCACTTGAATACTTTTATCATTTGTTTAACTACAAGTCATGAAACTTTCATATATGAGAACATTCGACTATTTCTGACGAGTGCACACATCCTATTTACTTTTTTTGAATTTGCACTTGTAAATTTTGAAGAATGTACTTTCCTTGTTTTATTTAATTCTGAAACAACCCTTTAAAGGCCTCTTTATAGATGTACTTTGATCTTTTAGCTTTGATTCTGAGATGGAAATATCATATTCTCCTTTATAATTTTTTTTGCATGAAATTGTACTTGACTCATATCATTTGTTTGCCACACATACTTGACCACTCCCAATTGTTCTTTTGAGCTTATATCTTTTCTTCACTACCTTAGAGTTTTTTTCATTTGTGGTATCTCTTGTAACTATCCTCAACATGGGCTCTTGTAGAAGTTTTTTAATGAAAACCTAAAGATACCCTTGCTTTTTCATGTCCTTTAGTGAATACTTTGTTCTAAATAAAATAGTTATTTTAATTTACTTTCTCACTTTTTTTTCAGTGTTCCAATGTCTCATGTTTATGCATCATACCTTATTTGAACAATTGTTACAGATTTTGATACTTGTTATATCCTTTACACTTTAAAACAATCTATTGAAAACCTTTGATGAAAAGCGTTGTTTTCTATTTGCATTTTCCTTTTTCTTAAATTCATTTAGCAAGCATTTCCTTTTAGTACAATAATAATTTTGCAAAATATTTCTACTGTCTAATCTACTACCTTTACCTACACAATTAAAGAAATAGTTAGAAAATATTTAGGCTTTTTAGCCTCTCTAGTGTTCCCTAGTTTTTCTTTTCTCTTTATTTTTTCAAATGATTCTAGGATCCATATGTGATAATGTAGAAATATTACTCCTATCAATTATGTATATGTATGTGATGTACCTTACACTTCTGCTTTTTAGAAATCCATCTACATGTAGTTAGATAGTACAAGTGTATATATTAAACCCTGAGCTCAATGTATGATGACAATTCTCTTTCATTTTTTAGGTACATTGTGGTTGCTAGGAGAGTTGAGTAAAAGATGGAGCTGGAACTAAAGTGAAGAAGACTAGAAGAGAACCCAAGGCAATGATGGGTTTCTTTTATACCTTTTTACTTTTAACTTCATACATATACACTTCTTTCTTTAGTAGTTATGAGTTACAACCTAGAGCTTGTCTGGGAAATAATGTACTTATTCATGGAGAAATAACATTTATTTTTTTTACTTGATTTGTATAATTCTTCATGTTTTCAACTTTATGTCATGTATATTGATTGTATGATGCAAAAAACAACTCAAAAACATAATTAAATTTATTTACATGCAAAAATAATGAGTTTTGAAATACCTGTAACTTATTAATGAACTCTCTTTCTGGTAAACTACAACTTTGTTTGATGTTCATGTTATCCAAAATCCACCCCTGAAGGTAATTTTGATAACTTGCATCATTTCTTCAGGCTCGAGCGAGTAACATTGGTCTAAGGCCAAAAAATTAGGTTCTAGAGGTCCCTTTGGCTTCTCTCTAACTTCCCCATCCAAGGAAAAAATCTAAGAAGCTAGAAAAAATAGGGAAAATCTAAAAAGATGGGTTTAGATAGTGTATTACGGGTGGATTGGAGATTTGTGTCCTAGACAACACAAGTTCATCTGGGACACCCGGGACCCGCATCGCCGAAAAGACACAGATAGAATGACTCAGAAAAGGTAGAGAAATTTGTCATGGGAGGTCCGAAGGATGTCGGGATAGTGAGAACCTGAAAACTTGATTTTCCTAAAATTTCTGCAGATAGAAGGAATCGACGAAGTTGGATAAATTTATCCCGAGCAGTCCACGGGACGTCGGGATAGTCGGGATCCGAAAACATGATTTTCTCGAAATGGGTATAGATAAAAGGAATCAAAGAAGTTGGATAAATTTTTCTTGGGTGTTATATGAAAATAAAAGAAACATATCCAACTCTAACTAGTTAAATACCATGTCCCATTAAATGACAGAAATGTCGGGCAGACCCAAAAAAGCTTCCCGCACTCAGAAGGCCATAAATTTTTCATTTATCAATGAAAACACACAAAATTAGTACTGTTGGAATCGTGATTCCGATTCCGATGCAAAAAAATAAAGAAATGTTGAATTTGATGAAGAATTAATGGAGAATTTGCATAAAATGTTCCCAATTCAGAACAATGGTTTTATTTGGTAGTTAGGATGTATTCAATAAAGCATGGGCTGAAATATTTCACTGCTGCAAGTTATGAGATAGGAAAGGGAGCCTTTTGTGAGTAAAAATATATCATTTCACTTAATTTACTACCTCTTCCAAGTGGTTTAAGGACATATTTTGGGATTTTTATTTTCCCTCTCTCTCTCTCTCTCTCTCTCTCTCTCTCTCTCTCTCTCTCTCTCTCTTCTCACAAATCTATAAATTAGAGTGTTGGGCTCATTGTAAAAGAAATGGTTTTGAGTAGAAAAAATTTGTCAATTTTTTTTTTGTGAAGCCAATGTTCTGCAGAACCTTATAGTGGACTCCTTTCATGGTTATCCAGGCCCTTATCTTGTAATAGATTAGATTGTGCATACTTATGAAACAATAGATGCAAGTTTGTGGATGTATCTTCCCCTATTCTGTTTGTTTACATTCCTATTTCCCTTTCAATTTTATTGCATATATATTGTGTCTATCTTATGCTATTACAGGGATTCATTATCATTGTGGGTGCATGAAATATTGTTGTGAATGTAGTTTCTAGATTGTGGAGAACTCTTATCACCGCTTCTAGTATGAATTTTTCTCCTAGTTTTCACAAGTTGAAAGACTATTCTCACACTCTCCTATTTTGGTGTATCACCTCTTTAGTGTAGGCTTTATTTTTATGTACTCTCTCTCCTTGGTCCCTTGGAAAGTTAGATTAGGACAAGATAGTTTTGTCTGCATTAGAGTAGACTATGGTAGGTAGTTTAAGAGCAAGAACCAACTTTCTCTTGAGGTCTATCTCAAATAGCAAGTCCCACAACCTGGAGATAGTACCCATGTTATTCAATCACACTATGAGCTCAAGCACACACACTTGTGCAAACCATAGGGTGTTGTGATTTGGTGATAAATATTCCCAAATTCAGCATTTCACCTAAATTGTGATCTCTGCCTTCATCAAGGACATGGATTACTCCTTTGGGGATTTTGTGTTTCCTTGTTGAAGACAAACATGGAATGGTAGGCTATGTGAGGTGTTACATTTTGTAAGAGCAAACATAGTTGTAGATTACATGTAACTAATCAATTGTTGTAACTGAAAACCTGATAAAATTGTAATTTATTCCCCTAGTTAGGTCCACTTCATCAGTTTCGTTCATCATAACGAAGTTTCGAGTTTTTCATTTTTGCACAAGTGCAAACATTGTCAATAGGACTATATAAGATATGACCAGGAGTCTACTTAAGGAAAAACACTTTCCAAATGAGTATTTGGCAAAAGAAGTTTCATATTATTCCTACCTATCGAACATGTTCCCAATGAAGAGTTTCATCGAAAAAGTTCCTCAAGAAGAAAGGAGTGGAAGAAAGCACAATGTTTCACACTTAAGAGTGTATTTTTGTATTGTGTATGTACTAGTTCTTAAAGAATTGATAAATAAACTGGATGATAGAGGTGAAAAAATGTATTTTTGTTGGTTACAGTGAGCATTCAAAGGCTTATAAGTTGTATAATCCCATCACCAAGAATGTTATTATCAATAAATATGTTGATTTTATAGAGAATGAATCATAGGAAGGATGTATTAATAAAGATCTAGGTATCTATATAAATTTATCTCATTAAGAGTATGAAGTTGAAGAAAATGGTGCACAGGTTAATCAACCAACTCCACAATGGATTGCTCTAACATCAACTCTAGCTCACAGCCCCAGTGGTCAAAAGAGTGCAATAGTAACTCCCAAAGATGCATCAAAAAAATACATCCCTCAAAGATATCAATCAAGAGACAATTTCAGGACACCAACTCCACAAGCAGTATGAAGAACTAGAACAAGTTTTTAGTCTCGTCAAGCCTCAAGTTATAATGGAAGTACATGTCCACATAAATAGTGATTCATCCAACCTAACCTTAGTAGAACTGAGATCTCATTTCAGAAATGCTTCCAAAAAGAAAAAAAGTATAAGTGATATATATGATAAAGCTGAGAAAGATGAAGAGTTATACTCTATATTTTGCATTTTTTTCAAAAGGCAATCCTGTTTATTTTCAAGATGCCGTAGAAATTTTATAATGGATAAAAGCTATGGATGAAGAAATGGATTCTATTGAGAAGAATAAAACTTGGGACTTAGTCAATATGCCAGAAGGCAAGGATGCTACTAGTGTTAAGTGGGTCTATAAGACCAAATTCAATGCATTCGGCAATTTGGAAAAGCACAACACAAGGTTAGTGGAAAAGGGTTTCTCACAGTAACCTAGAATTGATTACAATGAAAAATATTCTCTGGTGGCTAGATTTGACATAGCTAGAACTTTCTTAGCCATAACATCTCAGAACAAATGGAAGGTTTATCAAATGGATGTCAAGTTGGCATTCTTGAATGGTTTTCTAGAAGAAGAAATTTATGTTCAAAAACCACTTGGATATGAAGTATATGAAGAAAATCGTAAATTTTGTAGACTGAAAAAGGATTTGTATGGCCTAAAGCAAGCTCCAAGAGTTGGGTAAAATAGGGTAGATTTATATTTTATGCATAATGGATTCAACAGAAGCAACATCCAGCCAACCGTATACATATAGATGAATAATAAAGATCATATTATATTAGTTTGTTTGTATGTTGATGAGCTCATATTCACTAGAAATTTTTCTACTGCTTTGTTTAATTCATCCATACAGAAAGAATTCAAAATTATAGATCTAGGGTTAATGAAATTTTATTTAAGCATAAAAGTGACTCAATATGAAGAAGGCATACTCATATGTCAATCAAAGTATGTAAATGATGTGTTGAATATATTCTATATGTAAAAATCTAATATAGAAACAACACCAGTTGTTATGGGCCTCAAATTATGAAAAAAAGATAAGGGATCCAATTTTGATCCAACAGTTTATAAAAGAATTACTAGAAGTTTGATGTACATGATAAAAAAGGCCAGATATCATGTATGGAGTAAGTATTGTCTCGAGGTTTATGGAGACTCCCAAAGAATCAAACTACCTTGCAGGAAAGAGGATACTAAGATATGTTGTCATAACTACAAATTATGGTATTTGCTATGCACCATCTAATGATTTAAGATTAGTCTGATACATGGACAGTGATTGTGTAAGTGACTTCGTGGCCCACAATTCAAATTACGTTGACATCCTCCAAAAAACCACCAGATACTGTCAGCATGTAAGTGTTATATCTTTGACTTCTTGAAATTAGTAATGCCTATTCAATCCTTTCATAAGCGTAAAAGGGTATGGTTGATTAGATTTAATGAATTTCCTTTACCCTACTATAAATGTTGATTTCCTTCATGGGCCCATTCTAAGGTGAAGAAATTAAACTTTCATATGGCTAGAGTGACAATGTTGTCGAGAGAAGTTACTTATAGTAATCTCAAATGTTAAAAGGTCATCAGTTTTATCTTTGTGTCCAAATTTCCATATCCTACTCCACTTCCACATGATGTATCTATTTTTCCTTCAAATAAAAATTGGGTGGTATTTAATTGTGTGGTCAAAACAAATATATAGTTTTTTTTGGTAGTTGGATGAAATGAAAGATCTTACACAACAAAAAAAAATTGAGTAGCTATTGGTGTCTTATTACACCAAATACGTCTTAATTAAGGGAAAGACTTGGTTAGCTGCTAACAAGTGCCAACAATTCAAGTGCAAAGATAGCTTTTCTTGTTGTTTTTCATACATTGACACTGAGTAAAATAATATCATCCTTCCATTTCATTGCCCCCTAATCCGCGGATGTTGCCTTCGTGAAACACATTCAATGTATTTTCCATGTATGAACCCCACGAGTTTCCAATTATTTATCTTCTGTGTCATCACTATTTTTTGTTGGAAGACATGGTTAGCGGCTAACAACTGGCAAACATTCAAGGAAAGAGATAGATTTTGTTATTTTTTTCCTACATGGACACTAAAAAAAATAATCTCAGCCTTCAATTTCATTTCCCCCTACTCCAATGACATCACCTTAGTGAAACATATTTTGTGTATTCACCATATATGATCCCCACTAGTTTCCAAGTAGTTCTCTTCTATGTCATAACTAGTTTTCATCGAAAGTGTTCTCAGTTGTAGTTTCTTTCAGAAAGGATGACCATGATCAAGAGGATCAGGTGCTAGTGAAAGGTTTTCCATTGACTAACATAGATGCCTACAACAACACTTTACTTTAATTGTGTGCATGGAATATTATTTATAGATTATGCATGATTCCATTGTAACTGGTCATCGGTTCGAGTCTCCATAGGTATAAGTGATAGGTACTCTTAATCAGAGATTAGTACCTTTGTTTAAAGAACATAGTAAGGAAAAAACATGATTTTAAAAACTTTAAAATTAAGTAGATGAGTTTCTCCTCATCTCTACTAAAATAGCCATCTTTTTCCATTGTATTTAGTGTCTCATGATACTTTTGAACACTTTCACATAAACCCGTAAGGATGAAATGGCCATTCAAAACCCTTTCAAGGATAGAAATTCCACAAAGATGAAATGGGACCACATTACCATCATCATTGAAGTTTAGTATATGTATCTGAGACATTCCATAGAGGTTTAAAAATTTTCCTTTGAACAAAACAAGAATCAAGGACCTCTAAGAAAGTTACTTAAATTTCGTTAAAATATTAAATAAATTATATCATGGTGATAGTTTACTTAGTTGTAGTTAAAACCAATATCTATTCTGATATCTCATATTACTCATTAGTTTTTTCATCATGTCTCACCCATGTTTTTTGGGTCAATAAAAACATTTATAGTAAGGAACCTTAATCACCTCCCAACATTATCCCCTCCCAATTTCTTCTACACCCTTTAACCCCCTCTTAGATAACCTTCTTCCTTCTTTTATGCTTTGGTCCCTCAAAATCATCCTCAAAATAAACATGGTTTCCCAATGCCCATGATTGAGAGTCTATGTGGGGCACTGACAAAAAGTATAGGTATTTTACAAGGCACAATTATCTTATTGGGATAAAAATATTACATCTTAATATGCATCGATACTCGTCAAGACATGGTGGAGATAAAACATAACGTATTTCTACGTAGGTTTCTATTATTTATATGTAGAAAATAATACAAATAAAAGAGTAAATTAATTAACATACTTTTTATGTATATAAATCAAAATATTTCCTGATTTATGCATGCTCTTGGCCAAATTATATAGTTAAATTTTTAGCAATTCTACTTTTCTAGTCACTACGAGATGAATTTTGTCAAAATATTTCATTCAAATAAAGTGCTTATAAAAGTGGCAATGGGACACAGATGTTTGTTGATCGAATGCATTAAAATTCTTGGTCCATGTGCATATTCCTAATTTTTACGTATATGCCCTTTTTGTGAAAATCTTAAAACTACACTGTACCATTATCCATAAAGTAAATAATTATTAAAATTTCATTTAAATTATAGATTATTTGACTAAAATCCATAATAGAAGACTTAAAATTAGTAAATATATCGAGAAAAAGTAGAAGTAAAGGTTTTGAGTCAATTTCTTTAGTGCATTTGTCATGTTTTTTTGTTTGTAGGGTCTTATATGATGCTTGGCCTTGTGCTCGTCATAAAAATATTTCAATTCAATCTACTCCCTATTAAGATTTAAGGCTATGTGAGTATGACATCTATAATATTTACTTTTAGAGTAAGGTTGAATTTCTCTCTCTATATATAATATCTATGGCCACCCAAAAATATTAGTTCTTTTATAGAGTTACAATCATAAAAGGTAGCCAATAGTTAAATCTCAAATTTATGTTCTTGTGTCAAATTCTTAAATTATAGAATGAAATAAATTGATTTATACTTTCACTTTCCAAATACTTTAATAAGTATAATATAATATATATGATTCTCACTTAATTTTAAAATCGATATCACTTATCAATATAATTAAAATTAATAAAAATTAACAAAAAAGTTAGGAGCTTAGATAATAAACCCTAAGAAAACTCTCATCTCACATAAACATTATAAAGCCATTAATTTCCACTGACAATGAAAACCATATGGAAAAAAACAAATCTAAAAACAAGAATTGTTGAATAGTAAAAACGCAAACCTTGTGTAGCGCAAATAACCACCATTGCATGCGAATACATGATTTGATTTTTTGAGCCTACAAAAACTCTACTCCAAGCCAAAAGCATGGCCGGTAAATCCTGCCTCACACAACACCGTTGTCCCATACATATTTCTCCAAGGAAAAAGTCATGTATTTTCCTTTCTTTCTTTGGGGGAACTCTATTTTCATGGTGCTATCACACAGTAAGATAATGACGACTCTTTTCTCCACAATCCATCTTTGCACACCTCTGCCTCATGCCAAAAAAAATCTACATACTTCTACCTCATTGTAAAAGAACTCTGTATACTTAAAAAATAGATATCTCTCAAAAGTGAACCTTGTTGAGAGATGGGTGTAGGTGTTCTAAGATTGTAAATTTTAACTCTCTCTTTCGTAGATACAATGGAAACACATTAGTTTTGTGGGTATACCTATTTTGAGGTGATTCTCTGGTATCAAGGTCAGTTCCTTATTGATGTATCCTAAACTGGTTTTATGGGGTTTAAGGGTAAAAGGTGACTGTCTAAAATGAAATTAAAACTGAGGTGATACACAAAACTTGAATGAGATCTTTGACTGAGTACATGCAAAATTGATATGGAAAGAATTTTTGATGCATAGACCAATAGGTTTCAGTAGAATATTAAAGGCAAACACATGGATGTATTGAGTGAAATGAATCATAACAATGTTGTTAAGTTAAACATGCACATTAATATCTAGTAGAAATTACTGAAATTTGCAACAGGGTAAGATGATTAATCAGGGAATTAACATTCGCAAGATTAATGGGAACATACACAAGATTGCAAATAATTGGAAAGGCAGAAAATAATTCACATTCAAATGGGAAAACTAGCATAAAAATTGTTGTAGCACTCCTATATCTAAAAAATTCCTCCTTTTATGCTTTGCTAAGGCACACAATATATAGAAAAATTGATTCACCCACCCTTTCTAAAAATAGACTAGGGTTGTACTCGCACATGCATTCTATTCGTATACTTTATTTAATAATAAATAAGGAATAAAATAAAGAAAACTAATACAAAAGGAATTAATAAGCTTTGGTTACAAAATTATCAATCAGTCAAATTGTAGTTGATTGTTCTATTTTTAAGAAAAACATGGGTGAATAATTTGCCAATAATAAATATTTCTTGATGAGCAAGTCCCCTTCCTTGTGCATGTAAATTTTTCCATTTTTTGTTGATGTGACATCTACAATTTTATCCATTTGTAGTGATAATATTAGCACTTTAATCTTGCCCACATAGATGCACATGCAAGAAATTATCTCCATGTTGGAGAGCAAAAATAAATCCTTTATCTGTAATACTTACAAAAATAATCACCCATGCATTCTATCTATTTTGGGGACCACTTTGATTCTGATGTTGACATTTTCTTTGTCTTCTGTGGTCACATGGAAATGATTCATATGTAACTGGAAATAATGTCTTTTCTTCAGCTACCATGTGGGGACCACCTTGTGCACATGTAATAATAAAAATGCTCCCTTTGTACAGATTACCTTAGCAAAGTTAGAGGCATACTTTGGAATTTCGATGTACATATCTCCAATTTTGGCATTATATCTAATCTCGAGTGTATCGCTTGTCACCTCCATTCATTAGTTTATTTACCTATGGTGGCATTCAGTTTTTAGATGATTCTTGATAATTATAAAGTAAGCCTTACGTTTTAGGTGATCATTGTTGTTGGCATTCACATTTAGCATATGATTTTAGCTTGTTTTAAAGTTCAATGCAAAATAATGATTTTGAAAACTTGAGGCTCGCCCCTTTAAATGACAATTTGACCCTTCTCATGATTTTTTTGGTGGAAACACAACCCTAATTAGGGTTCCATCATTTCTTGACATGTATGTACCTGATATAACCAAAGTTGGGTTTGATTAACTATGAGAGTTAGATGGTCAAATGTTGGAACCCTACTCATTTTGCGTAATCATTTTGAGCTCAATGCGAGCTAGCAAAGCTATGTCAAAATTTTGTTCAGCGGCCATGATCTATATCGCGAGTTCACTCTGTAACTCATTCAGAGGGTGTCTTTCAACCATTATTTTAATCTGATTTTCATTTAGTGAAGGAGGCCACCATGGATATTTCTTTGAGATAACTTCTACTTAACCTATAACTGTAAGGGGTTTCTATATTTTGAATGAATTCCATCTATTCATCTTGATCTGGGTTCAATCCCTTAGTGTATCATTTTTTTGTACTTGGATTTGGTTTCCTTTATCTGTAGAGGTGCTTATTTATTACTTTACTGTCCTTCCTGAAAGCGGGTTCTTTGATTTTCCACACAATGTGACGCTAGTCGACCTGGTTCGAAACTTGGTTTAACCCTAAAATTTATAACCTATATCTTTAATCTGGGCTAATTTTTCTTTCAATTTTCTCTATTCATAGTTGGCATGATTTTGTATTAATAGGATTTTATATTGACTTGTTACTCCTTTCTTGGTCCCAACATGATGTTTTACCCATGTTTTATAACTCAGGTTGTACTATGTAATCTCTTAAATGAACTCATTATTTACACACAGATAGTTTACTTTGATTTCTTGGTAACTCGACTCTAGGTATCTAGTATTTGTTCTTAAAATATACTCAGATAAGATACACCTAGTTGTAGATATGTGGACCTATTCTTCTAAAACTCGGGCTTTCGCTTGATGATGCCTCAGTACTTGGTTGTCCCTAAAAATCTGTGTGTGAAAAAAAAAATTTAACCTCTGTACCATTCTCGACAATATCAGCAGACACGAGCATTTTATTTTGATACCCGAGTTGCATTGTATGAGGTTATGGTTGCAGCCATCATTGATGTTCAAATGGTAAAATAGTTATGAAAAACACAAGGCTGGGTTTTATTGCTTTACACTATTTAATTTTTGTTTACATATATAATTGTAAATATTATTTAACATTTTAATGTTTCTAATATAATGTAAATGAAGAACTAAATTATGAAAAATTTACAATATGTATGTAAGAATAACAAGTTTGGCTATACTAACATTTGTAGCACAAGTGGTGCTCTAGGTGGGTTTACTCACATTCGACAATGTGCAATCCCTCTTCAGGCCATTCTGTCAAATAGTTCGTGTGCCAAGAGCAAGGTTTATACATTTTACAAACATGTCCTCCCCATAGCAGCAGCTACAAGCACTTTCCAGAATACTTCCCATCCTCTATTACACTTTGGCGGATGTCCAAAATTTGTGTAAAATATCCCATTATGGCACAACTAGAGACATTGCTGGGAAGTTATATGGGATTTGATTTACTCCAGTGACCAATAATTTCTGAAAATAAAAAACTATACTGCTAATATACTGAGAGTTGTCCAGAAGTAGAAGAAACCTCAATGAGTTGTGAATAACTTACAAAGAGTTCCATAATAAAAAACCCAACCCGAGTTAGATGGCTAGCCCCTTAAGCCACACAACTAGCTAGAGAAATATTTATGAGTTGAGTCATGTTAATGTCGAGCTAGGTATTGACCTAATGGAAATCCCATAAAAAATAAAACAAGATTATAGTTTGGTAGTAATTAAAACCCCCAAATTGTGAGAAGAAACAAGGATAAGTTACATGGAACAAAATCAACCTAAAATCCCATAGAGCTAACAAAAAACATGGCAACACAGATATGGAAATGGTTAAGCCATGAGAATAAACCATAACAATGTTTTGGGTACATTAAAATTGGTGAAAGTGGCAAAAATATACAAACTAGAACAACATGGAAGAGGCTCCTCGATACATTGAATATCTAAATCCATGCTTTTCCTTGAGAAATTTTGCCAAACAGTTCACTTGACTTTCTGTGCTAGCACATTTTTGCATACATGTTTACAAGACCATTTGCAACTAAAACATCTAACAAGGTTCTTCTAAATTCTTTGAAGGGCCATTTTTATGCTTTGAAGGATGTCCATGTCCTATTCTAGAAGCCAATCCTCCATTTTGACACAGGGTGGAGGGTGTTTGCAACGGATGTGAATCTTTGATTTTCATTTGAAAGGTTACAAGGCCTTTTCATCAAACCCACTTTATAAAATTCCTTCTATTGTTGAAGTCGATAATGCCACATTGGGACATCTGGGACAAAAGTACGCGGTGGGCGCAAAAGTATTTCACTTTTTTAGTCGAAACATTTCAGAAGCCAATTGCATGCTCCCATATTTTGCATACATATCTACCAGCAAGAACTATTGTAGATATGTGGACCTATTCTTCTAAACGCAAAGAGGGACAAGGAACTTGGGATTCAGCTTGATGATTCCTCAGTACTTGGATGTCCCT
Organism: Taxus chinensis; assembly: GCA_019776745.2. Taxonomy (NCBI): domain Eukaryota; kingdom Viridiplantae; phylum Streptophyta; class Pinopsida; order Cupressales; family Taxaceae; genus Taxus; species Taxus chinensis. Next base: position 765,086,534 of record CM034151.1, on the reverse strand, counting down.
AAAAATATGTACCTGTGAATATTTTGTTTTGAACCTATGTAGCATCTTTACCATAATGCATGAGTTGTCTTTAGTAGTGCCAGATTTGATCAGAAATTCGATTTATATTTTTAAGAAAACTTTCAATTACTGAAACTGCTGCCCCCTTTGTGTTTCCTTGATACATTCCTTGGAGTATGTTCTGAATATCTACATATGTTGATCTTTTATATCTCTCCATGTTGTATTAATATGTTCTTGACATTTCTACTTTGAGATTGACTTAGTACTTAGTTGTACTACTCTACTCTTGACTGAGAGTTACTTCTTTGTATTTACTGAGTCGAAAATATTGGGTTATGTTGATCCAACTTGATTACATGACTGATGTAATCCATGATATACTTTCGCTTATAACTCCCTTGATACATTATATGACTTGGTATTCTTAAAAGTGATATCTAATCTGTTCTATTTATTTCTTATTCAGTTGAAACTCTGATTTTACATATTCGCTGAAGCAAGCTATCGTTCTTATAAATCTTGATAGATTTGACCCTGAATTGTCATTTTGCTTCATGTGATATTAACAGAATATAGTGAATACTCTTGTTATTTTTTTATCTTTGTAGCTTGGTATCCTGAAAGCTAACTGATTTGTTAATGATATCTTAGAGTGCTTCATGAGACTTGATTTTACCTTGAAATTTTTCATCACACCATGTTATTAATTTATTTGTGTATTAGCAAAGATAGATGGTTCCTCTTACCTTCCTGTCTCATGACCTGATACATTTTTAAAGTATTTTTGGTGTAGTAGTAGAACCTGCATCTGAAACTATTGATGAATCTGCATGATAATATTGTTGTTTTGATATATATTTTCTTCTTGCAATTTATATTCACTATAATCTATGATATGTTTCTTCTCTTTGGAATTAATAATCCTTATTTTGGATAAAACTTGTACCCGCAGATGGCTTATTCTTAACTTTTGTCTCTAAATAATACTTATTTCTTCTGAAAATGCTCTCTCATAAGGTAAAATGAATGTTTTTGTGATTTCCTTTGTGACTCTATTAATACTGGAATGATATACCTTCTGTATGTTGAAATGCTACTATACTCTCTCCTTTTCATCTTAATCAGTTAAGAAGAACGATCTGTACTGCACTTGTAGATGTATATTAAAAGTATTTTTCTTTTATAAAAATAATAGCATCGTTTCCTGTATTTAAATTCTGTAACAACACTATGAGATGTTCTTTCTGATTTTTTCTTAGGATTTTTGATGCACCTTATCTCTACTTTTAAAAGAGACACATCTTCCTAAAATTGATAGCATAATTTTCAAGGTTTAAAACCTAGAGCTATAACTAATTTGTTTTTCTAATCACATGTTCATGAGCTGTTGAAAGCTAAAGGTAGATCTGGGAATGGAGCTGAACTGAAGATGAAAATATAAAAGATGACAAATACAATGATAATATGTACCTCTTAGCAGGAGTAAAGATAAGTTACATCCACGGCTTATTTGGGTTTACTGTACTTTTATTCCTTATGAATAAATGAACTATTTTTGTGAAATGAGATGTATATCTTTTCTTTTCTATAATCTCTTCATTTGTATGGATAATAAATGAAATTTTACAACTCAGAACATTTAAGTAATTCACTTAAACGTAGAAATAAATTAAAATCAAGTGTACCTTTTAATTCTCATCGTGAATGTGACTGCTTATAACACTACACCCTTCCATCATTCAAAACTACAACTGAGATTGCTGCTCCAGAACATAAAACCCTATATATCCTATCTTTCCGACCTTCACCAAGGCCTTGAAACAGTCTTCCTAGGCTATTGCACTATCTTGCTGAAGGTGATACATTGGAGAGGTGGTATACGGAAAGTGTTGCATTCTGGGGCAACACTTTAAGTTGTTTAATTTGATGTATGACACTCTAAACTTATCCAAAACTAGGAAATCAAATTGTATCCCGTTATTAGATGTCTTATCAGAACATACCGTAAAACCTATAGCCCAACCAATATGAGAAACATAAAGTTTCATGTTGACCTTTTTTCACACAAGGTGTGAAAAATGTCAACATTTTTGGTGATCTTGCGGGGAAAGCTGCCTGCTAGCTTGTAAACCAGTGCCTTACTCTTTTCCATTGGGCATGGAGTCTAAATTATGTAACCAAAATCTACCTTTATGAAGGTCCAACCCTTCAAAATGAACTAAAACTAGGAAAGGATCTTATAAACCAAATCACACGCACAAATGCACTTATTGAATTGAAAAACATAGCAATGTGCAAGAAATACACTTATTGAAAGGGAAATACTAATCTAACATACTCTAACAAGAAGCAACTAAAACTGAAACAAAACCTAAAACATGCAGTGAAAAGTAGATCCCCTTCCTCCAATACCGAGGCCATGAATTCAGCTCTAGAAACTAGCAAAGTGACATAGCTGAAAAAAAGATATGTACGTTTCTTTCATTAATCAAATCGATCCAAGAGATGGGAGACACCTCTATCTGATCTATAATCTATTTTGGAATTATTTGGGACTTGTTGTTAAGAACAGATAACTCACTTTTGTGCTCCAAGACAAGCATAAAATCTAGAAATATTGTAGCTGGGTGAGAATCAAACAAATATTGAATATGACAAGGCCTTCTAGTAGCGGATGCATTGGTTGTTTTGATCTGTTCTGAGTCATGAACATCATTTTCAATGATGAGCTCTTTGTGAAGCTCTCCTAGATCTTTTTTTGTGTCTTTCAACTGCTGTAACTCATCTTGAAACTATTTTGAGATCTACTTTTTCTCTACAAGTTGTTTTTCTATGACTGCTATAAGTGATCTTTCAACACTTCTATCAAATGATTTTGCACTACTCATATCCTCCATGCAGTCTAAATAATCAAGTTCATCCTCTTCTTCTTCATAGGGACTAACCAGATACATGGTACAGTCAAAAAATTTAAGATCATATTTTTCATTTTCATACTTACTTATATGAAGTTGTTGTTCTGTATTGTCTTTTAGGAAAATTTGAAAGTGATTTGAACACATCTCAATTCTTTCTAACTATTGTACCAAAACTAATCGTTCATCTCGCTCATTCTGATTTGACATAAAATTTGTAAAATCAAAATTGTCTCATTTTTCTACACAAGATCTGATTTGAACACCATGTTGTTTCTGAGACATTGTTCTCCCGAAATGGTTCTTCCAGGAGGGGATAATAAATATCTTCACCTGATAGCAGTCCTTGATTTTTTTATGTACAAGAGGAACCTTAGAAATCAGAGGTTATTTGGATGCTAAAACTACAAAATCAGTGAGTTTTTTAGGTTGCTCTTCACCTATGCAGTTTTCTAAATCTGACAAGAAATCAGCCTCTTCAAGCTGTAAATTTGAAACACAATTTCCTTGGATTTCAACCTCCTTTTGATTCAAAATTGATCTATCCTATTTTGATATGGCTGTAAGCTGCGTGAGTATGATGCCCTCATGCACACTACACTCAAAATGTGCAAATACTTGATCATCTTCCAACTGCTCTTGATTTGATGGAAAAATAGGTTGTACCTTTTGTATGGTTTCTTTTTCTAACTCTTTGATAAAATAAAAATGAATCTTTGACACCCATCCATGCAAATTCTGAAAAAATTCCAACCTATTATTGTCTTCCATTAGCTTCCCCTCATGCTTAATCTATTGATTCTCTCTTTCCTGGAGTAGAAGTAAGGGTAAAGGAGGAGTGGGCTTAGTTTCAGCTTTAACTGGAAAATTTTGGACAAGAGGTTGGGCTATAATATTTTATTTTAGAATAGCATCTGAACGCAAACTTGGACAATTGATTTTGAATGTAGTATATGATTTTGGGGTAGAAAAAGAAGGGATTGCAACAACTTGATAGTTAGGAAACTGGGGAATAGGTTACATTGGCTGACCCAGAGTATATATAGGAACTAAATTTTGATATGGAAGGTAAGTAGGAACATCTCATTGATAGGGTTACCTATCCTGACACCTATCATTCTCCATTTCTTTTGATTTATAAATTTGTTCCTTGATAGCTAAATATTGTTGCTTCAAACTATTAAACTTAATTATAAGATCTTCTTGTTGTGCATAATCAAAAAAAACCCTAATTATATCCTTGATCTTGAATAATAGAACCCTCATATTGATTATCATATTGATGGATGAGGTTTGGGTTATAAGGATATTCATTTTGATAGGGGTTATAGAACAGATCTGAAGGAGAAGGTGGTTAAAAGGACTACTGGTTTGGAGGAAAACACTGTTGAAAATAAATATTTATGGTTGTAGGACCTCATAAAATATTGAAACTATGAAAATAGGTCTGTTGCTTAGAAAAATAGTTTATAACATCAAAATAACTGATTTGATTTCCTTAAAAATACCTGGAAACTGTAGCTAAAAATTGGTGAAGTTGAAAAGTGATGAAGTAATCTGAAATCAGATTTACGGAGTCACCAGATGAATTATGTACCTTGAATCTTCAATTGTTGAATTCATCAATAGTAGTTCTTTCCAAAACTACTATGTATGGTGTCTGATCTACTTTGAATGACGAAACACCTTTGAAAAGTGAAAATTTTAGTTGTGTGAGTGTCCCACCAGGCGTGCCAAAATAATTTATCTCTCAAAAGTGCACCCTATAGAGAGATGGTTGCTGGTGTACTAAGCTTGCAATTTTTATTTATCTCTTTCATGGAAACAATGGAAACACCTCAATTCTATGGGTATACCTATTTTGAGGTGAGTCTCTATTATGAAGGTTGGTTCCTTATTGATGTATCCTAAATTGATTTTCTAGGGTATAAGGGTAAAAGATGACTGTAAAAAATGAAATTTAAGCTGAGGTGATACACCAATCTTGTATGAGGTCTTTGACTGAGTACATGCACAATTGATATGGAATTAATTTCTGATGCACAAGCCAATAGTTTTCTATAGAATATTAACGGAAAACACTTGGTTGTATTGAGGGAAAAGAATCACAACAACATTGTTAAGTTAAACATGCACATTAATATCTAGCAGAAATTACTGAAATTTGCAACAGGGTAAGATGATTAATCATGGAATTAACATTCACAAGATTAATGGGAACATACAAAAGATTGCAAATAATTGGAAAGGCAAAAAATACTTCACATTCAAAGGGAAAAACTGGCAGAAAATTGCTTCAGCACTCCTATATCTAAAAAAGTCCTCCTTTTGTGCTTTGCTAAGGCACACAATATATAGCAAAATTGATTCACCCAATTTTCCTAAAAATAGACTAGGGTTTTACCCTCCCATGCATTCCATTTTTATCCTTTATTTAATAATAAATAAGAAATAAAATAAAGGAAAATAATACAAGAGGCATTAATACCCTTTCGTTACAAAATTATCATTCAGTCAAAATGCAGTTGATTGTTCTATTTTTAAGAAAAGCATGGGTGAATAATTTGTCAATAATAAATCTTGTTTGATGAGCAAGTCCCCTTTCTTGTGCATGAATTTTTTTCCTTTTACTGTTGATGTGACATCTGTAACTTTATCCATTTGTAGTTATAATATTAGCAATTTAATCTTGCCCACTTAGATGCACATGCAAGAAATTATCTCCATGTTGGAGAGAAAAAATAAATCCTTTATCTACAGTAATTGAAAAAATAATCACCCATGCATTCTATCTATTTTGGGGACAACTTTGATTCTGATGTCGACATTTGTTGTCTTCTATGGTCACATGGAATTGAACCCTATGTAATTGGAAACAATGTATTTTCTTCAACTACCATGTGGGGACCACCTTGTGCACATGCAATAATAAAAATCCTCCCTTTGTAGATATTACCTTAGAAAAGTTAGAGGTATCCTTTGGAATTTTGATGTACATGTCTCCAAGTTTTGCATTATATCTAATCTCAAGTGTATCACTTGTCACTGCCATGCATTAGTTTATTTATCTATGGTGACATTTGGTTTTTGAATGATGCTTACTAATTATAAAGTAAGCCTTACCTTTTAGGTAATCATTGTTGTCGGCATTCACATTTAGCATATGATTTTAGTTTGTTTTAAAGGTCAATGGAAAATAATTATTTTGAACAACCAAGGCTGGCGCCTTCAAACGATGATTTAACCCTTCTCATGCTTTTTTCAGTGGAAACACAACCCTAATTAGGGATCCATCATTGTTTGACACATATGTACCTGATATAACCGTAGTTGGGTTTGATTAACTATGAGAGTTAGATGGTAAAACATTAGAACCCTAGTCATTTTACATAATCATTTTGATCTCTCTGCGAGCTAGTGGAGCTATGGAAAAATTTTCTTTAGCGGCAATGATCTATATCTTGAGTTCACTATGTAACTCCCTGAGAGGGTATCTTTTGGCCATTGTTTTTCTCTTATTTTCATTTAGTGAAGGAGGCCGCCATGTATATTTCTTTGAGGTAATTTTTTCTTAACTTACAACTACAAGGGATTTCTATATTTCGAAGGAATTCATTCTATTCATCTTGATCTAGGTTCAATCCCTTGATGTATCATTTTTGTGTAGTTGGCTTTAGTTTCCTTCATCTATAGAGATGCTTATTTATTACCTAATTGTGCTTCCTGGAAGCAGGTTCTTTGATTTTCCACACACTGTGATGACAGTCAACCTTGTTTGAAACTTGGTATAACCCTAAAATTTTGAACCTATGTCTTCCATCTGGGCTACTTTTTCTTTCAGTTTTCTCTACTCATACTTGGCATGATTTTGTATTATCATGATTTTATATTGACTTGTTACTCCTTTCTTGATCGCAACACGATGTTTGACCCATGTTTTATAATTCAAACTGTACTATGTAATCTCTGAAATGATCTCATCATTTGCACAAAGAAATTTTTATGTTAGGAATTAGAGAACAAATATGCGGAAACAATTCCTCAAATCAGAGCAGGAGGAAACTATATAGTAGAAGTATACATGCAAAAATATAAGAACATAAATAAATAATGCACAAAAGAATACAAGACAAGATTTAATGTGGTTCACCTAATGTGGGCTATTTCCACCAAGAACTTACTTAGATTTTATTATCAACATGAGTAAAACAAATCTCACAGTCTTCTCTCAGTTATGAACTTACAACAGAATTAGAAAGATGCTAACCCACATCTAAACCACAATTAACACCCAATTTATTAACCTTGATCACTCTTGATCACCTCTTGATCACTACGACTCAATACCTATTGAACACAGAAGATATCTTCAAGATACCCTATCACCTCTATATATAGGATTACAGTCGTTTAAGAAGTCCAAAATCCAACCTTAGAAGTTTGAAAGTCATGATCTTTCATCTTACCACAGTTGGAAAATAAACTATCATGACCTTTCATCTTCCCATGGCTGGAAAAGAAATGGTCATGACCTTTCATCTTCCCAATTCAAACTCCACATTTCAATAATAATCGGAGAAGACCAAAAATAGGCTCCACACCCCAACACTCTCCCACTTAGAGACTGTTCCTATTGAAAAAATTTCTCAACCCTTCATTATCAACCATAAAGGACAATCAAAGTTGAACACAACTTTAACTTCTCCCTTGTGACCTCCTTAGTCATCATATCCACAAGATTTTTACTGCTATGAATCTTTTCCAACTTCAACTTATCTTCTTCCAAAGCTTCCCTGATGAAATGATATCTTAGCTGAATGTTTTTCGTTCTAGTGTGAAAATTTGAGATCTTCGCTAAATGAATAGTGCTCTGACTATCACTGTGTAGTCTCCCAAATTCCTGCTTATGACCCAACTCATCAAGAAATTTTTGTATCCAAATCATCTCCTTGCTTTCCTATATGGAAAAAACATACTCTGCCTCTATGGTTGACAAAGCCGCAACCTTTTGTAACCATGAAATCCAACTCACCGTTGTATCACCACCAATAAATACATAACCTGCTGTGCTCCTCCTACTGTCAAAATCTCTTGCCATGTCTGAATCTACATAAACATGTGATGTAGTATCTGATCCACCCAAACAAAATGTTTCTCCCATGGTCCCTCTCAAATATCGAAGATCCAATTCACTGCCTGTCAGTTCTCTCTACCTGGATCACTCATAAACCTACTCACTACTCAACTACATCAGCAATTTCAGGCCTAGTGCCTACCATAGCATACATCAAGATACCAACCACTGATGAGTATGGTACCCTGGATATCTGGATTTTATCCACCTCAGTCTTGGGACTCTTCTCCTTTGATAATTTAAAGTGACCTGCCAAAGGGGTACTAACCAGTTTAGTATCCCGCATACTGAACCTCTCCAAGACCTTCTTTATGTACTCTTCTTGAGATAACACCAACTTCTTCTTTTTCCTTTTCTGATCTATTCTCATACCAAGGTTTTGTTTTGCTACCCAAAAATCCTTCATAGCAAAGGAGTCACCTAACTACTTCTTGAGTACCTTTACTTCCTACATGTTCTTCCATGTAACAAGCATATCATCCACATACATAAACAAAATAAGATAAATACCACCAAGAAACTTATTGATGTACACACAATGGTCTAAATGAAACCTATAGTAACCCTTATCCTACATAAAGCTGTCAAACTTCTTATACCACTACCGTGGACATTGTTTAAGGACATATAAGATCATATTCAATTTGCACACTAACCTCTCCTTCCCTTTGACCTGATAACCCTGTAGCTACTACATATACAATTCCTCCTCCAACTCACCATGAAGGAATGCATTTTTCACATCCAAATTCTATAAGTGTAGGTATTCTGCTACTACTAAGCCAAGAACAGTTATAATAGGAGTCATTTTAACATCAGGAGAAAAAAATTCTTCAAAGTCTATACCTTTCTTTTGTGCAAATCCCTTAACCACCAAATAGGCCTTGTATCTTTTCTGACCTCCATCTTCCTCTTTAATTCTATATACCCACTTGTTCTTTAATGCTATCTAGCCCTCGAGTAGCTCCACTAGATCCCAAGTCTAGTTTTCTGTAAAAGATCTATGCTCTTCATCCATGGCATGCTCCCAGTTCTTCTTGGCATCCACTTGCACTGCTTCCTCAAATTACTTTGGCTCTCCATTGTTAGTGAGCAATAAATAATTAAAAGATGTAGTAAATCATTCAGGTTCCCTTCTTACCCTAGAAGACCTTCTCATCTAAGGATTTTGGGTTTCGTGATGAGTAGGTTCCTGAACTCGCTGTGTTAGAACATGCTGCACCTGAACCGACCCCTTCGACACCTTTTTGTTAGAAACATCCTCAAACATTGTGTATTCTTTCTTTGATTCCTCTTTTTATTCGTGCAACTGATCTTTATATATGACTTTTTCGTTATAGACAATATCTCTAGAATGAAATATTTTTTTATCCTCAAGACTCTAAACACGGAAACCTAAATTCAGCCTCACCATATCCAAAAAAGGTGCATTTCTAATACTTATCCTCTAACTTGGTCCTATCATCTTTATCAATGTGAAAAAATACCTCACCTCCAAATACTCTAAGAAATGAGTAATCAATTTTCTTACCAGACTAAGCATCCTCAGGTGTACCTCCAAATAAAGCCATAGAGGGTCCTCTGTTAATCAGATAAATAACTATGCTCACTGATTCCATCCAAAACATGAGTAGCATCCCCACATGTAACCTCATGCACCTAGCACACTCCATGATTATCCTATTCATTCTCTATGACACTCCATTTTCCTGTGGAGTATTTGGAACCGTTCTTTGCCTCCGGATCCCATTTTCCAAACAGTAATAAAGAAATTCATTGCTTCAATACTCCCCTCCATTATCCGACCTAAGACATTTCAACTTAAGACATGTTTCATTCTCAACCAAGGCTTTCCATCTTCTGAAGGTTTCAAACACATCATATTTCTTTCTAATGCAATATACCCAAACATTTGTAGTTGCATCATCAATGAAAGTGACATAATAACATGAACCACCAATAGAGTTTACCTTAGCTGGCTCCAATTCATCTGTATGCACTAAATCAAAATTACCCTCCTTCCTGGTATGTCCAACCTTGAGGAATCTCATCCGCTTCTGTTTTCCATAAAAAAAATTCCTCATAGAAGTCAAAATCTAACTCCTTTAATCTGGGAAACCTGTCCTTTATAATCTGCATGCCCTTTTGACTCATATGATCGATTATCTAGTGCCAAAAAGTTACATCTCCATCTACAACAACTAAATTACAATAATCAAAACCACTGGTTAATACAAAGTACCAATTTTCTTACCTCTTCCAACCAAAAGAGTTCCGTTAGTAACCTTCCAAGAATCTGTTGTAAAACTGACCATACAACCATCACTGCCCAACTAACCCGTTGATATCAAGTTCCACCTCAACTTCTAGGCACATGCCTGACATCCTTAAGTAGTCATGTGTTCACATTCTACATTTTCACCAGAACACAACCTTTCCCTACTATTCTACATGGTTCATAATCACCACTATATACGTGTTTAAAAACCTAATTGAACAAAATCAGTAAAGTAATGTCTATGTGGGGTGGCATGGAAAGAAGTGCCTGAATCTAACACCCAAGACTCAACAATATTATCTAAAGAAAGAATTACGGCATCCTCACAAACATCACCTACTACCACATTTGCCTCTTTAGTTTCCTCCTTTTTCTTCTTATCTCGAAGAGCCCAATAATATTTCTTAGCATGACCAACCTTCCCATAGTGCAAACATTCTAATATACTCTTGGACTTTGACCTTCCGCGATCATTCAACTTCCCACAGTTACCTTTCCCTTTCTTCTTTTATCTCCCTCTACTCTCCACAGTCAAAGCATTTCTAGAAGTAGAAGAATCTCCGATACTCTTCCTTCACATTTACTCACTTAGGGTCACACCTATTACATCCTCAAACTTCAGATTTGATTTGTTAGAGACTGAATTACTTACAGCCACAACCAAGTTGTCTCAGCTATCTTCTACGGAGCACAAAATCAACAAATCCCTGACCTCATCATCAAAGTAAGTTTTTACCAAGTTTAACATACTCACAACCATATTAAATTCATTAAAATGAACAATAATAGAACCATTCTAATTCATCTTCATATTAAATAAATTTTGCATCAAAAATATTTTATTAGAGGTAGAGGGCTTTTCATATAACTTCCCCAATGAACTCATGAGACCTTCCATGGTCTTCTCCTGCAGTATGTTGAAAGTAACCAAAGATGAAATCCATAAGAGAATTTCCCCCAATGGCTTTCTATCAAGCAACTCCCAATCCTCATCCAACATGGTTGTAGGTTTCTTTTCTTTTCCAACTAAAGGAACATGGAGGTCCTTTTGATATAAGTAATCCACCACTTGCATCTTCCACAAAACAAAGTTCTGCCCATTGAAATTATCAACCCTTGATCTTCCCTCATCCACCATAGCTCCCACTCAAGCTAAACTATCCCTGTGATTTACTACTTCAGAAAAAAACAACCAAATATTTCATACTAGTTGTTAGTAATTAGAGAACAAATATGTGAAAATAATTCCTCAAATCATAGCAGTAGAAAACTATATAGTAGAAGTATACATGTAGAAATATAACAACATAAATAAATAATGCACAAAAGAAGAATGAGACAAGATTTAACGTGCTTCACCTAATGTGGGCTACGTCCACCAAGAACATACTCAGATTTTATTATCAACAAGAGTAAAACAACTCTCATGGTCTTCTCTCAGTTATGAACTCACAACAAAATTCCAAAGATGCTAAACTACATCTAAACCACAATTGACACCCAATTTCTTAACATTTATCACTCTTAATCACCTCTTGATAACTATGACTCAAGAAATATTGAACACAAAATATATCTTCAAGATACCCTAACACCTCTATTTATAGGATTAAATTCATGACTTTTCATCTTCCCATGGCTGGAAAAGAAACTATCATGACCTTTCATCTTCCCATGGCTGGAAAAGAAATGGTCATGACCTTTCATCTTCCCAATTCGAACTCCACACTTCAATACTGATTTGAGAAGACCAAAAAAAGGCTCCACACCCCAACATTTACTTTTATTTCTTGGTAACTCAACTCTAGGTATCTATTATTTGTTCTGAAAATATGCTCAGGTTGTATATATGTGAACCTATGCTTCTGAAACTCATGCTTTTGTTTGATGGTGCTTCAGTAGTTGGCTGTCCCTGAAACTTTGTACGTGTGGACATTTTTTGAACGTCTATAGCATCTTTACCGTAATGCATGAGTTATCTTTAGTAGTGCACTTTAAATTGCAGAAAATAGTGCTCCCTTCATGTTTCCTTGATACATTCCCTAGAGGTTGTTCTGAATATTTGCATACTTCTATATTTTATAGCTCTCTACATTATATTAATATGACATTTCTATTTTGAGATTGATTAAGTACTTGGTTGTACTACTCTTCTCTTGATTGAGAATTACTTCTTTGTATTTGTTGAGTTAAAAATATGGGGTTATGTTGATCCACTTTGATTACATGACTGATGAAATCCTTGATATACTGTCACTTATATCTCCCATTTTATAGCTTGATATTATGAAAAGTGAAATCTAATCTATTCCATTTATTTCTTATTCACTTGAAACTCTGATTTTTAGATATTTGCTGAAGTAAGCTATTTTTCTTCTCAATCTTGCTGGATTTGAACTTGAATTTTCATTTTTCTTCATGTGATATTAACAGACTACAGTGAATACTCCTGTTATTTTGTTGTATCTTTGTTGTGTCCACCTCTTTTTATATCTTGGTATCCTAAAAGCTACCTAATTTGTTAATGATATCTTAGAGTGCTTCATGAGACTTGACGGCACCTTAAAAAATTTCATCACATCATGTTATTAATTTCTTTGTGTATTGGAAAAGATAGGTGTTTCTTCTTACCTTCTTGTCTCATGACCTGAGACATTTGTTAAGTATTCTTGGCATAGTGGTAGACCCTGCATCAGAAACTGTTGATGAATCTACATGATAATATTGTTGTTTTGATGTATATTTTTTTCTTGCAAGTTATATTCACTATAATCTATGATCGATTTCTACTCTTTGGAATTAATAAGCTTGATTTTAGAAAAAAAATTTACCCGCAGATGGCTTATTCTTATCTTTTGTCTCTGAATAGCACTTATTTCTTTTGAAAATGCTCTCTCTCATAAGGTACAATGAATGTTTTTGTGATTTCCTTTGTGACTCTATTAATACTGGAATGATATACCTTCTGTATGTTGAAATTATACTATACACTCTCCTTTTCATCTTATTAAATTAAGAAAAATAGCCTGTACTACACTTGTATATGTAGATTAAAAGTATTTTTCCTTTATAAAAATAATAGCATCGTTTCCTATATTTAAATTCCATAACAACACTACGAGATGTTCTTTCTAATTTTGTCTCAGGATTTCTGATGCACCTTATCTCTGCTTTTAAAAGAGACACATCTACATAAAATTGATAGCAAAATATTCAAGGTTTAAAACATGGAGCTCTAACTGATTTTGTTTTCTGATCACAAGTTCATGAGCTACTAAAAGCTAAAGTAGGAAATGGGAATGGGGCTGCATTGAAGACAAAAATATAGAAGAAGAAAAAGACAACGAGAACTCAAGGCAATGGTGGGTTCTACCTTTAATATTTTCCTTTTAGTTTTATGTACATGTACCTCTTAGCATGAGTAAAGATAAGTTACATCCATGACTTGTGTGGGTTTACTATACTTTTATTCCTTATGAATAAATGAATTATTTTCATGTAATGAGATGTATATATTTTCTTTTCTATACTCACTTCATTTGTATGGATGATAAATGAACTCGTACAACTAAGAACACTTATGTAATTCACTTAAACATAGAAATAAATTAAAATCAAGTGTACCTTTTAATGCTCATCGTGAATGTGACTACTTATAACACTGCACCCTTCAATGCTTCAAAAATGCAACTGAGACTACTACTTCATAACGTAAAACCCTACATATTTCATCTTTCCCATCTTCACCAAGGCCTTGCAGCAGTATTTTCAGGCTACTGCATTGTCTTGCTGAAGATGATACATTGGTTTAGAGCTGGTAAACACAAAGTGTTGCCTTCTGAGGCAACAATTTCAGCTGTTTAATTTTTTTCTAATGTAGTGCGCACCATAAAATAAGATCAAAATAAAATATAATTTAAAAAAATACTTTGTGAACTATCGTGGAGAAGAATTGAAGGAGGGGAGTGGGTGAGTAAGAGGGGAGGTAGCATCTGGCAGGAAGTGACGTATGATAGGAGTTGGAGAGCTCGTGGGATCCCATCCATGTCCACTCAAACCTGCCATTTTACTTGCATAATAATACAAAAAAATTATTTGAGATCTAGAGGTATTTAACACGCTAGTATCTAGGTGAACATTGGAATTTAGCAATTTTAGATAACTACAACAAGTTAAATCTACTGGTACACGGAGATGAGAACTGGAAGCCAAATATATGCTCAATTGCTATATGAAAATTGATTGATGGGGATCTGTATCTATATTTTTAGTAATTTGGTATTATACTCTTCCAACCAAAACACTTCCTACCATTGTCTTGCTATTATACGCAAAGGAAGAAGAAAAACAGTGAGGAGTGGAACATGCTCTTTTAGTCGTAATGTCTCGCTGTAATTTTTTTTACTTCTTTTGTGTCTGAATGATTGTGTTGCATGCACTATAACCTTGAATCAGTTTACTTTTAATCATCTTGAGCATTAACTTAAGCTCGTGGTTTTTGTTAATATTTTTTCATTTTTTGTTTACTTATCAACTCAATGAGCCCTTTAGCTTATTGTGGTATCTTTAACCATATCTATAACCACATCATTTTCCTAATCTTTACCGGCTGCTATGAATAGTTTTTTGTATTGATTAAGACATTGGAAACACCTTATCTTGTTATCCCACATATACCTCCACAAGATTTTGTCTCTTTCACTCTTCCTCTATGTGTAGCCCCTCTGTTGTCCATTCTCAGCATCCTCCCAACTGTATCAAAATGGGATCTCTGAAATGAGGTATGGATATATTCCAATGCATAAAAGATAGAGGAAAACAATGCTAAAAATGAGGGTTCATAACTTTAGTTCCAAGCACTCTGGTAGATATGTATGCAAAATATGGGAGAATGCACTTGGCATATGAACTGTTTTGACTTAACACCTGAAAGAAATGTGGCCTCATGGACTGCAACAATAGAAGGATTTTTACAAAGTGGGTTTGATGAAAAGGCCTTGTAACCTTTCAAATGAAAAGAAAGGATTCACATCGTTTACAAGGACCCTCCACCATGTGTTAAAATGGAGCATTTATAACAGGACATGGACGTCCTTCAAAGCATAAAAATGGTCCTATAAAGAATTTAGAAGAACCTTTTTATATTCTAATAGTTGCAAATGGTCTTGTAAACGTGTATGCAAAAATGTGGGAGCATCAAAATTCATGTGAACTATTTGGAAAAATGTGTTAAGGAAAAGCGTGGATTTAGATATGCAACGTATTGAGGAGGGTCTTCCTTGTTGTTTTATTTTGTATATTTTTTGCACTTCCACCAATTCTAATGTACCCAAAATGTTGTTATGGTTTATTCTCTTCACTCAACCATTTCCAGATTTGTGTTTCCATGTATTTTTTTAGCTCTGTGGGATTTTAGGTTGATTTTTGCTCCATGTAACTCAACCTTGTTTCTTCTCCCAATTTGGGGATTTTTATTACTACCCAACTCTAATCTCATTTTATTTTTTATGGGATTTCCATTGGGTCAGTACCAATCTCACCATTTTCATGACTCACCTCATCAATTTTTCTCTAGTTATTTGTGTGGATCGAGGGGCTACCCATCTAACTCGGGTTGGGTTTTTTTATTATGGAACTCTTTGTAAGTTATGCACAACTCAATGGGGTTTCTTTTTCTTCTGAACAACTCTCACTATATCAATTGTATAGTTTTTTATTTTCAAAAATTTTTGGTTTCTGTAGTAAATCGAATCCCATATAACCTCCTAGCAATGTCTCTAGTTGTGCCATAATGGGATATTTTACACAAAGTTTGGATATCCACCAAAGTGTAATAGAGGATGGGAAGTATTCTGGAATGTGCTTGCAGTTGCTACTATTGGGAGGACATGTCTGTAAAATGTAGAAACCTTGCTCTTCACACATGAAACATTCAACAGAATGCCTTGAAGAGGGATTGCACCTTGTAGAATGTGAGTAAACCCATGTGGAGCACCACTTGCACTATAGATGCTAGTATAGCAAGGCATGGTATCCTTATCTCCATCTTCGAAAATATTCATAATTTGGTTCTTCATTTGCATTATATTAGAAACATTAAACTCTTAAATAATTTTTACAATTGTATATGTAACAAAACTTAAATAGTGTAAAGCCAAAAAACCCCACCTTGTGTTTTTCAAAACTATTTTAGCATTTGAACATCAACGATGGTTTCCACCATAACCTCAGAAAATGTAAGTTGGCTATCTGAATCAAGTACTCATGTCTGTTGATATTATCAAGAGTTAGACGATTCATCAACTAAACACAACCTATTTCTTTACTTGTAAAGTTTTAAAAACACCACATTTAGAGACTTGCTAAACAACCTTTTGAACCTCGTAAAAGAGAGGTCAAGTGCCATATGTGTTCCTTGATATAAGGAGAGTAACATAAAACTTTAGATTGACCCTAGTTGACCATTTGTACTGTCTTCACCACTTTTCTAGGAATCTTGTTACCCATTTTGCACTCTTAAGAAACTACTAAAACTAAAAATTTAGGTTTTGTATTAGCCCGCCGTTTTGACCCTGAACAACGAAATACTTTCCCGCCTTCGTAAACTACTAATATATTTACTAGAAAATTTCCTGGGACCTTAATTTTGGGTAAAAACAATCTTCCTGATAGTTTGGAAAAGGCATTTTGTAGGCCTCTGGTCACAATTTGACTCAGTCAAAACTAGAGCAATTATGACCGGGGGCTCAAAACATTTGTCGTCGTTTTAAAATTGTTTGCTAGTTCTCAGTTTCGTCAACTTTGGTGAATTATCCATATATGGGGGAACTTGTAGGAATTTTCTTGTTTCTAATTCATCCATCGAATGCTAGTTTTGGACGTGGTTTTCCGAGCCCTCAAGCTAACTTTTGATTGTTTGCAACTAGGCCAATTACGACCGATGGACTCAGAAAACTGGCCGCCAATCATAAATCATTTGCCAGTTCTGAATTATGTCACTTGTTGTAAATTCTTGGTGTATATGAGGAAACATAGAAACTTACCGTTGGTATCATTTCTCATCAGAAGTTAACGTTTGAAAGTGGTTTCTTAGCCTTTGATTCTAAATTGAAATTTTTTACAACTAACAAGAAAATGTAACAAGAAATTTGTAGGACACCTGTCAGTTTTCCAAACCACCATTGAAAATTATTGTCACTTCTGAATAATTTTTTGAAGCTTTGTCATGTGACATGTGGTGTGAAATTGAACTTTTGGCAAAATAGTGTTTCTATCTCTTCCCTATTCCTTTCTCTATCCTTGGTTAAAAAAATTAAGTGAATTGAAATGAAATAAATATGTGTCTCTAAACCTCTCCTTTCGAATGAAAACTATTAATAGTATGTAAATGGAAACCAAAAACCTTATGCAATGCCCACAAATTTGATGCTCTAAAACCACATTAATCCTTAAACAATTATTTAGAAAGGTTGCGGCTAGTTTTTTTTTGTTTTAAGTTACAAGGGTATTAAACCATAATATACATTTAATAAATTCCTACTAGAAATGTTACATTTTAAAGGCCAAATCTTATCTAGATTATTAATTAAAAATTCTTAATCCAATTCTAAAGTCAATTTAATTAGAATCACAAGATAATTGCTCAATAATTCATTTCACTAGGTTAAGTAGTTTCCCCTTAGGAATTAACATTTGGCTCATATTTAATCAACTTTTATCCATGGTTATGTTAGTTTCATTATCTTAATAGCTTTAAAGTTCATTTCATTAATTTCTTAACCATACTATGAATTAAATAAATGACTTTGTACACAAGGGTATTTAAATGGCCCCATTAACCCATTTACACATACCTTAAAAATTATTTTAAAAACCCATATTATTCATTCCTACCTAAGAATTGTAGGGTTGATCCTCCACCCTTGGATCAAATAATTTGTAGCCACTAGTTCTCAGGGTTCTATACTAACCCTAAGTATCCTTATGAAATCTTATAAAACCTTTTTCTTGCCCTATCCTCCTCATTCAGTCACTTTTCGGTTGTTTTAAAATGCAAGTTGGAGAAATGGAATCCATGGGAGCAAGGAGGGAATAAGCCATTAAGAAATTCAAAACCATCAAGCTTAGTTTTGATTTTTACTATGGGTTTATTGGTGTAATGTCTTTCATTTGAAGAATGAAGGGGTTTCCACTCCAAATATGGAGTTGTGACTTAGTTAATCCCATTTTGTCTTTTATTTAGGAAAGAACCCTACTTTATTTTAAATCCATGAGATTGAATGTTTTTTAAATACCCATTTAAAAATTTACAAGTTTGAAACATTGAATTTATTCCTTCATTTCTTGTTGGAGGTTTCCTCCTTAATTTTTTTAGGCTTTAATTTTTTGTTAAGCCAGGTTAAAATTTGTAGAGATGCGAATTTGATTTTTTTCCACCGTGAGTGAAGAAATTGCCACCCAAAGTAGGTCGGTGGTCCATGGACCACTTCCCTACATGGGTGATGATTTAGTAATCACCACCTTGCATGAGCGGTGGTTCAAAGACCACCACTCTACATAGGGTGGCGGTCTAGTTGTTTAAAGAAAAACCTTCTTTTCCGTAATTTCTCGAAAATCAAAATTTACTAGAGTGTTTTACAAATCATCCTTAGCTTGAATTTATATTCCTAAATTATCCATTTGAAAGGTTATTCCATACTTAGAATTACTAAATTTAAAGATTTATTATCTCTATAATGACAAAAAACAAAGCTATAAGATTATTTTTCCCAAAAAAACATTCTCAACTCAAAGTAAGAAATGAAACTTAATCTAATTCTCATTATCATTGTTATCCCTTTTCACAACAAAATGCAATATTTCATCATAATAACTTACTTAAAATTTATTGCATCTTCCCATTTCTACTACAACCATTTGTTAAAATGACCATAAGTAACTTTATTTCACATTCAAATTTGCAATAAATACACTATTAATGTTTTACAACTTCTATGCTCTTCTTTTAATTTTAAAAAAAATAAAAAACACTTACAATGGCAATGAAATTTCCTTCTTCTTTTGGGAATGACTCATTTTATTACAATGTAAAGAGATTTCTTTTTCAACAATGCTTTACAACTTAATAAAAAAAATACACAATGCAACTTTTCTTTCAAATACAATTTTACAAGTTTTCGACCTTAAGTGGGAATTATAATAAAGGTTTTCTCACAAAGAAGGATTTATTTTGGGACTACAGCAAGTGCTTCAAATTCCAAATCTAAAACAAGAGATCCACCATGTCTGCACTTGATCACAACAAAAAAATGGGGGTGAGACAACACTTTCCACCCAACAAATGATCCAATGAGGAGAAGAAGTTATCCTCCTCATTGGCCCCCAAGCCCCAACCACAATGAAATAAAATATGGATCCAACTCATGGAAAATATTACGAAGGTTCCACATCACAATAAAAATATTTCATAACCATTTCAAAAACACAATCAACACAAAATACAATCACAAGAAGGAAACTAAAAAAATATACTAGGCTTGAAAATGCAAACAAACGGAGTAAGGATCTATGGGGAGATCAATTATGCCTCCCAATGGGATTAGGTTCCCACCTTAAAATCCCTCCAATATACATCTCAAAACCCTTAGAAAAATTTCATTCCTCCCTCAAGATCCTCTTATGCCTCCCACATTCTCTTATGCCTGCCTACAATCTCTTATGTCTCCCTCATAAGAACCAAGTAAAAATGTAAGCATTTTCTTGTCCAAGGTGGGGCACCCAACCTAACTCCCTCCCAAAACATGAAATAAACTCTTATTACTCCCTTCATATAACATCCCCATATCCTTCTCCTACACCATAGTTATGCAATCCACCTAAGAACCCAACAAGCATACCAAAACGCTCAACATACAAATACACACAAATAAAAGAAAACAATTAAACAAGGGTGTAGCTACTACTTTTCCATGGTAAAGCATGATTAAATAGTCACAAAACAAGTTTACTTCAAGCCCAAACCAACACTAACAAGTTCCAATGAAAATGCACAAGCACTCTAAAATCCTCCAACTCCAAAAAGACAAGAGAAAAAATGAAATCAAATAACCCCCAAACAAACAAATGAACTTACATAAATAGAAAAGGGAGAGAGGAGGGTGAGGTGGCTCCATGTAGGATGCCACATCACTTATCATAAACTTGACATCACAAGTCAAACCTCAACCCCAATGCGTAATAAATTGGTGGTTGAGATGAATGACAAACCTCTTACAAACACAATCCAAACCCACACCCCTTAAGGATAAACTTAAAAACCCATGTAAGAAAAGTGAAATAAATGACACTTGTTGTCTAGCCCCACAAAAGACACTTAATAGGGTATATTTTTGACCCCCATTCCATAGGCGTAATTCCCACTCTTCTTCAACATTGACTGAACCGTGCTATCAATTTCAAATTGAGTTTTAATCTTAAACCTTGCTACTTTCTTATAGTTAGCATGCTAATAAGATTTGTGGGACTTCATGATTACTATTGTGTATTGATTATTATTTTAAATGTATGGTTATATTGTGGACATTGATGGGAATTTAAGGATATGATGATGACCTAAAATGGTTTCCTTGTTACAGACTGATTGTAATATTGTTACTATATTTTATATTGTTATGTCTCTGCTCACTCTGTATTGAATCCATAGACCTTGATATTGTATTAGATATTAGATATAGCTAGATGAGCATTGATGCACTTGTTTCACTAATTTGATAGACAATACAAAACATATTAAACTTGCGACCTGATGTGACTATTGCGATGAATTTTATATGTCTAATTCATATCTCAATATTCATTGTCCTAACTATTTCTATTGTATTGTCATATGAGATGTGATTTATGGATATTTTTGGATGATTTTTGATGTTGTGATCTTAGTACAAATTGATGGATTGGAAGAATTGAAATGTTAGAAAATTGAACGATTTGTGAATTACTTGATTTTAACACTGGTTTAATAATGATATTTGATGATGTAAATTGATATGTATAAATGCACGTGTTTTATGATTTAGATGTCATTAATGTGGTCCACAAGGCCAGAAAGGTATTGTCTGATTTTATAGGAAATTATAGCACAACAAACTATGGGGGATAGAATACCAACAACAAAGGAATGTGGGGTATTGGTAATAGGTCACCATGGAAACTCGTGTATTCATATGTTGTCTGTTGTTATTGATTGTTTGGAGGTCCCCATTGAGGGTGATCTCAAATGTGACCTTGGGTAAGTTGTGGCCTTGTCTTATTCATTTATTTTACTGTGAGTTATTATATTTATTTTAGTATGTGGAGTCACTTTTATTATTTTGTTTAGCACCCCTCTTAAATTAATTTAAAGTGTTCTACATGTGCTTATTAGGCTGTGACAAAAGGGGGGAAATAAATTTGAGTTAGCATCCTTAATGTGTGTTGGATGAGAATGAATTTAATTTGTTTTGGAGTAGTCTATACACTATCTCCCAAGTGAAACTAGGATTTTGACCTTCTAGGCCATTTTAGTGACTTTTGGGACAAGTTAAGCTTGTCCCACACCTCTTAAAGTGACCCACCTACTAGGTCTATGATGTGAGGGACTTATGTTAGGTCCTTTTTTGTGTTTTAATGAAGGAAAAGATCAATTATTTACACTTTTATTACGTAAATATTTAAATTTGTTCTTAGGGGGTGTGGGTTGAGTTGAGTGTGTAAGAGGGTGGTCTTTTCCTCAACCACCAATTTATTATTCTTTGGGGTTTTGATTTGAATTTGGTTATGTAGGTTGGAGGAGAAATGATGTGGCATCCTACATGGAGCCACAAAACCCCTCTCTCACTATTTTTTTTTTTTTTTTTTGAGGATTTGGGGGTTACTTGTTCATTTTGGGGGGTGGATGCTTGGAATTTTGGAAAACTTAAGAATGGTGATTTGAGCTTGGAATGGATGGTGCTTGCATGGGATTTTCGAGGCTTGGAACTTGTTTGTATTTGATTGTCCTCATTTGTAAGTTAGATCTTCACACTTTTTCTTTTACCTTGCTATTTTTTTGTACTCATATGTGTGGATGATGGTTGTTGTATTGCTTATGATTGTGGGAAATAGATTTGATCTGTAGGTTGTGGGAGAATTGGAAATGGGGGTAAAATTTGTGGGAGGCATAAGAGAAATGGTATTGGGTATTTTAGGAGGGATTTTGGTTGGGATGTCCACCTTGTTGATAAATATTATTTGTGTTTATTTTCTTATTTTCTTGAGGGAGGCATAAGAGTGTTGTGTGTATTGTGATGGAGGTTTTTTATAGGAGGCTCATAGGTAGACACCCAAGCCCTTGGGAGGATAAGAAGAACTCCCATGTTTCTTTCTCCTCCTTGGCTTTAGGATGAAGCGTTTGTTTTTAGATATTTGTTGGTGTTGTTGTAAAATTTGTATTGTGTTATTTCATTGAATGTCTTGATTGAATGTGTATGTGGAAGCCATTTTGAGTTGCTAATGGTTGTCTAAATAACCTTCATTTCTTCCTTTTTGGGGCTCAGGCGCCAATGAGGAAGAAGGCTTCTCTCCCTCATTGGATACTTTGTTTGGTGGAGAGTGTTTCCTACTCCCCCATGTTGTTGTGTACATTACCTTGATGAACATGGTGGAACTCATTGGAATTAAGTGATCTTGTTGAAGGAAGATATGTGAAGTTGCAACTTGTTTTATTATGATTCTACAACTTGAATGTAATCTTATATTGTGGTGGATGGTTCTTCTAAATAGGATATCATGTCTTAAAATATTTAGCTTAAATGAGAACTTTGAAATTGTTTTTAATGGAATTACAGTTCCCTTAAATATAAATTAGTGATTAATAATTGTAGTACAAATATGTTTTTAAAAGATTATTGTTTTGGGTGGAAGTCAATGTTGACCCTCCTACATTTGGATTTTTTTAAAATGGGATAGGAATGTATGTCATTGAATTGTGTTTCACCTCTTCTATTAAAATAATTGCACAAAATAAATAGGTAAAATATGTTTTACAATCTAGGTTTCCCTTTATTGCAATAAGAGATTGTTCTAAATATCTTTTA
This sequence comes from Taxus chinensis, assembly GCA_019776745.2. Lineage (NCBI taxonomy): Eukaryota > Viridiplantae > Streptophyta > Pinopsida > Cupressales > Taxaceae > Taxus > Taxus chinensis. The sequence goes on along the minus strand of CM034151.1, from coordinate 765,063,092 downwards.
TCCTAAATTCACCCCTTAAGGTAATTTGGATAACTTGCATAATTTCCGCATACTGGAGAAAGTAGAATTGGTTCAAGGCCCAAAACACATGTTTTGGGGGGGAACCTTTACATACCTCTAATTCCCCTATCTAAGAAACATAAAAAAAGTTAGAAAAATTTGAGAAAATCTAGAAAAATTGGCCTGTTCTAGTGAAATTCAGAAAAATCAAATATTTTTGTCATAGGCCACATAGGCGGTCTGCGGGACAGTCGAAACCTTAAAACCTGACTTTCCCGAAAATGGCCAAAAATCAGTTACGTTGTAAAAAATTATCCTAGGCGGTCTGTCGGGACGTCGGGACAGACGGGACCCGAAAGGCCAAAATCACCGATTTACGAAGGGTGCGGATAAGTCAAAAAACATTGTCCTAGGTGGACCATGGAATGTTAGGACACATGGGACCCACATGTTTTAAATCACTGATTTACAAAGTGAAGAGACATGTGGAGGAAGCAGAGGTCAACACTGGGACATTCAGGACATTAGATGCCGAAATTCTCACACCAAGATGGAATCGGAAAAAGTGTTGGTTTTCAAAAAAAATGTCACACTAGGGATATTTGGGACACCAAGACCCGATTTCACCAAAATACCTGCATATAAAGAAAAATTCAATGCCTGACCCTCCCGAACTTCAAACGGCCATAACTTTTGACTCGATTTTAATGAAATTTGACTTTCTGGAGTGAGCACGATTTCTTAATTTTGATCAGGGTAGCAATATGAAAATAAAATAAACATATTCAGCTCCATTCAATTAAATTTTCTATCCCGTTAAATGACATAAATGCCTAGCAGACCCAAAATAGGTGTTTGACTCAAAAGGTCGTAACTTTTGCATTTCTCAACGAAAACACACAAAATTGGTACCATTAGAATCATGATTCCAATCCTGATGTATAGAAATCAATAATTTTAGAAGTTGATGAGGAATATATGGTGATTTTGTAGAAAGCGTGGCTATTTTCAAAACAGTGTTTTATTTGGTAGTTGGGATGCATTAATGAAGCATGGGCTGACATATTTCACTGCTGCAAGTTATGGGACGGTATGGGGGTAATTTTGAAAGAAACATATCATAGTTTCAATGAATTTATAACATATTTCAAGTGGTCAGAGGATAGATTTCAGGATTTCCATTTCTTTCTCTCTCTCTCAAAAATCTATAAATTGGAGTGTTGGGCTCATTGTAAAGGGAGATAGTTTTGAGTAGCAAAATTATTTTGTGAAGTCAATGTGTTCCAGGCCCTTGTGTGGACTCCTTGCATGGTGATTCATGCCCTTATTTTGTAATAGATTGGATTGTGCATATCAATGATGCAATAGATACAATTTTGTGGATACTTCTTCCTTTGTTGTGTTTGTTTACATTCTTCTTGCCCTTTTAAACTTATTACAAATATATTGTGTCTACATTATACTCTTCAGGGATTCATTCTCATTGTTCATGTATGGAATATTTTTGTAGCTGCATTTGTTGTAATGTGAAGAACTATTATCACCCCTTCTAGTATGCACTTTGTTTCTACTTTTCACACATTGGAAAGCTATCCTCATTCTATCCTTTCTATTGTATCACCTCTTTAGTGTGGGATTTTTTTTCATGCACTCTCTCTCCCTGTTCTCTTGGCAAGTTAAATTAGGATTAGATGGTTTTTCCTATATTAGAGTTGATTGTGGTAGGTAGTTTAGGAGCAAGAACCAGCTTTCTCTGGAGGTCTATCTCAAGTAGCAAGTCGCACAACTTGGAGATAGTACACATGTTATCCAACCACATTGTGACCTCAAGCATATAAACTTGTGCAAACGATACGGTGATGTGATTCCGTGATAATAGTATCTGAATTAAATCCTAATAAATTTTACCTTGATATTATTATATAAATGAGATGGAAGTGATGGATGGTATAAAATTTATCAAGACGTAAATTTGTCCACTACAATTACCTTGGTGTATGTAAATTTATAATTGCAAAAAAAAGGAGAGAAGAAATTTATTCTTCCACACTATCTTGCAATTTCCTATTTTTTTAAAGGGGGAACCCATATATATATATAATAATATACATTAATTAAATTTCAAATTTTATAATATCATTATCTAAACATCAGTAATAAAAATTATTACTTACATATTAATAAGAATTATTAATATATATATGATGATATATATTTATATAATATATATATATATATATTACATTTATCTATATCTAGTAATAAGTTTTAGAAATTAATATTAATATTAAAATTTAGACCCCTTTTGATATGTGGCTTAGTGGAATAAGGAATGGCCTTTTAATAAAAAAATGAAATTGTTTGGTGTGGTCAGCCAAGAGGGCCGCAGGCCTGATTTTTGAAGTTTTAATAAAAGGAAAGATTGTTGGGGGGAAGGGCACCAACCCAACCCCCAACCCATACTTATATATGGGGTGGGGATGGGTTTAGCCCCATCCCCCCAACACTTTAAATCCCTACCATACCCCCCCTTTCATTAAAACAAGTGGCTATTAATTGTTTTTTTGTTCTTTTCAAAACCTATAGCCAAACACCAAGTCAATCCGACCTTGGTCCTTACGTAACTTATTATTATATTTTTCAAATATATATATATATATATATATATATAGAGGAGTTTTTAATTTACTTATTTTATTTATATAAATGAAATATATACAAATATATATACCAACATATATATATATATATATATATATATCTGCGTGTGTGTGTATCAATACATGTATTAGGTTTTTGGATTCTACCCAAATGGGTATACATACAATACTTCTCTTTGGTTATCCATTAAACCTGCAAGTAAAGTTCCATATAAAAATTAATTGGGAAAATACCCACAACTCAATTTGGGTAGTTCTTTACAAATTAGATGCAAACAATAACCATTAAAAGGTCTATTAGAGGATAAGAAAACCTTGGGAGAGGGATGCTAAAGCTAACTTCTCTTCTTGTGAGCATTCATCCTAGAACTTGAGCTTTCCTCCATGGATTTATCTTCTTTCCTTCTTCCCTAACTTATAAGTAAAAAAAAGAGAATGAGAGAATAGGTTTAAGAAATGAATATATGACATTACATAAGGATTTCTAGAGTTACTTTTTCCAAACCTAAATATAAGGGCTAGGAAAGATTAGATCCAATGGTGGAGGATGGACCCTACATCAGTTAAGTGATGGGGTATTTAGGTGGGAATGAAACAAATAAAGGATGTGTGTGTAATGTTAAATGGGGACTAAGGAGTTATACTAAGTTTTGCACACTTGACATTTTTAATAAATAGACTAATTATTATTGTGCATGATTTTCAAAAGTAAAGGATTATTAAAGCTAATCTAATTAATAATTTACATTTATTTATGAGCCATTAAATAATTACTTTAAATAAAATTAATTAGGTTATGAAATGATTAACAAGGTGGGTATTATTTAAATAAAATATTTTAATTTAGTAAAGGAAGTTTAATCGTAATATAAAGTTGAAATGGACAAATATAAATCAGTGAATAATTTCTTTTCTCGATTGCCTTTAAATTGTGGAAGATTTATAATCAAGAATTAATTTAAACCTTCGCTATTGTTTTACCAATGTCTTACCCATTAAAAAAAAAACCATAATTTTCCCAATTTGCTATCGGGTTTCTCGTGATTTCTTGTTGAGAAAAATGTGGGCGTTACAATAGGTAGGGTTTTTATAAGAATTTAAGAGGTGTGGGACAAGCTTATCTTGTCCCACATACCTCCAAAAATGTCCCTTAAGATCAAATCTAAAATTCCAAGGTAAGGTAGAGTGTACAACACTCAAATTCACTTACACTAAACTTAAAATCACCTAGGCCAAGAAAAAACCAACAAATCTAGTAAATGACTTCATTTTTCACATCCCCAAATCACTTAATAACTTGATTTAATTACTTAATAAAAGAACATTAATCAACAATGCTAAAATAAATTACATCACAAAAGAACCACATACTAAATAATAAATAAAATAACAAGGGGAAAGAATTGCACACAAGCCCATGGTCACAATTGGAGGTCATCCCCACCCATGGTGACCCCCCTAACAAAATTAAAACACACAAACAACAACATAACACAAGCTGTCATGGTGACCTTGGTTGTATTCATCTAGTATTCTGCCGTGGTTAGTTTCCAATCCCTATTTTGATTGTTGTGATATAATAACCTGTAAAATCACACAATACCTCCTTCGGCGTCGCAGCCATATCAAAATGTCCTAGATAAATATACACACATAAATAAATAACCATCAACATATAGCTAAATCATCATCTCCACTAAACAATGCTATCATTCATCTAAATTTTTATAAACATCTCAATTCTATCTTTTATCAATTTCAACAAGATCAAAAAATTAGTTCAAAAGTTAAATCCTACTCAATACGACGAGAATCTGAATGTCATTAACATATATATATCAACAACAAAACATCATCATCAAATATAATATGTTTTTCTATGTATCTAAGAATCCACACAATCATACTATGAATCACAATCCATCAAAATAAGAATATATCTATCATCTAACATCATGCTAAACGAAAATTATACAGTAACCTCCATGTCTATAGTTGATAGTAATGGAAATCAAAATGTAATAATTGTCAAAGAGGAGTGGGCACTACACCTTAATTATGCTAGATCTAGGTGGATGTCATGCCAGTGATTTATCATTTATTTCATGTTCACATGAATTTTGCAGGATGCAAGAAAGATGAAAAAAAGGCATGGTGTAATTCATCGTTTATTATTTCAATTTATATATGAAATTTGGTAATATGTATGAGATGTTACTTTTAGGGATACTTTGGGAAATGAGAATTTAATCATAGATGTAATTTTAATTCATATTTACGTATGGTAAAAAGGTTGGATATGTGTGTGTGTGTGTGTGTGTGTGTGTGTGTGTGTGTGTTAAATGAAACTGTAGAAGATATTTTAACATTTAGGAAGTACGAGAAGGTTTATAATTGAAGTTCTTTAAAATGTTAGATGTTAGGGTTTAAGGGAAATGTTCCTCTACACATGGGTGTTATATTGATCCTAAAATTTTGTATTCTAAAAGTTAGATATGTATTCTAATTGAATTTGAATTTAGAATCTTGTAGTAAATTTCTAGTGTTCAAAACATGATTAATTAATTAGTGTGTTGTACTCTTACCTTGTAAATGTAATAAAGAGATTTAAATGAAACACTCAACCCTAGTATGAGGTTCATGCATAATTTGTCTTCATGTGTGATCCTGCTTACCATAGAAGAAATTGAAACCATAGAATGAACTTAAATTTTGCACTCAATAAAACCTTCTAGTTTACGTAAATAAGAGCCCAATTTGAGTTATCATCATAGTTAGTATAGTTAGCAAGATTCTCATAAACCTGATGGTTAGCAATGACATTGTCTAAGTAATTTTGGTATAAGAAGAACGAACACTTCCTTAAGATCTTAGTGGATTACCTAGTCTTAAGAACTATTGACGCAAAACTACAGCACCCCCGAATGGCCTTAGATGTGAGGGGGGCATTCGGTGTAATTTGTGCAACATTCGACCATCTCTCAAGTTGTGGGACTTGCGGGTTTGAGATGATCATCCAGAGAAAGCTAGTTCTTACTCCTAAACTACCTGCCACAATCTACTCTAATGCAGGAAAACTATCTAATACTAATCTAACTTTCCAAGGGACTAGGGAGAGAGAGTGCATGGAAAAAAATCCTACACTAAAGCAATGATACACAAGAAATGGAGGTTGTTGATCACAAATCCAACTGCATGAAATGGAGAGAGGTCAGTAATGGATAGGATGGACAAGATGCATCGCAGAACAAAGATAAAGTTCACACATAACACCACTTCAAACCCATTAAACACAACTCCCAAAACCTGAAATAGACATCAGAGATATGCACATTATACGCCAGAAATTATGAGAGGCAAGAAGAGACAATTAAATAAGCAAAGGATGGACAAAATGCATCACGAAACAAATTTTATTTCTCCATGTGTTCACATAGTACATCATTATTGGGAAAGAGGTAAGAAAAATTCCATTACAAAGAAAAGAGAGGAGGCTTAAGATCCACATTCAACCCTAGGGAAGAAAGAGAGAAGGGGCAGAAGAGAAAAAATGACCAACTTTTAGAAAAATGCCCCTCCTTAAAATATATAGGAAGAATGAGAGAGAAAGGAGAGAATAATTCAAATTCTACTTCAACCACCTTCAAAAGAGCATTGAATTCACCTACAACAATGATGGGATCCACTGAAAAACCCATGCCTCCTTGTGTTATTCCTTGTTGGGCAAGAAAGGAAGCTCATACTTCATTATGGTGGTAGGTGGGAAGCCTACCAGCCTAAAAAATGGTGGATTGTATTTAAAATTCTTGTTGGGATTCATGATTCATCTTTTATTGAATTGACCTTCCACCAATATTTCCCAAATTGCTTTAGGTTTGGAGTCTATCCATTCAAGATCCATGTGGAAGGCCCATGCATTCTTAGATTTTTTTCTTCCTTTTGGGGTCCTAGGAATGCAACGTGCTTACACTTGGCACCGTCCATGAGCCTACTGCTTCATTCCCTTAAGTGAGTAAAGGGCCCCACTATATATAATGTCAAACCCCCTTTTCCGGGTTGGTCCTTTTTAGTTAGCTCCACGTGGAACCCATATGGAATTCCAAGACTTTATCCCCTCCTTTCACTCTTAAAGTTGCGGTGGTTGGAGACTTGGCATCATCTGTAAATCTTCCTTTCTTTATTTGTGTTTTTGCTAATTTCTTGTGTAGGAGCAACTATGTTGGACCCTAGACACATGGAGGGCCAAAACATGTTTGGGGACCTACCTTTTGATTTTACCTTTGACTTTGCGCTGATGAGGTACGTGGAGGCTTCCATTGGCTCTTCCCATGTTTGGTATTTTCAACAGCCAGTGCAACTTTATCAGGCTCTAACCACGTGGAGGGCCCGCTCTCTGTTGGTATCCAAATTGATTATCCTTTGGAAGCTGAGAAACATCATAGATTTAACAAGAAACTCATAGACAGACGAATCATAAGTCATTTTGTAGCCGAGGAATGGATTCAACTAGCTTTTTTTCACTCAGGCACTGTATAAGAAGATTTGATCTATCCACACTACTTTAGGCTGTGCCTTTCAACCAAGGTGAGAGGACCCATTTTGTAACCTCTGTTGGTGAAGGATTTTAAGGGATCCTTCTTTGCACACTTTTTAAGGGGAACCTTGAGAAAATATTATCAATACGCCACAATTTAACTTTCACGAGTTGTCACTCCTAAATAATGGGGATATTTTCTGGGCAAGGTTTGGGTTACTAAAGACACTTAAAACCTACTTCTTCTGTATATTTTTGTAGTAGAATTTGTTCGTTTGTGGATACAAAACACAAACAAGGGTCCTTTAGGTAGGATTCATGGTAATTTGAAATATTTTGTGGGGATTAAACAAGATGAAGATGATTTGATGGAATCATTGAGAACCTTTACAACAATTGGAAGACTAACTGAAAAAATGCTTCAAAATAGCCAAAATATTCCTTCAACGAGAAGCTATGTATCAATAGAGCCACAGATCTACATAGTTTCACGCAATCTTTGAGAATTCAACATGAAGGCTCGAGATAAAGACTCGATTAAAAAGTAAAGACACCTTATTCCTCATGCCTAAGATACACTCAAAGGATTACAAACAATCTTTATCAACAAAATGATAGTAAATTGATTTTAAATTATTTATCTCATTACAAGATGAAGGATCTTCTCATAATGAAGTTGCAAATTCCACTAAACTATCATAGGGATGAGATATTTTGTGATTCAGAGGGATTTTAACACAAGATTGTAACAGAAACATCAAAACCATTTGAAAACATTCAGAAATAAAAGAAGACACAATTTTTGCCCAAGATCAACATAGATTAATTTGAGATCTATTAGATTTATTAGTAGGGGAAATTTTCTTGGATATTCTTAGAGCTTGTCAATGGATGTACACTCATTACCATCTTGATGCAATCAAATTTAAAACACAAGAGATTAATAAGTTTCTCAGATGGTCTCTCAGGAAGATGGGATTTCTCAAATTTTTCGTAAGAATTCAACCCCCGACCATTTGCAAGAGTGTTCTCATTGCATTTATAAAATTCACTCACTCACTCATCCCAAATTTTCCCCCCAAAAAGAAGGATATTTGAGGAATCCTTTGCTTGTTACCAATTTGTCTCAGAAAGTGATGTTTAAAAAACATACACCCGAAACTACCAAGTGGATGAATCATGAACTGATCACATTTCGCAGACCCTCTACCATGACTGGGATGAGATGTCATAGCTTTTTGATAGTCCTTCTAATCATTCTTTTTATTTTGTCATGTGAGAAATCCCCTTTTTAATAATTTTTAGGTGGCTCTGTATAGCTAGATCTGACAAACAATATTTTTCACCCTTGAGAAAACACCTTGAGAAATGAGTGCCCTCGCATGGATGCCTACATTCATGCCTCTAAAAAATGAGTGTCTGTGCATTGATTATCCTACATTACCTGCGTTGTGAGTCTGAGTCATCCAAGCGCAAAGAGGAGTCAGTGGAAACCTCCACGTCTTTCCTTGGTGCAACTGCAAAGGTGAAGTACATAGGAAAGTTACCGAATGAGCGCGGGCCTTCCACATGTTTGTTTGACACAAATTTAAAGATGAATTTTAGAGGCAGTACCTCAAATGAGCGTAAGATCACCACGTGCCCTGGGCCGAAGAAAATTACCTTTTGGCCTTTGAAAAAGTCTCAGTATAAAAAGGAACCAATAGAAGCAACCATGTGTCTCTTTGGCGCACTTTTCATATGGTGCCCAAAATCAGAGACCCTAAAAAAATGAGGGCTCACCACGTATCTCAACCTAGAAAATTTGTTGAAAACGTTTAAGGACCAGCGGAAGGTGCCATGTGCCTAGGGTCCAAGAAAGTTTCTTTAGCCATTGAAAAATATAAGTATGAGAAGACCTAGCAGAAACCTCCACGTGTCCCCTTTGGCGCTTCTTCAAAAGTAAAGTACACCAACATGTCCCAAACATGTGCGGGCCCTCCATGTGTCCCAGGCCTTAGAAATTTTCTTGAGAAGTTTTAAGTATAGAGAGGAGCCAGCGGAAGCCTCCACGTGTCTCCTTGGCACAACTGTTAAGGTAAGACCCAAAGGAAAATTTGAAATGAGCATCGTCCCTCCACATGGACAAGATTTGAGTTGAAGTGAGCCTTAAAGTTTCAAAATGCCCCAGTGACCTGCTTCTCCACTTCTAACTTTTGATGTGAGCCCCAGCGGAGTTGCGGGTTATTTCATAACTTTACTCACTCGTAGAAAGAGACAAAAAACTTCAAACTGTTCCACAAACCCGCTTCCCCACTTGTAACTTGAAAAACTACCACATGTCCTCCTTCAGGGTCAAAGTAAGAATTTTTCCCTACCGCTTTGTATTTATTGATTAACCAATTAGATGTTATCGGGCCGTGGGGCCAATTTGGTATTTTTTACAAATGTGATAAAAGTGGAAATTTTCACCAAAAAGACCCACCAGGCAACATCCAATCAGAAAGGACCACATTTCCACAGGATGTTGGGACAAAAATTTGATAGAGAAAACATTATTGTGGAAAAATATAACGGGAAAACATAAATTCATGCCCAAATTATGAATTCTTTCTTATGGACTGTGAAACAAAAAACAATATCTGGACTTAATGTCATCCTCGACCAAAGGAAAGGACTGATCATGACAACCAAATGAAGGAAAACACTTTCACACATGAATACAGGGAGATAGAGAAAACTTCAAACCACATAGACTGAGACGTTTTTGAATGAAGAGGGCGAGATTAAATTGAGCACCAACATCAGATCTGACTCGGGGATGGGATCTCCCTACTAGTGCCACAAGAAAAATAGACCATGTGCCAAAAATCCATTGGGAAAAGGAGTCAAGAACAATCTTGCAGAGCAGAATAACCAAATTCCCAAAGACGAACTGAGAAACCAACAAAAATTGGTCACCGGGGACCAGGATGAACTAAAATAGAAAAACACAAAATTAGAATGAAACCAAAAGACTATACACTATATAGTGATGTGTACCCTGATTCATATAAAATAATCAAGAAAAATTTCCAAGTGCCTATGATTCTAGATATAACCATGCTAAGCAGTTCTAATACGTATTTCACAACTGATCATATGATTCTTTCTGTTTCCCATCCAAGTTGCTATCTGACCACATTTTTCAGGATTATTCTTTGTTCATGGGTCAAGTTTTTCAACATCTCTAAAGGCATCATCAAACCTCAAATTCCTAGGAAAATCAACCTACTTAGGATATCTGCATTGATAAATTTCATATTCCTTGAAAACAACATAGCTCACAGAGTTATGAATATCAATCTCTATGTGCAATACTTCATAAGAAGAATTGTTAGGGTCCTCAATGAGATATAACATTTTATTTTCACCAGGTAACTTTAAAGGTCTTCCCTCATTTCGTATGGTGGCATAAGACATATTACGAACTTACACAATTCAACCCACACTCGCTTACCACTTTCTGGATAGTAACATTCCCCACTTAGCAAGACAATCCACAATTACTACATTCAAAGTTAAGTACTCTCCTAGATACACTGCCAATGGCACTACTAAGCCTTTGACACATCCAACTACTAGCACCTCTCTTGATTCCATGGTAGTACATTTACCATAAGTTGTTGTTACTTTGAGATTCAACTCATTCATGACCTCAAGAGGCATTACATTACATGATGCTCTTGAATCAAACATGTAGTTATGTAATAGTCTATCCTTAATAATCAAAGTAGTAAAAAATGGATCCACATTCAGCTGAGACTCAACCAGAGAAGTTCCCAAATAAACCTCAGGTGGTTCACCCAATTCCTCCATTGTTTGTTGTTTTTCTAATTCTGCAATGGCGGGAGGAACCTCTACATTGTTTACCTTTTTCCCCTAAGTGACCTTTTCTTCCTTAAGCCCCAAATACTCAAACACCCTCTTCTTATGCTCAAGAATTATAATCAATTAAACAATAGGAACATTAATCTTTATCTGACTCAAGATTTGGGCTATGTCACAAGGAACATATTTGGGTAAGGCAATGTTAGGAGGAAGGTTTACAAATTCATCTGATGGCACGGGATTTTTCATAGTCTGAGCATGGGGAGGAACACAAGTTTTATTTGGGGTGACAAAGCCTTTTTTAGATGCATATTTATTAGGGGTTTCTTAGGGATACTATTAAGCACTTAAATGTTTGGTTTGGCTTGAGGCCCTACCCCTTTGACAACTTTGCTTCTTTTATTATATTCTTTTCTATGGCCAACTACTGCATTCATTAACAATTATTTTTCCTCCTTTGAAGGAATTCCTGCATCATAATTCTTAACCATAAATGCCCTTAAGTACTCAAAATCATTATTAGGCAACTCAAAACCTTGCACCATATCATTTTAAAAAGTATGAGTGGGAGGAAGAGGTAATACCTAGTGAATGCAATCCCAGAAATATTTAACAGTTCTGACACTCATCAGTTTAGTTGAGGTTGCTCCCTATTGGGATCTTGAAGAGAAATCCATCATGCATGCATCATTATCTATCTCATCATCATAAACTTCTTCTCTAAATCCCTTGTCAACATCACATGGGGAATGGGGCAAGAAATGGCTATTACACCACTCAATTTCATGAGCTTCTTCAACAACAACTCTGGCAGCTAAAGGATCAGACACTAATCTATTTTTCTAGGGTTGGGGTTGTCCATTTCCTGATCCCATGAGCCCTTTACCCCTGTCATCTGATCTATGATCACCTCTGGGATGGCTTGCAAATATTTCTTGACCTTGTGGCTTGTGTTGACCTTGGGAACCTTATCTAATACTCTTCTCTACTCTAGCTAGTTTATAGGATATTTCTTTAACAGCTCCGGCCAAATTTTTTACAACCTCTTCTAAATCAATAGACTTAATTGACTGAGGCTTCTCTAGATTGATCCATTTGATACCCTCTCTTTTAGGAGGCTTACCAACTTCCTTGATGTTATTTTCAATCTACAAAGCCATGGTGAATGCCTTCCTCAATGTTCCTGGGTTTTTATCCCTTAAATAATAGGAAACCTTTTTGTCAAAAGCATCATAATATTTTATCAAACAAGAAACATCACTTAGCCTTGGGTTTACAGGTAACCTATTAAGGATCTTAGTGAACCAAGTATTTAAGTCACAAACATATTCATTAGGATTCTTCTTAATATTTTCAAATTCAGACAAATGAAACCTATGATCTATCTTATCCCCATTGTGCAATCTAAAAGCATCTTTCATTTCTTTCCATGAATCTATTGAGTTATCTGGCAAAGACTTATACCAGAAATGTGCATCCTCCTCAAGAGTATGAATAAACAGTTTAATATACACATCCTCAAATTCAATCTAAAATTATTCCATCATATTGACAAATAGTTTCAAATGTTGATCAACATTGATAATATTATTACCTTGAAATTTAGGTAGTCTATTTCTAACATCTTGTGGCACTACATTTGGATATCCATCCATACCTCTAAAATCTATTTGTCCAAAAGTGTTGACAACAAATGGAGGTCTAGGTGGAGGCTGGGCCATATTTCCTTAAGGGCGTGATCTTACGGGAGAAACAAAATGATGAGGGAAAAGGTGTCTTTGGAACACAGGAGTATAATTTTGAAAATGAATGTCCTCTAAAGAATCTGTTTCATGGAAAACCCTATCAGCTTTGGAAAATACAGGGACATAATGAGAGGTAAACTTATCAAACACAAATGAAGGCCCCTCACCAGTTGGAGAATTCAATTCTATATAAATATTAACTGATTCAGAATCACTTGAAGAAGAATGGTAATCCTCAACCGTATGTTCATCACTTTCCGCAAAGGACAACTCTTTTCTTGATTCCTAATCTCCAACTATTTTCTAGACTCTTTTTCCTTCTTAATTTCTCTTTCCCAGTTCTATAAACAACTTTCTATTAGGGTCTTTAGTGATGAAAGATCTTCTTCCTTCCAACTTTGCAAATATTAATGACAAATTCACTTAAAACTAATTAAAGCGCTGGTGTTTATCAAAATTTAAATCAACACAGAGTCGCCACTAAGGATTTTAACCTTAGTTGTGCAATTGCACTATAAATGATTTGTCAAATATCTATCAACACTTAAATATTGAAAAGCTTAGCAGATCTGACATTCCTCTACAAGTATTTATCACTGATGATACAAATCTAGTGCAATAACCACTAGAAATTGGAAATATTACACACAGAACATGTAACTTCACAAAAATCTTACAAATCTTAACAAAGGATGAGGTTTAAATAATGTATTTTCACTTAGAGCATTTAAAAAACAATACCAGGGTCGGTATGTGTACACCTTTGTTCACTCCCCAGTAATGGCATCAAAAAGTTGTTGTTGCCTCACAAATAGGTCCCGGTATTCAGATAGTCCCCGGCAACGGTGCCAAAAAGGTGTTGTTACCATAAAAATAGGTCTCGATGCTCAAATAATAAATGAAAACGACGCCAAAAATATGTTGTTGCAACACAAATAGGTCTCAGTGTTCAAATACTCCATGGCAACGATGCCAAAAAGGTGTTGTTTCCGCACAAATAGGTCTCGGTGTTCAAATACTCCTCGGTAGCGGTGCCAAAATGATGTTTTTATCCAAATTGATTCTTCCTTGGAAGCCAAGAAGCGTCACATATTTAACAAGATACTTAGAGACAGATGAATCATACGTTGTCTTGTAACCAGGGAAGGGATACAATGGGCTCTTTTTCACTTGGATGATGGAGAAACGGATGGCACAATATAAGAGGATTTTATCTATCCTCACTACTTTAGGCCGTGGCTTTTGACCAGGGTGAGAGGACCCATTTTTTAACCTATTTTGGTGAAGGATGTGAGGAGATCTTTCTTTGCATAATTTTCAGGGGAACCTTGAGAAAATATGATCAATACACAACAATTTAACTCTCACAAGTTGTCACTTCTAAAGAATGGGGATATTTTTTGGGAAATTTTTTGGTTACGAAAGACATTTAAAACCTTCTTGCTTTTGTATATGTTTGTAGTAGAATTTTTTCATTTGTGGATACATGGCACAGACAAGTGTTCTTTGGTGGGATTCATGGTTATTTGAAAAGTTTCGTGGGGATTAAGCAAGATGAAGTTGATATAACAAGATCTTTGAGAACCTTTACAAAAATTGGAAGAGTAATAGACATAATGCTTTAGAATAACCAAAATATTCTTTAAACTAAAAGGTGTGCATCAATGGAGCTATAGATCTACACGGTTTCACACAATCTTTGAGAATTAAAGAACCCTAGCTCCTCATGCCTAAGATACATGGAAAGGCTTACATATAATATTTATATACAAAATGACAGTAATGTGATTTTAAATTGTTTAGCTCATTACAGGATGAAATATTTTCTCATAAAGAAATTTCAAATGTAGCTAAACTATCACAGGGATGAGATCCTTGTGTGATTCGAAGGGGTTTTAAGACAAGATTGTAACAGACACATCAAAACCATGTGAAAACATTCTGAAATAAAAGTAGATATAATTTTATCCCAAGATTAACACAGATTAATTCGAGATCTATTAGATTTACCAGTAGGGGAAATTTTCTTCAACAATCTCAGAGCTTGTCAATGGTTATACACTCACAACCATCTTGATGCGATCAAATCTAAAACAAAAGAGATTAAAAGGTTTCTTAGATGGTCTCTCAGGAAGATGGGCTTTCTTAAATTTTCTTGTAAGAATTCAACCCCCGACCATTTGTAAGAGTATTCTCATTGTATTTAAACAATTCACTTGCTCACTCATCCTAAATTTCCCCCCAAAAAGAATGATATTCGAGGAATCCTTTGCTTGTTAACAATTTGTCTCAGAAAGTGATGTTTAAAAAACTTACACCCGAAGTTACCAGGTGGAAAAATCATCAACTGATCACATTTCTCAGACCCTCAACCATGCTATAGCTTTTTGATAGTCCTTCTAATCATTCTTTTATTCTATCATGTGAGAAATCCCCTTTCTAATAATTTTTAGGTGGCTCTTTATAGCTGGATCTGACAAGAAATATTTTTTGACCCTCAAGAAAACACCTTGAGAAATGAGTTCCCTAACATGGATGAATTTATTTGTGCCTCTCATAAATGAGAGTCCATGCATGCATTATCCCAAATTACCTACGCTATGATTCCAAGTCAGCCAATTGCCAAGAGGAGTCAGTGGAAATATCCACATGTTTCCTTGGCGTAACTTTAAAGATGAAGTATAGAGGCAAGTTCCCAAATGAGCACGGGCCTTTTATGTGTTTATTTGGCGTAACTTCAAAGATGAAGTTTAGAGGTAGGACCTTAAACAAGAACAAGCTCTCCACATGCCCTGGGCCCAAGAAAATTTCCTTTTCCCTTTGAAAAAGTATTAGTATGAAAAGGAGCCAGTGGAAGCCTCCACATGTCTCTTTGGCGCACTTTTGATATGATGCCAAAAATTTGAGACCCTAAAAAAGCACAGGATCACCACTTGTGTAAGCTCAAAAAAGTTGTTGAAAACTTTTTAGGGACTAATGGAAGGCGGCACGTGCCTAGGGTCTGATAAAGTTTCTTTGGCCGTTGAAAATTCAAGTATGGGAAGACCCAGCGAAAATGTCCATGTGTCCCCTTTGGCGCTTATTCAAAAGTAAAGTACATGGGAATGTCCCAAAAATGTGTGGGCCCTCCACGTGTCCCATGACTTAGAAAGTTGCTTGAAGAAGTTTTAAGTATAGAGAGGAGCCAACAGAAGCCTCCATGTGTCTCCTTGGCGCAACTGCTAAGGTAGGACCCAAAGGCAAATTTCAAATGAGTGACGGCCCTCCACGTGGACAACCTTTGAGTTTAGGTGAGGCTTAAAGTTTCAAAAGTCCCCAGCGACCTTCCTCTCTACTTATAACTTTTCATGTGTGCCCCAGTGGAGTTTGGGGTTATTTCATAACTTTTCTCCCTTATAGAAAGAGGCAGAAAACTTAAAAATGTTCCTCTGACCCGCTTCTCCACTTGTAACTTGAAAAAATGCCACGTGTCCTCCTTCAGGGTCAAAGTAAGAATTTTTCCCCGCCGCTTCATATTTGTTGATTAACTAATTGGATGCTATCAGGGCCATGGGGCCAATTTGGTATTTTTTACAAATATGACAAAAGTGGAAAATTTCAACAAAAATACCTATCGGGCTGCATCCAATCAGAAAGGACCACGTTTCCACAGATGTTGGGACCAAAATTTGACAGTGAAAACATGATTGTGGAAAAATAGAAGGAAGGGGAAAACCTGAATTCACGCCCAAATTTCAAATTCTTTCTTATGGACAGGAAAATGAAAAAAGAATATTTGGACTTAATATGATCCTCAACCAAAGGAAAGGACTGATCATGGAAACCAAATGAAGGAAAAATCTTTCAGGAATCAATACAGGGAGACAGAGAAAACTTCAAACTGCGTAGACTAAGAATTTATTGAATGAACAGGGTGAGATTAAATTGAGCACCAAAACGCTTGTTTGGGGACTTGCCTTTGGATTTTACCTTTGAGGTTGTGCTAATGAGGCATGTGGAGGCTTCCACGGATCTTCCCATGCTTAGAATTTTCAACTGCCAGTGCAAATTTGTCGGGCTTGCACCACATGGAGGGGCAAACACTCGTTTGGGGACCTGCCTTTGGATTTTACCTTTGAATCTACGCTGATGAGCCATATGAAGGCTTCTGTGGCTCTTCCAATGCTTAGAATTTTCAACGGCCAGTGCAAGTTTCTCAAGATCTGATAACATGGAGAGCCTACGATCATTTGGGGTCTTCACTTTTGTCGCACCTTTTGAAGGTGTGTTGAGCTGACACGTGGGACCTTGCATGATTCTATTGCTTTGATTTGAGTCAACTCACTCTAGGCTTGATTTTAAACCCATAACTTTGAAGTTTAGGATTCTAGCACGAGGCACAGAAGGGAAACAGAGGGAAGGTGCGAGCGAGGATGGTACGTACAAAAATAGGGTGTACTCAGGCACGTAAGAGGATGAAAAGGAATGACCAATTTTTAGGCATGCCTGTAGAAGAGCACACGAAGAGGGCATGAGGGCAAGGTGCAGGAGGATCATGCACAAGAGGGAAGTGCAAAATGGGGAAATGGAAGGAGAGAAGAATGTGAAAGAAGAGTATGGAATCAGGGTGTGAATATCCAACTGAGGAAGGGCACGGCATGCCAGAAAGGAAAGATGTCATACAACAGGAAGTCCTGAAACTTAGCCTATTTAGAAGGCATCTGTGGAGGGGCACGGGAGTGTGCGGAAAGACTCAAGCCTATGCAAATTGCCAAATGAGAAATCCTATGGGCACACAACCTGACGAAAGGTGCATGAGAGGAGGGAACATGGTACAATAGGGTGTACGTAGGCATGCAAGAGGAAGAAAAGTGACGGATGATTTTAAGGCATGTCTATAGAAGGGTGCATGAGGGGAAGGCACAGCAGGCATGTGCAAGAGGGAAGCATGAAAGGGAAAAATGGAAGGAGAGAAGAATACGAAACAAGAGTATTGAAGTAGGGCGCGCATATCAAACTTATAAAGGACGCGTCATGGCAGAAAGGAAAGAGGGCACATGAAAGGAAAGAGGGCGCAGGAAGTCCCAGAACTAAGAATATTTTTAAGGCATCTATAGAGGGGCACGTGGAAGAATTGTATGGTGTAGGGAGGAATACAACCTATGTAAAGTTCCAAATGAACAAGCCTACAGGTGCATAACTTGAAATGTGAAGCATCATAGCCAGAGTGAGAGTAAAAGTCATCCGAATAGCTGGGAGAGTTATTTGGATGAAAATCTGGAAAATTTTGGGGCCATCTTCTTGCTAGGTGAAGATACCAGTAGCCTTGGAAGTTCATTGGGCATGGAGTCAACCCTGGTAAACACAATTCTAATCTGAATCTCTGAAATCTTGTCCCTGAGCCACCTGAAACATTATTAGAACTAGATCTAATCTCCCTAAGTGCTACCTTCAATGGACTGTGCATGAGCTACAGAACACCATAACACACTATGTACAAAAGGGAAAGATCATACATGCTCCAAGTGGAACATGCAGAGTGTGCAAAAGCACTTATTCTGATGAAAGAAAACTTAAATACTCTACGCTAACCAGAAGCAAAGGGAACTCAAACAAATCCTGCAACTAGTAGCGAGAAGTAGCTTCCCTTTCTCAAAATAGGAAGCCATATATATGATTTAACACTGAACATGGCTATTATTATGAGTGAAAAACTGATAAGAGGCTAATCCTCCACCCAAATAACCAAAGTATAAACATCAATAAGAAAAACCTCCTCAAGTTGATTGGGATTAGACTCCTGGAGGTGTTGATGGTGACCCTTGGTGCTTTGTATATCATCCTCATGCCCTAAATGAGAATGACCGGTTTTGGCTTCTCCTTTGGCTTCAATTAAGCCATGTATTTGATTGGGCGCGGTCTGATCCGTGAAGTTTTCCCATTGCCTTGAAATTTAACTCCAAAAATGAAGTCTTCTTGAGGACCTTAACGAAAAAATAGGTTTCCTGCATGATGGTTTTTGTCTTGCATTGGTTGTGTAAGTAATTGATCCTCTTCCTTGATGACTAGTATGTAATGTGTGTCATCTTTGTTCCGTTCCTCCTCTTGTGGATAACATGGAAGATTTAGATCTTCCAACCTTGGTTCCATAGGGCCATTGTGAAAGGTAGGCAGCTGTAATTGAATGCTCTCCTTTGTGAGAACAAGATCATGTGCCTGGAAGGTGGATTAGCGAGGAGAAAATGATGTGATCTCCATGGGCTCCTCTCCATCAAAGCAATCCTCCAAGTCAAACATATAATATGCCTCCTTGTTTTCCTATTATGTGTGCTTAACCTCCTCTATGGTGTCCTCCAGATCTTTAATTTTCTCACCATGGTTCCCCTTATCTTCGAACATGGATGTTGGAAGCTCAAAATATTATTCGACATTAGAGCTTGAAGGGGATGAAGTGGGAGGAACAAACTGAAAGTTATTCTGTGGCTTTCTGTTTACTTGAAACCTCTAAAACTGTATGGTTCTCCTCCATAACCAAAATGCACTCCTCCTCTTTCGGAGTTGGAGTAGTTGCTTCTTGAGTATCTTTATTTCTTACATGTTCTTCCCTATAACAAGCATATCATCCACATACAGGAAAAAAATGATATAACTACCACCAAGAAACTTATTTATGTATAAGCAATGGTTTGAGTGACACCTATAGTAACCCTTATCCTGCATAAAACTATTAAACTTTTTATACCACTGCCGTGGACATTGTTTAAGGACATTTAAGATCTTCTTCAATTTGCACACTAACCTCTCCTTCCCTTTGACCTCATAACCCTATGGCTGCTACATATACAATTCCTCCTCAAACTCACCATGAAGGAATGTAGTCTTCACATCTAACTTATCTAAGTGTAGGTAGTTTACTACTACTAAACCAAGAAAAGTTCTAATAGAAGTCATTTTAACATCAGAAGAGAAAAATTCTTCAAAGTTTATACCTTTCTTCTATGCAAATCCCTTGACCACCAACCGGGCCTTGTATCTTTTCCTACCTCCATCTTCCTCTTTGATTATATATACCCACTTTGTTCTTCAATGCTATCTATCTCTCAGGTAGCTCTACTAGATCCCAAGTCTAGTTTTCCGTAAAATATCTATGCTCTTCATCCATGGCATGCTCCTAGTTCTTCCTGGAATCCTCCTACACTGCTTCCGAAAAGTGCTTTTCCTCTCCATTGTTAGTGAGCAATAAATAATTCAAAGATGTAGTAAATCATTCAGATTCCCTTCTTACTATAGAATACCTTCTCACCTCAGGATTTTGGGCTTCATGATGAGTAGGTTCCTAAACTGGCTGTGCCGGAACATGTTGCACCTAAACCGAACCCTTGGACACCTTGTTTTCCGAAACATCCTCTAACACTGTGTATTATTTCTTTGATTACTCTTTCTGTTCCTACAACTGATATTTATACATGACTTTTTCATTAAAGAAAATATCTCTAGACCGAAATATTTTTTGTCCTTAAGACTCTAAACAGTGAAACCAAAGTCATCCTCACCATATCCAAAAAATATGCATTTCTCATACTTATCCTCTAACTTGGTCCTATCATCTTTATCAATTTGAACAAATACCTCACATCTAAATACTCTAAGAAACGAGTAATCAATTTTCTTACCAGACCAATCCTCCTTAGGTGTACCTCCATCCAAAGCCATAGAGGGTCCTCTGTTAATCAGATAAACAACTATGCTCACCACTTCCACCCAAAACATGAGTAGTATCCCCCGCATGTAACCCCATGCACCTAGAACACTCCATGATTGTCATGTTCATTCTCTCTGACACTCCATTTTCTTGTAGAGTATTTAGAACCATTCTTTGCCTTCAGATCCCATTTTTCAAACAGTAATCAAGAAATTCATTTCTACAATACTCCCCTCCATTATCCGACCTGAGACATTTCAACTTAAGACATGTTTCATTCTCAACCAAGGATTTCCATCTTCTGAAGGTTTCAAACACATCATATTTCTTTCTAATGCAATATACCCAAAATTTTCTAGTTACATCATCAATGAAAGTGACATAATAACATGAACCACCAATAGAGTTTACCTTAGCTGGCCCCAATACATCTGTATGCACTAAATCCAAATTACCCTCCTTCCTGGTAGGTCCAACCTTGAGGAATCTCATCCACTTCTATTTTCCATAAAAAAATTCCTCACAGAAGTCTAAATCTAACTCTTTAATCTGGGAAACCTATCCTTTATAATCTGCATGCCCTTTTGACTCATATGAATGAGTATTTAGTGCCACAAAGTTGCATCTCCATCTACAACAACTAAATTAAAATAATCAACACCACTAGTTAAATACAAAGTACCAATTTTATTACCTCTTGCAACCACAAGAGATCCCTTGGTAACCTTCCAAGAATCTACTATAAAACTGACCGTACAACCATCACTGCCCAACTGACCCATTGATATCAAGTTCCACCTCAACTTACGCACATGCCTGACATCCTTAAGTAGTCATGTGTTCACATTCTAGATTTTCACCTGAACACAACCTTTACCTACTATTCTGCATGGTGCATAATTGCCAAGATATACATGTTCAAAACCTACTTGAACAAAAACAGTAATTTAATGTCTATGTTGGTGGAATGTAAAGAAGACCCCAAATATAACACCTAAGACTTAGCAATATTATCTAAAGAAATAATTACGACATCCTAACAAACATCACCTACTGCCGCATTTTCCTATTTAGTTTCCTCCTTGTTCTTCTTATCCCGAAGATCCCAATAATATTTCTTAGCATGAGCAACCTTCCCACAATGGAAACATTCTAATTTACTGTTGGACTTTGACCTTCTATGATCATTCAACTTCCCATGGTTACCTTTCCCTCTATTCTTTTGTCTCCCTCTACTCTCCACCATAAAAGCATTTCTATAAGTAGAAGAACTTTGGTGCTCTTCCTTTGCATTTCCTCACTTAGGATCACACCTATTACATCCTCAAACTTCAACATTGAATTATTAGAGACTGAATTACTTATAGCCACAACCAAGTTATCCCAGCTATCTTGTAAGGAGCACAAAATAAACAAATCCCTGACCTCATCATCAAATTCAATTTTTACTGAGTTTAACATACAACCGTATTAAATTCATTCAAATGAACGACAATAGAACCATTGACAGACATGTTCATATTAAGTAAATTTTTCATCAAAAATATTTTATTAGAGGCAGAGTGTTTTTCATATAACTTCCCAAATGAACTCATGAGACCTTCCATGGTATTCTCCCAGCGATATGTTGAAAGCAACCAAAGATGCAATCCATAAGAGAATTGCCCCCAGTGGCTTTCTATCTAGTAACTCCCAATCCTCATCTGACATGGTTGTAGGTTTCTTTTCTTTTCCAGCTAAAGGAACATGGAGGTCCTTTTGATATAAGTAAACCACCACTTGCATCTTCCACAAACCAAACTTCTGCCCATTCAACTTCTCAATGCTTGATCTTCCCTCATCTGCCATAGCTCCTACTTAATCTAAACTTTCCATGTGATTTACCACTTCAGAGAAAAATAACCAAATCTTTCATAAGTCATTTTTTAGGAATTAGAGAAAAAATATGCGAAAACAATTCCTCAAATCCCAGTAGTAGAAAACTATATAGCATGAGCATACATGTAGAAATATAACAACATAAATAAATAATGCACAAAAGAAGACAAGACAAGATTTAACGTGGTTCACCGAATGTGGGCTACGTCCACCAAGAATTTCTCAGATTTTACTATCAACAAGAGTAAAAAAACTCTCACAGTCTTCTCTCAGTTATGAACTCACAACAGAATTCCAAAGATGTTAAAATACATCTAAACCACAATTGACACACAATTGCTTAACCTTGATCACTCTTGATCACCTCTTGATGATTAAGAATCAAGAACTCTTGAACACACAAGATATCTTCAAGATACCCTAACACCTCTATTTATAGGATTACAATCCTTTAAGAAGTCCAAAAGCCGACCCTAGGAGTTCTAAATTCATAACCTTTCATCTTCCCATGGTTGGAAAAGAAACTATCATGACCTTTCATCTTCCCATGGCTAGAAAATAAACAGTCATGACCTTTCATCTTCCTAATTCAAACTCCACACTTCAATACTGATTTGAGAAGACCAAAAATAAGCTCCACACCCCAACATTTACTTTGATTTCTTGGTAACTCAACTCTAGGTATCTATTATTTGTTCTGAAAATATACTTAGATAAGATACACCTAGTTGTATATATATGGACCTATGCTTCTAAAACTCGTGCTTTCGCTTGATGGTGCTTCAGTACTTGGTTTTCCTTGAAACTTTGTATGTGTGAACATTTTTTTTGAACCTCTGTAGCATCTTTACCATAATGCATGAGTTATCTTTAGTAGTGCACTTTAAATTGTAGAAACTAGTGCTCTCTTCATGTTTCCTTGATCCATTCCCTAGAGGTTTTTCTGAATATTTACATATTTATATCTTTTATTGCTCTCTGAGTTATATTATTATGACATTTCTATTTTGAGATTGATTAAGTACTTGGTTGTACTACTTTGCTCTTGACTGAGAGTTACTTCTTTGTATTTGCTGAGTTAAATATCTTGGTTTATGTTGATCCACCTTGATTACATGACTGATGCAATCCTTGATATATTGTCACTTATATCTCCCATTGTATGTCTTGATATTATGAAAATTGAAATCTAATTTGTTCCATTTATTTCTTATTCACTTGAAACTCTGATTTTAGATATTCACTGAAGAAAGATATTTTTCTTCTCAATCTTGCTAGATCTGAACTTGAATTGTCATTTTCCTTCATGTGATATTAACAAACTATAGTGAATACTCCTATTATTTTGTTGTATCTTTGTTGTATCCACCTCTTGTTGTAGCTTTGTATCTTGAAAGCTACCTAATTTGTTAATGATATCTTGGAGTGCTTCGTGAAACTTGACTGCACCTTAAAAAATTTCATCACATCATGTCATTAATTTCTTTGTGAATTGGCAAAGATAGGTTCTTCTTCTTACCTTCGTGTCTCATGACCTGAAACATTTGTTAAGTATTTTTGGCATATTGGTAGACCCTGCATCTGAAAATGTTTATGAATCTGCATGATAATATTGTTGTTTTGATGTTTTTTTTTTTATTCACTGTAATCTATGATTGATTTCTTCGCTTTGGAATTAATAAGCCTTATTTTGGAGAAAATTTGTACCCAGAGATGGTGTATTGTTAACTTTTTTCTCTGAATAACACTTATTTCTTCTGAAAATGCTCTCTCTCATAAGGTAAAATGATTTTTTTTAATTTCCTTTGTGACTTTGTTAACACTGGAATGATATACCTTCTATATGTTGAAATTATACTATACACTCTCCTTTTCATCTTATTCAATTAAGAACAATAGCCTGTACTGCACTTGTATATGCAGATTAAAAGTATTTTTCCTTTATAAAAATAATATCATCATTTCCTATATTTAAAGTCCATAACAACACTACGAGATGTTCTTTTTGATTTTGTCTCAAGATTTTTGATGCATCTTATCTCTGCTTTTAAAAGAGACACATTAGCCTAAAATTGATAGCATAATATTCAAGGTTTAAAACCTAGAGCTCTAACTGATTTTGTTTTCTGATCACATGTTCATGACCGACTGAAAGGTAAAAGAAGAGATGGGAATGGGGCTGCATTGAATACAGAAATATAGAAGAAGAAAAAGACAACAAGAACCCAAGGCAATGATGGGTTCTACCTTTAATATTTTCCTTTCAGTTTTACGTACATGTACCTCTTGGCATGAGTAAAGATAAGTTACATCCATGACTTGTGTGGGTTTACTATACTTTTATTCCTTATGAATAAATGAATTATTTTCATGTAATGAGATGTATATCTTTTCTTTTCTGTACTCTCTTCATTTGTATGGATAATAAATGAACTCGTACAACTTAGAACACTTATGTAATTCACTTAAACATAGAAATAAATTAAAACCAAGTGTACCTTTTGATGCTCATCGTGAATGTGACTACTTATAACACTACACCCTTCAATGCTTCAAAAATGCAACTGATACTACTACTTCATAACGTAAAACCCTATCATCTTTCCCATCTTCACCAAGGCCTTACAACAGTCTTTTCAGGCTACTGCATTGTCTTGCTGAAGATGATACATTGGAGAGGTGGTAAACACAAAGTTTTGCCTTCTGGGGAAACACTTTCTGTTTAATTTTATGTGTGACACTCTAAACTTTTCCAAAACCAGGAAATCAAATTGTATCCCCTTCTTAGATGTCTTATCAGAACATACCCCAAAACCTATAACCCGACCAATCCGAGAAAATTAGAGTTAAGAGTTTCCCTTTTTTCACACAGGGTGCAAAAAATGTCAACAAGAACTCTGTATAATTTTTCCTAATGTAGTGCCCACCATAAAATAAGATCAAAATAAAATATAATTAAAAAAAATAATTTGTGAACTGACGTGGAGAAGAATTGAAGGAGGGGGATGGGTGAGTAAGAGGGGAGGTAGCATCTGGCAGGAAGTGACATATGACAGGAGTTGGAGAGGTCAAGGGATCCCATCCATGTCCACTCAAACCTGCCATTTTACTTGCATAATAATACAAAAAAAATATTTGAGATCCAGAGGCATTAAACACACTGGTATCTAGGTGAACATTGGAATTTAGCAATTTTAGATAACTGCAACAAGTTAAATCTGCTAGTACATGGAGATGAGAACTAGAACCCAAATATATGCTCAATTGCTATATGAAAATTGATTGATGTGGATCTGTATCTATATTTGTAGTAAGTTGGTATTATCCTTGAGAGGAAAGAAAACACTTCCTACCATTGTCTTGCTATTATACGCAAAGGAAGAAGAAAAATAGTGAGGAGTGGAAGATGCTCTTTTAGTCGTAATGTCTTGCTGTAATTTTTTTACTTCTTTTGTGTCTGAATGATGGTGTTACATGCAATATAACCTTGAATCAGTTTACTTTTAATTGTCTTGAGCATTAACTTAAGCTCGTGGTTCTTGTTAATATTTTTTCATTTTTTTTTTACTTATCAACTCAATGAGCCCTTTAGCTTATTGTGGTATCATTAACCATCTCTATAACCACTTCATTTTCCTAATCTTTACCTACTGCTATGAGTAGTTTTTTGTATTGATTAAGACATTGGAAGCACCTTTTCTTGTTATCCCACATATACATCCACAAGATTTTGTCTCTTTCACTCTTCCTCTATGTGTAGCCCTTTTTTGTCCATTCTCAACGTCCTCCCAGCTGTATCAAAATGAAATCTCTGGAACAAGGTATGGATATATTCCAATGCATAAAAGATAGAGGAAAAAAATGCTAAAAATGGGGGTTCATGGATTTAGTTCCAAGCACTCTGGTAGATATGTATGCAAAATATGCGAGAATGCACTTGGCATATGAATTATTTCGACTTAACACCTGAAAGAAATGTGGCCTCATGGACTGCAATGATAGAAGGATTTTTACAAAGTGGGTTTGATGAAAAGGCCTTGTAACCTTTCAAATAAAAAGCAAGGATTCACATCCTTTACAAGAACCCTCCACCCCGTGTCAAAATGGAACATTTAGAATAGGACATAAACGTCCTTCAAAGCATAAAAATGGTTCTTCAAAGAATTTAGAAGAACCTTGTTAGATGTTGAGGTTGCAAATGGTCTTGTAAATGTGTATGCAAAAATGCGGGAGCATAGAAATGTACGTGAACTATTTGGAAGAATGTCTTAAGGAAAAGCATGGATTTAGATATGCAACGTATTGAGGAGGATCTTCCTTATTGTTCTATTTTGTATATTTTTTCCACTTCCACCAATGTTAATGTACCCAGAATGTTGTTATGGTTTATTCTCTTCACTCAACCATTTCCAGATTTGTGTTTCCATGTATATTGTTAGCTTCGTGGGATTTTAGGTTAATTTTTGTTCCATGTAACTCAACCTTGTTTCTTCTCCCAATTTGGGGGTTTTTATTACTACCCAACTCTAATCTCATTTTATTTTTTATGGGATTTCCATCGGGTCAATACCAAGCTCGCCATTTTCATGACTCACCTTGTCAATTTTTCTCTAACTATTTTTGTGGATCGAGGGGCTACCCATCTAACTCGGGTTGGGTTTTTTTATTATGGAACTCTTTGTAAGTTATGCACAACTCAATGAGGTTTCTTTTGCTTTTGAACAACTCTCTGTAAGTTTTGTATTATGGAACTCTCTGTAAGTTATGTACAACTCACTGAGGTTTCTTCTGCTTCTGGAAAACTCTCCCTATATCAATTATATATTTTTTTATTTTTAGAAATTTTTGGTCACTGCAGTAAATTGAATCCCATACAACCTCCTAGCAATGTCTCTAGTTGTGTCATAATGGGATATTTTACACAAAGTTTGGACATCCACCAAAGTGTAATAGAGGATGGGAAGTATTCTGGAAAGTGCTTACAACAGTTTCTATTGGGAGGACATGATTGTAAAATGTAGTTACCTTGCTCTTCACACATGAACCATTTGACGGAATTCCCTGAAGAGGGATTGCGCCTTATAGAATGTGAGTAAACCCACCTAGAGCAATAATTGTACTACAGATGCTAGTATAGCTAGCCATGGTATCCTTATCTCCATCTTTGAAAATATTCATAATTTTGTTCTTCATTTACATTATATTCAAAACATTAAACTCTTAAATAATTTTAATAATTGTATATTTAACAAAACTTAAATAGTGTAAAGCAATGAAAACCCCAACTTGTGTTGTTCGAAATTGTTTTATCATTTGAACATCAACGATGGTTGCCACCATAACCTCAGAAAATTTAAGTTGACTATTTGAATCAAGTACTCATGTCCCCTGATATTGTCAAGAGTTAGATGATTCTTCAACTAAACACAACCTATTTCTTTACTTGTAAAGTTTTAAAAACACCACATTTAGAGACTTGCCAAAAAACCTTTTAAACCCCGTAAAAGAGAGGTCAATTATCATATGTGTTCCTTGATACAAGGAGAGTCACATGCAAGATTTATATTGGCCTGAGTTGACCATTTGTACTATCTTTGCCACTTTTTTAGGATTCTTATTACCCGATTTGCACTCTTAAGAAGCCTAAAACGAAAAAGTTGGGTTTTGTATTAGCCCGCTGTTTTGAACCTGAATAATGAAATACTTTCCTGCCTTCGTAAACTACTAATATATTTACTAGAAAATTTCCTGGGACCTTCATTTTGGGTAAACACACTCTTCCTGATAGTTTAGAAAAGGCATTTTGTAGGCCTCTAGTTGCAGTTTGACTCATTCGAAACTAGACCAATTACGATCAAGGGCTCAAAAAATTTGTCGCCATTTGAAAAATGTTTGCTAGTTCTCATTTTCGTCAAATTTGGTGATATATCCATATATGGGGGAACTTTTAGGAATTTTCTTGTTCCACATTCATCCATCGAATTTTAGTTTATGATGTGGTTTTCTAAGCCCTCAAGCTAACTTTTGATCGTTTGTAACTAGGCCAATTATGACCGATGGACTCGGAAAACTGACCGCCAATCATAAATCATTCACCAGTTCTGAATTATGTAAGTTGTTGTGAATTATTTTTGTATGTGAGGACACATAGAAACTTACCCATGGTATTTTTTCTCATCGGAAGACAATGTTTGAAAGTGCTTTCTTAGCCTTTGAGCCTCAATTGAACATTTTTACAACTAAAAGGAAAAAGTAACAAGAAATTTGTAGGACACCTATCAGTTTTCCAAACCACCATGGAAATTTACTGTCACTTCTTAATAATTTTTTGATACTTTTTCATGTGACATGTAGTGTGAAATTGAACTTTTGGAAATATAAATTTTCTCTCTCTTCCCTATTCCTTTCTCTGTCCTTGGTTAAAAAAATTAAGTGAATTGAAATGAAATAAATGTGTCTCTAAACCTTTCCTTTTGAATGAAAATTATTAATAGTATGTAAATGGAAACCAAAAATCTTATATAATGCCCACAAATTCGACGCTCTAAAACCACATTAATCCTTAAACAATTATTCAGAAAGGTTGCAGCCATTTTTTTTTTGTTTTAAGTTACAAGGGTATCAAACCCTAATATCCATTTAATTAATTACTACTAGAAATGTTACATTTTTAAAGGCTAGATCCTATCTAGATTATGAATTAAATTTTTTTAATCCAGTTCTAAAGTCAATTTAATTAGAATCACGAGATAATTGCTCAATAATTTTTACTATTAAGTAGTTTCCCCTTAGGAATTAACATTTGGCTCATATTTAATCAACTTTTATCCATGGTTATGTTAGTTCCATTATCTTAATAGATTTAAAGTCCATTTCATTAATTTCTAAACCATACTAGGAATTAAATAAATGACTTTGTACACAAGGGTATTTAAATGGCCTCATTCACCCATTTACACATACCTTAAAAATTATTTAAAACACCCATGATATTCATTCCTACCTAAGAATTGTAGGGTTGATCCTCCACCCTTGATCAAATAATTTGTAGCCACTAGTTCTTAGGGTTCTATATTAACCCTAACTATCCTTATGAAATCTATTAAACTTTTTTGTTTCCCTAGCCTCCTCATTCGGACTTTTCGGTTGTTTAAAATGCAGGTTGGAGAAATGGAAGCCATGGGAGCAAGGAGGGAAGAATCCATTACACAACCATCAAGCTTAGTTTTGATTTTTACTATGGGTTTATTGGTGTAATGTCCATTTGAAGAATGAAGGGGTTTCCACTCTAAATATGGAGTTGTGATTTAGTTAATCCCATTTTGTCTTCTATTTGGGAAAGAACCCTACTTTATTTTAAATCCATGAGATTGAATGATTTTAAATACCCATTTAAAAATTTACAAGTTTGAAAAATTAAATTTATTCCTTTATTTCTTGTTGGAGGTTTCCTCCTTAATTTTTGCAGGCTTTACTTTTTTGTTAAGCCAAGTTAAAATTTGTAGAGACGTGAATTTGATTTTTTTCAACTGTGAGTGAAGAAACCACCGCCCAAAGTAGGTCGGTTGTCCATGGACTACTGCCCTACATAAGTGATGATTTAGTAACCACCACCTTGCTTGAGCAGTGGTTCAAAGACCGCCACTCTACACAGGGTGGCGGTCTAGTTGTTTAAGAAAAAACCTTCTTTTCCGTAATTTCTCAAAAATCAAAATTTACTAGAGTGTTTTATAGATCATCCTTAGCTTGAATTTATATTCCTAAAGTCTCCATTTCAAAGTTTATTCCATGCTTATAATTACTAAATTTAAATATTTACTATCTCTATAATGACAAGAAACACATCTATAAGATTATTTTTCCCAAAAAATCATTCTCAACTCAAAGTAAGAAATGAAACTTAATTTAATTCTCATTAGCACTGTTATCCCTTTTCACAACAAAATGCAATGTTTCAACATAATAAATTACTTAAAATTTATTTCATCTTCCCATTTCTACTACAACCATTTGTTCAAATGACCATAAGCAACTTTATTTCACATTCAAATTTGTAATAAATACACTATTTATGTTTTACAACTTCTATGCTCTTCTTTTTATTTTTATAAAAATACAAAAACTTACAATGGCAATGAACTTTCCTTCTTCTTTTGGTAATAACTCATTCTATTACAATGTAAAGATATTTCTTTTTCAACAATGCATTACAACTTAATAAAAAAAATACACAATTCAACTTTTCTTTCAAATAGAATACTACAAGTATTCAACCTTAAGTGGGAATTACAATAAAGGTTTTCTCACAAAGAAGGATTTATTTTGGGACTACAACAAGTGCTTCAAATTCCAAATCTCCAACAAGAGATCCACCATGTCTTCACTTGATCACAACGAAAAAAATGGGGATGAGACAACACTTTCCACCCAACTAATAATCCAATGAGGAGAAGAAGTTATCATCCTCATTGGCCCCCAAGCCCCAACCACAATGAAATAAAATATGGAACCAACTCATGGAAACTATTACAAAGATTCCACATCACAATACAAATATTTCACAACCATTTCAAAAACACAATCAACACAAAATGAAATCACAAGAAGGAAACTAAAAAAATATACAAGGCTTGAAAATGCAAACAAATGGAGCAAGGATCTATGGGGAGATCACTTATGCCTCCTAATGGGATTAGGTGTCCACCTTAAAATCCCTCCAATATATATCTCAAAACCCCTAGAAAAATTTTGTTCCTCCCTCAAGATCCTCTTATGCCTCCCAGATTCTCTTATGCCTCCCTACAATCTCTTATGTCTCCCTCACAAGAACCAAGTAAAAATGTAAGCATTTTCTTGTCCAAGGTGGGGCACCCAACCCAACTCCCTCCCAAAAAATGAAATAAACTCTTATTCCTCCCTTCATATAACATCCCCATATCCTTCTCCTACACCATAGTTATGCAATCCACCTAAGAACCCAACAAGCATACCAAAACACTCAACATACAAATATACACAAATAAAAGAAAACAATTAAACAAGGGTGTAGCTACTAATTTTCCATGGTAGAGCGTGATTCAAGAGTCACACACCAAGTTTCTTCAAGCCCAAACCAACACTAACAAGTTCCAACGAAAATGCACAAGCACTCAAAAATCCTCCAACTCCAAAAATACAAGAGAAAAAATGAAATCAAGTAACCCCCAAACAAACAAATGAACTTACATAAAGAGAAAAGGAAGAGGGGAGGGTGAGGTGGCTCCATATAGGATGCCACATAACTTATGCTAAACTCGACATCACAAGTCAAACCTCGATCCCAATGCATAATAAATTGGTGGTTGAGTTGAATGACAAACCTCTTACACACACAATCCAAACCCACACCCCCTAAGGACAAACTTAAAAACCCATGTAAGAAAAGTGAAATAAATGACACTTGTTTTCCTACGAAACACCTAATGCGGTATAATTTTGACCCCTAATTCATAGGTGTAATACCCACTCCTCTTCAACATTGATTGAACTATGCTATCAATTTCGAATTGAGTTTTAATCTTAAACCTTGCTACTTTATTATAGTTAGCATACTAATAAGTTGTGTGGGACATCATGATTACTATTGTGTTTTGATTATTATTTTAAATGTATGGTTGTATTGTGGACACTTATGGGAATTTAAGTATATGATGATGATCTAGAATGGTTTCCATGTTACAGATTGATTGTAATATCGTTATTATATTTTATATCGTTATGTCTCTGCTCACTTTGTATTGGATCCCTAGACCTTGATATCATATTAGATATTAGATATTGTTAGATGAGCATTGATGCACTTGTTTTACTAATTTGATAGACAATACAAATGTATTAGACTTGCAACATGATGTGACTATTGCGATGAATTTTATATGTCTGATTCATATCTCAATATTCATTGTCCTAACTGTTACTATTGTATTGACATATGCGACGTGATTTATGGATATTTCTGGATGATTTTTGATGTTGTGATCTTAGTACAAATTGATGGATTGGAAGAATTGAAATGTTAGAAAATTGAACGATTGGAGAATTACTTGATTTTACGACTGGTTTAATAATGATATTTGATGACGTAAATTTTTATGTATAAATGCACGTGTTTTATGATTTAGATGTCATTAATGTGGCCACAAGGCCAGAAAGGTATTGTTTTATTTTATAGGAAATTATAACACAACAAACTACGGGGGATAGAATACCAACAATAAAGCAATGTGGGGTATTGGCAACAGGTCACCATGGCAACTTGTGTATTCATATGTTGTGTTTTTTTATTAATTGTTTGGAGGTCCCCATTGGGGGTGATCTGAAATGTGACCTTAGGTAAGTTGTGGCATTATCTTATTCATTTTATTTTACTGTGAGTTATTATATTTATTTTAGTATGTGGAGTCACTTTTATTATTTTGTTTAGCACCCCTCTTAAATTAATTTAAAGTGTTCTACATGTGCTTAATAGGATGTCACAAAAGGGGGGAAATAAATGTGAGTTAGCATCCTTAATGTGTGTTGGATGAGAATTAATTTAATTTTTTTGGAGTAGTCTATACACTATCTCCTAAGTGAAACTAGGATTTTGACCTTCTAGGCCATTTTGGTGACTTGTGGGACAAGTTAAGATTGTCCCACACCTCTTAAAGTGACCCACCTACTAGGTCTATGATGTGAGGGACTTATTTTAGGTCCTTTTTTGTGTTTTAATGAAGGAAAAGAGCACTTAATTACACTTTTCTTACATGGATATTTAAATTTGTTCTTAGGGGGTGTGGGTTGGGTTGAGTGTGTAAGAGGGTGGTCTTTTCCTCAACCACCAATTTATTATTCTTTGGGATTTTGATCTGACTTTGGCTATGTAGGTTGGAGGAAAGATGAAGTGGCATCCTACATGGAGCCACATCACCCCTCTCTCTCTATTTTCTATTTATTTATTTATTTTGAGGATTTGGGGGTTACTTGTTCATTTTGGGGGGTGGATGCTTGGAATTTTGGAGAGCTTACTTGAGAATGGTGATTTGAGCTTGGAATGGATGGTGCTTGCGTGGGATTTTTGAAGGCTTGGAACTTGTTTGTATTTGATCCTCCTCATTTG
The DNA here is from genome assembly GCA_019776745.2 of Taxus chinensis. Classification (NCBI taxonomy): domain Eukaryota; kingdom Viridiplantae; phylum Streptophyta; class Pinopsida; order Cupressales; family Taxaceae; genus Taxus; species Taxus chinensis. The sequence continues at coordinate 765,029,608 of CM034151.1, read as the reverse complement.
TAAGTTAGATCCTCACACTTGTTCTTTTACCTTGCTATTTTTTTGTACTCATATGTGTGGATGATAGTCATTGTATTCCTTATGATTGTGGGAAATAGATTTGATCTGTAGGTTGTGGGAGAATTGGAAATGGAGGTAAAGTTTGTGGGAGGCATAAGAGAAATGGTATTGGGTATTTTAGGAGGGATTTTGGTTGGGATGTCCACCTTGTTGATAAATATTATTTCTGTTTATTTTTTTATTTTCTTGAGGGAGGCATAAGAGTGTTGTGTGTATTTTGATGGAGGTTTTGGAGGCTCATAGGTGGACACCCAAGACCTTAGGAGGAATATAAATAACTCCCATGTTTTTTTCTCCTCATTGAATTTAAGATGAAGCCTTTGTGTTTGGATATTTGTTTGTGTTGTTGTAAAATTTGTATTGTGTTATTTCATTGAATGTCTTGATTGAATGTGTATGTGGAAGCCATTTTGAGTTGCCAATGGTTGTCTAGTGGAGAGTGTTTCCTACTTCCCCATGTTGTTGTGTGCATTACCTTGATGAGGATGGATGAACTCATTGGAATTAAATGATCTTGTTGAAGGAAGATATGTGAAGTTGCAGCTTGTTTTATTATGATTCTACAACTTGTATGTAATCTTATATTGTGGTGGATGGTTCTTCTAAATAGGATATCATGTATTACACTATTTATATTAAATGAGAACTTTTCAATGGTTTGTAATGGAATTACAATTCCCTTAAATATAAATTAGTGATTAAGAATTGTACTGTAAATATGTTTTTAAAATATTAGTGTTTTGGGTGGAAGTCAATGTTGACCCTCTTACATTTGGATATATTTTTTAAATGGGATAGGAATGTATGTCATTGAAATGTGCTTCAACTCTTCTATTATAAAAATTTCACAAAAGAAATAGGTAAAATATGTTTTACAATCTAGGCTTCCCTTTATTGCAATAGGATATTGTTCTAAGTATTTGTTATCCCCAATTCACCCCTCAAGGTAATTTGGATAACTTGCATAATTTCCTCATGCTGAAGAAAGTAGAAATGGTTCAAGGCCCAAAACACATGTTTTGGGGGTGGAAATTTTCTTTCCTCTAACTCTCCTATTTAAGAAACATCTAAAACGTTAGACAAATTTGAGAAAATCTAGAAAAATTGGCCTATTCTAGTGAAATGTGGAAAAATCAGATATTTTTGTCCCAGGCTACATAGGCAGTCTGCGAGACAGTTAGGACTTGAAAACTTGATTTTCCTGAAATGGCTGAAAATTGATTAAGTTAGACAAAAATTATCCTAGGAAATCTGCGAGACTGCGAGATAGCTAGGACCCGAAAGGCCGAAATCACCGATTTACAAAGGGTGCGGATAAGTCAAAAGAAGCTATCCCAGGTGGATTGTGGGATGTCAAGACACACGGGACCCACATGTCTGAAATTGTTGATTCACAAAGCAAAGAGACATGGGGAGGAAGATGAGGTCAACGGCCCTCACGAATCGGTCAACACTGGGAGATTCGGGACATTAGAGGCTAAAATTGTCACACCAATATGGATTTGGAAAAAGTGCTGGTTTTTAGAAAAATTCACACTAGGGATATCTAGGACAGAAAGACCTGATTTCACCAAAATACCTGCGTATAAAGGAAAATTCAATGCCTAACCCTCCTGAACTTCAAACGGCCATAACTTTTGACTCGGAGCTCCGATTTTCATGAAATTTGACTTTCTAGAACGAGCATGATTTTGTGATTTTGATCAAGGTAGCAATATTAAAATAAAAGAAACATATCCAGATCCATTTATTTAAATTTTTTGTCCTGTTAAATGACAGAAATGTCTGCAAACCCAAAATAGTTGGTCGCACTCAAAAGGCCGTAACTTTTGCATTTCTTAACAAAAAAACACAAAATTGGTACCCGTTCGAATCATGGTTCCAATACTAATGTATAGAAATCAATAAATTCAGAATTTTATGAGGATTATATGGTGATTTTGTAGAAAACATGGCTATTTTCAAAATAGTGTTTTATTTGGTAGTTGGGATGCATTAATGAAGCATGGGCTGACATATTTCACTGCTGCAAGTTATGGGACGGTATGGGCGGTATTTTGAAAGAAACATATCATAACTTTAATGCATTTATAACATGTTTCAAGTGGTCAGAGGACAGATTTTAGGATTTCCATTTGTCTTTATCTCTCCTCTCAAAAATCTATAAATTGGAGTGTTGGGCTCATTATAAAGAAAGATAGTTTTGAGTAGCAAAACTATTTCAAAACTATATTGTGAAGTCAATGTGCTCCAAGCACTTATATTGGACTCCTTTCATTATGATTCATGCCCTTATTCTGTAATAGATTGGATTGTGCATATCAATGACGCAATAGATACAAGTTTGTGGTTACTTCTTCCCTTCTTGTGTTTTTTTGCATTCTTCTTCCCCTTTTAAACTTATTACAAATATATTATGTCTACCTTATACTCTTCAGGGATTCATTCTCATTGTGCATGTATGGAATATTGTTGTAACTACATTTCTTGTAATGTGGAGAACTGTTATCACCCCTTCTAGTATACACTTTGTTTCTACTTTTAACACATTGGAAAGTTATCCTCATTATCTCCTTTCTGTTGTATCACCTCTTTAGTGTGGGATTTTTTTTCATGCACTCTCTCTCCCTGGTACCTAGGAAATTCAAATTAGGGTTAGATAGTTTTTCATGTATTAGAGTAGATTGTGGCAGGTAGTTTAGGAGCAAGAACTAGCTTTCTCTGGAGGTCTATCTCAAGTAGCAAGTCCAAAAACTTGGAGATAGTACACGTATTATCCAATCACACTGTGACCTTAAGAAAATAAACTTGTGTAAACCATATGGTGATGTTATTCGGTGATAATAGTATATGAATTAAATCGTAATAAATTTTACCTTGATATTATTATATAAAAGAGATGGAAGTGATGGCTGGTATAAAATTTATCAAGATGTAAATTTTTCCACTACAATTACCTTGGTGTATGTAAATTTATAATTGCAAAAAAAGGAGAGAAGAAATTTATTCTTCCACTATCTTGCAATTTCCTATTTTTTTAAAGGGGGAACCTAAATATATATATAATATAACCTTAAAAATATACATTAATTACTTTAAAATTTTATAAAATCATTATCTAAACCTCAGTAGTATAAATTATTACTTACATATTAATAAGAATTATTGATATATATATATATATTACATTTATCTATATCTAGTAATACGTTTTAGAAATTAATATTAATATTAAAATTTAGACATCTTTTGATATGTGGTTTAGTGGAATAAGGAATGGCCTTTTAATAAAAAAATGAAATTGTTTTGTGTGGTGAGCCAAGAGGGCCGCAGGCCTGAGTTTTGAAATTTTAATAAAAAGAAAGATTGTTGGGGGGAAGGGCGCCAACCCCACCCCCAACCCATACTTATATATGGGGTGGGGATGGGGTCAGCGCCCATCCCCCCAACACTTTAAACCCATCTAAATGTTTTAAACCATACCACCCTCTTTCATTAAAACAAGTGGCTATTAATTGTTTTTTTGTTCTTTTCAAAACCTACAGCCAAACACCAAGTCAATCCAACCTTGGTCCTTACGCAACTTATTATTATATTTTTCAAATATATATATATATATATAGAGAGAGAGAGAGAGAGAGGAGAGGTGTTTTGATTTTATTTATTTTTATTTATATAAATGAAATATATATACCAACATGTGTGTGTGTGTGTAAATACATGTATTGGGTTTCTGGCTTCTACCCAAATGGGTATACATATAATACTTCTCTTTGGTTATCCATTAAACCTGCAAGTAAAGTGCCATATATAAATTAATTGGGAAAATACCCAAAACTCAATTTGGGTAGTTCTTTACAAATTAGATGCAAATGGTAACCATTAAAATGTCTATTAGAGAATAAGCAAACCTTGGGAGAGGGATGCGAAAGCTAACTTCCCTTCTTGTGACCATTCATCCTAGAACTTGAGCTTTCCTCCATGGATTTATCTTCTTCCCTTCTTCCTTAACCTATAAGTAAAACAAAGAGAATGGCAGAATAAGTTCAAGAAATGAATATATGACATTCCATAAGTATTTCTAGAGTTACTTTTTCTAAACCTAAATATAAGGGCTAGGAAAGATTATATCCAATGGCGGAGGATAGACCCTACATCAGTTAAGTGATGGGGTATTTAGGTGGGAATGAAATAAATAAAGGATGTGTGTGTAATGTTAAATGGGGCCTAAGGAGTTAGACTAAGTTGTGCACACTTGACCTTGTTAATAAATAGACTAATTATTATTGTGCATGATTTTCAAAAGTAAAGGATTAATAAACCTAATTTAATTAAGAATTTACATTTATTTATCAGCCATTAAATAATTACTTTAAATAAAATTAATTAGGTTATGAAACGAATAACGAGGTGAGTATTATTTAAATAAAATATTTTAATTTAGTAAAGGAAGTTTAATCGTAATATAAAGTTGAAATGGAAAAATATAAATCAGTGAATAATTTCTTTTCCGGACGCCTTTAAATTGTGGAAGATTTATAATCAAGAATTAATTTAAACCTTAGCTAATGTTTTACCTATGTCTTACCCTTTCAAAAAAAAATTATTCCATAATTTTCCCAGTTTCCTATCAGGTTTCTCGTGATTTCTTGTTGAGAAAAATGTGGGTGTTACAATAGGTAGTGTTTTTATAAGAATTTAAGAGGTGTGGGACAAGCTTAGCTTGTCCCACATACCTCCAAAAATTTCCCTTAAGCCCAAATCCAAAATTCCAAGGTAAGGTAGAGTGTACAACACTCAAAGTCACACTAAACTTAAAATCACCTCGTCCAAAAAAAAACCAACAAATCTAGTAAATGAATTTCATTTTTCACATCCCCAAATCACTTAATAACTTGATTTACTTACTTAATAAAATCACATTAATCAACAATGCTAAAATAAATTACATCACACAAAAACCACATACTAAATAATAAATAAAATAACAAGGGAAAAGAATTACAGACAAGCCCATGGTCACAATTAGAGGTCATCCCCACCCATGGGGACCCCCTAAAAAAATTAAAATCACACAAGCAACAACATAAGAAAAGTTTGTCATGGTGACCTTAGTTGTATTCATCTAGTATTCCGTCATGGTTAGTTTCCAATCCCTTTTTGATTGTTGTGATATAATTACCTGCTAAAATCACACAATAATCATCCTTCGACCTCGCATCCATATCAAAACATACTAGATAAATATACACACATAAATAAATAACCATCAACATATAGCTAAATCATCATCTGTAGACTAAACAATGCTATCATTCATCTAAAATTTTAAAAACATCTCAATTCTATCTTTTATCAATTTCAACAAGATCAATAAATTAGTTCAAAAGTTAAATCCTACTCAATACGACGAAAGATTCTTAATGAGTAATATTCATATAATATGTATAGTATATATATATATATATATATATCAATAACATAACATCATCATCAAATATAATATGTTTTTCTATGTATCTAAGAATCCACACAATCATATTATGAATCACAATCTATCGAAATCATAATATATCTATCATCTAACATCATGCTAAACCAAAATTATATAGTAACCTCCATATCTATAGTTGACAGTAATGGAAATCAAAATATAATAATTGTCAAAGAGGAGTGGGCAAAACACCTTAATTATGCTAGATCTAGGTGAATGTCAAGCCAGCGATTTATCGTTTATTTCATGTTCACATGTTTGTGTAGGATGCAAGAAAAATGAAAAAATGGGCGTGGTGTAATTCCTCTTTTATTATTGCAATTTATATAAGTCATTGTAGAATGTGATACATGTATAATGTATTTCTATTTCATAGAAAAATTTATATCTGAAATTTGGTAATATGTATGAGATGTTAGTTTTAGGGATACCTTGGGAAATGAGCATTTAATCATAAGTGTAATTTTAATTCATATTTATGTATAAGTAAAATTGGATATATATATATATATATATATATATATATATATATATATATATATATATGAAATATTGTAGAAGATATCTCAACATTTGTGAAGTATGAAAAGGTTTATGATTGAAGTTCTGTAAAATGTTAGATGATAGGTTTTAAGGGAAATGTTCCTCTACATGTGAGTGTTATATTGATCCTGAAATTTTGTATTGTAAAAGTTAGATATTTATTCTAAATGAATTTGAATTTAGAATCTTTTAGTACATTTCCAGTGTTCAAAAGATGATTAATTAATTAATGTGTTGTACTCTTACCTTGTAAATGTAATAAAGATATTTAAATGAAACACTAAACCTTGGTATAAGATTCATGCATAATTTTTCTTCATGTGTGATCTTGCTTACCATAGAAAGAAAATGAAACCATAGAATGAACTGTAAAATTTTACACTCAATAGAACCCTCTAGTTTAAGTAAATAAGAGCCCAATTTGAGTTATCGTCATAGTCGGTATGTTTAGTGAGATTGTCGTAAACCCAACAGTTAGCAATGACATTGTCCAAGTAATTTTGGTATAAGAAGAATGAAAATATAGCCTTAATATCCTAGTGTATCACCTAGTCTTAAGAACTATTGACATGAAATTATCAGCACCCCCAAATGGCCTTAGATGCTGAGTGGGGCATTCAGTGTAATTTGTGTAACATTTGACCATCTCTCAAGCTATGTGTCTTGCGTATATTTGAGATGATCATCCAGAGAAAGCTAGTTCTTGCTCAAATAATTCAACATACCACAATCTTCCACTCTAATGCAGGAAAACTATTTCAGAGGTACTAGAAGGTCTTGGTATCCAAATTGATTCTCCCTTGGAGGCCGAGAGAGAATGCATAGATTTAGCAATCCTACACTTAGAGATAGTGATAGTCAAGATTATGGAGTCATTGTTGTAGCTGGGGAGGAGATTCAGTTGCTTCTTTGTCACTCGAGTGGATGGAGAAGATGGATCACAGCACCAAGATAAGAGGATTTGCATAGAACTATCACTTCAAACCCATTTTAGGTCAGCTGCCAAAACTTGAAATAGGCATGAGAGGACCCATTTGCACAGTATACCTCATAAATTCAGTAGAAGGACATGAAGAGATCCTTCTTTGCACAATTTGTAAGGGAACCTTGAGATAAATATGCATCACGATATGCCACAATTTAACTTCTCCATGAGCTGTCACTTCAGTAAATCATTACTGGGTATATTTTTTGAGAAAGGTTCGGGTTACTAAAGACACCTGAAACATGTTTTCTTTTGATCCATATTCAACCCTAGGCAGTAGAATTTCCTCATTTGTGGCAGGACACAACACAAATAGGGGTACTTCGGGTAGGATTCCCCTGGTTACAATATATAGGAAGCTTTTGAGTGAGAAAGGATTAAGCATAGATTCGAGTCCTGATTTCAACCACCCTCAAAACAGCATTGAGATTCACCTTTACAACAATGACGGGATCAACTTAACAATAGAAAGCCATTCCTCCATAGTGAAAATATTCCTTATCAACCAGAAGGTGTGCATCAATGGAGTCCCCACATCTTCACAATTTCACACAATCTTTGAGAATTCAACATGAAGGCTCGAGCTAAAGACTCAATTAAACATTAAATACCCCTTAGTTCCTCATGCCTAAGATACACTCAAAGGCTTACAAACAATCTTTATCAACAAAATGACAGTAAAGTGATTTTAAATTGTTTATCTCATTATAGGATGAAGGATCTTCTCATAATGAAATTGTAAATGCCACTAAACTATCACAGGGATGAGATCCTATGTGATTTAGAGGGATTTTAACACAAGATTGCAATAGGAAACATAAAAACCATTTGAAAACATTCTGAAATAAAAGCAGACACTTTTTTTCCCAAGATCAACACAGATTAATTTGAGATCTATTAGATTTATCAGCAGGGGAAAGTTTCATGAACAGTCTCAGAGCTTGTCAATGGATGTACACTCGCAACCATCTTGACGTGATCAAATTTAAAACACAAGAGATTAACAGGTTTCTTAGATGGTCTCTCAGGAAGATGGGATTTCTCAAATTTTCTCGTAAGAATTCAACCCTTGACCTTTTGCAAGAGTGTTCTCATTGCATTTATACAATTCACTCACTCACTCATCCCAAATTTTCCCCCTTAAAAAGAAGGATATTCAAGGAATCCTTTTCTTGTTACCAATTTGTCTCAGAAAGTGATGTTTAAAAAACTTACACCCAAAACTACCAAGTGGAGGAATCATAAATTGATCACGTTTTGTAGACCCTCAACCATGACTGAGATGTCATGCCATGGATTTTTGACAGTCCTTCTAATCATTCTTTTATTTTTCATGCGAGAAATCCCCTTTTTAATCATTTTTAGGTGGCTCTGTATAGCTGGATCCTGACAAGCAATATTTTTTTACCCTCGAGAAAACACCTTGAGAAATGAGTGCCCTCAAATGGATGCCTACATTTGTGCCTCTCAGAAATGAGTTTCCATGCATGGATTATCCCACATTACCTACACTATGAGCCTAAGTCGTCCAAGTGCAAAGAGGAGTCAGCATGAACCTCAACGTGTTTCCTTTAGTGCAACTGCAAAGGTGAAGTACATATAGGAAAGTTCTTGAATGAGTGTGGGCCTTTTACATGTTTGTTTAGCACAACTTCAAAGATGAAGTTTAGAGGCAGGACCTCAAACAAGTGCAAACCTCTCCACATGCCCTTAGGCCCAAGAAAATTGCCTTTTGGCCTTTGAAAAAGTCTCAGTATAAAAAGGAGCTAGCGGAAGCCTATATGTGTCTCTTTGGTGCACTTTTGATATGGTGCCCAAAAGCATAGACCCTAAACAAGTGAGCATGCTCACCACATGTCTGAGCCTGGAAAATTTGTTGAAAATGTTTAAGGACTGGTAGAAGGCCCCATGTGCCTAGGGTCTAGAGAAAATTTCTTTAGCCATTGAAAAATCTAAGTATGGGCAGAAGACCTGGCAGAAACCTCCACGTGCCCCCTTTGGCACTTCTTCAAAAGTAAATTACATGGACAAGTCCCAAACATGCGCAGGCCCTCCATGTGTCCCAGACCTTAGAAAGTTTCTTGAGAAGTTTTAAGTATAGAGAGGAGCCAGCGGAAGCCTTCACATGTCTCCTTGGCACAACTGTTAAGGTAGGACCCAAAGGCAAATTTTCGTAATGAGCATCATCCCTCCACGTGGACAAGCTTTGAGTTAAAGTGGGCCTTAAATTTTCAAAATTCCTCCGCAACCCACCTCTCCGCTTCTAAACTTTTGATGTGGGCCCCAGTGGAGTTGTGGGTTATTTCATAACTTTACTCCCTCATAGAAAGAGGAAAAAAAACTTCAAAATGTTCCGCCGACCCACTTCCCTATCTTGTAACTTGAAAAACTACCACGTGTCCATCCTTCGGGGTCAAAGTAAGACTTTTTCCCTGCCACTTCATATTTTTTGAATAACCAATTAGATGTTATCGGGCCATGGGGCCAATTTGGTATTTTTTACAAATGTGACAAAAGTGGAAAATTTCACCAAAAAGACCCACCAGGCTGCATCCAATCAGAAAGGACCACATTTCCACAGATGTTGGGACCAAAATTTGACAGAGAAAACATGATTGTGGAAAAATAGAAGGAAGGGGAAACCCCCAAATTCATCCCCAAATTACGAATTCTTTCTTATGGACTGTGAAATACAAAACAATATCTGGACTTAATGTGATCCTCAACCAAAGGAAAGGACTGATCATGACAACCAAATGAAAGAAAACACTTTCACACATCAATACAGGGAGATAGAGAAAACTTCAACCCACATGCGGACTGAAACATTTTTGAATGAACAGGGTGAGATTAAATTGAGCACCAACATCGGCTCCGAATCAATGGATGGGCTCTCCCTACTAGTGCCACAAGAACAATAGACCATGTTCCAAAAATCCATTGGGAAATGGAGTAAAAAAAAAGTGGTTGCAAAGTAGAATAATCAAAGCCCCCAAGATGAACTGAGAAACCAACAAAGAACTGGTCATCAGAGGACTAGGATGAACCAAAAATAGAAAAAAATTAAATCAGAACGAAACCAAAAGACTATACACTATACAATGATGTGCACCCTGATTCAGATAAAATAATCAAGGAAAATTTCCAAGTGCCTACAATTCTAGATATGACCATGCTAAGCAGTTCTAATAAATATTTCACAACTGATCATATGATTCTTTCTCTTTCCCATCCAAGTTGCTACCTGACCACATTTTTTAGGATTATTCTTTGTTCATGGGTCAAGTTTTTTAACATCTCTCAAGGCTGCATCAAACATCAAAGTCCCAGGAAAATCAACCTGCTTAGGATATCTACATTGATAAATTTTGTATTCCTTGAAAACAACATAGCTCACAGAGTTATCAATATCAATGTATGTGTGCAATACTTCATAAGAAGCATTGTTAGGGTCCTCAATGAGATATAACATTTTATTTTCACCAGGTAACTTCAAAGGTCTTCCCTTAATTGGTATGGTGGCATAAGACATATCCATTTACACACTTCCACCCAAACTAGGGGTACTTCCCACTTTCTGGATAGTAACATTCCCCACTTAGCAAGACAATCCACAATTACTACATTCAAAGTTAAGTTCTTTCCTAGATACACTTCCAATGGACTACTACTAAGCCTTTGACACATCCAAAATATTGACACCTCTCTTGATTCCATGGCATTACATTTACCATAAGCTATTGTTACTTTGAGATTCAACTCATTCATGACCTCAAGAGGCATTACATTATATGAGGCTCCTAAATCAAACAATGCAATTATGTAATAGTCTATCCTTAATAATCAAAGTAGTAAAAAATGAATCCACATTCAGCTAAGACTCAAGCAGAGAAGTTCCCAAATAAACCTCAGGTGGTTAACTCAATTCTTCCATTACTTGTGGTTTTTCTAATTCTGTAATGGTAGGAGGAACCACTACATTGTTTACCTTTTCACCTTGAGTGACATTTTCTTCCTTAAGCCTCAAATAATCAAACGCCCTCTAACCTATGCTCAGGGATTCTAAGCAATTAAACAATAGGAACAATTAATCTTGACCTGAGATTCAAGATTTGGGCTATGTCACAAGGAACATATTTTGGTTAGGTAGTGTTAGGAGGAAGGTTTACAAATTCATCTAATGGCGGATTTTTCACAGTCTGTAGCATGGGGAGGAACACAAGTTTTATTTTGGGTGAAAAATCCTTTTGCAGATGCATATTTATTAGGGGTTTCTTAGGAATACTAGTAAGCACTGAAATTTTTGGTTTGGCTTGAGGCCCTTCCCCTTTGAAAAATTTGCTTCTTGTATTATATTCTTTTCATTGCCAACTACTGCATTCATTAACAATTGTCATTGTCCTCCTTTTAAGGAATTCCTCCATCATAAGTTCTTAATCATTAATTCCCTTAAGTACTCAAAATCATTATTAGGAAACTCAAAATCTTGTACGATATCAATTTAAAAAAGTATCAGTGGGAGGAAGAGGTAATACCTGGTGAATGCAATACCATAAATTTTCAACAATTATGGCACTCATCAGCTTAGTTGAGGTTGCTCCCTGCTGTGAAGTTGTAGAGAAATCCATCATGCATGCATCATCATCTGTCTCATCATCATCAGATTCTTCCTCAAATCCCTTGTCAACATCACATGGGGAATGGGGCAAGAAAAAACTATCACACCACTCAATTTGACGAGCTTCTTCAACAAGAGAAACTCTAGACAGCTGAAGGATCAGGCACTAATCTATTTTCCCAGGGTTGGGGTTGTCTATTTCCTGATCCCACTAGGCCTTTAACCCTGTCATCTGATCTATGATCACCTCTAGGCTGATTTGCAAATATTTCTTCACCTTGTGGATTGTGCTGACCTCTGGGTACCTTGTCTAATCCCCTTCTCTATTCTGGCCAGTTTATAGGATATTTCTTTAACAGCTCCAGAAAAATACCTTTTACAACCTCTTCTAAATCAATAGACTTACTTAACTGAGGCTTCTCTAGATTTATCCATTTGATACCCTATCTTTTAGGAGGCTTACCAACTTCCTTGATATTATTTTCAATCTGCAAAGCCATGGTGAAGGCCTGCCTCAAAGTTCCTGGGTTTTTATCCATTAAATAATAGGCAGCCTTTTTGTCAAAAGCATTAGAGATATTTTATCAGACAAGAAACATCTCTTGGCCTCAAGATTACAGGTAACCTATTCATGGGTCTTATTGAACCAAGTATTTAAGTCATGAACATATTCATTAGGATTCTTCTTAATATTTTCAAATTCAGGTCAAATGAAACCTAGGATCTATCTTATCCCCATATTGTAATCTAAAAGCATTTTTCATTTCTGTCCATGAATCTATTGAGTTATCTAGCAAAGACTTATACCAGTCATGTGCATCCTCCTCAAGAGTATGAATAAATAGTTTAATATACACATCCTCAAATTCAATCTCAAATTATTTCATCATATTGAAAAATAGTTTCAAATGCTGATCAACATTGATAACATTATTACGTTGAAATTTAGGCAGTCTATTTCTAACATCTTGTGGCACTACATTTAGATATCCAGCCATACCTCTAAAATCTATCTATGCAAAAGTGTTGACAACAAATGGAGGTCTAGGTGGAGATTGGGCAATATTTCCTTGAGGGGGTGTCAACACGAATCCGTGCACTATGATAATATTTCACTGGGAACTCCTCGTGCTATAGTATTTTAGTAATGCACATTTTTGGTTTCATGGTAGTAATCTGGAAACACATCAACAAACATAACACAAGAATACCACAGACTATGACAAAAAAAAGAATGATGACAAATCTTAGATATCAACTGTAGAATATATTATTAACATGGAATTATTACAATCTCACCCATGAATTACTCCAAGTGTTACCAACTCCACTTGATTCCAACAATGGTTATGGGAGAAACTTCACAATTACTCCTCTTGATGACTTCCTTAACACACCTTCAACAAAGAATCCTTTATTCATAAATAATTATTACTACTTTTCTCTATGATAAATGAGAGGGATGGCCTCTCTATTTATAGGAATTCAGGCTTATCCACCCTATCTCTAAGATAGGATAGGAAATCTCTTCCGTCCAATCATATTCCATGCCTAAACTCTTTCCTTTACATGTAGGCTTATCTTCTAAGATAAGATAAACCTTATCATCTCACATGGGTTCCACCTTTTTAGACTTTTCTACAAATAAAATACACAAAATATTTACGACATCACTCCTTGTCATTATTACAAATATAAAATTTCTAATTCCTAATCATGTAGACCCTACTTCTCTACTTACCCAAACTTTGACATTTTAACTTTACCAGACCACTTACGACAAATATTTACTTTTTACCACAACATTCCTTTTTTACTTTGACTATTACCATACTCTACTTTATTGGTGGCACCATACTTATGGTGGCATTGTTATCTTCTATTGGACGCCACTACTAATTATACTTAACAACATCTTATTCCTAATACATACATTAATAAAATAGAAATTACGGAGGAAAGTTTTAATGTCGACATTTTCCCCCCTTCCTAGCTTCTACTCCATCCTCGGAGTAGACTCTTATGGACATTCTGATGCTGGTGCTTGGAAAATCTTTAACTTGTCATGGTTGACCCATTTCATAATGGGAGTACCATCCAATTCCTCCAGTTGATATGTACCATTTTCATGCACAACTGCTATTTTGTAGGGCCCCATCCATTTGGGAAGAAATTTTCTCTTCCTTCTTTTTTGTATCTGGAATCATATACTAGAACCAAGTTATTCACATGAAATGGAGACCAAAAAATATTTTGATCAAAGTATTCCTTCTACTTCATTTTCTTCTTATAGCTTGTATCCTTCGCTATTTCCCTCATTTCCTCTAGCAAATGAAGATGTACCAACCTTTCTTTTACTGAATCACTTTCATCCATCCTTTCATTTTTCATAACTCTCACAGTGGGAATATCAAACTCAATAAGAAGAACTGGATCAATGCCATAGGCCAACTAAAATGGGGAGTATCCTGTTGCTGACTTTGATGTTGTCCGTATATGCCCACAATGCTGCATGAATCCTTTTATCCCACTTATGTACCTGCAAGGCTGCATCTTTTGCTAGAATTTGACATAACACAAAATTTGTTCGTTCTAGCTGTCCATTTGTGCTTGGCTTGTATGTTGTTGCCTTCCTGCCTTCCTGCTTAATAGAAAACTTGTTGACTAGGGGCTTCTACCACCTCATTAATGAAGTGGCTTGATTGATCTGTTACAATTTCTAATGGGCAACCAAATCTAGTGACAATGCGTTCATATATGAACCTTGCCACTTCATCCATGGAAGCTGTTTTCAATGGCCTAGCTTCAACCCACTTGGTTAAATAATCTGTGGCAACTACAATATACTTATTTTGGCATGGGGTAGTTGGAAGTGGACCTACAATGTATATTCCCCACTTTTCAAAGGGACCAAGTGGAAGAATAGGACATAATGGAGCTGATGAAGTCTTACGGTTACCATGTGTTTGACAAATATCACATGTCTTACAATAATTATAACAATCTCTAAAAAGAGTGGGCCAGTGATAACTTGCATCCAAGATCCTTCTTGCTGTAAGTTGTCCAGAGAAGTGTCCTCCACATGTACCATTGTGGAATTCTTCTATCAACTCCTTCCTTTGATCATGTCCAACATCCCTCTTGTACTGTCCATCAGGTTCTATTCGAAATAATACTCCATGCAGAATAGAATATGGATGACTGGCTTGAGTAATCTTCCTCTTAGTCTTTACATTGGCACCATCAGGAAACTTGAATTCATTAAGATAATTCTAAATATCTATGTATTCACTAAGGATTGTGTCAAGGGATAACAATGCTACATCTGGGAAATCATCATCATCACAAGATGAACCTAAACCATCATAGGCTCGAGAGAGTGCATCTGCATTGACATGCTTCTTTCCTGGCCTATCTATAATATCAAATTCTAATTCTTGTAGCAAAATTATCCATCTTGCTATCCTCCCTGATGGGTTAGGCTTATTTACAATATATTTTAGAGCATGATGATCTGTTACAACTATAAATTTCTGCCCTAGCAAGCAATTTCTAAACTTCTTTACAACAAAAATGATAGCTAGAGCCTCTTTTTCTATTACAGTATAATTTACCTCAGCACTGCTCATTTGTCTGCTCCCAAAGTAAACTGGATGATCATTCCCATTTTCATCCTTTTGGTTCATAGTACTTCCTAGTGCTGCATCTGAAGCATCAATATACACAATGAATGGCTTGCTCTAATCTGGATTCTTTAAAACAGGTGAAGACACTAGGGCTTCCTTCAATTGTTCAAAAGCTTCATGTGCCTTCTTTCCTGGTTCATAAGTAACATCCTTCTTCAACAACTAAGTTAGTGGCTGTGCAATCTTTGAGAAATTCTTGATGAACCTTCTATAGTAACCCACATGGCCTAAAAAATATATCAACTTATTTCTATTCATAGGAAATGGTAACTCTTTGATTTTTGAAACTTTATCAGGATCAGTACCAATACCATCTCTAGATATAACATGCCCTAACAAAACGCCTTTAGAACATCCAAAGACACACTTTGTAGGGTTTAGTGAGGCTTTTGCTTCATCTAACCTTTGAAATGTTGTCTCCATCTAGTGTAGGTGGTCCAACTTTCTCCCATAGATGCAAAAAATATCTAAAAATAGTCTGATGAAGGTCCCAATGTATGGTTCGAACACCCTATTCATCAAGCGCTAGAATGTTGCTGGGGCATTACACAACCCGAAAGGCATAAATCTATAAGCAAAGATTCCCCAAGGAGTGGTGAAACGTGGTCTTCAGCTGATCTTTCTTTACTATACGAACTTGGTTGTAGCCGCTATATCCATCAGCAAAACTATAGCACTCCTGACCAGCTACTTCGTCTAAGAACTGATCTAAAAATGGAAGAGGGTCATGATCCTTCTTTGTTGCCTTGTTGAGCTTCCTGTAATCAACACAAATGCGTATCTTCCCATTCTTTTTTATTGAGATCACAATGGGAGAAACCCATTCTGAATTCTCCACAGCAAATATGAATCCTGCATCAAGCAACTTATCTATTTCTTCTTTTATAGTCTTAAAAAAATTAGGATTCATTCTATATGGAATTTACTTTATGGGCTTAGCACCATTTACTAGCTTAATACAATGTTCTACCCGGCTTACTTGACAGAGTTCCTTGTAATCAAAAGTGAATAGGTGTATGTACCTTCAAAAGAGCTAGAGGAAGGATTCCTTCTCACTCTCCATCACAGCATCACCAATCTTTATTTGTTGGAGACGAATCATCAACTTCTTCTTCAGATAAGTTCATGGGGTCATGAATTGGTGTGATTTGAAGGATATCCATGACTGAAACATCCACCTCGCTTTCTTCATCTTCAATGTCCATTTCACTGGTACTAGAGTAATCAAAGGATGTCCAATCATCAGTTTTCATCACTTGAATCCATAGGTTATGCCTTATGATGTCGAGGGATCACATTTATCTTCACCCTCTCTCTGTCACTTCCAAGTGTCATGAGGCCTTCATTCCAGTAATTTCTTGCATGAACTCTCCTTTGCCATGGCCTTCCCAACAACATTGGGTACACAACAGTACCATTTTTCATCACCTGAAAGTCTACCACACATAGAACACCCATAACAGATGTTGTCACATTTGAAACAACACCTTATGGTTCAGTTTTTCCCTTATTTAATGACCTTAACATAAGTGTTGAGGATCGATCAATTTTTAAAACCAACATATTTATTACAGACTCGGTCATTACATTAAATGCAGCACCTCCATCAACTAAGACATCATGAATTGAAATACCATTACATAATACCTCAGCTTATAGAATGTAAGGATCTACCTCTACCTCCAAGAGAGGTACCTCAACCTCCTTACTTCGTCAATAATTGAGTCCACTTCGCAGCTCCTACCTCTTCTCAGAAGACATAGCTAGAAGTTGACCATATGTAATATTTCAGGCCTTTTGGACAGATCTTCTAAGATGGAGTATGGTCTTTGCGCTTATGAAATCAGAAAATCGTGCACACCCAACATTCTTCTCCTTTCATCTTCTTAGGATCATTTCCATCTTGGTTATCTTTTTCTTTCTTTCTTTTTGTTACAAACACATCTACTTCATTATTTATGCTCCTATCTACTACATCAAAAGAATTCACAGGTGCTTTTCCTTTATCATTATCTCTTGTACTAGATGTAGAAGCTCTATTTAGACAATTATACTTATAATAACCCTTTTTATGACAACCATAATATACAACTTCAGTTATATTTATTTTTGGATCTCTATCTCTTCCCTGAGAACTAAATTCCTTTGCTTGAAGAAGATTAATAGTTAACTGACCCATCTTCTTAAGAAGATATTCTTACTCAGTAGATGTACTAGCGAAAAAATTTGTGCTCACCGAGAGTGGTTGTGGATTCTGGACCAAAGGTGTTGGTGTAGGCTCTATCTTAGCAGCAATTTATTTGGGCTCATCTTCCATGCTTTCTTCTTGCCTTCTTGAAATATCCTTTGCTTATTCAATGGTAGTTGGGCGGTCATACTTCACTCGTTATCTGATCTCTAGCTTCATCCTAAGAATGAAATACTTACAGAGGAGATTATCCATGCCATTCATCAACTCATCCGCTAATCCTTCCTCCCGGATCTGGGCATCGAGCTTTCTCCTTAGATCTAGAACACGAGCATGATAATCTCTTATCTTCTCTTTCTCTCCTTGGGCTAGCTTTGTGATCTCGATCATGAGATCTGCATATTTCAGTTGTTCACCAAATTCTTCAAGAAAAATTTCAGTTAATAAATCCCATGAGTTTTTCACATTATCACCTAGTGTTTTAAACCACCTAAGGGCTGAACCATCCAAAAAGGTAGGAAAAAATTCAGTGCATTGTTTCCTTCTTATGAGGCCATTACAAATGCAAGATCATTTAAACTCTTGAATGAAAGATGAAGCATCTTCATTAGATTGGGCTGAAAAAATTGGAATCTTCCCCATTTTTAAATGTAACCACAGTGAAATACCAACTCACAAGTACAATCAGTAAGACTTATGTGCACAAATAATTGTACTCACTACAATAGAAAGTTACTTTACACCTTTCTACAGTAAAATAGGAATGACCACGGTAAAACTTGACCTACTGCGGTAAAAACTAACTTTACTGTGGTAAACACTATTTACAATAAAAAGTAAAGTTACTGTGGTAAATACTATTTACGGTAAAAAGTAAAGTTACTGTGGTAAATACTATTCATAGTAAAAAGTAAAGTTATTGTGGTAAATACTATTCATGGTAAAAGTGAGTTTACCATGATAACTACTATGCACAGTAAAAGCAAGGTTACTCTTGAAATGATTTCTGACTAAATGGGAATATCTCTCCAGAAAATTCACCAATGAGGAACGGTCTCGGCAACGAAACCAAAATGTCAACATGAATCCGGAACTCTGATAATATTTCACCGAGAACTCTTCATGCTATGATTATTTTAGTAATGAATAGTTTTTGGTTTGGTGGTAGTAATCTAGAAACACATCAACAAACATAACACAAGAATACCACAGACTATGAAAAAAAAAAGAATGATGACAAATCTGAAATACAAATGTAGAATATATTATTAACATGGAATTATTACAATCTCACCCATGAATTACTCTAAGTGTTACCAACTCCACTTGATTCCAACAATGATTATAGGAGAAACTTCACAATTACTCCTCTTGATGACTTCCTTAACACACCTTCACAAAGAATCCTTTATTCATAAAATAATTATTACAAATTTCCTCTATGATAAATGAGAGGGATGGCCTCTCTATTTATAGGAATTCAGACTTATCCACCCTATCCCTAAGATAGGATAGGAAATCTCTTCCAGCCAATCATATTCCATGCCTAAACTCTTTCCTCTACATGTAGGCTTATCTTCTAAGATAAGATAAACCTTATCATCTCACATGGGTTCCACCTTTTTATACTTTTCTACAAATAAAATACACAAAATATTTGTGATATCACTCTTTGTCCTTAAACAAATATAATATTTCTAATTCCTAATCATGTAGACCCTACTTCTCTACTTACCCCAACTTTGACATTTTAACATCACCGGACCACTTACAACAAATATTTACTTTTTACAACAACATTTATTTTGTTATTTGACTATTAATGTAGTCTACTTTATTGGCGGCATCGTACTAACAGCGTCGTTATCTTCTATTGGATGCCGCTACTAATTATAATTAACAGCATCTTATTCCTAATACATACATTAATAAAATAGAAATTACAGAGGAAAATTTTAATGTCAATAGGGGTGATCTTATAGGAGAAACAAAATGATGAGGGAAAAGGGGTCTTTGGAACACAGGAGTATAATTTTGAAAATTAATGTGCTCTACAGACTCTGTTTGACGGAAAACCATATCAAATATGGAAAATACAGGGACATAATGAGAATAAAACTTATCAGGCATAAATGAAGGCCCCTCACCAGTTGGAGAATTCAATTCTATATAAATATTAAATGATTCAGAATCACTTGAAGAAGAATGGTAATCCTCAACCATAGGTTCATCACTTTCTGCAATGGATAACTCTTTTCTTAATTCCTGATCTTTAACTATTTTACAGAATCTTTTTCCTTCTAAATTTGTCTTTCCCAGTTCTATAAACAACTTTCTAGTAGGGTCTTTAGTGATGAAAGATCTTCATCCTTCCAACTTTGCAAAGATTAATGATAGATTCACTTAAAACTAGTTAAACCACTGGTATTTATCAAAATTTAAATCAACACGGAGTCGCCACCAAGGATTTTCACCTTAGTTGTGCAATTGCACTATAAATGACTTTTCAAATATCTATCAACACTTAAATCTTGCAAAACTTAGCAGATCTGACATTCCTATACAAGTATTTATCAGTGATGATACAAATCTAGTGCAATAACCACTAGAAATTGGAAATATTACACACAGAACTTGTAAATTCACAAAAATATTATAGATCTCAACAAAGGATGAGGTTTAAATAACATATTTTCACTTAGAGAATTTAAGAAACATTACCAGGGTCAGTATGTGTACACCTTTGTTCACTCCCTGGCAATGGCACCAAAAAGTTGTTGCCACACAAATAGGTCCTAGTATTTACATAATCCCCAACAACGGTGCCAAAATTGTGTTGTTATAGCAAAAATATGTCTCGGTGCTCAAATAATAACTAAAAATTATGCCAAAAATGTGTTATTGCCACACATATAGGTCTCGGTGTTTAAATACTCCACGGTAACGGTGCCAAAAAGGTGTTGTTTCCACACAAATAGGTCTCAGTGTCCAAATACTCCCCGATAGCGGTGCCAAAATGGTGTTTGTATCCAAATTGATTCTTCCTTGGAAGTAAAGAAAAATCACATATTTAACAAGATACTTAGACATAGATAAATCTTAAGTCGTCTTGTATCCAGGGAAGGGATATAACAGGATCTTTGTCACTTGGATGCTGGAGAAACGGATGGCACAATATAAGAGGATTTTATCTATCCTCACTACTTTAGGCCATGGCTTTTGATCAGGGTGAGAGGACCAATTATGTAACCTCTTTTGGTGAAAGACATGAAGAGATCCTTCTTTGCACAATTTTTAGGGGAACCTTGAGAAAATATGATCAATATGCCATAATTTAACTCTCACAAGTTGTCACTTCTAAAGAATGGGGATATTTTCTAGGTAGTTTTGGGTTACAAAAGACATTTAAAACCTACTTGCTTCTTTCTATGTTTACAGTATAATTTATTTGTGGATCCACATCACAAACAGGTGTACGTCGGGTAGTATTCATGGTTATTTGAAAAGTTTTATGGGGATTTAACAAGATCTTTGAGAACCTTTACAACAATTGGCACCGTTGCCATGGAGTATTTAACCATTGGCACATTTACAAAGGTGTACACATACCGACCCTGGTATTGGTTTTCAAATCCTCTAAGTGAAAATACATTATTTAAACGTCATCCTTTGTTAAGATCTGTAAGATTTTTGTGAAGTTACATGTTTTGTGTGTAATATTTCAAATTTCTAGTGGTTATTGCACTAGATTTGTATCATCAGTGATAAATACTTGTAGAGGAATGTCAGATCTGCTAAGCTTTGCAAGATTTAAGTGTTGATAGATATTTGACAAATCATTTTTAGTGTAATTGTATAACTAAGTTGAAAATCCTTAGTGGCGACTCCGTGTTGATTTAAATTTTGATAAATACCAGCGCTTTAATTAGTTTTAAGTGAATTTGTCATTAATCTTTGCAAAGTTGGAAGGAAGAAGATCTTTCATCACTAAAGACCCTAATAGAAAGTTGTTTATAGAACTGGCAAAGACAAATTAAGAAGGAAAAAGAGTCTAGAAAATAGTTAGAGATCAGGAATCAAGAAAAGAGATGTCCATTGCGGAAAGTGATGAACTACAGTTGAGGATTACCATTCTTCTTCAAGTGATTCTGAATCAGTTAATATTTATATAGAATTGAATTCTCCAACTAGTGAGGGGCCTTCATTTGTGTCTGATAAGTTTACCTCTCATTATGTCCCTGTATTTTCCAAAGCTGATAGGGTTTTCCATGAAATAGATTCTTTTTGCTATAACAACACAATTTTTGCACCGTTGTCGGGGATTATGTAAATACTAGGACCTATTTGTGTGGCAACAACTTTTTGGTGCCGTTGCCAGGGAGTGAACAAAGGTGTACACATACCGACCCTGGTATTGGTTTTTAAATCCTCTAAGTGAAAATACATTATTTAAACATCATACTTTGTTAAGATCTGTAAGATTTTTGTGAAGTTACATGTTTTGTGTGTAATATTTCCAATTTCTAGTGGTTATTGCACTAGATTTGTATCATCAGTGATAAATACTTGTAGAGGAATGTCAGATCTACTAAGCTTTGCTTGATAAATACAAGACAACTTAAGATTCATCTATGTCTAAGTATCTTGTTAAATATGTGATTTTTCTTTACTTCCAAGGAAGAATCAATTTGGATACAAACACCATTTTGGCACCGCTATCGGGGAGTATTTGGACACTGAGACCTATTTGTGTGGAAACAACACCTTTTTGGCACCGTTGCCATGGAGTATTTAAACACCGAGACCTATATGTGTGGCAATAACACATTTTTGGCATAATTTTTAGTTATTATTTGAGCACCGAGACATATTTTTGCTATAACAACACAATTTTGGCACCGTTGTTGGGGATTATGTAAATACCAGGACCTAGTTGTGTGGCAACAACTTTTTGGTGTCGTTTCCAGGGAGTGAACAAAGGTGTACACATACCGACCTTGGTATTGGTTTTTAAATCCTCTAAGTGAAAATACATTATTTAAACGTCATCCTTTGTTAAGATCTGTAAGATTTTTGTGAAGTTACATGTTTTGTGTGTAATATTTCCAATTTCTAGTGGTTATTGCACTAGATTTATATCATCAGTGATAAATACTTGTAGAGGAATGTCAGATCTGCTAAGCTTTGCAAGATTTAAGTGTTGATAGATATTTGACAAATCATTTTTAGTGTAATTGTACAAGTAAGTTGAAAATCCTTAGTGGCGATCCCCATAAAACTACCAATTGTTGTAAAGGTTCTCAAAGATCTTGTTAAATCCCCATAAAACTTTTCAAATAACCATGAATCCTACCCGACGTACACCTATTTGTGATGTGGATCCACAAATAAATTATACTGTAAACATAGAAAGAAGCAAGTAGGTTTTAAATGTCTTTTGTAACCCAAAACTACCTAGAAAATATCCCCATTCTTTAGAAGTGACAACTTGTGAGAGTTAAATTATGGCATATTAATCATATTTTCTCAAGGTTCCCCTAAAAATTGTGCAAAGAAGGATCTCTTCATGTCTTTCACCAAAAGAGGTTACAAAATTGGTCCTCTCACCCTGATCAAAAGCCATGGCCTAAAGTAGTGAGGATAGATAAAATCCTCTTATATTGTGCCATCTGTTTCTCCAGCATCCAAGTGACAAAGATCCTGTTATATCCCTTCCCTAGATACAAGACGACTTAAGATTCATCTATGTCTAAGTATCTTGTTAAATATGTGATTTTTCTTTACTTCCAAGGAAGAATCAATTTGGATACAAACACCGTTTTGGCGCCGTTATCGGGGAGTATTTGGACACTGAGACCTATTTGTGTGGAAACAACAACTTTTTGGCACCGTTGCCGTGGAGTATTTAAACACCGAGACCTATATGTGTGGCAATAACACATTTTTGGCATAATTTTTAGTTATTATTTGAGCACCGAGACATATTTTTGCTATAACAACACAATTTTGGCACCGTTGTCGGGGATTATGTAAATACTAGGACCTATTTGTGTGGCAACAACTTTTTGGTGCTGTTGCCAGGGAGTGAACAAAGGTGTGCACATACCGACCCTGGTATTGGTTTTTAAATACTCTAAGTAAAAATACATTATTTAAACGTCATCCTTTGTTAAGATCTGTAAGATTTTTGTGAAGTTACATGTTTTGTGTGTAATATTTCCAATTTCTAGTGGTTATTGCACTACATTTGTATCATCAGTGATAAATACTTGTAGAGGAATGTCAGATCTGCTAAGCTTTGCAAGATTTAAGTGTTGATAGATATTTGACAAATCATTTTTAGTGTAATTGTATAACTAAGTTGAAAATCCTTAGTGGCGACTCCGTGTTGATTTAAATTTTGATAAATACCAGCGCTTTAATTAGTTTTAAGTGAATTTGTCATTAATCTTTTCAAAGTTGGAAGGAAGAAGATCTTTCATCACTAAAGACCCTAATAGAATGTTGTTTATAGAACTGGGAAAGACAAATTAAGAAGGAAAAAGAGTCTAGAAAACAGTTAGAGATCAGGAATCAAGAAAAGAGATGTCCTTTGCGGAAAGTGATGAACCTACAGTTGAGGATTACCATTCTTCTTCAAGTGATTCTGAATCAGTTAATATTTATATAGAATTGAATTCTCCAACTAGTGAGGGGCCTTCATTTGTGTCTGATAAATCATTTTTAGTGGCGATCCAATTGTTGTAAAGGTTCTCAAAGATCTTGTTAAATCCCCATAAAACTTTTCAAATAACCATGAATCCTACCCGACGTACACCTGTTTGTGATGTGGATCCACAAATAAATTATACTATAAACATAGAAAGAAGCAAGTAGGTTTTAAATGTCTTTTGTAACCCAAAACTACCTAGAAAATATCCCCATTCTTTAGAAGTGACAACTTGTGAGAGTTAAATTATGGCATATTGCTCATATTTTCTCAAGGTTCCCCTAAAAATAATTTTTAGTGGTGATCCAATTATTGTAAAGGTTCTCAAAGATCTTGTTAAATCCCCATAAAACTTTTCAAATAACCATGAATCCTACCCGACGTACACCTGTTTGTGATGTGGATCCACAAATAAATTATACTGTAAACATAGAAAGAAGCAAGTAGGTTTTAAATGTCTTTTGTAACCCAAAACTACCTAGAAAATATCCCCATTCTTTAGAAGTGACAACTTGTGAGAGTTAAATTATGGCATATTGATCATATTTTCTCAAGGTTCCCCTAAAAATTGTGCAAAGAAGGATCTCTTCATGTCTTTCACCAAAAGAGGTTACAAAATTGGTCCTCTCACCCTGATCAAAAGCCATGGCCTAAAGTAGTGAGGATAGATAAAATCCTCTTATATTGTGCCATCCGTTTCTCCAGCATCCAAGTGACAAAGATCCTGTTATATCCCTTCCCTGGATACAAGACGACTTAAGATTCATCTATGTCTAAGTATCTTGTTAAATATGTGATTTTTCTTTACTTCCAAGGAATAATCAATTTGGATACAAACACCATTTTGGCACCACTATCGGGGAGTATTTGGAATCTGAGACCTATTTGTGTGGAAACAACAACTTTTTGGCACCGTTGCCGTGGAGTATTTAAACACCGAGACCTATATGTGTGGCAATAACACATTTTTGGCATAATTTTTAGTTATTATTTGAGCACCGAGACATATTTTTGCTATAACAACACAATTTTGGCACCGTTGTCGGGGATTATCTATCACTAAAAATGATTTGTCAAATATCTATCAACACTTAAATCTTGCAAAGCTTAGCAGATCTGACATTCCTCTACAAGTATTTATCACTGATGATACAAATCTAGTGCAATAACCACTAGAAATTGGAAATATTACACACAAAACATGTAACTTCACAAAAATCTTACAAATCTTAACAAAGGATGACGTTTAAATAATGTATTTTCACTTAAAGGATTTAAAAACCAATACCAAGGTCAGTATGTGTACACCTTTGTTCACTCCCTGGCAACGACACCAAAAAGTTGTTGCCACACAAATAGGTCCTAGTATTTACATAATCCCCAACAACGGTGCCAAAATTGTGTTGTTATAGCAAAAATATGTCTCGGTGCTCAAATAATAACTAAAAATTATGCCAAAAATGTGTTATTGCCACACATATAGGTCTTGGTGTTTAAATACTCCATGGAAACGGTGCCAAAAAGGTGTTGTTTCCACACAAAAATCACTTTACTATCATTGAGAACCTATCATTATCAGACACAAATGAACGCCCCTCACTAGTTGGAGAATTCAATTCTATTTAAATATTAACTGATTCAGAATCACTTGAAGAAGAATGGTAATCCTCAACTATAGGTTCATCACTTTCCGCAAAGGACATCTCTTTTCTTGATTCCTGATCTCTAACTATTTTCTAGACTCTTTTTCCTTCTTAATTTGTCTTTCCCAGTTCTATAAACAACTTTCTATTAGGGTCTTTAGTGATGAAAGATATTCTTCCTTCCAACTTTGCAAAGATTAATGACAAATTCACTTAAAACTAATTAAAGCGCTGGTATTTATCAAAATTTAAATCAACACGGAGTCACCACTAAGGATTTTCAACTTAGTTGTAAAATTACACTAAAAATGATTTGTCAAATATCTATCAACACTTAAATCTTGCAAAGCTTAGCAGATCTGACATTCCTCTACAAGTATTTATCACTGATGATACAAATCTAGTGCAATAACCACTAGAAATTGGAAATATTACACACAAAACATGTAACTTCACAAAAATCTTACAGATCTTAACAAAGGATAACGTTTAAATAATGTATTTTCACTTAGAGGATTTAAAAACCAATACCAGGGTCAGTATGTGTACACCTTTGTTCACTCTCTTGCAACGGCACCAAAAATTTGTTGCCACACAAATAGGTCCTAGTATTTACATAATCCCCGACAACGGTGCCAAAATTGTGTTGTTATAGCAAAAATATGTCTCGGTGCTCAAATAATAACTAAAAATTATGCCAAAAATGTGTTATTGCCACACATATAGGTCTCGGTGTTTAAATACTCCACGGCAACGGTGCCAAAAAGGTGTTGTTTCCACACAAATAGGTCTTAGTGTCCAAATACTCCCCGATAGTGGTGCCAAAATGGTGTTTGTATCCAAATTGATTCTTCCTTGGAAGTAAAGAAAAATCACATATTTAACAAGATACTTAGACATAGATGAATCTTAAGTCGTCTTATATCCAGGGAAGGGATATAACAGGATCTTTGTCACTTGGATGCTGGAGAAACGGATGGCACAATATAAGAGGATTTTATCTATCCTCACTACTTTAGGCCATGGCTTTTGATCAGGGTGAGAGGACCAATTTTGTAACCTCTTTTGGTGAAAGACATGAAGAGATCCTTCTTTGCACAATTTTTAGGGGAACCTTGAGAAAATATGATCAATATGCCATAATTTAACTCTCACAAGTTGTCACTTCTAAAGAATGCGGATATTTTCTAGGTAGTTTTGGGTTATAAAAGACATTTAAAACCTACTTGCTTCTTTCTATGTTTATAGTATAATTTATTTGTGGATCCACATCACAAACAAGTGTACGTCGGGTAGGATTCATGGTTATTTGAAAAGTTTTATGGGGATTTAACAAGATCTTTGAGAACCTTTACAACAATTGGAAGACTAATAGATATATTGCTTTAGACTAACAAAAATATTGCTTCAACTAGAGGGTGTGCATCAATGGAGCCCTATATCTACATGGTTTCACATAATCTTTGTGCATTAAAGACCCCTAGTTCCTCATGCCTAAGATACACGCAAACGATTACATACAATCTTTATCAACAAAATGATAGTAAAGTGATTTTTTATTGTTTATCTCATTACATAATGAAAGCTCTTCTCATGATGAAATTGTTTAAACTATCATAAGGAAGAGATCCTGTGTGATTTGGAGGGTGTTTAAAAAAAGATTGTAACAGACACATCAAAACCATGTGAAAACATTCTGAAATAAAAGCAGACACAATTTTATCCCAAGATCAACAAAGATTAATTCAATATCTATTAGATTTATCAGCAAGGGAAAGTTTCTTGAACAATCTTAGAGCTTGTGAATGGTTGTACACTCACAACCATCTTGATGTGATCAAATCTAAAACAAAAGAGATTAACAAGTTTCTTAGATGGTCTCTAATGAAGATGGGCTTTCTTAAATTTTCTCATAAGAATTCAACCCCTGAATATTTGCAAGAGTATTCTCATTGAGTTTAAACAATTCACTTTCTCACTCATCCCAAATTTCCCCCCCAAAAAGAAGGATATTCAAGGAATCCTTTGCTTGTTACCAATTTGTCTCAGAAAGTGATGTTTAACAAACTTACACCCGAAGTTTCCAGGTGGAAAAATCATGAAATGATCACATTTCTTAGATCCTCAACCATGCTATAGCTTTTTGTTACTCCTTCTAATCTTTATTTTATTCTGTCACGCAAGAAATCCCCTTTTTAATAATTTTCATGTGGCTCTTTATAACTGGATCTGACAGGTAATCTTTTTCACCCTCAAGAAAAAACCTTGAGAAATGAGTTCCCTCGCATGGATGAAGTTATTCATGCCTCTTAGAAATGAGTGTCTATGCATGGATTATCCCACATTACCTGCGGTACGAGTCCATCTCGGCCAATTGTAAAGATGAGTTAGTGGAAATCTCCACAAGTTTCCTTGGCATAACTACAAAGATGAAGTACAGAGGCAAGTTCCCAAATGAGCGTGTCCCTTCTACGTGTTTTTTTGGCACAACTTCAAAGATGAAGTTTAGAGGTGAGACCTGAAACAAGCACAAGCTCTCCACGTGCCCTGGGCCAAATAAAATTTCCCTTTGGCCTTTGAACATGTCTTAGTATGAAAAGGAGCTGGTGGAAGCCTCCACGTGTCTCTTTGGTGCACTTTTGATATGGTTCCCACAATTTGAGACCCTAAACAAGTGCGGGCTCACCACGTGTATCAGCTTGCAAAAGTTGTTGAAAATTTTTAAGGACCAATGGAAGGCACCACGTGCCTAGGGTCTAATAAAGTTTCTTTGGCTATTGAAAAGTCTAAGTATGGGAAGACCCAGCGGAAATCTCCACGTGTCCCCTTTGGTGCTTCTTCAAAAGTAAAGTATAGGGGAATGTCCCAAACATGCATGGGCCCTCCACGTGTCCCATGAATTAGAAAATTTCTTGAGAAGTTTTAAGTATAGACAGGAGCCAGCAGAAGCCTCCATGTGTCTCCTTGATGCAACTGCTAACGTAGGACCCAGATGAAATTTTCAAATTAGCGACGACCCTCCACGTGGACAAGCTTTGAGTTTAAGTGAGGCTTAAAGTTTCAAAAGTCCCCCAGTGACCTACCTCTCTGCTCATAACTTTTGATGTGGGCTTCAGTGGAGTTGCGGGTTATTTCATAACTTTTTCTCCCTTATAGAAAGAGGTAGAAAACTTCAAAATGTTCCACTGACACGTTTCCCCACTTGTAACTTGAAAAAATGCCACGTGTCCTCCTTCAGGGTAAAATTAAGACTTTTTCCTTGCCGCTTCATATTTGTTGATTAACCAATTGGATCCTATCGGGGTCATGGGGCCAATTTGGTATTTTTTAAAAATGTGAAAAAAGTGGAAAATTTCACCAAAAAGACCCTCCGGGTCACATCCAATCAGAAAGGACCACGTTTCCACAGATGTTGGGACCAAAATTTGATAGTTAAGACATGACTATGGAAAAATAGAAGGAAGGGGAAAACCTGAATTGACATAAATTTTTTGAATTCTTTCGTATGGATAGAGAAATGAAAAAAAATATTTGGACTTAATGTGATCCTCAACCAAAGGAAAGGACTGATCATGGAAACCAAATGAAGGAAAAATCTTTCAGGAATCAATACAAGAAGATAGAGATAACTTCAAACCACGCAGACTAAGAGGTTTTTGAATGAACAGGGTGAGATTAATTTGAGCACCAACATGCTTGTTTGGGGACTTGCCTTTGGATTTTACCTTTGAGGTTGCGCTGATGAGGCATGTGGAGGCTTCCACAGATCTTTCCTTGCTTAGAACTTTTCAACTGTCAGGTGTAAATTTCTCGGGCTCATACCATATGGAGGGGCAGCACTCATTTGGGGACCTGCCTTTGCATTTTACCTTTGAATCTATGTTGATGAGGCATGTGGAGGCTTCCGTGGCTCTTCCCATGCTTAGAATTTTCAACAGCTGGTGCAAGTTTCTCAGGATTTGACAACTGTGGAGAGCCTTCGGTCATTTGGGGTATTCACTTTTGTCACATCTTTTGAAGGTGTGTTGAGTATACATGTGGGACCTTCCATGATTCTATTTCTTGGATTTGAGTCAACTCACTCTGGGCTTGATTTTAAACCCACGATTTTGAAGTTTAGAAGTCTGGCAAGAGGTGCAAAAGGGAAATAGAGTGAAGGCGTGAGAAAGGAGGGTGCATGCAACAATAGGGTGTACTCAGGTGCGTGTAAGAGGATGAAAAGGGATGGCATATTTTTAGGCATGTTTTTAGAAGAGCACTCAAAGAGGGCATGAGAGGAAGGTGTAGGAGGATCGTGCACAAAAGGGAAGTTCAAAATGGGGAAATGGAAGGAGAGAAGAATGCGAAAGAAGATTATGGAAGAAGGGAATGAATATCTAAATGTGGAAGGGAGTTGGACGACAGAAATTAAAGAGGTCATGTGATAGGAAGTCCTAGAACTTAGCCAATTTAGAAGGAATTAGTGGAGGGGCACGGGGAGGTGCACAAAAAATACTCTAGCTTATGCAAAGTGCCGAATGAGGAATCCTGCGAGCACACAACCTGAGGGAAGGGACACGTGAGGAGGGCATGTGGAAAAATACATGGTGTACATGGGCACACAAGAGGAAGAAAAGTGACGCATGATTTTAAGGCATGTTTACCGAAGAGTGCATGAGGGGAAGGTGTGGGAGGCGTGAGAAAGAGGGAAGTGCGAAAGGCAAAAATTGAAGGAGAGAAGAATACGAAAGAAGAGTGTGGAAGTAGTGCATGAATATTGAACTGAGGAAGGGTGCGCAACAGTAGAAAGGAAAGAGGGCACATGACAGGAAGTCCCAAAACTTATCAGATTTTGAAGGTTTCTATGGAGGGGCACATGGAATAATTTTATGGTGCAGGGAGGACTAGAACCTATGTAAAGTGTCAAATGAGCAAGTCATGCGAGCACACAACTTGAAATGTGAAGCATTAGATTCAAAGTGAAAGTAAAAGTCATCTGAATAGCTGGGAGAGTTATTTGGATGAAAATTTGGCAAATTTTAGGGCCATATTCCTTCTAGATTAAGATACCAATGGCCTTGGAATTCCATTGGGCATAGAGTCAAGCCTGGTAAACACAATTCTGATCTGAATCTCAGAAATCTTGTCCCTGAGCCACCTGAAATATTATTAGAACTAGAGTTGATCTCCCTAAGTGCTACCTTCAATGAACTATGCACGAGCTACAAAACACCATAACACACTATGTACAAAAGGGAAAGATCATACATGCTCCAAGTGGAACATGCAAAGTGTGCAAAAGTACTTATTCTTTTGAAAGAAAACTTAAATACTCTATGCTAACCAGAAGCAAAGGGAACTCAAACAAATCCTACAACTGGTAGGGAGAAGTAGCTTCCCTTTCTCAAAATAGGAAGCCATATATATGATTTAACACGGAACATGGCTATTATTATGAGTGAAAAACTCACAAGAGGCCGATCCTCCACCCAAATAACCAAAGTATAAACATCAATCAGAAATACCTCCTCAAGCTAATTTGAGATTGGACTCCTAGAGGTGTTGATGGTGACCCTTGGTGCTTTGTATATCATCCTCATGCCTCTGTAGCGAGAAATTGGATAACGGAAGTTTCAAAGGGAAATGGTATTGTCATCAAAGATCCTAAGAATATAAAGGATGAAGCTCTTAGATTTTATGAAAATATGCTCAAGGAGAATAGTGTGAAAAATGAAAAGGCTACCTCTTTTTTGTTAGAGGCCATTCTGAATGAAAAAATAGATGAACAAGGATTACAAAACCTTTCTAAAATAGTCACTTTGGAGGAACTACAAAAAGATGTTTTTTCTCTTAAAGGGGATAAGGCACCAGGCCCCTGATGGTTTTTATGCTAATTTTTTTCAGAATTTTTAGGAAATATGCTTAGATGACTTACTAAGGGAAGTGAATGAGTTCTATAGAATTGGTAATATCTTAAAAGATTTTAATAACACCCACATTGTGCTTGCTCCAAAAAAAAATGGATGATAAAGATTTTAAGGACTTCCACCCCATTAGTATGGTTAATGTTATTTATAGAATCTTTACTAAGATTATTGCAACAAGATTCCAGACTATTCTTAATGATATGATCTCAAAGCAATAGAGTGGATTCATAAAAGGGAGGATACTTCAAGACGGGGAGACCACATGGTGCATGAGATCATTCATTTAATGGATAATAATAAAATAACTAACATGGTTATGAAAATTGATATAAATAAGGAATTTTCCAAAGTCTCTTGGTATTTTCTTGACAATTTTATGGCTAAATTTGGTTTTCATAATAAATTTAGAAGAGTTGTTAAGGCTTGCATTTCTACAGCTATATTTTATGTGGTGGTTAATGGCGATCCGTTGGGATTCTTTGCTAGTAGTAGGGGATTAAGATAGGGTGATCCTATATCCCCTTTTATCTTCATACTAATGGTGGATAGTCTTAGCAAATTCACTACCAAAGCTGTAAATGAAGGGCTTCTAAAAGGAATTAGGCCTACTTCTAAAAACCAAGTAGTTTCACATTAGCAATTTGTGGATGACACAATTCTTCTATTGATGGCCTCTATCCTTGAAGCTAAGGCTATTAAGTCTATTCTAAAAATTTATGAGGTTTCCTCTGGGCAAGAGATAAATTTTGATAAGAGTTCCATCTTCTTTTTTAATACTCCTTTGGAAAGACAAAAAGGAATTTCTCACATTCTGGGGTGTAAAATCAATTCCTTACCCACTACATATTTGGGTCTTCCTCTTAGAACAAAAAAAAATTCTACCATAGTTTGGAATGGTTTACTTGAAAGATTTAAAAAGAAAATCGCTGGTTGGAAAGGGGCCATACTATCAAGTTTTGGATAATGTATTCTAATCAAAAGCACTCTACAAAAACTACTTATTTACATTATGTCTCTATACAACATTCCTATTATGGTTAGGGACAAAATTGAAAGGATTCAGAAGCACTTCTTATGGTAGGGAACAAAGGAAAGATTCAGATACCACTTGGTGGCTTGGGATCAAGTATGTACTCCTAAGAGAATCAGTGTGCTAGGCATAAAGGATATTAGAAAAATGAATACATGGCTTTAATTGTAAAACTGGGTTGGAGAATGCTTACAGAGGAGAAACCTTGGATTGATTTAATTAAGGCTAAATATCTAGCTCAACAAATAATAACTTCTTTCCTTTATGATGGCCAACAACCTCAAGGTTCTATTTTTTTGGAATAATTTGATACAAATAAGGAATTTCATCAAACAAGGCTATAGATGGAGAGTGGGGAATGGTATAGATATTCACTTTTGGAGTGATAACTAGACTAGCTTCAGTTTAAAATGATAAATTTAGTTCTGTCAAAGATATTTTAGAGAAAAAGTATGGAATTAAAGTCAAAGACTACATTGAAATGGAGGGTCATAGAAAAATATGGAGGCAACTTAAGGTGGAAAGGAATGAGATAAATATCATAATATCCTCACTTAAAGTGTAGATGGATAACATAACCCCTGAGTCAAATTGAAGTTAAGTATGAACTTGTTTGGAAAAACTCATGTGATGGAGAATACACTATCAAATCTGGATACAATTCCTATTTTGAAAACATCCATTGTGATTTCAAATGGAGCAGGATTTGGATGCTATAGCTAACTCGTAAAATCAGTTTCTTCTTTTGGCTTGTTCTCATAGGAAGAATACTAAAAAATGAAAACCTAATCAAGAGTAGGATTTATAAAGCCAAATATGTGTTTCCTATGCAAAAAAGAGGTTGACAACATCAAGCATATTTTTTTACATTGTGAGTATGCTTCAAAGATCTAGAGTTATGCTTTTTCAAAGTTCAATGTTTGCTGGACAGTGCCAAAGGAATTTATTCAATATTGGATTCAATGGGATTGTCCTTCTAAGCATTGTATTGTTAGGAGAATTTGGAAACTGGTTATGCCCCATATTATATGGATGATTTAGAAAGACAGAAATGACATAATATTTATAAATAGTAGACAACCATGCAAGAAAAGCTTCACTAAAATTGGTAATGCAATTAAAGACAATATTGAAACATTTAAACCTCCCAAGAACAAGCAATATCCCGAAGATGAAGAATTTATTCTTTCAAATTAGAAGATTGATACTAAAAATGTACAGAAATGGAGAAATTCAAATATTGACAGGTCTTCAATTCATTGAGATCCCTCCTTCAAACTCTTGGTATAAACTTAATTTTGATGGAGCCTTTAAGGGAAAACTAGGGGTAACTACTGGTGGAGGAATAATTCGGGATCATAAAGGTTGTTTAGTTACTGCTTATACTAGTAGAATGGGTAATCAGACCAATCACTATGCTGAAGCTTTA
This sequence comes from Taxus chinensis, assembly GCA_019776745.2. Lineage (NCBI taxonomy): Eukaryota > Viridiplantae > Streptophyta > Pinopsida > Cupressales > Taxaceae > Taxus > Taxus chinensis. The sequence goes on along the minus strand of CM034151.1, from coordinate 764,995,317 downwards.
TCAACTTTATGGGGTCTAAGAATTGTTAAGGATTACAACATTCAGAACATCATCGTTTAATGTGATTCCTTGAATATTATAAATCATCTTAATCAGATACACCCTCTGAGTTAGACTATTAAATATTTAATTAAAGAATCTATTAATATATGCCATACCTTCAAAAATATTAAAATTGGTCATACATATAGAGAGGGAAACAAGGTGGCAAACACCTTAGCTAATTATGGTACCAATAGTAATTCCATCACTTGGGATAATGAAAAAAACACCCCTACATAAGCACAAAATGGTATTACCAAGGATAATTATGAGCATTCACAACTTATATAGAATCTCTAATGAGATTGTGTTGGATTTAATCGATATGAAAGATGGCACATGTGAGAGGAGTAATTATAATTACTACTATCAAATTTCACATGCTTCTCGGACCTGCAGTTGGATGCTTAAAAATTGGTCTAGGTAAAATAGAAACAACTTTTTAACGGGTGGTTTTTAGCAGGGTAATCTAAGAAATAATAGAGGAAGAAATATGGGGGGAGCTCCGTATCAGTTAGAGCCCAACTGTGATCCTTCTTGGAAGGATAACACTTGAGCTGTGGAATTATCTTCAAATAGGGGTCATCTCTAGATTTATTGAGAAAATCCAAGGTCATGATGAGCACATTTCAGTATGTTTTTCCACAGATTGGAAGGACAGGAAGGTTAATTATGGAGGGAAAAGAGTGTTGATGAATGAGGAGCTAATTGCAGAGGCTACTGGTTTAGCTTTGGATGACATCTAGTTTTTCAGCAAAAGGGTTGACAAAAATGTCGAAGCAAAGAATTTTGATGAAGCAGGGGAGGAGCTCATGTTTGTTATGACTAGCATTAAGGTAAGTTCCATACCAGAATCATTTGATGAAATCACCAAAATGATGGTGTGGTTTATCTCCCTTGAAGGTCAATACATTACTGTCCCTACCAAACACTTGATATTCCTTAATTCCTTTAGGAGAAATTTTGCTATTTGCTTCCCGCACTATCTCCTAAATTGTTTAGATTTCTCCATTCTTGAATTTCAAAAGAATACTAGGGCCACCCCCTCAACTAGGGGCTCATCTTTCTCCTTCATAAGCATTGCCTCATCAAATTTCCTACCATTTCTATTTCCCCCGACGCTTCACCCATTCCCATTCACAATACTCCCACTACCAACCCAACCAACTCTCTGAGTATCCGAAATGTCAAGGCTAAGAACCCTTCACCCTCTAAAGTGAACCCACCTCCCTCTAGTCATGTCCTTAGGAATAACAAGGATATAGAAATGGTTCAGAATATTTTACACATCAGTAATGCAGGGAAGGACAATGTTTCTCAACAAGAGAGGGAAAATATTCTCCTCATAATGGAAACACTAGAAAATGAGGTAGAAACTATTAAGAAAGAGTTTGCATCAGTTAAATAAGTAAAAGGGGAAAAGAAAGATGAATGAGGATGCAAGTTTTGGCACATATCAGGCTGATGAAATATACAAAAAATTAAACTCCCTGGATAATAGATAGGGGAGTTTTAAGGATAGACACGATCATAATATGGCCATGTTCAAAGCTATAAGTGAGTTTCTTGAACAACATGTTAGAAGCATCACAATGTTGAGTGGAGTCCCTGAGGATATTTGGGGTATAGAAAAGGAAATAAATTAGGTCATCTCGCAGTTGAACGTAAATGATCCAACACATATCACCACTCTAGTGATTTTTACCTCCATGCAGATGATCAAATCAATGATTGATAGGGATTCAAAGAAATAATACCTCTTGGGCAAGCTAGATGAGTTCAAGTTGCTATTTTGTTTCAGAAAGTATGATGCTTTTATGTTGTTTAGTTGCAGTTATATCTCTGTCTTGTTTTTTATTAGTAACTTCTCTTTTGACTACTATTCGGCTTATTATAATATCTGGATTCAAATCTCTTTGCTGCTTATTCATGTTGATCTAGTTGTTGAGCCTTTTTTGTAACAGGGTATAGTCCCTTCAAACTATTCGCCTTTAATAAAAAAGATATTGCTATATTAGAAATCAAATGGTCGTAGGTGGTGACAGAGGTAAAATCTAAGGGCATTCATCATTTCTTATTGTTATACTAGGAATATTTTTTTGTGAAGAATTTATTTGAATAAAATGCAATGTTTCAGCATGACGAGTCTTTACATACCGTATTGTAGTTATTTCACTGCATTGGAAAATGATATACGTTTTCTAATATCGAAGCAAAAACTAGAATTTAAGCATGCTCACAATTAATGTAAGAATACATGTTTCATTAATAAAAACTACTCAAAGATTCATTACATTAAATATTTTCTGTTCATTCACATTTGTAACTTATAAACTCACACTCTAAACTTATAATCAAGGAATATTTAAATCCTCCCAACTGATAATCGTACAATTGTAATTTATATAGTTACGCAGAACCATAACTAAAACATATGAATGTATTTTATTTACAATGTTATAGTATATCATCACAATAACATTTTGAAATGTTAACTTTTTATTTAGCATTTACTCATTCCAAGTATTTGATACCCTCTACCACATTCAATCCCTTTGACACTATTAGTGACAAGTATTTGTGCAAATCGGTCATCAATAACATATCATTTGAGAAATTTTCTCCTCTACTTTTCATCCCAACCATAAAATTTGATGGAGGGGTTCCCTTTGCACCTAATGTAATACACATTGTGTCTTCAAAATTGTAGCGGACATCGTTTCTACTCCAAACCTTTTCTAAATCTTTGATTTAAATTCCATTAACCATATTGCAATTTTCTTTTCCCCAGCTAATTAATGGATTCAAGCCAAATGATAATTTTTTATTAAAGGCCTTTATCATATTTTCAACATCAATTGAACTGATTTTTTTCTGACTAGAATCCCATTTCAAACTTTGTTGATAATAACTTTATAAACTCTTTCATTCCACCTCGCATGCTCATTATCTCCATGCGTAACTTGAATGTGATATCCCCAGAGGACGATTGGTTTTTCTCATACAACAAGCCCTCCAAATCTAAAATAAGAAAATATTCCTTGTGGTTAACTTCAGGGAAGTAAAAAAATTATTTTTTAATTGGTCTCATATCAATTCTAACCAATGGAAAAAATTAACATTTTAGCTTGCAGCCATCCTTATCAGTTGGCCTAATGTGTAGGATTGTATCTTCTTTACCCGTTTTTAAATCCTTTAATGAAACATCTATTTCAAATAATATTAATATTATTAATATATCTCTTACTATAGAAAAAGAAAGCGTATTTGAAAAAAATATACTGAACTACGTGGTAAAATGGTAAATTCAATATTAGCACTCTAGGTAGCTAACACTTATTGACTGAGCTTCCAGTTTGGCTTACATTGTCAACACCAATCCAGCACTATGATAATTCTTTACCGGGAACTCCTCGTGCTATGATTATTTACTAATGCACAACTTTTAGTTTGGTGGATGGAATCTGGAAACATAACACAAGAATACCATAGACTATGATAAGAAGGAATGATGATTAATCTGAAATATAAGTGTAAATTATAATATCAACACGAAATTGTTACAATCTCACCCATGAGGTACTTCAAGTGTTACTGACTTCACTTGCCTTCCAACAATAACTATGGGAGAAACTTCACAATTACACCTCTTAATGGATTCTTTATCACACATTAAAAAGTTGGCTTCCTTTACACACTTACTCATACAATATTTCTCATTACCTCCTTTTATGCTAAATGAGGGGGGTGGCATCTCTATTTATAGAACTTCCAGGCTTATCCATCTTATCTGTAAGATAGGATAAGAAATCTACTCCGATGAATCATATTCCATACCTTAACTCTTATCTGTACATGTAAGCTTACCTTTTAAGATAAGATAAACCTTATCATTTCACATGGGTTCCACATTTTTAGACTTTTTACAAATAAAATACACAAAATATATATGACCTCACTCCTTGTCCTTATTACCCATATCATATTTCTAATTCCTAATCATGTAAACCCTACTTCTCTACTTACCCTAACTTTGACATTTTAACATTACTGAAACACTTACAACAAATATTTACTTTTTACCACAACATTCCTATTGTACTTTTGACTATTACCGTACTACACATTATTGGCGGCGTCGTATCGGAAACGCAATTATCTTCTATCAGACTCTAGTACTAATTATAATTAACAACATCCTATTCCTAATACACATATTAATGAAATAGAAATTACGGAGCAAAATTTTAGTGTCGACATCTTCCCCCTTCCTGGCTTTTACTCCATCCTTGGAGTAGACTCTTCTGGTGCTTGAAAAAAATTTATCTTGTCGTGGTTGACCCATTTCGTAATGGGAGTGCAATCTAATTCCTCTAGTCGATATGTACCATTTTCATGCACAACTGCTATTTTGTAGGGCCCCATCCATTTTGGAAGAAATTTTCTCTATCTTCTTTTTTTATATCTGGACTAATATACTATAACCAAGTTATTCACATGAAATGGAGACCAACAGATATTTTGATCAAAGTATTCCTTCTGAATAATTTTATTCTTATATATTATATCCTTTGTTATTTCCATCATTTCCTTTAGAAAATGAAGATGTACCAACCTTTCTTTTACTGAAACAATTTCATTCATCCTTTCATTTTTCATAACTCTCACAGTGGGAATATCGAACTCAATAGGAAGAACTTGATCAATGCCATAAGCCAACTGAAATGGGGAGTATCTTGTTGCTGAATTTGATGTTGCTCTATATGCCCACAATTCTGCATGAATCCTTTTATCCCACTTATGTACCTGCAAGGCTGCATCTTTTGCTAGAATTTGACACAACACAAAATTTGTTCATTCCACCTGTCCATTTGTGCTTGGCTTGTATGTTGTTTCCTTCCTGTGCTTAATAGAAAACTTTTTGACTAGAGCTTCTACCACCTCATTAATGAAGTGGCTTCCTTGATCTATTAAAATTTCTAATGGGCAACCAAATCTTGTGACAATGCATTCATATATGAACCTTGCCACTTCATCCATGGAAGTTGTTTTCAATGGCCTAGCTTCAACCCACTTGGTTAAATAATATGTGGCAACTACAATATACTTATTTTGGCATGGGATATTTTAAAGTGGACCTACAATTTCTATTCCCCACTTTTCAAAGGGACCAACTTGAATAATAAGGCATAATGGAGCTGATGAAGTCTTACGGTTACCATGTATTTGACAAATATCACATGTCTTACGATAATTATAACAATCTCTAAAAAGAGTGGGCCAGTAATAACCTACATCCAAGATCCTTCTTGTCGTAAGTTGTCCAGAGAAGTGTCCTCCACATGTACCATTATGGAATTCTTCTATCAACTCCTTCCCTTGATCACGTCCAAATTCCCTCTTGTATTGTCTATCAGGTCCTATTCGAAATAATACTCCATGCAGAATATAATATGGATGACTGGCTTGAGTAATCTTCCTCTTAGTCTTTGCATTGACACCATCAGGAAACTTGAATTCATTCAAATAATTCTAAATACCTATGTATTCACTAGGGATTGTGTCAAGGAATAACAGTGTTGCATCTGGGAAATAATCATCATCACAAGATGAACCTAAACCATCATAGGCTCGAGAGAGTGCATTTGCATTGACATGCTTCTTTCCCGGCCTATCTATAATATCAAATTCTAATTCTTGTAGCAAAATTATCCATCTTGCTATCCTCCCTGATGGGTTAGGCTTATTTACAATATATTTAGAGCATGATGATGTGTTATATCTGTAAATTTCTTCCCTAACAAGTCATTTCTAAACTTCTTTACAGCAAAAATGATAGCTAGAGCATCTTTTTCTATTTCAGTATAATTTACATCAACACTGCTCATTTTTCTGCTCCTAAAGTAAACTGGATGATCATTCCCATTTTCATCCTTTTGGCTCAGAGTACTTCCTAGTGCTGCATCTGAGGCATCAGTATACAGAATGAATGGCTTTCTCCAATCTAGATTCTTTAAAATAGGTAAAGACACCAGGGCTTCCTTCAGTTGTTCAAAAGCTTCATGCGCCTTATTTCCTAGTTCATAAGTAACATCCTTCTTCAAGAACTGGGTTAGTGGCTGTGTAATTTTTGAGAAATTCTTGATGAACCTTCTATAGTAACCCACATGGCCTAAAAATGATCTCAACTTACTTTTATTCATGGGAAATGGTAACTCTTTGATTTTTGAAACTTTATCAGGATCAGTACCAATACCATCTCTTGATACAACATGCCCTAACAAAACACATTTAGAACATCAAAAGACACTCTTTGTAGGGTTTAGTGAGGCTTGTGCTTCATCTAACCTTTGAAATTTTGTCTCCATCTGGTGCAGGTGGTCCATCTTGCTCCCATAGATGTAAAAATCATCCAGAAATAATCTGCTGAAGTTCCCAATGTAGGGTTCAAACACCCTATTCATCAAACGCTGGAAAGTTTCCAGACCATTAAACAACCCAAAAGACATAACTCTATAAGCAAAAATTCCACATGGAGTGGTGAAGATGGTCTTCAGCTGATCTTTCTCTACTATACAAACTTGGTTATATCCACTATATCCATCAGCAAAACTATAACACTCCTGGCTAGCTATTTCATCCAAGATCTAATCTTAGAATGGAAGAGGGTAATGATAGTTCTTTGTTGCCTTATTGAGCTTCCTATAATCAACACAAATGTGTAGCTTCCCATTATTTTTTATTGAGATCACAATGGGGGAAACCCATTCTAAATCCTCCACAGCAAATATGAATCCTATATCAAACAACTTATCTATTTCTTCTTTTACAGTCTTGGAAAAATTAGGATTCATTCTATATGGCATTTTCTTTATGGGCTTAGCACCATCTACTAGCTCAATAGAATGTTCTACCCAACTTACTTGACGTAGTTCCTTGTAATAAAAAGTGAATAGGTGGATGTACCTTCGATAGAGCTAGAGGTAGCATTCCTTCTATCTCTCCATCATAGCATCACCAATCTTTAGTTGTTGGAGATGATCATCAATTTCTTCTTCAAATAATTTTATGGGTTCATGAGTCAGTGTGACTGGAAGGATATCCATGACTGAAACATCAAATTCATTTTCTTCATCTTCTGTGTTCACTTCACTGGTACTAGAGTAATCAGAGGATGTCCAATCATCAATTTCATCACTTGAATCCACAGGTTCTACCTTATGATGCCGAGGGATCACATTTATCTTCACCCTCTCTCTTCCATGTCCAAGTGTCATGAAGCCTTCATTCCATTAGTTTCTTGCATGAAATCTCCTTAGCCATGGTCTTTCCAACAACATTGAGTACGCAACAGTACCATTTTCAATCACCTGATAGTCTACCACACATACAACACCCATAACAGATATTACAAAATTTGAAACAACACCTTCTAGTTTAGTGTTTCCCTTATTTAATGACCTTAACATAAGTGTTGAGGGGAGATCAACTATTATAACGAACATATTCGTTACAGACTCGGTCATTACATTAAATACAAAACCTCCATCAACTAAGACATCGTCAATTGAAATACCATTACATAATACCTTAGCTTGTGGAGCGTAGGGATCCGCCTCTGCCTCCAAAACAGGGACCTCAACCTCCTTCCTTCATTGAGCATTGAGTCCACTTCACAGCTCCCGCCTCTTCTCAGAAGACATAGCCAAGAGTTGACCATATGTAATATTTGTAGGCATTTTGGATAGATCTTCTAAGATGGAGTATGGTCCTTGACCCTATGAAATCAGAAAATACTGCACACCCAACATTCTTCTCCTATGTTTCTTACTAGTTTCTCCTTTCATCTTCTTAGGATCATTTCCATCTTAGTTATCTTTTTCTTTCTTTATTTTTGTTACAAACACATCTGCTTCATTATTTATACTCTTATCTACTACATTAAAAGAATTTATAGGTGCTTTTCCTTTATCATTATCTCTTGTACCAGATGTAGAAGCTCTATCTAGACAATTATACTTATAATGGCCTTTTTTATGACAACCATAACATACAACTTTAGAAATATTTCTTTTTAGACCTCTATCTCCTCCCTGAGAACTAAATTCCTTTCCTTGAAGAATATTAATATTTAACTGACCCATCTTCTTGAGGAGATCTTAATACTCAGTAGATGTACTAGGGAAAAAATTTGTGCTCACCGAGAGTGGTGTTGGATTATAGACCAAAGGTGCTGGTGTAGGCTCTACTTTAGCAACAATTTCTTTGGGCTCCTCTTCCATGCTTTCTTCTTGCCTTCTTGCAATCTCCTTTTCTTGTTCAATGGTAGCTAGGTGGTCATACTTCACTCATTATGTGATCTTTGGCTTCATCCCAAGAATGAAATGCTTACAGAGGAGATTATCCATGCCATTCATCAACCCATCCGCTAATCCTTCCCTCCAGATCTAGGCATCAAGCTTCCTCCTTAGCTCTAGAACACGAGCAAGATAATCCCTTATCTTCTCCTTCTCTCCTTGGGATAGCTTTGTGATATCGATCTTGAGATCTACATATTTCTGTTGTTCACCAAATTCTTCAAGAATACTTTCAGATAATAAATCCCATGAGTTTTTCACATTATCACCTAGTGTTTCAAACCACCTAAGGGTTGAACCATCCAAAAAGGTAGGAAAAAATTCAGTCCATTGTTCCCTTCTTATGAGGCCATTATAAATGCAAGATCGTTTAAAATCTTGAATGAAAGAGGAAGCATCTTCATTAGATTGGGCTGAAAAAATAGGAATCTTCCCCATTTTCAACAGTAACCACAGTGAAATACCAACCCACATGTACAATCAACAAGACTTATATGCACAAATAATTGGAATCACTATAATAGAAAATAGAAATTACCACAGTAAACTATGGTAAAAATTGACTTACTGTGGTAAAAAATGACTTTACTGTGGTAAACCCTATTCATAGTAAAAAGTGAAGTTACTGTGGTAAATACTATTCACGGTAAAAAGTGACTTTACTGTGAAAAATACTATTCACGGCAAAAAGTGACTTTACCATGGTAACTACTATGCATAGTAAAAACAAGGTTACCCGCCACATGTTTTCTAACTAAGTGGGAATATCTCTCCAGAAAATCCACCAATGAGGAATGGTCCCAGCAACAGAACCAAAATGTCAACAACAATTCGGCACTATGATAATTCTTTACGGGGAACTCCTCGTGCTATGATTATTTACTAATGCACAACTTTTAGTTTGGTGGATGGAATCTAGAAAGACAACAACAAAAATAACACAAGAATACCATAGGCTATGATAAGAAGGAATTGTGATAAACATGAAATATAAGTGTAAATTATAATATCAACATGAAATTGTTACAATCTCACCCATGAGGTACTTCAAGTGTTAGTGACTTCACTTGCCTTCCAATAATAACTATGGGAGAAAATTCACAATTACACCTCTTAATGGCTTCTTTAACACACCTTCAAAATGATGGCTTCCTTTACACACTTACTCATACAATATTTCTTACTACTTCCTTCTATGCTAAATGAGGGGGTGGCCTCTCTATTTATAGAACTTCCAGGCTTATCCATCTTATCTCTAAGATAGGATAAGAAATCTACTCTGACGAATCATATTCCATACGTTAACTCTTATCTGTACATGTAAGCTTATCTTTTAAGATAAGATAAACCTTATCATTTCACATGGGTTCCACATTTTTAGACTTTTTACAAATAAAATACACAAAATATTTATGACCTCACTCCTTGTCCTTATTACCCATATAATATTTCTATTTCCTAATCATGTAGACCCTACTTCTCTACTTACCCTAACTTTGACATTTTAACATTACCAAACCACTTACGACAAATATTTATTTTTTACCACAACATTCCTATTGTACTTTTGACTATTACCGTACTATATATTATTGGCGGTGTCGTACCAGCAGCACCGTTATCTTCTATCAGACACTACTACTAATTATAATTAACAACATCTTATTCCTAATACACACATTAATGAAATATAAATTACAAAGGAAAATTTTAGTGTCGACAGCATAGACCTTACTAGCTGCTAGTTTTTTTGATGTAATATGTGTTACAAACAACAGTAATCAATTTAAAATCAATTTCATGCTATCGCAAATGAAATCATAATTGAAAATCATACTGGTCTCCATGCTAATATGGAAATTACAAATTAAAATGTTCTATGTCTTTTGAATGAATTGTAACACTCGCTAGGGTTTCATTTATATCCATTGAACCACCCATTGGTAGACAACACTTTTTATATATTGATGTGTATTAGCGATAGTTAGGCTATGCCATCATTGGTAGGAATACACATATATTCTAATGTATGTATCATTATGTCGATACTAATGGTTTATGCAGACAAGGAAATACCTAGAAACTACAAACTATGTAGCATTGGCTGCCACAACAAAATTTTGAAATAGGTTATTTGGTAATTCCTTCTTTGAAAATGATTTCACTTCTCAAATTAGCTAAAATATTTTTCTATAACTATGTGAGCCTTAGAAATGGTTATGTTTTAAAATATGCATGGCTAACATACCTATTTCTTTCTGCATATTTGTGCTAGCTACCACTGCACAATCCACTGTTACTTTCTCCAGCTGTTGCTGGTCTGCATAAGCCATTAATGTTTCTTTTAAATTTGTGGGGCTTAGTAGCGGTTCTTATTTATAAATGCACACAAATAACAGACCAAGATTTTCTTGCATATTCACAGATGATGTGATTGAGTTCTTCTCATTTTTGGTTACGAGCATAGAGTATTTTTTTAAAAATGATAACAATGACAATTGAATACAGAGTTCATTAAAAATATTTATAAAGCGATTGAATTTCAATCACCATGATCAGTTGGTTGTGTAGCATCAAATTGAGAGGTTTGTACATTGATTCCTACTGTTCTTGGGTTATCTGTGTAAATAAGGATTGTGTAAGTAGATTTTTTTGGTTGAAATACTTTTAACATAATCACATGCTCGATTTGTATTCTGGTAAGAACCTTTCTTCATACGAGAATAATAATGTTTCAAAAACATTTCCTAACTATTTTTCTCAACAATAAAAATAATAGATTGATTGGATTCAACTAATGCACACAATGTGAAACTTCCACTGTATAGCACTGATACTATAGGATCCTAGCAACAACATTGAGTGAACATCTCAGACCAGAACTCATATGATCGCTCAAAAGGAAAAGGGTGTTTAGTCATTTTTAGGCCAATTTCACTTGCAGTTATTAATTTTTGTGGCATTTGTTCCATCCAATCCCTATTGAATTCTTCTCTTTCATCATTTATTTTATCGCATTTTTGCACTCCATTTATTGTGTACATAAGCCAAAAAAATTTAATTACCTGTTGTTATCATAGAGTTTGTAGCATCCATCCATAATTGATTCTTCACTGTCTTTAACCTTTTCCATGTATTTTTTTACTGTTTCTCTCAACATTTTCAAATATTCAATTGGTATGAGAACAATAATACTAAATTCCAACGCACAGGTTCCAATAACTTTTAACAGCTCCATTATTTCTTCAAAAGAAATATCGCTAGAGAAATTACAAAAATCAGTGACAACACATTCTGCATTGAAAGGATTAGTGGTAGGAATAACTAATAAAATTGATGAAATCTGGAACAGGTATGCACATTAACAAGTAAATTATTTTGTGTCCTCCATCCTTGCTGGTATATTGTCTTCCATTGACACCACATAGTTTTCTAATATTGTCCGATCCTTGATGGGAAGATCTTCTTCCGCCACCTGGTCCTTTTTGCATTTAGATTTTTTTTCCCTATGTGGGAATCATATTTTATCTTTCCTTTCCTCCCTTCACCCAATAGTATAGAAAACTGGTGGTAGTGTGATTCATGCAATTTAACTTTTTCAATTACATTCGATTCACTACAAGATGTCGATAGATCAATATCTAGATGTTTGTCTTTAAAATATTGTAGAACTTTTTCTCTCATTTTTCTATCTCCTTTTACTCTCTGATAGTAAGAATCAAATGTCTCTACTATTAGGCTTGACTGAACAGGACCAATTAATCAGACATCCCCTGATTATACTTTATCTACTAGTACTATTAGTTCTTCATCATTCATTCCTCTAGTAGCCTTGAATGAATTGGCTGTGAATCTTTCCAATGAATTAGGCTGAAATTTATCTTGATTATATTTAACAAGTAAATAAGAAAGTCCACCAGATCAAAACAAATCAAATGTTATAGTCTATTTAATCCATATATCATCCAGAAATAATAAAAAAGTCCATTTGTCATATAGATTGACGGTTGAGTCCATTTTGAAAATAAAAAGGAATTAACTCTCAAAGCTTTGCATTCAAATGACATTTATATGTTTTTCATTTTTATATAAGGAAAAAAAAGTTAATAAAAATGAAATAAAATTAAATAACATTATCTTCCACTCTGTTTTTTTTGCCAATCTGGGATGTTGAGGACATCCAAGTGATTTCCAAACTGATCTAGCTTTGTATAAAAAATCAATAAACTTGGTTTCTATCAAAGTTTTATTCACTTCATTCTATTGTTTGCAAATATTAGTAATTGCTCTGTTAGTTATATTTGTACAAAGAATGTGAACCCTTCAAAATTGTAGCCTCAGATGTAAAAACTTGTATGTATTTGAGTCCAAAATCTTTTTTTCGGCATATAATTTATGTTGATCATCAAGTATATACAATTTAACATCATCCCTTTCCAAGTATTTCAGATCTTTGAGCACCACAACCTTATTCGTAGACTCCAAGAAGGGAAGAAGAATTGCATCCCTCTATGGAGGAATAACATTTATCAACATGGAGTGCACAAGAAGGTCAACATTTTCATCATCAACAGGATGATATTGATACTCTAGAGGTGCTACATGGCACCTGTAAACAACAATTAAAAATAATTCATTATTGAACAAAAAGTAGTCAAACTGTTTCTTACTTGAAGGTTCTGTTTCCGTGAATATAGTGGTTGATTTATTTTGTAATGCAGCTGATTTAGAATTTTTTTGAAACCATGGAACTTTAATCTGGACGAATCAAGCTCCAATTTAGCCAAATATGTTCTCCTCAACATAGTAAACAACTTGGCATGTTTAGGCGGTGAAAGTGAACCTTTTCTATTCAAAAAATGACAAACATAAGAGGTTATATCACCTCTCTACAATTTTATAAGTACTGCAAGCATGCCATCATGAATTTCTTATGCATTTGAATAAGCAACTTTGTCTTAATCTACTAGCAAACCCAAATCCCATCCATGTGTTGAACATGGACATTGTCTTTTGTCTTCTGAGGCTTGAATTTCCCATTTCCTAAATAAAGAAACAACCAACTCCATATCCACAATAAGACACTTATTATTTTCATTGTCAATGCATTTGATCTGAGCAAGTAGTGTACTCAAATCAATTACTTCAGAGGATACAATCATTCTGATTTCCTTATGTCTGTCATCTACATAAAAACAACCACATGTCCTTGTAGTATTTGTCAGGGCTAAGGAATTCAACAAATGATTCCTCATCTCGTTTCTTCCAGCTCTCATCGCCTTCGATGAATGGAATTGCCGAGAATGGATTTTGACCAATGGAAGACATTGTATTTGCAATTGGAATAAAATATATTAAATATTACTTCACATATGGATTCATTTTTTTTCTCACCATATCTTAATGAATGCAAGCATTAGCCTTTGCGATCAACAATCTCTATAATAATTTAATTTTTATCATTGGTAGGAAATCAAGGTAAATGTTGGCTACCATTAGGCTTCAACCAAATATGACATCTAACCTTCAAATGATTACTATAAATTGTATATTGTGGATCACAATATTAATACTAGAAACCATGCAAAAATTTTCTTGACAATTAACACGTAATATATTTTGGAAGGATTATCCGTTGTCTGGAAACTATCCACTTTGCATTGATTGCATGAAAGGAAACATTTGAAAATATAGATGTTAGAGAGATAGAGGATTTAAGTCTACATATGAATGCACAATTTTTAATATTACTTGTTGGTAATTTACGCCAATTGAATGGAATAACTTAAAGGCCATTAAGATTCAATCTCCATAACTAGTAGAAAAGAATAACGTAGCAGCCGCTAGGCTCAAGAATGTATTTATTTGAAAATAGCTATATGGTAACAAATAATGGTCAAGCTTAGCAGACACTAAGCTCCTCTTATTAGTGATTGTCATTGTAAGCACTATATGTTAAATTATGGACCGATATTGTTTTTCAATGATCGTATTTATATCATATTGGCTGGACTTCGTATGTTAGACCCAATTGTAGCACTACATTTGAACATGATGGATAAAGAATTATGTATTTCACCTAAAATATATCTCTGTAACTTATAAGCCATATTTGTTCATATCAAAGAAAAAGCCTAGCGGGTGATGCAACTTATTTATTTCAAAATAGCTATTGAATAAAAAATCATGGTCTAGCTTAGCCGCCACTATGATACTTTCATTACCTCTAGTCATCAAAATCATTAGAAGTAAAAATTTAGAATGATTGTTATTGTCAATGATTATAATTGTATCAAATCAGCCACACGTTACTAGGTGGAGAAATTTTTTGCACTTCTTTCCATCGAGAGGGATCAATAATTTATCTTTGTATGAAAGGAATAACATTATGGAAAATAGGTAGAAAAATTTATAAATTTAAGAATATATATAATAACAAGCAACGGTCAAGCTTAGGGGCCGCTGGGCTCTTATCATTACCATTTTCCATTGTAATCACTATTTTTTCAACTTTGAATGGTTAGAGTAAAAGGGTATCAACTGTTACACTTAAATATATCTTAATTCCAAAATAGTTATTAAATAAAAAATCGTGGAATGGCTTAGCGGCCGCTACGACCATATCATTACCTCTTGTCATAGCTATCACTATCTGTACAAATTTAGATTGATTGTAATTGTAAATGATTAAAATTTTAACGAATTATCTACGTATTACCTTGCGAAGACAATTCTTGCAATGCTTTCCATTAAGAGGGATCAAGACTTTCTATTCTTATAAAAAAATGCTTAGTGACCGCTAGCCTTCATTATTGTTTGAATGTAATAACGTAGTGACGTCTAGGTTTAAGAGTTTAATTTTTAGAGGATGCAAGACTTATATAATTCTCCTATGATATATCTTTTGTAAATTATAATCCATATTCATTCATATCAAGGAAACATACCAGTAGGTGGTAGGCTTAACAATTTCTCAATTTCCATTTCAACTATGGATTAACAACTCGTGATATAGCTTAGAGGCTGTTAGGATCCTTTAAATACTAAAATATATATGGGATAATTTTAGAGATAATTTTAAATAAGTTTATATCCATATTTGAATATGTTACATTTTATGCCATGTATCTTATAGTTAAATTTATATCTAAACTTAAATATGAAAATGTGCCAAGTATGGTTTTATAGTTAATTACATTCTCCTAAATTGGATCATCACCCTCTGCTAATTTCTTCATAACATCTTCAGAAATTCTCTAGTTATGTTAAGGTTCAATCAATCCATAATAAATGAAGTAAATTTGATATCTAACTTTAAATATGAATATAATAAATGAAGTAAATTTGATATTCTTTGGTTTCCCCAAGGTTCACTCGAACCATAGTAATTGAATCTAGAAGTTTCTCACATATCGTGAATGTCATTAGCCTAGCGTCCGCTCGACCAATAACATTTGAATTATTCTAATTTCCATAGATTAATATTTAAAACATCTTAAAACTGATAAGAACATTATTCCAAAACAATTATTAAGGCTATCAACCACTAGCCCTTATAAAACAGAACATGTATATGTTTTATACTGGCTAGCAGGTGCTAGGCATTACTTCTCATATCAATGTTGGATTCCTTGAAATCATTAAACATTTTTTCATAGATTCATAAATTTAATTTGTAACCAGATATATTGCACTACAAAAGAATAATTAATGGATTCCAATATTATGATTTTTAAATTCCAATATTTTGATTTTTTAATTCCAATATATGTGATTTCAGAGTATATTTAATTCCAATATAGGTGATTTTGGATTCCAATATATGTGATTCTGGATTCCAATATATGTGAATTTGGAATCTAATATGCATGATTTTGGAATCTAATATGTGCAATTTTGGAGTGTAGATAATTCCAATATTTAACATTTTGGAATCCAAAAATAGCAATATTAGATTCCAATATTGGCTATATTTTTTAGCTGCTTAGACTAGAATAAATCTAGATTTAGTGAAATAAGCATTATAAGAGGGGTTGCCACCATGATTATTAAAGAATCTAGATGGGTAACTCAAATGCATGTAAACAAACACACACAAAACAAATAAAATATAAATAGGAAAACAAAACCAGCATACAGAGTAGGTGTAGGAATCATGGATATAAAGGATCCAATATGTTATCACACTACTTGTAATTGGTCCAAAAATTAAACATCAACAACGCCACATAACTTGAAAAATAAGACAATCATATATGCCCCCAATGTGGGAATAAGATCAAATTAAAGAGTGGCGTAAAGGTATTCCTCATGAAACTCTTGTTGGATCCAGTTGATACTAAGCTGATTTTCCCCAAGACGGATTACGAATGATACAAAGGGAAGGAAGTGATACTTATAAGATTGGAACAATCACTAGCGTAGTAGATAAAAGTAGGAATTTATCAATATTATGTTGAAATGTTGAAATATCCACTTTAAGGGATTTCCAATCGTAGGATTTTTGTGATAAGTGAATATTTGTTTGAAATTTTTGTAATTTTAATAACTTTTTTTGGGTTTTTGAATTTATGATTTTTTGATGGTTTTACAAAGTTTTAGAGAAATTTAATGCAAAGTATAGGAGTTACATCTTTGTTACACCTGATTTATTATGGATAAATGATGTTGTTAAAAGCATAAAATAAGCATGTCAAACAAACTCAACATGATCAGGAAGGAACCACGCTAAAATTATATGTGAACTAAGATGCAGAGATATTTTCTAAAATTGATGTACAACATTAAAGTAGAACAAAATTTAAAAAATTAAAGAATTAAAGTCATCATCACGATGTTGAAAAACTGTAACAGTACAACATAATTTGTAATTAGAATGTGTAATGACACTTTGAATGTGTTCCACATTGAACAACTATACATATATGAATGCTCCCAAGTGATATCTTAGAATGCGAGAGTATTGGATTGGGCCAAGGAGTGGAGTAGTACTCCGAAAGGTACTCTTGTCGGATCCCATACAAGTTTGATTTTTATTGGATTAAAATTTGAAATCCAAGTGTGCCCCAAACAAAGTTATATTGTGAAAAATAAAATTTATTGATTATCAAGAAATGATTTGGAAGAATCATGAGGAGTGTCATCAAATGGTGAAACTTATGAATTGTGTTACATAGTTGTTGAAAGTTAGTCACACATTATTAGAATTCTTTACCTTTACCAGTTTTATACTATTTATTTGGTTTTTGAAATAATATTTCAATGTTTTTTGGATTTTGTGAAACATATTTAAATGTTTTTTTATTTTTGTGAAACATATTTGATAGTTTTATGTATTTTTTAAGAAACATGTTTGAATGTTTTTTAATTTTTGAAACATATTTGAATGTTTTTGATTTTTTGACTCGATAAAGGGTTGCACAGTCTGAACTCAAGTTAAAAAAATTGTAAGCATTCCATTCCATTGACATAAATGTAGATGATGTAATTATAGGATGTATCACTCCATTAATGTCTCCACATAACTAGGAAGATGTGAGGGTTTATCACTAAAATCCAAGAATGATGTCACGATAAACTGAATATCAATATGAAAATGAATATGATTGATTCTTAGACACACGGTGTGACAATAATCCATGTGAATTTTTTTAATGCATCTCTAGTAAATATGATCTAATTGATTCCAAGATGATTCCACTTAATAGGTTTTGACTAGACTTAGATCTATTGATGGCCTACTGATTCGCAAGATCCGATTGAAGGAATTGTTGTATATCTTAACATGAGAAACTAAATCAATTATTAGGTTGTACATGAATAATATTGTTTGATTCATATTTTTTAAAGACTTTGTTTGTTAATTTTTTATGAAGGAACCCCTACATCTTGCCCCATACCACCAGTAAGAGACAAGGGCTCAAAACTAAAGATAAAATTTAGGAAAGTAAGAACACCTTCCCCCGATACAAATCTCATACTACTAGTAAGAAGTATGGGCTCATCATTGAAGAATATGAAGGAAAAAAGGTGTAATGATTTTTCATCTTTTTGTATTTTATTATTGATTTTTACTTGTTTGTTGATATTATTCTTTTTTGGAAAGAACATTTTTTCCCCAAGTCTCAACCTCATCTAACTAGTAGGATGCAAGGGATTGTGTAAAGAAGTTTGATGGTTTTTGTTAAAGACATATATTATATAAAAGGAGAAGTTTCCATTAGTAACCTTCAAGACAAAAATCCAAGTAAAAAGATTCAAATTTTTAGAAACCATAAAAGGGATGAGGAACACAATTCCAAATAGGAGCAAGGTTAACCTATGTCGTAGAAGGTGAAGAATGTGAAGATATGATAAATATATCTTCCAATGGATGAAAAAATTAATTTTTCTTAATTATGAGTTAACTGTGCAAGCGGCCTTCCCTAGTGCAGAGATAACTCATGGAAGAAATTTTTTTTGCTTCTACATTTTTTATGTTCAAAAATTATTTTAATGAGGAGTTTTATATGGAGTTATATTCTCTTTTTTATGAATTTTTTATTTTTCTAAATTTTGGCATATGAGAATTTGCAATGTACTCATTAAGAGAACTGACCATATTTATGAAAATTGAATGGTCCTGACTTAAGATATTTGGGCGGGTGAGATATAATTACATGGACTGAATGAAACAATTAAATGATTCCTAAGATACAAAACTTGGGTGGATGAGATATAAGTCAAAGAATATGATCAAAATATTTTCAATGAATGATAGGTGGAAGTATTCTAAATTTATGAGAATTGGGAGGATGAAGTTCATGTCAAAAGAGTGAATTGAATGATTCAATGAGTCTTGACATCTGAGATATGGGCAGATGATATCCAAGTCAAACGAGTAGCTAGAAGAATTTTTAATTTATCCATGAGTCAAGTAATCCTGGTTTATGAGACTTGGGAAGATGAGGTCCAAGTCAAAGGAGGGAATTCGAAGATTCAAGGAGTCCTTATTTACAAGACTTGGGCAAACGAGTTCTATGTTAAAGGAGGGAATCTAAATATTTAAGGAGTCTTGATTTATGATACTTTAGTGGATTGGTTTCAAGCTAAAGGATGGAATCAAAAGATTTAAGGAGTCTTGATTTATGAGACTCAGGCAGATGGGTTCCAAGTCAAAGGAGGGAATTAATTTTTTTGATGAGACTTGAGATACGATACTTGGGAAAATCGAGTCCAATTCAAAGCGAGGAATCAAAATATTTGATGAGTCTTTATTTACGATACTTAGGTGGATGGGTTCCAAGTCAAAGAATGGAATCGAAATATTAGAGGAGTGCTAATCAACAAGAGTTTGGTGGATGGGTTTGAATTCAAAGGGGGAAATCTAAAGATTCAATAAACCTAAATAAAGAGTATTTGGAAAATATTTGAAATGAAAAAAAGTGAGAACATAAGATACGAATGTGGGACACAACATACTAAATGAAAAGAGAAAAAATTAAAAGTGAAAGCAAAATTTTTGTGTATGGATGTTTTGGCCTCTATACTAGATTGGCTTGGATAGCGTGTTTCCTCTTAGGTGGTTCTCTCAACTAGGCGTCAGTAATATATCTATGTGAGCATGGTACTATTGCTAATTTTGGATTTATTTTACCCCCTTTTAAATAATGAACAAATATATTTCTCAAATGAATCACACTAGAGTCGCCAATATTGAATATCTATGACCTTAACTCATAAAGGAATACTAGTTAGGTATCGATGGGGTACCCATTTTGTCATTCATTTCCCTTAAAGTGTCGACTAATTTAGGGTTCTTTTGGTACTCCTCACAATGAGTTTTATGGATTAATACAAAGTACTTCTCATAGTTATAGCAGTTGGGCAATAGCCTCGTCAAACACACCTACAAATATAGTGTGAATTGTTCATTTTATCTTAACTAAAGATGATATTGTCTTAACCACCATTCTTTGACCAAGACAACCAACATTTAGTATATTGTTTGAAATATTGTTCAAGGCAACTTGTAATTATTAGTTTAAGAAGAACCTCCTCTAGAGTTGGTCCTACAAACAAGAATTAACATGTTTTCATTAGGTGGAGAGGATAAGACAAAAGAAGAAAAACCACATTTTTAATTTCAAATATCACTTAAAAAGTGTGAAAAAATAACATACACATGAGGTTGATTTGATTAAGAAAAGAAAAATTTAATTCCTAAAATCACTTAAGAAAACGATCACATTTTTTATTTCCAAGATTAAGAAAAAAAAAAGGTTAATTTCCTTCTAAAAATACTTGAAATGATTAGAAAACATAGATATACATAAGCATAATATGAAACTACGCTAAAATAAAGGTTAGAAACAAGCGAAAAACTAGAAAAAGATTAAGAAAATAAGAAAAGTACGCTAGCACATAAAATAATATGCTAGCACATCTAATTGATTTTGATAGAATTACATTGGATGATAGTGCATACAGATGTATGTATTGGAGTCATAAATAACTTGAAAAACAAAGCATTAAAAAGAAAAGAATAGATGGAATGCTTATGCGTGCAATAGAATGCTAGCACAGTGATGGTGAATGGTAGCGGGTACATGTTGAATGGTAGTGCATGCAATTGGATGGAAACACATGAAATTTTAATGGTAGCACATGGAGATGTACACTAGCACAAAAAATTTAATGCTAGCGTAGAGGTTGAGAATGCTAGCACAAACAATTATGAAAATTGCAAAAACAACAAAAACATGGCCAGGAAGCCATTCTTTTTTGTTTTTTGGATTTTGTATTGTACTTGGGAGCCTAAAAATTTGAGAGAAAGGTTAAAATAATACAAGAAACACACAAATAGAGTTAAATCATAAAATCATAAACTAATAGTCTAAAAACTGGGTGTGGGAATCTCATTGGGTAAGCTAGAATGTGATTAATGAAAATTCATTGACAAATGAAAGATAAAGAAGTAAAGAATTTTTATACCTTACCTGTAACTCTCTTGTAAATCTCAATAATATTTTGTAATTTATTAGACTTATATGATATTAAAGAATTTGATTGATGGGTGATCTTGATATGACTCTACAAAGTGGATATACACTACGACAAGTAGGTTTCACGAGGATCCGAGCAACAAATGAGAAAAAAAATTGTTGCATTTACTTATGGATTTCCAAGGATGTGTTTGTGAAATGTTAATGGTAGGACCATAAAATTTTCAAGAAAATTTTGACTAAGATCTAGGTTAATTATTGTAATTTCCTATGAATAGAAGGTAGAGTGAGTTTGTGAGTTGTATATTTGAAGGGGCACTAGACATTTAGAATGACAGAAGTTGGATCCAATAGTTCAATTGCACATAAAATCCAATTGCCCCCTCCTATTTAGGAATCTATAATTGGATTCCAAGTGGATTTGGGAAGTGGAGTTCAAGTTGAGTTAACTAGGATAGTGAAATAATGATTGACTAGGAAAATAGGTGTATTTTCTTAGCTAAATAACTAATTTAATTTCCTAAAATGTCCAAGATTATTAATTAAAAATTTATTGAGTAAATGTTAATTAACTAAGCTAAGATGGTATTGATGACTAATTTAGTTAATCCAAAGGGGTTAAATGTTCATGATTAATTAATTTGATTAATCACTCATAAGGGGATGAATACTAGGATGTGAACTAGGAACATGTATGTAATTTTTTGG
The DNA here is from genome assembly GCA_019776745.2 of Taxus chinensis. Classification (NCBI taxonomy): domain Eukaryota; kingdom Viridiplantae; phylum Streptophyta; class Pinopsida; order Cupressales; family Taxaceae; genus Taxus; species Taxus chinensis. Next base: position 764,973,227 of record CM034151.1, on the reverse strand, counting down.
GTGTCTACGGTAATAACAAAATCCAATAATAGTGTAATTAGATTCTAATATATGTTATAATGGAATCCACTATTGTTGATATTGGATCTAATAATGACGATATTGGAATCTAATTGTCGAAATAATTGGATCTAATTATAAAAATGATAAAATCATGTAGTAGAAAGAATGGAATATAATATAGGGACTAAAAGTCTTGAAATTCACCAAAATATGAGATAATTATTGTTTAGATTCATCAGAATATGTTGATATTTAATGAAATGATAATTACCTCATCTCTTATACATACCTTCACTTGAGTTTTTTTTCCTTTCTATATAGAACCATTCGGTATGGATGGGACCTCCATCGATCATGTCTTTCAAGTCAACCCTCTATATGAATCTTGGATGGTAAAAATATCAAATGGGAATCATATTATGATTTTTTAATTCCCCCTAAGTCACACTTATTATGAAATATTAACTTATGAATCCTATAATTATAAACCAAACCCAATCATTTACTCACTTGGAAACTTCTTTTTTGTAAGACATATATTTGGTATCTTTGTGTGTGTCTCCCAAATACTGAAAGGATTCCCTATTCTTACCTATTTTAGCATCCCCTAATCAAACTTAAATTACTCAAAATGCATCCAAGAGCATTACAAACCAATTCAAAAACTTTCCAAGCCAATTCAAAGGAAGCATTGTCAAGTATCAAGGGCTAAATTGTCATTGTATACATGTAGTTACATCATTACAATTCCACTTTCAATAGGTAGATAACTACACGAGTTTAAATATTTTTCATAATAATGCTATGTAGGTAGAATTGGGGTGCCTCAACCCAAAATACTGATGCCTTTTAAAGGGTCTTTCAAGGAATTTAAGGTTTCAAGAGAGGAAAAATGATCTTGGAAACTTGTTAAGATCCTTAAAATCTTATATTGTAATAAATGAACCATAATCAATAGTAACAAGTGGTTATATAGTCAAAGATCCATTTTCCAAAGTGGAATATTTTTTTTTTGTCATCCTACGATTACATAGATATCAACATATCTACCCTTAAAAAAATGAGTACATTATATGAGTAACCGTAGATTTATATCAAAACCTTCCTTTATCTAAACAACCACGACTAGGGGGTATCCAATCCATATCCAATCCATTAAAGTCACCCAAGGAATGATCCTGACCCTATCTATATTAGGTATCTCTAAGCCTTGCCTAAGAAAGACTTTATCCTTGGTGGGCTCATTCCAAGCCAATCAACTTCACAAATGAACCAAGGGCCCTTCGATTTATTTAATTTTTCTATCTCATCTAACTCTAGACAAGTTATATTGGTTGTTATTGTCCTACTTCACTATCTTATCCATAGGGTAGTTTCAGGCCTAGTTCCAAGATGAAACAAGATTAATATATTTTTAGTCTATTCTTCCATTATCACATCTAGATTAACCTACGAAAGCACAAAAATATCACTATACCTATCCCCTTGTCGATTTCTATATTTATCATGCGACATATATTTAAATTCAAATTTTCTATCATTTGATGTACTTCCATATATGTGTGTAGTTATTTATTTATAGTATGAATGTATATCTTATTTTGGATCTAACTCTATTATTAGAATTACTAGGGTTTTATTCGCCTAAAAAAATAGGGGGTTAAATTAATTAGTAAGTTAATCTTAGAGAGGTTATACGTGAGTAGATAGATTTATTTTGGACAATTAAGTCCTATACATAACTATATCCCAAGTAGTTTATTTAATCTTGAGGATGTAGTGTAATGAATTGACGTACATTATATGATATTGAGAAATATTTCATATTTAATGAAATATAAATCTATTCCATTCTTCCATAACATTTTCAAAAATTTAATGCTTTAGAATTCCACTCGTGGTTGAACTACGATTGCTATTGGAATATTTAGAAGGAATGTGCATAGTGAATTGATCCCCATATGGTTCAAATTTATTACTTATAGAGTACATTTTAATGGTTTTTCCTCTCAAGTGACCCCAAAATACCACTAAGGGTTACTAAAACAAGTTATCCATTTAGAAAATATGATTTTTGATATGAAGAGTAAAATTTCAGAGTAGGTGGATATTTTGTGGTTAACACATGCCCAAGCTCTATGAACCTATTAAGATGCCATGAAACATGAAACTAAATGTTGAAGAATGTTTTCTATGATGTTTAGCATGTTCTTCTACATGTTGTAAGTGGTTATAATATAGTTGAACTAGATATTTGAGAAAACATTGTGGATTAGAGGGTGTTTAGAATGGGGAAATAATCTCTGAATAAGGAAAAATATATATTAATGAATCAATGTTTGTAAAGGCACAAAAAATTTTCTTGTTATGTGTTACTATGCAAGTGTTGGAGTTCATTCATAAATAAGTAAATGTATAATACCCAAAAACTATTGATGGATAATCTATTGAGTATGTTGGTATCCAAATCGGTTCTCCCTTTGAAGTTGAGAAACATCAACAGGAAGAGAAAGATACTTAGAGACAGGTAGATTAGAATTTGAGTCGTTTTGTAGCCAGGGATGGATTTAACTGACTCTTTGTCACTTGATCTTGGAGAAGTTGGCTATAACCATGATAAGGGTATGACGCACCCTCCTGCTTTAGGTTGTGCCTTCAACCAGGGTGAGAGGAATCACTTTGTAACTTGTATTTGTGAGAGATATAAATGGATTAAAAACATTTAAATCTCCTTCTATGATATTGAAAAAAAACCTTGAGGATACATGGTCAATGCAACATAATATAACTCTCACAAGTTATCACCCTAGAGAATGAAAATGTATCCTAAATAAGTTTCAGGTTACTAAAGACAACAATAGGACCTGATTGCTCTTACATGTTTCAAGTAAAGTATGGGTAAATTCAAAAAATCTCCTTAATACTTATAGACAAACAGTGCAAGTAAGGTTAGTTCTTGTAGAATTTATCATTTATAGATGGATTTTGTTTGAGAATTAAACAGGATAAAATTGATTATACCAGATTCCTAGGAAATTTTCATAAAGGTTGGGAAGTCTACCAAGAAAGATGATAAAAACACTTCAAATAGTCAACAATGAAACTTCAACCATAAGGTGTGCACCCATGGAATCCCAAATATGCATGGTTTCACACATTCTTTGAGAATTTAATATAAATTATCATGTCGAAGACTCAACTAAACATCAGAGATTCCTGGTCCATCATGCCTAACATACTCTCATAGACTAACAAACAATCTGTATCAAAAAATGGAAGTAAAGTGAGTTTAAATTGTTTAATGCATAGTGAAATGAAATCTCTTCTCATAGTACAATTATGAATGTCACGATACTACCACAAGGATAAGATATTCAGTGATTCATCCTAACATAAAATTGCAACATGAACATGAATAGCTATTTGAAACATCTCAAGTTGAAAGTAGACACAACAATGGTCATGATTAACAAAATTAAATAAGGGCTCATCAAACTCGTCAGCAAGGGAAAGTTTCATTTACAATCTCAATAGGACCTGATTGCTCTTACATGTTTCAAGTAAAGTATGGGTAAATTCAAAAAATCTCCTTAATAATTATAGACAAATAGTGCAAGTAAGGTTAGTTCTTGTATAATTTATCATTTATAGATGGATTTTGTTCGAGAATTAAACAGGATAAAATTGATTATACCAGATTCCTAGGAAATTTTAATAAAGGTTGGGAAGTCTACCAAGAAAGATGATAAAAACACTTCAAATAGTCAACAATGAAACTTCAACCATAAGGTGTGCACCCATGGAATCCCAAATATGCATGGTTTCACACATTCTTTGAGAATTTAATATAAATTATCATGTCGAAGACTCAACTAAACATCAGAGATTCCTGGTCCATCATGCCTAACATACTCTCATAGACTAACAAACAATCTGTATCAAAAAATGGAAGTAAAGTGAGTTTAAATTGTTTAATGCATAGTGAAATGAAATCTCTTCTCATAGTACAATTATGAATGCCACGATACTACCACAAGGATAAGATATTAAGTGATTCATCCTAACATAAAATTGCAACATGAACATGAATAGCTATTTGAAACATCTCAAGTTGAAAGTAGACACAACAATGGTCATGATTAACAAAATTAAATAAGGGCTCATCAAACTCATCAGCAAGGGAAAGTTTCATTTACAATCTCAATGCTTGTCAATGACTATACACTTACAACCATCTTGACATGATTCATTTTGAAGGCTCAAGACATTAATAGGTTTCTCAGACAAGTCTTTGGGAAAATGGATTTCTCTTAGTTATTTCTCTCTTTTCTCTTTCAATTCTTATAAATCTTAACCCCCCGCCCCCTTACGAGAGTATTCTCATCACCTTTATACAATTCCATCCCCATTTTCCTGTTAATTTCCCCCCCAAAACTTGGGTATTTCACAAGTATATTATGCTTTTTACAAAATGCAAGGTGTATCAATGATACTTTTATAAAAAAGACTTTATTTGGCCTTGCCAGGTGTAAAGAGTGTGTGCCTCCTTCATTTTTCTTTTATCATACATGATTAGAATATCATGTCATTTCTTATGACCAAGGTTTTCATAATTCCTTCCACCTGGTGATTGAATGGTTACTTCTGATACCCTTTGAGTACTCTGAGGTGACCTGAAGTGACATGAACTTTTTTATCCATATTCCAAAAATACATCTTGGGTACTATGCATTCCTTCTCACATTTTCTTGGTTTAATTATCCCACATGGTTCTTGTCAAATCTAGTTAATTCATCAACCATGCTTATTCTAGATTCACTTATTCCTTTAAATTTTCCTCATGCGAGATGAGAAAGATAATTTCTTTATCAAGTGAAAATGATCTCTTTCTATTTAATCAATCTATGCCACTTCTACTATTAAACCTAGGTTTATCCCATCACCAGGAAGCATTACTTTTCTTATCTTGTAAGTGAGGAAATTTTTCACAACCTTCTACCAACGACATGGTGAGAGTACCTATGGCAAATAGTTTGAATGAAATTTTGTGAGAAGATTTTAATCAAATATTCAACCTGCGTGGTCATGACAAGGCTTTCGTGAGGGCTTTGTTTGATATATAATGTGTAGGAGACACTAGAGAAGCCTTGAACTATCAACAAGTCTAACTTGCACTTCTCACAAGGCTAATTAGGATCAATCCTATCTTCTCAGCCTTCCAATTCATGTGTTTTCATCTCTTTCGATGGGAACATATGAAGACTCTTGAATACCTAAAGAAATTATAGATTGAAAGGAGGGCCTCAGTGTCTGGAAAAACTAACTTCTAGTGTCCATTCTTATGTGATGAATAATTTGTATTAAAGGAGATTCCCAAGGAATCTTATGTGTCATTAAACAACTCCTTGATTGACAATGTTCCTGCCATATCTTAAAAGGTGGATGAATTGGAGCAAAGGATTGCCTCTCTAGAGAAGGGGAAGATAAAACCTATACCCTCACAAACAAGTTCAATTCCAGCACCATCTTTAGGGAAAAAAAAGGGGTGAATCAAGCTCTCAGCCCCCAATCATTATCTGAGATGGAGAGGAAGAGCTGTCCTTATCTTTTTGTCATTTAGGAGTATCAATCTCCTCTACTCAATACAACATGGGTAGGTTTGTAGTTAGGTAATCCACTCGATCAAGGAGTTTTTCTCCTTCATCAGGGCATGGCCTCTCATGTTCCCATTCAATCCCTTCCCTAAGAAAGCACCCACCCTTTTCAAGGAGATGGAAATCTGAATCTAGCTCAAAGTATCTTATTCCTTCTATCCCCCGTGATGTATTCCTTGGTGCTCCAACCACTCTAGTCATTCCCTGTTAGTCTACCCTTCAAAAAGGGAAGGGGAAGATGACATTCTTCACAGGTGGCCTGGATCTTCTAGATTGGGTGTCTTCCTACCAAAAGAATTTTGAGCTGGAGAAAATCATGCATGAACCCATAATGTCTCTTAAGTCATTAATGGATATGGAGATGTTGAGAGATTTAGCAGGATCCATCATATTTATGTAGAAAAAACTGGCCTATGATGAATTCATGTTGAGGAAGAATAAGCTACTGAACAAACTACCTCTACTGGGAGGTGGGACTTACGAAGGACTGAAGGGTCTCTAAGCATTATGTTTGTCTTTTTTCTTTTTTTTTTTAAATTATGTAAATGGAACCTTTTAACATGGGTTGGGTACCCTATAGAATCCCCATTTTGAATTATATATGAGACTGCTTTCAAATGATGTTACACCTATATTTTCACCTTTTGAAATGTAATTGTTTTTTGTTCTTCTTAGTGTATTTCATCATTTCAAACCTTATACAACTCATCAGGAACTGATGACTCATCTCATGGTGATTTGCAATCCTCCTCGCACTTTCTTCTTAGTTCATAATACCACCCTTGAGTTGTGCATCTCTAAACATCACTTCACGGGGATTTCCTTCCCTTTACAGGACCTTCCTTCTACTAAATTATACCTTGGTGACACATGACATCATCTGCATACTCCCCCTATCTTTGAATTTTCCACTTACTAGGACTACCTAGCCACGCATAAGCCACGTGGTGAATGCTTGCAACTTGGGGGGGGATGACTTGCTACACCTTTTCAAAGGTATATCAGGGAAACACATGGACACCCTTCTTATCCTCCACGGGGACCATCATTTTAGTGGTTCCTAAAATTTTTCTCTGGCCCTCCACCAAGTTTATGGAAATTCTCTGCAGCCTAAGTTTTGATCCTCAACCATAAAAGGGTATTTTTCACAAAATAGAGATTGGGTCCCACATGGTCTGAGTCATGATTAAGAATGAGAGTATAAAAATCTGATTTATCCTTACTATAAATTATATGATTAAGTTAATCATCAGGATGAAGATTCTTTTTAGGAGGGAAGTATGTAACATATTTTACAAAACTATTACTTTGAATACTTTCTCTCTTGAAATTGCAAATGTTGACATATGATTTTTCTTAGGAAGGTGTATTCTTTTGACTATTGGAAATCATGTTTGCAATGAATAAATTATTACCGTACAAAGATCCATTTTTCTGTGATTTTATTTACTTGAAAATGAATCCATTCTTCTCTATGTACTAAAAGGTTGTGAACCTATATTTTTTTTTGCATACTTATCATATGTTAATAACAAAACCTTGGATCAATTCCATTGATCCAAGGTATGCTTCAGTTCTTCTTACCTGATCATCTTGATAACATAACATTATGAAATAAAAGGTAATGTAGGGCTGAGTCTTGTTTTGGTTATAATTATGAGGAAACTTCTTTTGGTGTCCTTTCTTTGCATCATGTTGTAAATGGTGAGCTTATATCTTCTTGATAAATATTTTTAAGATGGTGAATAACGTAAGAGGATTAAGGACCTATTATGGGACTATTGAGGTAAATACCTTAACCTAAGTTGAATGTTCTATCCTATTTGGATTTTAACCTAAGGTAGCTAAGACCTACCTAGGACCTATTACTAAACTACTAAGATGACACCCTAACCTAAGTTGGTATGCTTTATGGTTGTGGGGTTTTGAACTAACCTAAGGAAAATACTAATTACCTAAAGAATAAGGTTGATTTCTAACCTAATCTAATGCTAAGCTAAGGGGGGTACCTATGAAATAATTGGAAAGTGGAAAGGGTAGTGGCATAAGTTTCTAAGGAATTAATGAGATTTGATTTTGAATTTAATAAAATTTGAGCTACCAATTTTGGCGGAGGCATGGGTAGTTAGGGGGATGTCTAGTTGGCATCATCACTAAATTTAAAATGCATGAAAAGTTTGAATTTGAGTTTTCCAAATTTTGATGGCAATGGCATAGAAAAAGAGGAGGGAATGTTGGCAGTCCTTGTGTTTAATGATCTTGTTCATGGTGAAGAAATTGTCTAGCAAGAGATGCAAGAAAATTTTGGAGAGGTTGTTTGGTCATTTGTTCTTTGTGATTTTTTCTCTACATGGAAGTTTTTGTTATTTGAACCAAAAGTTCTATTTTCAATCCTTTGATATTCTTGGAATTCTAGAACTATTTTTTATCCAATGGAAGTATAAGAGGAAGTAGGAAGATTGGATTTGTGGACATTGCTTGGAAAAATAAAACATTGTGGGAACTCGGCTAGAAATCTTCTGCAAATCGATAGGAAGCTCTATCATGCATGATAGTCTCTATCCATTAAGTTGTTCTACTTTTTCCTAAATGTCTTCATAAAAATACTTTGCTCTTGGAAACAAATGGGTTTTAATTTTTTATGTTTATTTTGCATTCATGCTTAAATTTTTCATTGTATTCTTCTAATGAGATTCATTGTTTGATAAAATAGAATGTGGGTTTGTTCCTTGTTGAATATATGAGTGGATCGTGCTTTAACCTTGTTGGAACTAGAATGTTGTAAAATTTGTGTGAAATTTGTTGTCTGTGAAAAACAGATTAAGGGAATACACTGTTTGATAAAATATTTGATATGGGTTTGTTTATCCTCTATTCAGAGAAAGTATGAAAAATGTATCTCTTGTTGAATCTTGAGTTGTTTTCAAATATTGTTTCTCCTATTTGAGTTATGCTAAAATGTATAGTCAGACTCAATGATTTTGGAATTCCTTCTTGTTTGGAAATAATAGGATTCATGGGTTAATTTTGTTGAGCTGATATGCTTTACTTATGAGAACCCCTGTTGGATTGTTCTGAATTAGTTAATGGAAGTCACTGCTAAGAAGGATTACATTTTGGTTTTGTTCTCCTCTACTTGATATTTTGATCAGACAAGTTTAGTTCTTGCTTGCACTTATATAGTGTCATTTTTTTTCTCTCACCATATGTTTGAGAAGATTTGTTAATGACCAAACTAGTCTTGGGGTCTAAATGAATTCCATTGATACAATCTGCTTCAAAGTGTGAATAAAAAGTTCCTATTGTCATGTTGTGGAAAGACTTATCGATTGTTCTCTAGATCCTTTTTGAGGTGAGGTGTTTTGCTTCAGGAGTTACCCTTATCAGTTCATCTAGTTGGATTTACTAGTTTCTTGCATTCTAGTCTGATGTTTATATGACACTGTAGAGATGGGATATCTAAGTTGAACTATGAAATAATACATTTTTTATTATCTTAAGGAAATGAGTTAGAATGATTTTGGTTTTACTATTCTCCTTTGGAGCTTGATTTTGAGCACCTATCTTGCGGTTATGTCTCTTTTCCTATTCTTCATTTTGTTTGAATCTGGGTTAGGTTCCTTTCCTTTCTTACCTGAAGACTGATACTTGGATTCTTGTGAATTTGGGAATATGGGTTGGCTTGGTTGTAATCTTGTATTCATTTTCTTGGATGCATAAGAATACATTATAGGTCTCTCTATCTTGAATGGAAAGATTATAGGAATGTATCGACTGGAGCTAATAATGTTGGATAAATTGGAATGTTTAGTTTTTGTTTGATACTTCATGTATTATTTCTAACTAAATTCATTTGAATATCTCCTTTTAGTCGAAGCTAGTGCACTACTATAGCTGTCCTTATTTATATATTGAGAAAACTCCATCTTCGGTATCTAACTTGCATGTTGCAGTAGTATATTTGATCTAGTAACAATTAGTTCTATGTTTTCAATGTTTGATAAGAGTTAAAAGACCTCTTGATCAGATCTCTATCAATTCTTTTATCCTGATATGTAATTATTTTCTTAGGAAAGGGTAATGAGATCTTATCTCATCTTTGTTGTTGACTTCCTTGTCTCTCTTCTCTAAGTTGTGGAATGCAATACTATTATCTTTGAACTCTAAAGGAAGTTTTAGTTCATTATCTCATTAATATTACTCCTAGGTAAGAATTCAACCTGTTCAGTTGTATTGTATGAAGGAAATAACATAGTGGATAGTTGTAGGATATATCCTTTTATTTTCTTCTTTTTCACAAATGCATTGATAATGATGTAGTGAATTTGATATGTGACTCCTTTTGGGTGTATGTAAATGGAATTTATACTTTACAAAACTTGTTGATGATAAACATAAAACTTAGGCTAGAGTTGGCTTGAATTTGGATGTTATATCTTAAATGGGAAACCCTTATTTGAGGATGTTGATGGTTCATCCTAAATTTTATCATATAAATTGAAATATTATGGCTTTATATAACCTAGGATGGAATAAGTTAATTTTGTGTAATGTGGATCATTGTTTCTGTAAAATAATTTTTTTTTTCATGAAGTGTTAAGAATTAATACCTTTCTTGATTTAGATAGAATAAATTCAAGAAATGATTTATAAATATCTATGACAGGGATTTGATAAGTAATTAGGATGGAATATTACTTATCTGACATAAATTCTTATGAAATCATTGGCTTAAGAGTGTGATTATATCACGATCTTTACTTAATATGGTTGATCACCTTGTTCTTCATTTTATGATTGTTATTCCTTTATGATGTATCTATCTGTAGTGATTTATTGTTTCATAAAAGCAAAGTTATTTTTATGAAACATTTAGTTGAAAGCACATCATTTTAATGCTTAGTTCTTATCATGCTCAGTTCAATGAACTAACCCGTGCTAGTAATTTTTGTAGATGGACTTTCTAAGTGATAAAAGAAGACAGGTTATTTTATGATGCTTCTTATGCTTACCTAAAGACAAGATATTTTATGAGGAAAAATGATGCATTATTGAAATGTATTTGTAAGAGGAAAATTTGTATTTCTTAATTGAACTTATTGATGTTGTTTGACATGAAAGATGTCTAAATTGATTGGATTGTAAAGTGTATAATTCCACATTGATGAATGAAATGGATTGAGAGTTTACTTGCATTTGATGTGTTATTCTCTTTTTACTTTTGTGAAGAGATTTGTAACCTTATCTTTATTTTCTCATAAAATTTCTGTATGGAAACCTTTTTAGTCTAACTTAAATGAGCTAGGCAGTAAGGGAATTAGATTTACTATCCCTTTATTAAAATGTAACTTATCAAGTTGGCATGCTTAGATGGTCAATTAACTAGGTCGTTATGGTTTATTAAATGGTGTTAAGAGAATTACGAGTTACTTATGATGTCTTGTATAATGTAAAAGGTTACAATGAACCCTAATTCTTAACAAGAAAGAGAAATATGAACTACTTTTTGATTAATACCTTCATTGATATAAGATGAGTGAAAGGTAAACATGAACATTTAATAAGTAGACTTCATCTCAATGAAGTCTGACATAAAGGAATCTGATTTGGAACTTAATCAAAATAGGAATGGTTGAGTAAAATGAGTAAACCTTATTGTTTATTTGTTGTTTTTGTATTAATCAAATGAACCCTAAAGTAATAAGTTAATGAATAAAAAGGAAATCTTGATGTTTCTGAAAAACATTAACAACTCATTTATGGCTAGAAACTTTAATGATTAATGAAACTAGGGATTTAGTAGGGTTTCTGTAATTAGTCCTTAATTTTGGAAAAATAATTAAATAATTAAGTCTTTCTTTGTTGTGTGCATCTAGACAGGGTGATTCAGTTGGATGTTGGCACACACCAATTACATTATTGTACCTTTGTGAAGACCTGGGTCTTCATGAGGATACTGTGTTACAGTTGACATGTTACAACACCCTTCAAAATTGGATCATATAGATCTACATAAACTCAGACTTGATCTTAGTTAAACTCTAGGTAAGGTTAGAAGTATGATTTAGTATAGGGGTAAATTATGAAAACTTAGGATAACTAGACATACGTAATCGACTTAGGTCAATTGAGTATGTCTATGTACCCTTAGTCACCGTGAGTGGTTCTCTATGCCAAACTATGTTGCTAACCTGGGTTAGGGTTAACCTTGAACAAGTGGAATGACAAGAGTTAGTGAAGACCATTCTAGATAATATATGAAGTGGGGTGAAGGATGTATTCTATTTGATGAGTATTCTATCTAGGAATATAAACATGAACAGTATGTGAAAATCTTGGGCCAAAGTATCGCAAGAAGTTTGTTGTGTTGTCCTATGTCACCTAGTTTAAGAAATGGGATTTCAAATCAATATTGGTAACAAATATTCAAATAGGTCTCTTAAACTGAAGACTTCAATACCCAAATAATGGTAAGAGAACCAAGTATAGTTAGTATATAATACATCGAGTTAACATGAGAGATTGGTATGAAACTGAGTCATGAGATGAGAGACCGGTGTTTCACCGAGTCATTACAGTTACATATGGTTATCTATTATAAGACTGATTGGCATGGAATGTATGTTCTAAATTATGATTATTTAGAACAGAAGAACATTATGTATATATATATATAATTCCCGTGTCTTTGAAAGTCTTAAATTGGGAATGTTATAAACATTTATTTGTACGGTTTAGAGGGGATTTTGAGAGAGCCTTCCTGTAATAGAGTTATGATGTTCCCCAACAACTTGTCCTTTTGAACCCTAAAATGACATTTTTTAGGATTCAATGAGATACCATATTCCTTGCACCTTTGTAACATATTTTTCCAATTGCTACAAATGATCATCCATTTTCTTGAAAATAATGTCACATCATCCTAGTATATAGCTATAAAATCACTTATATATCCAACGAAGGCCACATCCATAGCTCATTAAAAGGTGGCATCATCATTCATAAAACCAAAAGGCATTCTTATGTAAACATAAGTACCCCAGGAGTGGTGAAAGTAGTTTTGATTCATTCTGATTGCTTCACAACTACTTGGTTATATCTTGAGAATCCATCTAATGTGGAAAATAGCTCTAACCCAGTGATTAATTGTAACATATTATCCATGTTAGACGTATGGATTATTATCTTTCATTCAATCCTTATTCAGATTTCTAAAATATACATAGACTCTTATATCCCCATTCTTTTTCTGACTGGTACTAGATTTGGTCCGCCAAGGAAGAATACCTTGTAGGTTGTATAATGCCTCTATCCCTGAGTTTCTTGAGTTCTTAAATTAAATTTTAAGGGATAAGATAGGGTTTAAATGGCCTTTATTTTTTTAGTCTAAATGACTTAGCATTGGGTACTAAAAGGTATTTCATGCTGGAAAAGATCCTCGATATATGCCTTCAATTCTATGACCATGCCAAGCAATCCTCAGTACTTATTGACAACAATTGGACATATGACTATTTTTCTTCTTTAATCAAATTACTTCCTAGACAAATTTTTCGAGGTTTTATTATCAGTCCCCCGAGTTATGTTATTCCACATCTATCAAAACATGACCATGTCTGTGAACAACCCTATCAATATTGTAAAAATTTGATTCCAAAGAAACTAACCCTCTTGGAATTGTATTTGTTTTTAATTAAATAACCTCTTGGCCTAAAAGAGTATCCTTATCATCACATACATAAATCATTGGTTCCCAGTCCATGATACTGATTATTAAATTCTCCTATACTTTCTAGAAAACTCTAAATCTAGGCATCATCTTTAAAAACTTTCCAGTGTTTGACATTGTCAGGGAGAGATGGTCTTGTCAACACTTCTATATCATACTCATAGTAAGGGGACATTTACATTTTTCAAATTTGGATCCCAAATACTACCAAACCTATCTGCAACAACATTTTGATATTTTTGTGATATAATATACTGAAGGTATCAAACAACTCAATAAACTCCCATACTGTGTGCTTATATTGTTTCATCCTTTGATTCTTAGTTGCATTATAAAGCTTTCCTAACTTGTTTAGCCACCAACTCTAAATCTCCTTTGAAAATCACATCTTTGATATCATACCTCCAAGCAATCCTTAAGCCCAAAGCAATGCTTCATTTTATACAATATTGTTAGTACATTCAAACTTAAGTTTAAAGGAAAACTTGAAATTCTCATGATTTGGGGACATGAAGGACAACTCTGGAACCATTCCCTAAATTGGAAAAAGATCCATCAAACATTAAAGTCCAAGGGTCACCCAATTACCCAGGATACTTACAGTCATCCAATGTTATTCTCTTTAAAAATCTACATAACCCACAAAATTATTAGCATCCACGCCAGTATACAGCAGCTCATAAGATGCATTCTTAGGATCCTCAATCAAATGTAACATTATTTTCTCTACACATAGCTTAACAAGGCTTCTGCATCTATTGTTATGGTTTCATATGACAAATCCATTTGCACACTTCCTCTAACACTATCATCCCCATTTCTTTAACAACAATATTCCCCCATTTAGCAAGACAATCCACCAATGACCACATTCAAGGTTAAAAACCTTGCCCAGATAAGCTGCCAATTGCACAACCAATCCTTTGACATACCAAATCATCAGTACTTATTGTGAAATCCATAGCAGTGCACTTTCTAAAAATTGTTGTTACCCTTGATATTCAATTCATTCATAACCTCAAGGGGCATCACATTGCAAGAGGCCCCTGAGTCAAACATACAGCTGTGAAACTAACCTATCTTTTATGATTAAAGTAGTATAAAAAGGGTCAACATCAAGTTGGGATTCAACAAGAGAAATACCGAAATATACCTCATGTAGTTCTCTCAAATCCTATAATACTTGAGGTACTTCCAATTCTACAATGATAGGGGGAGAATCCATATGATTTTTTTTTATATGAGGGTAGTGTATCCTCTTTGAATCCCCAGTATTCAAATGCTTTTTTTCTATGTTTAGGTATTCAAAGTAATTCAACAATAGGAACTGTGAATTTTATCTGAATCAAAATATGGGAAACATCACATGGGACATATTTGGGTAAGGTCGTGTTAAGAGGAAGGGTAACAATTCCTTTTGGCGGTATAACACCTTTCAATGTTTGGGCACAAATTGGGGTACAAGTTCTATTTGGGATAATCAGACTCTTAGTTGGTGTATCCTTTCTAGGATACTCATTTGAGATATTGGTAAGAAGCAGGGTCTTGGGCATGGGCTATAGTCCTGCTCCTTTAACATATCGACTTTTGAGATTGTATTCCTTTTCCTGAGAAATAATTACATTCATGAGTAATTTACCATCTTCCTTTGAAGGAATTCCCCCATCATATTTCTTAATTATTAAATCCCTCAGATATTCAAAATCATGATTAGGTAAATCAAATGCTTGCACTATATCAACTTCAATGTCATCATAAGGGGGAAGAGGTAATACCTGATAAATGCAATCCTAGACAAGAGGAACCTTTGGTCTATCTTTTCCCCATATTGAAATCTAAAATCATTCTTCATCTCAATCCAAGTATCTATTGAGTTATCTGAAAAAGATGTGTACAAATCACACGCATCTTCTTCAAGAGTATGAATGAACGTATTTATATATACGTCTTCATGTTCTATTACCAAATGCTCCATCATATTAACAAAAAGTCTCAAATTTTGATCACCGGTGATGGCATTATTTCCCTTAAATCTATGCACCCTATTTCTTACATCCTATGGTACAAATTAGGATACCCAACCATGCCTCTAAAATTTATTGGTATTAACATGTTGACAACAAAAATAGGTCTAGGTGGAGGCTAAACCATGCTATTTGGAGGAGGTGATCTTATAGGAGGATTAAGATAGTGTGGGACCAAGCGTATTTGGGATACATGCATATGATTTTCAATGTAAATGACCTCTAGTGACTTATTTTCACAAAAAAAACCCTATTAGTCTTGAGTGAAGAAGGGAAGAAATAAGGGGCGACATATTCTAGATGACAAATGATGACCCCTCACTTGTTGGAGTATTTAGATTCACTCGGGGACTATTTGATTATGAACTATTTTTTGAAGATGTACGATAATCCTCAACTATAAGTTGATCACTTTCCACGACTAGTATTACCATTTCTCTTGACTCTTGGTCCCCTAATACCTTCTAGACTTGTCTCCCTTTTGGATTTATTTTCCAAAGCTCTAGAAACAATTTTCTAGTAGGGTCCTTGTCAAAGAAAGACCTCCTTCCTTCAAGTTTTACAAATACTAGCAAAAAAATTTAATTGATTAAGGTTAAGAAACTAACATTTACCAAAAATTTCAAACGAAAATGAATTCGCCACTAAGGAGTTTTACCTTAGATGTGCCAAACCATTGTAAGTTACTTATCAAGTGTTTATCAATGCTTAACTTGTATAAATTCTAATGATATGATCAACCTCTATCAATATTTATCATTAACAATACAAATCTAGTGTAACTTTTCGCTTAAACTAGGAAATATTACACAATGAACCTCTGGGATCTTGCTCAATCTTCATAAAGCTTAAACAAAGGATGATGTTTAAGAACATATTTACATCTAAACACATAAAAAACCTTACCAGAGATCAGTAAATGTAAGTATTTACACAATCATTCCCCGACAATGGTGCCACATCAGTGTTGGTATCCAAATTAGTTCTCCCTTTGAAGCCGAGCAACATCAACATGTGGAGTAGGATGTTTAGAGACAGGTAGATCAGAATTTGATTATTTTTGTAGTCGAGGATGGATTTAACTGACTCTTTGTCACTCGATCTTGGAGAAGTTGGATAACACCGTGCTGAGGGTATGACCTACCCTCCTACTTTAGGTTGTGCCTTCAACTAGGGTGAGAGGGCTCGTTTTGTATCATGTATTTGTGAGAGATATAAATGAATCAACAAAATTTGACTTTCCTTTTATGATATTAAAAAAAAAATTAAGGAGACATGGTCAATGCAACATGATCTAACTCTCACGAGTTGTCACCCTAGAGAATTAAGATGTCTCCTAAATAAAGTTTAGGTTACTGAAGACAACAATAGGACCTAATTGATCCTACAGGTTTCAAGTAAAGGATGGGTAAATTCAAAAAATATCCTTAGCATTTATGGATAAACAATGCAAGTAGGGGTAGTTCTTGTAGGCTTTATCATTTATAGATGGATTTTATTGGGGAATTAAGTAGGATAAAATTGATTATACCATATTCTTGGGAACTTTTAACAAAGGTTGGGAAGTATGCTAAGCAAGATGATAAAAACACTTCAAATAGTCAAGAATGAAACTTCAACCAGAAGGTGTACACCCATGAAAGCCCAAATATACAAGGTTTCACACATTATTTGATACTTTAACATAAAATATCTTGTCAAATACTCAACTAAACATAAGAGATTCCTGGTCCATCATGCCTAAGATACACTCATAAATTAACAAACAATCTGTATCACCAAAATGGAAGTAGAGTGATCTTAAAATGTTTACTGCGTGGTGAAATGAAAGCTATTATCACAACACAATTACGAATGCCAAAATACTACCACAAGGATAAGATCTTGTGTGATGCAGAGGAATTAATAACATAATATTGCAACAAGAACAAAATGAATATTTATTTGAAACATCTCAAATTGAAAGTAGACACAACAATGCTCATAAATCTTAACCCCTCATTTGTGAGAGTATTCTCATCACCTTTCTCTCAGTTGTTTCTCTCTTTTATCTTTCAATTCTCATAAATCTTAACTCCCCCTTTGCGAGAGTATTCTCATCACTTTTACACAATTCCATCCCCATTTCCTTTTAATTTCCTCCCCAAAATGTGGGTATGTCACAAGTATCTTCTACTTTTTGACAAAATTCCAGGTGTATCAATGATAATTTTATACAAAATACTATATTTGGCCTTGTTAGGTGTAAAGAGTATGTGTCTCCTTCATTTTTATTTTATCATACATGATTATAATATCATGTCATTTCTTGTGACCAAGGTTTTCATAATTCCTTCAACTTGGTGATTGTATGGTTTCTTCTTATACCCTTTGAGCACTCTGAGGTGACCTGAAGTGACAACCACTTTTTTATCCATTATCCAAAAATACATCTTGGGTACTGTGTATTCCTTATCACATTATCTTGGTTTGACTATCCCATGTAGTTCTTATCAAATCTAATTAATTCATCAACCATGCTTATTCCAGATTCACTTCTTCCTTTAAATTTTCCTCGTGTGAGGTGAGCAAGATATTTCTTTATCAGGTAAAAATCATCTCTTTCAATTCAATTAATCTGTGTTGATTGTGTTATAAAATCCATTTTTATCCCATCACCACTAAGCATTACTTTTCTTATCCTGTAAGTGAGGAAAATTTTCACAACCTTCTACCAGCGACATGACAAGAGTACCTATGGAAAATAGTTTGAAGGAAATTTAGTGAGAAGATTTGAATCAAATCTTTGAATTGTGTGGTCTCGATGAGGCTTTCCTCATGGAATTATTTTTTATAGAATGTGCAGGAGACAATAGAGGACCCTTGACCTATGAACAAGTCCAGCTTGCACTTCTCACAAGGCTAATTATGATCAATCATGCCTTCGTAGCTTTCCAATTCATGTATTTTCATCTGAAAGGAATGAAAATAAGATTGTTCCAAGTTGCAATATCAGATGGTAATAACAAAACACATTAGATTTTTAAATAGAAGAGCTAAAATACCATATATGGAAATCCATCATAATCCATAATGCTCAATATATTACAATACAATGACTTGAATTACTCAATAAGAAAGATGTACATATAGGAGGAGGAAAGTGCAACTACTACCTAAATTAGAGGTGAAGAAATCCCAATAATTGATACTGGTAGCTAACTTAATTCCACAAGACTATTAAAATAACTCCACATAATTGAGAAGCTAACTCAACACACAACTAGTATACCTAAGCAAGCTAACCCAACAAGTGTAGGGCTAACACAACTGTAAGAATTATCCTTATAAATAAATAAAAGGATAACTAATAACCTACACTAACACCCTCCAGTAAGCATAACTTAGGTGGGTGAAAAATAAGGTGGGTCCCAATAATAAGACCTCATGAGGTATCCACATATAATAACTAGGAAAATTAGACACCGCAAGGTACAAAAAACAAGTAAAAACAAAGTAGAGATAGAAAAATCCCACTACAAGATATCCTAAGAAGATCAGCTCTAAAAACTCCTACAATATTGAAGAAGTTGGTGTGTACTGTGGTTTGAATCCACTGCTCGATCATAGAACTCAAAAACAACTGACACTGGGCTTCACCAGAATAGCTCTATGCAAGGAGAATGTCAATGGAGTGACGTCGAAAGTGAAAGAAACCACCAAACATAATTTGATCAACTCAAATAGGTGTGCCATGATTCTAGAACAATCAAGGTTACAAGACAAGGATTGGAGATCTAAATAAATAAGAGTGCCATGATCCAAGAAAATCCAAGGTAACAAGGCAAGGAAAAAAAAAAATATTAAGAAGCAAGATCAACTACTACAAATATGTGTGTCACAATCCAAGAACAATAACTAAGGTAATAAGGCAAGGACACGAGATCCAAATAAATAGGAGTGCCACGATCCAAGAAAAGCCTAGGTAATAGGGCAAGGACACAAAACCTGAAGAAGTAGTATCAACAACTAACAAGGGAAGGTCACGAAACTGAAAGAATCGGTATCAACACCACACCCTCCCATACTACTGAATGAGTAGAGTGACACCACATATGTGTATGAGTTACCAAAATCAACTACTCGAACAATGACAAAATAACACTATGCTTCACCACAATAACTCCCCTATAAGAGAGTCTGTTAACATGCCAAAAAAAAATTAAAATACAAATCCAAAATATCTCAACAAACAAGAGAGATATACTTGTATACACCCACATATACAAGAATGCGGCACCCAAAATTTTAGGACGTTGGGCTCAACCGAAATTGTGTCCACAAGTGATTACAACACCCTCTAAAATTTGGAACTTTATAATTGAGTGCATGTAAATATTAAAATGAGTAAAAGTACCTTTTACATTTTAAATATGTGTAGTAAATTTCACCAATGCTTAGATATCAAAAAAATACACAATTTCAAAACAAATATCACCTTAATCTAAGAAACGGATCAAAAGTTATGAGCTCTAGAAGGTTTTGCTATTAAAAATAATATTTTAATGCTGATTTTTGTAAAGGTGCACATGACACTCAAATGTCCAAAGGGTAAAAGAGTACATCCACATAATACAAGCTTGTGACCAAAGGATAAAATCATGCACCAAAAGCCTAAATATCTAGAGGGTAAATCAATGCATCCAAAGGGTACATGTTTATATCCAATGGATAAAAAAATGCACCCAGAGAGTACAGATCTGTGTCTAGTGGATAAAAAAGTGCATCTAAAAAAGAAATATCCAGAGGGTAAAAGAATGCATCCGGAAGGTACACACTTATATCCAATAGATAAAAGAATGCACCCAGTGGGTATAGATCTGTGTCTAGTGGATAAAATATTACATCCAAAAAATAAATATCTAGAGGGTAAACGAATGTATTCGGAAGGTACACGCTTATATCCAATGGATAAAAGAATGCACCTAGAGGGTACAAATTTGTGTCTAGTGGATAAAATACAACATCTAAAATAGAAATATAAAGAGGGTAAAAGAATGCATATGAAAGGTACACATTTATATCCAATGGGTAAAAGAATGGACCCAGACGGTACATATCTATGTCCAGTGGATAAAAGAATGCACCTAGAGGGTATAGATCTGCATCTAGATTTGACTGTCTCAAAACATGGTTGAGTTTACATTTGATTCTAGGGTTTTTTGAACCTTCCAAATAGAATGACACACTCTATTTTGAATAAAAAAACATGTTGCAAAAAAGTGCTAAAAATTCTAAATACATGAAAATAACAAACACTTGCTTGCAAAGAAAAACTTACAGATGGATATCTACATCATCTGTCACTCTAATACCATAAAAGGAATGATAAGAAGATTTTTCTGAGCTACAATCTTAGAAGATAATAACACACCACATTAGATTTGCAAAATAGAAGAGCTAAAATACGATATATGGAAATCCATCATAATCCATAATGCTCAATACATTACAATACAATCACTTGAATTACTCAATAAGAAATATGTAAATATAGGAGGAGCGAAGTGTAAATACTACCTAAATTAGTGGTGAAGAAATCCCACTAATTGATACTTGTGGTTAACTTAACTCCACAAGACTAATAAGCTAACTCCACATAACCGAGAAGCTAACTCAACACAACTAGTAAGCTAACTCCACATAACTAGTACACCTAAACAAGCTAACCCAACAAGTGTAGGGCTAACAAAAGTATATGAATTATCCCAGTAGATAAATAAAAGGATAAATAATAACCTACACTAACATCATCTATCTCGATGGGAACAACTGAAGACTCCTGAACACTTGAAGAAAATATGGATTGAAAAGAGGTCCCAAGTGTCTGGGAAAAATCACTTTAAGTGTCCATTCTTATGTGATGAAGAATTTGTATTAAATGAGATTCACAAGGAATCTTATGTGTTGTATGAAAAATCTTCCATTGACATCGTGTCTGTCATCTCTCACAAGGTGGATGAATTGGAGTAGAGGATTACCTCTCTGAAGAAGGGGAAAATAAGACCTATACCCTCACAACCAGGTTTAATGCTAGCACCATCATCAAGGAAAAGAAGGGGCGAATCAACATCTCAGCCCCCAATAATTATCTCAGATGGAGAAGAGGGGATGTCTGTATCTATTCGTCATTCAAGAGAAGTAATTTCCTCTGCTCAGGACAAAAAGGGTAGGTTTAGATTTCGGTCATCCACTTGTTAAGGGCGTTATGATCTTTCATCAAGGCATGGCCTCTCAGGTCCTTAGCCAATTCCTTCCCTAAGAGAGCACTCGCCCTTTTCAAGGAGATGGAAAGCCGAATATAGCTCAATGTCTCTTGTTCCTTTTGTCCCCCATGATGTAGTCCTTGGTCTTCCAACCACTCCAAGCGTTCCCTATTATTCTCAACAAGTCTACCCTTCAAAAAGGGAAGGGAAATACGAAATTCTTCACAGGTGGCCTAGATCTTCTAGATTGGGTGTCTTCCTACCAAAATAAGCTTGGGCTAGAGAAAATCATGCATGAACCCAGAATGAATCTTGAGTCATTAATGGATATCAGGATGTTGTGAGATTTATCAGGATCCATCATATTTATCTAGACAACACAGGGCTCTGATGAATTCATGCTGAGGAAGAATTAGCTACTAAACAAACTGCCTCTACTAAGAGGGGGGACTTACGAAGGAGTGAAGGGTATCTGAGCATTATGTTTATCTTTTATGCCTTTTGTTTTCAATTATGTAACATGGACCCTTTTACGATGGGCTGGGGGCCCTATAGAATCCCCATTTTGAATTATATATGAGATTGCTTTCAAATGATGTTAAACCTATATTTTCACCTTTTGACATACAAGTATTTTTTGTTCTTCTTAGTTTACTTAATCATTTCAAACTTGCTACAACTAATTGGAAACTGATGACTCATCTCATGGTGATTTTCAATCCTCCTCGCACTGTCTTATTAATTCGCAACACTACCCTTGAGTTACGCGGCTCCAAACATTGCTTTGTAGGGATTTCCTTCCCTCTGCGGACCCTTCCTTCTTCCAAATTGCACTTGGGTGACACGTGGCATAATCTGCATCCTCCCCCTTTCTTTGAATTTTCCACTTACTGGGACTGCCTCGCCACGCATAAGCCATGTAGTGAATGCTCATAACTTGGGGGGTGACTTGCTATACCTTTTCAAAGGTGCGTCAGGGAAACATGTGGACACCCTTCTTATCTTCCACGGCGGCTTTCCTTTTAGTGGTTCCTGAATTTTGTCTCTGGCGCTCCACCAAATTTATGGAAATTTTCCGGAATCTTTATGATCCTCAACCATAAAAGGGGTTTTTTCACAAAATAGAGACTAGGTCCCACATGGTCCGAGTCATTAATTTTCCCTTCCATCATATACATATTTAAAACAAATCAACTAGGCATAAGGACTTCGAAGGAAATACTCAAGGAAAAAGGGGTGAGATTATTCGAGCTCCAACAAATTACTCACAAGAACTCAAGAGAGATCACATAATTATTAGTGTGTTTATTTTCAAAAGCTATTATTTCTCATGGAGCACATTTTGTACATTATTGCTAGTTTTATATATCTTTGAATTTATCTACATGCATGTAATTTATCAAGTATTTTTAAATACTTTAACATGGCATATTAATTTTATAGAATTAGGTCCCTAATACTTATACAATGTTTATTGAGTTTTTCTAGCCATCAACATATGCCCTTAAATATCATAATCATTTTAGGGAATGAAGTTATTTTTTGTTTTGTAGGTTACATTTGTTGTAATGCATAGATTGTGATTTAGATTAGGATATGAATAAATATAATCACTAGTTTAATTTTATATTGACTTGTCATATACTATAAACATCCCAAAATATTTTAGAAATCTATTAGAAACATCCCTAACGAAACCTTTTGTGCATCTATTCTAATTGGGAAAGATAATTGTCATTGTTAAATACACATTTCTATTTCTATATTGAGATGCACACCATTAAATTATTTATCTATATTACATTGTAAACTAAACTGGAAGAATCATTTGGCTCGCTGAATTATTATAAGGTGTATCTTTACTTAACCATATATTAATGTTGCTAGACATATTGTATCAGGATTAATCTAATATTTTTAAATCATCACAATAACACAATTAAATAAGAAAATAAATTAGTAAAATAGCAGCCACATATTAGCAATCTCATTTAGATGGAAAAGTTTATCTATCACATAAGTTTGTATAATATGGGTTATCACTGAAAAAGGTATTTTTGGTTAATTTTTTTAATATTGAAAAATGAATACAAGAATACAATATCAATGTACAAAACAACCTTAAGGGGCGATATATACTAGAAAGTTAATAACAACCCCCATTTCACAAAAAGGAGCAAAAAAGAACAAAGAGAAACTAAACCCCAAGATAGTTCACCATAAAGAAGACCCCATTAGAAGGCTATAAAAAATAAGCTAATACTTCAATCCTCTTGCTTAAGTCTCCATCATTGTCCACAAAGAACATCAGGTAAGGGTTTGATATCCTTCATCTGATTTGATAGGTTCTCATTATGAACGAAAATTGCTTGCATAACCTATTTCATGGAGGATAACTAAAGCAAAAAATAAGAGTAAAGACTTTAAATAACAACTATCTAAGGAGTGCTATTTTCAAAGAAGCAAGAATGACTTCTATATTTATAAATATGTTTATTTGCTATTTGTCCACAAATTTCATGGATCACATTATTCGATATTCCCAATCCAAGAAGGCTATTTCTACGAAAAATTACTTGAAAATTACTTTGGTATATCGAATTGAATATTCAATTCCAATTTAATTTGTCTGAATTGCAAATGCAAAATGTGTGCATGATAGTTTTCTTGTTATCATAGATGTGGGAGGAGAATTTAATCACACGTAAAAACCCATTTGTATTTATAGTTGATAGCTTGTAATGAATAACTCTCCAACCAAAAATTTGGGCACTAGACTCAGTCTTTGATCTCCATATATATTAGTGCATATTTGAATCCAATTATTTTCATATATCTTACAATTCCATTTTAGGTTCAATCTTTTTATAAAATAAATAGTAGGAAGCAGTCTGAAATAAGAGACTTTAAGAGGAAATCAATTAAGTCTCGCTCCATTGGACCGTCGTCGATCTTTGATGAATTACAAGGAGTTTTTGTCGATGTCTTAAGAAGAAGTTTGTCTTTGAGAAATGAAATAATAAAATATATTGTGGCCTTATCCTTTTTAGCAAGATGAAAATAATTCTTAATAGATTCCCAAGGAAACCATTCCATCTTGAAAGAAGTCCATAGGACCTTAAAATTATGAATTCCTTTATTAAAAACCTTTGAACCTCGTAAAGTATTCACAAGAGCCAAGAGACAACCATTAAGAGTGATGAAGTGATTCCACCAAATTGAGGAGTTCGAGAAACTTAGCTCATGCCTTAGAGAAGATTCTTTCCAATAAATTAATTGAGAAGATTCTTCCAAAGCTTTCCATGAGTTGATCGCTAGTGGGGGACCTTTGATTTTGAAATTTTTAGCATTTAGTATTTTATCATGTAGGTTGATATGCTCTCATTTGGATTTTGTTCTTGCAAGCTGAATTTTGTGTCTAAGGAGAACTTTCAAAGGTTCAATGCCAAAAAGATCCCTAATTAACCATTTTGATATAAGACATTTTCCTTGGGTCTAGGAATCTATGATACCCAACCCACCCTTATATTTAAAACTTTTTTACAGAGAGTCCAAGGGACCATGGTTGTCTTTCTGACCATTTCATTTAGCCCAAAGGAAACATCCAACCTTTTGAATTAACTTAAGATAGAAAGTTTTGGAAGGCATCTAATGTGAGGAATAAAACATATGAGTAGCCAAGAAGATGGTATTAATAATTTGAATATGCCTAACCGAAGACAAAATTTTAACCTCCCAACTTTCTAAGAAAGAGTTACTGCAACACCAAAGGGGACGCCTAAGTATCTCATGACTTCCCCATGTTTCAGATGTTTCCATTCTTTAGGAATCTAATAAGACGATTCCACTTAGGATGAATTCACCTTTATGCATTGTGATTTTTGATCTATGCAATATAAATAGAAGGCTTACAAAACATTGTTGATTTCTGATTTTTCATTTTAATTAATTATTACTCATCATTTTTTTTTTCCTAAGTTTTTGAGAAAAGGTAACAATAAAATGTATTATTATCTTTTGTGAGTGACAACATACCACATTGTTTATAAAAAGCAATGTAGATAATCCTATCAAATCACTTTTAATGTTTTATAGGAAACAAAGTTTCCGGTAAATTTTCAAAAAAAAAGGTGCAACTTGAATAATTTGTCGTAGGCATCATTTCTGTTATAAACTACTTTACCACTGAAATATACCAGAAAGTGCTAATGAGTCGCACCATTAACAGCCTGTGAAAGCTAACGTGTTATTTGTTTAGGCTCTTCAATAATGGCAAT
Source organism: Taxus chinensis (assembly GCA_019776745.2). Lineage (NCBI taxonomy): Eukaryota > Viridiplantae > Streptophyta > Pinopsida > Cupressales > Taxaceae > Taxus > Taxus chinensis. The sequence goes on along the minus strand of CM034151.1, from coordinate 764,947,295 downwards.
GAAAACGATTTCCTGTCATTCATTAGTGTTATTATGTTTGCAAGTCCGTAGAATGTATGAAGCAATCCCAATTCCAAAGAATATTAGCTAATGGAGAATGACCCCCGCCAAGAAAACATGCATCTTTTCCTGCATAGGTAGTTACTTGTAGTTATCAGCCTGCATAATTTCTTCTTATAGGAATCTATGTACATAGGCTGATCAGCCTGCATAGGATTCCATAAAACACACATGCGTCTTTCCCTGCATAGCATACCCATAGGTGGTTACTCAGCCTACATAATTTCCTCTTATAGGAATCAGTCATCAACCTGCGTAATTTCCTCTCATAGGAATAAGTCATCTTTTCCTACATAGGATTCCCAATTGCCATGTCTGCATCATGAAGTGCCTTGCCCAGTCCAACTTTCCCAGGTTCAAAATAATTTTACTTGGTAAATTGGTACCCTTTGAATTGACCTGGTCACGACTCTACTTCTGATTGAGATATCTCCCAATGGAAAAACATACGACTATAATAGTCTGCACTAAGTAAAAAGGAGATTGATTTTGGCAAGCATATTGCTTTAATAAAATCTAGCTAGCAGTTAGTCTAAATATGTACAATCTAGCAAACTATTCCCACTTAACTGTGGAGACATCTCAATTCCATTGAAAAGGCTAAGAGATATGATGTCAGACTATTCCCACTTATCAAAGCTTTAGAAGAAACTAACGAATCATATATTCTACTTTATGAAGGAACACATTTTGTGTTCCTCATGTCAACTCGCAGTTAGGTATTAAGGAACAAACAATGCCGAGACATGAATTTACAAAGCTACTTTCACCAAAATCATTAACTGCGAGTTGAACAGCTAAGCTGAGAGAACTACAACACTTTATCCGTTTTCTTTTGCCTTCATTGCAAACACCATCAGAACATTAAATTTCAGTCATAAAAAAAAAGAGACCCCCGTTAAGGACTTCAAATGTGATTTGTAGGCAAAATACCTTTTTCTTTTTAATAAAATAATAACTTTTTATTTAATTGTTATTATTGAAATCTGTTTTTTTCTATCCAAAATTAATTTAATATGAGGATTGATATTGTGTCATGTTTTGTTTCTTTGTTTCTGTTCGGCTGACTTTGTGTTAACTTTCTGCAGAGTTTTGATATTAACTATTAATATATATAAATAGAATATATCACGTAGTTGCATTAAGCATGTTTGATCATTTTCTGTTTTTTTTGTCCCTGAGGATTTTAATGCATTATCTCTAATTGATGTTGTAGAATGTTTGTGGGCTCTTTCAAAACCTTCTTACTAGCTAATAAATAAAAATAAAAACATGATCTAAATTTCTTTGTATGCCACTGTTTTATTAGATTTTGTTTTAATTATGTTTTAATTGTGTTTTAGATTTATTCATTTTTTTGTATTTATCCAAAGACCCAGCCATAAAGATAACTTTATGTTTATCTCGAAGTATCTTTCTCTATGTCATCTTATGTATCTCCTAGAAACTATTTTAATTTATAACTCAAGCTGATGCTCAATGACATGATGAGCACCACGTGTCACTATCTCATGAACCCGAGCCCAAAGAGATGCCTTGATCCATTAAAAGGTTTTCATTCAACTTTTTTTTAGACTCTAAAGGAATATCACATGTCTTACTCTGTTTAAATCACTTGTCATTATAACATTTAACCGAGACTCGGTTGTGTATTTATAATATTAGTCGTTTGATGTTTATTGGGATTTTAAAAGAGGTAACTTGAGTTAGGTAGCCTTGAATATTAACTATTTATTAATTAAGGTGATTCCATTTTGATGCCAATATTAACGTGAGCTTATATTATATTGTTGAAAATTGGTTCACTCTGGTAAAAGACATTGAAATGCATAAGAGAACAATAGAGTTATAGGAAGAAGATAAATTATAAAATAGTGTGTATGGTTCCAATGAAGTTGATTTCTTCGAGTTCAAATCAGATGTGATCAAGATAGTTATTGAGCTTAGTTGTTCAAATCGCAGTTATGAAGGAGCTAAGAACAAAGAATGCCGAGACATGAATTTACAATGATACTTTCACCAGTATGTCTTATGGATTGTTTCTCTCATCTCCTTCTAATTTCTTAGGGTTGTACACTTTTGACTTTTGATCCTTATGAGACAATACTTTTGGTCCTTATGAGACAATCATGATGCATTGTTAAACATTGTTTGAGTTGGTCTATGAGACCATGGTGACCATAGTTGCCAAGAAGGTTAGGAAACGTATTCCTTTTGTGTGTTAGTGGGTAATTTATCTTATTTTTCAGCCAATCTTATTGATGTTATTTCACAAACATTTGGGTTCGATAATGCTTTTCATTGGCTTGAAATTCTTACTCTCATTGAGTTTTTTTTATTAGAATCTCTTTTATGTATATACTTAGGTCTTAAGTACAATCTTCTTGACAACCCAATGCTATCGTATTTGATGGAATGCAGAAGTTAACTAAGATGTTCTTCTTTTTTTAAGTTTTTAGGACATAAATATTATGTATACATTCTTAAGAATGGTCCATGATTTGTTAATAGCTCTATGCTTGTCTTCTCCCCATGGATTATGGATGCATTTGTATTAGATAAATCCTAGGTCAAAGTAGCTATGTCGGTTTAATTTTCTTGACAATCACTATGTTTCTATGGACTTATTGAATAATTTTCTGAACCTTTAAGCCTTTAAATTCTATGAACCAGAAAAAAATATTTTGCTTAGCTTAAAAAATTGGCTTCTAATAAAGTTGAATTCTCTCAAAACATCAGGAAAACCATTGATATATATCTCAAATTAAACTGATTTACCTAGAGGGATATGCATATTTACTTGCCAAACATAATATTTTGTTACTATTCACCTAAACTTAATAAAGTATTTCTTTCTTTTGATTTATGTGAATCTCGAGGTCGAATCCTCAGTTAAATGAATATGAAAAATATCTTGAGTGAATGCATTATGGTTGGAATATAATTTGAGAGAAATATTACTATAAATCCATTAGTGGGAACCACCTCTTCTTTCATCAAATACTCTACATCATTCATTGACACCCTTGCTAAATAAAAAAATTGATGATTTTGGTTTAATGTATAGTTTTAACATTGGTGTTTTGCTCACAAAAATATCTTTTAGATGACATGATTAAAGTGATTAGAGAAAAAATAGTTGACGAGACTAGTACTCTTCTAGAGGTTTTCCCAATATCTATATAGTTCAGCTTCATGGGAAATATCTATATGAAAACATAAGTAGTACAAGACATGGATTCTCCTCTATCTTTGTTAGTGGAAACCTTATTTATGAAAAAAAATGAGAGAGATGTATTACGATATACTTCCTTAAAACTTAAATGGTGGTACACATTCATGGATGAAACTAATTTGTGTAAGGCAATGAGAGGGAATCCATTGATTATTTTGTATCACACCATGGAAATTGAAGAAAACCATTCTCTCCCTCTCTTAGATGTTGTCATTACTACAGGAAATAATGACTCTCTCTATGAATAATTCATTTGATAGAAAATACTTGCATATGTATACTTTAAAGTTGATTGTCACAACCATTCATAAAAAATATTTAGAGTAGTGAACACATTGTTTAGAAGAGTTATAGGGATTTGCAACCTTGACAACCTAAATAATGAGGAGTAGTATTGAAATAGAGCACTAATAATTAATGATTATATAGAAACTCCAAAAACAAGGAAAGAATTCACAAAATATAAAAAGGAGAAAAGATACCCTAAACTTAGAGAGAAAATCTAAACTTAAGAAAGTGATATTACCTTACACACAAGGAACTATAGAAAAAAAGTCATAATTTTATGAAAGAAAGGCATAATAACTTGTTTCATCCTATTTACAAACACAATAAATTCCTTCAAAGTGATAAGCACCACCGTGAAATGGTGCATAGAAATGGTTTCTATGAGATTATATGTTCCAATGAAGTCCCTTATGTGGTAGAAATAGGTGGATCTTGAAAAACCATAGTTAAAAAAATTATTATGGGAAATAAACAGGGAAAATTTAAATAATATACATTGAAAAAACATGAAATTAACTTCAACCATTCTATCTAAATAGAAAAACCTAAAATTCTTTCTATGAAAAAGCAACTGAAAAATATAAGAATAAGAGAATCAAATGAAATAAGAATGCTCATGAAATCAATAGAGACGATTAGTTAAAAGTCAATCACTCATGGAAAGTACTAATACACAATCATTAATAATTATCATAAACCTAGTAAGTACACATTAAGTAAATTAAATATGAATCAATTTCTTTATTAAATTTTACCCTTGCTACACAACTGAATCTGATATGACGTCAAGAAAGAAATCTTACGATTTAAGGGTGGGTTTAGATTCAGGATACCTTTTACCCATAAACATTCTTCGATTAGGGTACCTTTATTTCCCTATCATAGTTAATATAGTTCAATAACTTGTCAAATCCCTTCATAATTTCCACATCAAGGCTTCTATTTAGGTTTATATATGTCTTTTTTTCCTTGAAATTTGATCTCATCAAGGGAAATTCCTATTTGTTTTAACATAAGAAAATTCCAAATTGAGTTATAAGGACTCCAAGAGTGACATTATTCATAACCTCAAATCTCATTTTACCCTTATATACTTTATTATTTCACTACACAATGGTCTCATAATTAGCATTGTTTTATAAAAAAGGAGTTATATAAGTGTTTCTCTAACATCTAGAAGATGTACATGATTGGAAGCTTTAGAACTTCACACAAACTAAAATATTCATTTTTAAAGTAAGATCCCATGTTTTCGCATTTCACGATTCTACAAGAGACATTTATTTTATTCCTAATGTCATAAAAGGCATAGCAAGGGATTATGGAACCAAGTTTTTTAGTTTATTGGTTTCTCTTTAGTCAACATATTTTAAATCAATTTCATTTGCAAGGAGTTACTTACCATTTTATACCCACAAGGAAATGATTCAATGATGAAGAGAATTTCTAGATCTAGCTTGGTAGTCGACTAGGATACTAAGGAGGTGTTATCTCTACTTACTCCGTATCTTGCAGGGTTACACATCATACTTGTTGCTTTGAACAATGACTCTTAAGTTATAGAAATGAACTAATGAATATATTTCTTAGGTGTAGTACCATAAATTTTAGTTGTGAAGATTAAATATCTTGTAAGATGGTAGCGCTTTGAAAACTAATGTGGCTAGAATGAGAGGGAGGGTACAACAAGTTTAAACATTAACTTCATTAGATAATCGCAAATGCTAAAGGTTAATTTCAAGAGTAGTTGGTGATCTCTGTCACCTAACACGTAAGTAAGACCTGAAGAGAATATACTAATCTTACTACACACATTATAACCAATCCTGGAAGGGAACCAATTACTATAGATAAGGTTTGGTCAAGTCATTCTTTACTGATGATTTCATGACAATGCCACTAAACATACAGGCTATGGAGGTAACTCAACTAGGGATCTTATTTAGTTAGGATAGAAGGTTCCATTAAGCATACATGTTTAATTTAATTATAAGGTTTTAGTTTTTTATGCAAAAAGAATAACACAAGAGGGTTAGTTATACACAAATTTTGTACTAGGGTTGACTAATTCACTTGGATTTCTTTACTGCATTTTAAAGGTAAAGAACACAACACACCAATTAATTAATTGACTATTGCACACTGGAAATTCACTACAAGATATTACATTCAAATTCATTTAACACATCAAAAATTTTCCATATGCAAATCTAAATCAAAATGGTACTTATGATTAAATGCACATTTCCCAACGCATTCCTAAAACTAACATCTCATTCATATTTCCAAATTTCAATAAATTACTTTATTGTAACATAACAATACATAAAAATTTCCTTCTATTAACATACAAAAATTCTAACAATATACAATGAATCACACCCATGTTGTTTCGCCATCTTACTTGCATCCTACAAAAACCTATGAGCATGAGATTAGCAATAAATCATTGGCATGGCATCCACCTAGATCTAGGATAGTTAATGTTTTAGGTTTCCCATTTACATGTAATAATAATTGTAATTTTCATTTGAAAGAAAAGGTTTATAGACATGTATTCATTTCATTTCGTAACCAAGGAGCGAGAAAGAGAAAGGAAGGAGAGAGAGAGAAACACTTTTTTTTTTCCAAAGTTCAGTTTCACACAACAAGTCACATGATAGAGTTTCAAACATTTATTTACAAGTGTTAATAAGTTTTCATGATGGTTGGCTAACTTGACTGGGGTCCTACAACTTTGTTTTATATTTTCAATTTACGCTCGGACGCAAATAAAGTGCATTCAAAAACTATCTTCCGATAAGAAGAATTCACAATGGGAGAATTCCTACGTGTCCACCTATATACCAAGAGTTCATAGGAACTGATGAAATTCAGAAAGTGTTTTACAATTGGTGGCCAGTTTGCCGAGGTCATCAGTCTTGATTGGCCTAGTTACAAACAATCAAAAGTTAGCTTGATGGCTCAGCAAACCATGTCAAAAAGGAACATTCGATGGAAGAATGCACAACGATAATTTTCCCTACAAGTTCCCCTATCTATGGGGAATTTACTAGAGTCAATGGGATAGAGGACTGAAAAAATGGTTTCAAACGGCAAACAGGTTTTTAGGAGTCACCGTTCGTAATTGGTCTAGTTTGATCTAGTGAAACTGTGACTCGAGGCCTAAAAAATTCCTTTTCCAAACTATTAAGAAGATTTTTTTTTCCCAAACTAATGGTTCCAGACAATTTTCTATTAAAATACTAGATGTTTGCAAAGGCAGGAAAGCATTTTCATTGCTCAAGGTTTAAACGGAGAGCTGAAATGAAATCCAACTTTTCAATTTTAACAACTTTCTAAAAGTACAACATGATGTAACAGGGCTCCTAGAGAAGATTCAAAAGAGGACAGATGATCAATCAAGGTCGATCTAAGTTTTAAAGTGACTCATCACATAACAAGGAACATAGAAGGAACTTAACATCTATTTTATGGATTTATGAAGATTGTTTTATAAGCCTCCAAAAATCATGATTTATTTGTTTTAAGAAGGAAGCAGGAAAAATAAAATTATAGGGAACTCAAACTCAATCTGTTAATAAAAAGTGGTACTATAGCAATCTAGTTTGGTCAGGAAGTTTGCTAAATCATCTCAAACTGAGGGTTTGAGTTCATGTTTGTCTACCAAGGAATATTTTAATTAGGAAAGTTACAGTATGACGTCTTATTGTTTTGAAAACAAGTTTATTTAAAACTATCAATCCTATTATAATGTTATATTTTAAAATCTTATTTCGTTGCCAATGAAAAACTAAATATTTTTTTTATAAAAGATAGGGAGAGATGAACCATGCCTAGAATTATTCGGTGATAAAAGTTAGGTGGTTTTAAAATATTTTCACCAAGGAGCATTCGAGGGTGAGCCACATCATTTAGACTGTATATCCTACCATGTCCATGCATCATTAACATTTACTTGAGAGTTTCTAAGGCCTTTTTAATGAACCCATTTTGAGAATATCTACCAATCATGGAATTTTTTGAAACATCTATTCGTTACATTTGACAAACCAGGCAACATGTCTTGCTTAAGTTCCACATCCCATAATTGCAATAATAGACAGATAGTGTCAAAGTGATAATGTAATGCCCATCTAAAAACAACCACTCAAGGCCAAAGAATAACCTAGGTATGTTAGTAAAATTATGGAGTAATTTATTTTTATTTAAAAGTACCCTAAAACCAGGATTCAATAATACAGTAGTCACAAAAAAGATTCAAGTTCGAAATATATTTAACAACTAAATTTTTCCCACTACAACAACTATTAAATTCACAAGTTCTAAAACATAGGGTTAAAATAATCATTTAAAATAAAAAGTCGATTTGTCACTTACCCCACTCTCTAACTAGATTATAAGGTTTAACCTGATTTTTATCACTATTAATGCACTCAAAACTTCCTAGAAACATTCCCATCGGATAGGAAATTTCCTTCCCTTTCCATTGATATGAATAAGTTCTCCTAACTCCTCAAATTTCTCAAGTTATGGGCTGGCGGCCCGGCGGGTTACAGGAAGAAAATATTTCCCTTAGTGCTTTGGGATAAAAGTGCTTTACTCCAGCGCACCCGCGATCCTACGGCGGGGCTTTGTGCTTGAAGGGGAAATTTTTTGAGTCCACGAAGGGACATGTGTCCAAAATCCAAGCCTAAGTGGGGAGGTGGGTCGCCGGAGGTAAAATAGGATTTTAGACTTTTTATTAGAAAGGGAGAAAAGGATCAATTTAGTCAGCTCCTCCACTGAATCACGGAGATGCAACATGTCAACCAATGATTGGCTGCGGGTCGGAAGATCGATAGAGAAATTATAGAATTTAAGAATTTTATATTAAAGGCACGAAGGCAGAAAAAGCACTCTCGCCTCTATCGACACCATACGATGCTACATGTTAGACCCTCATTGGCTGTGGGTCTTCAGGCCGATGGAAAGACTTAAGAAATTTTTCCCAAAATTTTTCTGAAGCATTAAGGTTTAAAATGATCCACTCCCCTGTCGAAGCCTCATGAGGCCACGTGGCAACACCTAATTGGATGCGAGCCAGTGGGGCCACAGAGGAACTTAGCAATTTTTCCCTGATTTACTTTTGTAAGTGCTTAATGTTTTAAAATATTTTTTGCCTATGTCGTTTCCTCGTGATGCCACGTGTCAGTCAACAATTGGCTACAAGGCAGTGAGGAAAACTAGGAAATTTTGCAAAAAAAAATTTAAAAGGCTAAGTTAAGTGTTGTGGGTTAGTAGAGCAACGGGGAACTTCATGACTTTGAGATTTTTGGGAAAAAATTTATAAAGGAAAGTTTTAACCCATGGGTCCGCCAGCGAATATATTTTTTAATATAATTTTGATAGTTAGTTGTTTTTTTGAAGCCAAATGAAGTAAAAATTTAAGAAGGCCCTAAATTTTGATTGGGACCTCCGTTTTTGGAAAAAAAGGAATTTTTGGAAAGATATTGAAGTCCTATTTTCATAGGAATCATAAAATTTTTAGTTTGATAAATTTTGAAGGGTCAATTTTGAGAAAAACGTTCTATAGGCTTCTAAAACGTGAATGGGCATTTTTAACTTATAATACTTTTGTTCAAATTTGACATTATTTCTTTCTCAACATGTCATACAAACATGGAGGATTTCACTTGGAGGGATTTAGGATGGATTGCAAGAGTAAATTTGTTATATTGATTTTCAATTTTAAAATTTTCCAATTTGACAGCAAAACAATAGAAAAAAAGTTTGAGCCTGATTTTTGCAAAGTTTTGAAAGATTTTCCTAAGTGTTAAAGTCTAATTAGGGTCATTTTGATCATACAACTTCAATTTAATTATTTCCTTTCATTTTCCAAGGTTACAAGGTCGTTCTGAACATTTTTTATTTAAAATTTTGCCAGCTTGAAAATTATCTAATAGAGCTCTACAACTTCTAAATCAAATTATTACATTTACATTTACCAACTTAAAAATATTAATTCATTCCACGATAGTTTACTTCCTATTTCATCTTCCTTCAACTAAAGCTTGAGAACAAGGATGCATTTCAAAAGAACAGAGTGATATAACATTCCCTCATACGTATTTCTTTCTTTCTTTTTCAAACAGAGATTTCATAATGCATTGCAAACATAGATTTCCACTGAAGACAATATCATTTTAACAAAACAAAACAACTTCTATTGAATTGGATGATTGTTTTACAACTTTATTTTCCATTCCATTTCAAAAGACAAATTACAAATCTTTCTTTTCCTTTCAAAAAAATAAAGTCACAGAGTATGTCCTTTCACATTCAAATGGGATTTCATTTCTAAAACATAGTAAATCTTCAGCACAAAACATATTACATTGTCATCCACTTGAAGTGGGAAATGGTTCTACAAATAGAAATATCAGAAGGGAGTGTCAAACCATCTTATTTCTCAGCTCCATAACAACATTATGAATTTCCATCATTCTCCAATTTGGTCACAATAGAACAGGGGGAAAGATAACGCTCTCCACCCAACCAAGACATCCAATGAAAAGGAGAAGCCATCCTTCTTCATTGACCCCTGAGCCCCAACAACAATACAATAAGAAATGTGTTTCAACTCATGGAAATAAAATGATTCCACAACACACATGCAAATTTCATATTTAAAACATAGTCCAAAACAAAACAGCAGTTTTAGGAACCACAAGATTAAAACACAGCAATACTCAAGCTTCATCAAGCAAGCCAAAGGAGCAAGAAACTATGGGGAATGCTACCTATGCCTCCCAAAGGGTAAATTGGTATCACCACTTAAGAAAAAATCATCAAAAATATATCATTTCAAATCCTTGACATGCCCTTATGCCTCCCCCAAGTACCCCTTATTCCTAACAATTCCTTATGCCTACCCCAACCTCCATCCCCAAGTTTCTTGAGTTCTTCTTGCTTTCTCAGGGATAAGAGAGGGTTAACTGGCCTTTATTTTTTTCTGAATGGCTTGGCATTGGATATTAAAGGTATTTCATTTTGAACAATATCCTCCCTATATGCCTTCAATTCTGAATATGACCATACTAAGAAATCCTGGTACTTTTTTAACAACAATCTGGACATATTAATGCTTTTCTTCTTTACTCAAATTACTTCCCTGCCAAATTTTTCTTGGTTTATTATCAGTCCCCAAGTTTTTTTTCTTCCACATCTCTCAAAAAAATTAACGTGTCTATCAACAAACCTATCAACATTGTCAAAATTTGATTCCAAAGCAACTAACCCTCTTGAAATTGTCTTTATTTTTAATTAAAACCTCTTAGCCAAAAAGATTATCCTTATCATCACATACAAAACTCATCGGTTCACAGTCCATATTCCGATTAGTAAATTCTCCTTGATTTTTTAGAAACCTCTTAATCTAGGCATCATCTTCAAAAACTTTCTAGTGTTTGACATTGTCAAGGAGATATGGTACTGTGAAAACTTCTATATCATACTCACAATAAGGGGACATTGTACAATTTTCAAATCTGAATCCCAATACTACCAACCTATCTGCAGAAGCATTTTGATCTCTATTGTGATATAATATATTGAAGGAATCAAACATCTCAATAAAGTCCCATACTGTGTGCTTATATTGTTTCATCCTTTCATTCTTAGTCACATAAAGCTTCCTAACTTGTTTAACCACCAACTTTGAATATCCCTTGAAAATCACATCTTTGATATCATACCTCCAAGCAATCTGTAAACCTAAAACAATGCTTCATTTTCTATAATATTGTTAGTACATTCAAACTTAAGTTTAAAGGAAAACTTGAAAGTCTCATGATTTGGGGACATAAGGACAACTCTGGCACCATTCCATAAATTGGAACAAGTTACATCAAACATTAAATTCCAAGGGTCACCCAATTGTCTAGAATACTTACATTCATCCATGCTAAGCTCTTTAAAATCTGCATAACCCATAAAATTATCAGCATCCACGTCAGTATACAACACCTCATAAGATGCATTCTTAGGATCCTCAATCAAATGTAACATTATTTTCTCTCCACATAGCTTAACAAGGCTTCCATCTATTGGTATGATTAGATATGACAAATCCATCTGCACACTTCCCTCTAACACTAGCATCTCATTTCCTTGACAACAATATTCCACATTTAGCAGGACAATCCACAATGACCACATTCAAGGTTAAAAACTTGTCCAGATAATCCACTAATTGCACAACCAATCCTTTGACATAACCAATCATTGGTACTTCTCGTGAATCCATAGCAGTGCACTTTACAAAATTTGTTGTTACCTTGATATTCAATTCATGTATAACCTCAAGAGGCATCACATTGCAAGAATCCCCTGAGTTAAACATGAAGTTGTGCACTAACATATTGTTTATGATTACAGTAGTATAAAAAAGGGTCAACATCAAGTTGGGATTCAACAAGAAAAGTTCCCAAATATACCTTAGGCGGTTCTCCCTAATCCTCTTACACTTATGGTACATCAAATTCTGTAATGACAGGGGGAGTATCCACATGATTCATATTTTTACATGATGGTAGTGTATCCTCTTTGAATCCCCAGTATTTGAATGCTCTGTTTCTATGTTTAGGGATTCAAAGTAATTCAACAATAGGAACCGTGACTTTTATTTGACTCAAAATATGGGCAACATCACAATGGGACATATTTGAATAAGGTTATGTTAGGAGGAAAGGTAATGGTTCCTTATGGTGGTACAAGACCTTTTAATGTTTGGGCATAAACTAGGGTACAAGTTCTATTTGGGATAATCAAACCCTTAGTTGGTGTATCCTTTTTAGGAGACTCATTTGGGACATTAGTAAGAAGCGTGGTCTTGGGCTTGGGTTGTACTCCTCCTCCTTTAACAACTTGACTTCTGAGATTGTATTCCTTTTCCTGAGCAACAGTTACATTCATGAGTAATTTCCTATCTTCCTCTGAAGGAATTCCCCCATCATATTTCCTAATCATTAAAGCCCTCAAGTATTCAAAATCATTATTAGGTCAATCAAATTCTTGCAACATATCAACTTCAATGTCATGATCATAAGGAAGAGTTAATACTCGATAAATGCAATCCCAAAAAATTTGTACAGTCCTGGCACTTATCAGCTCAGCTGAGGTGGCTCTCTGATGTGGATTTTTAGGGGCTTTCCATCATATATACATCTCCATTAGTCTCATCATCATTTTTCTCTTCAAATTTCTCAATATGTTCACAAGGGGAATGTGGAATATATTTTTTTAACACCATTAAATAACATGATCGTCTTGCACCATAGAAACCCTAAACAGTCAAAGGATCAGGGACCTGTTTATTTTCTGTAAGTTTTTGTTGTTTATTTCTTGACCCAATGGGTCCTGTTCCTCTTTAATCTATTATGTGATCACTCTTAAGATTATTTCAAAATATATCTTGGCCCTATGGTTTGTGCTCACCTTGACAACTTTGTATTATTCCCTTTTCTTCTCTGGAAAGATTATAACATATTTCTTTGATTGCTCTAGCCAAAGTTTTCACATCCTCCTCCAGATCCATTATCTTGTTTGAACGAGGTCGATCAGGATTAATCAATCTGAAACCCCTCCCTCTTAGGTGGTTTTCCATCTTCCTTAATATTATTTTCGATCTGCAAGGCCATTGTAAAATACCACCTTAAAGTTAAAGGGTTCTTATCTCTCAAATAATAACCAAAATTCTATTCAAAAGCATCAGAGTACTTAATTAAGTAGGACTCATCACTAGGCCTCGAAATTATGGGTAGCCCTATTTAGAGTCTTATTGAATTTTGGTATTGAAGTTCTGGACAGACTCATTGGGATTCTTCTTTATATTCTCAAACTCATACAAGAGGAACTATTAGTGAAAATTCATGACATCCCTGGATGATTTGTACGAGTATGATTTTCTAAGGTAGAATCATCTGGTGTGATTGCATAACATGGGACCATCTCTCAAGCTGTGGAACTTGTCGACTTGAGATGGCCCTCCAAAGAAAGCTAGCTTCTTCTTCTTGATCCTAATATTAAACTAATTCTAAGGAAGCAAGTGCAACTATCTACTCCTAATATAACAATTCCAAGGTTACAAAGAGAGAGAGAACATGAAAATAAAGAAATCATACACTATAGAGGTGATACCACCAATTAAAAGGGAAGTGCTAATCACAATCTCAGCTGCCTGAAGTGGAGAGAGGTGAGCAAAGGAGATGGTGGACAAGATGCACCACAAACTAGAGATAGATTTCACATAGAACACCACTTCAAAACCCATTAAACATAGCTCCCAAAACCTACAATGGACATTAGAGATATGCATAGTATACCCTGCAATGAAGAGAGGCGAGGAGAGATAATAAGATAAGCAAAGGATGGATAGATGCATCGCAAAACAAAATTTATTGATCCAAAAGTTCACACATTACATCGTTAGCAGGCAAGACGAAAGATAATACCATTATAGAGCCATGAAAGGAGGTTCAAACTCCATATTTGGAAAGAGTAAATATAATGCCATTATAGAGCCATGAAAGGAGGTTCAGACTCTATTTTTGACCTTGGGGAAAAAAAGAAGAGGGGAGGCAGAGAAGAAGAATGAACAACTTTATAATGAGCTAAGCTCTCTCTTTTATAGATCAAGTGAAGAGAGAAGAGGAAAAAGAGATGGGAAATATGATAGGAAAATCCACCACCAGCCATGAATGCTAGTGCAAATCCACCTAAAATCTTCCATTATGGCTCCCAATGTTTGTTTTTCATGTTAGAGAAGGAAATATGGCAGACCAAAATCAAAAATTCCGGCAGTTGGAGCAATCGGATCCCGTAATAATGGGGTGAAATACTTTTTCCTAATTTCCACCCCTAAGGAATATAAAAAATGATATTTTATGTTTCTATGGCGTAGTGGAGGTCAAGACCTTTCCAAAAAGTTCAAATTTGTAATATTTTGAGCCCTGAGTCAAAAGATATGACCCTTCAAAGCTTGTGTCGAGTCCGTACAAATGGGTGGGAAAATAGTTTAAAGGAGGGTCCCCTTTTGATATGGGATATGTGGAACTCTTTGGTTGGTTGGGGAAATACACTTCCATATTTTCCTTTGTGCCTCTTTATGGCTTTGATTCGGGATCAAACGCTGATTTTTTCCCCTTTTTTATTTTAGAGCCTGCCCGAGTCTGTTAAATAGTTTTAAGACATGGATTCGTGTGACAGAAATGTTTCTTCTTTTTCTTCTCACATAAGGTCATGACCGATCCAGCATTTTTCCCAGGGGATGAAATATGGATAACAATTTGGTGACTCATAGGGACATCTTCCTACTAGATGAAGAGACTTAGTGGCCTTGAAGCATCAATTGGGCATGGAGTCTACCTAATAAACATGAAACTGATATGAATTTTGAAATTATGACCTCTAAGCCTCTTGTAAACCCACTGAAACTTGAAGTTAGACTCCACCAAAATCCAACTGAATGCACTATACAAGAGCAATAGCAGAAAAAAACTATGTACATACTAAAAATCATACATGCTCCAAATGGAACATGCAGAGTGTGCAAAAGCACTTCTTCTACTGAAAACAAACCTACCTACACTACTCTAACCAATAGCAAAGGGAGATCAAACAAATCCTACAACTAGTAGGGAGAAATAGCTTTCATTCCTAAAAAAAGGCAGCCATGTAACTGATTTGGCACTAAACATGGCTGGTTGGATGAGTGAAAAACTAACTATAAGCTGATCTTCCAGCCAAATCACCAAAGTATCAACTGAAGACAAAACCAATACCTCTTTTAGCTTCTCTACATTTGGATTGAAGAGGTATGGCAGTTGATCCTTGGTGCTTTGTAGATCATCCTCATACCTTGAAATGGGCATGACCAGATTTGGCTTCTCCTTTGGCTCCAATGAAGCCAAGTACCTGATTGGGCATGATCTGATCTGATGGATTATCATGTTACTCTAAATTTTAAATCCAAGAATGGAGTCTTCCTGTGGACCTTATTGAGTGGATGGTGTGGGAGAGATGGGGTCTTCACTATTTCGTTCCTCCTCCTAAGAAGAACATGGAAGATTAAGATCCTCCAACCTTGGTTCCTGAGGGCCATTGTGAGATGTGGGTTGTTGTCCTTAGATGTTCTCCTCCATGGCAGAAGACTCATGTTCTTGGAAGGTGGACGATGGAGGATAAAATTATGTGATATCCTTAGGCTCCTCTCCATCAAGACAATCCTCCAAGTCAGATAGATAATTTGCCTCCTCGTTGTCCTGCTACGTGTGTTCGACCTCCTCCATGGTGTCCTTCAAATTTGTAATTTTCTCACCATGGTTCCCCTCATCTTCAAACATGAAGTTTGAAATCTAAAACTCTTCTTCGACATTAGATTTTTAAGGGGATGAAGTGAGAGGAAGAACAGAAGGTTATTTAGTTGCTTGCTCTGCACTTGTTGCCTCTAAAACTGTATGGTTCTCCAGAACCGTGCCCTCTGGAGCTAACTAATTTTCATCTAGAAAATACACCCTTATGATTTCCTCTTCCCAATTGGATTTGTATGAGTCACGCCATTCTTCAACTATCATACAGTCATCAAACATGATAACTTTGGCTGGGGAAGGCACGTTGGTAGGGGATTTTCATTTATGGTACAACTAGGTACAGGGGACTTGGAAGAAAATGGGAGGATGGACATAGAAGGGATGGAAGGTATGCTAGATTTTTGAGCCTCCATTCATTCCACCCACTCCGTAATCTAGGCAAACATCTCAATGACGGGGTGTAGCTTGTTTTGGGTGCTAAACCAGCCTGGTATAGGGCCGACCCATGGACAAGGGGCCTTGTAGCCAACTTTAGGTGCCATTATGGAGCACTTGACTCTAAGCTGCATCATGTCTATCTCAATATTTTGGATATGCCTCTCAAAATCAGCTTTGGCCAAGGATTTTCCACCATCATCTGCATAAACCTGTTCTTCATTTACATTTTGGTTAGAAAAAGGGGGTTGTATGCATTTTCGGGACAACGAGGCTTATAAAATTGATTTGGAGGAGGATTTTGAAACTGTGGGGATGGAGGGAAATAGTTCTATTGCTGCAATTGAGAATTCCATGGTGGGAAAGAATTCATGATTGCACAACTTCATGGGATTGAAGAAGATGAAGGAGATGGAAGAAATAATGGGTGGAAATGAATGGGAAGAAGGTCTGCAACTCAAAGGATGGGTTGTTGACTAGATGGAGTCACCAGATGTGCTTGAAAGTGATCCCAAAGGCTGAAATATTTACCAAGAGAACATCAAACCTGATGAAGTGAAGTGGTAAGGTGCTTCAGTCCTGTCCCACCGGGCGTGCCAAAAATATTAGTGTGAAACCACAACACCCCTAAATGAGTTATGGATCTACTTTTCTAAGGTAGGGTCATTTGGTGTGATTTACATAACATTGGATCATTCCCTGAGCTGTAGGAATTGCAAATGGGAATGATCCTCTAGAGAAGGCTAGTTCCTCTTCCTAAACTACCTACCATGAGCTACTCCAGTGTAAGCAAACTAAATATAACCTAATCTAACCATTCCAAGGAACCAAGGAGAGAGAAAGAGGGAAAAAATAGAGCCTACACTAAAACAGTGATACACCAGCAAAGGAAGCAAGATATTCTATTGAGGGAGAAAGAAAAAGAAAAAATTGAGATGAGGGAGGTCAGACAAAAGTGACATGACCAAAATCTACAAATCATCCATTAAACTCCATGAAAGACAACATCGTGCACTTGCAAATGTGAAATACATGCATAGAAAACCAAGACTGAAAGGGAGAGGCACGAAGAAACAACAAAACAATGCAAAAGGTTGAAGAACACCACAAAAACACATTTTTTTATTGCTCTAAAAGGTGCATAGACCATTACATTTCTATAATAGAGGCACAAATACATTTTCTACACATGGGAGAAGGTTCGATGTTCAAAAATGGCGTCAAAAAACAAATATGACAGAGTTTCTCTATGCCGAGAATGTCTCTCCTTTCCAAAAGGAGAAATGTTACAATATATAGAAAGAATAAGTGAGAGGGAAGAGGGAAAAATTGAATCCTACTCCAACCACCATGAGATACGCATTGAATCCCACTTTGAAATTTAAACCATTGAATATCAATGTGTTTTGCAAATCCACCCACAATATGTCACTTCTTGTACCCCAACGGATTGAATCAAATCAAATACGGTAGTTGAAGAGATTGGATTCTATGTTAATGGACTGGAAGACTCTTCTTCATTTTTTATGTAACAGGGTCTGAAAAATTATTTTTCATCCTTTTGTGGCATAGAGGACATCGAGACGCTTCCAATGGTGTCAAATTCATAATTTTTTGAGCCCTGAGTCGAAAGATATGCCCATTCGATGTTTGGACGCGTGGAGAGACCACACTTACTTGAAAATCTGGCTCAAAGTTTGCCTTTAGAGTAGCATCGAGTTGACACTTGTCAGCCTCCGCAGATCCTTAGACATTTCAACGGCCCCTCTTTTTTATTTTAGACCTTTCTCGAGTCTGTCAAATAGATTTAAGACACAAATTCGTGCAACAGAGTCATTTCTTATCTTTCTTCTCACATAATGTCGTTTAAAATTTTGCAAGCCCCATATTTCCATTGTAGAGTCCCTCTGCAACCAATTTACAGGATTTAAATGTTTCTTTGATTCTTTCTTTGCAGGGTCGTGGCTGATCCAATATTTTTCCCGGGTGGCAATATATGGATAACACGAACCTTGGGTCTGTCTTTTCCCAATATTGAAATCTAAAAGCATTCTTCATCTCAGTCCAAGAATCTATTGAGTTATCTAGTAGAGAATTGTACCAATCACATGCATCTTCTTCAAGATTTTGAATGAAAATATTTATATATACGTCTTCATGTTCTATTTCGAAATCCTCCATCATATTAAACAAAAGTCTCAAATGTTGATCACCAATGATGGCATTATTTCCTTGAAATCTAGGCAACCTATTTCTTACCTCTTGTGGTACTGTCATCACCAATCCGGCACTCTGATAATTCTTCACCGGGAACTCCTCATGCTATGATTATTTACTTATACATAGCCTTTAGTTTGGTGGATGTAATCTGGAAACACAACAACAAACATAACACAAGAATACCATAGACAATGATAAGAAGGAATGATGATAAATCTAAAATATCAGTGTAAATTATAATATCAACATGAAATTGTTACAATCTCACCCATGAGGTACTTCACGTGTTACTGACTTCACTTGCATTCCAACAATAACTATGGGAGAAACTCCACAATTACACCTCTTAATGGCTTCTTTAACACACCTTCAAAATGAAGGCTTCCTTTACACACTTACTCATACAATATTTCTCACTACTTCCTTCTATGCTAAATGAGGGGGTGGCCTCTTTATTCATAGAACTTCTAGGATTATCCATTTTATCTCTAAGATAGGATAAGAAATCCAGTCTGACGAATTATATTCCATACCTTAACTCTTATTTGTACATGTAAGCTTATCTTTTAAGATAAGATAAACCTTATCATTTCACATGGATTCCACATTTTTAGACTTTTTACAAATAAAATACACAAAATATTTATGACCTCACTCCTTGTCCTTATTACCAATATAATATTTCTAATTCCTAATCATGTAGACCCTACTTCTCTACTTACCCCAACTTTGACATTTTAACATTATCAGACCACTTACGACAAATATTTACCTTTTACCACAACATTCCTATTGTTATTTTGACTATTACCGTACTATACATTATTGGTGGCATCGTACTGGTAGCGACGTTATCTTCTATCAGACGCTACTACTAATTATACTTAACAACATCCTACTCCTAATACATACATTAATGAAATAGAAATCACGGAGGAAAATTTTAGTGTAGACATCTTCCCCCTTCCTAGGTTCTACTCTGTCCTCGGAGTAGACTATTCTGGTGCTTGGAAAATCTTCAACTTGTCATGGTTGACCCATTTCATAATGGGAATGCCATCCAATTCCTCTAGTCGGTACGTACCATTTTCATGAACAGTTGCTATTTTGTAGTGCCCCATCCATTTTGGAAGAAATTTTCTCTGTCTTCTTTTTTGGTATCTGGAATCATATACTAGAACCAAGTCATTCACATGAAATGGAGACCAACGGATCTTTTGATCAAAGTATTCCTTCTTCTTCATTTTTTTTGTATAGCTTGTATCCTTCACTATTTCCGTCATTTCCTTTAGCAATTGAAGATGTACCAACCTTTCTTTTACTGAATCACTTTCATCCATCCTTTCATTTTTCATAACTCTCACAGTGGGAATATCAAACTCAATAGGAAGAACTGGATCAATGCCATAAGCCAACTAAAATGGGGAGTATCCTATTGCTGACTTTGATGTTGCCCTATATGCCCACAATGCTACATGAATCTTTTTATCCCACTTATGTACCTGCAAGGCTGCATGTTTTTCTAGAAGTTGACACAACACAAAAAAAAATTGTTCCACCTGTCCTTTGTGCTTGGCTTGTATGTTGTTGCCTTCCTGTAATTAATAGAAAAATTATTGACTAGGGCTTCTACCACCAAATCTGGTGACAATGCATTCATATATGAACATTGCCACTTCATCCATGGAAGTTGTTTTCAATGGCCTAGCTTCAACCCACTTGGTTAAATAATATGTGGCAACTATAATATACTTATTTTTGTGTGGGGTAGTTGGAAGTGGACCTACAATGTCTATTCCCCACTTTTCAAAGGGAACAAGTAGAAGAATAGGGCGTAATGGAGCTAATGAAGTCTTACAGTTACCATGTGTTTGATAAATATCACATGTCTTACAATAATTATAACAAACTCTAAAAAGAGTGGGCCAGTGATAACCTGCATCCAAGATCCTTCTTGCTGTAAGTTGTCCAGAAAAGTGCCCTCCACATTTACCATTATGAAATTTTTCTATCAGCTCCTTCCCTTGATCATGTCCAACTGCCCTCTTGTACTGTCCATCAGGTCCTATTCGAAATAATACTCCATGCAGAATATAATATGGAAGACTGGCGTGAGTAATCTTCCTCTTAGTCTTTACATTGGCACCATTAGGAAACTTGAATTCATTCAGATAATTCCAAATTCTTTCCTGGCCTATCTATAATATCAAATTCTAATTCTTGTAGCAAAATTATCCATCTTGCTATCCTCCTTGATGGGTTAGGCTTATTGACAATATATTTTAGAGCCTGATGATCTGTTACAACTATAAATTTCTACCCTAGAAAGTAATTTCTAAACTTCTTTATAGCAAAAATGATAGCTAGAGCCTCTTTTTCAATTACAGTATAATTTACCTCAGCACTGCTCATTTTTCTGCTCTGAAAGTAAACTAGATGATCATTCCCATTTTCATCCTTTTGGCTCAGAGTACTTCCTAGTGTTGCATCTGAGGCATCAGTATACACAATGAATGGCTTTCTCCAATCTGGATTCTTTAAAATAGGTGAAGACGCCAGGGTTTCCTTCATTTGTTCAAAATCTTCATGTGCCTTATTTCCTGGTTCATAAGTAACATCGTTCTTCTTGAACTGCGTTAGTGGCTGTGTAATTTTTGAGAAATTCTTGATGAATCTTCTATAGTAACCCACATGGCCTAAAAATGATCTCAACTTACTTCTATTCATAGGAAATGGTAACTCTTTGATTTTTGAAACTTTATTAGGATCAGTATGAATACCATCTTTGGATACAACATTCCCTAACAAAATGCCTTAAGAACATCCAAAGACACACTTTGTAGGGTTTAGTGAGGCTTGTGCTTCATTTAGCCTTTGAAATGTTGTCTCCATTTAGTTTAGGTGGTCCATCTTGCTCCCATAGATGGGAATAGCATCCAGAAATACTCTGATGAAGTTCCTAATGTAGGGTTCAAACACCCTATTCATCAAATGCTGGAATGTTGCTGGAGCATTACACAACCCAAAAGGCATAACTCTATATGCAAACATTCCCCAAGGAGTGGTGAACATGGTCTTCATCTGATCTTTCTCTGCTATACAAACTTGGTTATATCCGTTATATCCATCAACAAAACTATAGCACTCCTAGCTAGCTACTTTGTCCAAGATCTGATCTGAGAATGGAAGAGGATAATGATCCTTCTATGTTACCTTATTGAGCTTCCTATAATCAACTAAAATGTGTAGCTTCCCATTATTTTTTATTGAGATCATAATGGGAGAAACCCATTCTAAATTCTCCACAGCAAATATGAATCCTGCATTAAGCAACTTATCTATTTCTTCTATTACAGTCTTGGAAAAATTAGGATTCATTCTATATGGCATTTACTTTATGAGCTTAGCACCATCTCTACCAGCTCAATAGAATGTTTCTACCAACCTTACTTGACGGATTTCCTTGTAGTTCAAAGGTAGAATAGGTGTATGTACCTTTTGAAAGAGCTGGAGGTAGCATTCCTTTCTCACTCTCCATCATAGCATCACCAATCTTTATTTTTTGGAGATGATTATCAATTTCTTCTTCTGATAATTTTATGAGTTCATGTGTTAGTGTGACTTGAAGGATATCCATGACCGAAACATCAAACTCACTTTCTTCATCTTCTATGTCCGCTTCACTGGTACTAGAGTAATCAGAGGATGTCCAATCATCAATTTCATCACTTGAATCCATAGGTTCTTCCTTATGATGCCGAGGGATCATGTTTATCTTCACCCTATCTCTACCACATCCAAGTGTCATGAAGCCTTCATTCCAGTAGTTTCTTACATGAACTCTCCTTATCCATGGTCTTCTTAATACCATTGGGTACGCAACAGTACCATTTTTTATCACCTAAAAGTCTACCACACATACAACACCCATAACAGATATTGCCACATTTGAAAATACACCTTTTGGTTTAGTTTTTCCCTTATTTAATGACCTTAACATAAATATTGAGGGGTGATCAATTTTTAAACCCAACATATTCATTATAGACGCGTTCATTACATTAAATGCAGCACCTCCATCAACTAAGACATCATGAATTGAAATACCATTACATAATAACTCAGCTTGTGGAGTGTAGGGATCTACCTCTACCTCCAAAATAGGGACCTCAACCTCCTTCCTTCATCGAGCATTGAGTCCACTTCGTAGCTCCCACCTCTTCTCATAATACATAGCCAAGATTTGACCATATGTAATATTTGCAAGCCTTTTGGATAGATCTTCTAAAATGGAGTATGGTCCTTTGTCCCTATGAAATCAGAAAATCCTGCACACCCAACTTTCTTCTCTTATGTTTCTTACTAGTTTCTCCTTTCATCTTCTTAGGATCATTTCCATCTTGATTATATTTTTCTTTCTTTCTTTTTGTTACAAACACATCTACTTCATTATTTATGCTCTTATCTACTACATCAAAAGAATTCACAAGTACTTTTCCTTTATCATTATCTCTTGTACCAGATGTAGAAGCTCTATCTGGACAATTATACTTATAATGACCCTTTTTATAACAATCATAACATACAACTTCAGAAATATTTCTTTTTGGACCTCTATCTCCTCCCTGAGAACTAAATTATTTTCCTTGAAGAATATTAAAAGTTAACTGACCCATCTTCTTGAGAAAATCTTCATACTCAGTAGATGTACTAGGAGAAAGATTTGTGCTCACTGAGAGTGGTTGTGGATTCTGGACCAAAGGTGCTGGTGTAGGATCTACTTTAGCAACAATTTCTTTGGGCTCCTCTTCCATGCTTTCTTCTTGCCTTCTTGCAATCTCCTTTGCTTGTTCAATGGTAGTTGGGGCGGTCATACTTCACTCATTGTCTGATCTCTAGCTTCATCCTAAGAATGAAGTGCTTACAGAGGAGATTATCCACGCCATTCATCAACCCATCCGCTAATCCTTCCTTCCAAATCTGGGCATCGAGCTTCCTCCTTAGCTCTAGAACACGAGCATGATAATCCCTTATCTTCTCCTTCTCTCCTTGGGATAGCTTTGTGATATCGATCATGAGATCTGAATATTTCTGTTGTTCACCAAATTCTTCAAGAAAACTTTCAGTTAATAAATCCCATGATTTTTTCACATTATCACCTAGTGTTTCAAACCACCTAAGGGCTGAACCATCCAAAAAGGTAGGAAAAAATTCAGTCCATTGTTCCCTTCTTATAAGGCCATTACAAATACAAGATCGTTTAAACTCTTGAATGAAAGAGGAAGCATCTTCATTAGATTGCACTGAAAAAATAGGAATCTTCCCTATTTCCAAAAGTGACCATAGTGAAATACCAACCCACAAGTACAATCAACAAGACTTACGTGTACAAATAATTGGAATCACTATAATAGAAAATAGAAATTACCATGGTAAAACTATGGTAAAACTTGACTTACTGCGGTAAAAACTAACTTTACTATGGTAAACACTATTCACAGTAAAAAGTGAATTTACTGCAGTAAATACTATTCACGGTAAAAAGTGATTTTATTGCGGTAAATACTATTCATGGAAAAAAAATGACTTTACCATGGTAACTACTATGCATGGTAAAAACAAGGTTACCCTCCAAATGTTTTCTAACTAAGTGGGGAATATCTCTCCAGAAAATCAACCAACGAGGAATGGTCCCCGGTAATGGAACCAAAATGTCATCACCAATCCGGCACTATGATAATTCTTCACCGGGAAATCCTCGTGCTATGATTATTTACTAATGCACATCCTTTATTTTGGTGGATGTAATTATGGAAACACAACAACAAACATAACACAAGAATACCATAGACTATGATAAGAAGGAATGATGACAAATCTAAAATACCAGTGTAAATTATAATATCAACATGAAATTGTTACAATCTCACGCATGAGGTACTTCAATTATTACTAACTTCACTTGCCTTCCAACAATAACTATGGGAAAAACTTCACAATTACACCTCTTAATGGCTTCTTTAACACACCTTCAAAATTATGGCTTCCTTTACACACTTACTCATACAATATTTCTCACTACTTCCTTCTATGCTAAATGAGGGGGGTGGCCTCTTTATTTATAGAACTTCCAGGCTTATCCATCTTATCTCTAAGATAGGATAAGAAATTGTACTCTGAAGAATCATATTCCATACCTTAACTCTTATCTATACATGTAAGCTTATCTTTTAAGATAAGATAAACCTTATCATTTCACATGGGTTCCACATTTTTAGACTTTTTATAAATAAAATACACAAATTATTTATGACCTCACTCCTTGTCCTTATTACCAATATAATATTTCTAATTCCTAATCATGTAGACCCTACTTCTCTACTTACCCCAACTTTGACATTTAACATTACCAGACCACTTATGACAAATATTTACTTTTTTACCACAACATTCCTACTGTACTTTTGACTATTACTGTACTATACATTATTGGTGGCATTGTACTGCTAGCGCCATTATCTTCTGTCGGACGCTACTACTAATTATAATTAACAACATCCTACTCCTAATACATACATTAATGAAATAGAAATTACAGAGGAAAATTTTAGTGTCGACAGTACACCATTAGAATACCCAACCATGCCTCTAAAATTTATTGGTATAAACATGTTGACAACAAAAAGAGGTCTAGGCGGAGGCTGAGCCGTATTATTTTGAAGAGGTGATCCTACAGGAGGATTAATATAGTGTGGGACCAAGGGTATTTGGGATACAAGCATATGATTTTCAAAGTAAATGACCTCTAGTGAATCATTTTCACAAAAATCCCTATCAGTCTTGAGTGATGAAAGGAAGAAATGAGGGGCACATATTCTAGATATAAATGATTAACCCCTCACTAGTTGAAGTATTTAGATTCATCTAAGGGATATTTGATTATGAACTATTTGAAAATGTAGGATAAAACCTAAACTATAGGTTGATCACTTTCCACGACTAGTATTGCCATTTCTCTTGACTCTTGATCCCCAAATACCTTCCATACTTGTCTCACTTCTAGATCTGTTTTCCCAAGCTCTAGAAACAATTTTATAGTAGGGGTTCTTGTCAAAGAAAGACCTCCTTCCTTCAATTTTTGTAAATACTAACAACAAATCTTAATTGATGAAGGTTAAGACAATGAAATTTACCAAAAATTTCAAACCAAAACTGATTCACCACTAAGGATTTTTACCTTAGATGTGCCAAAGCATTATAAGTAACTTATCAAGTGTATATCAATGCTTAACTTGTACAAATTCTAATAGATATGATCATCCTCTATCAATATTTATCATTAACAATATGAATCTAGTTCAACTTTTCACTTAAACTAGGAAATATTACACAATGAACCTCTGATCTTGCTCAATCTTCATAAAGCTTAAAAAAGGATGACGTTTAAAAACATATTTACATCTAAACACATAAAAGACCTTACCAGAGATAATTATGCATAATTTTTTACACAATCATTCCTTGAAAATGGTGGGAGATCGGTGTTGGTATCCAAATTGGTTCTCCCTTTGAAAGCTGGGAAACATCAACATGTGGAGCAGGATGTTTAGAGACAGGTAGATTTAGAATTCGAGTCTTTTTATAGCTGGGGATGGATTTAACTGTCTCTTTGTCACTTGATCTTGAAGAATTTGGATAACACTGTGCTGAGGGTATGACCTACCCTCCTACTTTAGGTTTTTTCTTCAACCAGGGTGAGAGGACTCGTTTTGTAGCTTGTATTTATGAGAGTTAAAAATGGATCAACAACATTTGACTTCCTTTCTATGATATTAAAAAAAACCTCGAGGAGACACGGTCAATGCAACATGATCTAAATCTCATGAGTTATCACCCTAGAGAATAAATATGTCTCCTAAATAAGGTTTAGGTTACTAAAGACAACAATGGGGACCCGATTGCTCCTGCAGGTTTCAAGTAAAGGATGGGTAAATTCAAAAATATCCTTAAAATTTATGGACAAACAATGTAAGCAAGGGTATTTCTTGTAGGATTTATCATTTATAGATGGATTTTTTTGGGTCCCAATTTAACCAGGATAAAATTGATTATACCAGATTCCCATGAAATTTTAACAAAGGTTGGGAAGTTTTCTAAGCAAGATGATAAAAACACTTTAAATAGTCAAGAATGAACCTTCAACCAGAAGGTGTGCACCCTATGGATAGCCCAAAGATACATGGTTTCAAACATTCTTTGAGAATTTAACATAGAAATATCATGTCAAAGACTCAACTAAACATCAAATATTCCTGGTCCATCTTGCCTAAGATACACTCATAGATTAAAAAACAATTTGTATCACCAAAATGGAAGTAGAGTGAGTTTAAATTGTTTACTAGCACAAGTGGTGAAATGAAATATATTCTCACAACACAATTACGAATGCCACAATACTACCACAAGGATAAGATCCTGTGCGATTAAGAGGAATTCCTAACATAAGATTATCAACAAAAACATGAATAGCTATTTGAAACATCTCAAATTGAAAGTAGACACAACAATGCTCATAATTAAATAAATCAACTCAAGAATCATTGAAATCATCAGGAAGGGAAAGTTTCATTTACAATATCAATGGTTGTACACTTGTAACCATCTTGACATGATTCATTTTGAAGGCTCGGGACTTTAAGAGGTTTCTTAGACAAGTCTTTATGAAAATGGATTTATCTCAGTTCTTTCTCTCTTTTACTCTTTCAATTCTCATAAATCTTAACCCCCCCTTTGCAAGAGTATTCTCATTACCTTTATACAATCTATCGCCATTTTCCTTTTAATTTTCCCCCAAAAATGTGGGTATTTCACAAGTATATTCTACTTTTTTAGAAAATGTCAGGTGTATCAATGATACTTTTATAAAAAAGACTTTATTTGGACTTGTCAGGTGTAAAGAGTACATGCCTCCTTCATTTTTCTTGTATCATACATGATTAGAATATCATTTTATTTCTTGTGACCTATTTTTTCATAATTCCTTCCACCTAGTGATTGAATGGTTTCTTCTTATACCCTTTAAGCACTTTGACGTGACCTAAAGTGACAACCACTTTTTTATCCATTATCTAAAAATACATCTTGGGTACTGTGTATTCCTTATCACATTTTCTATGTTTAACTATCCCATATGGTTCTTGTAAAATCCGTTTAATTCATCAACCATGCTTATTCCAGATTCAATTTTTCCTTTAAATTTTCCTTGTGCAAGCTAAGCAATATCTTTCTTTATCAGGTGAAAATGATCTTTTTCAATTCAATCAATCTGTTCCACTTCTACTATAAAACCCATTTTTTATCCCATCACCATGAAGCATTAATTTTCTTATCCTATAAGTGAGGAAATTTTAAATAACCTTCTACCAGTGACATGGCAAGAGTACCTATGGTATATAGTTTGAAGGAAATTTTGTGAGAATATTTGAATCAAATATTCGACATGTGTGGTCCTGATGAGGCTTTTGTCAGGGCCTTTTTTGTTATAGAATGTGCAGGAGACAATACAGGACCCTTGACCTATCAACAAGTCCGGCTCACACTTCTCACAAGGCTAATTATGATCAATCCTGCCTTCATAGCCTTCCAATTCATGTATTTTCATCTGAAAGGAATGAAAAGAAGATTGTTCCAAGCTGCATTATCAGATGATAATAACACACCACATTATATTTTAAAAACAAAAGAGCTAAAATACCATATATGGAAATCCACCATAATCCATAATGATCAATACATTACAATATAATGACTTAAATTACTCAATAAGAAATATGTACATATAAGAGGAGGGAAGTGCAACTACTACCTAAATTAGTGGTGAAGAACTCCCACTAACTGATAGTGGTAGCTAACTTAATTCCACAAGACTAGTAAGATAACTCCACATAACTAAGAAGTTAACTCAACATAACTAGTAAGCTAACTCCACACAACTAGTACACCTAAGCAAGCTAACCAAACAAGTGTAGGGATAACACAAGTGTAAGAATCATCCTTATAAATAAATAAAAGGATAAATAATAACCTACACTAACAACCTCCCGTAAGCATAACTTAGGTGGGTGAAAAATAAGGTGGGTCTTGGTAACAAGGCCTAGTGAGGTACCCACATATAATAACTGGGAAAATTTTAGACACTGCAAAAGGTACCAAAAACCAATAATAACAAAGTAGAGAGAAAAATACCCGCTGCAAGATATCCTAATAAGCTCAACTTCAAAAACTCCTACAATGCTGAAGAAGTTGGTGCGTACTATGGTCTGAATCCACTACTCGATCATAGAACTCAAAAACAACTGACATTGGGCTTCACCACAATAGCTCTATGCAAGGAGAATGTCAATGGAGTGATGTCAAAAGTGAAAACAAAAACCAAACATAATTTGACCAACTGCTACATAATAGGTGTGCCATTATTCTAGAACAATGAAGGTAATAGGCAAGGATTGGAGATCCAAATAAATAAGAGTTCCATGATCCAAGAAAATACAAGGTAACAAGGTAAGGACACAAAAATATGAAGAAACAAGATCAACTGCTACAAATAGGTGTGTCACGATCCAAGAACAATAACCAAGGTAACAAGGAAATGACACGAGATCCAAATAAATAGGAGTGCCATGATCCAAGAAAAGCCAAGGTAATAAGGTAAGGACACAAAACCTGAAGAAGTAGAATCAACACATAACAAGGTAAGGTCACAAAACCAAAAGAATTAGTATCAACACCACACCCTCCCATACTGCTGAATGGGTAATGTGACACCACATATATGTATGAGTTTCCAAAATCAACTACTCAAACACTGAAAAATGAACATTGGGATTCACCAGAATAACTCTCGTCTAAGAGAGACTGTATACATGCCAAAAAAAAAGTTCAAAAATACAAATCCAAAATATCGCAACAAATAAGAGAGATATAAATGTATACACCCATAGATACAAGAATGCAACACCCAAAATTTTAGGACGTCGGGCTCAACCGAAATTATGTCCAAAAGTGATTACAACACCCTCCCAAATTTAGCACTTTATAATTAAGTGCATGTAAATATTACAATGAGTAAAAGTACCTTTTACATTTTAAATATGTGTATAAAATTTTCACCAATGCGTAGATCGTGAAAAAAATACACAATTTCAAAACAAATATCACCTTAATCTTAGCTACGAATTAAAATTTAGTAGCTCTAGAAGGTTTCACTATTAAAATTTTTATTTTAATGATGACTTTTTTTTAAAGGTACACGTGCCACCCAAATGTCCAAAGGGTAAAAGAGTGCATCCACATAATACAAGCTTACAACCAAAGGATAAAAGCATGCACCCAAAACCTAAATATCTAGAGGGTAAATCATTGCATCTGGAGGGTACATGTTTATATCCAATGGATAAAAGAATGCACGCAGAGGGTACAGATCTATGTCTAGTGGATAAAAGATTGCATTTAAAAAAAGAAATATCCAAAGGGTAAAAGAATGCATCCGGAAGGTACACACTTATATCCAATAGATAAAATAATGCACCCAAAGGGCACTGATCTATGTCCAGTGGATAAAATATGGCATCCAAAAAAAAAATTAGAGGGTAAAAGAATTCATCCGGAAGGTACACACTTATATCCAATGGATAAAAGAATGCAACTAGAGGGTACAAATTTACATCTAGTGGATAAAAGACTGCATTTTTAAAAATATCATGAGGGTTAAATAATGCATTTGAAAGTTACATGCTATATCCAGTGGGAAAAAGAATACACCCTGATGGTACATATCTACGTCCAGTGGATAAAATAATGCATCCAGAGGGTATAGATTTGCATCCAGTTTTGATTGTCTCAAAATATGGTCGAGTTTACAGTCAATTCTAGGGTCTTGGAACCGTCCAAATCCAATGGCGTGATCTATTTTGCATAAAAATGCATGCTATAGAAATGTGTTAAAATTTTCTTAATACATGAAAATATTAAACCCTTGCTTGCAAAGAAAAACTTACAGATGGATGTATACATCACCTATCGGTCTTATACCTGTTATCTTTCAAAAGTACACCCTGTGGAGAGATAGATGTATGTTTTCTAAGCTTACAAAATTGATCTCTCTCTTTCGTAGATACAATGGAAACACCTCAGGTCTGTGGGTAAACCTATTTTGATGCGAGTCTCCGGTATTAAGGCTGATTCCTTATTGATGTATCCTAAATTGATTTTCTAGGGTTAAGGGGAAAATATGACTGTAAAAGGTTTTAAAATGAGGTGACACACCAAATTTATATGAGGGCTTTGGCTGAGTATATGCACAAATAATATGTGAAAGGATTATTTATGCACGAACCAACAGTTTTCTGTAAAATATTAAGAGTAAACACTTGGATGTATTGAGGGAAAGTATCACAACAATACTACTAAGCTAAACATACACATTAACATCTTGCAGAAATTACTGAATTCACTGCAGGGTAATATAATTAACCAAGGAATTTTCATTCACAAGACTAATATAAGCATACACAAGACTACAAATAATTGGAAAGGTAGAAAAAACTTCACAATCAGAGGGCAAAAAATATATAGAAAAATACTTTCTTCTCACCCAGTACTTAGATAAAGGAATAAAAATAGAACATGCAATTACAAATAGGCATTAATAGCCTTGATTACATTACAGTCAAACAGAAATTAATTGTTCTATTTTTAAGAAAATAAAGGTAAATAATTTGTTAATAATGAACTTGCTTACTGGACAAGTCTCTTTTATTGTGCATTTGAATTCATCTTCTCGTCTATTATGTCCCCTAGTGAAAGCATGCAAAAATAACTCTCTGTGCAAGAACAAAATAATTACAATAATTATACTATTTGCAAAGTAAATCATCTACTATAAGGACCACTTGTCCATGTGCACATGCTTCCTTTTCTCTCTGTAATATGTGGGGCCACCCTTTCTCCTCACCATTAGTCTTCACTAGTTTGGCCACTCTTCTGGACCTAGAAAATTACCATGGTTATTGGGTTAGTTGAAAATTCCTAAGCTCCATTATTTTATCATTTCGTTTTGCTCGCAGAGAGTGGCAAAGCCTTGGAAATTTTTTGGCTTAACACCATTGATGGATTTTTGATCTCAGATCATCTGGAAAATATAGCTCCTTTTCATTCTCAGATTTTCATGGTTGGCACTTTCTGGTTATTCGAGCTTTATCTAGTTCTATGGTTTCTATGTGGCCATGAGAATTCGAACGCTGAGTACGTTTTTCTTTACAATTGTAATCTTGATGATTTCTTCAACTTTTCTTAGAAAACATTCATAAAAACTAGAGTGTCAGTTTCTCTTTCAAGAACTGATACTTGTATTTCTCTTTTCCCTTGTATTGTTCATGCTGGATCATTGGTTAGATGAGCTCGAAGAGCCTCTGTGATTATTGTTTTGTATTTGGATTTCCTATTTTTTTGAGAACTTGGGAGCTCTTTGTGATTGGTGAGTTATTTTCTTACTCCATTTCCTTGTTACCCATTAATGGGTCTTCATTCATTGGTTAGTATCTGTTCTTTCTGAGACATGGGTATTCGTAGATCTGAGTTCTGAGAAATTCTTCAACTCTGTGTAGATAACATCTGTAAAATTTTTTGAAATATTGGTTTTCATCATGCACTATAATTGCATTATGTATCTTTCCTTGCTCTTATGATGGATGATTTGACCTCATGCATATTATTTTGTTGTGGGTTTTTTGTTATTTGTAGATCTATAACCTCAATTTCCATTTTCTTCGATAAGATTATGCAAATCTTCTATTTGTGGCCATTAACTTCATCTGTGAGTAATTTTTTGAGGTTGTGACCATCTGTTGGGTTTTGTCTCTGAACTTTGAGAAGAATTTTCATGAAATTTTTAAAATCTGATTCAGTTCTGAAAACTTTGAGCTATATAGTTGATCAATTGTTGTGTTGTGAAATCATATTTTGATTGAAAGATTCATTTTAACAACCTAGAAATATGATATGTGCATTCGCTCTGACTTGGGTATTCTTATCTCACTTTGATATCTTTGGATCCTGTGGAGATGCTAGGTTTGCATTGCTATTTCTTAATTTTTTTGATGATAACATTCTCTAACTATACCCCTAGAAAACCGTATTCTTTAAAACTTGGCAGTTGAATACCATTCATGTGCACATTTCTTTTGTACCTCTATTTGGAAAAAATTCTTTGCAAGCTGAAAGTTTGCTTTCTTTCAGACTTACTATAATAACGAAACTCATTTGCATTTAATTTCTCTTCTGAGGATCTAAAGAATATGTACCCTTGTTATTTTTCTTCTACCATGTTCCTTGAAATGTAGTGATCCTTCTGAGTTGATATACAAGAAGGTATTTCCTTCTCTGCTTATGGATAATATGAACATTGTTGACTCTTATAATGCAAAATTCAAACTTTGGTTTCTGGGATTGCTGCTTTAATTTTTCTGTAGCTTAGGTTGTCCTATGTTTTGCTACCTTTCATGACTATGATGAGTCATTGATGTAGATGAATTTGTTCAATTATCGAGCATCTCCAAAAACTGTATTCTATATTTAAGTTTTTTATGGCTTTCACTGTTATAATTCATTATTCAGGATCAATTTGATTCATTTATGTATCTCTGTATTGTTTCATGATCTTTTTTATTTTAAAATTGTACTTTGAGATGTGAATCTTTAGTATTCTTGAACTTCTCTCAATGTTTTGAGTTTGATAAAATCTATAAAATGAAATGTCTGAAACTTTGCATTCTTTTGTATCTCTTCAGTTTAACTTCTGAAATGATCCCTTGTATCCTATAGTTACATACTTTGACTCTAAAGATGATTTTTTCGCTTTGTTGCAATACTGTAAACTTGTTTCTTTTACTTAAATGATTTATTTCCTTGATAGTAGTATTTCTAACATGCTGGAAAATTTTAAATGTTGATTTTTCATGACGAATCCGTGGAATTTTTTTTCCCAGAATTATCTCTTTTTATTTTGTTTCATCTATAATCCTTTTTTCAAGTTAACTTCAGCTTCTTGAAATATGATTTTTCTTATTTAGTTACAAACTGAAACATGTACTTCTATTTTCCAGTCTCTCTTCTGAACTATAATTTCTTCCATTTGTAGGATAGTTACTGTAACATGAGTTACATTTTCCTTCATTCCAGCATGTACTTATGACTTATCTATTTCTTCATGGATGCAACCTGTACGTGTACACTTAAGAAAATGGTTAGAAAATACTTAGGATTTTTTGGCCTATCTCTGTCCATGGTTTTCCTTTTCTTTTCTCTTTTTTATTTCTGAGTGACTAAAACATGTATGGATTTTGATCTTCAAGTAAAATATATCTCCTATTGTTAAGAGATTCATATGCACGAATAGGACAATATAGGAATATGGATTGATCCCTGAGCTCGTAACTGATAGTTCTTTCTTCTCTTCTTTTCAGGTACAGTGATTTCAGCAACAAAGATGAAGAAGGAACAAAGCTAGAAATGGAGATATCTCAACCAAAGAAGAAACCCCCAAGGAAATGATGGGTTCAATCATACTCCATTATTTTCTCTTTCATGCATGTGTACCTCTTATTTCGGTAGCTGTACTTTACTTTTCAGTTACATCCCATGGCTTGTGTGGGAAACATTTAAAAATTCCTTATGAATAAAACATTGAATTCTGAAAAAATGAGTTTTGTATTTCTTTCTACATTATAGCTTTCTGTATGGGTTGTATTATGAACTAAACAACTCAGTAATACAATTGAATGTATTAATCATGAAGGAAATAACATTAAAGAAAAATTGTAACATCCAGTAATTAAATTTGATTTTTATAATCTGCACTTATGTTTGATGTCCCAAAACTTAGCATTTCATCTATTCTACAATTGAATGTCTTCATCAAGACAACACAACTGTCCTTCGGGGCGTTGTGTTCTTTTTCTTAAGATAGTCATGAAATTGCAGACTATGTGATCTGTTACGTTTTGTAACAACACACATAGTTGCATATTTCATGTAAGAATTTAACTAATTCAATAGTAACAATATATTTGAAAAACCCCCTACCTTAGGTATACTTCACCAATGCTATCCATCGTAATGAAGTTTTGAGTTGCCCATTTTTGCACAAGTGGAAAAATTTTCAACAATACCATGAAAGGAATGATAAGAAGATTGTTCCAATCCAAAATATCAGATGATAATAACACATCACATTAGATTTAGAAAACAGAAGATCTAAAATACTATATATGGAAATCCATCATAATCCATAATGCTCAATACATTAAAATACAATAAATTGAATTACTCAATAAGAATGATGTACATATAGGAGGAGGGAAGTGCAAATACTACCTAAATCAATGGTGAAGAACTCCCACTAATTGATACTGGTATTTAACTTAAATCCACAATACTAATAAGCTAATTCCACATAGCTAGTACACCTAAGCAAACTAACCTAACAAGTGTAGGGATAACACAAGTATAAGAATTATCGTAGTAAATAAATAAAAGGATAAATAATAACATATACTAACATCATCTATTTTGATGGGAACATCTGAATAATCTTGAAAACTTGAAGAAATTATGGATTTAAAAGAGGTCCCAAGTGTATGGGAAAAACTGATTTACAGTGTCCATTCTTATGTGATAAATAATTTGTATCAAAGGAGATTCCCAAGGAACCTTATGTGTTGTACGACAAATCTTCCATTGACACGATGTGTACCATCTCTCACAAGGTGGATGAATTGGAGTGGAGGATTACCTCTCTAGAGAAGGGGAAGACAAGACCTATAACCTCGCAACCAAGTTCAATGCCAACACCATCTTCAGGAAAAAGAAGGGGTGAATAAAGCTCTCCACCCTCAATCATTATCTTAGATGGAGAGGAGGATTTTTCCTTATCTGTTTTTCATTCAAGAGAAGAAAACTCCTCTGCTCAAGACAACATGGGTAGGTTTGCAGTTAGGTCATAAACTCGATCAAGGAGTTATGCTCCTTCATCAGGTCATGGCCTCTAAGGGTCTGAGCCAATCCCTTCCCTAATAGAGCACCCACCCTTTTCAAGGAGATGGAAAGCCGAATCTAGCTCAAAGTCTCTTATTCCTCTTATCCCTCACGATGTAGTCCTTGGTCTTCCAACCACTCCAACCATTCCCTGTAAGTCTATTCTCAATAAGTCTACCATTCATAAAGGGAAGGGGAAAACGAGATTCTTCACAGGTGGCCTGGATCTTCTCGATTGGGTGTCTTCCCACCAAAAGAAGATTGAGCTGGAGAAAATCATGCATGAACCCAAAATGACTCTTGAGTCTTTAATAGATATGGGTATGTTACAAGATTTAGCAGGATCCATCGTATTTATCTAGACAACATAGGGCTTTGAGGAATTCACGTTGAGGAAGAATAAGCTACTAAACATACTGCCTCTACTGTGAGGGGGGACTTACGAAGGAGTGAAGGGTCTCATAGCATTATGTTTATCTTTTATGCCTTTGTTTTAAATTATGTAAATGGACCCTTTTACCATGGGATGGGGCCCTTATAGAATCCCCATTTTGAATTATATATGAAACTACTTTCAAATGATGTTACACATATATTTTCACTTTTTGACATGCAATTCTTTTTTGTTCCTCTTAGTGTATTTCATTATTTCAAACCTACTACGACTCATCGGGAACTAAAAACTCATCTCATGGTGATTTTAAATCCTCCTGACATTGTATTCTTAGTTTGTAATAGTACCCTTGAGTTGCATGGCTCTGAACATCGCTTCGAGGGGATTTCCTTCCCTATGCAGGCCCTTCCTTCTTCCAAAATTTACCTGGGTGACACATGGCATCATTATCATCCTTCCCCTTTCTTTGAATTTTCCACTTACTGGAACTACCTCGCTACGCATAAGCCATGTGGTGAATGCTCATAACTTGGGGGGACATTTTATACCTTTATAAAGGTGCGCCAGGGAAACACATGGACACCCTTCTTATCTTCCGCGGGGGCTGTTGTTTTAGCGGTTCTTGAACTTTTTCTCTGGCCCTCCACCAAGTTTATGGAAATTTTCTGAAGTCTTTACGATCCTCAACCACAAAAGGGTTTTTTTTTCACATAATAGAGACTGGGTCCCACATGGTCTGAGCCATGAATTTTCCCTTCCATCATATACATATTTAAAACAAATCAACTAGGCACAACGAATTCAAAGGAAATAATCAAGGAAAAAGGGGTGAGATTATTCGAGCTCCAAACGATTACTCATAAGAACTCAAGAGAGATAAAAAAATTGTTAGTGTGTTTATTTTCAAAATCTATTATTTCTCATGGAGCACATTATGTACATTATTGTTAGTTTTATATATCTTTGAATTTATTTACGTGCATGTAATTTATAAATTTTTTAAATACTTTAACATGGCATATTAATTTTATAGAATTAGTTCCCCAATAATTATAAAATGTTTATTGGGTTTTTCTAACCCTGAGCATATGCCCATAAATATCATGATCATTTTAGGGAACGGATTTTTTATTTTTTTTGTAGGTTACATTTGTTGTAATGCATAGATTTTGATTTAGATTAGGATATGAATAAATATAATCATTAGTTTAGTTTTATATTGACTTGTCATATACTATAAACATCCAAAAATATTGTAGAAATCTATTAGAAACATCCCTAATGAAACATTTTGTACCTCTATTCTAATTGGGAAAGATAACTATCATCGTTAATACACATTTATATTTTTATATTGAGATGCATGCCACTAAATATTGATTTAATCAAAGATAAAATACTAAACCCTATATAAATGATTTGGTGTTATACTAGATAATTAATTAGACATCGTTACTCTTCATGTATATCTTTACCGATTATTTGTGTCCCATTTAGTTTTAAATTATTTATTTACATTACATTGTAAACTAAATTGGAAGAATCATTTGGCTCGTTGAATTATTATAAGGTGTATCTTTACTTAACCATATATTAATATTGCTAGACATATTTTATCGGGATTAATCTAGTATTTTAAATCACCACAATAACACAATTAAATTTGAAAATAAATTAGTGAAATAGCAGCCACATATTAGCAATCTCATTTAGATGGAAAAGTTTATCTATCACATAAGTTTTTATAATGTGGGTTATCAGTGAAAAAGGTGTTTTTGATTAATTTTTTAATATTAAAAAATGAATATAAGAATACAATATCAAGTACAAAACAACCTTAAGGGGTGATAGATACTAGAAAGTTAATAACAAACCCCATTGCACAAAAAAGGAGCAGAAAAGAACAAAGAGAAACTGAACCCCAAGACAACTCACCATGAAAAAGACCCCATTAGAAAGCTATAAAAATAAGCTAATCCTTTAATCCTCTTGCTTAAGTCTCCGTAATTGTCCACAAAGAACATCAGGTAATCTTTGATATCCTTCATCTGATTTAATAGGTTCTCATTTTGAACAAAAAAATAAAATAACAAATATCTAAGGAGTACTATTGTCAAAGAAGCAAGAATGACTTCTATATTTATAAATATGTTTATTTGCTATTTGTCCACAAATTTCATGTATCACATTATTCGATATTCCCAATCCAAGAAGGATTTTTCTCCGATAAATTACTTTAAAATTACTTTGGTACATCGAATTGAATATTTAATTCCAATTCAATTTGTCTGAATTGCAAATCCAAAATGTGTATATGATAGTTTTTTTGTTATCATAGATGTGGGAGGAGAATTTAATCACACGTAAAAACCCATTTTTATTTGCAGCTGATAACTTGTAATGAATAACTCTCCAACCAAAAAGTTAGGCTCTAGACTCGGCCTTTGATCTCCATATATATTAGTGCATATATGAATCCAATTATTTTCAAATATCGTACAATTCCATTTTAGGTTCAATATTTTTACAAATGAAATTGTACGAAGCAGTCTGAAATAAGAGACTTTAAGAGGAAATCGATTAAGTCTAGCATCATTGGACTACCATCAATCTTTGATGAATTACAAGGAGTTTTCGTCGACGTCTTAAGAAGAAGCTTGTCTTTGAGAAATGAAATAATATAATATATTGTGGCGTTATCCTTTTTAGCAAGATGAAAATAATTCTTAATAGATTCCCAAGAAAACTATTTCATCTTGAAAGAAGTCCATAGGACCTTAAAATTATGAATTCCTTTATTAAAAACTTTTGACCCTCGTAAAGTATTCACAAGAGCCAAGAGACAACCATTAAGAGTGATTAAGTGATTCCACCAGATTGAGGAGTTCGAGAAACTTATCTCTTGCCTTAGAGAAGATTCTTTCGAATAAATTAATTGAGAATATTCTTCCAAATCTTTCCACGAGTTGATCACTAGTGGGGGACCTTTGATTTTGAAATTTTTAGCATTTAGTATTTTATCATGTAGGTTGATATGCTCTCATTTGGATTTTTTTGTTGCAAGCTGAATTTTGTGTCTAAGGAGAACTTTCAAAGGTTCATTGCCGAAAATATCGATAATTAACCATTTTGATATAAGACATTTTCCTTGGGTCTAGGAATCTATGATACCCAACCCACCCTTATATTTAATTTTTGTATAGAGAGTCCAAGGGACCATAGTTGTGTCTTTATGACCATTTCATTTAGCCTAAAGGAAACATATAACTTTTTAAATTAACTTAAGATAGAAAGTTTTGGAAGGCATATAATGTGAGGAATAAAACATATGAGTAGCCAACAAGATACTATTAATAATTTGAATAAGACCAACTGAAGATAAAAATTTAACCTTCCATCGATCTGAGAAAGAGTTACTATAACACCAAAGGGGACGCCTAAGTATCTCATGACTTCCTCGTGTTTCTGATGTTTCCATTCTTTAGGAATCGAATAAAACGATTCCAATTAGGATGAATTCACCTTTATGCATTGTGATTTTTTATCTCGAAACCATGCAATATAAATCGAAGGCTTACAAAACATTGTTGATTTCTGATTTTTCATTTTAATTAATTATTACCTATCAAATTTTTTTCGTAATTTTTTTAGAAAGGATAACAATATAATGTATTATTATCTTTTGTGAGTGATAACATACTACATTGTTTATAAAAAACAATGTAGATCATTCTATCAAATCACTTTTAATGTTTTATATGATGTCAGACTATTCCCACTTATCAAATCTTTAGAAGAAACTAATGAATCATATATTCTACTTTATGAAGGAACAAACAATGCCAAGACATGAATTTACAAAGCTACTTTCACTAAAATCATTAACTGTCAGTTGAACAGCTAAGCTGAGAGAACTACAACACTTTCCCTATTTTCTTTTGCCTTCATTACAAACACCATTAGAACATAAAATTTCAGCCATAAAAAAAGGATCCCCTTAAGGATTTTAAATGTGATTTGTAGGCAAAATACCTTTTTCTTTTGAATAAAATAACAATTTTTTAATTAATTGTTATTATTGAAATCTCTTTTTTCCCTATCCAAAATTAATTTAATATGAGGATTGATATCGTGTCATGTTTTCATTCTTTTTTCTGTTTGGCTAACTTTATGTTAACTTTCTACTGAGTTTTTGATATTAACTATTAATATATATAAATAGAATATATCATGTAGTTGCATCAAGCATGTTCGATCATTTTCTGTTTTTTGTCCATGTGAATTTTAATGCATTATCTCTAATTAATGTTGTACAATGTTGTAGAGCTCTTTCAAAACCTCCTTACTACTAAATAAATAAAAATAAAAACATGATCTAAATTTTCTTGTATGTTATTGCTTTATTAGATTTTGTCTTAATCATGTTTTAATTGTCTTTTATCTTTATTCATTTTTTTGTATTTATCCAAAGACCCAGCCATAAAGATAAATTTATGTTTATCTCAAAGTATTGTTCTCTATGTCATCTAATGTATCTCCTGGAAATTATTTTAATTTATAACTCAAGCTTATGTTCAATGACATAGATGAGCACCACGTGTCACCATCTCATGAACCCAAACCTAGAGAGATGCCTTGATCACTTAAAAGATTTTAATTCAATTTATTTTAGACTCTAAAGGAATATCACATGTCTTACTCTGTTTAAATCATTGTCATTATAACATTTAACAGAGACTCGGTTGTGTATTTATAATATTAGTTGTTTGATATTTTTTGGGATTTTAAAAGAGGTAACTTGAGTTAGGTAGCCTTGAATATTAACTATTTATTAATTAAGGTGATTCCATTTTGATGCGAATATTAATGTGAGCTTAGATTATATTGTTGAAAATTGGTTCAATCTGATAAAACACATTGAAATGCGTAAGAGAACATTAGATTTATAGGAAGAAGATAAATAATAAATAGTGTGTATGGTTCCAATGAAGTTGATTTATTCGATTTCAAATTAGATGTGGTCGAGACAGTTATTGAGCTTAGTTTTTCAACTCACGGTTATGAAGGAACAATGAATAAAGAATGCTGAGAAATGAATTTACAATGATACTTTCACCAGTATGTCTTATGGATTGTTTGTCTCGTCTCCTTCTAAATTCTTAGGGTTCTACACTTTTGAATTTCGATCCTTATGAGACAATCCTTTTGGTCCTTATGAGACAATCTTGATGCATCGTTAAACATTGTTCGAGTTGGTCTATGAGACCATGGTGACCATAGTGTCCAAGAAGGTTAGGAAATGTATTCATCTTGTGTGTTAGTGGGTAATTTATCTTCTTTTCTCTGGCCAATATTATTGATGTTATTTCAAAAACATTTGAGTTTGGTAATATTTGTCATTGGCTTGAAATTCATAATCTCACTGAGTATTTTTTATTAGAATCTCTTTTATGTATATACTTAGGTCTTGGGTATAATCTTCCTGACAACCCAATGCTATCATCATTTGATGGAATGCAGAAGTTAACTAAGATGTTCTTCTTGTTTTAAGGTTTTAGGACATAAATATTATGTGGACATTCTTAATAATGGTCCATGATTTATTAATAGCTCCATGCTTGTCTTCTCTCCTATGGATTATGGCAGCTTTAATCTTAGATAAAGCCTACCTTTAAGTAGCTTTGTCGGTTGAATTTTCTTGACAATCACTATGTTTGTATGGAATTATTGAATAATTTTCTAAACCTTTAAGCCTTTAAATTCTATGAACCAATTTTATTTTTGCTCAGCCTATAAATGGGCTTTTAACGAAGTTGAATTCTCTCAAAACATCAGGAAAACCATTGATATATAGCTCAAATTAAAATGATTTACCTAGAGGGATATGCATATTTACCGGCCAAACATAGTATTTTGTTACTATTCACCTAAACTTAATTAGGTATTTATTTCTTTTGATTTATGTGAATATCGAGGTCGAATCCTCAACTAAATAAATACGAAAATATCTTGAGTGAATACATTATGGTTGGAATACCATTTGAGAGAAATATTACTATAAATCCATTAGTGGGAACTAGCTCCTCTTTCCTCAAATACTCTACATCATTCATTGACAACCCTTGCTAAATAAAAAAATTGATGATTGTGGTTTAATGTATAGTTTTAACACATTGTTGTTTTGTTCACAAAAATATCTTTTAGATGACATGATTAAACTGATTAGAGAAAACTTAGTTGACTAGACTAGTACTCTTCTAGAGGTTCTCCCAATATCTATATATTTCAGCTTCATGGGAGATATCTATATGAAAACATATGTTGTACTAGAAATGGATTGTCCTCTATCTCTATTAGTGGAAATCTTATTTATGAAATTTTTTGAAAAAGATGCATTAAAATACAGTTCCTTAAAACCTAAGTGGCGGTACACATTCATGAATGACACTAATGTGTATAGGGAAATGAGAGGGAATCCATTGATAATTTTTTAGCACACCATGGAAATTGAATAAGAGCATTCTTTCCCTCTCTTAGATGTTTTCATTACTACATGAAATAATTAATCTCTCTATGAATAATTCATTTGAAAGAAAATACTTGCATATGTATAATTTAAAGTTGATTGTCACCACCATTCATAAAAAATATTTAGAGTAGTGAACATATTGTTTAGAAGAGTTATAGGGATTTGCAACCTTTAAAACCTAAATAATGAGGAGTAATATTGAAATAGAGCACTAAAAATTAATTATTATATTGAGACTCCCAAAAATCAGGAAAGAATTCACAAAATATAAAAAGGAGAAAAGATACCCCTAAATTTAGATAGAAAATCTAAACTTATGAAAGTGATATTACCTTACATACAAGGAACTACTAAAAAATATTCATAATTTTAAGAAATAAAGGCATAACAACTTGTTTCATCCTATTTAAAACCACAATAAATACCTTCAAAGAGATAAGAACCACTGTGAAATGGTGCATGGAAGTGGTTTATATGAGATTATATGTTCCTATGAAGTCCCTTATGTGGTAGAAATAGGTAGATCTTGAAAAACCCTAATCAAAAAAATATTATGGGAAATCAAAAGGGAATATTTAAATAATATGCATTGAAAAAACATGAAATTAACTTCAATCATTCTATCTAAATAGAAAATTCTAAAATTCTTTCTATGAAAACGCAATGGAAAAATATAAAAATAAGAGAAACAAATGAAATAGGAATCTTCATGAACTCAATAGAGACGATTAGTTAAATGGCAATCACTCATGGAAACTACTAATACACAATCATTAATAATTATCATAAACCTAGTAAGTACACATTAAGTAAATTAAATATGAATTAATTTATCTATTAAATTCCATATCAATTATATAACTTTCAAACTATTAATTAAGTTATTTAATTTATTGATTACATTAATTGAATTGAATTGGCATTGTAACTTCGTCTTATAATGTGTAGTGATACCCGTGCACTTTATCTCTCTAATACCCATCTTTCCTCCACCCTATTTTGTATTATTATATAAGGGGAATTTCAAACCCCACTGATTATGAAAAGCATTGGATATAATAATTTACTTAAAAAATAGTGTATAAAGACTAAAAACCTTGGATAAAATAATCAATACACTGGTGAATTTAAATGTTAATTCCAAAGTAATATTTCAAATACATGAAACTATAAACACTATGAATAGAAAAAATTCCTAATGTACATGTTTTGAATGTATTTTATGTCACTCTGAAAACTTAA
Source organism: Taxus chinensis (assembly GCA_019776745.2). Classification (NCBI taxonomy): domain Eukaryota; kingdom Viridiplantae; phylum Streptophyta; class Pinopsida; order Cupressales; family Taxaceae; genus Taxus; species Taxus chinensis. The sequence continues at coordinate 764,903,451 of CM034151.1, read as the reverse complement.
TACTTTTTTCCTTTGTATCTCAATTCAACCCAACATTGTTAGTATTACGAACTACACACGATTTGAACTTAGTATGCCTACTTCACACCCCTAAATGTAGGTGATAACTTTCATGTCAACCTTAAGGTCATGAGTAAATTGTTTTTCTCCCACATCAATGGGATACATGATGTTCAAAGTGATATTTATTATAAGGAGAGGAGGGATAGTTTTATAGGATATATTTTAGTTAGTGCAACTTGTTTATTTTCATTACAAAATTTAATAGTAAAATATTACAAAAAATAGTTAAATAGTGCTAGAAAGCCTTGATGGAAAGAATATGAACCTTGGTATTTACCCCCAAATACATTGTGTTGGATTTTTTTTTGTTTAACTCAACGAACCTATAAATCTATACATATTTAGGGTTAGTTACTAAGTTCTCTAAAATGCATGTGATATAACAAGATCCTCGAAAAGTGGTTGTAATGATACTAGAAAGACCATTCTAGCATTTTCTTACAATTGCATATCTTATTAAACTGTGTGTGAAAGGTTGTGTGTGTGTAGGGTTTCAAAAGCTGACGTGAATATGTTTTTAATATTATTGTGAGTTTTGAAATTCCTAATGTATTTTCCTAATATTAGACATATAATTTATAGACTGTGCAATGTTATCTACACATAAGTAGATGATGTCAATATCCTCTTTTGATAAGGAATGGAAGAAGAACAGACTAGGAAATTAACAGTCACCTCAAATTGGATAAAATTATGTAATTACGATGCGCAAAAGGTTGATCTTGAATCTTTCATACTAATCTTTAGTTCCACTTTGAGTTCATGTATAAGTTCTTGATTTAGTAATATTTTTATGTCTATTATCACATATTCTAATTTCATACCTAGTTCTTCCCTAAATTGTTTCTCATATGTAGCTATTGTCCAATTTATGTTAATATATTCTATAATTTTATATTTTACAAGTTTCTTAAATAGAATAATTTGAATATCTCTTATATTAAAACTTATTGCATGTCTTGATAAGTCATTATAGGGACATCTTCTAATAATGGTTCAATTTTCATGATCTAAAAATGTTGAGATGACTACCGAGATAGTTGGATCTGGAATGATGGTTGTAAGAGAAGATGAAATGTGTTGTGGAAGATGTAGAGGTTGTGATTGAAATTATTGCAAAAAAAAATGTTGTAACAGACATATGGAAACATCCATGAGATATTTTGGTGTGATTTCTTAGAACAATTAGCCATGTGATTATATCGACTGGAATAATAATATTTTAGATACAAAAACAAAGGCGAATATGAATGCACATATAAGAAGATAAAAAAAATTATGGAAATTCGAAGCTAGATAGACCTGAGTTAAATATTAGTGGATGTAAATTACGAATGGTGGGTACGTAACTAAAATTATTATTCAAAATTTATGTAACTGAAATTATTTTTAAAAAATTTATGTTCATTTAATTTTATGAAAACATGTTTTACTTATGGATTGTAAGGTAAAATTTTCAAGAAACTCTATTTCTTTGTAAAAATGCTAGTTTTGGAAAAGGAAATGGTGATGATTCCACATGGCATAGATTATTAAGGTAAGGTATTAAGGGATGTAGTCCTATAAGAAGGGTGATGAAGGAGAAAATTCTATAGTAAAACCAGTTCCTTAAAGGGTCCAACAAGGATCGGAAACAAGAAATGAGAATAATTGAAAGGATGTAAAGAGAAACAAGATAACACTATAGATGGGAAAGCTCAAGAATAATAGTGGAGTAGTTAAAAACTAATTGCGAGTAGGATTAGAGTAGGAAGAGGGTCTGAGGAAGAAGCAAAGGAACCTCTTAATGAGATAGATGAAAAGAGAGAAGGAGAAGACCAGAGTGACCAAAAGGTTATATATGAAGGAGTTAAATATAATAGTAGTGAATGATATGGTGTGTAAGAAGGTGTTGACCTTGATAATTGTGACTGAGAAGGTGCATAGAGAGGCAATTGAACTTGAATATGGAACCATAAAGAGAAAAAAAGGAATCGAGGAAACAAAAGAGGAAAATGAAAGTAGTGGATTAAAGATTCTAATGCCCACATTTTCCACACACAATACAATAGTAAAAATACTAGAATAAATTTTTTTTTTACTTACATTGCTCACTACACAACACCACAAAGGCTTAAAGAAAATAAACTTAACAATGCATAGTACACTTACATAATTCATTGACTCATATAGACACAAGAAAACACCATATACATGTCAATGCCACACTTTCCCCCAATGAATGAATGCTAGCAATGACTGAACCACAAGAAAGGGGCCCAAGGATTGAAAAACCCATAGCACATTATTACCATGATTACATCTTAGTTACAATTAAAATTCCAAGAACATTTTTATGCGAGGACAATTTTATCCTTTTTCCACCTACATTTTGTTAAATTCATTTCACATTCAACTTACAGTTCGACCATTTAAGTTAGCTCTTTATCTCTTACGACAATCTCCATAACTTACATAATTAATTGAAATATTTCAAATTACATACAAAGTTCTTAATTCTCCCATTCTTATGTTAAGGATATGCTTCTCAAATGTTTATTCAATGTTTAGATTTTACCCTTGCTACACAAGTGAATCTGACATGATGTCAAGAAATAAATATTAGGATTTAAGGGTGGGTTTAGATTCATGATACCTTTTACCCATAAACATTCTTTGATCATAGTACCATTATTTCCCTACCATACTTAATTTAGTTCAATAACTTGTCGAATCCCTTCGTAATTTCCACATCAAGGCTTCTATTTAGGTTTATATATATATATATATATATATATATATATATATATATATATATCTTTTGTTTCCCTCTAAGTTTGATCTTACCAAGGGAAATTCCTATTCTTTGTAACACAAGATAATTCTTAATTGAGTTATAAGGACTCCAAGATTGACATTATGAACCTAACCTCAAAATCTTGTTTTTACCCCTTATATGCTTTATTCTTACATTACACTATGGTCTCCTTATTAGCATTGTTTTATAACAAAAGGAGTTATGAAAGTATTTGTCTAACATCTAGAAGAAGTACATGATTGGAAGATTTAGAACTACACACAAACTACATGATTTGTTTTCAAAGTAAGATCCCATGTTTTTTCTTTTCACGATTCTACAAGAGAAATTGTTTTTATTCCTGATGTCATAAAAGGCATAACAAGGGATTATGGAATCAATTTTTTTTAGTTTCCTGGATTCTCTTAAGTCAACATATTTCAAATCAATTTCATTTGCAAGGAGTTACTTACCATTTTCTACCCATAAGGAATTCATTCGATGATGAAGGGAACTTCTAAATCTAACTTGGTAGTCAACTAGGATACTAAGGAGGTGTTAGCTCTACTTACTCCATATATTGCAGGGTTACACATCATATATTTTTCTTTTAACAATGGCTTTTAAGTTATATAAATGAACTAATGAATATATTTCTTAGCTATAGTACCATAATTTTTAGTTGTGAAGATCGAATATATTTTAAGACGATAGCGTTTTGCAAACTAATGTGGCTAGAGTGAGAGGGAGGGTACAACAAGTGTAAAAATTAACTTCATTAGATAATCTCATTTAGTAAAGGTTAATTTCAAGATCATTTGGTGATCTCTGTCACCCTAACACGTAAGTCAGACCTGAAGAGAATATATTTTTCTTACTACACACATGATAAGCAATCCTGGAAAGGAACCACTTACTATAGATAAAGTTTGATCAAGTCATTATTAAATGATGGTTTTGTGATGATGCCACTAAACATATAGGCTATGGTGGTAACTCAACTAGGGATCTTATTTAGTTAAGATAGAAGGTGACATCAAGCATACATGTTTAAGTTCATTATAAGGTTTCATTTTTCTATGCAAAAACAATAACACAAGAGGGTTAGTTATACACAAATTTTGTACCAAGGTTGACTAATTCACTTATATTTCTTTACTAAATTTTTAAGGTAAAGAACACAACACACCAATTAATTAATCAACTATTGCACACTGGTAAATTCACTACAAGATATTACATTCAAATTCATTTAACATATCCAACTTTTGCCATATGCAAATCTAAATTAAAATGGTACTTATGATGAAATGTAAATTTCCCAAGGAATTCCTAAAACTAGAATCTTATACAAATACATGAAAATTTCCTTATCTTAAAATACACAAATTATAACAATATACAATGAATCACACCCACATTGTTTTGCCATCTTACTTGCTTCCTGCAAAAACATTTGACCATGAAATCAGCGATAAATCACTGGCATGGCATCCACCTAGATCTATCCTAATTAATTTTTTTAGTTTCCTATTTACACATAATTATTATTATAATTTTTATTCGAAAGAAAAAATTTAGAGACATGTATTCATTTCATTTTATTTCGTAACCAAGGAGAGAGAAAGAGAAAGGAAGGAGAGAGGGAAACACCTTTTTTTTCCAAAGTTGAGTTTCACACAACAAGTCACATGATAGAGTTTCAAACATTTATTTACAAGTGTTAATAAGTTTTCTAGATGGTTAGCTAACTTGACTGGGGTCCTACAACTTTGTTTTTACATTTTTCATGTTAGTTGCAAAAACATTCTATTTACGCTTGGAGGCTAAGAAAGGGCATTCAAAAACTATCTTTCAATAAGCAAAAATCATGATGGAAAAATTCCTACATCTCCACCTATATACCAAGAGTTCATAGGAACTGAAAGAATTCAGAACTAGGGAGCGGTTTACAATTAGTGTCCATTTTTTCAAGGCCATCGGTCTTAATTGGCCTACTTGTAAATGATCAAAAGTTAGCTTGAGGGTTTAGAAAAACACATCAAAAAATAATGTTTGATGGATGAACGCACAACAAGAAATTTCATACAAGTTCCCCTATCTACGGGGAATTAACTAGAGTTAATGGGAGAGAGGACTGAAAAATTGATTTCAAATGGCGACAGGTTTTTAGGAGTCACCGATCATAATTGCTTTAGTTTGACTTAGTCAAACTACAACTGGAGGCCCTACAAAATGACTTTACCAAACTATCAAGAAGATTTTTTTTTGAGCAAACTGATGGTTCCAGACAATTTTCTAGTAAAATACTAGAGGTTTACGAAGGCAAGAAAGGATTTCGTTGCTCAGGGTTTAAACGAAGAGCTGAAATGAAATCAAACTTTTCAATTTTAAACAACTTTCTAAAAGTGCAACACGAGGTAATATGGCTCCTATAGGAGCCTCAAAAGAGAGCAGATGATCAATCAAGGTCAATCTAAGTTTTAAAGTGACTCCTCACATAAAAAGGAACACATATGGAACTTAACATCTATTTTCCAGATTTACAAAGATTATTTTATAAGCCTCCCAAAATTGTGATTTATTTGTTTTAACAAGGGAGCGGTCAAAATGTTTTTTTAGAGGGAACTCAACCTCAATCTATTAATAAAAAGGGGTACTATAGCAATCTAGAATTGGTTAGGAAGTTTACTAAATCATCTCAAAATGAGGGTTTGAGTTCATGATTGTCTACCAAGGAATATTATAATTGCGCCAGTCATGGTATCACCATCTTATTGTTTTGAAAAAAAAATTATTTAAAACTATCAATCCTATGATAATGCTACGTTTTAATATCTTATTTTGTTGCAAATGAACAATTAAAGAACAAAAATTATGAAAGATAGGGAGATATGTGTTGAGTATTTTGTCATTGATGTCAAAGGTACAACATTAGTGTTGATATAAATATTGAGGTTTGAATATTATCTTAATATTCAATTTTACAACATTAGTGTTCGTAAAATATTTATCCATGTCAAAATTAGTGTGATGTCAAAATTTGAATTTTTTAATATTCAACATCACAAAGGAATCCTATGACACATGGTGGGCTGTGTAATGGATCATTTTTTAATGAGGTACATTTAAAATGAAGGTTACTTAATGCATGATAAATGTTTGAATTAAAAACGGGAGTTACATTTGCATTAGTGATGAGTTATAACATGGAAGAGTTAGTTACAAAATTGAAGTCAAAAAGAGAATATATCCTTATGGGGGTGGATTTTTTCATTTATGGAACATTAAGGACGTGCAAGGGAAGTTGGTCATGCGTATTTATTGAAAAATATGAGTTACACTTGACCATGAAAAAGAATATTGCTATTTAGAGAAAATATTCATTATTTTTGTAACCGCCAAGTGATGTGGCTTCCTCATTCCAAATATGGTGCATTTTTTAAAGTAAATTTTCCCATGGTATGGGAACATGCTTTTAGGGAAACCACAAGTGGTTTTTCCTCTCCTTCTTCCTATATAAACAAGTGTTGTGTGCACATTTTCGGAGCGTGAAAAAGAGAGAGAGCATTTTTTAGAGTGATATGTATGTGAAGTTATTATTGTAAATATCTTAAGTGAGTATGAGTATGTGAGAGAGAAAATAAAGAAGGAGAAATATTATTGATTTTTATTGCAGATTTTCTGAAGTGGGTGCTTTGGATTGGGGATTGGTGTCTCCAGAAGTTGGTGCTTTGAATCAGAGATTGCAAAGTCAATGGTGTTTGCATTCAAGGGCTGAATTGGTGTTTGGCTTGGAGATTGGTGTCTTCTGTGAGTGGGTGCTCATACTTTGTAAACACTATTTTATTTTTGCTAGATTTGGATAGTAGATCCAAGTAGTCTCCTTTTGGTGGATGTAGCCCACACTGGGTGAACCACGGTATATCTGGTGTTATGTGCATTTGATTTTTGTGTGTGCTCTCATTTATTTTCAAATTTGAATATCTTATTTAGTGTAAAAAATAATTTATTAAGTTGGAGAAAATTTTAAATTATGGCATACTGATTCACCCCCCCCCTCTCAGTATTCTGATGCTTCTAACAATTGGTATCAGAGAAGGTTCCTTCTGTGTAGCCTAACAACTAGAAGGTAGATCAGAAAGCATGATGGTAACTCGAGGAAGGATTCTCCACAAACAAAGCTCTACTATTTGATGGATCAAACTATGCCTTTTGGAGCATAAGGATGCGGACCTACTTGAATTCTCTTGGACATGATATTTGGCAGTCAGTTGAGAATGGGTATACGATACCAACAACTCCACCTATAGATCAGGCTGGTAAGAGACAATGTGAAAATAATGCTAAAGCTATGAATGCTATTTTTTTGTGGTGTAGCACATTCAGAGTTTGTAAAGATTATGGTTTGCAAAACTACCAAGGAGATGTGGGATAAGCTCAATAATTTATATGAAGGAGATTTGAAGGTAAAGATGACAAAGCTTCAAACACACAGAAGAAATTTTGAGAGTCTAAAGATGAAGGAAGAAGAGAATCATTACATCATATTTACTCTAGTGTGGATGAGACCGTAAACATGATAAAAGGCTTGGGTGAAGAGATGGAAGACCCACTAATATTACAAAAGGTATTGAGATCTCTACTTCCTAGATTTGATGCTAAAGTTTCAGCTATTAAAGAACTTAAGGATCTAGATAAAATGAAAATGGGATGAGTTATATGGAATACTCACAACTTATGAGATGAGAAAAGACACCAGATAAGCAAAGAAAAAGATAATTTTTACTTTCAAAGCTTCAAAAGGAAAAGAGAAGAAGCTTGAATCGGATGATGAATCCAATGAGGAAGAAGAATCTCTATTTGTGAAAAATCTAAAAAGAGGATCCGACAAGTACAAAGGTAAACTTCCTTTTAAATGTTTTAACTGTGGTGAGATTGGACATTTTGCAACTAAGTGTCTGCATGCAAAAAAATGAAAGTGATGATGAAGATCCTGTCAAAGCAAAGAAAGTGAATCCTTTCTACAAAAATAATTTCAAACAAAGGAATTTTGAAAAGAAGAAGAACTGGAACCAAAGCAAGAAGAGTCTATCGCACCAGAAAAAGATGATATCTCAGAGGAAGATTATCTAAAAGGTGACTTTGAAGAACTTTTGTTTATGTCCCTTGAAAATGGAAAAGTGGAAGTCTGGAGATATAGTTAACAAAGAAGGTGAGGTAAACTTGGAAGAAGAACTCATCTGTTCCTTGGGTGAGATCACGAGACTCAAAAAGAAGACCTTGAAGCAAAAACTGCAACTTCAAGAGTATGATAGAAGCAAAGAAAAATATGGATGCTAATAAAGAATGTGAAGATACTATCTGTTGATCTAAAGATTCAAGTTGAAGAGGTAAAGAGAATAGAGGAAGTGATCAGAAAACATGGCTAAAATCAAAAAGAAGAAGAATGTGAGAGATTAGAGTCAAAGATATTGGTCACACTTAGGCTTGAAATTGAAAAGTTAAACAAAAGACTCAAGTTTGAAAAGAGTTCTGAGGTGTTGAGAAACATTCTAGATAAACAAAAACCAAAATCATCCAAAGGTGGTATTCGACTCAATGAATTAGAAAAGAAAGAGACCAAAAGAACCAGAGAAGAAATCCAACTATGCAAATATCCTAAAAAGCTCTAGTAAAGGAGAAAGCAGTAAGAAACAAGAAGATCATCCTCCACAGAACAACCAACAAAGAAGAAAAAAAATGGAAGAAGGTGCTAATAAGAAGTTTCATAAACTCATCTTATCAAAGCCAGCCCTACATGACCAGGTATTCTTTTCACGGTTATTGTTTTTCATGTCACAATTATGGTCATAAGATGATAAATTGTAGATCGACGGTTCAGAGTTCGAATAAGAACTTTCATGCTAGAAACCTACAACTCTTTTGATGCATTGTCGAATTTGAATGAGCATGAGATTAGATGTTATGAATGCAACTAAGTTGGCCACATAGCAAGATTTTTACAGGAGTAAGATTATAGAAAATCCAAAGCAAGAGAAAGATGGAAAATAGATCATATATAAAGCCAATAATAAGAAAGTGTGGCAAAAAATAAAGGACAGAGAAAAGGAAGAGGCTATGTTGGTACAAAACCGTGCTCCATGCACAACATGAAGAAAAACCTTGGTACATTGATAGTGGATGTTCAAGCCATATGAATAGGTGATAAGAAGCAAGTTCCTAAAGCTGAAAAATGCTAGTAGAGGTACAGTAAAGTTTGCAGATAACACTACAGCCAAGATCACAGGAAGAGGTAACAAAAAAATTAAATGATCAAGCTAAAGTTGAAAATGTTTTACTTGTTAAAGGACTGAAACATAATATTTTGAGTGTTATTCAAATGTATGATCAAGGTTATACACTCACATTTTATGCTAAGGGTTGTGAAATTATAAAGAAGGATAGAGGTAAATGGGTTGCAGATGCAAATAGAACAAGGAACAACCTGTACATGTTGAGTGATGTTAAGGGAGAAAAATGTTGCATGAGTTAGATTGATGAAATTTGGTTATGGCACAAGAGATTGGGTCACATTAATTTTGATAACATGGTGAAAATAAGCTCAAAACAAGCAGTGAGAGATTTACCCAAGATCACAAAACTGCAAAGTACTATCTGTAGATAGTGTCAACATGGAAAGTAGACAAGGCTCAGTTTCAAGAACAAAGGATTACTCTACAACAAAGCCATTGGAGCTAATTCATATTGGTCTCTGTGGCGCCAACAAGAATACAAAGCTTACAAGGTGATTCTTATTTTATGTTATTAATTGATGACTTTACTAGAATGACATGGGTTGCATTTCTAAAAGAAAAATCAGAAGCTTTTGATCAATTCAAAAAAATTTAAAGATTTGATTGAGAATGAGACAAACTCTAAGATTAAGTGTTTGATATTAGATAGAGGAGGTAAATTTATGTCTAACAAATTTGATGAGTTTTGTGAAGAGCATGGAATCAGAAGACAATTTTCTGCAGCAAGAATACCATAACAAAATGGTGTAGTTGAACGGAAAAATAAAACAATGCAAAAAATGGCGAAGAACAGTGCTAAATGAGTCTAAGTTACTAGATGCTTTTTGGAAAGATGCGAAGTGTACACAATAGTGTATATTTTTAATAGAGCATAGATTCGAGTAAATACAGAGAAAAGACACCATACGAGTTATGGAAGGGGAAGACCAGCTTCTGTGAAACACTTCAAAGTGTTTGGAAGTAAGTGCTACATTAAGAGAGATGATGAAGATGAGCTTGGAAAATTTTATTCTAGAGCAGATGAGGGCATATTCCTTGGTTATATCATCAAGAAGCAAGGCCTATAAGTGCTATAACAAGAGACTTCAGAAAGTAGTGGAAAGTATAAATGTGAAATTTGAAGACTGGAAAACTAAAGAAGAAAACATGACACTTAGTGGTGCATAAAGAGGATGAAGAAATAAAATCTGAGAAAGAGGAAGAAGAAGAACAAGAAGAAGAAGAAGAAGAAGAATCTGAATGAGAAGACACAAATACAACATACAGATATATACAGAAGAATCATCCAAAAAATCAAATCATTGGAAACAAAGATATTGGAGTGCAAACAAAGAGGAGACTAGCAAGCTGCACCACAAGAGGGTAAACTTTTCTTTGTTGTCTAAGGGTTGAACCAAGTAATTTTGATGAATCCAGTAAGGATAATTTTTTGGATAAAAATCCATGGAAGAGGAAATTAATCAGATAAAAAAGAATGACACATGGTAGTTAGTTTCAAGACTAAAGGATAAGAGCATTATTGGTACCAAGTGGGTCTTTAGAAACAAGATAAATGAAGAAGGAGAAGATGTCAAAAACAAGGCCAGATTAGTGTGCAAAGGATACTCACAAGTTGAAGGAATTGATTTTGAGGAGACATTTACATTTATTGCTCTGCACCTGGATGGTGGTAAGAATGTTTTTAGCATTTGCTTGTTTCGAGAATTTTAAAGTTTATCAAATGGATGTAAAATCAGATTTCTTGAATGGAAACTTAGAGGAAGAAGTTTATATAAAGCAACTAGAAGGTTTTATTCTATCAAAAAATACAGATTTTGTATGCAAGTTAAAAAAGGATATTTATGGTTTGAAACAAGCTCATAGAGCTTGGTACTCTAGAATAGACAAGTAATTGCAAGAACAAGGATTCATAAAAGGAATTGTGGATAGCAATTTGTACATCAAGACAGAACGATAACATCAGGTGATAGTTTTGGTTTATGTGGATGACATTATTTTTGGAAGCAGTTGTAGGAGATTATGTACAGAATTTACAGAGGAGATGCAGAAGGAGTTTGAGATGTCTATGCTTGGTGAGTTGTCTTACTTTCTTGGTTTGTAAATTCAATAGTCTAGTCAAGGCATTTTTATTTCACAAACCAAGTATATAAAAGAGATGTTGAAAAGATTTAGAATGGAATATTGCAATCCAGTTAGTACACCCATGATTACAGGTTGCAAGCTGAGTAAGAATGATGAGTCTCCCAATGTTAATCAAACCTTGTATAGGTCCATGATAGGAAGCTTGTTATATACCACAGCATCTAGACCAGATATTATGTAGGCTGTTGGATTAGTTACATGGTTTCAGGCTACACCAAAGGAAACTCATGTAACAGCAGTGAAAAGAATTTTTAAATATTTGAAAGGTACATTGGATTATGGTTTATGGTATCAAAAGAACGATGATTTCACTCTTACAGAATTCACAGATGCAGATTGGTTAGGAAGTGTTGATGATAGGAAAAGTACAAGTGGGGGATCTTTTTATCTTGGTGAAAGATTAGTGTCATGGTTCAATAAGAAATAGGCCTCGATTTCATTATCTACAGCAGAAGCAGAGTATATTGCAGCAGTGGCATGTTGTACACAGGTGCTTTAGATGAAACAAAAATTGAAGGACATAAAGGTAAAGTATTATCATCCTATTTCCATTTTTTGTGACAATACGAGTGTTATTAACATCTCAAAAAATCCAATCATGCATTCTAGGAAAAAGCACATTCTCATTAAGTATCACTTCTTGAGAGAGAAAATTATAGATCAGCAGGTGAAATTGGAATATGTTAGAACTAAGGATCAGATTACTGATATATTTTCAAAACCCCTACCAAAGAAATATTTTGAGTCACTCAGAAAAATGTTAGGATTGATTCCTATCACTCTTACTCAATGACTATCTCATGGGGAGTATGGACATAGGGGGAGCTACACATTGCATTATCTTCAACTCCGAGTACAGGTTCAGGTAATTAGTTTAGTTATCCCTTTTCCATTGATGTCAAAGGGGAAAATTTTCAGCATGGGGGAGAGTTTCATGGAACAAGTACAGTGCATCGGTACAAAAAGAGCTCAGAGGCAGAAAATTAGATTTCATAGCAAACAGGTTCTCATGAATAATTTTAGCAGAGGTTTGCCATCAAAGACAAAGGGGGAGTTTTTTGAGTATTTTTTCATTGATGTCAAAGGTACAACATTAGTGTAGATATAAATATCGAAGTTTAAATATTATCTTAATATTCAATTTTACAACATTAGTGTTCATAAAATATTTATCCATGCCAAAATTAGATTGCTGTCAAAATTTGAATATTTTAATATTCAACATCACAAAGGAACTTATGACACATGGTGGGATGTGTAATGGATCATTTTTTTATGACATACATTTAAAATGAAGGTTACTTAATGCATGATAAATGTTTGAATTAAAAACAGGACTTACATGTGCATTAGTGATGAGTTATGACATGGAGGAGTTACAAATTGATTCTAAAATCCTGGAGGAGTTACAAAATTGAAGACAAAAAGAGAATATATCCTTATGGGACGGATTTTTTCATTTATGGAACATTAAGGACATGTAAGGGAAGTTGGTCATGAGTATTTATTGAAAAATATGAGTTACACTTGACCATGAAAAAGAATATTGCTATTTAGAGCAAATATTCATAATTTTTGTAACTGCCAAGTGATGTGGCTTCCTCATTCCAAATATGGCACATTTTTTAAAGTAAATTTTCCCATGGTATGGGCACATGCTTTTAGGGAAACCACAAGTGGTTTTTCCTCTCCTTCTTCCTATATAAACAAGTGTTGTGTGCACATTTTCGGAGCGTGAAAAAGAGAGAGCATTTTTTAGAGTGATATGTATGTGAAGTTATTATTGTAAATCTCTTAAGTGAGTATGAGCATGTGAGAGAGAAAATAAAGAAGGAGAAATATTATTAATTTGTATTGCATATTTTCTCAAGTGGGTGCTTTGGATTGGGGATTGGTGTCTCCAGAATTTGGTGCTTCGAATCAGAGATTGCAAAGTCAATGGTGTTTGCATTCAAGGGATAAATTGGTGCTTGGCTTGGGGATTGGTGTCTTCTGTGAGTGGGTGTTCATACTTTGTAAACACTATTTTATTTCAGATGGATTTGGATAGTAGATCCAAGCAGTCTCCTTTTGGTGGATGTAGCCCACATTAGGTGAACCATGGTATATCTGGTGTTATGTGCATTTGATTTCTGTGTGTACTCTCATTTATTTTCAAATTTGAATATCTTATTTAGCATAAAAAATAATTTATTAATTTGGAGAAAATTTTAAATTATGGAATACTGATTCAGCCCCCCTCTCTCAATATTCCTGTGCTTCTAACAATATGAACCATGCGTGTAATTGTTCAGCGATAAAAGTTAGGCGGTTTTTTATCCCTTTCACCAAGGAACAAATGAGGGTGAGCTACATCATTCAGACCATAAATCCTACCATGTCCATGCTTCATTAAAATTTACTTGAGAGTTTCTAAGGTGTTTTTAACAAACCCATTTTGAGAATATCTACCAATCATGGCATTCCATGAAACATTTATATGTTACATTTTACCAACCAGGAAACATGTCTTTCTTTAGTTCCACATCCCATAACTCCAATGATAGATAGACAATGTCAAAGCCATCTATTGTCAAAATTTATGTTTTCTCAGCTAGTTCACATGTCAAGTGCTCAAATACGGGCCACGTTTCTCTCTGGTATTAGGGTCTAATTACCATGTTCCAAAGCTCCATTCTGCATAGAGATATGGAGGATATAAGAAAGTTTTTAGTGTTTGGATTTACATTAGCCAATACATTTTCTAGCAGTTTCAAAATCCTTCTTGCCCAATCCTATTCATACATAAACTATAATAAAATATTTCCATGCACCATAGATGCTTCAAGCATTTGTTAAATGGTTCACATGCCTTACACATGATTCAACAATCTACAGGCATATCTATCAAGGCACTTGCAACTAAAACATCTGACAAAAGTTCCATCCCTTATCCATTTGTTGTGATGGATATTTATGCCCTGAACTTGCACCTATTTTGGAATGTGTTGGATTATACTTGCAAGGGTGATTGGTTAAGGAAATTGATTCATCTTTACACATGGCAAGGTGTATTTAGCAATCCTTGTTGCCCACGCATGTGCAGATCTACTAGCACCCTAAAAGTAACTCATCCCTTCTTTGGTTGACCTCCAGACCTATTCCACAGCTCATAACTGATGTGAAACATGATAGGAGGATGTTGATGCAATAGTTGACTGGTTTTGGGAATTTCTCAAAACATTAGGTGAATCTAAGTAAGTGCCCATACTCTGTCAATTTGACCAAAATATCTTCCTCCTCCCTTGTTGTAACTATCTAATTACTGCTAATTCTACAACGTTGACACAATTTCAAAATAGGTTCATATGTCTGGATCTCCAAAAAAAATCTTGTATTATTTTGCAAGGAAAATGATATTTTTGATAGGTCCCTCAGTGGTCTTACCCTTCCAAACCGTGAAAAACCCGGATCTCTGACTGACCCTCAAGTAATCACCAATGACCTTATAAATCACTCCCAAGTAATTTCAGCCTTCCATCTAGTGATTTCCTCCCCTTTTTAAAACTATTTTACGTTCATTTCTTTTAAATATCTGGGCACTACATTTCAAACTCCCCCTACATAATACCATCATCCTTGATGCGACTAGGATACTCAAAGCCATCGACTGAGTATCTAGGTATCGATCTTCATCAATGACATTTTCAAGGCACTCTGAAGCAAATAAACTTGTGGATACAAATTTTCACCACTCAACCCATAGGAAGCTACACCAACCATCCAGACAATATTCCAAAAAGGTTTTCGGCTTCTATTAAGATCTGGCATTTCAACCTCTAGGTTATTACTTACTTAGTCTATTACTTTCAACTATTTCTTAACATCATTTTTAGTCATCCGTTACTTTGAAACATCTAGGATTATAAGCTTTAAATATGTTGATTTTATGGGTGCCCATATGATACTGTCATCACAATGCGACACAAGAACTCACCAAAACGATAATGGTCCACAATTGCCAACGATATCCTATTACATTTTACCCCGTTTTCAACTGTATTATCGATTTCTATCAAATACTCATCCATACCATGTTATACCATGAACATATATGATTCACTCAACATAGTACTTATTACAGCATGATCCTGACACGACACGTACTCATGACATAAGTCAGATGTACAATCAACATGAAATTACTAGCAGGTCCATTCACTTCTAATAGGTTTCACAACAACCTTTCTAACCATGGGAACAATAGCTGACATCCTGTCATGAATTGAAACAAAGTGCACATCAGATTTAAACTGAAATCTGAAAATTACATCGAACTCAACCAGATTGAATATGCCTCCCGATAATATCGACACAAGAAGCTGCATATACTTCCCAAGTATGATTATTTCGATCACGTACACATTGCATCCACATTTTTCTAGATCACATTCGAAGTTGGAGATGACATGCCATTTAATCTTGAATTCTAGTGACCTTCATCTACTATCTTTATATCTATATGCCTCCCTTGTGTCTGTTATGCATTTATCACTTAATCCATTGCAGATCCAATTGATCCTGTTTCACTCCCCAAAAGATATCGGTCATCCTTCGAGGAAGCCCTTTGCGCATAGAGTCCTAGAATCAGCCTTTTTCGAGAAGATTCCCTAATAACTCATGGTATCTAATCCATTTGCTAGTTATAGTGTAACTACTTGAGGTGAAGATTTATTCATAGGATAGTGAGTCTTGTACATTCCACAACTTTGGATGGAGAAACCCATGACCCTATTCCAATACATTACAACATTAGAACTAGCATCAATAATCCATTTCAAATGCTACGAGTATTGTTAAAATATCCATGTCTTAGGCTAGACTGTCATTTTTTTAAACTTGATTTCACAAATGTTAATTCTAAGTAAAGAAAATGGCTAAATAGCCATAGTTAGTGCAACAATCAACATATAAGTAAAACATGCAAAAAAATACATCATAAATCATAATAACTCATCAATTACACAACATAACCCATTGCTAAACCGTAGCAAGAAAATGGATAATATTCATATATATCACCAAAAATAAAGTGTAAGGGAAATATCATCATTGACCTTTACTAGGTGTCCTCTCTCATGACCACTAAAGGGATGTCAGTAAAACAAGTAAAGTCTGGCACATCAGAAAGCCTAAACTCTTGACTCTTATAGAATAACATATCAAATAATAAAACTCTCTATCATACCTCGTCTGACCTCATGCCCTCCACCACTCTCATCAATTTAGCTTCAGCCATACTCAATGTAACTCCTAAATAGGCCCAATCCATCTAGATAACCACTCACTTCTGAGACATAATCCCAATATTATAGTGTCTGCGACATCTTATTGAGCCTAAGGTGTCCCCAAAATACAATATACACTTACACCTCCATGTGGGTAAGCCTCTGTACATAACCCAATGGAAAAAAGTTGGTTTTCATCCTATGTAAGGAGTCCATCTTCCTATCTCATACTCCACTCGAGTGACTGCTAAACTGTCAACCACTTGTAGCCTCAGTGGCTATGATACACTCATGACCGATTTCTACAAAACGTCGGTTACTATAGGGTCTCCCAACATATCTGTGGTACCGGTCATCTCTAACACTATGGTGACTTGGTCCCTCTCCTATGTGACTATAATTTTTTGATGTATCATTGTGTCTCTCTCCACATGCATAACAAAATGATCTAACGTCCACAAGTAATCGCTCCATCAAATCTGCAACACTCTCCTTTATCCCCATGTTCAATCACCTCTTGGAGCATGCCTCATACGCTTAATTTTATATCTCCTCCAAAATCCCGACATGAACTCATCCCATATTACCTGAGATGCCCTACGCATGCGGAACATCCAATTAGTGAACATTCCAACTTACCTACTCTTATGTCAGCATCATCATCTAAAGGTACTGGTGAAAAACTCCAGTAGATCTACCATGACATGGACTGGTGACAACTCACGATATCAATCATCATCTCTCCTATATGACCATATGATCTCATAGGAACTATCTGTATGACTCAAAAATTTCATTGTACTTGAGTCAACCAATGAACAGTCTCAATCATCTTTGGCTATCTACCCTACACCCATCTCATCTTATGCATACACACACTAACTTTGCATCTTCACACATGAAGATGTGTCAGGGAAACCTTGATAAATAGAGCGAAAGTCCATATGATCTAGTCCACATCAAGCATGGTAACAAACCTATGCTACTACAGTGGAATCCACACCCCCTCTCTTCATAATAAGCCTGATCGTTACAACGTTAGTCACATCTCAAAATATCCCACATGTACTGTTTTAATGTGGTACCACCAGTGACACATGCTATCCTTGGTGGTCGGATCAACTACAATATGCTCATAGGCCTAGCAGTGTACTAGGAAGCCTGAACATCCAACCCTTATCTCCTCCTTGCTAACTGCCCACATGAGCTAGCTCATTGGTACACCTGTGTTGGTACCCAAATTCGCTCTCCTTTTCAGTCTGAGCAGCATCAGAGATATGGCATGAAGCTTGAAGTCAGATAGATCATTGATGTGTGTCGTTTTGTAGCTGGGGATGTGATCTAACTGGCACTCAGATTTGTGGAGAGATGGATAGCACCTTGAGAGGATATGATCTGACCCTCACTATTTTAGGTTGTGCCTTTCAACCAAGGTAAGAGAACCTATATTGTAACCCCCAAATGGTGAAGGAGATGAAGATATCCCTCAATTTATGTAAATAGTATGAAAATGCCTTGGGAAAATATGATCAACACTCCAAATCTGACTTTCACAAGTTGTCACTCCCAGATTATGGAGATATTTTCAATGCAAGGCAAGGGTTACTGAAGACATTGTATAATCCTGATTTGCTTTGTGCATTTTTTGTAAATGGATTGTATTCTTTGGTTGACACACAATGCAATGCAGGGTAGTATGGGTAGGATTAGTTTGTTTAGAATGAAATTTTTGGTGGGGTGTTGACAAGACAAATTGGGATATATCAGATCTTTGACAACCTCTACAATACTTGAAAAACTATCAGATAAAATGCTTCAAATAATCAAGAATATTATTTCAACCAGAAGAGGCATAAATGGAAGCCCAGGTTGCACTCTTCACACAATCTTTGAGAATTCACCACAAAATACTTGAAGTAAAGAACTCAATTAAACACAAAAATCCATGATCAAACCATGCCTAAGGTACCCCCAAAGGCTTACAAGAAATCTCTGCAGTCAAGGAAGGTAAAGTGATTTTAAATTTGTTTATCTCTTTATCAGATGAAGGCTCTTCTGAACATGAGATTGCAAATTCCACTAAAAATATCAACAAGAAATGGAGACTCTATGTGATTTCTAAAGACTTTCAATGCAATATTACAACAAGAACAATGAAAACTATTTGCAGGCATTTAAAAATGATAACAGACATCATATTGCCCAGAAAAACACAGATTAACTCAAAATCTTGTTAGATTCATCAGCAAGGGAGAGTTTCATGAACAATCTCAGAGATGTGTGATGGCTATACGCTTATAACCAAGTCACATACATGAAGATCCAACATAGAAGAAATTATTCTGGTTCTTTGGTGGGTTTTCAGAAAAAATGAGCTTTCTCTCAGAATTTTCTTTGTGATTTTCAACTTTTTCCCAACCTTTTATAATTTCTCCAAAATGCATTATATATCTCATGCCACATTGGATTCCTTCTTTCCCAAGCAAAGAATATGCCATGGGATCAATTATGTTACAAAAATTCTTCATGATTCAATGAAAATGACATCAAACAGAAAAACATTCGCAGGTTGCTCCAGGTGTGCCCAAAAAGATTAAATCATTACAAATATCTAGATCATTATCCATCCTGGAGGCATGTTTTTCATCATTGAGGCATGCAAACACCTTTTACTCATCATTTTCACCTTTTTTACCTTTTCAAATTACCTCTGCAACTTTTAATTTTGTCATTTCACGTGTTTGCTCGGGTTGGGGCAAAAAATTACTTCAAAAACATCTCAAATCAAAGAATTGAGCCATGAAAGTGATGCCAATGATCCTGAAAGGCCAAGACGACACAAAATCACTATAAATTTGATGAATTTTGATGCAAAAATCATGATTCCAAGCTTCCTAGAGCTCCCATGGTGGTCAAAACAAATGGATGCACAACAACCGTCGATCTTATCCATCTTTTAATCCTGGCCCTCCACGTGGAAGATGTGGACTTAGAAATAAGCTTGAGTTACCTTTTTAATTTTTGGATAAGGTTGGACATGTGGCAAAAAATGATTGGAAACAAAATTCAGGCTCATTTTTGACTTTTCACATTTTTTGGAAAAATGGAAAATTTTGACTTTTTTCTCTGCCCCTCCGCCTTTGAATTTTGGAGCTGACACGTGGCACATGGTGGGTCCCATTGAAATCACACTTCAATTCTATGCATTTTGACCTTTTTTGGAAATTGGGAAAATTTTCACTTTTTTCCCAATGGGCCCGCACCTCCGATTTTTCCCTCACCACGTGTCTCCTTGATGATTCACTAGTGGGCCAGCGCTTACAATTTTTGATTTTGAGTCTTTTTTTGCAAAAGGGAAAAAATTCCCTCCCTTCCTCCAACCAGCCTGCCGACCCACCTTGCTCTATTGGACACATGTCCACCTATGATTCATTCGTCATGGGCCAACACTCCAATTTTTTAGTATTCATTTTGAGCTCCTTTTGTGCAAAAAGGAAAAATTCCCACTTTGTACCTCCATAGACTCGCCGACCTGCCTCTTGTCAAACTCTGGCACACGTGTTGCACTCTTCTGATTCGCTTACAGAACCTCCAACATCTTAAAATTTTTCCTTTTAAGCCTTCTTGCCAAAAAGAGGAAAAATTCCCCATTTTCCTTGACCACATGCCTGCACTTCCCTTCTGACCCTTTTAATGGACACATGTCCACCTGTTGATTGGTTCACGGGCTTTTGATGCTAAAAATTTACATTATGAACTTTGAGCCCAAAAACAAAAAAACCACAAAATCCTTCCGCCAGCCTGCATCCCCTCTGACCTTGATTTTTGCCACGTGTCCTCCTCTGATTGGAGTAGGGTTTCGAACAAATTTTTTATTTTTAAAATTTATCACAAATTAGAGCCAAAAAACTCTAAGTCCCCCACCTTGGCACGCATCCTCCCTTTGGTCTTTTATGGACACGTGTCCATGTCTCAATTTTGGCTGCGGGGTTTCTAGGCCAAATTTTTGACTTTTAACATTTTCACAAAGTAAGGTCTAAAAAATTCCTTAAGTGAATCCAACCACCTTTCCATCCCGCCTTAGCCAATGAAAACCCGCCACATTCGCCAATACCTTATAAGGATGAATTTGATGGGCAAATGACGCCTGTATTGACCGTCAAAACGCAAAAAATTCAAAGGATGCCCTAGAATTCAATTTTTACACCAAGGAGGGCAGATTTTTTATTTTAAATCAACTGAAGCATGATTTCCAAACATTTTAGACCTTGGTATTGGATTTTCAAATACAAACAAGTATGAATTGATCAATTTCAATATTTCCATGATCTGGCAAAGGGAAAAAATGACATAGCCCGCAAAATTGGAAGAACTAGGGCATAGAAAAGGACAAACTTGGAATATTCCTTCAAATTAGGGAAAAACAACAAGTTTGTGAGAATTTTAAAGCATTCAACTAGAGGGGAAGAAATTTAGACCATTAATTCAAAGGGTAAAATGTTTTTGAGCAGATATAGATTTGAAAATTTTAGGGCAACATGGTGCAAGCTTAAAAATGGAACAAAAACCAGCTCTTGCTTGGGGATGGGCACTCCCAGTGAGTGCCACAAGGAAAAATGTAGACCAAGTGCCAAAATAATCCATTGGGAAAAGGAGTCATGAGCAAAAATCATCAAAAACCAGCTGAGAACCTGATTCAATGAAAATGACAATCAAAAAAAAAAACACTCGCAGGTTGCTAGGTGTGCCCAAAAATATTAAATCATTATAAATATCTAGATCATTATCCATTCTGGAGGCATGTTTTTCATCATTGAGGCATGCAAACACCTTTTACTCATCATTTTCACCTTTTTACCTTTTCAAATTACATCTACAACTTTTTATTTTGTCATTTCACATTTTTGCTCGAGCTAGGGCAAAAAATTACTTCAAAAATAACTCAAATCAAAGAACTAAGCCACGAAAGTGATGCCAATGATCCTGAAAGGCCAAGATGACACAAAATCACTATAAATTTGATGAATTTTTGTGTAAAAATCATGATTCCAAGCTTCCTAGAGCTCCCATTGCGGTTAAAACAAATGGATGCACAACAACCTTCGATCTTATCCATCTTTGTCCTTTAAACTAGGCCCTTCACATGTAAAACAAAATTGGGACTAAAATTAGGATCATTTTTGACTTTTTCACATTTTTTGGAAAAATGGAAAAATTTGACCTTTTTCTCCGACCCTCAGCCTTTGAATTTTGGAGCTGACACATGGCATATGGTGGGTCCCATTGAAATCACACTTCAATTCTGTGCATTTGGACCTTTTTTGGAAATTGGGAAAATTTTCATGTTTTTCCCCATGGGCCCCCGCACTTCTGATTTCTCCCTGCCACGTGTCTCCTGATGATTGGCTCACTAGCAGGACAGCGCTTCAAATTTTTATTTTGAGTCTTTTTTGCAAAAGAGAAAAAATTCCCCCTGGCTCCACCGACCTGTTTTTAGCCTTACCCTCTACCACACATCCATCTCTCATTTTCCAAGGACCCATGGGCTTAGTATTCATTTTTCTCCCTTTAAGCCAAGGGAAAATTCTCCACTTTGTCTCCATGGTCCTGCGCCTCTAAAACTATCCCCGCCACGTGACACTCTCCTATTCACTACAGGTCCAAGTCTCCCTTTCTTCCTTCAAACCTCCCTTAAAAATTTTTGAAAATTCACAAACTTCAGCATTGACCCATGCCCCCCTTTGACCCTTAAAATGTTACACATGTCTCACTTGGATTGGTCATGGGCTTTTGAGCCAAAAATTTACTTCAACACTTTGAGCCAAAAATAATAAAAACCACAAAATCCTCCGCCACCTGCATCTCCTCTGACCTTGATTTTTGCCACGTGTCCTCCTCTAATTGGAGTAAGAACAAAACTAATTTTGAAACTTTATAAGATTAGAGCCAAAAAACTCTAAGTTCCCCATCGGCACGCTCCTCTGCCTTTGGTCTTTTATGGACACGTGTCCACTCCTAATTGGCTGCGGGGTTTCGGGCCAAGTTTTGACTTTTAAAATTTTCACAAAGTAAAGTCTAAAAATTTTTACCAAGGGAATCCAACCACCTGCCAACCCACCTCAGCCAATGAAAACCCGTCACATTGCCAATACCTCCTAAGGATGAATTTGATGGGCAAATGACGCCCGTATGACCGTCAAAACGCAAAAAATTCAAAGGATTCCCTAGAATTCAATTTTTTCACCAAGGAGGGCAGATTTTTTATTTTAAATCAACTGAAGCATGATTTCCAAACATTTTAGACCTTGGTATTGGATTTTCAAATACACACAAGTATGAATTGATCAATTTCAATATTTCCATGATTTGGCAAAGGGAAAAAATGACATAGCCCGCAAAATTGGAAGAACTAGGGCATAGAAAAGGACAAACTTGGAATATTCCCTCAAATTATGGAAAAACAACAAGTTTGTGAGAATTTTAAAGCATTCAACTAGAGGGGAAGAAATTTAGACCATTAATTCAAAAGGGTAAAATGTTTTTGAGCAGATATAGATTTGAAAATTTTAGGGCAACATGGTGCAAGCTTAAAAATGGAACAAAAACCGGCTCTTGCTTGGGGATGGGCACTCCCAGTGAGTGCCACAATGAAAACTGTAGACCAAGTGCCAAAATAATCCATTGGGAAAAGGAGTCATGAGCAAAAATCATCAAAAACCAGCTGAGAACCTAATTCAATGAAAATTGACAATCAAACAGAAAAACACTCGCAGGTTGCTAGGTGTGCCCAAAAATATTAAATCATTATAAATATCTAGATCATTATCCATTCTAGAGGCATGTTTTTCATCATTGAGGCATGTAAACACCTTTTACTCATCATTTTCACCTTTTTACCTTTTCAAATTACGTCTACAACTTTTAATTTTGTCATTTCACATTTTTGCTCGAGCTAGGGAAAAAAATTACTTCAAAAATAACTCAAATCAAAGAACTAAGCCACGAAAGTGATGCCAATGATCCTGAAAGGCCAAGACGACACAAAATCACTATAAATTTGATGAATTTTGGTGTAAAAATCATGATTCCAAGCTTCCTAGAGCTCCCATTGCGGTTAAAACAAATGGATGCACAACAACCGTCGATCTTATCCATCTTTGTCCTTTAAACTAGGCCCTTCACATGTAAAACAAAATTGGGACTAAAATTAGGATCATTTTTGACTTTTTCACATTTTTTGGAAAAATGGAATATTTTGACCTTTTTCTCCACCCCTCAGCCTTTGAATTTTGGAGCTGACACATGGCATATGGTGGGTCCCATTGAAATCACACTTCAATTCTGTGCATTTGGACCTTTTTTGGAAATTGGGAAAATTTTCATGTTTTTCCCCATGGGCCCCGCACTTCTGATTTCTCCCTGCCACGTGTCTCCTGATGATTCACTAGCAGGACAGCGCTTCAAATTTTTATTTTGAGTCTTTTTTGCAAAAGAGAAAAAATTCCCCCTGGCTCCACCGACCTGCCTTACCCTCTACCACACATCCATCTCTCATTTTCCAAGGACCCATTGGCTTAGTATTCATTTTTCTCCCTTTAAGCCAAGGGAAAATTCTCCACTTTGTCTCCATGGTCCTGCGCCTCTAAAACTATCCCCGCCACGTGGCACTCTCCTATTCACTACAGGTCCAAGTCTCCCTTTCTTCCTTCAAACCTCCCTTAAAATTTTTTGAAAATTCACAAACTTCAGCATTGACCCATGCCCCCCTTTAACCCTTAAAATGTTACACATGTCTCACTTGGATTGGTCATGGGCTTTTGAGCCAAAAATTTACTTCAACACTTTGAGCCAAAAACAATAAAACCCACAAAATCCTCCGCCACCTGCATCTCCTCTGACCTTGATTTTTTCCACGTGTCCTCCTCTAATTGGAGTAAGAACAAAACTAATTTTGAAACTTTATAAGATTAGAGACAAAAAACTCTAAGTCCCCCATCGGCACGCTCCTCTGCCTTTGGTCTTTCATGGACACGTGTCCACTCCTAATTGGCTGCGGGGTTTCGGGCCAAGTTTTGACTTTTAAAATTTTCACAAAGTAAAGTCTAAAAATTCCAAGGGAATCTAGCCACCTGCCAACCCACCTCAGCCAATGAAAACCCGTCACATTGCCAATACCTCCTAAGGATGAATTTGATGGGCAAATGACGCCCGTATGACCGTCAAAACGCAAAAAATTCAAAGGATGCCCTAGAATTCAATTTTTTCACCAAGGAGGGCAGATTTTTTATTTTAAATCAACTGAAGCATGATTTCCAAACATTTTAGACCTTGGTATTGGATTTTCAAATACAAACAAGTATGAATTGATCAATTTCAATATTTCCATGATCTGGCAAAGGGAAAAAATGACATAGCCCGCAAAATTGGAAGAACTAGGGCACAGAAAAGGACAAACTTGGAATATTCCTTCAAATTAGGGAAAAACAACAAGTTTGTGAGAATTTTAAAGCATTCAACTAGAGGGGAAGAAATTTAGACCATTAATTCAAAGGGTAAAATGTTTTTGAGCAGATATAGATTTGAAAATTTTAGGGCAACATGGTGCAAGCTTAAAAATGGAACAAAAACCAGCTCTTGCTTGGGGATGGGCACTCCCAGTGAGTGCCACAAGGAAAAATGTAGACCAAGTGCAAAAATAATCCATTGGGAAAAGGAGTCATGAGTAAAAATCATCAAAAACCAGTTGAGAACCTGACAAAAATGGTTGCCACACAGCAAGGCAAACCACAAAACTTAAAAAAACACCAAAAATAGAGAAAAAATGAATCACTATACACTATACAAGTTGTGCATATCTCGAATTTGGGGATTAATCCAAGAAATGCTTCAGATGCCTACCATTAACATGTAATTTAAACAATTCCTCATCTAATTCTTTGAGAAAAAAGGTATGCTCACCAATTATGATATCAATGGAGTAAGGGCCCATCCATAATGCATAAAATTTTCCATGTTTTCCCTTGTCTTCATGCCTACTATCCCACAACAAAACCATATCTCCAACATTGAAGGCTCTAGGAGTGACCTTCTTGTCCAACAATATCTTCAATTTTTCTGTAAATCTGACATGGCCTTGATGGGATGCTCTTCTCTCCTCATCAAGCTCAATAATCTGATTGATCCTTGATTCATATGGGCCAAGATCTTGATCTTCCAACTATTGGGCAAACTGAAATGAAGATAACTACAGGTGCAAGGGAAGAAAAGCATGAGTTCCATACACCAATTCAAATGGGCTTTTACTAGTATCTCTTTTAGGATTTATCCTATCGGCCCAAACTGCAAATTTCAATTGTTCACCCCACTTCTTGTTTTGCTCTAAGGTTATTCTAATGATCTTCAACAAATTATTATTGCTTGACTCAGCTTGTCCATTCGCTTGGGGGTTATAGTTTGAAGAATAAGTTATATTGATTCCATATTCATTGCACATTACCATTAAAGGTTTGGCTTTAAAGCACATGGCATTATCAGCTACAATCTTCACTGGGACTCCAAATCTGCATATGATTTGATTCAACAAGAAGTCCATAACTATTTGGTGTGTTTCTTTCTTGGTGGGGATTTCCTCTACCCACTTTGTAAAATAATCTACAAGGATCCACTTATGGCTAACACTAGAAGGATCTAAAATCTCACCAATGAAGTCCATCCCCCATTGCTTGAAAGGAGCTTTAATTGATACAAGCTATAAAGGAAGGGAGCCTGAAGCTTTCAGTCTTCCAAAGAAATGTTGGCAACTATCACATTTTCTAACCAGCTGGGTTACATCTTTAAAGAGAGTATGCCACCAATAACCAGCTCTCAAAATCTTATGTGTTGTTACTCTTCCAGCAAAGTGTCCTCCACAAACTCCCCCATGGAAATCAAGAACTATCTTGGGAGATTCATCTCCAGTTATGTATTTCAAGAGGACACCTTCAGGGTTCTTCCAAGCCAACCCAAGGTCTGTGATGATATATTTTTGAGAAGCCAGCTTGAGGGATCTTTTCTGATTTTTATTTAAGTGACTAGGACAACACATGTGTCTGAGGTAGAAGATCACATCTTTTTACCACACAGAACTTACCAACCTTGCAAGCACATCTACCCTTTATTCCTCTAGCTAATTCACTTCCACATTCTACAAGTTGCTCTCAGCCATGAGCTTAGAAAGACCCAAACCTCTTACCAACTTTGTGGCTTGGATGTCCATATCATGGTCCTGTAATTTGTTCACCCATCTACATATTTTGCTTGAGATCTCCATCTCTGATAAGATGTCTTTCACCATGGTGTGGGGAACATAAGTAACAACTTTTGAACTCAATATATAAGGCCTGAAAACCTTTTTTTCTTTCACCAAGACAAACGTTTGTTTCTCCATGATTTTAAACTTCAGCTCAGCTACTTGTAAAGCCTTACTAAAGAAGTCAATAGCCCCATTCTCATCCTTTTGTAGAAAAACAGAAGCAATGGTATACTCAGAGGCAAAGGAAAATATTTGGAAAGGCATCTTATAGTTTGGGGCTGCTAAAACACATGCATGTTTAAGTGCATCCTAAATTCCTTCTAAATATTGAATGGCAGCCTCCTCCCACCTGATAACTTGGTCCTTCTTTAGCATGCTTGTGATTGGAAGATTCAACTCAGAAAAGTTGGAAACAAACCTTCTAATAAAATTAATTTGAACAGAGAAAGATTGGATGCCTTTCTTGGTTCTTGGGATAGGTACTTTGTTGATTTCTTCCACTCTCTCAGGGTCTATCATAACACCATCTTATGACACAATGTGACCAAGCAACTTGGCCTTTTATATGCCCAAATGACACTTCTTTGGATTAAGAGAAATTCCATACTCCCTACATCTAATCAACATCTTCTCCAAGTGCTGCAAATGATCATCTCTCTGCCTTGAAAACATAGTTACATCATCTTGGTAAACTGCAATAAAGTCATTGATGTAACCAACAAAAGAAACGTCCATTGCTCTTCGAAAAGTGGCATCAAAATTCATCAAACCAAAGGGCATCCTAACAAAAACATATGTTCCCTAAGGAGTAGTGAATGATGTCTTAAGTCTTTCTGATTCTTTGACTACCACTTGATTGTATCCAGAGAAACCATCTAATATAGAAAGCAACTCAGACCCAGTCAAAAGCTATAACAGATTTTCCATATTTGGCAAGGGATAGTTGTCCTTCATGGATGCTTTGTTAATATTTATGAAGTCTACACAAATTCTGATATCTCCATTTTTATTTCTAACTCGCACAAGGTTTGCAACCCATGATGAATATCTAGTGGGCTAAATAATACCTCCATCTCTCAACTCCCTTAACTCTTGCATTTTCATGGAGAGAATTGGATTAATTGGCCTTTACCTCTATCTGAATGGCTTAGTCTTGGCCTCAAGAGGGATCTCATGTTGAAACAAGTCTTCTCTATATGCTTTTAGCTTAGAATAGGACCAAACAAGGCAGTCTTGATATTTTTTCAAGAGTTGGGCATAGGACTGTTTTTCCTCTTTACTTAAATTGCTGCCCAACCAAATCTTCTTTGGTTTACCATTAGTGCCCAAGTTAGCTCTTCCACATCCCTTAAGTCAAACATGTTTCTATTTATGATGCAATCAGCATTTTTAAAATTTGACTCAAGTGCAACAAGACCTCTAGGAATGGTGTTTGTTTTCAATTGGATGATGTCTTTCTCAAACAAAGTTTCTCTTCCTTTAGTCATGCATACCATTAGCTCCCAATCAATATTCTGATTTACAAACTCACCTTGATTTTTCAAGAACCTTTGCACTTGAGAATCATCATCAAACACCTGATAATGCTTGATGTTGTCAGGGACAGCTAGCCTAGTTAGCACTTCAATGTTATATTCACAATAAGGTGAAAAGGTGTAATTTCCAAATCTAGAACCTAGAACGGCCAACTTGTCAACAATAGCATTGAGACCTCTGTCATGATACACAATGTTAAAGGAATCAAACATTTCAATTAGATCCCAAAATACATGGTTATACTATTCCATATGCTGATTTTTTGTAGCATACAATTGTCTTATTTGTTTGACAACCAGCACTGAGTCTCCTTTTATAACAATATCTTTCACTCCATGCTTCCATGCAATTCTTAACCCCAAAAATAATGCCTTATACTCAGCAATGTTTTTAGTGCATTCAAAATTAAGTTTAAAGGAAAAATCAAACTCTTCTAAACCAGAAGAAAACAAAAATATACCAACACCATTCCCAAATTTGGAGCAAGCTCCATCAAATAGCAATGTCCATAGAGAACCTACCATATCAAGGCACTTTGATTTTTCTATCTTATTTTCTTTTCCATTAGCAAAACCAATGAAATTCTCAGCATCTACATCAGCAAACAACACTTCATAGGAATCATTGTTGGGATCTTCAATTAGGTGCAACATCTTCTTCTCACCATAAATTTTGATCAATCCTACCCTCAATTAGAATGATAGCAAAAGACATGTCCATCTGAATGCCACCACCAACAATTGTAACCCATTTTCTTGACAAAATCATACCCCATTTGGCAGGGCAGTCAACAATTACAACATCAAGTTTCAAATTCTTACCCAGATAAGCTATAAGTTGCACTACCAAACCCTTCACACAACCAACCACTGGCACTTCCCTTGAATCCACGGTAGTACACTTCCTATAGGAAGCTGTCACTTTGATATCCAACTCATTCATGACTTTTAGAGGCATGACATTACATGATGCACCGGAATTAAACATATAATTGTGAAGTAGCATATCTTTTATGAGCAAATGTGTAAAGAATGGATCAACATTCAATTCGGAATCAACCAAAGATGTCCCTAGATGTACCTCAGACATCTCTCCAAGATCTTCTACTACTGGTGGTGTTTCAAGGTCAACAATGATCTGAGGTGGAGTTTCAACAACATTTACATTTTTTCCTGGAGTAACCTTCTCTTCTTTCAATCCCAAGTACTAAAATGCTCTCTTCTTATGCTCATGAATTCTAAGCAATTCAATGATTGGAACACTCACTTTAATTTGGCTAAATACTTTGGCTATGTCATAGGGGACACTCCTTGGAAAAATGACATTGGAAGGGAGATAAGAAGATTCATTAGAGGACAGTGGATTCTTGGCAGCTTGGGCATGAGGAGGACTGTAATTTTTGTTTGGGACAATAGAAATTTTGACAGGTGCTTCTCTCCTAGGAGCTTGTTTTGGAATGCTTGTGAGCAAGGGTGTTTTAGGTTTGGCTTGAGGCCCAACTCCCTTAACAACTTTTCTCCTAGTGTTATAGTATTTCTCTTGATCCACAACAACATTCATCAATAATTGTCTATCTTCCTCTGAAGGGATACCACCATCATACTTATTAAACATCAAAGCTCTTAAGTATTCAAAGTCATTATTAGGAATTTCAAAAGATTGAACTACATCAACTTCAAGAGCATGAGGGGGAAGAAAGATTTGTACTCGTTTGATGCAATCCCAAAAATTTACATCTGTCCTAGCACTTATTACTTCAGTAGATGTCACACCTCCTTGTGGGCTTGAAGAACATCCCACCATGTAGATATCCTCATCAACACCAACATCATTATTATCTTCATCAACTTGTTGGTCCACTTCACATGGAGGATGAGGAAGAAAACATCTATCACATCAATCCATATCAGCAACTTCATCAACAACAGCAACCTTGGTAGTTATAGGTTCAGGAACTAATCTACTTTCACATGCTTGGGGTTGTCTATTTCCCCCTCCCATAGGTCCTTTACCTCTATCATCTTGTCTTTGATCACCCATAGGATGATTGCAAAATCTATCTCGTGCTTGCTACCTAGGCTGACCTTGTGAAATCTGCCCAATTCCCCTCTCATCTCTTGCCAACCTGTATGAGATTTCTTTGACATCCCCTGCCAAAGTTTTCACAACCTCTTATAAATCAGCACCTTTGCTAGCTTGAGGTTTTTCAGGGTTTATCAATTTTACACCATCCCTCTTGATAGGTTTCCCAATTTCTTTGATATTATTCTCAATTTGAAGTTCCATGGTGAAAGCTTGTCTTACATTGGTTGGGTTCTTATCTCTTACGTAATAGGCTGCCTTCTTATCAAATGCATCTATATATTTGATTAAACAAGATTCATCACAAATCCTCAAACCAACAGGCAGCCTTCTCAAAAAAAATTTTAAATGTTGTGTTGAAGTCATGGACTGATTCATTAGGGTTCTTCTTGATATTCTCAAACTCAGATAAAAGAAATCTAGGATCAGTCTTGTCACCATATTGCAACCTAAATGCATTTTTCATTTCATTCCATGAATCAATAGAATTATCAGGTAGAGCCTTGTACCAATCCCTAGCATCCTCTTTTAGTGTATGAATAAACAATTTGACATACACATCCTCAAAATCTATCTCAAAATCTTCCATCATATTATCAAAAAGTTTGAGATGTTGATCACCAGTAATAGCATCGTTACCCTGGAATTTTGGCAACCTATTTCTAACATCTTGTGGGACAACATTTGGGTAAGCATCCATTCTTCTAAAGTTTATAGGACCAAAGGTGTTAACAACAAATGGAGGTCTAGGCTGAGCCATATTGTTTGGTGGGGTGATCTTGGAAGTGAAACATGCTCATGAGGAGTGAGAGGTCTTTGGTGGGAATGAAATCTTCAAGACAAATCTCTCTTAAGGGCTCTCCTTCTTGATGATCTTTAGCAAATTTAGAAAATACATGAGTAGATTTAGGAGCAAGCCTTTCAAATGCACAATAAGGTCCCTCACTTGATGGAGAATTCAAATCAGCAATAGGATTGTTTGAATCATATCCATTTGAAGAAGAATTGTAGTCCTCAATAACAGGCTTCTCACTTTATAACTCAACAATAGGGATCTCCTTTCTTGCAGTCAAGTCTCCAACAACCCTCCGCACCTTTCTTCCCTCTAGCTCTGAGCTTCTTGAATCTATAAACAACTTCTTAGCAGAGTCCTTGATGAAGAGAGATCTTCTTCCTTAAAGTTTTGCAAGGATTAACAACACAAAAGTAAATGACAGAAAGGTAAGACAACTAGTATTTTCAATATCAAATCAGCATGGATTCGCCACTAACAGATTTCACCTTAGTTTTGCAAATGCACTACAGTAGTCTGTCAAATTTTTGCTAGCACTGAAAACTTTGCAAATCCTTATAAATCAGACCTTATTTTTCTTAGATCAATAAATCACAATGCACCCAAAGTGTATGAACTACTAGGAGATGGAAAAAAGGGCAGAAAAAACTTGAAACCCTTGTTTGAAAATTACATATTTGAAGCATAGAAATATATTTTAACAATGTAGAAGCTCAAACACTTGAATACACAAATTCTCAAACTCTTCAAACACTTCAAAAACAACAAGAAATTTAAAGAAGTCCCCGGCAACGGTGCCAGAAAGTGTTGGTACCCAAATTTGTTCTCCTTTTCAGTCTAAGCAACATCAAAGATATGGCATGAAGCATGAATTCAGATAGATCATGATGTGTGTCATTTTGTAACTGGGGATGTGACCTAACTAACACTTAGATTTGTGGAGAGATGGATAGCACTTTCAAAGGAATTGATCTGACCCTCACTATTTTAGGTTGTTCCTTTCAAACAAGGTAAAAGAACCTACATTGTTAGCCCAAAATGGTGAAGGAGATGAAGATATCCCTCAATTTATGCAAATAGTATGAAAAGGCCTTGGGAAAATATGATCAACACTCCAAATCTGACTTTCACAAGTTGTCACTCCTAGATCATGGAGATATTTTCAATGCAAGGCAAGGGTTACTGAAGACATTGTATAATCCTAATTTTCTTTGTGCATTTTTATAAATGGATTGTATTCTCTTGTTGACACACAATGCAGATGCAGGGGTAGCATGGGTAGCATGGGTTGTTTAGAATGATTTTTTGGTGGGGTGTTGACAAGAAAAACTGGGATATATCATATCTTTGACAAAATCTACAATAATTGAACAACTATTAGATAAAATGCTTCAAATAATCAGGATATTCTTTCAACCAGAAGAGGCATGAATGGAATCCCAGGTTGCACTCTTCACAAAATATTTGAGAATTAACCACAAAATATTGAAGTAAAGAACTCAATTAAACACAAAATTCCATGATCAAACCACGCCTAAGGTAACCCCAAAGGCTTACAAGAAATCTCTGCAGTCAAGGAAGGTAAAGTAATTTTAGATTTGTTTATCTTTTTATTAGATGAAGGATCTTCTGAACATATGATTGCAAATGCCACAAAACTATCAAAAAGAAATGGAGATTCTATGTGATTTCTAAAGACTTTCAATGCAAAATTGCAACAAGAACAATGAAAACTATTTGCAGGCATTTAAAAATGATAACACACATCATATTGCCCAGAAAAACACATATTAACTCAAAATATTGTTAGATTCATCAGTTTGGGAGAGTTTCGTAACACTCTCAGACTATTTTTGACTGGCTATACACGTGTACAACTCAACATAAATAAGATTGTAATGCAACCTTGCCTCTTGGCATTTGCAGTGTTGTATCACCCCCTGGAGCAAATTAATGCATATCTATGGATGTTTTCTCAACCCTCTACGTGTTATTTGCATCTGTCTGATCTTCACTGTGAATCTGACTATCTATGCATATCTTTTGCATTACATTTTTTTTATGGTTTGTGTCTATTGGCAAGACATATGTCTTCATTCCTTGGTGCATCACCTCCTTAGCTTAGGTTTATTTTTTATGCATTTCTCTCTCCCTGTCTCCTTGGTAGTTAGATTAATTTTTTTTGGGGTAAACCTCTGCATTTTATTGGTGCATCTGAACAGAGGAATAGGAACTGGCCTTCATCCGGAGAGCTTTTCCGATTTCGTAAGGTCCCACACTTGGGAAAAGCTCCATGTTGTGCAATCGCACTGAGATTCTCAACCGATCGCGTTGCGGAGTACCAGGGGTGCTGTGATTTGACACAAATAGTTTTGGAATGCCCGGTGGGACCAAGAGGTCATTCATCAAAATTTGAAGGAGTTTTTCATGAAATTTGCACAAAAAAATTGCAGTTTTTTACAAATTTCAAATTTTGCACCTCCTAGCCTGAACTCCGAAATCATTTTTCAAGGGTTTATCTTGCTCAAAACAGGTCAAAATTTTAGTGGTTGGTAGATCTGAGGGTAATCTTCAAAAGGGTATCTTTAGTTTTTTGATATTTTGATTTTCAAAATTTCAGGTATCTAGTGATTTGGGTTTTTCAGGGTCTGAGAACATCAAAGCAGACCCAACAGTCATTTCGGGTTTTGGGTGATGCGTTGCATGGTGGTCCCTACCCCCCGACAGTGGTGTTTTTGGGTTTTAAGGGGTGTCAGACATGTCCAAAGTTCTGACACATGGCAGTTTTAGGTTTTGTGAGTTGCATTGCATGACCTGAGTTCCGCCTGTGCTTTTCGAAGATCCGCAGCTGCACAACATGACATGAGTTCCGAATTGAAGACTACATCCTCTGGGTCCTTCAAATTTGTAATCTCGTTTTCAATATTGCCAGGTTTTTGATGTGTAACTTGACAACATCCAGCCTTTTAGAGGCATATTCAAAAAACACATCTGGCGACTCCATCTGATCAGCAACCCATTTCTCTGAGTTGCAGACCCATTTCCATTCATTTCCACCCATCTTTCTTTCCATATCTTTCATTCTTTTCCATCCATGAAGTTGTGCAACCATGACTTCATTTCCATCATGGGACTCACATTTCCAACAACAACAATGTTTCCCACCTCCAACACGTTTTACAAATCCTCCAGATCAGCATGCATACTCATATGAACAGCAGTGCCAAAGTCAGTTTGGCAATAGAGCCTTCCAAGAGTAGGAGTATGCATATAACAAAGACCATCAGATGCAAGATGCAAGATGCTGTCTGTTGGAAAATCCAAAAAAATGGAGGAGGGGATGGTGCAGTCCAGGGCTCAAGCACAAATGAAAGATTTTGGAATCAGTTTGTGGAGCACCCTGTCCATGGGTGGGACCTTTTCCAAGGCATTACAACCCTCAGGAGAAACTTGACTTCATGATTTCAACGTTGCCTTTGCTTGCAAAGTGGATGGAGGAATCGAGGTGTATGAGAGGAGTATTCAGCAACCTTGTCAATGGGTAAGCACACCATCTCATGCCTTTCTGTTTCCTCTTTCCCAATCTGTTCCATTTCAACAGTGTCAAGTTTCAAACTCTCCATCTGCTGTCCCAAATGTTGAATCCATGTCTCCACCTCTCAGCCTTCCATCTCATCTCGATTCTTCTTTCCTTTTTCCCTTCTAAACAGTCATCCCCTCCACAAGAGCTAATGGAAAAATACCCCCTCCTCAAAGAAACAAGAGGTTTCACTACCTCCACCACCACAAAAAAATTGTCAAATCAGTTGAGTCACAACCCATCCCTCCTCTTGCATTCCCAATTCCATGTGGGGAAGAAGAAATTGCAAAATCGGCCAAGGACAGCAAAAAGGAGCCCAAGAAAAAGAAATGACAAACAACTTGAGGGTTTGGGCTGCCAAATTTGGAATTGAAAAGATCCCTTTGTTGGTCAAACCTACAGAAGAGGCTAAGGTTGAACAAATGGTGGTCAGGACTGATTTTTGTGGCAGCAGAAGAAGAGCAAAAGGAAGAAAGCTCTGAAGAAGATCTTGCAGCCCCTACTTGTCCTCTAGAGCAGCAGATTGAAGAGTTTGACTTAAAAAACTTCATGCTGGAGGAAGAGTTATATCAAGAGAAAGATTTCCTTCGAGTAATAGAGGAGGGAGAATCCGCTCCAAAGGCAAAAGAAGAGGAGCACATCCCAGTTGTGGAGGAGAAAAGTACAGATCCAAGGGCTTTGAGCACAAAGCAGGCTACAGGAGAACCTTCGGTTCTTCTTTCTACTTCACCCTCTCCCAGTTCTAGTACTGAAGAGAGTTTGATCTCTCAAACTCAATATTAGGGAGTGAAGGAAACCATGGTGGTCAAGTTGCAGATCAAGCGAACACCATGGGAGAAGTTGAACATGAACAGTAGGACAACAATGATGCAGTTTACCTGTCAGATTTGGAGGACTGTTTTGATGGAGAAGAACTGGTTGAGTTTTCACCATTCTCTCTTTCATCATCCACATTCCAAACACCAGAGCCTGCTGTCATGGAGGAGAATGTTCATTTGCAGCAGCCTGCATCTTGTAGCAGCTCTTTGGAATCAAAATTCGAAGATTTTAATCTTCCATGTTCTTCATTGGAGGAAGACAAGGACAGAAGGATTCCACCATTTCTTCCACATCATCCATTCAAGAGGGTCTACGAGAAAACTCATTTTTGGAGTAGAAAATCAGAGCTATGGGCATATCAAATGGATCATACCTTGCCCAATCAGGTATTTGGCTTCATTCGAGCCAAAGGAGAAGCCACAACCGGTCATGCTTGCTTCTGAGCATGAGGGTGAGTTACAGAGTACCAAGGATCAGCTGCCATACTTTTCAATCCAAATGCAGAGCAACTAAAAGAGGTATTGGATTTGTTTTCAGCTGACACCTTGATGATTTGGGTGGAAGACCAGCTTCTCTCGTTGATTTCCCACTCATCCAAACAACCGTGATCAGTGCCAAATCGATTGCATGGCTGCCCATTTTGAAGAAAGGAAGCTATTTTGCACAACCAGTTGCAGGGTTTGTTTAGATTGCCCTTGCTTCCAGTAAGAGTAGAGTAGGTAGGTTTGCTTTCAGTAGAAGAAGTGCTTGTGCACACTCTGCATGTTCCATTTGGGACATGTATGATTTTCAGTTTTGTACATAGTTTTTGGTGTTGCTGGTTTTTCTCTGGCACAGTTCATTTCGGTGGCATTTTGGTGAGAACAACTCTAAGTTCAATGGGTTTCAAGTGGTTCAGAGGGAAGTTTCAAAATTCAAATCAGTTTTTAGGCTCGCTTATGACTCCATGCCCAATGGATTGCTGAAAGACAGCTGGAAAGAAACATGTCGCGAAGCGCTGAAAAAACCGACGCGAATGCAAACGCGGGTTTACAAGTCGGGGCGAACAGCAAAAGAAAACATGTCGGGGTTTCTTCCAACCCGACAAAGGAGAAATGTGTCGGGGGGTCTCCAAAACCCGACGCACCTAGCAAATCGGGTTTTCGGGTCGGAAACGCATGATGAAAGAGCATGTCGGGAGCCCACCAAAACCCGACACCAAAGGACATGCCGGAAGGGTTAAAAAATCCGACGCACAAGGAAATCGGGTTTCCGGGGCAGGAAAACAAGTCGGGTTCGCATGGTCAAAAAAGCATGTCGGGAGCTCTAAAGAACCCGACACAAGAAAATATGTTTTCGGGTCGCCAAAACCTGACGCAAAAGCAAATCGGGAAAACATGTCGGAAGAGCATGAAAAGGAAGCATGTCGAGCCAGTTTCCAAGCCCGATGCAAATGCACGAGGGAGTTCCGAACCCGACAGGCGTTGGGGATCTCATCTGCCACCATGGTTGTTGAAGAATTGAATGCAGTTTTGGAGGTGGTTGGGGCAGTTCGAATTCATCTCTTCTCCCTCTCTTTTCCTCCATATAAAATGTAAGGAGGGGGCTGTTTTTAAAAGGTTGGACATTTTTGTTTTGTGCCTCCTCCCTTCTTCTCCCTGGCAGGTGGATTTGTGGAGCTTTCAAACCTCCCATATAGACTGTAACACCGTTTTTTGCCTTTTGGCCATTGCAATGTATTGAATCGATCCTTGAGCAATATATATGTGTATGTGGGTGCTTCTAAACCCTCTTACATATTTATTACTGTCATTTTTGATCTTTCATTGCATTTTTCGCTATATGTGCATGGTGTTGAGTTACATCTGTATGGTCTATGTTTATTTTTGCAAAACATATGTTCTTCATTCCTTGGTGCATCACCTCCGTAGCTTAGGTTTATTTTTATGCATTTCTCTCTCCCTGTCTCCTTGGTAGTTAGATTAGTTATTTTTTTTTTTGGGTAAACATCTGCGTTTCATTGGTGCATCTGAATAGAGGAATAGGAGCCGGCCTTCATCCGGAGAGCTTTTCCGATTTCGCGAGGTCCCACACTTGGGAAAAGCTCCATGTTGTGCAATCGCACTGGGAGTCTCAAACGATCGTGTTGCGGAGTCCCAGGGGTGCTGTGATTCGACACCAACAGTGGTTTTAGTGGAGCCAGAGATAGGAGGCAGGGCACTCAGCAGACACAACCAGCTCGCACTCAGCAGTCTGTTAGGGTTGGACCAGCAGGATCAGTGCACCAGAGTACAGGAGGGACCCCATCTCAGAGGGGTACAGGAGGTTGTTTTATTTGTGGATCTCCAGATCACTATGTGCGCATGTGCCCGCACAAACCCAATACCATGGATGCACAGAGAGCTGCTAGATCCGAGCAGACGGTGGGTGATGTAGGACGCGCTCATCGTGTATATGCAGCGGTTGACAACCGCCAGGCCGAGCATCAGGCCACGGTCATTGAGACGACAGGTACTATCAGGGGTATTTCTGTCTTTGTACTTTTTGATTCAGGTGCTTCAGATTCTTTTATATCACCTTCTATAGTGGACCAGTGTGGGCTAGTGGTGGCTAGGCAGCCAGATAGTTGGCAGGTTGAGTTGGCCTCTGGGGCTAAACTCGCCGTGGACTCGTATGTGGAAAGTTGTGTACTCGATTTGGGAGTCTTCTCCACTACGCTTGACCTCCGAGTTATCCCTCTAGGTTCCTATCAGGTAGTTTTGGTATGGATTGGCTCGAGTCTCATCGAGGTAAGGTGGATTGCAGAAATAAGGTCATTGAGTGTCAGGATGATCTTGGGAGTGTAGTTGTTATATCAGGGATGCAGAGACCTATCTCCTTGCGCATGATATCGGCTAAGCAACTCAAGCGGAGCATGCGTAAGGGTTGTCAGTTGTTTGCTATCACCATCAGTGATCGATCTGAGAGCATTCCAGAGCATTCACCTTTAGATGATCATGTAGTTTTGAGGGAGTATGTAGATGTGTTTCCAGGCGAGCTTCCAGGGTTACCACCCCGCAGAGAGGTGGATTTCACCATTGATTTAGTACCTGGATCAGCACCAGTTTCTAGGGCACCTTATCGGATGATGACCCCAGAACTCCATGAGCTCAAGAATCAGTTAGAGGAATTGTTGGAAAAGGGTCTCATTCGCCCTAGTGTATCTCCTTGGGGAGCGCCAGTCATATTTGTGAAGAAGAAGGACGGTTCTCTCAGGCTTTGTGTTGACTTTAGGCAGCTCAACAAAGTCACAATAAAGAACCGTTATCCGCTCCCTAGGATTGATGACTTGTTTGATCAGATGCGGGGAGCGAGAGTGTTCTCCAAAATCGATCTCAAGTCAGGGTATCATCAGTTGCGCATTTCAGATGCGGACATCCATAAGACAACGTTTCGCACACGATATGGGCATTATGAGTTCACAGTGGTTCCATTTGGCTTGACCAATGCCCCAGCTGTCTTCATGAGCCTCATGAATGGTGTATTCAGGACATTTCTGGATCGCTTTGTCTTAGTGTTCCTTGATGACATATTGATTTATTCTCGTTCCGAGGAGGAACACGATGAGCATTTGAGGCAGGTACTTCAGGTTTTGAGAGAGTAGAAGTTGTATGGGAACTTGGAAAAATGCAGCTTCTTTCAGACAGGGATTCAGTACTTGGGTCATATCATTTCAGGCGAGGGTATCTCTGTAGATCCCTCTAAGATACAGGCTATTTTGGACTGGCCAGCACCCACATCAGTTACTGAGGTGAGGAGTTTCATGGGTTTGGCAGGGTATTACCGCAGGTCCGTACATGACTTTTCTAGGATTGCTCACCCTATTGCTTCTCTTCAGAGGAAAGGGAAGAAGTTTGATTGGTCAGAAAAATGTGAGCAAGCCTTTCAGTTACTTAAGGAGAAGTTAACCACGGCGCACATCTTAGCAGTTCCAGACCCGACAGAGGATTTTGTTGTTTGTACAGATGCATCACTAGAGGGTTTGGGAGCAGTTCTTATGCAGGAGCGTCGGGTTATTGCTTTTGAGTTTCGTAAGCTCAAGGACTACGAGCTTAATTATCCTACTCATGACTTGGAGCTTGCAGCAGTTGTTCATGCTCTAGTGCGTTGGCGACATTTCCTTTTGGGTAGGCCTTTCATTTTGAGGACAGACCACCGGAGTTTGCAGCATATCTTCTCACATCCGAACCTCAACGCTCGTCAACGGCGTTGGATGGAGTTCCTATGTGAGTATGACATGGAGGTTCAGTACATCAAAGGGAAGGAAAATGTTGTTACAGACGCTCTTAGTAGACGACGACATGTGCTTGCTTCTTTGACACTTCAGTCAGATTTGAGAGGCAGGATTCTTGAGCACCTTCCAAAGGACAGATTTTATGAGGGAGCCAAACAGATGTTAGAGTCTCAGGGTTCATTAGAGGGCAGATATTCTGGGTGTGTTTTAGAGACAGATGATCTGCTTTGATTCCACAGGCGCATCTACGTGCCTAAGTCAGGTGATCTGCGTAGCTTCATCCTCACTGAGGCTCATCGAGCCCCATATGCGGCACATCCAGGAGTGAAGAAAATGCATGCCGATTTGAGGGAGTTATATTATTGGCCAGGTCTTCGACGGGACATAGCAGATTTTGTTGCATGTTGCCTTGAATGTCAGAGAGTCAAGGCAGAGCATTCTCATCCCGCAGGACTTTTAGAGCCGCATGATATTCCCGAGTGGAAATGGGATGTGATTTTCATGGATTTCATAGTCGGACTTCCTATGTCTTCTTATCGTCATGACGCCATTATGGTCACCGTGGATAAGTTGACTAAGGTTGCGAATTTTTCGCCAACCAAGGTCACCTATAATGCACAGGCCATTGCCAAGGTATTTATGCAGGACATTGTTAGGTTGCATGGGATTCCAAAGACCATCATTAATGACAGGGATACTATCTACACTTCAGTTTTCTGGACATCTTTTCAGGCCGCTTTGGGTACTCAGATCAATTTCAGTTCAGCTTATCATCCAGAGACAGATGGGCAGACAGAGAGGGTTAATCAGGTGTTAGAGGACATGTTGAGAATGTATGTCATGGATCAACAGAGGAAATGGGAGGATTATTTGCATCTAGTTGAGTTTGCCTACAACAACAGTTATCATAGTTCCATTGGTATGGCTCCTTACCATGCTTTGTATGGACGACCTTGCAGGATGTCTTTGAGTTGGGATAGACTAGATGACAGGATCATTCTGGGACCAGCGTACCTTCAGGATTTAGAGCAGCAGGTTGTTTTGATTAGACAGCGTCTTGAGCAGGCCAGAGCACGCCAAAAGGCGTATGCAGACACCAAGAGGACTGATCGTCACTTCTCAGTGGGTGGCAAAGTCTTCTTGAGGGTTCGTCCGCATAAGAGTCCTATCCGTTATGGAAAGGGTTCTAAGCTATCGTCTCGTTTTGTGGGGCCTTTTGATATTTTAGAGGTCATCGGTCCAGTTGCCTGTTGCCTAGCTTTGCCACCACGCCTAACACGGGCCCATGATGTTTTTCATGTTTCTGTACTTCGTAGATATGTACCTGATGCTTCTCATGTCTTGGATTGGTCGGCATTACAGGTAGAGGACGGAGGACAGTGGAGATTGGAGCCCGTACGCATACTGGAGCACCGGAGGTTGGCCCTTCGGGGTCGAGACTTGGACTAGGTTAGAGTACAGTAGGACCGGTACGACGAGACAACAGCTACTTGGGAGGATGCGATACCTTTGAGGGCTAGATATCCCTACCTCTTTCAGTGACTTCCAGGAGGAAGTCTAATGTTAGTAGAGGGGGATGTAGTGCCCACACTTTTTATAGCTCAGTAGTTTGTTGTTTCTTTGCTCATAGACATGTTTTGACAGTGATTGGTGATATTTTGGACATTATATTCAAATATTTGATCTATATTAGACAGGTGTGGACATTTAGGCATATAGCGCCAATTTAGCTTAATTTCTATCATTGTCGCATTTTCCTTGTTATGTCATGGAAACATAATGAATATGATGATGTGTTTGGAACCTAATTATATTGATGGATAGTTGTTGCATGGTGAGCCATTCATATGTCACTTTATTCATCTTCTCTAACTTTTGGAATATGGAATATAATTGTGCACGTTGTCGCATCTTGATTTCAGTAGGATGTTATGTTAGTTTAGAACATGCATTGATATCTTACTATGTCACTTGAATTATATTGTATCGGATAGGTGCAGTTAATGTGTGCAATGAGTGTGCAGGTGATAGGTTTACAGGAGAACGTGGGATTCAGGCTAGCTACTCAAAACTTGTACAAACAGCCACGGGCTGAGTCCTAGCCATGTTCACTGTGTGAAGCCCTAGGATAGATGACTATTAATTTTGGGCACTATGAGTGACCCCAATGTATGTAAAGTATTTTGCTTTCAATTATTAATTTTTGTTTAGGGTTGTTAGTAAAGTTGTAAACTTGCTTTGGGAGTTAATAATCCCACTTTCTTTTAAATTGTTGAATTTTTGTTAATTAGTCTCTTAATCACAAGGGTTTAGGGTCACATGTGAGACCCTTGGGTGGTCCCCACACCCTCTACCCTTGTGTCAAAAATGAAAAACCCGAAATTAGGGTATTTTGGGCATTTTTTGTGACCCCTTTGTAGCTTGGGAGTCCCCCTATCATAAAAATGAGCCCTTTGACCCTAACTAATGGGTAGGGGGGCTTGTTTTCAAGGCTAGAGGGAGTTTTCCCTCCCTTTTCTACCTCTTGTTTGGTCACATCCATGTAAGTGATGTGGATTTGTGTGTTTATCAAAAGTTCCACTAGTTTTGTCTTGCTAACATTTAAGGGAATTTGGGAGAAGAGGGCAAAAAGTTAATTTTACTCTTTCTCTCTTTTGTTTTGGCATCTTTGACCTTGATGAGGGAGAGGGGTGACACATGTCCACCCCCTCATTTGTGAGGATGCTTGCTCTGCACCTCTTCAAATTCCCATTCATGGAGAAGAAGAGAGGGACTTTTTCTTTTCCTTAGGAAGTTTCTTGCTTTTGGATGCTTGGGTAGATTTTGGGAGCTTGGAGATTGGCTTGGAGCTCAAGGTGTGGAGATATTGAAGTTAGGAAAGATTTTTGGAAAGCTTTCCTTGAGGTAGGGCTCTTATTTCTTAATGCTTGTATTGCATTATTTCATAGTTGTTAGATGGAATTGCATGAAAATTGTTATTGCTGACTGTAGCTTGTATGTTGTTTGTGTGTTTTTACTCCCTCCATCATATGGCATGATGGAGTTTTGGAGTGTGGGGGAAGAGAGAGGGAATTTTTCCCTCTCGATCCTTAAGGTTTGATGGACAAGCCTTGTAGGGTCCTAATTGTTTTTCCCCTCAAATGGTTGAGGTGGGGAAGTTGATTCATTTGGCTTGAATCTCCTTCCCCATCCTTGGTAAGGAAACCCCTTTTGGGGTTTGAAAATCCTTCCAAGAAGGACTTGGAGAAAGGGAGGAGAAATAAGGAGGGTTTTGGATGTGAAATTAGGAGCAATAAGGAGGGTATGGAGTTTATTGCTTTGTGCAAGAAATTATATTGATGAATAAAATTCTTGGAGAACTTTCTCCTCTCTTCCCCATTTTTGAAGGATGAACATGGGTTCTCCTCTTTGTAAAATTTGGAGTCTTGTGTTGTTGTGAACTATATGTTTGTGTGCTTGTATCATTGTTGGTTTTACCCTCCATCTTGTGCAAGTTTTGGTTAGTTATCCTCTTTTCCCATGGGCTTGGGAGAGGCTAGCATGCATCCAAACCTTGGGATAGACATGTGATGATGCCTAAAGGTTGGGTGGATAAACAAGCTCTTTTCTCCTTGTATTGGCTTTTTGGGAAGACATAGAAGTTGGAAAGCCTTTGGAAGACGCATGAAGTGGGTGGCCTACTTGGGCTTTCTTATTGTTCTTTTCATTCATCATTTTATGAAAAATCTATTGTCTTTGTATCTCCCTTGAAAAGATATGGTTATGAGTGATAGTTTCATAGTCCTGTAAAGCTATTGTATTAAACTCCATTTTGGGTGGATATCTAATGCATTCACATGTAAACTTGAACAAGATAATAAGATAAAGTATTTGTTTTCCTAAGCATGAGAACATGGTAGGTAATCTCCAACTTGCAATGAAAGAGCTGTTAGTATGTAGAGTTTAAATTTTTGAAGAAATGTTACCATTAGTTTCTCCTATTATAATTTCTTGGACATAGTAATCCTTAGAGAAGTCTA
This sequence comes from Taxus chinensis, assembly GCA_019776745.2. NCBI lineage: Eukaryota > Viridiplantae > Streptophyta > Pinopsida > Cupressales > Taxaceae > Taxus > Taxus chinensis. Next base: position 764,859,535 of record CM034151.1, on the reverse strand, counting down.
AATGCTGTGTTCTTAGGAAGCAGACCCTAGTTGTTTGTTAAATTTTCCCTTAGAAATGAGTTTTTTCATTTTATTTGTAACTGGTATTGTATCCTTTCACATTACATATTGCAAGAATGAATACATAGGGGCTACTGTTGTTTTTTTTTTTTTTTTTAAAGAGTACATTGACTTGTGCTTGCTCTTTAGATGGAACAAAATCTCATATATATATATATGTATATGTATATATCTATATATATATATATATATATATGCATATAGATATATATATATGTTTAATCCACTAAGGGTTATGAAAAATCTGTTGTTGCTTGTGTTAACCTTGGAAGAAAATCTGAATATTTATCGTTATGAATAAGTGCACATATCATTCAGTTTTCATAATAAGTATGATCCCAATCTCAGATTTGTTTATCAGATATGGTTTTAACTTACAAAGATTATTTATGTTGTTCAAATGGAGATTTATCACTTGTAAAACTGTGATAGTATGCCTATGATACAACTATTAATTATGTAAACACATTGCAAAAAAAAAATTAACATATCTATATTCGTTATGTTTTACAAATGCATTAATCTCAAATGGAATAAAATTTTGTATTAGGATATGTATACATATGTTGTTTTATATATATACCATCCTCATATAAGAAATGTTACAGGAATACATATTTATATACCTATACAATTTATATATAACAACATATATATGTGTGTGTGTGTGTGTGTGTTATTTAGTTATATTTAATATACATATATGTATATAACATATATTTTTTTAACAAAACGAATTTTATATAAAAAAAAATCTAAATGGTGGGGGGAGGGGGGGAGGGGCTGGTTCGGCCCCCACCCCCTGCGCCTGTCTTATAAAAAAAATGTAATGGGGGAGGGTCGGCCCCCTCCCCCCAGCCGCCTGTCCTCCATACCCGCCCCTGCGGCCCTGTCCCGCCGCCTCCCTCGCCTGTGTTGTCCCGCTCCCCCTCAAAACACCTACTGCGCCTTCCTCCACGCCTCCATCCACCCCACTTTGTCCCTACTGCCTCCTCCAGCGCCGCCCAACCCTGTGCATACTTAACCCTAAACAAAACACAAACAAAACAAGTGTAGTGCCCACACTTTCTATCAGCTCAGTAGTTTGTTGATTATTTGCTCATAGACATGTTTTTGACAGTGATTGGTGATATCATGGACATTATATTTAGATATTTGATTATATTAGTCATGTGTAACATTGCAGGCGTATAACGCTGATTTAGCCTAATTTCATTATTGTCGCATTTTCTTGTTATGACATGGAAACTAATGAAATATGATGTGCTTGGAACCTAATTACATTGATGGATAGTTGTTGCATGATGGGATTATATGTCGTTTTATCATCTTGTCTAACTTTTGGAATATGGAATATAATTGTGCACGTTGTTACTTCTGGATTTCAGTAGGATGTTAGGTTAGTTTAGCATGCATTGATATCTTACTATGGCATTTAATCATATTGTATTGGACAGGTGCAGTTAATGTGTGCAATGAGTGTGCAGGTGACAGGTTTACAGGAGAATGTGGGATTCAGGCCAGTTACTCAAAACTTTGCACAAGCAGCCCACGGGCTGAGTCCTATCCATGTTCAATGTGTGAAGCCCTAGGATAGATGATTATTGATTTTGGGCACTTTGAGTGACCCCAATGTATGTAAAGTATTTTACTTTAAATTATTAATCTTTGTTTAGGTTTGTTAGTAGAATTGTAAACTTGCTTAGGGAGTAAATAATTCCACTTTCTTTTAAATTGTTGATCTTGTTAATTAGTCTCCTTAATCACAAGGGTTTTAGGGTCACATGTGAGACCCTTGGGTGGTCCCCACACCCTCTACCCTTGTGCCAAAATGCAAAACCCGAAATTAGGGTATTTTGGGCATTTTTGGGGACCCCTTTGTAGCTTGGGAGTTCCCCTTTCACTAAAATGAGCCCTTGGACCCCTACCTAATGGGGTAGGGGGGCTTGTTTTCAAGGCTAGAGGGAGTTTTCCCTCCCTTTCTACCCTTGTTTTGTCACATCCATGTAAGGGATGTGGATTTGTGTGTTTTTCAAAAGTGCAACTAGTTTTGTCTTGCTTACATTTGGGGAAACTTGGGAGGAGAGGGTAAAAAAGATAATTTTTACCCTTTCTCTCTTTTGTCTTAGCATCTTTGACCATGAGGAGGGAGAGGGGTGACACATGTCACCCCCCTCATTTGTGAGGATGTTTGGTCCCTTCTCTTCATATTCTCATTCATGGAGGAAAAAAAAAAGGACTTTTTGCTTAGATTCTCTTGCTTGGATGCTTGAGTGAATTGGAGCTTGGGATTTTGCTTGGAGCTAGGGGTGGAAATCTTGAAGTTAGGAAGCTTTTTGGAGAGCTTTCCTTGAGGTAGGCTCTTGGATCTTGTAGTTGTGTTGTTTCAATTTTAGTTATTAGATTGCTTGTTGAAAATTGTGATTTTTGTATGAAGTTTTAGTGTTGTTTGTGTGTCTTTACTACCTCCCCTCCATTCATATGGCATGATGGAGTTTGGAGGGTGGGGGAAGAGAGAGGGAATTTTCCCTCTCAACCCTCAAGGTTTGATGGCCAAGCCTTGTGGGGTTCTTCTTATTTTTTTCCCCTCAATGGTTGAGGTGGGGAAGTGGATTCATTTGGCTTGAATCTCCTTCCCCATCCTTGGTAAGGAAACCCCTTTTGGGGTTTGAAAATCCTCCCAAGGAGGACTTGGAGAAAGGGGGAGGAATAAGGAGGGTCTTGTTTTGATTAAGGAGCAATAAGGAGGTTAAGAAGATGTGTTTAATGTGCATAGTAATATTGATGTTCCATTTTAGGAGAACTTTCTCCTCTCTTCCCCATTTTTGGAGGATAAACATGGGTTCTCCTTCTTGTGGTGTTCTTTTGGAATCTTGTGCTGATTGTGAGTCTTAAGTGTGTGTGTTTGTTTGTATTTTTGTTAGTACACCCTTTACCTTGTGCAAGTGTTGGTTAGCTATCCTCTTTCCCCATGGGCTTGGGGGAGGCTAGCATGCATCCCAACCTTGGGATAGGCATGTGATGATGCCTAAAGGTTGGGTGGTTAAACAAGCCCTTTCTTTTTGTGTTGGCCTTGAAAAGATTTTTGGAGTTGGAAAGCACATTGGAAGACTGCATGAAGACACTTGTCAACTTGGAATTATCCTCCTTGTCTCCTTCACCATTTCATGGATTTCTCTTTCTTTGTATAAAAAATAATAAAAAATGGCTTGTGTGAGCTTTCATTGTCTTGTAAGACACTCTTTTGCATTTGGAGTTACATGCAAATCTTGTATTAAAACTGATGATAAATCTTCTCTTAGCATTAGTATGTTATTTTGTATAACTTTCCTTGAATATTTGAAATGTTATGGGGTTATGTTAGACCTTCTTGGAAACTTAAATCTTGAAAAGAATGCTTGTGAAAATAGCTGGTATTTTATGGATTGATGGAACCTCCTTCTTGAAGAAGGGTTGAGACATTAGATGTGTAGTGTTCTTGTTTTGGACTTCATTGTAATTTTTTTTTTGTAACATTATAGAAAGAGAAATAAATTACCTTTTTGTGAAATACATCTCTTTGTAACATTGCAAATCAGTGATTAAAATAAAACTAGTATCAATCCCTTTCTATCTATCTTGTCTATGGCTTTAATAATAAGGCAAATGTGATTGATCATCATCCTTCATTAAGTGTAAAACTTGTTTTTCCAAGCATCTCCTGTTAATTGAAATAAGTTGGTACAATCATTTGCTATTGTTAAATATATATATATATATATATATATATATATATATATATATATATATATATATATATATATATATATATGTACAGCTGTTACCAAGTAATTTTTATAATTCATTTTATATTGTATACACTGTTTGAGTTTGTACTCTTATTGTTCAAAGAAGACACAACAGAAAATATATATATATATACACACATTGTATAATATTCAACGGATTTTATTTTATTTTTTATTTTTTTAAATAATAAAAAATCAAAATCAAAATGGTGGGAGGGGGGGGGTGTTCGGCCCCCCTACCTCTGCGCATCCTTTGAATGTTTTTTTTTTTAAAACCAAAAAAAAAAAAAATATGGCTGGGGGGGGCCGAACCCCCCTCGCACCACTGTTACAGCCGTGGGGGCGCTGCCCCCACGGACCCCTCCCGTTCCACCGCCAGCAGCCGCCGCTGCCCCACGACCTCTCCTCCCGCGCTGTCCCCCGCGCCCAGCCGTCGCCTGTTTCGCCCCTACCCTTACCACCGCCTCCTTCCCTGCCCCTGTCCCGGCCGCGCATCCATCATTCGCCGTTTCCCCCCTTACGGCCACATTGACCCCCTTCACGCGGCCAGCGCACAGACAGTGCCCTTTCCCCCCTCTGCAAATCCTCTAACCTCACCCGCCGCCCGACCCTCCTCCACTGGGGTTTTTAATCCTTGTTTTCTTGTGTATGAGGATTTTAAAATTGAAATACCTAGAAAATAAATGTGTAAGTGATTTATGTGCCAAATAGTGTTTTATATATAAAACATACCTAATACATATATATATTATATTATACATACATAATTATATTATATCATACACACACACACACACATATATATATATATATCCTAAGATAAAGAATAATGTAGTAAGGGTAAGCAGATAAAAAAAAAGGTGGTAATAATAGATATCCAAATAAACAGATGTATAAGCACAAATATAGGTGTAATAAAACAAAACAAGATAAAGAAGTATACATATATATGTATTTTATATGAGTAAAAAAATAAAAAAAATAAACAAGAAGAATATGTATGGAAGAAAGTAAGATTTAGAATTATTCGTTTAGGACCTTAGTAAAATTTAAGATATGATTTAGTGAATAATTAAATTCGAGTTAGGGTTAGTAAATATTTAGATTTAAACAAAAAGATAAATGGTATATCCTTAGTAATCACCAAGAAAAGATATAAAAGAGGTATTAGCTTTTAATTTAAACACTTTAATAAAAAAAATTTTACCCTGTCTAGCGCGTTTCTCGGTGTCCCAGATGGGGCATTACAGTTGGTATCAGAGCTAGGGGTTCGCACTCGCGGACCACTGGGTAACAAATTAAGATAATTAATATCAATATTAACAACACATAATTTACTGAACAAATAAAGATAAACAGTTAAAATAAGTCACCCCTCTACCATTAAATTTTAAATTAATAAATTGCCCGTTCACCTCGTGCGCAGGATGGCGCCTAAGCGAGGACGATCAGCCAGAGGTATGGGGCGTAGCGCATCTACGCAGGAGCCGACAACACCCGATTTTGGGCCTCGGATATTAGAGGCCTTACGCCAGCTGATAGGCGTTGTGGAGCAGTGCCTGCCACAGCCACAGGAGACGAGAGTGGAGGCATCTTTGGGAGACGAGGAGCCGATAGGCGTGGACGCACACTCGGAGCCGCCAGAGCACGACACACCGAGGCGGGAGAGGTCACGCAGCCCTTCCGTTCATCACGAGAGGGCAGCCTCTTTCCGACGCAGCCGATCACACAGTCTCGAGGGGTCTTTCGAGCATAAGCGACTCCCTTCGCCTGTTGGGCTACATCGCCAGGATCGAGATACAGGGAGTGTGATCCGGGATCTTCTTCGCTTGCAGCCGCCCATTTACACCGGCTCCACAGATGGCTTTGGGGCTGAGTCATGGCTCCTTAGCCTGGATAGTTGCTTTGGCTTGCACTCTTACGAGAGCAACGTCAAGGCGAGGTTCGCCATACACCTCCTCCGAGACGCAGCAGGCGTTTGGTGGAGGAATGAGGAGCGGAAGCTCCATCTGACTCGAGAGACAGTGACTTGGGAGTTGTTCGAGGAGCATTTCAGGGCGCGATATATGTCCGAGCATTTTGTTCAGAAGAGGATCGACGAGTTTCATGACTTACGACAGGGATCTGACACTGTAGCACAGTATGAGAGCAGGTTCCTGGATCTTCTTCAGTACGTGGATTACCTGCAAGATGAGAAATTACAGGTTAACAGGTTCATTCGAGGGCTCAATGCAGATATAGCAGGAGCGGTTAGGATGCTATCTCCTCCCACTCTTGAGAAGGCCGTTGAGAAGGCCTACTTAGCTGAGGAGAACAGGACCAAAGCACAGGAGCATCGTGATAGGAACAAGAGCAAGTTTCAGGAGAGGATACAGGCATTTCAGAGTCAGAGGTCACGAGGTTCTGCACCACCCCCTAGAGGAGGATTTTGGCCTCCGCCAGCAGCCACGAGGGCTCCACCGCACCCACAGCGACAGACACAGCAGCAGAGCCACCCGCAGCAGGGGGCTAGGCAGACACAGGGATTTCAGAGAGGTGTTTCTAGGGGTGGTTTTAGTGGAGCCAGAGATAGGAGGCAGGGAACTCAGCAGACACAGCCAGCTCGCACTCAGCAGTCTGCTAGGGTTGGACCAGCAGGATCAGTACACCAGAGTACAGAAGGGACCCCATCTCAGAGGGGTACAGGAGGTTGTTTTATTTGTGGATCTCCAGATCACTATGTGCGCATGTGCCCGCACAAACCCAATACCATGGATGCTCAGAGAGCTGCTAGACCCGAGCAGACGGTGGGTGACGTAGGACGCGCCCATCGTGTTTATGCAGCGGTTGACAACCGCCAGGCCGAGCATCAGGCCACGGTCATTGAGACGACAGGTACTATCAGGGGTATTTTTGTCTCAGTACTTTTTGATTCAGGTGCTTCAGATTCTTTTATATCACCTTCTATAGTGGACCAGTGTGGGCTAGTGGTGGCTAGGCAGCCAGATAGTTGGCAGGTTGAGTTGGCCTCTGGGGCTAAACTCGCCGTGGACTCGTATGTGGAAAGTTGTGTACTTGATTTGGGAGTCTTCTCCACTACGCTTGACCTCCGAGTTATCCCTCTAGGTTCCTATCAGGTAGTTTTGGGTATGGACTGGCTCGAGTCTCATCGAGCTAAGGTGGATTGCAGAAATAAGGTCATTGAGTGTCAGGATGATCTTGGGAGTGCAGTTGTTATATTAGGGATGCAGAGACCTATCTCCTTGCGCATGATATCGGCTAAGCAACTCAAGCGGAGCATGCGTAAGGGTTGTCAGTTGTTTTCTATCACTATCAGTGATCGATCTGAGAGCATTCCAGAGCAATCACCTTTAGCTGATCATGCAATTTTGAGGGAGTATGCAGATGTTTTTCCAGGCGAGCTTCCAGGGTTACCACCCCGCAGAGAGGTGGATTTCACCATTGATTTAGTACCTGGGTCAGCACCAGTTTCTAGGGCACCTTATCGGATGACGACACCAGAGCTTCATGAGCTCAAGATTCAGTTAGAGGAGTTGTTGGATAAGGGTCTCATTCGCCCTAGTGTATCTCCTTGGGGAGCGCCAGTCATATTTGTGAAGAAGAAGGACGGTTCTCTCAGGCTTTGTGTAGACTTCAGGCAGCTCAACAAAGTCACAATAAAGAACCACTATCCGCTCCCTAGGATTGATGACTTGTTTGATCAGATGCGGGGAGCGAGAGTGTTCTCCAAAATTGATCTCAAGTCAGGGTATCATCAGTTGCGCATTTCAGATGCAGACATTCATAAGACAACATTTCGCACACGATATGGGCATTATGAGTTCACAGTGGTTCCATTTGGCTTGACCAATGCCCCAGCTGTCTTCATGAGCCTCATGAATGGTGTATTCAGGACATTTCTGGATCGCTTTGTCTTAGTGTTCCTTGATGACATATTGATTTATTCTCGTTCCGAGGAGGAACACGAGGAGCATTTGAGCCCCACGACCTCTCCTCTCGCGCTGTCCCCCGCGACCAGCCGTCGCGTGTTCCGCCCCTACCCTTACCACCGCCTCCTTCCCTGCCCCTGTCCCGGCCGCGCATCCATCATTCGCCGTTTCCCCCCTTACGGCCACACTGACCCCCTTCACGCGGCCAGCGCAAAGACAGTGCCCTTTCCCCCCTCTGCAAATCCTCTAACCTCACCCGCCGCCCGACCCTCCTCCACTGGTGTTTTTAATCCTTGTTTTCTTGTGTATGAGGTTTTTAAAATTGAAATACCTAGAAAATAAATGTGTAAGTGATTTATGTGCCAATAGTGTTTTATATATAAAACATACCTAATACATATATATATTATATTATACATACATAATTATATTATATCACACACACACACACACACACACACACACACACACACACACACACACACACACACACACATATCCTAAGATAAAGAATAATGTAGTAAGGGTAAGCAAATAAAAAAAAAAGGTGGTAATAATAGATATCCAAATAAACAGATGTATAAGCACAAATATAGGTGTAATAAAACGAAACAAGATAAAGAAGTATACATATATATGTATTTTATATGAGTAAAAAAAATAAAAAATAAACAAGAAGAATATGTATGGAAGAAAGTAAGATTTAGAATTATTCGTTTAGGACCTTAGTAAAATTTAAGATATGATTTAGTGAATAATTAAATTCGAGTTAGGGTTAGTAAATATTTAGATTTAAACAAAAAGATAAATGGTATATCCTTAGTAGTCACCAGGAAAAGATATAAAAGAGGTATTAGCTTTTAATTTAAACACTTTAAAAAAAAAATTACCCTGTCTAGCGCGTTTCTCGGTGTCCCAGATGGGGCATTACAGCCCTGTGTTGTAACCCTCTGCCGCGCCCCCTCCCTGTCAACTGTCCCAGCCACCACTGTCTCGTTCCGCCGCGGCCGCACCAGACTTGCTGCCCAACCTCTCCGTGGGCTCCCTGCCACGCCCTCACCACCTGTCGCAACCCCTTTCACCGCCCCTCCTCCACAGAGCTGCCCCCTCTGCAAACTCAAAACCTAATAAAATGAAAATGTTGTATTAAACAACAATAAATAAATGCATATGTTTTTTGTTCTAGTTGATAAGGGTTAATAACAAAAAAAAAGGGATACAAGAATAACAATTACATAAAGAAATATAAATAGGTATATATTTACATATTTACAAACTAGGGTTTACCAAAAAAAAAAAGGGCTCCATAGCTTATTCTCAACTTGCTAAAAAAAAAAAGAATGGAAGAAAACAAAGAAAAGGAGAGGGTGAATAAAATAAAAGAGGTTTAGAGTTATTCGTTTAGGACCTTAGTACAATTTAAAATATAATTAAGTAAATAATTTTCGAGTAAGGGTTAGTGAACATTTAGTTTTAAAATAAATAAATTAAATGGTATATAATTAGTAGTTACCAGGAAAAGATACAAAGGATGTATTAGTATTTGGCCAAACACTTCAAAAAAAAAAAAATTAATTTACCCTAAAATTTCTAGTCATTTTTGATGTGGTTTTCGATGTCCCAGGAAGGGGCATTACACTTGTTTTGTCTTATTAGTTCCTGCCAAGGCTAGACATGATACTATACTTTTCAGGTCATCCAATTAATCATGTTACTTTGAGCCAATACTATGCAAGAATTTTTTTGCCAATGTTAAGATTGCTAATCTATAAATTTTGAATTGACATAATTACATAAATATATGTTTTGATAAAAAAAATTTGTTATTTTGATTGGTGGGAAAGAGTGATTTGGCTAATTTTTACCCTTATTGAGCTACAGGATTTTTTTTTTTTCTTAAACTAAAAAATTAAAAAAGGCCAAGTGGCCTGACATTTATCAATGCCTGATTAGTATTGCTTCCAGCAATTTCCAAGCTTTTAAATATGACATGACAACATTAACTGAAAAGATGCGTTGATATTGGAAAGTCTTCGGTTTTGGCACATTAAAATGATCTCTTTCCCGACTTTTACATTGGAATTAATTGAGCTGTATTGTTTTGATTTGGACGACTGTGTTGGTGTGAATGAAGTAACTAAGCTCTGACATATATCAATGTTGGTATGAGACTTTCTCCTTACCTTCTATATTCCTTAGATTTGGACAGTCTGAAATTCATATTTGCCTTTAGAATTTTGGTGTTTAAACACTGCCTTCTCGCATGACTCCACTGTTTTGAGGGGCAGAAGTTTGGCACTGAGCATATTCACTTGCATGTGGCTCAGATCTTAGCATGGCTATGCCCTTTGGCTTGAATTGACGGTGGAGTTGTTTTGGTTCTCTATTTGGCTTAGCGTCAACTCATTGCAATAATATTTTCTTTGCTCGCCATGTATTCTCTTTGGCACTTCTCGGTCCATTGTTAGATCTCCTTGATGCACCACCGTTATCCGTTACACTGTAAATATATAGACGCATGGCCTTTGCAACCTCCTGCTTATAGGTACTTTTAATTATCCTTACTATATATATTATAATTCAAATCACGTTTTGATCTGGTGCCTTGATACATGTGTTGTTTTTGTTATGTATTTACAAAGGGACTGTTGGCAAATATTGCACAGAGTTAAGGGGTCTGGTTTTGCAGTTGCTAGCTGCCATATCGAACAGCTTGGGACTCCAACCAAACTTCCTTGATAAAGCTCTTAGACAACATGCTCAACACATGGCCATCAACTATTATCCTCGCTGCCCCAATCCAGAGCTTGCATTTGGCTTATCGGCTAATTCATATCCTAATGTTCTCACTGTTCTTCATCAAGGCCATGTCTCAGGCTTGTAAGTGCTTAGAAATGGAAAATGGTCTGTAGTCCGGCTCATTCCCAATGCCTTCGTAGTCAATGTCGGTGATCAAATGCCATATGTAGCCAACAATTTATCATTTCTATATCAATTAAATTAACACTGAGAAAATTAGTGTGTTGCAGGTTTTAAGCAATGGAATATACAAAAGTGGAATTCATGGTGCAGTTGTGATTTCTATCGAAGCAAGGATCTCCATACCGACATTTTACCACCCTTCACTAGATAAATAACTAAATCTTGTTTTCCTCTACTCTGCAAAATATAAGATAAAACCTGAAAGATAACCTTTGTCTAGTTTTGAGTATTTCCAAAGCTACAAAAAACACATTTTTTCTTTAAACACAGTTGTAAAACTCTTCTCACCAAACGGCCTAGTAGAAACCCTTACAATTTCAAAGCAGGTAGCAGCAGGAGACCTTCCCTCCTCCATGATTTTGAGCCGACCTTGGCATTACTATTCCTGCTGGGAAAAGAAAACATCACAGGCTCCCCAAGTCCAAGATTTCACCTCTTACAAGTAGAATGACCCATCACATTAGCGCTACCTACAAGCCACCAACCCTATGCTGCTGAAAACAATCAAAGAGATGGTTTTTTCATCTCTGTGAAGATGCCAAAAAGTGCATATAAATGAATTTCCAGGCATCTGAAAGAAACTAGGTGCCAATCTCAAAACAATGACACGGCTCCAAGTACCATGCCGGGGATAATAACATACTAGAACGACCTTATTTGCCCTCACAATTCCTCCGTCGCTCCCCTCCAAGGAAAAATCGGCGAGAGGCTCCTGGAATATAACTTTGTCCCAACTTTGCAAAAAAATCATTGTGGGGTTGGAGTTTCTGAGCATTTATACATTCATCACAGTAAAGAAAATGTGTGACATTAGCATTGCACCTAATAAACCCCAATTCTTTTTGACAAGAATTGCAGAAAAGATAGAGAATGGGTATGTATGCGCCGCATTTGGCAGAACAGAAAAAACGCTTAGCAGAACAACCCAATAGTCGTAAGAAAACATTCCAATCCCTAAAAACAGAGGATAAGTTTCAAACCACCATAGTAAAGGGATTTACACTTAAACTAACAATTAGGTTTCCTACGAACTTTCCCTGGCGTCTCAACTTGTTGACACCACTGCCTTCAGGTGATGTAACACACCAAAAATACCAACACAAGGACAACACAGTGAAATACAGGATAATTTTTTTTTTTGACTTGCTTGACACAACACAACACAACATGTCATCACAAGGTTACAACCAATCACTAGGAACCACTTGTTACGGGGGAGACCACAAGGTCAGCACGGAAACATTCACACCTATCAAGGACAATGTACTCTTCTTTTGACAAGACAACATGGAAGTCCAATCTACATGACACACTCACAGCTAGGGCATCCCATGAGGAAATTTCTTGTTAAATTTTCTTGTTTACTACAGTGTCTCTTAATTCTTAACTTACGTTCTTATAAAATTTCATGTAATGATTCACACAATTCTTTTCACAAGGGAGGACTTCTTTCTTTTCAACGGTTAACTAAATAGCTTAAGGCCAAGCTTTCTAAACTGGGATCATCAATTTTATGTCCAAATCTTTCTTATTCATTTGATTTTAGAACATTTTCCATTTCTTACAAGGTTAATTAATCTTATTCAAGCCACTAACACACGTTCCACAACTCTATTGCATAGGTGAAGGCATAAGCTCCGATTGAGTGAAAAGTACTGCTTAGGGTTCATAACAATAGCCTTCTTGTTTAAGGATTAAGTTTTGACCTTGCTTAAGGAATATCACCATGAATCAAGGCAAGGGTTAATAGGACAGGACAACAAAATTTAGCTTCAGGGTCACATTGTTTACTATCAGTCTTTCATTGAGGTTAAGAGTTTATCAGGATTGGTTAAATGTTCCATCTAGACTTTACTTAATTAAGTTTGACAAAGGAGAACATTTCAAACGATATAGAAATATTTATGGTTTTATTAATCAATTTCCGTCCTACTTATTAAACCCTATCATCTTCTAAAATCTAACCAATGATTTTACCATGAGATCATTTAAGGTTTCACCATAAAAGGATAATACTTATTAGTTTAATTTTAATAAGGACTATCCAACTCACTTCATAGTACTTACAAAATCATTGCTACTAAGCCTTAGGAGGATTTACAACTCAACATTTTAACTCAAGAGCAAAGTTTAACAGTACTCGTTTGCGGAAACAAAACAAGGTTATATCAATTTATTCCAACATGATGCACAAATCAAAGGGACATACCATCTCTAATGAACCATGACTAGGGAGCAAGAGAGTAATAACATGGGACATGCCCCGCTACTATACTAAGGGTTAAAATTCACTAGAATATCCCATAACCAAGCGGTAATAAAATTTCATCTTTCACATGATCACCAAAGAAGCCAAAGTTTCAACAGTTACAACAACAATACTCTACAATACATTTACTAGGCACTGACCCTTCTTCTAAAATGTCCAAAGGCCCTTTCCAAATTTTATAACATAATACACATTCGTACAAAGGAACATCATAACCAAGATTGATGTAATAATCTACAAGTCTTTCCATCATCTAACCACGTAAGCGATCTGCAACAATTAATAACCTGAGTCAGTTCGCGAGAACTGAGCAAGATAAGACTACACAAAACCACCATAACTATTATCTAACAATATCATGAAAAGAAAGCACTTTATTACAAGATTTTGGGTCAAACCTCTAAACACTACGAGCACATCAAGTTATAATAAGGTCTATAACATGTCAATCAAAGAAGGAGAAGACCTTGTACTTCAGTCAGTAGAAAATGCAATGAAACTAACAATCACATGAGAATGGCCCTTGGCCCTATAAGGAGAAAACAACAATCTAGCAGAAACAGAATTCCCATCAAGTAAGTAATTAAACAATAATTACAAGATTGAGATTTGATATAAATAGACCATCCATCTAGAATTTTATCAGAGATACTAACGCATAGGCTAAAATAATATATTTCTAAAAATACAAAAGTTGATCTGCCCAAGAAAGGGGAAACACGGGTTCCAAAATTTTAACACAAAAGTCATGTATAAATGAGTTTCAAACCGGAAATCAATTAGAGTAAACACACAACATAAGTTTCGAAGCTAAGGCATAGTATACTAGTTTTGACCATTAACTACAAGGAGATCTACCAATCATCCAGGAAGGGTCAAAGTCTCACAAGCTAGTAGCAAACACGCGAGAGAAGAAGGGGGGGGGGTTTCGTCCAACAAGAGTATACAATAATGTCATCAACAATTTTATAACACTAAACGTTTGCAAACTTCCACAACAATTCTAATGTTTGATTAATTTAAAATAAATTATCCATTTCCCGAAACACTCATACTTTAAGGCAACCCTTGGTAACACAGTCAACCGTCACACAAAGATACAAACATAACTTCTAAGTGACATTATCAAAACAAAACCTTCTGTTATGAATTCATAAGATTATCACACGAAAGCTGAGTTCGTAAGATTATCACGTGAAAGCTGTTTTTCCTGAAGGTCAATCACATTTAAGGAAATCTCCATCACGAACTATTACAGTAATTACGTGCATAAAAACTGACCAATATTAATTAATAGCGTTAACATTACAAGGGAGAAGATAATGCCAGTTAGAAAAAAAGAACAGGAGAGCACCATCAGCAATAATTCTGAGAGGGGGATTAGACCAAAACTATTCCAGTGTCAACGAGGTACCAGATTCGCACAAAGAACCTCGAGCTTAGTTGATCCGTAAGGCTAGTTTTGGTTCAAGTTGTCAGGGATGGTCAAGGTACTTCCTGAAGATGGCCTTAAAATTCTAGAAACAAGATGAAAGATAGTATAAGAATCTACACCCGCGAGGCGGAAAACACACTGCACACAACCTTTTCATTCAAAAAGTTTAATATCGAAACTCAAGCTGGTTAGCCCCAAGCCTTGATTACACAATCCTACAACCTTTCTTTCTCGATGCCAAAAGGTTATCAAAGGGACTTGCGAAGGAGCTAACAAAACATCAAAAGACAACTTGGGTGCTAGGGAGGAGCTTCACAGTTATCGTAACTTACTTCCATGATATCGAAAATACTAGTTAATCAACATAACAACTTGCAACTCAATCGTAGAGAAGAATTAATACATAAATAAATAGATGAAGGTCTATCATTCGAGTAAGAGAAACATAACATTCAAAGGAGAGGGCACACGCATCCTTTCGACCCACATTCTATCAACGATAAAAGCTAAAACAAGAAGACACAAGAAGAAAGGGAAATCTCCCATCATGATATCCAACTGACAAATTAATGCAAGGAAAAGTGGTTCGATTTCACAATATTTTTAAATAAAATAACAGTGGAAAGGTGTAGAAATATCTTTCCTGTTTCTCCAGCTTCAACAGGTCATACAAACTCCACATGGGCCGGCATAAAAACAATAGCATGAGACAAGGATGTGAGTACTGCTGCTGGCAATGTCAATGGGCCAAATGTGATAACTGGATAGACTGATGGGGCAGAAAATTTAACAGTTGAGTCCTTTCACAAATCCACCTCACACTGCCTCGTAGTGTCAGCTAGAATCCCATAAGCTTCCCCATTTGGAAAAACAGCCAACACCCACGTGTGGGACTGATATAGAGATGTCGTACTATCACCATAACCCCAAGCATCAGTGTTCCACGTAAAGACATGCTTTCCTGTTCGCTCGAGGGAACCACTACCTTCTCCAGTGCCATATAAAGAAGAGCCATGAGGGAGTTCAATGGTGACAACTAGTTGGCCATTCACGCACTCACAAGATGGAAAATAATCTGGCACCCCCGACATCCAATCTTAGGTTGGTAGAATAGATGAACATACTTCAGCTTGTAATAGAGGAGATATGTTGTACATAATGTCGCTTGGGCTGCATATGTCTCAAAATATTTTGCTATTGACTTTACTAATAACTATTTTCATATTATTTTCAACCGCAACGAAAGACAACTGAATCACTAAACAATTGCATTGATGCTGCTGTTAGACATACTTCAACGATCTACCATTACTTTTGAGGACTAACTGTTCAGCCAAAGCTTTACTATGTCCAACAGGGGTCAACATGATCCTCCAGAGAAAATATCGCAATGCTTCATTGCCATTAACATAGCATCCTCTTTTAGTGTATGAATAAACAATTTGACATACACATCCTCAAAATCTATCTCAAAATCTTCCATCATATTATCAAAAAAATTGAGATGCTGATCACCAGTAATAGCATTGTTACCCTGGAATTTTGGAAACCTATTTCTGACATCTTGTGGGACAACATTTGGGTAACCATCCATTCTTCTAAAATTTATAGGACCAAAGGTGTTAACAACAAATGGAGGTCTAGGCTGAGCCATATTGTTTGGTGGGGTGATCTTGGAAGTGAAACATGCTCATGAGGAGTGAGAGGTCTTTGGTGGGAATGAAATCTTCAAGACAAATCTCTCTTAAGGGCTCTCCTTCTTGATGATCTTTAGCAAATTTAGAAAATACATGAGTAGATTTAGGAGCAAGCCTTTCAAATGCACAATAAGGTCCCTCACTTGATGGAGAATTCAAATCAGCAATAGGATTGTTTGAATCATATCCATTTGAAGAAGAATTGTAGTCCTCAATAACAGGCTTCTCACTTTATAACTCAACAATAGGGATCTCCTTTCTTGCAGTCAAGTCTCCAACAACCCTCCGCACCTTTCTTCCCTCTAGCTCTGAGCTTCTTGAATCTATAAACAACTTCTTAGCAGAGTCCTTGATGAAGAGAGATCTTCTTCCTTAAAGTTTTGCAAGGATTAACAACACAAAAGTAAATGACAGAAAGGTAAGACAACTAGTATTTTCAATATCAAATCAGCATGGATTCGCCACTAACAGATTTCACCTTAGTTTTGCAAATGCACTACAGTAGTCTGTCAAATTTTTGCTAGCACTGAAAACTTTGCAAATCCTTATAAATCAGACCTTATTTTTCTTAGATCAATAAATCACAATGCACCCAAAGTGTATGAACTACTAGGAGATGGAAAAAGGGCAGAAAAAACTTGAAACCCTTGTTTGAAAATTACATATTTGAAGCATAGAAATATATTTTAACAATGTAGAAGCTCAAACACTTGAATACACAAATTCTCAAACTCTTCAAACACTTCAAAAACAACAAGAAATTTAAAGAAGTCCCCGGCAACGGTGCCAGAAAGTGTTGGTACCCAAATTTGTTCTCCTTTTCAGTCTAAGCAACATCAAAGATATGGCATGAAGCATGAATTCAGATAGATCATGATGTGTGTCATTTTGTAACTGGGGATGTGACCTAACTAACACTTAGATTTGTGGAGAGATGGATAGCACTTTCAAAGGAATTGATCTGACCCTCACTATTTTAGGTTGTTCCTTTCAAACAAGGTAAAAGAACCTACATTGTTAGCCCAAAATGGTGAAGGAGATGAAGATATCCCTCAATTTATGCAAATAGTATGAAAAGGCCTTGGGAAAATATGATCAACACTCCAAATCTGACTTTCACAAGTTGTCACTCCTAGATCATGGAGATATTTTCAATGCAAGGCAAGGGTTACTGAAGACATTGTATAATCCTAATTTTCTTTGTGCATTTTTATAAATGGATTGTATTCTCTTGTTGACACACAATGCAGATGCAGGGGTAGCATGGGTAGCATGGGTTGTTTAGAATGATTTTTTGGTGGGGTGTTGACAAGAAAAACTGGGATATATCATATCTTTGACAAAATCTACAATAATTGAACAACTATTAGATAAAATGCTTCAAATAATCAGGATATTCTTTCAACCAGAAGAGGCATGAATGGAATCCCAGGTTGCACTCTTCACAAAATATTTGAGAATTAACCACAAAATATTGAAGTAAAGAACTCAATTAAACACAAAATTCCATGATCAAACCACGCCTAAGGTAACCCCAAAGGCTTACAAGAAATCTCTGCAGTCAAGGAAGGTAAAGTAATTTTAGATTTGTTTATCTTTTTATTAGATGAAGGATCTTCTGAACATATGATTGCAAATGCCACAAAACTATCAAAAAGAAATGGAGATTCTATGTGATTTCTAAAGACTTTCAATGCAAAATTGCAACAAGAACAATGAAAACTATTTGCAGGCATTTAAAAATGATAACACACATCATATTGCCCAGAAAAACACATATTAACTCAAAATATTGTTAGATTCATCAGTTGGGGAGAGTTTCGTGAACAATCTCAGAGCTGTGTGATGGCTATACACTTGTAACCAACTCACATAAATGAAGATCCAACACAAAATAAATTATTCCGGTTCTTTGGTGGGTTTTTTCAGAAAAAATAAGCTTTCTCTAAGAATTTTCTCATGATTTTTCACTTTAAACCCCTTTTGCATGTCTCAAAACATGCATTATATATCTCTTGCCACATTTGATCCTTCTTTCCCAAGAAAATAATATGGCAAGGGATCAATTCTGTTACAACAATTCTTCATGATTAAATGAAAATGACATCAAACAGAGAAACACTCACAGGTTGCCAGGTGTGCCCAAAAAGATTAAATCATTACAAATATCTGGATCATTATCCATGCTGGAGGCATTTTTTTCATCATTGAGGCATGCGAACACCTTTTACTCATCATTTTCACCTGTTTACCTTTTCAAATTACATCTATAACTTTTGATCCTATCATTTCACATTTTTGCTCAATTTGGGGCAAAAATTTACTTCAAAAACATCTCAAATCAAATAATTAAGCCATGAAATGGATGCCAATGATCCTGAAAGGCCAAGACGGCACAAAATCACTATAAATTTGATGAATTTTGGTGCAAAAATCATGATTCCAAGATTCCTAGAGCTCCCATGGTGGTCAAAACAAATGGATGCACAACAAATTTCGATCTTATCCATCTTTGTCCTTTAAACTAGGCCCTCCACATGTAAAAAAAAAATTGGGACCAAAATTGGGATCATTTTTTACTTTTCCACATTTTTTGGAAAAATGGAAAATTTTGACCTTTTTCTCTGTCCCTCCACCTTTGATTTTTGGAGCTAACACGTGGCATATGGTGGGTCCCATTGAAATCGCGCTTCAATTCTGTGCATTTTGACCTTTTTTGGAATTTGGGAAAATTTTCATTTTTTTCCCCATGGGCCCACACCTCCGATTTCTCCCTCGCCACGTGTCTCCTAATGATTCACTAGCAGGACAACGCTTCAAATTTTGATTTTGAGTCTTTTTTGCAAAATGGAAAAAATTCCCTCCTACCTTCGCCGGCCCGGCGACCCGCCTTGCCCTCTGCCACGCATCCATCTCTCATTTTCTGAGGACATGCACGCTTAGTATTCATTTTACTCCCTTTAAGCCAAGGGAAAATTCTCCACTTTGTCTCCTTGGGCCCACAGCTCTGAAACTATTCCCATCACATGGCACTCTCCTATTCGCTGTGGGTCCAAGTCTCCCTTTCTTCCTTCAAACCTCCCTTACAAATTTTTGAAAATTCACAAACTTCAATGTTGACCTGCACCCCCCTTTGACCGTTAAAATATTACACGTGTCTCACTTGGATTGGTCGCGGGCTTTCGGGCCAAAAATTTACTTCAACACTTTGAGCCAAAAACATAAGAAACCACAAAATCCTCTGCCACCCACATCTCCTCTGACCTTGATTTCTGCTACGTGTCCTCCTCTAATTATAGCAGGGGTGAAACTGATTTTGAAACTTTATAAAATTAGAGCCAAAAAAATCTAAGTCCCCCATCGGCACGCTCCTCCGCCTTTGGTCTTGTATGGACATGTGTCCACTCCCGATTGGCTCCAGGGTTTCGGGCCAAGTTTTCACTTTTAAAATTTTCACAAAGTAAAGTCCAAAAATTCCAAGGGAATCCGACATCTTGCCATCCCGCCTCGGCCAATGAAAACCCACCACATTGCCAATACCACCTGAGGTTGAATTTGTTAGGCAAATGATGCCCATATGACCGTCAAAATGCAAAAAAATTCAAAGGATGCCCTAGAATTCAATTTTTTCACCATGGATGGTAGATTTTTTATTTTAAATCAACTGAAGCATGATTTCTGAACATTTTCGACCTTGGGATTGGATTTTCAAATACAAACAAGTATGAATTGATCAATTTCTATTGTTCCACGATCTGGAAAAGGGAAAAAATGACACAACCCGCAAAATTGGAAGAACTAGGGCACATAATAGGGCAAACTTGGAATATTCCTTCACATTAAGGCAAAACAACAAGTTTGTGAGCATTTTAAAGCATTTAACTAGAGGGGAAGTAATTTAGACCATTAATTCAAAGGGTAAAACGTTTTTTAGCAGATATAGATTTACACCAACAGAGTGTAACAACAATAGTACTATGATTGCAAAGTAGAGAGTCAGATTGCAAAAATTTGTTGAATCTAGTAGCGATTCTTCAAATTCTAAAGAAGTAAAGCATGAATCTAGTCAGACAAGTGTGAGTATGGGTGCAAGTAATAACCATCCATATATACACCTAAATCCAAAATATGATTAGTAGTTAAAAGTATACCAGTATGCAAAATATTATAAGTGGATAACTTGGTATAGGAGGAAACATGGCCCATATTCCTAATTTATATGAAATTCTATAGCCTTATGATATGTCCTCTAATTTAGAATATTACATACTTTCTTTTTAAATTTGATGAGGAGAAAAAGGAGTGAAAGATGATAATACCAAGAAATTTAAAATTATACCTGAGAATTGCATGGTAATGCTTTGGAATTCATTAATTTTATGAACTTGAGTGGGAAGATCATAAAAGAAGTGCATGATACCATTACCTAATAATTCAAAAGGAACATGTACATAAGATAAAATATTCAAGATTTGAAATAAATCAAACACAATCCTAGAGAATCTATATAGGAGTATGGAATGATATTTTGTGGTGTAATGAATAAAACTATTTATAATTTTGATAAACCTAGTAAAACTACTTGGTTTGTAGAAGGATTTCATAGTAAGATTAATTTTGTGATTGTGAAGACTAAATTTTCCACCAAAGTAGAGGAAATAAAATTAACTACAAGGATCGAAAATATTAAATACTATGAAGATAATTTAGTAGTGATCCAAAATACAAAATCTAAATTAGACATTTTTATACACAAATAAGTGTAGTTGCAAGATGGAAAGAAACCCAAATTGAGTATATAGTGCTTAGAATGTGGACACAAAGGAAACCAAAATAATGATTGTACAAAATAACAAAAAAGTAATCCCTTATTTCAAATACGTGAGAGCAGATTATACTCTCACAAATTTAAGGTATGGGTACAATCACTCAATAAAATTCATTTGATATAACATTATGTTCTTCAGGCCGAGAACGTCGTATGTATTTTTTGTATCTTAATAATGCTAAGGATAACAAGGTATTAATGGACTTAAAAGAATAAGTAATAAGTAATGTATTTATATTTCATACCTAATTCAATATAAAATCACATGCAAATATCTGAATGGTAGAAATCGTTACATATCCTTGACCGAATGTGTAGTGGTCTCCTCTATCACCTAAATCTAATACACAATGATTCTGTAATATACAAAAACAAGTCTAAGTTGGGCTCTACCTTCTCCAAAAATACTATACGTTGGGATATGATTTTCCCCTGGAAATATATAAGCACTATAGATAAAATAATAGTGGGTGCAGATCTAGGGGAATAAAAAATCTCTTTGGAATTTCATGAATGGAAATTAGTATCACTCATTGTGAACAATGTGCCCAATCAAGGAATAATAGTAGAATCAAGTGAGGTAACTATACAATCATTTGGATCAACTATCATAATATAATTAAAGGTGTATCAAAATTAATTCCAAATAAAAAATTTGAAATTCATGGGCATTGCACCTTTCTTAAGGGTATCATGGGCTTCCACCAAAATTCATAGGTATAATAGAAGTATCAATATCAGAAATATGTTTATTAATAAATGTTCTGAATATGAGGAAAAAGATAATTATCACAAATAGGCATTTCTAAACTAAGTTCATATTCCATCATAACATGAGTTTCAAGTGTGTCATTTTTTATTTCTATTTCAAGAGAAGATAAAGAAGTGTGATCACTTATAACATCATTACATTTGTTGTTAAAATCATCATCATAATTGTAACTATATATAGAATATAGATGAAACGAAAAACGTAAACCTTAAGAATAACGACCGCATATGTAAGGGATATGTTAGGATCAATCAATGGTTTTTGAAATACTTTACAAATGACATTATTAGATGCATGATTAAGTTGAATGTACTCAAATAAAGACATAGTGGATACCTTGGAGGGTTTGCTAACAATAATGAAATATACATTTAGATCTTGAACATATAAATTCAAATCACTGAGAGAGTAAGTTATGACATTAAGGGGTGTAGCAAGAGAAAAATGTGTACATAGAAGGAAATCATTGAGAAACTTTTTACATGTCAAATAAATTTTAATAAACTCAAGGAATGAAATTGAACGTTCATCAGAACAATGCATCATTATTTAAATGATAGAGGAAAATAACCACTTAATGATGAGTAGGATGCAAAAAGCAAGATACTATAGAGGAAAATAACCAAAAGTGATGTGTAACAAAAGTGGTCGTTGTCAATTTTTTATAATAACCATTGATGAACATAAACATTAAATTGAATGAAACAAAAAGAGGTAATTTGAAATCTTATTATCTGAAATAAAAATATCCAAGGGATTTGTACAAAAGGGCATACTTTTTTTTATTATGCCCTAATGTCTAAAAATATTAATTTGAATTTCGAAAATGTGTGCTCAAAATTAGGGTAAAAAATACGTGTTCATTAAATA
The DNA here is from genome assembly GCA_019776745.2 of Taxus chinensis. Taxonomy (NCBI): domain Eukaryota; kingdom Viridiplantae; phylum Streptophyta; class Pinopsida; order Cupressales; family Taxaceae; genus Taxus; species Taxus chinensis. The sequence goes on along the minus strand of CM034151.1, from coordinate 764,836,905 downwards.
TATAAAAATTGTTAGTGTAGGTAATTATTTATCATATTATTTATTTATTAGGATTTTCGTTCACTTTGTTAGCTCTACACTTGTTGTGTTAGCTTGTTTAGGTGTACTAGTTGTGTTTAGTTAGCTTACTAGTTGTGTCAAGTCATCTCAACTACCAATATCAATACATGTAGGAGTTCTTCACCACTTATATAGGTATTAGTTACACTTACCTCCTCTTATATGTACCTATGATTATTGAGCTAATGAAATGAAAATTATTTTCTCATTTGGAGCCATTTTTTCCTTTTACATTTATCTCATTATTCTTCATAACTTGCACATTTGTGTGTATGTATGCTTAATATTGTCTTTGTGAAATTCAAGTTTTAGATTTCTCATAGTTACACTCTTCAATTCAATAGATCTATGGTACTCTATGATATGGTATTAGAGCTAGGATAGTATTAAGTGTTTCTGGGGTTTATTTTCTGTATATTTTTTATAGGAGTTTTTATTTATAATAGTATTTGGTGTTGGTTATGCTACTTCATATTCACCTTTAGTTCACTTGTAAATATTTGAAAACATTTTTCATCTCCCACAACAAGTTCTACATTCCTGATAAGATGTTATACTTATAGTACAAGGGAATTTTTTTGAACTATACAAATCTAGGAATTTGATCTCCTCATATAGGATCTACCAAGGTGTTTTTTTACATACACTCCATCACAATCCTGACCAAGGTTGTGTGCATATTCAACAAGTGGTACGACTTTACTTTCTTTTATTTCCCTAATAAATTATAGATATGTAGTATCGAGCACCCAAATTTGGGAATTTTCCTTTTCAAACATCCTCACCAACAATTTTTCCTCAATCTCTATCCAAATTCCTGTTGACCAAATAAGCTCACACTTATCTTTTGGTCAACTAACACCATTTTCCCCTTTTGTTCTTCAATCTTAATTATCACATATTTTAAGCACTTAAGGCCTTGTGAAAGTATTTCCATCAGATAGGAATTTTTTCCCCCTTTTTAGAGATATAAAGAAGTCCTTCTAACCCTTCGTATTTTTCAAGTTACGGGCCGGCGGGCCTAGGGAAGACTTTTAGACCATGAAAATTATGGACCGGTGGGGGGGTGGAAGAAATTTTAACTTTTTTACACTTTTCACAAAAAGGAACAAGTATAATTATAGGCCTATGAGCCCGAGAAGGATCTCTTTGAAAAGTGGAAAATGCGGGCCTGCGGGCCTAGAGATATCTTTTCTCCAAAACAAGGAAAAGGCGGGTTGGAAGGCCCAAAGATGTTTTCTTTTGAAAAAAGTGGGTTTACGGGGCCGTGGAGGAAATTTTTCCAAAGTGTAAATGCGGGTCGGAGGGTCTACAGGGGACTTCGAAACTTTTTCACTTTTCGCAAATGGCGTAGTTTTTAAGTGCAGGCCCGCGAGCCCGCGAGGTCTTATCAGCCATTGAAAAGTCATAGAACCATAGAGGGTGCCACATGCCTCATCAGCACAACTCCAAGGATAGAATCCAACACAGAGACCCCAAACAAGCCCCAAAATTCCACATGTCCCAGGTCAAACTAAGGGACAAAGTCGACAGTTGAAAATTCAAAATGGGACAGATCCAGAAGATAGCACCACATGTCGCATCAACACAATTTTAAAGGTGCAACCCAAGCAGAGACTCAAATTCATGTTGAGCCTCCACATGTTTAGGGTCAGACATATGGCCTCGTCAAGCAAAGGGGACTTAGCCGAAATACAAAGAAAGGAAGAGGCCATCAGAATGAGCCATGTGTCTCTTTAGCACACTTTCAAGAGATGAATCCAAAGGTGGTCCCCAAATATGTGCCAGCTCACCACATGTCTCATCAACACAATTTCAAAGGCACAACACAAAAGGTAGTCCCCAAATGAGCATCAACTCGCCACGTGTTCAGAGTTCAAAAAGGTAAGTGTTATCACCGAATCACAGCACCCCTGGATGTTGATCAGATTTCTAGTTTGATCACTCTAAGCATCCAGTGTGATTGGATAACATGGGTACTATCTCCAAGTTGTGGGACTTGCTACTTGAGATAGACCTCCAAAGAAAGCTGGTTCTTGCTCCTAAACTACCTGCCACAATCTACTCTAATGCAGGATAAGCTAACTGTTCTAATCTAAATTTCCAAGGGACCAGGGAGAGAGAATACATAAAATGAAATCCTACACTAAAGCGGTGATACACCAGAAAATGAGGGTGTGAGAGTAATCTCCAAATGTGTGAAATACAGAGGCAAAGTGCACACTAGAAGAGGTGATGACAGTTCTCCATAATCTAGCAAAATGCATTCACAACAATATCCCAAGCATACACAATGATAATGGATCCCTGCAAGAACATAATAATAGACACAATATTCTTGTAGAAAGATTAAAGGGGCAAGAAGAATGCAAGAAAACACAGCAGGGGAAGATACATCCACAAACTGATATTTTAGTGCTTCATGGTATGCACAGTTCAGTCTATTACAAGATAAGGGCCTGGATCACCATGCAAGGAGTCCACTACAAGGGCCTGCAACACACTGGCTTCACAAAGCAATTTTGGCAGAGCTTTGCTACCCAAAAACTCTCTCCTTTTACAATGATCCCAACACTCCAATTTATAAAAAAAATGAGAAGGAGAAGAGAAGGGAAAATGGAAATCCCGAAATTTGTCCTTCAACCACCTGTAAGAGGCATTAAATTGAGTGAAATGATTGTAAATTACTTGAAAAAGGCTCCCCATACTGTCCCATGTGATGCAGCAGAGAAAGAATGATGACCATGCCTCTTAATTGCACTCCCAGCTACCAAATAAAACACTGTTCTGAACCCGGCCACGTTTTCTTAAAAAACTCAATAAATTTCTGATAAAATTTGGAATTTCTTGATTTTTGTGAATTGGTCTGGGAATCACGATTCCAACGGTACCAATTTTGTGTGATTTCCTTGAGAAATGCAAAAGTTATGGCCTTCTGAGTGCGGGCAGCTATTTTGGGTCTAGCAGGCGTTTTCTGTCATTTGACGGGAATGAGCATTAACTGATTGGAGCCGAACATGTTTCCCTTATTTTAATATATATACCATCATTAAACTTAATAAATCCAGTTTCTGTGGCATAGAGGACATCGTGCTCGTTCCAGAAAGTCCAATTTTATGAAAATCGGAGCTCGGAGTCAAAAGTTATGGCCGTTTTAAGTTCCACGGGTCAAACGTTGACTTTTCTTCTCTGCCTTCGGCCGCTTCAGATTTTCACGTCCCAAATGTCCCACTTGGCACAGTGTTGAAATTTCCTATTTCGGCCAAACCGGCCGGTTCGCGTACTTGTGGCCCAGATGTCCCATTTGCTTTCGGACCGTCTGGGACAAATTTTCCCAATTCGCCCGGTTCGCGTACTTTTGTCCCACGCGTCCCGAACTAAAAGTTCTCATTTCAGCTGATCCAGCCGGTTCGCATGCTTCGCGTACCTTCGGCCCAACTGTTCTGGGCTGCCTTGACTCATTTCAGCCAATCCGGCCGGTTCGCGTACTTTTTGCCCGGGTGTCCCAAACTGCCTGTTTCAACAGTTCGTCAATTTTTTCCATTTTTCAGCCAATTCAGATTTCCACGTCCCATGCGTCCCTTTGTCCCAAATGCTGCGCAGACCACCTGGTGGCCTTTCGGCCGGTTCGCGCCCTTATGTCCCTCATGTCCCGAATATTGCAAGGACTAGGACTTAGCCATTTTTCGCAATTTTTTCTAGCTCGAGCTTGTTTTTGCAATTTTTTCACATTTTCTCAGAACTTGCTCTCTAATGCTCCCTTCTTCTTAGACAAGGGAGTTAGAAAAAATCTGAGGGGACCCTAGAACATGAATTTTTTCCCGGACTCAATATAATTTCTTGGGACTAAAGAATTTGATGCATGTTATCAAATTACCTTGAGGGATGAATTCTGGATAACAGTAAGGTCGGCCGTTGAAAAGTCCAAAAGCCTGTGGAGGCCCCCATGTGTCTTAACCGTGCAACTTCAAAAGAAAAATCTAGGTATGGTTTCTAAATGAGCATGAATCCTCCACGTGTCTCGAGTCAGGCACAGTGTCTCCACGAACAAGAGGGACCCAAGAAAAATATGAAGGAAACAAAGGAGCCCACAGAATCCTCCACGTGTCAATCCGGTGTAATTTTAAGAGTGAGAGGAAGAGGATGAATCTTCAAGATGCACGAGGCTACAATGTTGGTCTTGCACAAATAAAATCTTTCAAATATTACATGCCCATGACCATGATCTTCAGAAATCCATATCTTTCGACTGGAAACTTAGATTTGGGTGGGAGAGTACTTTTTAGAAAGATTTCGACGTTGTCTTCTCACCTGCCTCTATTAATGTTTCACCCTGATAATTTTGAGGGTTGTCAAGTCTCCCACCTACCTCCATGATGAAGAATGGGCCTCTTTCTTGCCTAGTAAGGGACAACGATGGGGGCATGGGTGTTACAACGAGACTCTTCATTATGGCAAGTGGATTTCAATGCTTTCTGGAGTGGTTGGAGTAGGTGGAATTAATGAATTACAGGGGTGGTTAGAACAGAGTTTGATATTCCCTCTCTCTTTTTATCTCATTCTTCTATATATTGTAAAGGAGGGGCATTCTCAAATGGTTGGTCATTGTTTCTCCCCTTCCCCACTCTCTCTTTCTTCCTTAGGGTAGAACGCGGAGACTAAGCCTCTTCTCATGGCTCTATAATGGAATTTTCTTACCCCTTTCCCACTGATGATGTACCATGTGAATTTTTGAGAAATATAATATGTTTTGTGATGCATCCATCCATCCTTGCTTATTTTGTTGTCGCTTCTTGCCTCTCTTCATTATAGGGTATACTATGCATACTTTAATGTTTATTGCGGGTTATGGGAGCTATGTTTAATGGGTTTTGAACTAGTCTTCCATGTGAACTTCATCTTTGGTCTGTGGTGCATTTTGTCCACCCTCTCTTCTGCTCACCTCTCTCCACTTCAGGTGGTCAGATCTGTGATCAACCACTTCCTTTTCCGGTGTATCACTACTTAGTGTAGGCCCTCTTTCACCCTTTCTCTCTCTCTCCTTGTCTCCTTGGAATGGTTAGATTATGATAGGTTAGCTTTGCCTGCACTGGAGTAGCTTATGGTAGGTAGATTAGGAAGCATGAACCAACCTTCTCTGGAGATCCATCTCAATTTTTTCAAGTCCCACAACTTGAGAGATGGTCCAATGTTGTGTAATCACATGGATGCCCCACTAAGATCCCTGGCCATTAAGGGGTGTTGTGATTTTGCACAAACAATTTCTCTATAATCGGATTAATTTTTTTTAATCTAATTTTAGTTCTAGGCAGCGTATATGTGGTTTCAAGCATCTTTGATCAACATTGGCGTGTTTATCTAGCCTTTTTACAACTCTTTTAAGCCTGAATTCAACCTCCTAAAGATATATTATGCCATAGAATACCAAAATAACATGCATTGCGGTGATAATGCAATCATTAAATGACACCATGACAACTCAAGCATAGGAAAATTAGGAAAAAATTACTTTCTAACCCTTAAACTAGCACATTCCTCCTTGGCAGGTCCATTCACGAGTGGAAAAAGAGTGGTATTTCTCCTTATTTGCATGATATTCCAAAATTTAATTTTAAAGTATCTCAAAATTAGCATTTCATGCCTTTTGAAAAATTAGTCAATTTGAAAAAAAAATGCATTAAGTGTGATTTTTAGTATTTTAGTCCTTATATCTCTCACATGTTGAAGGCGAAGGACGAATCCTTACTTTGAAGTAGGAAAATTCCCCCTCATTAACGAAACCATTGAAATATACATTTTTTGCCAATTCAAATGAGTTGTTGGAAGACTCGGTCCATCCTCATTTAGTGCATTTTTAGAAACTCTTTAGTGAAATTTTAATTAAATAGGCCATATTTTTGGGAAATCATTATTGTAATAACTTTTTATCAGTATCTCAAAATTGAGATTCGTATTTGGAAACATTCATACTTTTATCATTTTCCATGTATTAGTACTAGTTTCATTGTAAAATTCACTAATTTATAAATTGCAAAAACAATTAGTGTTGGCTGCTTAATATAATTCTTAGGGAGTGTTGTAATCCCATTCAGATGTATTTTCAGATGAATCTGATTTCTCACATTATTTATTGTGTTCTCACACTCATCTCTTTTTACATTTCATGGACACATTTTTCATTGATTTAAATGTGCATTTGCACATGCATTTTTTGCCTATCACTCTTTTGCATTAATTACTATCATTTTTTGATGTACAATGGAATATGTGCTTCATGGATATATGCTTCAAAGGACAAATATTGCATCCCACCACATCTACTTGGTAGGGATAATCATGCACCATGGCATTTGAGCATGGAACATTTTCTTACTAAACCCTGGGACCTCTATCTATTATTGTTATGGATAAATACCTTCCCGCAATGACCCAAATCAACTCAAAGACTAGTTCAACTAATGTGATATGGTTCGTGGTCACTTGTTAATGTATATCTCTATGTATCTCCCCCATCATGTGGTACAAAATGAGTGTCCTCACACTATTTGGATTATTCTTCATACATTATTTTGAGACCCTTCAAACATTGTAGTTCTTATTCTTTATGAGACTATTTTTCCACCCCATTTAATGTAATTACGATAGTTCTACTGATATAGATTTTTCTTGTTCATATTCTTGATGATGAGGAATGTTCTTCTAGTTCCTATGACACGAGTATTTATGAGGAATCATCTCTTCCCTCTCATAATAAACTTTTAGATAATGTACAATCTCCTCTAGACTCTCCCACCATTAGAGATCGATCAGACACCAAGTAGACATGTTCACAGATTTATGGTGTTCTACCTTATTTTATTGTATTTTCCTATGATTCATAGTCGTTATGTGAGGCATCATCTACTCTTCTTACTTTTTATGTTCATGATACATTCATGTAAGAAATTTATCTTCTTTTTTTCAAGAAACCCTTTTAGGACAAGTTTCTTCTAGAGCTCAAATGTATTTTTACATGCCCTACTTGTGTTGTAGTACAACGATATGTGCTTCCATTTGTAGATCCTTCACACATTTTTACTTCAAAGGATTCATACATATATATAGATGGGAGTGCCCCTTCTAGGATGTCATTCACTTCTAGTATTATTGGGATCATCTTTGATCCTTTGCATTAGGATCATATATGTCTTATGGATTTACTTGATGAGGACACATTTCTACCAGACATTGTATCCTTGTTTATAGAGTCCCACATTTGGGATCTAGATAACATCGTAGAGGATGTTTTTACTCTCTTTGAAATCTCTTATGGAGTTGTACCATCTTCTCTACATATAATAAGCATACTTATAAACCCTCATGCTCTCCCTCCATTTCATGTATTTTTGTTTCCATATTCTACAATTAGGCATGGATTTCCTAATTTGAATTTGGCATATTTGAGCACTTTCTTGGAGAAATTTGAGTATTTTCCATACTTATACATTTTGATTCCTATCTACATTCCATTTGAGTGGGAATTAAATAGTTTGATTTCTATAGGTTTCTTTCTTCACAAAGGAAAATACATTATTTTTTTCATAGGAACCTATTATAAGATTTTCCATGTGACATTATACATTTATATTCTCTCTTTTTAGAGGCACATAAGGGCATATATTGTAGGATAAATTGTGGCTACATGAAGTTATAGCTTCGAGTGGGGATTTCTAGTCCTACGTTCTCTTATTTATATCTATTTTGGAGAGATTACTTTCCTGCTAGGTTTTCTCCTTTTTCTCTAATTTTTGAGAGATGCATTATTCTTGGGTACCTCATTAGGCCTTATATCCAGGACCCGATTCATTTTTTTCACCCACCTAAGTTGTGCTTATGGGGGGTGTTAGTGTAGGTGATTATTTATTCTTTTATAGTTTGTTTAATAGGATAATTATTGCATCGTGTGTATTAGATCTACACTTTTTGATCTAGTTTAATAATGGGTACTATTTGTGTTGAGTTGGCTTATGATTCATGTTGAGTTAGCTTATTTGTTGTGTGGAGCCATCTCAACCACTAGTATCAATGAGTATGTAATTTCTTCACTGCTAATATAGGTGGTAGTTGTAATTCCACACTCTTGTTTGCATATCTCATTATTAAGCTAATGAAATAAAGTTGGATTCATTTTACATCTTTTAAATTTATCTCATTGTTCTTTGTAACTTACATATTTTTGTGTGTGCTTTGTCTTGCCTTTTATAATTCACCTTTTACAACTCTCACAAGTGCACTCTTCGATTTAATAGATCCATGTAACTCTCTAATAAAAACTAATAAAATACTCAATGGAATTCAAAAATAGAGTTATGTTTGAGATATACAATTTGAAAGGTGATTCAGAAATTAATATACCTATAAATTAGGGACCTAAAGGGTAGCACCAACGATGAGACCCTAGTAAAATTTGTGTAAACTAGATTTAGGGTAGGTGATAGATTAAAATTATATTTGAATACATGAGTATACAATGTAGAGATGAAACCCTAGGGAAATTAGCGTTTAAAAGAAGGTGGAAGATACAATCACGAGTCAAGTTCATTAATTTTTTTACACGTTTTTCAAAATGTATATATATATATATATATATATATTATGGAATGTGGAATGACTAAAAAGGAAGGTAAGGTTTGTTACATAGGGTTATTTTAATTAATTAACTTCCAACATTAACCATAAATATTATAACATTGTATTGGTACTTACAAGTAGTGTTTACAATACGATACATTATCAAATACACAAGTCGAGAGATGTAATTATTTATAAAAAGTGATTTTTAATAGATATTGTGTACAAACTGGACAAACTTTGAATGGAAACTAATCTAGTAATAAACAATATAAAAATTCCATGATTAATTTTATGGTATGAGACCTAATTGGCATGAGGATCTACAAATGTTTATGCCCTTTGATGGTTTAGAAATGTAACGACCCAAAAAAATCCACACATGAACAACACAGTGAAATACAGGATAAATTTTTTTTTTACTTGCTTGACACATAACATGATGCAACATGTCGTCACCAAGTATACAACTAACACTGTGAACAACTTGATACAAGGATGGCCATAAAGGCAGCACGGTAATGTTCACACAAATCAAGGACAATTTACTTTTCTTTTACACAAGACAACATAGAAGTCCATTCACAGAACACACTTACAGTTAGGGCCAACCACAAAGAGTTATTCTTGAGGGTTATTTATTTTAATAAGATATCTTGCAATTCTTAGCTTACGTTTTCCAAGGAGTTTCAAGATATGATTCATACAATTCATCTTACCAAGCTAAGTTTATTCTTTTGAAATTGAGTAATCATCTTTAAATCTTCTCTATTATGACCTTTATTTGTTTAATTCGTTTATCAAGATAAAGGAGTATTTAAATTCCACAATGCCATCTGCTCACCACTAACACTACTAAGATTTGTTCTTGCTCACAAGACAACATGGTTTTTAAGTTCAACACACTTAAGAGAAGAGATACAAGGTGCCTTGAAAAAGGGTTAGAGGGAGAAGGTCAAGATGAATCATTTTTAGGACCTCATTAGTTATTACCAGTATTAAATTGAAGCTAGGGTTCTTAACCAGAACTAACAACAACTTTACTTAGGCTTCGCTAAAAGTATTAGCAAGGAGTAAAAGAATTTACTTTCCAAATGGCTGAGAGATAGATTGTGTGGTTTCAAAATTGTTTCCTCCTGTTTATTAAATCTTATTATCTTCCAGAACCAACCACAGATTTCCTTTAAGTTCATTTAAGAATCCCACCATGAAAGGGATAGTATTCATTAGTGTAGCTAGGGGTATCAAGTTATATAATGTTACTTACAATGATAATCCTGCCCTTGATTACTTACAGAATTTCTTGCTCTCAAGTTGGTGACCCCTACGCTATTTTATTTGAATACAACTTTTAATTTAACTTCCTGAAGTATTAAACAATTCCATGTTAGTTTACTTATGAAACTTTATTACTAAGTCATGGAAAGGTTTACTCATAATTTATTCTCAAGGCAAAGTTGAAGCAACACTCATTTACGAGAACAAAACAAGATTACATCATTTCTTAAAATACTGATACTCCACAAGTCACTCAACCACAATAACAAAATTTTCTTATAATTTCAATGATGGCACACAATACAAGGTTTCCAAAGTTCAGAAGACAAGGTCCACAATACATTATACTAAGACATTAATCCTCTTTAAAACTTTCCACCGGACGTTAACAACAGTTGAACAACATAAAAAGAGGTTTTGAGCAAAGGAGCTTCCCAACTGAGGTTGATTACAAAATTCTACAAATCTATCCCTCATCTACACGCAAGATCCATCTATACCAAATTTTCTACAAGAGTCATTTTGCGAGAACTGAGCAAGATAAGACTACACAAAACCACCATAACTATTATCTAACAATATCACGAAAAGGAAGCACTTTATTACAAGAATTGGTTCAAACCTCTAAACACTATTAACACATCAGGTTAAAGTAAAGTCTTCATCATGCCAATCAAAGAAGGAGAAGACCTTGTACTTCAGTTAGGAGTAATAACAATGAAAGTATAGCAGTCGTAAGAGAATGGCCCTTGGCCCTATAAGGAGAAAACAAACAATCTAGCATAAACAGAATTCCCATCAAGTAATTAAAAAAATAATTACAACATTGAGATTTGATATAATTAGACCAACCATCTAGAAATTTATCAAAGGTACCAACGCATAGGCTAAAATAATACATTTCTAAAAGAACAAAAGTTGATCGGCCCAAGAAAGGGGAAACACAGGTTTCAGAAATCAACACAAAAGCCATGTATAATTGAGTTTCAAACCGGAAATCAATTAGAGTATACACACAACATAAGTTTCGAAACGAAAGCAAAGTATACTAGTTTTGACCATTAACAACAAGATTTTCCAATCATCTAAGAAGGGTCAAGGTCTTACAGGCTAGTAGTAAGCATGCGAGAGAAGAAGGGGGGGTTCCGTCACACAAGAGTATACAATAATGTCATCAAAAAAATTTATAACACTAAGGATTTGCAAACCTCCACTACAATACTAATGTTTGGTTAATTTAAAATAAATTACCCATATCCCAAAACAACCATATTTTATGGCAACCCTTGGTAACACAGTCAACCGTCGCACAAATAGATACAAGCATAATTTCTAAGTGACTTTATCAAAACAAAACCTTCCGCTATGAATTCATAAGATTATCACATGAAAGTTGAGTTTTTTCCTGAAGTTCAATCACATTTATGGAAATTTCCATCACAACATATTACGGTAATTACATGCATTAAAACTGACCAATATTAATTAATAGCGTTAACATTACAAGGTAGAAAATAATGCAAGTTAGGAAAAAATAGAAGAGCGCCATCAGCAATAATTCTGAGAGGGGGATTAGACCAAACTATTCCAGTGTCAACGAGGTACTAGATTCACTCAAAGAACCTCGAGCTTAGTTGATCCGTAAGGCTAGTTATGGTTCAAGTTGCCAGGGATGGTCAAGGTACTTCCTGAGGATGGCCTTAAAATCCTAGAAACAAGATGAAAGATAATATAAGAGTCTACACCCGTGAGACAGAAAACACACTGCACACAACCTTTTCATTCAAAAAAGTTTAATACCGAAACTCAAGCTGGTTAGCCCCAAGCCTTGATCACACAATCCTACAACCTTTCTTTCTCGATGCCAAAAGGTTATCAAAGGGACTTGCGAAGGATCTAACAAAACGTCAAAAGATAACTTGGGTGCTAGGGAGGAGCTTCACAGTTATCGTAACTTACTTCCATGATATCGAAAATACTAGTTAATCAACATAACAACTTACAACTCAATCGCAGAGAATAATTAATACATAAAAAAACAGATGAGGTTCTATCATTCGAGTAAGGGAAACATAACATTTAGAAGAGAGGGCACACGCATCCTTTCGACCCACATACTATCAACGATAAAAGCTAAAACGAGAACAAACAAGCAGAAAGGGGAAATCTCCCATCATGACATCCAACTGACAAATCAATGCAAGGAAAATGTGGTTCGATTTCACAATAATTTTAAATAAAAGTAACAGTAGAAAGGTGTAGAAATATCTTTCCTGTTTCTCCAGCTTCAACAGGTCGTACAGACTCCACACGGGCCAGCATAAAAACAATAGCATGAGACAAGGATGTGAGTACTGCTGCTGGCGATGTCAAAGGGCCAAAAGTGATAACTGGATAGACAGATGGGGCAGAAAATTTAACAGTTGAGTCCTTTCACAAATCCACCTCACACCGCCTCGTAGTACGCTTCTGCACTGGAAATAACTCGAGGAGATTGTCTTCCATCTTCCCTCACTTCAGTAGTCCTATGAGGTCATCAAGGCTGTTATCAACCAAGTATTCCTTGAAAAAGTCTGTGATGAATAAAAGCACGATGCCCTTGGCCACAAGACAACCCAATTAATCGAGAGAAAAAGACCATATAGAATGAAAAAGTTGGAGAAAAGAAATATCAAGAGATGCTCTCCTCGTAGTCTCCTAGCATTGGATTTACTGCAGGCTCTTTCTCACATTTCCTGCTCTTCCCAAGTAGCTTTCCATTTCCTTCAAGCAATACTCTCCTGCTTTTCCCAATCTCCACCTACTCCTCTTTTTGCTTTTCATCCCAAAGATGCATACCATACATCATATTTGATGAAGTAAACATCATAGTCCAGTCCTCTTAACACTCAGAAAAGAATATTTTATTTTTAAAGTGAAAATAAAGTCTGATTCCTTCTTATCGCTGCAAGTTTCATATGATGCACCTTGTTATAGTGCATATGTGCAGCCCATTGCTTACAGCTTGCTTCACATAGCAGCATCAATAATCTCCATAAGAACATTGTCATTGTTTAAGATGAGACAGCTAGATTGCATTACCCACAACAATTTCTCTAGCAATATAATCTTGGAGATAAACTTGGTTGCAATGTGGCAGTCAACATCTCCTAGAAGGCTTTTTTGAACTTAATATAATAGAGTGTTTATCCACCATGCTTGTGCCACAGAGACTCGATATCATCATTTCATCTTTGTCCAATGAATTTTTTGGCTTTGCTTCTGCCTCATCTCAAAGTCAAGGCTTCTGAATACATGCAGAGGAATCCAGGGCTTTTGGTGCACTTATATCAAGCTGCTCTGATTCAACCCATGAACAGTGTGTGTGGTTTCAGAGTCATCTGCTGCACCTTCCATTCCATCATGGTACAAAACCTCAGAACTCTATAGCACTCCCAAAGGACGCTTTTGGACAGAGTCAACATGTTCCATGTGTTCCTTTTTGGGTGTCAAGTTCCATCTTTTCTGGTTCCAAAGCATATTTATGCCCTGCTTGCAATATGACATCTGATTCATGCCCTACAATCACTTGAAGGAGAATCCTGAATTTGAGGATGCAGTTGATACTGAACAGATGATAACATAATTGGATTACCTACCTGTTGGAGGCGCTCACGAAGGCTTCTACCAAACTATAGCATGCCCGTTTCCAGGCTATTTACTGCTACAGGCAGTTGCTGTGGATCCCCAACAAGAACACACCTTACAAATCCCAAGACATTTTCTCCAACACTGCATAGATCTCCCGTGCCTGTGGGTGTGATCTGTCACCTACATAAAAGCATGCACCATTTTATTGCCTTTAAACCAACTACATCCAATTTTCTTTTTAACTCCTCTATCCTTCATTGATCTCCTTCATGCACCCTCTCTCTCCTTTTACCCCTCGCCATGAGAGCCTGTCTACTTAGTGACTCAATGAAGAAGCTCATATAATAGCAAGCAAATCATGCTTCATGAATATACTAAAATGAAACAGATCCACGCCTATGAGATTCTCTTCCATGAGTTACATCGTAAGACAAGTAAAAAACCGATAGAGAATCTCTGTAAGAAATTTCATTGGGTCTCCTGGTAACACTCTCACTGTCACTTAATCAATTTTGAAACAAATATCTTGAAGGAGAATCTTGAATTTGAGGATGCAGTCGATGCTGAATAGATAACAACGAAGTCGGACCACCTGCTTGTTGGAGTGCTCAAAAAGGCTTCTACTACAGCTACAAGATTTTACAACAACTGGTCACGACTGTGGTCGCGTGCAACCAGAACACTCCTCGCAGTGCCCAAGAAAATGGAGGTAAAAAGCCTGCTACACTATCTTGTAGCTTCATATACACCCACATCAAACCAGACTCATGCAGCAACCAAGGGCAAGAAAACGTGCCAGGAGAAAGAAAATAAAATGCCCACGTAACCAGGTAACAATGACAGTTTGGGAACAGGTGCCCAGCAAAGGAAAACAGGATTTTCCATGGCCTCACAGCCACTCGCATTGAATAAAGGATCCATAAGAGATCCAGATGAAGAAAAAGAATGGGACTCCACCGAATCCCATCTCCTCATGCAAGGACAGAAGCAAGACAGTCATAAAATTTGGCAGGTAGGTGGTTGGGGGGGAGGCCAAGGTGGCAGTAGAGGCAGGTAGGAAAGGAGTCCGATGCCTAGTGGGGAATTACATTCTCCTCCCCTTAAGAAAGCATCTTCCTCGATGTGACATAACACAATGGAAAAGAAATGCTTCACAACCAAGAACAGGTAAAGGAGAAAGTACATTTTATGGTTTAAAATTTTAGTTGATTAAAGCACGGTCACAAGGTAGCCTTAGGAACATTTGGTAGAATTTTTAACTTTCAATGTTCTGTGAAGATTGGCAGTTCTTTCTTGTTCATCATTTCATTAGTCTCTTTCCATTATCATTATTTCTAGTTTTAGTTTCTTTTAAAAAAAATCATCATTGCAGGGTTTTGGTTTACTCTTTATTGTGTGTGCCCAACAGTGAACTGCTAACACAAAACCCTATTAGGTTCACAAGACCCCACAAATTCACAAGCGCACAAGTATATACTTCATGATTGTATTACACCACATAAAGGTTACTCAAATATAGAATAAAATAGGCATAGTCCACATAATATAGTACTCGTCACACATCAATGACTGACACACCAAAATACTTAACCAAAACAGTACTATAATCCACCAGACATTTCCCTCAATTTGCATCAATGAAAAACTCACATAAAACCAAACCATGCTACAGGTACATAGTGTTCCACAAGGGAATCAATGACATAACCACAACATCACAACACATATCCATCTGACATGAGTAACACGTACATCAAAATACCACTACCAAAACATCACAATAACTCAACATATATCCTAGAACATCAACCATACACACAAATATCATATGCCTCCCTCAAACTCTTATGCCTCCCTCAAGTCTCTTATGCCTCCCTCAAGTCTCTTATGCCTCCCTCAAATCTCTTATGCCTCCCTCAAGTCTCTTATGCCTCCCTCAAGTCTCTTATGCCTCCCTCAGACTCTTATGCCTCCCTCAAGGAGGCCGGTTGACCCTATGGTCCAAGACACGTAGAGTTCGAACACTCCTAACCCAAGTGACATAATAACACGTAGTTCAACAACCCACTAGTTATATGTAACTCCTTGGGGCGTATCCCCATACAACGAACCGGGTCCATAGGTCCAACCAATCCATGGTGCATCCTATGACCCTATTCCACACATCACGACAATAGAACTAGCACAACAATCCAACCAAAGTGCCAAGTGGCAAAGTACAAGCCTTGGGTAAGGTGGTAAAAATTCCAAATTTAAAAGAAGACCCAAATTCAAGCAAAATAAATGGCCAAATAGCCATAGTATCAAAATCCCCATGTTAGTGCCAAAAACCAAGGAAATGCCCAAAATTGTAAAGCATGGCAATCAAGAAAAGCTGCTGGTCCTTACAAAATAGGGTAAAAAGCTCAATTACAAATAAAATCAACTTATAATAATGTCACATTACGATAATTGTGTGGCCTTATCTAGCCACCAAGGGGTACTCAACGAGTTGCTAGCACTCAGAACATTGAGCCTCAGCTCGTAAAATACATATCAATAATACAACTATCATCACCTCCATCTGAATCATCCCGCCTCCACTTCGACAAGGCTAAACATAGTCATAGTCATACTTAGGTTGCATACATACAACCACATAGGGAGAGAGGAAAGAATCACATGTTATCTACTAAACTGAGTTTTGGCTCGAGTTATTGACCCATGCTACACCATTCCTCACTCTCAACATACACTTCTACCGATTTCCCTCAGGGTTGGTCATCGTAAGGTTCACAACATAACATACAACAACATTACTAACATAATGGTGGCACACACGTAACTACCATAACTTCTTACATATGGTACATATACAGGGTAGATCACGATCATACATTCACTGAGTGTAACACATCACTTTACCATATTCTGCACCCAAAGCACAGTCACCATACGATAGGGTTCATACACTCACCGTATGACCCCAAATCACAACATGAAGCATTACATATTTGCACAAATCATACATACGATGAACATAGTACATCACAACATAACATCCATTGCTACATAATAAGGTGGTACACACATTTCTTCAGAATATGGTAAAAACATCATGATACAACTCATCTCTTTTAACATCAATCTAGTCATACAACACATTGATACACCTACATATCACCATATGTCACAATGCTCCAACACTATGTCATCCACATTACAATTCTTTTCACACATCACAAACAATAATTCACACGTGAATTCTTCATAGAATCCACAAGAAGGAGAGAGAATACTCCCATCCCAAACATATTAACATGATCACAAACACGCACAAAGTGACATACACATCATGTGCGTTCACAATATCACAATTACGACAATAATCACATCACGCTTATACCACATTACTCTTTCAATATCTACCACCGTCATGCAAGATCATCATCATCATCATGCAGTTTCATCATGTAACACCACCACCACCATGTAACATCATCATATAACACAAATCCTGCCCATAGGTTCGAGAGCATGAACCTCGCTCTGATTCCAAGTGTAACGACCCAAAAATCCACACACGAACAACACAGTGAAATACATGATAACTTTTTCTTTTGACTTGCTTGACACATAACATGATGCAACATGTCGTCACTAAGGATACAACTAACACTGTGAACAACTTGATACAAGGATGGCCATAAAGGCAGTACAGAAACGTTCACAGCTATCAAGGATAATACATTTTTTTTTTGAAAAGGCAACAAAGAAGTCCAATCATAGAACACACTTACAGTTAGGGCCTACCACAATGAGATATTCTTGAGGTTTATTTATTTTTTTAAAATACATCTTGCAGCATTCTTAGCTTTGTTTTCAAGGAGACTCAGGATATGATTCATACAATTCATCTTACCAAGTTAAATTTATTCTTTTGACACAGAGTAATTATATTTAAATCTTCTCTATTATGACCTTTATTTTCTTAATTCGTTTATCAAGAAAAAGCAGAATTTCAATTCCACAAGGCCATCTTCTCACCACTAATGCTACTAAGATTCATTCTTGCCCATAAGACAACATGGTTTCAAGTTCAACACACTTAAGAGAAGAGATATAAGGTGCCTTGAAAAAGGGTTAGAGGGAGAAGGTCGAGATGAAACATTTTTAGGACCTCATTAGTTATTGCCAGTATTAAATTGAAGCTAGGGCTCTTAACGAGAATTATCAACAACTTTACTTAGGCTTCGCTAAAAATATTAACAAGGAGTAAAAATTTACTTTCCAAATGGTGGTGAGAAAGATGGTGAGGTCTCCAATTTGTTTTCTCTGGCTTATTAAATCTTATCATTTTCAACAACTAACAGTTCATTTCACCTTAGGGTCATTTTACAATTTTCACCATAAAAGGAATAATGTTCACTAGAGGAGCTAGGGTTATCATGATATAAAGTTTACTTGCAATGATAGTCTTGCCCTTGTTTACTTAAATAGTTTCTTGCTCTCAAGTTGGTGACCCCTACATTACTTTATTTGAATACAACTTTTAACTTAACTTCCAGAAGTATTAAACAATCCCATTTTAGTTTACTTATGACACTTTATTACTAAGTCATGGCAAGGTTTAACTCCAAATTTATTCTCAAGGCAAGGTTGTAGCAACACTCATTTACAAGAACAAAACAAGATTACATCAATTCTTAAAGTACTGCTACTCCAAAAACGTCTCTCAACAACAATAACCAAATTTTCTTATAATTTCAATGATGGTCAAACAATGCAAGGTTCCAAAGTTCAGATGACAAGGTCCACAATACTTTATACTAAGACATTAATCCTCTTTTAAACTTTCCACTGGACGTTAACAATAGTTGAACAACATAAAAAAGGTTTCGAGCAAAGGATCTTCTCAACTGAGGTTGATGACAAAAGTCTACAAATCTATCCCTCATCTACACGAAAGATCCATCTGCAGAAAATTTTCTACAAGAGTCAGTTCACGAGAATTGAGGAAGATAAGGCTACACAAAAAAACCATAACTATTATCTAACAATATCACGAAAAGGAAGCACTTTATTACAAGAATTGGTTCAAACCTCTAAACACTATTAACATATCAAGCTAAAATAAAGCCTTCATCATGCCAATCAAAGAAGGAGAAGACCTTGTACTTCAGTTAGGAGTAATAACAACGAAAGTATAGCAATCATAAGAGAATGGCCATTGGCCCTATAAGGAGAAAACAAACAATCTAGCAAAAACAGAATTCCCATCAAGTAAGTAATTAAACAATAATTACAAGATTGAGATTTGATATAAATAGACCAACCATCTAGAAATTTATCAAAGGTACCAACGCATAGGGTAAAAGTAATACATTTCTAAAAGAACAAAAGTTGATCGGCCCAAGAAAAGGCGTAACACGGGTTCCAAAATTTAACACAAAAAGTCATGTATAAATGAGTTTCAAACCGGAAATCAAATAGAGTATACACACAACATAAGTTTCGAAGTGAAGGTATAGTATACTAGTTTTAACCATTAACTACAAATAGATTTACCAATCATCCAGGAAGGGTCAAAGTCTTACAGGGTAGTAGCAAACACGTGAGAGAAGAAGGGGGTTCCATCCAACAAGAGTATACAATAATTTCATCAACAATTTTTATAACACTAAAGATTTGCAAACCTCCACTACAATACTAATGTTTGGTTAATTTAAAATAAATTGCCCACATGCCAAAACAACCATATTTTACGGCAACCCTTGGTAACACAGTCGACCGTCACACAAAGATAAAAACATAACTTTAAGTGACATTATCAAAACAAAACCTTCCGCTATGAATCCATAAGACTATCAAATGAAAGCTGAGTTTTTCCCGAAGGTTAATCACATTTAATGAAATTTCCATCACAAACTACTATAGTAAATTACGTGCATAAAAACCATCCAATATTAATTAATAGCGTTAACATTACAAGGGAGAAAATAACGCAAGTTAGGAAAAAATAGAAGAGCGCCATCAACAATAATTCTGAGAGGGGATTAGACCAACTATTCTAGTGTCAACGAGGTACAGGATTCGCACAATGAAACTGTTATCCAAAATTCACCCCCAAGGTAATTTTGATAACATGCAAGCAATTATATTGATTCAGGGCGAAAAGTCATGTTTCTAGGGTCCCCTCATATTTTTCTAACTCCCCTGTCCAAGAGGAAGAGAGTAAGTTCTGAGAAAATGCAAAAAAAAGGGTTGCAGAAGGCAAATAGGTTGATCCAGAAAAAATCGTGAAAATTGGCTAAGTCCCGCTCAAGGTCGCCTCTGGGACGTTTGGGACAGAAAAGCGCGAACCGGCCGAACCGGGTGAAATCAGCACAAACAGTCTGAAACGCAACAAGGAAAAATGGGACAAAAGTACGCGGCGGGCGCGAAATTCCGGTTCGACAGAGAAAAAATCGACTAACTGCTGAGAGGGTCGCCTTTGGGACAAGCGGGACAAGAATACGCGAACCGGCCAAACCGGGCGAAATGAGTCAAGGCAGCCCGAAAAAGTCTGGGACGCGCGGGTCAAAAGTACGCGAACCGGGCGAACTGGCCGAAATAAGAACTTTTGTCCCGGGACAGTTGGGACAAAAAGGCGCGAACCGGCCGAACCGGGCGAATTTGTTAAATCGGACAGTCCAAAAGCAAATGGGACGTCGCGGGCACAAAAGTACGCGAACCGGTTGGATCGGCCGAAATGGAAAATTTCAGCACCAATTTATTTTCAAATGGGACAAAGGGACGCTTTTCAGCGGGACGCGAAAAGCCGAAATGGCCGAAGCTTTCAAGAGGAGAAAAGTCAACATTTGATGTTACCGTGGAACTTCAAACGGCCATAACTTTTGACTCCGAGCTCCGATTTTGATAAAATTGGACTTTCTGGAACGAGCACGACGTCCTCTACGCCACAAAAATAGGATTTCTTAATTTTAATGAGGATAGATATATTTAAATTCCACAAGGAAATGTGTTCGGCTCCAGTCAGTAAGATGCTTCTTGAAAAGTACCCGTCAAATGACAGAAAACGCCTGTCAAGTCCCAAAATAGCTGCCTGCACTTAAGAGAAGAGCCATAACTTTTGCATTTCTCAACGAAAGGTCGCGCAAAATTGGTACCGTTGGAACCGTGGTTCCGAGCCCGATGCACAGAAATCAAGGAATTCCGGATTTGATCAGAAAATGATTGATATTTTTAAGAAAACGTGGCCGGGTTCAGAACAGTGTTTTATTTGGTAGCTGGGAGATGCATTTAAGAGTTTTATGGTAATCATTCTTTCTCCTGCAGCTTATTAAACAGTATGGGGATTTTCTAGTAATCTAACCATTCCATTTCAATTTAAGATCATTTAAGGTTTCACTGTAAGGGATAGTGTTTATTGGTTTGGCTTTCGGGAAATAAATAAGTAATCATATTTCGTTACAAAAGATAGTTTCCCTTGATTGTTCCAGGTTTCAAGGGTATCAAGTAGATCACATCTACATTAATACATTCATATATGCATAAATTTTAGATTAACTTTTATAAAGACTATCCAGTTCACTTTATAGTGCTTACAACGCATTAAAATACTAAGCCTTAGGAGGATTTACAACTCAACATTTTAACTCAAGAGAAAAGTTTAATAGTATTCGTTTGCGGAAACAAAACAAGGTTATATCAATTCATTCCAACAGGATGCACAAATCAAAGGGACATACTATCTCTATTGAATCATGACTAGGGAGCAAGAGAGTAATAACATGGGACAATCCCCGCTACTATACTAAGGGTTAAAATTCACTAGAATATCCCATAACCAAGCGGTAATCAAATTTCATCTTTCACATGATAGCCAAACAAACCAAAGTTTCAACAGTTACAACAACAATACTCTACAATACTTTTACTATGCACTGACCCTTCTTCTAAAATGTCCAAAGGCCCTTTCCAAATTTTATATCATAATACACAGTTTCGTACAAAGGAACATCATAACCAAGATTGATGCAATAATCTACAAGTCTTTCCATCATCTAACCACGTAAGCCATCTGCAACAAATTTTCTACAAGAGTCAGTTCACGAGAACTGAGCAAGATAAGGCTACACCAAACCACCATAACTATTATCTAACAATATCACAAAAAGGAAGCAATTTATTACAAGAATTGGTTCAAATCTCTAAACACTACTAACACATCAAGTTATAATAAAGTCTTCATCATGCCAATCAAAGAAGGAGAAGACCTTGTACTTCAGTTAGGAGCAAAACAATGAAAGTATGATAATCGTATGAGAATGGCCCTTAGCCCTATAAGGAGATATAAACAATCTAGCAAAGAACAGAATTCCCATCAAGTAAGTAAATAACAATAATTACAAGATTGAGATTTGATATAAATAGACCAACCATCTAGAATTTTATCAAAGGTACCAATGCATAGGCTAAAATAATACATTTCTAAAAGAACAAAAGTCGATCGGCCCAAGAAAGGGGAAACACGGGTTTCAAAATTTAACACAAAAAGTCATGAACAAATGAGTTTCAAACCGGAAATCCAATAGAGTTTACACACAATATAAGTTTCAAAGCGAAGGCATAGTATACTAGTTTGACCATTAACTACAAAATTTTCCCATCATCCAAGAAGGGTCAAGGTCTTATAGGCTAGTAGCTAGCATGCGAGAGGATAAGGGGGCTCCGTCACACAAGAGTAAACAATAATGTCATCAACAATTTTTAATACACTAAAGGCTTGCAAACTTCCACAACAATTCTAATGTCTAATTCAGTTAAAATAAATTATCCATTTCCCGAAACAACCATATTTTACGGCAACCCTTGGTAACACAGTCAACGTCACACAAATAGGTACAAGCATAATTTCTAAGTGACTTTATCAACACAAAACCTTCCGCTATGAATTCATAAGATTATCACACGAAGGCTGGGTTTTTCCCGAAGGTCAATCACATTTAAGGAAATCTCCATCACAACCTATTACAGTAATTACGTGCATAAAAACTGACCAATATTAATTAATAGCGTTAACATTACAAGGGGGAAAATAATGTAAGTTAGGAAAGATAGAAGAGCGCCATCAGAAATAATTCTGAGAGGGGGATTAGACCAAACTATTCTAGTGTCGACGAGGTATTGGATTCGCACAATGAAACCTTCAGCTTAGTTGATCCGAAAAGCTAGTTATGATTCAAGTTGATAGGCATGGTCAAGGTACTTCTTGAGGATGGCCTTAAAAAATCCTAGAAACAAGATGAAGGATAGTATAAGAGTCTAAACACACGAGATGGAAAAACACGTTGCACACGAACCCTTTTATTCTACCAGTTTTAATACCGAAACTCTAAGCTGGCTAGCCCACGCATTGCTCGCACAATCCTACAATCTTTCTTTCTCGATGCCAATAGGTTATCGAAGGGACTTGTGAAGGAGCTAACAAAAAACGTCAAGGAAAAACTTGGGTGCTAGGACGGGGGTTTCATAGTTAATGTAAACTTACTTCCATGATAACGAAAATTCTAGCTTGATCAACATAATAACTTGCAACTCATTCGCAGAGAAGAATTAACACATAAACAAACAGACAAAGTTCTATCATTCGAGTAAGAGAAAACATAACATTCAAAGGAGAGGGCACACGCATCCTTTCGACCCACATTCTGTCAACGATAAAAGCTAAAACAAGAAGACACAAGCAGAAAGGGAAATCTCCCATCATGACATCCAACTGACAAATCAATGCAAGGAAAAGTGGTTCGATTTCACAATATTTTTAAATAAAATAACAGTAGAAAGGTGTAGAAATATCTTGCCTGTTTCTCCAGCTTCAACAGGTCGTACAGACTCCACACGAGCCAGCATAAAACAATAGCATGAGACAAGGATGTGAGCACTGCTGCTGGCGATGTCGAAGGGCCAAATGTGATAACTGGATAGACAGATGGGGCAGAAAATTTAACAGTTGAGTCCTTTCGCAAATCCACCTCACACTGCCTCGTAGAACGCTTCTGCACTGGAAACAACTCGAGGAGATTGTCTTCCATCTTTCCTCGCTTCAGCAGTCCTATGAGGTCATCAAGACTGTTATCAACCAAGTATTCCTTGAAAAAGTCTGTGATGAATAAAAGCACGATGCCCTTGGCCACAAGACAACCCAATTAATCCAGAGAAAAAGACCATACAGAATGACAAAGTTGGAGAAAAGAAATATCAAGAGACGCTCTCCTCGTAGTCTCCTAGCATTGGATTTACTGCAGGGTTTTTCTCACATTTCTTGCTCTGCCTAAGTAGCTTTCCATTTCCTTCAAGCAGTACTCTCCTGCTTTTCCCAATCTCCACCTACTCTTCTTCTTGCTTTTCATCCCAGAGATGCATACCATACATCGGATTTGATGAAGTAAATAGCACAGTCCAGTCCTCTTAACACTCAGAAAAGAATAATTTTTGAAAGTGAAAATAAAGTCTGATTTCTTCTTATCGCTGCAAGTTCCATATGATGCACCTTGATATAGTGCAAATGTGCAGCCCATTGCTTACAGCCTGCTTCACTTAGCAGCACCAATAATCTCCATAAGAACATTGTCATTGGGATAAAAGTAGATTGAATAAAAAACACATTTCCAACACTTCAATTACAATCATACAATGCCAATGCCATCCGGTGCCAATCTTAATCTTAATCTCACAGCATCATGTAGAGAGGGTGGGTTGAAGGTGT
The DNA here is from genome assembly GCA_019776745.2 of Taxus chinensis. Classification (NCBI taxonomy): domain Eukaryota; kingdom Viridiplantae; phylum Streptophyta; class Pinopsida; order Cupressales; family Taxaceae; genus Taxus; species Taxus chinensis. The sequence goes on along the minus strand of CM034151.1, from coordinate 764,812,577 downwards.
TACACATTCTCCTTACTACACACAACTCCCTTGTAAACACTTTACATATCTTCAACCATTGCAGACCTTCATTTCCGAGAAAGCCCTGTTCACTCAGCGCATGCTCTGAAACTGACAAATATCCTGCTACCTTCATCTCCCAAGACATTTTCTCCAACATTGCATAGATCTCCTGCCCGTGGGTGTGATCTGTCCCTTACACAAAAGCATGCACCATTTTATTGCCTTTAAACCAACTACATCCTGTTTCTTTTTAATTCTTCTATCCTTCATCGATTTGGGGACAGCATCAAACTCTCGGTGCAAACATTACAGTTGTAGCTTGTAAGGTGTGAAAAATCCAACAGAAACCCTTATGCCTGCCAGCTTAGTGACTTGTTGAGGAAACTCACATAATAGCAAAGTAAATCGCGCTTCAGGAAAATACTGAAATGAACAGATCCACGCCTATGAGATTTTCTGTAACAAAATTCATCGGGTCTCCTGGTAACACTCTCACTGTCACTTCATCGATTTTGAAGATGCATTCGATACAGAACAGATAACAATGAAACAGCACAAGGGACAAGGACAATAGAAAATTTGAAGAATAAAAAGTACGCCTCCAAAAAAAACGTATGCAAGGAGACAGGATCCACGCAGCATGAAAAAACGTGACAGAATGTCACAAATCGATGGGGGGGGAAATGGTAGAAATACACAGCAAGGAAAATTACTTCATCTAGCCACCGTCAGACCCATTACTGTGCTCCACTATAATCTTTTCTCTGAACTTCGCGAGCGGGGAAGGAAGGGAGCAGGAGGCTGCAAACCAGATCCCATGGGCACGAAGTGAAATAGCTGAGACCATTGGACAGGCTGAACAAAACCACGGCAGAGACTCCACCCTACAACCTCTGCTCTCCAACGCAAGCTTCACACCACACAGCACTCAAGAAGGTGGAGGTAACACGCCTACTCAACCAGCTATCACGTCAAAACAGACTGCATCTATAGCATTGAAGGAGGAAAATCAAAAATCAGATTCTGGTGAAGAAAAAAACGCCTCCACCGACTCCCGTCTCCCACACGCAAGGGACAGAAAAGACGTTGTGGTCAAATCTGCAGGCCGGGTGGTTGGGAGGAGGCCACGGTGGCAGGTAGAAAAAGAAAAAGCTCCAATGTCCAACGGGCATTACATTCTCCTCCCCTTAAGAAAGCATCGTCCTCGATGCGACATAACCCAGAGGGAAAGCAAGTTGTAAGCAAAGAGAAACATTTGGTAGAAATTTTAACTTTTAATGTTCTGTGAAGATTGGCAGTTCTTTCTTGTTCATCATTTCATTAATCTCTTTCCATTAGCATTATTCTTAGTTTAATTGTTTTTAAAATTTCATCATTAAAGAGTTTTTGTTCATTCTTTATTGTGGGTGCCCAACATGAACTGCTACCACAACGCCCTATCAGGTTCACAAGACACTACAGATTCACAAGCACACAAGTATATACTTCAAGATTGTATTACACCACAAAAGGTTACACAATTACGGAAAAGAATAGGCACACTTCCCATAACATAGGTACTCATCACACATCAATGACTGACATACCAAATACTCAAACAGAAGAGTACTACAATCCACCAGACATTTCCTCAATTTGCATCAATGAAAGACTCACATAACAACAAACCATGCTACAGGTACATAGTGTCCACAAGGGAATCAATGACATGTCCACAACATCACAACACATAACCATCTGACATGAGTAACACATACATCAAAAGACCACTACCAAACATCACAATAACTCAACATAGATCCTGAAACATCAACCATACAGACAAATATCATAAGCCTCCCTCAAACTCTTATGCCTCCCTCAAGTCTCTTATGCCTCCCTCAAACTCTTATGCCTCCCTCAAGTATCTTATGCCTCCCTCAAACTCTTATGCCTCCCTCAAGGAGGCCGGTTGTCCCCATGGTCAAAAGACACACAGAGTTTGGACACTCCTAACCCAAGTGACATAATGACGCGTAGTTCTCCATAACCCGCTAGTCATATGTACCCCTTGGGGCGTACCCCCATACAACGAAGCGGGTCCATAGGTCCAACCAATCCATGGTGCATCCCATGACCCTATTCCACACATCACGACATTAGAACCAGCACAACAATCCAGTCAAAGTGCCAAGTGGCAAAGTACAAGCCTTGGGCAAGGCGGTAAAAATTCCAAATTTAAAAGAAGACCCCAAATCAAGCTAAAATAAATGACCAAATGGCCAAAGTTAGTATCAAATCCCCATGTTAGTGCCACAAACCAAGGAAATGCCCAAAATTGTAAAGCATTGCAATCAAGAAAAGATGCTGGTCCTTGCAAAATAAATGTAAAAGCTCAATTTACGAATAAAATCAACTTATAATAATGTCACATTACGATAACTGTGTGGCCTTATCTAGCCACCAAAGGGGTACTCAACGAGTTGCTGGCACTCGGAACATCGAGCCTCAGCTCGTAAAATATATATATCAATCCCCCGCCACTCTTCGACAAGGCCAAACATAGTCATAGATACACTAGGGTTGCATACATACAACCACATAGGGAGAGAGGAAAGAGTCACATGTAATCTACTAAACCGAGTTTTGACTCAAGTTATTGACCCATGGTACACCATTCCTCACTCTCAACATACACTTCTACCGATCTCCCTCAGGGTCGGTTAGTGTAAGGCTCACAACATAACATGTAACTACATCACTAACACCATGGTGGTACACACATAGCTACCATAACGTCTCACGTAGGGTAGGTACACAGGGTAGATCACAATTATACATTCACAGGGCGCAATACATCACTTTACCACATTCTGCACCCAAAGTGCAATCACAATACGATAGGGTTCATACACTCACCGTATGACCCTAATTCACGACATGAAGCATTACATATTGCACAACTCATATATACGATGAACATAATAACATCACAACATAACAATAATTGCTTCATAACAAGGTAGTACACACATTTCTTCAGAACATGGTAAAAACATCATGATACAACTCATTTCTTTTAACATCAACTAGACATACAACACATTGATACACCCACATATCACAATATGCCACAATGCTCCAACACTACGTCATCCACATTAGAATTCTTTTCACACATCACAAACAATAATTTACACGTGAATTCTTCTTAGAATCCACAAGAAGGAGAGAGAATACTCTCATCCCCAACACATCAACATGATGACAAATATGCACTGAGTGACATACACATCACGTGCGTTCACAATATCACAATTACGACAATAATCACATCACGCTTAAAGCACATTACTCTTCCAATATAAATCATCATCATGCAACATCATCATCATCATGCAGTATCATCATGTAACACCACCACCACCATGCAACATCACCATACAACACCAATCCGGCCCATAGGTTCGAGAGCATGAACCTACGCTCTGATACCAAAGTGTAACACACCAAAAATACCAACACAAAAACAACGCAGTGAAATACAGGATAACTTTTTTTTTTGACTTTCTTTGACTCAACATGACACAACATGTCGTCACAAGGTTACAACCAACACTTGGAACCACTTGTTATGGGGAAGACCACAAGGTCAGCACAGAAACGTTCACACCTATCAAGGACAATGTACTCTTCTTTTGACAAGGACAACATGGAAGTCCAGACCACATGACACACTTACAGCTAGGGCATCCCATGAGGAATTTCTTGTTAAATTTTCTTGTTTACTAAAGTGTCTCTTCATTCTTAACTTACGTTCTTATAAAATTTTATGTAATGATTCACACGCAATTCTTTTCACAAGGGAGAACTTCTTTCTTTTCAACGGTTGACTAAATAGCTTAAGGCCAAGCTTTCTAAACTGGGATCATCAAATTGGATGTCCAAAACTTTCTTATTCATTTGATTTTAAAACATTTTCCATTTCTTACAAGGTTAATTAATCTTATTCAAGCCACTAACACATATTCCACACCTCTGTTGCACAGGTGAAGGCATAAGTTCCGATTGAGTGAAAAGTACCGCTTAGGGTTCATAACAATAGCCTTCTTGTTTAAGGATTAAATTTTGACCTTGTTTAAGAAATATCACCATGGATTAAGGCATGGGTTAATAGAATAGGACAATAGAATTTAGCTTCAGCGTCACATTGTTTACTATCAATCTTTTATTGAGGTTAAGAGTTTATCGTGAATTGGTTAAATGTTCCATCTAGACTTTACTTAATTAAGGTTTGACAAAGGGGAACATTTCAAACGATAAAGAGATAATTTAAGGTTTTATTAATCAATTTCCCTCCTACTTATTAAATCCTATCATCTTTCTATAAATCTAACCATTGATTTCACCATGAGATCATTTAAGGTTTCACTGTAGAAGGATAGTGTTTATTGGTTTGGCTCGGGAAATAAATAAGTAATCATATTTCGTTACAAAAGATAGTTTCCTCTTGATTGTTCCAGGTCTCAAGGCTATCAAGTAGATCACATCTACATTAATACATTCATATATATAAATTTTAGATTAACTTTTATAAAGACTATCCAGTTCACTTTATAGTGCTTACAACGCATTGCTACTAAGCCTTAGGAGGATTTACAACTCAACATTTTAACTCAAGAGAAAAGTTTAATAGTATTCGTTTGCGGAAACAAAACAAGGTTATATCAATTCATTCCAACAGGATGCACAAATCAAAGGGACATACTATCTCTATTGAATCATGACTAGGGAGCAAGAGAGTAATAACATGGGACAAGCCCCGCTACTATACTAAGGGTTAAAATTCACTAGAATATCCCATAACCAAGCGGTAATCAAATTTCATCTTTCACATGATAGCCAAACAAACCAAAGTTTCAACAGTTACAACAACAATACTCTACAATACATTTACTAGGCACTGACCCTTCTTCTAAAATGTCCAAAGGCCCTTTCCAAATTTTATATCATAATACACATTCGTACAAAGGAACATCATAACCAAGATTGATGCAATAATCTACAAGTCTTTCCATCATCTAACCACGTAAGCCATCTGCAACAAATTTTCTACAAGAGTCAGTTCACGAGAACTGAGCAAGATAAGGCTACACAAAACCACCATAACTATTATCTAACAATATCACAAAAAGGAAGCACTTTATTACAAGAATTTGGTTCAAATCTCTAAACACTACTAACACATCAAGTCATAATAAAGTCTTCATCATGCCAATCAAAGAAGGAGAAGACCTTGTACTTCAGTTAGGAGCAAAACAATGAAAGTAATAATCGTATGAGAATGGCCCTTAGCCCTATAAGGAGATATAAACAATCTAGCAAAGAACATAATTCCCATCAAGTAAGTAAATAACAATAATTACAAGATTGAGAATTTGATATAAATAGACCAACCATCTAGAATTTTATCAAAGGTACCAATGCATAGGCTAAAATAATACATTTCTAAAAGAACAAAAGTTGATCGGCCCAAGAAAGGGGAAACACGGGTTTCAAAATTAACACAAAAAGTCATGAACAAATGAGTTTCAAACCGGAAATCCAATAGAGTTTACACACAATATAAGTTTCAAAGCGAAGGCATAGTATACTAGTTTTGACCATTAACTACAAATAGATTTTCCCATCATCCAAGAAGGGTCAAGGTCTTATAGGCTAGTAGCTAGCATGCGAGAGGATAAGGGGGCTCCGTCACACAAGAGTAAACAATAATGTCATCAACAATTTTTAATACACTAAAGGCTTGCAAACTTCCACAACAATTCTAATGTCTGATTCAGTTAAAATAAATTATCCATTTCCCGAAACAACCATATTTTACGGCAACCCTTGGTAACACAGTCAACGTCACACAAATAGGTACAAGCATAATTTCTAAGTGACTTTATCAAAACAAAACCTTCCGCTATGAATTCATAAGATTATCACACGAAAGCTGGGTTTTTCCCGAAGGTCAATCACATTTAAGGAAATCTCCATCACAACCTATTACAGTAATTACGTGCATAAAAACTGACCAATATTAATTAATAGCGTTAACATTACAAGGGGGAAAATAATGTAAGTTAGGAAAGATAGAAGAGCGCCATCAGAAATAATTCTGAGAGGGGGATTGGACCAAACTATTCTAGTGTCAACGAGGTATTGGATTCGCACAATGAAACCTTCGAGCTTAGTTGATCCGAAAAGCTAGTTATGATTCAAGTTGATAGGCATGGTCAAGGTACTTCTTGAGGATGGCCTTAAAAGCCTAGAAACAAGATGAAGGATAGTATAAGAGTCTAAACACACGAGACGGAAAAACACGTTGCACACGAACCCTTTTATTCTACCAGTTTTAATACCGAAACTCTAAGCTGGCTAGCCCACGCATTGCTCGCACAATCCTACAAGCTTTCTTTCTCGATGCCAATAGGTTATCGAAGGGACTTGCGAAGGAGCTAACAAAAAAAAATGTCAAGGAAAAACTTGGGTGCTAGGATGGGGGTTTCATAGTTAATGTAAACTTACTTCCATGATAACGAAAATACTAGCTTGATCAACATAATAACTTGCAACTCATTCGCAGAGAATAATTAACACATAAACAAACAGACGAAGTTCTATCATTCGAGTAAGAGAAACATAACATTCAAAGGAGAGGGCACACGCATCCTTTCGACCCACATTCTGTCAACGATAAAAGCTAAAACAAGAAGACACAAGCAGAAAGGGAAATCTCCCATCATGACATCCAACTGACAAATCAATGCAAGGAAAAGTGGTTCGATTTCACAATATTTTTAAATAAAATAACAGTAGAAAAGTGTAGAAATATCTTGCCTGTTTCTCCAGCTTCAACAGGTCGTACAGACTCCACACGAGCCAGCATAAAACAATAGCATGAGACAAGGATGTGAGCACTGCTGCTGGCGATGTCGAAGGGCCAAAAGTGATAACTGGATAGACAGATGGGGCAGAAAATTTAACAGTTGAGTCCTTTCACAAATCCACCTCACATTGCACCTCGTAGAATGCTTCTGCACTGGAAAGAACTCGAGGAGATTGTCTTCCATCTTCCCTCGCCTCAGCAGTCCTATGAGGTCATCAAGACTATTATTAACCAAGTATTCCTTGAAAAAGTATGTGATGAATAAAAGCACGATGCGCTTGGCCACAAAGACAACCCAATTAATCTAGAGAAAAAGACCCTACAGAATGAAAAAGTTGGAGAAAAGAAAAATCAAGAGACGCTCTCCTCGTAGTCTCCCAGCATTGAATTTACTGCAGGGTTTTTCTCACATTTCTTGCTCTGCCCAAGTAGCTTTCCATTTCCTTCAAGCAGTACTCTCCTGCTTTTCCCAAACTCGACCTACTCTTCTTCTTGCTTTTCATCCCAGAGATGCATACCATACATCGGATTTGATGAAGTAAATAGTACAGTCCAGTCCTCTTAACACTCAGAAAAGAATAATTTTTTTAAAGTGAAAAATAAAGTCTGATTCCTTCTTATCACTGCAAGTTCCATATGATGCACCTTGTTATAGTGTAAATGTGCAGCCCATTGCCTACAGCCTGCTTCACTTAGTAACACCAATAATCTCCATAAGAACATTGTCATTGGGATAAAAGTATATTGAATTAAAAAAAAACACATTTCCAACACTTCAATTACAATCATACAATGCCAATGCCATCCGGTGCCAATCTTAATCTTAATCTCATAGCATCATGTAGAGAGGGTGGGTTGATGGTGTTACACATTCTCCTTACTTCACGCAACTCCCTTGTAAACACTTTACAAATATTCAACCATTGCAGACCTTCATTTCCGAGAAAGCCCTGTTCACTCAGCACATGCTCTGAATCTGACAAATATCCTGCTACCTTCATCTCCCAAGATGTTTTCTGCAACATTGCAGAGATCTCCCATGCCTGTGGGTGTGATCTATCACCTTACACAAAAGCATGCACCATTTTATTGCCTTCAAACCAACTACATAGTGACTCGTTGAAGATGCTTCTATCCTTCATCGGTTTGGGGACAGCATCAAACTATCGCTTCAAACATTATAGTTGTAGGTTGTAAGGTATGAAACAGATCCAAGAGAAACCCTTATGGGATTCTCTGCCAGCTTAGTGACTTGTTGAGGAAACTCACATAATAGCAAAGTAAATCGTGCTTCAGGAAAATACTGAAATGAACAGATCCACGCCTATGAGATCTTCTGTAATAAATTTCATCGGGTCTCCTGGTAACACTCTCACTATCACTTCATCGATTTTGAAGATGCATTCGATACAGAACAGATAACAATGAAACAGCACAAGGGACAAGGAGAATAGAAAATTTGAAGAATAAAAAGTACGCCTCCAAAAAAAAAAAACGTATGCAAGGAGACAGGATCCACGCAGCAAAAAAAACGTGACAGAATGTCACAAATCGATGGGGGGGAAATGGTAGAAATACACAGCAAGGAAAATTACTTCATCTAGCCACCGTCAGACCCATTACTGTGCTCCACTATAATATTTTTCTCTGAACTTCGCGAGGGGGGAAGGAAGGGAGCAGGAGGCTGCAAACCAGATCCCATGGGCACGAAGTGAAACAGCTGAGACCATTGGACAGGCTGAACAAAACCACGGCAGAGACTCCACCCTACAACCTCTGCTCTCCAACGCAAGCTTCACACCACACAGCACTCAAGAAGGTGGAGGTAACACGCCTACTCAACCAGCTATCAGCAGGCAGGTAGAAAAAGAAAAAGCTCCAATGTCCAACGGGAATTACATAATCAACATTTTGAGGTTGCCCAAGTACATAACAACATTTATATAGTCATATTGACTAAGAACAGACCGCTTATATAAAGGAAGAGTATATGGTAACTAAATATCTTTGGATTAGAAACAGAAAACTAGTTCAAGCATGGACAAACCTACTCCACCTAAAAAGACTGACAACGAATGTGGAGTAAATGAATGTCTTCCCTGCAACATGTTCGAATAAAACAATGAATGTAACCAGCAAACTTAAAACTTTATCAAATTTATCAATTGTTATCCAATTTTGACCCTCAGGTAAAAATAAACAAATATGAACTTACACATTGAGAAATTGGAGGAATCATTTGGCCATGGGAGCTCATATTTCGAGTCGGGTCCAGTCAGGTGCACGTGGATTCGGCAATGACAATGCAAGGTTGTAAAAGAATGGAGGCCCAAACCTAAAGTTTTTGGTCTTCAGGCATTCGACATTTCAAAGACTAGGCGGGGGAAAAATGGAATGGTGACCCCAAAGGCCCAAAACCCGGAAACCCCGAAGTCCGAAAAGGTTCAAGGGTTTTCAGGGTCAACTCCCCTTTTGGGGTCCATGGCGCTGCCAGGTCCGAAATCCAAGGTTTGAAATCCGAAGTCCAAATTTTGGACTTCGGTGTTTCATAGATTCAAAGGTTTGAAGGTTTCAGAGTTTTTTGCGAATGAATGATGGGCCGCACAAAACAAATTCAAAGTTTGTATTCTGAAGTCCGAATTTCAGACTTCGAAGGTTCGGCATTTCAGAACTTTCAAGTCAATTTGCCAATGATCAGTGCCACTGACTTCTGAAGCGTCAAAACCTGAAGTTCCGAATCCCAAAGGTCTGAAATTTTGGATTTCGAAGGTTGCGACACATTTTAAGTGTCTGAAAAATAAGATCAACAACTCGCGACACGTTTAACTGGGAGCTCGAACTTGCACAAAATAGGACTCTTTGGAAAGCTCTCAGTGTCCTCCACACAATTCCGAATGGATATCTTAATTGTAATAAAGTTTAATATTTTAAAAATAAGAAACACAGTCTGCCATTGAATGAAGCAGTTGAAGGTGAAAAATCTCAGTCAACATCCAGGCAAAAATAGGCATATCTTTCAATGTACTTATCCATTTCTTGCAAAATATTGTCATTGAAAAGGTTATTTTATGATCAATAGTTTGGGATCATCAAATTTCAGATTTCGGGGGTTCTGAACCTCCGAAATGGTAGAGATGAAGTGGTAGGTGCGGCCATTAGTGAAGGTTGGTGAGAAGTAGAAGTCATCATGAGTCTACAAGGACTAGACTAGGCAACTTGAGCAATCACAGTCAATTTATTTAAGCCCAAGGTAGGTCATTAATGAGAAGAGAGATTTTGAAGATCAAAATACACTCATCACAGTATTAAACAATGATTTTTGGAGGATTTTTGGGGTGAATTCGGGATTCAGTTTTCTCTCTCATCTTTTGCAAATCTTCTTCTCTATAAATTATAATAATGAGGGGTATTGTTCTAATGTTGGATATTTTGCTTTTACCATCCCTTATTCTCTTTTCTATAAGTGAATTTTTAAAGTCCAAACCTCCCATTCAAGTTGTAATGCAAGTTTGTGTCTTTTGGCCATTGTAATGCACTATATCAAATCTGTGGAGCAATAATATAAGTCTATGGATGAATTTCAACCCTCTCTTACGTTCATTGTCTTCTTCTAATCTCTCATTACAATCTTGGTTATCTATGCATGGTTATTGTATCACATGTTTAATGGTTTGTGTATATTGGTTAGTTGAATTCTCATGATTGGATTGATCTGTGGTGTATTTTCTTCCTTCTTAATCTAATTGTGGTTTCCATCTCCATGTAAAGCAGGTGTTCAACATTCCTTTTGGTGCATTACCTCTATTAGTTTAGGTTTAATTTCATGTAATCTTCTTAACCATGTCTCCTTGGTAAGATAGAGTAGATTTTAGAGTGGATCCTTTACAATTTGTATGTGTGCATCAAAATAGAGGAATATGAACTGACCTTCATCCAGAGGGTTATCCTGATTGCAAAGTCCCACACTTTGGGATAACTCCATGTTTGACAAATCACACTGACTGCCTCAAAAATTCACTTCTAAGCATTCAAGGGTGTCTGTGATATCACCATAACAACATTTTGCAAAAAACTAAATATCCTAAAAAAAAAATTTCTTTATTCACAATTAAGTATTAAGCATGGAAAGTAAGTAATAATTCACATTTTTGGATCCTCTATTAAGAGGAGATGACATTTTTGGATACCAACGGAGCCAAGTGCCATATCTTCTCAAAATACATATGAAGGAGAAGTAGTTAACATTTTGAAAAAGTGCATTGTGAAAGGTAGATGTCCCAAATTACTGTTATGGCGAGTGCCATACAACAAAAATAAAAATCATTCTACAGCAAAGTTGTCCCGAATGCAAGACATGGACAGTTCAATTACCATGATTATTTTAACATTTTCCTCCAAATATAAATGTTATGGTGGCGATCGATCTTGATGAAATCCCAACAAATGCAGTGCTCACATACAAAAAAACTCATGTCTTTCTCATTTAGCAGCACTCTCCATTGTTGATTCTCATATTCACAACAACAATTACAATATTTTTATAATGTTATGAGAATTGAAGGACTTTTTATTCACCATGTTACTAACAGGAAGAGATGACACCTCAAATGTAGTTAGGAAATCATCCTGAAGAATTTTTCGCTAAAAATCCATAGGAGGAAACAAGAGACACTGAAAATAAAACTTTAAAAACTCAAAATATTTCCTAAAGATGAGGTTGGAAACTTACTACTTTTTTTAGAGATTAATGGCATAGGACTATTGTTTGCGAAACCATATTTAATTGTTTATTTTAATCTTAGACATTTTGTTAGGTCTTAGAATACTAGTATATAGAAATGGGGTGCTTGGAATATATGGTAACAAATAAAAACTAATAACCGTTTGTTTGTTTAGTATGCAAGCCTAAAGAAGTGAAAGCATATATAAAGTGTTGGATAAAATACCTAATTGTAAAGTAGCCCTTTAAAATGGCATACAATTGACTTTGTGAATTGTTTGAAAAATTTTGTCAACCATTTTGGTTTTGTAATTTGTTTGTCTGTTATGTTTGTTAGATACGTATAAAGTAGTAATTGCACATGAGGTGATATGTTAGATGAGATACAAATATGTCTCTATCAAAATTTAATGTCATGTAGTAGGTGATATAAAATTTTGTGGATTGCATTTTTATTTGTTTGTTCCTACAATAGGGTTGGATGAAGAATGGAAGGATGCAATATATTCACTAAAACAAAAATTGACATAAATATTGTTTTCGACAAGCATTAAATAGATTTATTAGCATCGACATAATTACATGTTTTAATAGTATTAGTGTTAAAAATTTTACATCTACATTATTACATTTTTAATATTATAAGTTTAGGGTCCCTAGGCTTAGGTACAAAATTGATATTCCCTTTGTTAATGTGAGCACCAAGCGACTATTTCTAGAAACCTTCAAGATAAACTTGAAAGAGGTCTGAACCAACAATATCCCAAATTGATTTTTAGAACTCGTAGGAACAAACATTGCAATAGTAGCTTTGTTATTGGTCATTTGCATGACCTATTTGAATGAAGGTCATCATATGGTTAGCATGCAATTTCACTTGGTTTTATGTGCTTGAGAGAGCTTGAATGACACCGCGACCTACCATTCTTTCCTAAGAAACACATCTCTCAACCAAAGGCGCTTGAGCCTGAAATGATGACTTAAAATGGTTGAAAAAGCATTACAACATAAGTTGGGGATTTTTGGGCAAAGTTCCGTCATCGTTGATGACACAAATTTTCTAAAAGGAATGCTTGGATTTGAGGGAAAGAAAAAATTCTTTTAATACATGATCTACCACTTAAAGCCACTCCAAACGGGAACAAATTTGAGTGCACCCTGAGCATTATAATTATACACTATTTGAATTTTTTGGCGGATATCTTCAACATGGAGTTGTAAAATTTCAAAAAAGGGTTCCCATTGAGCACAACCATCACTTGGCTAGGAGCAGAGGAGGTAGAAAATTAGGATATACGTCAAATTTTGGACAATGTTACACTGTAGATTCTGAGAAATGTTGTCATCCTAGTCATCGCATCCTCACACCACTGGGTACAACTACAATTAGGAGGTGGATGAAAATAATGTAGATGACTAGGATGAGGCGTTAAATTCCACACATGATTTTTTTGGTTAAGTGTGGGCCCATGTTCCATCAAATTAGTATTGAAAGAAAACTGTCATTTATGATAAAAGCAACACCTATCTTGCTAAGTGATGCAAAAATCAGATAGAGAAATGGTCTGAAAGGAAGGACTTTAGCATCACTTCCACAAACAAAGAAAATGTGTTGTCAAACTCAAAAAAATTGTTGAGTTGACAGCATAGCTTTATCAATCTGTTTAAGAACCTGAATTCATTCCACCTTGGTGATTGGACCAAGTGAAACAAGCTTCACAGGTGGGTGTTGTGAGAGTCATTAGGGTCCTTTAAACCTAAATTTATTACATATGTAGAACCACGCCTCCATTTCGCTAGTCGTACATCACATAGGGTAGGTGCTCGTACTTATCAAAGGGAAGCTCCAACATATTAAAGTCTCCAAATATGCCCCATTAAGCATCAGGGATTTCATTTGTCATCCTTCACCAAAGAGTGACTCTTTCAAATGCATCATAAGAGGTATAAATATTGATGAATCTAAAAGGGTGTCCTTCAGTATTAAATAAGGTCCAGATGGCATGATTGGTTGGGTTGATATTGTGGTCCATAAAGAAGGGCCACAATTCAGGAGCTAAAGGAAGATCAAACCCCAACACCCATCTCTCATGATTATTGGTAAATTTTAGGCCATCAGGCTATATGGATTTATATACCATCGCTAACAGAAAACTTCTAACTTTCAATTCCTATAGACATAAAAAATCTAAACTATTTATTTTTTTCACAATTATCATTAAACGATATACTTGTTATCAGATTCTGTGAGATGCCTCATATTCCATGACTTATAATTCATGAGGTTGATGCTCAGTCATCCTTGGTGGTTGTAGTCTCCTTATTGAGTTATAATAGAGCAGAGATATTTTTTTTTTCATAGTGTAGAAAAAGAACCTATGTGGTGGATATCTTACTCGTTAGACAAGACCAAATCTCTTTTAACTATATGTAGTGATAAAATAAGACATTTAAAAAAAACCCACCTAATAACACAATGTTTAGGGTCTATATAATTATTATGAATTAATATTATAAAACATTGCATAGATATTCATTTCAAAGTATTGTGAGTTCAATTTTATGTTCTTTTTTAAATGGAATTTGAAGGACGCCAACAAATCCTTGTTTCTATGGTAAAAACTATCATTCATCACATATTTCATGGTAGATTATTCATTTTTTTTGTAAAAATGCTCCCCCTTTATTTTAAAATATTATTTTAGGACTTTATTGAACTTCTCTAAATTATTTTCATGTTTATATAACATTTTGAAAGGCATTTTCTCAAAAACTTGAAAAAATAAAAGGAATCTCCCTGCAAGAAAAATGCCTTGTAATAATATCTCTAGATACTATTTGAAATTTTACTCCAACATGTAGATCAACAACATTATCTTCGTCCTCTGACCCACATTCCAAAGAATGTGTTGAAATAGGTTTATCATTAACTGAGTTCATTAACTTGCTTTTCTTCAGATTCAGACACTTGTTTGTTTTTTAAAGAACTTCAAACAAGAGGATTATCATTAGTGAGTTGAGTTTCGTTGTCGTCCAACATAAGAGAAAAATCAGCATTATCCCTGTTTTCATGATGAACTTCAATTTCCACCAACATAAGATCATTCCTTTCAAACCAAGGACATTCAACCCTAGTGCAAGACATATCTTCTTAGAATTATATTTTAGGTTGAAATGGAGCCTCAAGTTGATTGTCTTCTTCATAATGTGAGGGAATATAAAATTGACATGCGATAGGCATAGTTAATAAGAAGACATTCATTGGTGGAAATGAGATAGCATTGAGGAATTAAAACCTTGTAATATGGAGAATCATCATGAGCAACTTCTAGAACTTGAATGTTTTCCTCGTCATTACAAAGTGTCTCAGACTCACCAATTGAATGTTATTTAATTTTTTTTAGCCTCCTCACATGCCTGCAGTTGCCTTTATTGTCTTTACAGTTCTCTCATCAGCTGTATGGAGTTTTTTATCATCTATAGGTGCTATTTTCATCTTCCCACAATCTGCAACACTTTCTTGATATTTAAGCCACAAATATTTAATTACTAGATCATCACATGCATCAATTTGTTTCAATTTCTCTTTCCTTTCTTGCATTGTTATTTTTATTATTTAGAAATGACAGAGGGGCAATCATGGCTTTCCTTTTTGTATATGCAACATTGACACAATATGTATTTATTTTTCTTACTAGCCTATCTTTAACAAGTTACAGCAATGTTTTTGAAGTCATTTTTGGATTCATACCTCCCTAAAAGTTTTGTAGAAATTGGACATGTGCTAGATTGATTGGAGCTTGAAAAATTTTGAATGGGGAGATCTCCATTCTAGTCACTCATCACTGTCATTGTCACTCATTGGTTTTGGTCCAATAAGTTTTTTTCATCTCTCCTTCATTCCTGGGAAGGTTCGTAGATTGAGGGAATGGACGTGATAGAAGTTTGTTCCCCAGCAGAGTTTCCAAAAACTGTTGGTTGGATTTTTTGTGACTGAATATGCCCATTGGAAGCATGCAAAAATCAACAACAGTTAGGGAAATTCAACTTTTGATAGGGTGGAATTTCCTTTGCTTTTTGAGAGGGGCAGCTCCCTCGTATGATCTAATTTTTTTAATTTTTGGTGCTTATCACTAGAAAGCACAAAAGGGTGAAAAAATTGAGGAGAGAAAGTGAAAATGAGAAGGGAGAGATATACAAAACCCCATAGGTGTTAGGAAAGACAGAGAAATCTGAGACAAAAAACTTCTAAAATTTTATCTTAACAAGGACACACCAGTCCTTTTTGGTTGTACAAGATCACCTTATAAGGTTTGTTGAAATGAGAAGAGGATAAATTCTCTATCTAGCAGAAGGGAATACAATGAGAGTGAAATATTGAAAGCACCAAGTCATCATCTCCTTTAGAATATGCTAATATGGCACAAAGTCCACATACTTTGATGATCAACACAAAGTTTGATTCACCTGAGTATCAATCATACTATGAAGGAACAACAATATTAATAATTCAATTACAAGGAGACTAGCATATTTTGCAATTAAAACCATTCACACAATAGCATAAAAAGCATTGTAATCTTGAGAGAAAATTTTGTGCACACAAAGTTATAGCAACCTGATCCAACAATATTCCAATAAAAATGGAATAAATCCCCAAAATATTCTTTTGAATGAGAAAGATGAGAGAGGAACCCCCATAACATTTACAATGTAGCCCTATATATGAATCTTTGCTCCCATAAGTAGTTACTAAAATACTTCATCTATTTCTAACCCATCATCTACCACAAGTTGACTCAATTTGGGTTGTACATACGATAGAAATTATGATATTTAATTAATTTGATTGACAAATTAATTGAATACATTTTCCATTATAGCTTACACAAGCTTGCCATTTTAATTAATTCATAATTTGCCTAGTGTTTAAACTATCAAGATGAATCCATTCATTTTTTTCTCAAAATCACAAGTTCGTATTTGAAAGCAACAATTTAAATTTCTCTCAAATATTCCTTTAGCCTGCTGTCTCATACCCGCTCAAGGTTTTCCATGAATCCCAAAACACCGACCTATGACACTAATTGGATGACAATGCATGGAACGTGTCACTCATACATGTTACTCATTTAATTTAATTTCAAATAAGATTTTTAATGATAGGTTGAAACCACCCAAGATCCCCAACAAGAAAATATAGCACCTGATCGGAAACAAATACTACAAACTCAACAAATTTGTCTCTTGACTTACCAGAAAAGAGGGAAATAACGTCTTCTACAATTTCTCATAAATCAAAGGGAATTTCCTCCAGTTCAATTGTTCTTGATTCAATCTTGGCCTAATTAAGGACCTCATTTATTGATTTTATTAGTGTTTTCCCACTTGTCTTGAGCCGTGTGTGCATAATCCTGCTAGGATTGGATCTAGGTTGGTATCTATTAACATCTGCTATATTCCTAAAACCCCAATATCATGGGAAATAGTTGCAAGAAACTGATATTTGGAGATATCTTTTGCTTCTTCCTGTCCTTTCAATTCCTCCATTTTACGAAGTCATCTTCTAATTTGGCAATGCAGACTATAGTTGTATGTTAGGTAGCCAATACGTGCCTTAGGGCGTGAAGGTACCGGTTCAGTACGTTGCGGGTTTGGGCTACGAGTTCGGTTCGTAGGGGTACGAGAAGGGTTCTTCCTGCAGGGTCTAGGTATGGACAAGTACATTTTTGGATGTACCTGGGTGTACCCAGGCCCTGCAGGAAGAACCTTGCCCATACCTATCCGTACCCGCTAGGTTTTGAAATTTTTTAATTTTTTTTGTTTTTTGGTCCAAAAACAAGTCAAACCAACTTTTTGAACAATAAATTATTCTTTTAAACCCTAATTTGTGCTGCAAACTCTATAACAACAAAAAAAACAAGTCATTTACCTCACATTTGTATTCTTGCCTCTTATTTGCATACTTGACTCTCACCTTCAATTTTTCCACTATTTTCAATTGCTTAGGGTTGATTTCAAGTGCCACATTGTTGAAGTAGCTTGCAATAAGTACCAAGGAGTTCAAGGAGCTTGCATTATTGGTGTTGGGTGTATTGAGGTAAGTATTTTGTGATTTTTTGTAAAGTGTTTTAGTTTGTATTTAATATTTTATTATTTTATTATTTTTTAGTTGTTTTTTTTTTTTTTTTTTTTTTTTGGTTGTTGTTTTAAGTTTCATTTTTCTACATTTGATTTCATTTAAATTTTAATTTTAAAATTTCGACATTTTCACAAGACTAATTTTTTTTTCTTGTTTTAAAAAATGCATTGTGCAATTAAAAACTTAAAATGGATGTGAGTTCTACTTCTGTGGGTCAAGGTAGTAAAGGTGTGTCCTTAACAAAAGTGATCCATCCTTCCCCCGTTTGGAGCCATGTCAAACAACTAGAACAATTACTAGGAGGAGGGGGCTTTGTTTGGATTTGCTCACAATGTAATATGCAATTTAAGAGCTCCTACAGTCAGGTTAAAGCCCATTTGTCTGGGGCTATTGGCCACGAAATTAGAACATGTGAAGGTTTGGATGGAAAGGGGTTGCCACGTGCAAAGACCCTTATATACGTCAAAGAGAAGGAGGAAGCAGATGCAACAGTTGCATTAAAATCCA
Organism: Taxus chinensis; assembly: GCA_019776745.2. Taxonomy (NCBI): domain Eukaryota; kingdom Viridiplantae; phylum Streptophyta; class Pinopsida; order Cupressales; family Taxaceae; genus Taxus; species Taxus chinensis. The sequence goes on along the minus strand of CM034151.1, from coordinate 764,794,292 downwards.
ATCATCCTATCATCCTACGGAAAGAAAAGTAAGATCACATAGCATTAGCAAGCCACAAGTTTCTCCTTTTATTGATGTTGTGGCCCCAGATCACCCATTTTTGTCTACACCTATTGTAACTGGAGGGGAAGAGGATTCACCTCTTTCTCTCAAAAGAACAAAATATGTAGGCCCATTGGAAATGACATTCCAGAATGAAAGTAGGGACATAGCGAACCAAAGTGCTGGACACTTTATTTATGCATGTGGTATCCCATTTAATGTTGTTAGATCACCATATTGGCAAGATATGGTGAGATGTATTAATGAATCCCCTAAAGCGTACATTAGCCTAGGGTATGAAAAGGTGCGCAACACCTTAGTGTCAAAAGAAAGAAATAAATTTGAAGACTCATTGTTACCCATCAAGAATCAAGGGCTCAAAACAAGAGTTTCCCATCATTTCTAATGGATGGAAAGATACAAAAAATAGGCCATTGATCAATGTGGTTTCCGTGTGTCCTAAAGGGGCAATGTTTCTCAGGGCTATTGATTATGAGGGGCAAGTGAAGGATTCCCAATTCATTTGCCAACATCCTCATAGAATCTATTGAGATGGTGGGGCCTCAAAATGTTTTCCAAGTTGTAACAGACAATGCAAAAAATTGTAGAGCTGTAGGGTTATAGGTTGAGGCACAGTATGGAAATGTAATGCCCCGCTGGGCATGGGCTTCCTTTCTGCTACCTGCCTCTCCCCCGCAACCACCCAACCTGCCAAAATTTAAGACTGTCATGTCTGTCTTTGCGGGGGAAAGATGGAGTCGGTGGAGGCCTATTTTTTTTCTTCACCAAAATCTTTGTTTTGATCCTCTCATTCAATGCACTGGACTCAGACAAAATTGACTTGATGCTACTGGAGCAGGTGTGTTGCATCCACCTTCTTGAATGCTGCGAGGTGTGTTCTTGTCAGGGATTCACTGTAGCGACCTGCAACAGGTCATTTCGGGTTCCTCCTTCAAGATATTTTATTTTTGCTCAAAATCATGCTGTACAGGCAGTTCAGTGGAGCTTAGAACCGAAATCCTCCTAGGAGAGTTCCATGAGGAAGTAACTGGCTTTGGGCAGTAGCTGCAAGTTGGGAAGTAAACTGATCTCAGAAAAACCAGTGGCCTCTAGAGAGAGAAAGGTGCGACAGCTGTTGCAGGGCGAGCCCAGGGAGCCGTTGGTGTTGCATCCTGTTGTTCTGGCTTACACGCGACCACAATCGTGATCAGTTGTTGCCAAAATCTTGCAGCTGTAGTAGAAGAACGAGATAAAGTTTTGTTGAGTTGTCTTGCCTTTTCATTTTGGAAAGTCGCTCTGTGCTAGGTGATGAATTTAGCATGGAAGAAGCTCGATCAATCTGGAGACTGTGTTCTGCGCTTGTATTTTATTTGTTTCCGCCATAAGCTTGTCCCAGTTTTGGTGACAGATCGCACCCACGGGCACAGGGATCTTTTCAATGTTGGAGAAAATGTATTGGGAGATGAAGGTAGCAGGATACTTTTCAGATCCAAATCTTGTACTGAGTTGTCCCTGCCAAAATCAATCATGTGACAGTGAGAGTGTTACCAGGAGACCTGAAGAATTTCCTTTGCAATGATTCTCTTTTGAGACATCCCTATCTGCGTTGGATACTACTGTTGAAGATGGTGTGATTGTGCCCGTTCTTTCATACGTATATTGTGCTTGTTTTCTGTGCTGGTATTTCTGTTTGTGGCCACTGTGTGTTGTTTTTTTCAGATTAGAAAACAGAGAAAAAAAAATGGAGGCGGCACATGTCATCATGAGCTGAGAGCGGTTGAGCAGCCATTATTTGCGCAGGGTAGACACAGAAACAGAGGCCAAGGAGGGTGACTTTGGAATCGAACACCACTTGCACAGGGGACGTGCACTTGCAGCTTTCAATTGTCTCATTGGAAATCGAGTACATAGATTGAATTCACTGGGGTGTGTCCAAGAACAAATGGGACATTCTTCACGAGGTCAATCACAAGCCTCCTCTGAGATTCAGGTGTTGCTTTCACAGCAGACACAAAGTGAAAAGAAGCTTCTTATCTCAATAATGCCACTCGCTGTTATGCATTTTGAAAATAATGTTTTGGTGGCCTCTTGCACCTTTCTTTTAGAGCTTTGTGGATTATCTGCTAGTGTGCTTTGTGTGGATGTTTCTTCTTTACGTCCGATATCCTCACCTTACCAAATCCTTGGGTCGAATGAACATTCGAGCCTGTCTAAATCTCATCATGTCACACTCTTTTCTAGTTCTTTTGAAGATCATGTGAAAACTTCTCTTGCTCGTGCATTATCAGATGAATATGTGGATGCTGGTATGGGGATTCTATTAGAAAGGAATACAGAATCCTCTCTCAAGGAAGCTCAACAAATCACAGGCTAATGAGGGCTCTTAAGGCTGTCCTACAGCACCTAAAAATAAAAAATAAAAAAAAATCCAGCCTTCCAGAAGCAGTTAAAGGTCAATCTCCAGGATCATGGCTTCAGCACAATGTTTGGGACAGTACTAAACTATGTAACTTTGAGATTTCTTGGCCAAGGGTCTGATGGAGGAGATAAAGAAGCAATGGAAAAAGGTCGTGTATGGATTTTTGACCATGGCAGTGCTGCTGCTATACCTTCATGGGGAAAAATGTGGCTTCTGGCGCTTGGAGTATTTGATTGGTCTGGAAACAATCCATTGCCTCCAGAGATTTGGCTTCTTCCATATTTTCTTTCCATCCATCCAAGGAGGATGTGGTGTCACTGTCGAATGGTTTATTTGCCAATGTCATATTTTTATGGGCGGAGATTTGTGGGACCTATAACTAAGACTGTTATGTGTTTAAGAAAGGAGCTCTATACGATTGATGTTATGAAGTCAAGAGCATGGCCGTTAACAGAGTTTGGACCTTCAACAGGCTGAGGAAGAGAAGTTGCATGGTTGGGTTGCTGTTGCAGAGCCCCGGTCCATCTTGTGATCGACTGCGGGAGCTTAATCAGGCACGATATTCTCTATACCATTAATTCTTATGCCTTTATTTAATTGAATCATTAAATAACTCTTCTCTTCATATTGATGACTCGTGTGATGGTATGCTGTTTGGTTTCCACTTTCCTACCTCGTTTGTATTTGTTTTGGCTTTAGAAATGATTTCACGTTGGTTGAAGCCTTTATATTGTTTTCTGGGTTTTAATAAATTATTATTTGGGGGAACTTTGTTCTAAAGACTAATAAAACAAAAGAGGATGCAGGGTCTTGTAATGAAACATTATAGAGTTCCTCGTGTTGGTCTCACGATTTGAATGTTTTATCAAACATTGTTGTTGGACTCAACCTTATAGTTCCTATTGGAAGTTCTTATTCTTGTTTCGGTTCGAGATCTGTAGTTCCTGGGTTATGTCTCCTGTATTTGCTAAATTAGGTACAGTACTGCGAGTGCATTGTGTATAGGTGAATGATGCTATTCCTGTCTCTATCCTTTTCTTTCAATTGTTTTAGGTTCTAGTAACCCTTCCCGGTTGGCTTGGTGTGTGCTTAGCTTGACTGACTTTTGAATTGAGCCAAGTTGATATTTACTTTCAACTAGGTTAATTGCTTTTGTTATTTTGTTTTGAATCTACTGTTGAAGAAATACTTTTATTCTTCGAGTGTCATGTTTGATTTTCATAATCGATATCAATTCATGTTCACCGTTGGAGATTGTTGTCTTTGGAATCACCTTCTCTCCCTTGGTGACTGTTGTATGTTTTGAGGAATGTAGGTATGAACCTATGGAATGTTTTCTTTTGATGATACTCACATTTCTTTTGGATAGCTTAAAATGTCAGAGGAAATACTCTTTCTTACCTTGATTTTGTTTCACACATGTTGGAGGATACGAGAGCTACTTGATCATTAGTGAGGAAGTTTTCAAATCTTAAAATTGGGATGTTGAGTTTTATGCATAAGAAATTACTCTACATTTTGCTCCGTAAAGATGCTTAAATGGATCATTCTCCTGTGACTTCTTAGTTTGGTGTGTTTGGAAACTCATTGGTTGACTGGTTTTTGTGATGATCGTTGTGATACGACCTCCTTATGTACCCATTGTAGTAGAATGGTTATGTGTTGACCAAAAAGGTTAAAGTTGACTTGTTGTTGACGATAGATCCTTTTGTGAAGCTATGTATCCTGTGTTGTGTTCTTTGAATACTTGAGTAACCTCCTGTAAGATTTATAATGGTTATGTTTGGTCTTGTCAAAGTTTGTCCTTTTTCTTAAGACATTCTCTTGATTAGAAGAAAGTTTAATAGAAGGATTGTTAGAATAGGACGTGGCCCATACGGGGTCATTTGTGCGTCTCATCCCTTGTATGCTTTCCAAGAGTGGATTTGTTCTGTGCTGACATAAAATTAACTGTTATAGGCACATCATCTTAATATTAATAAGTCATGTTGGTTTAAATGATTCTCATGTCGATTGATTGTTTGGGATCTTCCAATGACATAGTGAATCCTTGGCTTGGTGAACTAACTTAAACAAATAGGGACATTTCACGTTTGAAATTAATTCTCTTCCTGTAATTGTTTTTGTTTTAGAAATGTTATCTTGTTCCAATGACGGTCATTATTGTGATATGAAGTGAAATTCACTATGATGTTTATTAACTAACTCCTATGAGAAAATGATAATTAAATAGAGTTAGTGTTCGTCCCTTTTATTTAGACATTTTATGCTTGTTGGACAGCTCTTTAATTGCTCTTGTTTAGACTCTTGGATTTTTGGGTTTGTAGTAATCAACATGCTTTTTAGAACTTCCTTTCTTGAAACAGTTAGATAACAACATATTGTTTTAATGTTATAGCTTTTATCATGCTCAGTTCTTGCGAACTGACATGTGCTAACAAATGTGCAGGAGGATTTCCTGAGTAGAAAAGAAAAAAAAAGAGAGAGAAAAAGAAACATCAGTAGAAAGTGGATTATGATCCTTGTTAGGAACTGCTGTTGTACGAATGTTTTCCTTGCTTTAAAGGATTGGTATGGAAATTGTGGGACTATCCAGAAGGCATTGTGTTATAATTTTGTATTGTTCTCATGTAGGTTGTTGTTAACGTTTGAAAGTCAATTTGAGAAATATTATTGTCAATAAGATTAAATGAACTTGTTTTGATCATGCGTATCCTTTGTTGAATTTTCACTTTTCAGAATATGATTTATCCTTAAATTGGGTCAAACCTAATTCTAATTATCCAAACTTGAATCATCTTGCATCGCTCTACAAATACCTTGGTCTTGTGTCTATTTGGTAGAGGACTATGTTTTTGAACCTAGCAAAATGAAAACAAGAGAAACAAATATACCTTGTGATCCCTAACGTAAACAAATCAAACAATCTCTTATTGTGGTGAGTCCTTAGAACGGTCTTAAGGTGAAATCAATGATTAAATTCTTGGAAGATAACAAGATTACAATAAATAGAAGGAACTTGCCTAAGAAACTCTTCGATCTGTCTTACCCATTGAAAATGTAAACTGTATACTTATTTCTATCTCTTCAAGTGAAGCCCAAGTGAAACCTTTAATTTTTCTGATTAGACTCTTGACCCCAATGAAATCTTATTAACAACTAATAAGATCTTAATGATGAATCCAAGAGTTAGACAGTCATGTACTGGAATAAAATAAAATAAAATAAAATTTTAGGTGCTTGAAAAGGTAAAACATATATGTTCAAAAGCACAACGTCGAAAACAGATTGATAAAGTTAAGAGCCTTGAGAAATTAACTGCCTCCTCACAAATGAATAAGTTAATCAAGTAAATGAAGTAACCTCTTGCTATTCTATAATTGGTTTACACTGTATATTAACATTATCAGTGTAGGGGAAAATTCTTCAAAGGTAGACATGACTTTCATGATTCTCCTATCTTGATTCCTCTGCGAAAAGTAAAGAATGTAAAAACACTTATTAAAACATGAATCTAAAGAAACCTTCTGTGGGAAGACCTTTTGTAAGACTGCATGTTTAGATGAACCATTGTGTCCTTAGTGTGTGCCTCATGTCTATCTGTAACTAGTGTGGGTCCATGTTGTGGAAAGCATGTCTTTGGTTGGTTGTATTCCCTAGAGACGACTTGTGTAGTGTCGTACTATCTTCAAGCAAGTCAAAAAAAAAAGTTATCCTGTATTTCATTGTGTTGTCCTTGTGTTGGTATTTTAAATTTACTTGTCTTAATTCTATTTCTTTTGATTTCTTATTAGGTTGCTGAGACTTGATTTGCCTCACACACGCTCGTCTTGAGACGGCTTGTGAAGGTTTGAGAGGCATTGAATGACATGGTTATCAGTGACCTTTGGAGTATATGGAGCAAACAAATAGTGAGAGGGCTAAAAATGTGAAATTGTTGATCCTCGGATGAAGCATGGTGGGATCGTGTGGATTACTTGCTTAGTTTTACTAAGCCCATCGTGAGTATGTTGAGATTTTTTGATATGGACCATCCATGCATGGATGAGATTTATGATGGAATTGACTCAATGATTGAATCAATTAAGACCATCATAAATTCCAAAGAGCAAGATCCTACAGAGACCTTCTTGAAAGAAGTGCAGTCACATCTCCATGAAAGGTGGAACAAAATGACTACTCCATTGCATCTTCTTGCTTTTCCCCTTGACTCCAAAATACTATAGTGCAGAGATCCTTTCTTTGCCTAGGAGGATCCCACCATATAGGGATGTTGAAGTTAGTGAGGGGTATAAGGTGGCATTTGCTAGAATCTTCCCAAATCCAGAAGTAGAAGACATGGTTAGAGGTGAGTTTGTGAATTTCATATCCTTCAGGGATCACTCCATTAGTGCTCTTTGTGAAAAGCACATAATGGATGCTTATTCATGGTGGTACCCTCCATGGACAAGCATACACCTACCTCATGCCTCTTGCAATACAAATTTTATCACAAGTAAGATTTTAATTTTTTAATTTCTTAACTCTTTATTTTTTACTTTTATAAATTTAAAATTTTAATTTTGCATTGACTTTTTGGCTTGCCTCAATAGGTTGTGAATTCTTCATCAGCTGAGAGGAATTGGGTTACATATTCATTTATCCACTCGGTTAACCGTAACAAGTTCGGAGAAAAAAAAGTGGAGGATTTGATCTTTGTGCATTCTAACCTATGCCTTCTATCACATAAGAAGGACGAGTACAGGAAAGGGCCAACAAAGTGTTGGGATATAGACCCAAAGACTCCAAACTTGGATGTTCCCATTGCTCAACTTTCATTGCTAGACCCGGATCCAGATAATACTTTGCGTGAGCGGCAAAGTGGGGTTAGCAGGAGCGACATTACTGATAGTTCTGGTTAGTCTTGTGAGTGCAAATTACCTGACTAATCATCTTACCCTGCTACAATATCAGTAAATTCTTCTTAATTTTAATGTGCATGTTAACTTATCAATATTGTTGTTATATGTTTTCCCTCAGTACCACCAAGTTTTTCCCTTAAATAACCTACAAAAAACTATTGTCTTGTGCATCAAGAAAACCTTCTCAAATCAATTGTGCATATAATTATTCAAATCCCTCATATAATTTTTGGTGTATCACCTTAGTTTATTTATTTCTTACCCTAACCCAAGAGAATCAATTTTGGATACATCAAAAAGGAACCAGCCTTTTAATCCTGGATATTCAACTTGAGACGGCTTGTGAAGGTGTGAGAGGCATTGAGTGGCATGGTTATCAGTGACCTTTGGAGTATATGGAGCAAACAAATAGTGAGAGGGCTAAAAATGTGAAATTGTTGATCCTGGATGAAGCATGGTGGGATCGTGTGGATTACTTGTTTAGTTTTACTGAGCCCATCGTGAGTATGTTGAGATTTGTTGATATGGATCATCCATGCATGGGTGAGATTTATGATGGAATTGACTCAGTGATTGAGTCAATTAAGACCATCATAAATGCCAAAGAGCAAGATCCTACAGAGACCTTCTTCAAAGAAGTGCAGTCACATCTCCATGAAAGGTGGAACAAAATGACTACTCCATTGCATCTTCTTGATTTTTCCTTAACTCCAAAATACTATAGCACAGAGATCCTTTCTTTGCCTAGGAGGGTCCCACCATACAGGGATGTTGAAGTTAGTGAGGGGTATAAGGTGGCATTTGCTAGAATCTTCCCAAATCCAGAAGTAGAAGACATGGTTAGAGGTGAGTTTGTGAATTTCATATCCTTCAGGGATCACTCCATTAGTACTCTTCGTGACAAGTACAGAATGGATGCTTATTCATGGTGGTACCCTCCATGGACAAGCATACACCTACCTCATGCCACTTGCAATAAAATTTTTATCACAAGTAAGATTTTAATTTTTTAATTTCTTAACTCTTTAGTTTTTACTTTTATAAATTTAAAATTTTAATTTTGCATTGAATTTTTGGCTTGCCTCAATAGGTTGCGAATTCTTCTTCAGCTGAGAGGAATTGGGGCACATATTCATTTATCCACTCGGTTAACCGCAACAAGTTCGGAGAAAAAGAAGCGGAGGATTTGATCTTTGTGCATTCTAACCTATGCCTTATATCACATAAGAAGGACGAGTACAGGAAAGGGCCAACAAACTGTTCGGATATAGACCCAAAGACTCCAAACATGGATGTTCCCATTGCCCAACTTTCATTGCTAGACCCGGATCCAGATAGTACTTTGCGTGAGCTGCAAAGTGGGGTTAGCGGGAGCGGCATTGCTGATAGTTCTGGTTGTACTCCTAGTGCTTGCGGTACTAATGATCCACGTGATGGTAGTGATCCTCTCGTTGAAGACATTGGAGAAGATGCATAGCCATTAGACTATTACTAATTAGAATGTTGATGTATCTTCATTTTTGTGTTTACAAAGTTACATAATACATTGTAACATTTTGATTTGAACAATGTACTCTTTATAAGTTCAAACAATGAATTATCAATATGTTTTAACTTTTTTCGCTATTTCAGCTATGTATGTTTCAGATTTGTTTAATCTATGCATGTGTAAGGCTGGAATTTTGCTTATCTTGTTACTTTTCAAAATATTTTAAATATTTTATATGTATATTGTACTGCCATACCCAAGTGCCGTACCCAAGCCCCCCAAAAAATTTCCATACCAATGTACTAGATCCCCATACCCGTATCCATACTGTACCCACGTACCGGCTACCTAGGTTGCATGGAATATGTGCCCAACTAAGAGAACAATAACCAGTATTTCATATTTGCAGACTTCTTCTCCAAAATCAATTGAACTGATATGTGGAATTTCGTCATCTATAATTTCATGACCATAAATCCTCAGTGGCACTGAAATGTTGGTCATATCATACATATTCACAGTAACAGCCTGATTTCCAACAAGCTGAAACATTAACTTCTTGTTTAATGACTCTCAACATCCATTCCACCCAAGAATCTCAACATTCATTCAGCTATTATTTATCCGACTTGCTGTGATGTAAACTTATTCCTGTGATCTTTCTCCATTTTCTACCCTTGTAGATGAATCATGATCCCCGTTTCATTTGCTTGGTGTTCACATCCCACCTGTCGGATCTGCATTGCACGTCAGGCACTTAGACTTGTCGGGTCATTCCAACCCGACTTCCCTACGTCAGAAACTTTTATGGACCAATGTCCTAACTCCCTTTGGGCCATTCGGGCCATATCACTCTACATTTGCCGCATCGTTTACTCTTCATCGAAGTCTGAAATTTAGCAGATGAATGTCCCAAGGGACGTCTGGGCTCTAACTCTCCGATTTTGCCTCAATACTCGCGAGCCACTACAAATTTCTTCACCATTTTTTGCTAAGTCTTTCCCTGCCCTCCGGAAGATAGTGAATTTTTTGTGTGCGTGTGAAAACAACTCGCCTACAGTAAATGGCTCGGTCCTTGCATGCACTGGTTAGCTTTCCCGATGGCTCGGCGAATCCTGCAATAACTTGTCTCATTCTTCTATTGAACTCATCCACTAAACCTAATAGGTCCTTCATCACGGAGCTTGGCTTGCTAAAGATTTACGCGGCCATGTTGTAGACAACTCGGCAGGTAATGTCTACTGAGTAACTCCGTCTCATTTGTGATTAAAATTCAATAGATTCAATGCCATCTCCACATCATACAGCTCAGTGGGCATCCAAAGTTGCTTGGCACCTTCGCGTTGCTCGAGGTTGACGTCTTTGCAAGGCTATTGCCAACAACTCGATTTATATAAAGAGTGGGCTCGGTCTCCGCTACAAACCAACTCGGACTCATCAAGGGATTACTCGATCCCATGTATGTTTATGGTGCCCTATTCAACACGGCTCAACACGAAGTCGATGTAAACATCACCCAGCTTAGAAAGAGCTCAACTTCAAAAGCTTGGTGCACTTTTACTTCCAAGGTGGTACGATTACATCGGTTGAATAACAACTTGGCAGTCGATATGTAGCTCGCCCCTCAAAATGAAACTAGTTTGGCTGTTGCAAGAGTAGCTCGGTTATTGAAGGAGCTCGCCTGCGTCAATCTAGCTCACTTAAGGGCACAAAATACAACTTTTTAAATCCTTTTCAATCATGCCTCTAGCCTATTACAACTGGAGTGCTTGGAGGTGTTTCTGGAGCAATGTTCTTGATTTTTCCATTTTACATTAAGGTGGGCCTCCCTAAATATCTGCAACATAGGTATCTAATCCAAAAAATTTATATTTTTCAAAAATTTGCACCATTCTGAAATGGGCGACAACAGAGGTTATCAATGGTGAGCATTCGGTCACATACTACTTTCTGAGTAGGAGAAAGTTTACAGGGCACAACAGCCAAACATTGCTCGAGAGTTGCTTGTCATTCGACAAAGGGTTGTTGAGCCTAGAAAACTAGCTTATAATGTCGCACAAACACCTATAGCATGTCTTGGGGATTAGTGACCCTAGCTCTGCCATCAGATATGACACAAATTTCCTAAGAAAGTATTTTAGCTTTAAGAGAAAGAAATAATTATTTCTAAACCCGGTTGACAATTTTAAGCCAATGCATGTGGGCATGAATTTGAGCTCCCTAAGCATTGTAATTGTCTGAAATTTGAATTTGATGGCAAAGCGTTGCGACGTGAAGTTACAGGTTTTCAGAGAATGGGTTGCCTTGAAGTGCCACCACAACTCAACTAAGAGTGGAGTATGAGTGGCATCTATTTTTTGGCAAGTTGTCTACCATAAATTCCCAGGAATCTAATAATCTGAGTCATAATGTCCTCCCAAACGAAGAAAAAATAATAATTACCTTTAAATATAAAACATATATGGAAGAGGGCATTACCTCTCATATATTTGTTTACAAAAGTACTAAAAAGAAATACAATATTATTATTGAAAGAAAAAAAAAAATTAAAAATATTAGAATGCCATACATTGAATCAATAATAATATTCAATAATATACTATCACACTTAAACTTTTGTAGAAACACAAAAATCCATAAATATCAAACATTTAATTACAAATTATACACTATAGTATATTTCAAATTTTTAAAATGCCATACTTAGCAAACATCACCTTAATTGTTTTTCGTCGAAAGGCGTTGTCAAAAGTAGAAGTTTGACCCCTCTGACATAGTCAGACTGCACGCACAATTCTGGAACATCGATTCTCTGTACCGTATCAACTTCCTCTAATGAATTTGAACCGTCTGTTTGCTTCTATACATTTTAGCAGGGTTTGATGAGATTCCGAAAATTACTTGCGTACAACCACTCTTGTGACTTGTCTGTATCCATCCTTTAAAATCTGTGACTTGGAATTGGTTTATAACAAAATGAAGGATATTCGTACAAGGGTTTGCATCTGCTATCCCAAAAAACCCTTAAAAGTTTGTGTTTACAAAAGAATTATAAACAGGGCCGAATTAAAGGTTAGGAGCGCCCTAGGCAATAAATAAAGCGGAAGCCCCTCTTAAAATTTTGGTTAATAATTTTTCTCCATAAAATAAATAAATAAAATCTATGTACATTATTGTATTTTATAATTTTCATAAGGATCATAATTAATCACTAATTTAGAGAAATTGGTATAGAAAAAGAATAAAAACATCCTATAAAATTATCAAATAAGAACAAATAATAATCCATGGATGGAGAGAATTAATTTGAGGTATTGTCCATAGTTTTGTGAAGAGTGGTATTTGGACCAAACTTATTAATTCCTCCATAAAAAAAGACATTTCCCCCCAAAATAGTAGTAATAGAGAATTAAATATTTTTTCCTTCAATTATACTTCTCTTTAATAGCTATACCAGTGACATTATAAACAATACATGAGAAAAAATTACATACTTTTATTATCTAGAGTAACACTACCAACAAATTTGTATGAGCTTAAGAAGATGTATTGTTATTTTTATTTGCAAAAATATTACAGTACTTTTTATGTGTATGCATGAAATATATATTACTTTATAATAATATCAATGCAAGTGTGAATTCTTCAGGTAAAAACATTAATGTTGAGTTATGATAATATTTAAAAATATTGAAAATATTTAGATTTAGGCCCCCTGATTACTTGTGCCCTAGGAAGTTGCCTAATTTGCCTAGGGCTTAATTCCCTCCAATTATAAACCGTGTTATTTTAAAGCGAAGAAGAGGGGAATTTGAACTTCCTTTATGCGTGTCTTAGAGCTTTGCTGCCTACTAAATCTTCTACAGAATTTTAGAAGCTCATCTTTGATCATGGTTTTCATTTCTTCCTTCTTTTAAATTGTTTATCTTATATGGTTAATGCAGTGAACAGAGTATGCTTTGAAACAGTGAAGACAAGGATAATTAAATCCGCAGCTCATCCTTAATGGATTAGACATTTAACCTGCCAAAATGATCTCTATAGGTTTATGATCGTTTTCCCATATCCTCTTTTTTAGCACCAAGTTTCATAATGTTTACAGTCAAATGCCTGAAAAAGTGGTAAACAGCCCACCATTTAAAGATTCGCAATAAATTATCAGCAGAAGAGTAGCCAATTAAGCCCTTCCCTACCTGAATGACAGTTATATTTTATAATTTCTTGTTTTCGGTGGTGTTCGTTGCCTTAAATGTTGGCTATCTTTACTGTTTGAAAATCTATTTTTCTATTATGGCGTAATATGTATTAATGAGCCCCAAGTTCTAATTATCAGCTGGAGACATTTTGGTTTAGGGGTTTCATTAGGTAATGCAGGGGAATTTGATTATGTTTCGAGTGTTTGTTTTTCCATTTTCACAATGGTTGTTTGTGACTGTGCTTGTGCAGCAGAGGTAGCTTTACAGTGGATGAACTGGCTATTGAAAGTCGCAACAAATTTATTCTTTAGACTAGAAGAAAGAAAGTCATGGTATGCCTGTGCGAAAGCCCTAATTTTTAATATTTCTTCTGAGGCAGCTGGAAACTAATTTCTTTGAGACCTTGCTAACATTATTGTTTTGTTTTGGTGAGCAGGTAGGACCGATGTTGCTGCGGTTGGAGATAAGCTTCTTTGTGACCTTCAAAGTCCATGGCGATCCCAGCAAGAACGAATGTAATATGCCGCGCATTGTGCTCTTATTGTCTCGGTCACCATAGGGACCATTTCATTGTTCAGGTGTGTACCAATTTCAGCGGCTGCCCTTTATTTTTATCTGATGTGCTAAATTTTTTTATTGGGAGTCACATTTAAATCTTGAGTCGACTTTTCTCTCACTTGGAGAATATTAAGGATTCCCAAGTTCAGCAGTAAATAGCAAAAGATTTAAATCCTTAGTGTTGAAAGCCGACATGATTGAGATCTCATATACATGAGCAAAATATATATGTAGGATTCCCAAGTTCAGCAGTAAATAACAAAAGATTTCAAATTTCTTTTACAGCTCTCTAAGTACACCATTTAAAATAATACAAATCAGGTTTCTTTTCTAAACAAAACTCAATTGTTGTGCTCTAAAATCTTGTTACAGGCTTCAAATTGCCCTTACAAACAGATATTAAATCCCTTAGTGATGAAAGTTGACACAACTGAGATCTGACACACAGGAGTAAAACAATATGGGGCTTCCAAGCTCTGAAATAAATAACAAAAGATTTCAAAATTCATTTAGAGTTCTCCAATTACACTATATAGAAAATTACCAATTAAGTATCTTACCAAACACAATTCGATCTTTGAGCTCTAGATTCTTCTTAAAGGCTTTAAATTATCCTCTGAACTATATTGATTTACCATTGGGTTTAAAAACTCATCTCAAATTTATTCTGAATTTCATAAAAGATTTTCCAGATGTTGTAGCCTTAAGACCTTCCAAAACACAATGTTTCTTTGCAGAGCTCTATCTTGGTGGGTACGTTCTGAAACTCTTGATAGTAACCGATTCCTCATTCTGGTTATCTTCCTTTCTCTCTTCACAGGGAAAGGATGTCTTAGAAGTAATTTTCTGGAATCAAACTTAGTGACACTTGTCCCTCGAACAGCTGATCCTCGTTATCTATCTTGGACTGCAATCAAGCATTTGTTTTCTCTTCGATTTCCCTCCGTCGACATAATCCATGTTTCTTATGATCACATGCACAAGTAATCATTGTTCTTCGGAGGTCCTGTAATTAATGTTCTTCCGAGTTCTCGAGATTCCTTGTTTTCGTTCACTTGTTAGCACTGAACATTACACACCATTCCACATATGTAAAATGGAGTTTGATAAAGGCATGAACTGTAGTAGCGGTCTTTGACTGGTATAGATAGGTGTTTCTTATAGTGGATGGAGCTTGGCTGGAACTGTAGATTTAAGCCAACTATCCAAGGGCTACAGATGCCTTAGATCGGAAGTTTCAATCTTGGCCGTTAAATTTGATGGCTAGATTTTATGCAATGTCAAATCTAGTGGCTGTTACAGATAATACCTCTTTTTCTAAAGTTTTTTCAATGTATCACAATCTAACTTGTGGCAAACATATATACCTATATGTTTGTCACTGTAAAATCCACGCAGGGGAGATATACACCATTTGAAGCCCTATTAGCACATCTGAGCCATTCACGTGGCAATGCAGCGTTAACTTTCCCATCAGTTTTTTCTTAACACAGCAGTGACACTGTTTTTCCAGATAAAAACAACAGGTAGGTCATTGACGTGAATAATATGGTTTCAGATCAAAACAATAAGGTGGAACAGAGATTGCACATATTATTTGGGTAGAAACAGCCATGGAATAGGTGAGCTCCTCTACTCGTTCTCCACGCTCCCTACAAAGCTTCTCTCCTATCAATGGCGGCCACGCAGCATAAACACAGCCAAAAGTTTTCCAAAAAAAGTGAAAGACATAAAAGATAAAACCTAAACATATCTTCCCCTATCTCACAGCTTGCTTATTATTTTATTTCTTTTTTCTTTTTAAATTTTAATTTTCATATAAGGTTTCCTACCGTTTTTAAAAACGGGTATATGGGCAATGATAAAATTGTTTTCTCATAGCATTTTTTCCCAAACGCAAGATAAACACCTCTCGTGCGCCCCTTTATTTACAACTTTAAAAAATGGTGAACGAAAATGAAAAACAAGGCATATTAGGAGCGCCGATTCAAGGGCCTGCACATCCACATCTCTACAGCTAATGATTACTCTTTTTGTTGACTCTTAACAGAGACGATAAAATAGACATCAAAGATGAGCTAGAGGGCATGGCGGGTAAGGGAAAAAGCATGTCAAAGAAGGAACTTAACAAGGAACATAGAAGGACACCAATGATTACTGTTTTAAAGTGACTCATCACATAACAAGGAACATAGAAGGAACTTAACATCTACTTTATGGATTTATGAAGATTGTTTTGCAAGCCTCCAAAAATTGTGATTTATCTGTTTTAACAAGGGAGTAGGCAAAAAAAAAATTACAGGGAACTCAACCTCAATCTGTTAATAAAAAGTGGTACTATAGCAATCTAGTTTGGTCAGGAAGTTTGCTAAATCATCTCAAAATGAGGGTTTGAGTTTATACTTGTCTACCAAGGAATATTTTAATTGATCCATAGAGATCCAGAAAAACACACCACTTCATCAGTTACATCAGCACCAAGAAGAAGAAACAGGAAAAGTGAACAAAACAAGGTAAATGGAGGTTCTGGAAAGAACTACCGCTCTGTGCAAAGTGGCGGTTTCAGAAATGCTGCCCTACAAGGTGGCGGTCCTGAAACTAGCGCCCAGCGAGGGCGGCGGTACTGGGACTACCAGTCTGTTCAGGGCGGTGGTCCTGTCACTTCCAGATAGAAAACAAAAATGAAGCGTGAATGAACACGAATTTGAAACACCCAGTCACGTCTCTTCCCTTCCATGCCCATTCACATCCTCCAGTGCATAGGAGGACATGGGAAGGTCTATAAATGCATGAAAGGAGACAATAGAATAAGCAAGGGGAGAAGATCTAGAGAGATCGAGAAGCAAAAGTTTAATGAGAGCAATGAGCAAGATCTTCAGTACTAGAATAGGAATTATAGGAGCAAGGTGTAGAAACAGAGCAAGAAAGTAATTGGAGAGAAGGTTTACATTGTTTATTCTTTTCATACTTATTGTAATCTATAATTGTCTATATTAGACCAATAGAAAGTTGGAAGAAAGATCAGTTGCCCTTCTCGACTGGGTTTTCCTCAATTAGAGGTTTCTAGGATAAAAGTGTTGGTGTTGAAGTTTGAATTATTTCCTTACTCTACAATTTCCTTTCTATAGCACTAGATAATCAGTCACGAAGCTCTAATTCTTCAGGCAAAATATGTCATTTTCCAAAAGTTGAAAGTAGAACAACATAGTTGTGTGATTCGTAGAGTTCCAAAGTAGAAGTTTACAGATCATTTTGGTATCAGAGCTGATTATATATCCAAGACTGTGGTATTCTGAATCTTTCTATGTGATTTTGTAATGACAAAGACAACATCCAAAGATGAAGAAATTTTACCTTGCAAGCCAAATATTTCTACGAATAAGTGGAAATAGATGAATTCGATTTCAAATGGAGGAAGAGAACTTGGTCCGTAGAGTCGAGATGTTATAGACCATGATGGATAGATTGCATTAGAAAACAAGAAGAGCTTTTAGATCTACAAAATATGAATTTGGTTAAGCAAGATTTCATGGACTCGGTGGTTCGAGCACTAGCTAAAAAAATTCAGTATCGGAAAGAGCCGATGAAGAGGAAGAATGGGAAGAGCATGAAGAGACGCCAATTATATGTGCAAGAAAGTAAAATCTGCACATACACCTTTTTAAGTTGATACGAAAGTGGAAATAAATAATTTTGAAGGACAAGTAGATGCAGAATTACTAGATTAAATGGCTAAAATAGTTGGAAGTCTACTTTAGTGTACATAATGTCATTAAGGCACATAGGGTCACCTTTGCACAGCTCAAAATGGAAGGTCATGTTCTGGTTTGGTGGGAAACCCATCTAGCGCACTTGTGAGAAGAAGAAACATCCTATTGTCAGTACTTGGAAAGGTTTTAAAAGAATTGATTAAAGCTAACTTCTATCCTATTGGCCATAATACTAACATGATGATTAAGTGGTTGCACTTTAGATAGGGCAGCAGTCAAAGCGTGCAAGACTACACTATGAGAATTTCGGAAACAAGACCATATTGCTTAATATGGACTAGGAGGATGAGGACATTCTGACCAAGTACTTGGGAGGACTTCACACTCAGCTTCAGAGGAATGTAATCTCCACGAATCCCAAGGATCTCAATGAAGCTTGTGTATAAGCATACTACATTGATGACGAGAAGAAACAAGGAGAAATAGAGCCAAAGGGAGACTGGTCAACAGAACAACAGGACAAAGAACAAGGGAAGACAAGTAGCAGAGGTAAATGGAAAGGTAAAAATATTCGCTACTACATTGCATACTTGTAAAGGTCCTAATAATTTCTGTAATAATTGTGATGTAAATGGACATACTGACGGCCACATATTGGAAGTTGCATCTGGAATTGCACCCAAAGCACCAAGAACCAAGGATTCTGAGAAATCCATGGCCACTATGAAGACAGAAAGAGAGGTGGAGATTGAGGATGATTTAGATGTAGATGAGAGGTTGGGATGCATGACCACTAACATGTACGGGGTAGAAGAAGAAGAAGAGATGAGTAAGCTATTTCAAATCCAGAATCCAAATCAAGAAGACTAAGGTAAATGCTTTAGTAGATTCATGGTTTCTTAGTCAAATTTGATTTCTGATGTAATTGTACAACAGCTTGCTCTAGAGACTTACGCACATCCACATCCATACCCATTAGGATGGGTGTAGAAGGGTGTAGAAATACAAGTTACAAGGAAGTGTAATTTTCAGTTTGGGATAAATACCCAATACATAGATGTCTTAGAGGCTGATATTATTTCAATTGATGCATTTGACATTGTCTTCGGAAGTCCTTACTTGTATGCCAAGGATGACTGTGTTCACAAGGAGGGAGAATCGGTATCAAATGGATCAAGGACGGAATCAGTTTTAAACATCGGGGCACACCAGGGATCAAATCAAAGAAAGCTATGGTAAGTGCCAACCAAGACACCAAGACTTATATCAGGAAAATCGGCAGTTTTGTTTGCTTTCATTGGAAGAAAAAAAATATGGACGTGAGAGCATGGATATTTTTTCCCAAAGGATGGAGAAATTGGATAGCACTTGTAATTTTTTACTGGAAGAAGCCACCACAAGAACTGCTCATTTAAGGATCAAAACAAACTTCCACTATGCAGTCACCGTATCTACCTATGGACTCATTGGGCACGTGACCGCGGGGCGTAAGAAGAAGAAGAGAAGATACAAGGATCGAGTGGTGACTATAGCAGCAGTGCATACTTGGAGAGGATTTAGCCAATCCATCTCCATGAAACAAATACATGCAAGAAGGACTATACCACTACAGTATGGGACCTTCACCATATTTGAGCGGGTTGGAGAAGAAACCTTCAGGCCATACTTCATGCAGATGCATGCGATAGTAAGTTGCAAGAGCTTGTATCCACTAACGCCATCTATGTATGAAAAAGAAGGAAATATACAGAAGTAACCTTCCAAAGAGGATTTTACTCGAGGTAACTCGGAGGAGGATGTATCACTGGAAGCAACAAACCATAGATCCATACGAAATCTTGGTAGGTTGGACGAGAGAAGACAGCAAGGCAGACCCGGCGGTACTCAGGCATGAGCACGAGAGGGAGTTGATTCCTCTAATACTCCCCCACTAAGATTTTGTTCAGACAAAAATCCTCTCTAATTAGGGGAGGTATGATCCATAGGGATCCAGAAAAACACACCACTTCATCATTTCCATGATAACCAAGAAGGAGAAACGAGGAAAAGTGAGACAAAATGAGGGTAAACAGAGGTTCTGGAAGGAACCGCTGCTCTGTACAAAGTGGAAATTTTAGAATCTCTGCCACCCTATAAGAGTGGCAGTCCTAAAATTTCTGCTCATCCAGGCAGGTGGTCCTATGAGTACCACTAGTCTAATCAAGGGCGGCGGTCCTGACACTTCTAGACAAATAGAGAAAAATTAAGTGCGAATGCGATGTGGAACGCATTTTTGAAGCACCCATACTCGTGTCTCTTCCCTTCCATGCCCTTTCACATCCTATAGTGCACGAGAAGACATGGGAAGGCCTATAAATTCATTAAAGGAACAAGAGAATAGGCATTCAAGATATCTAGAGAGATTGAGAAATCAGAAGTTTAATAGAGAGCAGTGAGTAAGATCTTTAGTGTTAGAATGGAATTGTAGGAGCAAGGTGTAGAAATAGATCAAGCACGTAATTGGAGAGAAGGTTTACATTGTTTCTTCTTTTCATACTTATTGTAATATGTAATTGTCTATATTAGACCAATAAAATTTGGAAAAAAGAGTAGTTTCCCTTCCCGACTGGTTTTCCTCCATTGGAGGTTTCCAGGATAAAATTGTTAGTGTTGAAGTTTGAATTATTTCCTTCTCTGTAATTTCCTTTCTATAGCACTAGATAATCAGTCACTGAAGCTCTAATTTTTCAAGCAAAATCTGTCATTTTCCCAAATTTCGAAAGTAGAACAACATAGTTGTGTGATTCGTATAATTTCAAAGTGGAAGTTTACAGATCATTACATTGTGACCAATGTTGGTTCCTTCTAACTGATGGTTACCTTCTGACTGATGTCGGTTTCCTCCTAACTAATGTCAGTCACTGTATAAACCAGCAATCCTATGTAAAAACATGCTATCTTGTGAAGAAATTAATTCGTCACACACTCAACAACTAAATGGGGGATGTTTATGAAAGACATTGAGATTGATGAAGCCATGAGTAGCAATTGTTTGGCGATAATGATCAAAGGCAATCTTAAAGCAAATCCTGTCAGGTAGAAATCGTTATAGTGAGTGATTCTTGTCAATCAATAGAGATAAGGATCCTACTACGTCTACATTTTATTTGGACTATGGTTGACCCCAAGTCTTCTATTAGACCAGGTGAAGGAAGCCCCATGAAGATCAATGTCAAAAAATCTCACCCAATCATGGCATAAAGTTAGCTAGGACTTCTAAACTATTAGTCCGTTAAAACTAGTTTCACCTTGCTTCTCAGATAAAAACAATGGAGTATTGCTTAAGTCTCCAGCAATAATCCATGGTAGGTGTTTGCAAGAATTGAACAAAAAATGTCAAAGCAAATCCAGTGTCCAAAATGTATTCTCTTCCTAGATAGTTCACATTTTAGGAGCATAAATATTAGCAGCAATGTTTCATCTCCGGTATTAGAACCTAATTACTCTGCTGAAAAACATACCATTCAAAAATGGGGATTTTTAGTGAGTACATTCCCCAGAAGAGAACCTTTGGTGTTCTAGAAAGTGCACATTAGCCACTAGAATTACTAGCAGACTCCTATAAAACCTTCTTGCCCAATCCTATTCAGGCATAGAAATTTACTGAAGCATATCCTCCACACACGATAGATGCTTCAGGCATTTCTTACAACATTTCAAGATGCCTTAGGACAATGTTTGAGTCTAAAATCCTTGAACATTCATTTTTTTCAAGGCACATTTACATCCCTAAAACATTCCAATAGAAAGTTCCATCCCTTCTCCATTTTCTGCTATGGATATTTAGATTACCTCCACTATGTACCTATTTTGGAAAGCAGTCCCTGATGTATCCTTGCAAGGGTGACTGGTTGAGGAAATGGATTCGGCTCCTAAAGCTTTTCAAGGTGAATTTAGTATCAAGCCCATTTTGTGCTTTCTTAGAGCCCACATCAAGTTTGATGTTAGTGTTGTTTCTAGTATTCTTAGTGCAGGATCTTCCATCACCAATGAAAGTGAAGTAGAAGGAGAGATCCCAGGGTTTTTTCCCCAAGGGGGAAGTCCAGAAGTATTCCATCAGCTACAGCAATAGGAATGAAACAGGATAGGAGAAAGGGGATGCACGAAAAAGGACCGGTTCTAAAAACTTCTCAAAGAGATTAGAGTGAAGAAAGAGGAGAGGAGACAGACCCTGTCAGATTTGAACTAAAGATCTTCCTCCAAGGTGAGAAGTAACTGTCCAAAGAAAGGGAGGAGGATGGAGACGAATGCAGAAGGAGAAGGAAGAGAAGAAGAGGGGAGAGGAAGAACCTCCTGAGGGGATCAAGGGAGGAAAAGAGACAACTTGAAGGAAACAAGGGAACCAAAAGAGGAGAAGAGGAATTAGGGAGAAGAGGCACTCAATAGACAGAGGGGAGAACTATACCTCCTACTAAGAGGGCATCCAATGGACTTTCCAAGTGCTAATCAGTCCTTTGAAACTTTGGGGACGGACTTACCAATAATTGTTCTTCCACAGGACTGAGACCTGCTCTTTAAAATTATTTTAGAGCATAGCTTGATTAGGAAAAAATCTAAGCACGACATGTCTAATGCTTTTGCAGGTAAGAGGATCGTCTTCGAGGCGATATATTCATATCCGAATGGGCTAAACCCAAGTTAGCAAGGCAACATAGTGGAGGTCAATGACAGGATGACATAGGTGAACTAATTAACTTAGTCGATTGACAACATAATCTGGTGTGAAGCAAATCTAGAACCTGCCTTGGTAGCTTAATATCGTAACTGCTATTAGAGAACCAATGTGAAGATTGGCGTATTCTCCTTCAATTTACAACCGTTAGTTAGTCTCAAAAGTCTTTAAAGTATTTCTGAACCTCAGGGGACTCATAGTAGTTTGATTCATAGGATTTTGGTCTTATGCATTGAACCTGGGTCGTCCAACTGCTACTGAGATAACAATGCCTCTCAAGCACTAAAGAAAACATTAACGGTCACCCAACAAGAGCATGAGAAAAAGATTCTTCTACAAATGGGATCACATCACAGTAACACTCAGAATGAAACCATTAGAAAGGCCAGCAATATCATGACCATACTCAACATAGGAGCTCATTTACATACGCTACCCGATTTGTGACATTACTCTTAACATAAGGACAGTCTGGGTCACCATGGAGTTTACCTAATCAGTGACAACTCCCTACGAAGGCTTTACGTAGCTCTCAGACGATAATTGTAGCTACATAGGGTCATTATGTAAGGACAAATTCCCATCAATTCACTGATGGTAGTAGTGTTCCAAGAGTACCAAATATTTCGAAGAGCCAACTAGCATACGTCCTTCTAGGAGCATCGACAGAGACGTCAACGGAGTCGGGAGGGGGATCAGCCTCCCAAGCATCAAAAACATCAAATCAATACTACCAAGTCACAACTAGAATTACACAACAAGTCACATATAGTCTCCCTCAAGTCGATCTTATTTACACTCCACACAAGTATATTGTGCCTCCCTTAAGTATCCCATTATGCCTCCCTCAAGTGACAAATTAAAGATCTTTTCATCTCCCTCAAAAGAGGTCGGTCACCCTATGGTCCGTAGGCACATACAATTCCATGAATACCAATCATAACCCAAGTGACATAATAACTCATGTGGTTCAACAACCCTGCTAGTTATATGTAACTCCTTGGGGCATAACCCTATACAACAAAGATGGATCCATAGGTTCCATCCAATACATGGTGCATCACATGACCATATTCCAACACATTATAGACATTAGAACCACCATAACAATCCATTTCAACCGCTAAGTGGAAAAAATCCCCTTAGCCTTGGGCTAGGCTATAAATTTTTATAACTTGATAATCGAGAGTTTAAGAATAAGAAAAGAAAATGGCCAGTTAGCCATAATGCAAAAATACTGCATGTTAGTACAACAAACAATAAATATGCATGCAAAATATAAGAACTACGTAAATCAAGAAAACTGTTGGTTCTTAGCAAGAAAAAGGAAAATGTTCAATACTACGGAATAAAATATAGTTACTAGATTGTAAATAACACATCACAATAACTATGTGGTCTTATACAACCACAAAAGGTGGTACTCAATGAGATTTACTGACACTTAAACCTTGAGCACTCATCTCATAAAATAAAATATCAAATAATATAACCTAGAGGTCATCATCTTTGTTTAATCATTCTCTCCATCACTTAGCTACAAGGCTCAACATAGTCAGTAACTGCAATTAGGATTGATTCGATAATAACCCATATAGGGAGATGATCAGTTGAAGACAACAAGTTGCGGGATCTACTAAGCCTAAGGTTTGGACATCACAATATACATCACTCCCGTTGAGTAAGATGTCATAGCATACCAAATGAGATCAGTCAGTCAGGTTTTCAGTCGTATGTAAGACTCCACTTCCTATCTCATACTCAGACTCAATATTATTGATGAATGATCAAACATTTCCTCTCTCCAAACATGTAATCTTAACAATTATTCCTTAGGGTCATTAGTTAATAAGGTTCACAAACATAACGCATAACTACAACACTAACACAATTGGTGATTCATGCACATATTTAACCATAGTTGTATTATGCATGGTATTTATATACAGGGTATAACACAATCATTACTTTCATTGTTACAATACATCACATTTCCAACATATTTCACGTGTTTCAAGGTGCAATCAAATTCAAATGATAGGGATCATACGATCCCGATATGCCCCAAAAATGTCATGAACTATCACATATTACTTGGCATTATATGCATGATGAACTCGACAAATACACTTACAACATAGAGTCAATTGCAATATAACATTAGGGTGACACACACATGATTCATCACAACATGGTATGGTGACATCATGATATAATTGGATTCACTATACACCAATTTTTTCATCCAACACATCAACAAACCTACATACCATAGGAATAACAAGAAACTCCAACACTCCACAATCCACAATAACATTATTTTCACACACACCAAGGCAACACATCACACATGGAATCCTCATTGAATCCATGAAAAAGAGTGAAAATTTCTCTCATCACATGCACATCACCATGGTAAAAAATATGCACTAAGTGACATGCACAACATGTGCATTCATAATATGCTTAGTTACAATGTTGGTCACATAAGAACATATATCACATTATTCTTCCAATTTCTACCACCACCGCCATGAAAAAATCATCACAACTCCAATCCATCCTAGAGGTTCGAGAGCATGAACCTCTGCTCTAATACCAAAATGTAATGCCCACATTTTACACATAGAAATATTTGGGAGTGTAACAACATACTAGAATAATTTTTTTTGGCAAAGTACACTGCTCGCTACACAACACCACATTTGTTGAATCCAAGTAGACAAACTTCAACAACGCATAAGACAATTACATAATATGAACCCACTCATACAAGTAGTGAGTAACATAGGGTGCAACCAATAAATGTCCATATGTACAACTGACATCCAAACTAGGAAAAGTAGTTACCCAAGTATACTAGTCTACAGAATATTATCAGGTAGGATATACTTGGTATAAGAGGAAACATGGCCCATATTCCTATGGTTTACATCTTGATTACATTTTAGGAGCCTTATCATATGACCTCTATAGTTTTCGAGAGACATTAAACACTTAAGGTCTAAATTTTCCTGGGGACTTTAAAAGGATTCAATTACTTATACATTGCAGGGAAATTTGAAATCTTTAATGGAGAATTTCATGGTTGATTCCTTTATTGAATCCCATTAATTATCCATTAACTTGATTTGTTAATTAAAGTTAGATTTAAGCTTCTATAAGTATCCTAATAACTCATTGATTACATTAAAAGTTTGTTTCTCATGCTATGCTTGTTTTAGTTCCAAATTTAATTTGAGTCAATTTAGTATTTATACGTCATAACTTTTATTTTTAGTGGATTCTATATTGGCTGAAATGCCTAGTCCCACCAAGAACAATTTGTGATCCACTAATCAACAAAAATTCAGTGGTATAATTTAACGATAAGGACTTCAAGTGAAATTATTAGTTTTGTAGAAACATTATCACCTAGTACTATTTTCTTTTTTAATCTGTGTTTACATTATTTCTTAGGTCTCTTAAGTAGATGTCATTTTAATCAACTACAAAGAGTTATGAAAGTGCTTGTTTAACATACTATGAAGAAGTACATGATTGGTAATGCATCCATAACTACACAAGAACCACAAGTAGACATTTGGTTTCACAGGTAAGAGTCCCATGTTTCTACATTTCACGATTCCACACGTGAAATTTATTTTATTCTTAGTTTCATAAAATGACATGGAGACAAGGGTTACGGGACCAAAACAATTACTTTCCAAAATAACTCTGTTAAGTCAATCCCTCATTTTAAATCAATTTCATTAGCAAAGGAGTATACTCTGATAATTTAAGGTATGGGTACAAGTTACCTCAGTAAAATTCAACTAAGGTTTAACATTGATGTCCAATCATACACTTAGAATGCTAGTATGCCCTATTTGTAGATCAGATTAAGGTGCTAAGGATAACAAGGTATTTACCCTATAAAACCTGTAAAAAGACCAAGTAGCACGTAATATATTTCACTATTTCATAGGTAATTCACATTTATCTATAAGGAACTAAATGCAGATCATATAAAAAGAGTTTAATTCATAGTTACAACTATTTCACTAGCTCCAATGTGTAGTGGTCATCTAGATCACACAAGGAAATCTATTCGATAGAATGAAGTTGTAATTTATAGATCCAACAAGTCGTAAAACTTAGGCTACTACCTTCTCCAAAAATACTAAGGAAGTTGGGATATCATTTTACTTACTCCGAGTAGATAAGTTGACCATAGATCATTCCTAACCATGGGTGCAGTTCATGACGATGTATAGCTAAACTCACTACAGAAGCTCATGAATGGATAACTCAAACATTGGGCTCTCATTGTACTTATGCCCAACTAGAAGGGTCCATAGAGTACTAGAAGGTTTAAGTGAATTCTACGGTTTTGTGTTTCTTCTGTGCTAAGAACATATCGTAATGTGAGGAGGTTAGATATGTAACTAGTTTTAATTCTAAGGTTTCATGTTATGGTTAGATTTCTTGGGCATTACACCTTTCTTAAGGGTAAAGAATGGGCATCCCACCAATTATTTAATTGTCTATTGCACACTAGAAATGTACAACAAGATCATTAAATTCAAATTCATTTAACATATATATCCAACCTGTTTTAAGATACATAAGTTTGAATTAAAGATTGCTCCTATGATTAAATAGCACATTTCTAAACCAATTTCATATTCCTAACATTAGCATGAGTCATCACAGTACTACCAAATGTTTAAATATAATTTTCAAGAGAACAAAAAGAAGTGTGCAATCACATATATACATCATTAGATACATTTTCCAATAAGCATCATCATAAATGTAACAATATATAGAACATAAATGAATTGACACCACAATTTTTTGCCATCTTTCTGAGCATCCTACAACCACATATGTGAGGGATATGTTAGGATCAATCGATAATTCGCTGGCATGGCATCCACCTAAATACGGATATAATTAGATGTATGATTCATTTGAGTGTACTCATTTACATAATAGAAATAATGGATACATTTGAAAGGAGAGGGCTACTAGACATGTATTGAAATATCATGTTCAGATCTTCAACATATCATTTCTTAATCAAAGGAGAGAGAAAGAGATGAGATTAAGAGAGAGAAACACTTTTTTCCTAAAATTCAAATGTGTCACACAATAAGCCACAAGATAGAGTTCCAAAAATTTATTTATGAGTGTCAAATAAAGTTTCCACGACTCAAGGTTTGGTAACCTGACAGGGGTTCATCACAACTTTACTTCATTATGTTTTACTGATAGTTGAAAATAACCACTTCAATGATAGGCTTGGAGGCTAAGAAACCACTTTCAAATATTTTCTTCCAATTAGGAATACATAACCACGGGTAAATTTGTAACGTCTCCAGTCTTATACACCAATAATTCACAAGAACCATTGATAGAACATCAAACATTAAATTGAATGATTTACGATAGGTGGTCAATTTTATGAGGTCATTTGATCCTAATTAGCCTAGTTGCAAATGATTCAAAGTTAGCTTGGACAAAAGGGCATACATTTTTTATTATACCCTACATGTCTAAAACTATTAATTTGAATTTCATGAATGTGTGGTCACAACATTAGGGGAGATTTCCTACAAGTTCCCCTTATATATATGGGAAAATTGTTCAGAGTTAACATGGCTGAGAACTTATCGAATGGGTTTAAAATGACGACGGATATTTATGGAGCCACTTTGTTAGCTCGTACACTTAGTCCTATGTTGACCTAATAAGAAATACAACCATAAGTACAAGAAAATGTCCTTTAGCCAAAATAACCAAGAATGTGTCGATTCATCCCAACTACCAATACGTTCAAGGAAATAGTAGGAGTAAAAATACTTCACCAGTTTTGCAAAGGTAGTAAAAACATTTATGTTTTGGTATAGGGACCTATGATAATGGTGGGTCAAAATGAAATGCCAACTTATTTTCTCAGTTTTAAGCAATTCTTCCCTTAAACATTTATCAAAAAGTTGTTCACAAGGCTCCTAAAGCAAGGGGCGATATGAGTAGTGCTTAATATGGTCAAACGGGGTCGAGCTTCAATGCTTGACATGACTCTCTACATAACAAGTTGACACATACGACACTTGACATAGATCTTCTACGGGGCTCTATGATATGTTTTTTACGAGTCTTGGAAATTGCATTAAGTGTTCTAACTTTACAAGGTTTATTTTATATATGGATTTTTTTTATTTGATGACATCATCTAACTCTCTCCAATACCACTAGATAGATGCACATACTTTGGATATTCTAGTATCATCGTATAAGTTTATAGTAGCAACCAAAATTAACGTTTAAATTATAAATCGGTTTCAAAATTACAAGGTGGAGTTTTCATTTCCTTACACTATTTAAATTTGTTCCACATATCCATTTGATAAGAGGTTATCCTTCTGGTTTAATGGAATTTCCATTGAACTATTACAAATCTTAGAACTAAATTTGGAAAATCCTCATGAAAGGATCTACCAAGGTGTAAGTTTTACATGAACTTCATCACAATCCTGACCAGGGTTATGTAGCATCCTCAGAGTAAGAGGTAATGGCAACAATTTTAAAAAATTTAATGAATAAGATTTGAAAAATTGTAAAAAAAAAATTCAAAAACCTTAAAAATGTTAGAGTAAAAAATATATTTATATTTATTGAAAGTGATACATTGGTCAATTAGTCATGTAAGAATGATTTTTTTCTCCTTAACAATGAAAAAAGTTTAAAGAAACTTCGATAGTTATGACCTACAGTGAAAATTAAGTTTTTGGTCAACATTCACGCAATGGTTTAGCATGAACTTGACAAGGTCATAACTTGATTTCCGGGTGACCGTTTGCAGTCCGTTATTAGACATGTCAAACCACATGTATATGTACATTAGAGGCATATCCTACCGAGCGGACTTACCGAGGGACTACATTTTGGGGCAAGATTTACACGTTTTCGGGCCCTAAATCCGCCATCTTGAGAATTTTATAGCTCTTGTTACTAGTAGCCATATTTATAGTTATAGTTTGGTATATATTAATAATAGAATTTGAGCATAAATTAATTTGTATTGGTATACTATATTTCCATTTTGACCCTACCCTATAAAGTTGGCAATACCTCTAATGTAGGGATGTAAAAGATGCGTGGCATATTTCTGTGCCCGTATTCATAAGCATGCGAATTTTCTTAGAATAGTACTACTAGTACCTCTTCTAAAAATAGTATATTGCTGACCTTAATTCTAGTCTAGCTTGTGGTCACTTTTAGCATATAGATAATTACTAGTAAACTCGAGTTGGCCTTGTTGAATTCTTCCATATAAATAGGAAACATTGTCATACATAATCCACTGAAAAACCAAGATAGGAAAATCGAATTTCATTTGGAGTTCATTGTATTGATAGTCATCAAGTTGTTCTTAATAAATGGCTCATTATCATGGTAGTCAGAGCTACAGGAGTAGTTTGTTTAAAACACCAAGAGGAAGAGGAAGAGGAGGCGGTATTGCCCATATGAATAGAAATATGCAAGATCTACAGAGACAAGTTACAGCCACGGGATCCAATGATAACCCAAAGACCTTTAACCAAGGTGGAGACTAGACACTTAGTATTCATATTCCTTACACTATATGAAGAGGAGGAATACGCAAGCACCTAACCATAAGCTTTTTTAGAAAGGATGCTTCGAGCATTAGAAGGAAAGTGATGGGATAAGAGTTGATGTTTCTTTAGAGTATGGTGGTAGTCTAAAACCAGAGGAGCTGATAGACTGGTTGAATAGCATGGGAAATTTTTTTGAGTGGAATTTCTATGTCAGAAGAAAAGAAGGTAAAATTTGCATGCACGAAATTGAAAGGTCATGCTATGTTATGGTGGGATCACCTACAGAAAGAGCGTCAAGAAAGGGGAAAGAAAGAATTAGGACGTGGAGTAAGATGGAGAAGAAGCTAAAAGATAAATTTCTACCTGTGGATTATGCACAAACCCTTTACAGGAGGTTTCAGAATCTCAGACAGAACTTACAAACTTGGTGCAAGAATACACAGATGAGTTCTACAAGTTGTCCATTCGTGTAGAGCATGAAGAAACTGAGGAACAAATGGCTGCGAGGTATGTTAATGGAGCGTTAAAATTTTCTATTCAAGATGAGATAAGTATGCATAGGATTAAAAGCATGGAGGATGCCTATCAATTAGCCTTAAAGGCTGAGGAAAAACAAAATCGTCAAAGTTTTAGGCGATCACCTATTTTAATGAATAGGGGGGCCTCATCTTCCTTTCGGGGACTGAGCTGGTTTCAGCCAAGGTAGGGGAGAATCATCTCGTGGATGGGAAAAGCAAGAGGATACGAGACAAGATTGGTCCAGAATCAACAAAGATTTTGCAAAGGATTTTCTAGGGGTAGAGGATATGCTGACGATAGAGGATGGGAGGCTCCACGAAGACCATTTGTTTGTTACAAATGTGGTGAAGAAGGGCATCGGGCTTTTGAATGCCCACATAATTATACACATGACAAAAGGCAAGGAGATGCTCCAAGAGTAAATCTTGTAGAAGCTGAGCAATTCATAAAATGTAGAAGATGAACAGGACCTCGAAATTCCACCAGATGTTGGAGAAAATTTGATGATCAAGAGGCACAATGATTGCTCCAAGAAAGGAGGTCAAGGGGGATGCATGGCTACGTACAAATATTTTCAGAACAAGATGCACTTCAGGAGGAAAGGTATGTAATGTTATTATTGATGGTGGTAGTTGTGAGAACATGGTTTCAAATGAGATGGTCGATAAATTGGGTCTGCATTGTGAGAAGAATCCTAACCCTTATCGTATTGCATGGTTTAAGAAGGGTAATGAAGTTACTTTTGATAAGAGATGTTTAATAAGCTTTTCTATTGGGAATAGTTATAAGGATGAGATTTGGTGTGATGTTATTCCTATGGATGCATGTCATAGTACTGCTAGGAAGACCATGGCAATTTGATAGAAAAGTTATTCATGATGGGGGAAAAAATACTTATACTTTCTGGAAGGATGGCACAAAAATAGTTTTGATACCTCTTAAAGAAGAGGGGAAGGCTGAAAATATGCTTTCTGCAAAGGAATTTGTGAAGGAGGCAAAGGCAACCAATTTCTGTTATGCACTAGTTGCAAATAAGGATGAACTTGTAAGTGCTCAAATACCAATAGAAACATCAGAATTAATAGAAGAATTTTCTAGATGTTATTCCTGATGAGCTACCAGATGGATTACCACCCAAAAGAGATATTCAACACCACATGGATTTGATTCCAGGGTCTTCACTCCCTAAATCAAGCGGCTTATAGGATGAGCCCGACATTACTATGCAGAGTTGAATAGGCAAGTGGCAAGCTCGTGCGAAAGGGGGTCCCAAGGGAGAGCATGAGTCCCGTGCAACACCAGCTTTTTTAACACCAAAGAAGGATGGAACATGGAGAATGTGCACAGATAGCAGAGCGATCAATAAAATTAGCAATCAAGTATCGGTTCCCACTACTTCGCCTTGATGATATGATGACATGTGCTAAAAATATCTAAGTGTATTCTCTACCAAGATTGATCAATCGTCCCATGACCATTAGATTATGATCAGAGAACGCAGACTAAGTGGATAGGTTACACATTCTAAGATGTATGAGAAACTCTCTCCTATTATAGAATGGTTGATAGATGCCAGTTCGGTTACTTGAATGACACCTAGTACTTTTCTGTAGATTGATGAACACCTGCTACGAATCCATCTGCATGGCTTTAATTTTGCATTGTTGGCACATGTTTGATGCATATCTAGAACCTAAATAAAGACCCACCGAAGACTATATTTAGGCATCCGTTAGAGCTTAATATATTAGTAGTGCATACTAGGGAATGGGTTGTTATTCTGATTCAAATATGAAGAAGTGCACATTCATGATAATATATTCATTGGTATTCTAGGGCTTCAATATTTCAGCATTTGGGGTATTGATGGATTCATAATTCAAGATAAAGGCAATTATTAAATGGCCTACTCCATATAATTTTTTTTAGTTTGGTACAGGAGCTTTCATGGTCTAGCAACATTTTACAGATATCACATTGTTATCTTTGTGGTTTCAGCAGTATTGTAGCACCTATCACAGATTGCACAGAATTAGTAAGGAACTTTTTGTGGACAAAGGTCATAACTTGAGGATCCAGGTGTCCGTTCTTGAAGTCCGAAGGTGACAGAGGCACCCATTTTGGCATTACCAGATTTTGATAAAGTGTTTGAGGTTGATTGTGACAGCCTCACATGTGGGTGTTGGAGCTGTTCTAAGTCAAGGAGTAAAGTCAGTAGCTTTCTGTAGTGAGAAACTGAATGAGGTAAGAAAGAACTACTCTACTTATGATGTGGAATTTTATGCAATTGTACAAGCATTAAGGCATTGGAGGCATTACTTAGTGCCTAAGGAGTTCATGTTATTTACAGACCACATAGCCTTTAAGTATGTGAATACCCAAAAGAAGTTGAATAGTAGGCATGCAAAGTGGGTATCATTTTTGCAGGGATATAATTTTTCTCTAAAACATAAATCTGGAAAACAGAATCAAGTTGCAGATGCATTGAGTAGGCGTGTGACTTTATTTACTACTATGGAAAATGAGGTGGTGGGTTTCGAAGCAATAAAGGGTTTGTATTCTTTTGATTCTGATTTCAAGGATATTGTTGAAAGACTCATTAGTCCATTGTTAGACAATGCAGGAGATGTCCTGGATGAGTATATTTTACAGGATGGCTACCTATTCAAGGGATGCCAACTATGTATTCTAGTTGGGTCTATGAGAGAGAATATAGTGAAAGAGTTGCATAGCGGAGGGTTGGCTGGGCATTTTGGTAAAGATAAGACGATAGCCTTGGTAGCAGACAAATACTATTGGCCAAAGTTGAAAAGAGATGTGGTAAGATATGTGGAGAGATGTCGAATTTGCCAAGTCTTGAAAGGCCATGCATAGAATACAGGGTTGTATATGCCGTTTCCTGTTCCTAAAGGGTCGTGGACAAATATGAGTATGGACTTTGTTTTGGGATTACCAAAAACACAACGAGATAATGACTCAATTTTTAGGGTTGTTGATAGGTTTTCTAAGATGGTTCATTTTATTGCCTGCAAGAAAACAAGTGATGCAACAGGCATAGTAGATTTATTTTTCAGAGAAGTTGTTCATTTGCATGGTGTTCCAAAAACCATTACTTCATATAGGGACACAAGGTTCTTAAGTCACTTCTGGCAGAATTTATGGAAGAAATTTGGAACTCAACTACAACTCAGCAGTGCCTATCATCCATAGACTAATGGGAAAACAGATGTGGTAAATTAGAGTTTGGAAAACCTGTTAAGGTGCATCATTGGGGAAAAGCCAAAACAATGGGACTTAGCATTACCACAAGCTGAGTTTGCATATAACAGTTTAATAAACGGATCCACGGGAAAGTCTCCATTTTCAATTGTGTATGGGAGTAATTCAAATGGGGTGTTGGATTTGGTACAGCTACCAGTTGATGGCAGAGTCAGTGATGATGCAGAAGCATTTGCCGAACATATACAACAATTGCAGGAATAAGTGTGGAAGAAGTTGCAGAATAGTAATGATCAGTATAAGGAAATAGCAGATGTGCATAGACGGAGAAAGGTATTTACAGTTGGTGAGTTGGTTTTGGTATATCTACGGAAGGAAAGGTTTCCAAGAGGAACCTATAACAAGATGAAGTACAAGAAGATTGGTCACTGCAAAATCGTGAAAAAAATAAACGATAATGCTTATGAGGTAGAATTGCCATGGAATTTTGATATTTCTCCAGTATTTAATGTTTCAGATTTGTATTCTTTTCATGGGGATGGTGCCAAAGGGGATGTTAGTGATGAAGTAGTAGACTGGAGGCAGCAGGTTCTGGTGAAGAAGAAAGAAGAAGTGGATCAGATTCTAGATAAGAAAACAATGGACACGCGACATGGGAAATACAACAAATATTTGGTACATTGGAAAGGACTTGAACAAGAGGACAATACTTGGGTCACAGAGTGGGAGATTAAGAAGTTGGATGTAGATAAATGGAAGTAGTTTGAAGAAGACAACTTACAGGAGCTGCGTTTTTTTCAAGTAGGGGAGAATGATGCGTCAAAATTAGTAGGAACTTGACAAGGTCATAACTTGAGCTCCGGGTGTCCGTTTGAGTCTATTTTTTTTTCTAAACCACGTGTTTTGATGAGATGAATGCAGCGGCAATCCACCCTACCAATTGGGGCAAGTTTTTGACATGTTTTCAGGCCCTAAATCCGTCATCTTGAGGCCAAAAATTAGGATTTAAGTTATAGTTTGGTTTTTTCCTATTTTTTAGCATTAGTTAATTATAGTCTATTAGTTGCATTTTGAGTTAGAAAGTTGAAAATTCCTCTAATTTAGGGATGTAGAAGATGCGTGGCAATTTCTGTGCCCATAGGAATAAGCATGCGAACTTACTAAGAATAGCAGGTTCTAGTAAACTGCTAAAAATAGTAATTTTTACCACCTAGAGTAGATTTAGTCAGAGTTAGCTAGAGTTTACTTGGCAACTCGAGTTGGGAGTTATTTTCCTATTTAGGAAACATTGTAATTCATTATTCAATAACGAAGAAGGAGATCTATTTTCTTTTTGAGTTCATTTTATTGCAGTCTATCTGGTTGTTCTTAATTTGGCTGCATTAGGCCCTTTTTGTAGGAAATCATTAGTGTCATAAATTTTGATCAGTAGCTCAAAATTGAGAGTCGTATTTAGAAATGTTAATACTTTTTTTCATTTTCCATGTATTATTCTTAGTTTCATTGTAAGATTCACTATTTTATAAAGTGAAAAAAATTCGTTGGGGATACTTAATATAATTGTTAGGGGGTGTTTTAATCCCATCCAGATGTATTTTTAGATGAGTTTGATTTCTCACATTATTTATTTTTTTCTCACACTCATCTCTTTTACATTTCATGGATACATTTTCCATTGATTCAAATGTCCATTTGTGCATGCATTTTTCACCTATCACTCTTTTGCATTGATTACTCTCATTTTTTAATGTATGATGGAAGATGTGCTTCATGGATGTATGCTTCAAAGGAAAAATATTGCATCAAATCCTCTACCACATCTACTTGGTAGGGATAATTATACAACATGGTATTTGAGCATGGAACATTTTCTTACTCAACCCTAGGACCTCTATCTATTATTGTTATGGATAAATACCTTCCCTTAATGACCCAAATCAACTTGAAGACTAGTTCAACTAATGTGATATCGTTCTTAGTCACTTGTTAATGTATATCTCAATGTACTCCACCATCATGTGGTACACAATGAGTGTCCTAACACTATTTGTATAATTCTTCATAGATTATTTTGATAACCTTCAAACATTGTAGTTCTTATTGTTTATGAGACTATTTTTCCACCCCATTTAGTGTGAGGATAGTTCTCTTGATATAGATTTTCCTGTTCATATTCTTGATGATGAGGAATGTCCTTCTAGTTCCTATGACATGAGTATTTATGAGGAATAATCTATTCCCTCTCATAATAAACTTTCATATAATGTTCAATCTCCTTTAGACTATCCCACCATTAGAGATCCATCAGACACCAAGTAGACATGTTCACATTTTTATGGTGTTCCACCTTATTTCATTGTAGTTTCCTCTAATTCATAGTCATTTTGTGAGGCATCTTATACTCCTACTTCTTTTGTTCATGATACATTCATGTCAGAAATTTCTCTTCTTTTTGTCAAGAAACCCTTTTAGGGAGAGTTTCTTCTAGACCTCAAATGTATTTTTTACATAAACTACTTGTGTTGCAGTACAACTATTTGCCCTTCCATTTGTAGATCCTTGACACAATTTTACTTCAAAGGATTCACACATATATATAGATGGGAGTGCCCCTTCTAGGATGTCATTCACTTCTAGTATTATTGGGATCATCTTTGATCCTTTGCATTAGGATCATATATGTCTTATGGATTTACCTGATCATGACACAATTTTACTAGACATTGTATCCTTGTTTACAAAGTCCCACATTTGGGATCTAGATAACATCATAAAGGATGCTTTTATCCTCTTTGACATCTCTTATAAATATGTACCATCTTCTCTAGATCTAATAAGCATACTTATAAACTCTCATGCTCTCCCTCCATTTCATGCGTTTTTGTTTCCATATTCTACAATTAGGCATGGATTTCCTAATTTTAATTTGACACATTTGAGCACTTTCTTGGAGAAATTTGAGTATTTTCCATACTTCTATATTTTGATTCCTATCTATATTCCACTTGAGTGGGAATTCAATAGTTTGATTTCTGTAGGTTTCTTTCTTCACAAAGGAAAATAAATTATTTTTTACATAGAAACCTATTATAGTATTCTCCATGTGACATTATAAATTTATATTCTCTCTTTTTATAGGCACATAAGGGCATATATTGTAGGATAAAGTGTGGCTACATGAAGTTGTAGCTTCGAGGGGGAATTTCTAGTCCTACGATCTCTTATTTATATCTATTTTGGGGAGATTACTTTGCTACTAGGTTTTCTCCTTTTTCTCTAACTTTTGAGATATGCATTATATGTGGGTACCTCATTAGGTCTTGTATCTAGGACCCGATTCATTTTTTTTGCTAACCTAAGTTGTGCTTATGGGGGGTGTTAGTGGATGTGATACATGGTTGAAGGCTTCCATGATGCAAATTAGATATAGGTTAGAGATTTTTAACAATGCTTTTCATACAAAATGTATCCTAAAGACAATATTGATGTACTGAGAAATCTCTTAAATATGTTTGTAATATTTGTAATGCACATTAAGGACCTCAAAGACATTTCCCAGTCCATGAAGAATATGTCGATTCTATTGACTATATTCTTGTTGAAGCATATTTATTTAAATTCCAATGGTAAGTTGAAATGCTACATGTGCTCTCTCTAATGTAGTTCAAAGTTCTTAAAAAGTTCAAGTGTCATTATCCAGTTTGAAATTCAAGAGGTTGACCTATCGGTTTGAACTTCTGCGATGTTGACATTTACATAGATGCAATGTCCCTCTCTGAGAAGGTGAAAGGACAAAGTAGTTCTGGAAGGTAAGAAATGAAAAAGTAATCAGAGATATATAGAGAGAAGACTATGCAATGAAAAAAGAGGGATTCAGATCATATATAAAATCCCTAAAAAGGAACCTAATATGTATAAGATCAACTATGAAGGAAAATAGTAAATCAATATTGAAGATAGAACTAGTTGGAATATCAGAGTTAATAGAAAGTGAAGTACCTGGTAAGAGAAATTTTGAAGTGAAATACCGGTGGGTATACAGATGTTTGAGATGAGACCCTATGGATATTAGCATTTTAAAGAGAGAATTATAGGAAGTTACAATCACGATGTGTGAGTTCACTAAATTCTTTAGACCGAGGAAGTAAAAAAAGTGGAGTCTATATAATCTATTTAAGAGAATATTGCAATGACTAGTAAGGAAGTGATCAAAGTCACATAACATGGGGTTATTGGTGATTATTTAACTTCCAACATTAGTATCCATAAATATGATATCAACGATAATTTGTAGTTATTGAAGTTGTGTTTACAACTTGAGTTTCTTGTGAGAAAATACTGAAGATGAGAGATGCCATGATTTATATAGAGTACTTTTGAGAGTGATATTGTCTGAAAAATAGGACAAACTGTTGAGTGTGAAACTCATCTAGCACCCAAAATGAGTTCTAAAAATTCCATGCTTAATTATAAGGTATGAGATCTAATCTGGCATGTGGATTACATAACATTGAACTTATCCCCAAGGTCGATGGGACCTTAGCAAAAATGGGAAAGCTCTCCTATCAGAAGGCTGGTTCCTCTTCCTAGCACTACCTTCCATAATGCTACTCTGAAATGCAGATGAATATAACTCAAACTCTAACCATGGGTGAAAAAACCTATAATTAGGTTACTATTTGGGTTAAAGTGCAATTAGTGCACTTCCTAAATTGGCAATACTCTTAAGTAGCATCAAACCACACATAGCTCTCCACATATTCATATGATATTTATATGCATATAGCTAGTTGACAACTTGAATCACTTTGAACAAGCTTAAGATGGTTGTGCTCTTGTTAAGACATTGATTAGGGATCTTTGACTTCTTGGAAATGATGGAAGATGAAATCCTTGACTTGGTTGATTGATTCAACACTTTAGTAGTGAGTTCATTAGTGAATGTGCATCAGATTTGGGAATATTTAGGGTGCCTTGGGTGCCTTTTGTATGTATTTGCAATGAGTGTACCAAATGATTTGTTATATTATTTCTAGGTGAGTAAATGAGGTGATGTTAACTTGATTACGCAGGGCACCGAAGGCACAAAGGGTTCACTTAGTAAAATTATGGTATAGTATGTTCATATTGACGGGTTTTAAAGAAAACTTGTTGAGGTGTAATCACAACACCCTTGAATGTATGTAACTTGATGGGTTTAGACTCTCAGTTTTTTTGGTAGCATTTAGCAGGAAGCTTAGAGATAGATCATAATGATTTGTTTAGTAGTCGGCGATGGGATCTAACTGGCCCTCTGTCACTCAGATGTGGAGAAATGGATAGCACCCTCAAGAGGATTTGACCTATCCTCACTACTTTATGGTTGTTCCTTTCAACCAAGGCGAGAGAACCCTTTTGTATCCTATTGTTTATCGAGGAGATGGGGAATTTCTTCCTTGTGAAGTGTTTAAGAAGACCTTGAAGAAAATATGATCAATACAAAAAAATCTAACTCTCACGAGTTTTCACTCTAGATAATGGATATATTTTCTAAGAAAGTTTCTGGCCACTAAAAGCAATGAAAACCTGAGTGTTTCTACATGTTTTGGTAATAGAAATTATGCATCTATATACACATAGGACAAATAGGGGTAGTATGGGTAGGATTAATTGTTTTGAATGATTTTGGGTGGGAGGTGAAGCAAGATAAAGTTGATTATACCAAATCTTTGAGAACTTTTACAAAAATGAAGAGCTCAAACAACAGAATGCTTCGAAGTAGCTAGGATGTTCCTTTAACCAAAATATGTGCTTCAATGGAGGCCCAGATCAGCACTTTTCACACAAACTTCAAGGATCCAAAATGAAGGCTCAAATTAGAAATCTTAAACTGAACATTATCAATATTTGTTTCATCACGCCTAAGATACCCTCAAAGGCTAACAAACAATATTATAGTCATGTTAGGAGTCAGAGTGATTTTAAATTTGTTTATTTCACTATCAAATGAAATATCTTTTGATAAATGAAATTACAAATGCCACCAAACTATCACAAGGACCAAAAGACCTTTCACACATCCCACCACTGGCAATTCTCTGGAGTCCATAGCAGTGCATTTCCCATATGCTACTATTACTTTAATATTCAGCTCATTCATGACTTCCAAAGGTATGGCATTACACGATGCCCCTGAGTCAAACATACATTTGTGTGGCAGTCTATCCTTAATGATTAGAGTGGTGAAGAATGTATCCACATTTAGCTAAGACTCCACCAAGGATGTCCCCAAATAAACCTCAGGTGTTTCACCTAGTTCCTCCAATGCTGGTGGTATTTCTAACTCTTCAATGACTGGGGGAATCTCCACTATGTTTATATTTCTACCTAGGGCACTCTTCTCCTCTTTCAGTGCCAAATACTCAAAAGCCCTTTTCTTATGCTCAAGGATCCTAAGAAACTCAATAATTGGAACTGAAATTTTTATCTAACTCAAGACTTCGGAAATATCATAAGGGATATACTTTGGCAAGGCAACATTAGAAGGGAGATTGACACACTCATCAGATGACACAAGAGTTTTGACAGTTTTGGCATGAGGGAGGGTAGGAGTTTTGTTTGGGACAACAAGGCCCTTAGCAGATGCACCTTTCCTAGGAGCCTCTTTAGGAATATTTGAAAGCAATGGAGTTTTTGGCTTGGCTTGAGGCCCTCTCCCTTTGAAAACCCTACTTGTGTGTGTTCCATTTCTTGAGCCATAACAACATTCATCAATAATTGCCTATCCTCCTCAGATGGGATTCCTCCATCATACTTCTTTATCATTGAAGCTCTTGAATATTCAAATTCATTATTTGGAAATTCAAAACCTTGTCTAGTATCTACTTCTAAAGTATGAGAGGGAGGAAGAATAGGTACCTAGTGGATGCAATCCTAAAAACTTGTAGCAGTCTAAGCACTTATCACCTCAGTTGAAGTTGCCCCTTGTTGTGAGCTCATGGAGCAACCCATCATGCAGACATCATCATCATTATAATCATCAATCTCTTCTTCCTCTTGCTTATCTACCTCACTTGGAGTATGGGGCATGAAACATCTATCACACCAATCAATGACTTTTGTTTCCTTGACAACAACTCTTGCAACCAAAGGATTAGGTACCATTCTATTTTCCCTTACTTGGGACTATTTATTTCCAAATCCAATAGGTCCCTTGCCTCTGCCATCAGATCTTTGGTGACTTGTAAACTTGTCTTGGCCTTGTTTCTTGAGTTGACCTTGTGAACTCTGCCCAATTCCCTTTTGCGCACGGATAATTTATATGATATTTCTTTGACATCCCCTGCCAAATTTTTCACAACTTCCTCCAAATCAGCAACCTTACTTGTTTGAGGGTTTTTTGGGTTAATCAGTTTCACACCCTCCCTTTTAGGAGGTTTCCTAATTACCTTGATGTTGTTCTCTATCTACAGAGCCATGGTGAAGGCCTGCATCAAATTAGTAGGGTTCTTGTCCCTTAGGTAGTAAGCAATTTTTTTATCAAATGCATCTGAATATTTGATCAAACATGATCCATCACATGGCCTTAAGCTAACAAGAAATCTCCTCAAGGTCTTGTTTAACCTTGTGTTGAAATCATGTATTGACTCATTAGGATTCTTCTTGATATTTTCAAATTCTAACAGAAGAAACCTAGGGTCTGTTCTATCACCATATTGTAATCTAAATGCATTTTTCATCTCTATCCAATAATCAATGGAATCATCTGACAAATCTTTATACTAGTCCCTTACATCCTCTTCCAGAGTATGGATAAACAATTTGATAGATACATCTTCATATTCAATCTCAAAGTCTTCCATCATATTGATAAAAAGTTTTAAATGTTGATCACCAGTTATAACACTGTTTCCTTGGAACTTTGGTAATCTATTTCTTAAATCCCAGGGAACTCCATTTGGGTAACCATCCATCCCTATAAAATTTATAGGACCAAAGGTATTTACAACAAATGGAGGTCTTGGTGGGGGTTAAGCCATGTTGTTTTGAGGAGGTGACCCTGGAGGAGAAACAAACTGATAAGGGGCAGGGGGTCTTTCAAACACAGGAGTATAATTTTAAAAATGGATATCATCTAAAGACCTCATTTCTCAGAAAACCCTATCAACTTTTGAAAAGACAAGGGCAGAATGAGAAGTAAAATTTTCAAATTCAAATGAAGGCCCCTCTCCATTTGGAGAATTCAATTCCACAAAGAGGCTACCTAATTCAAAATCACTTGAATGGTAGTCTTCAATGAAATGCCGGTGACTTTCATCAATGGATACCTCCTTTCTTGACTGCTGATCTCCAACAACTCTCCAAGCCTTTCTTCTTTCTGACTTTGTTTTTCCTAGCTCTGGAAATAGTGTCCTAGCAGGATCCCTAGCAAAGAAAGATCTTCTTCCTTCTAACTTTGCAAATATTAGCACAAATCTCACTTGATAGAGGTTAAGACACTGGCAATTATTAAAAAATTAGACCAATAGGGAGTCACCACTAAGTATTTCCACCTTAGTTGTGCAAATGCATTAAAATATGATTTGTCAAATGTCTATGAGTACTAGAAGCCAGAAATGGAAAGACCTAACTTTTCTTTACCCAGATTTATTAATGAAAGCTAGTGCAATAGGTTTAGAAACTTAAATAATTACACACAACACTTGTAACTTGGGACACTTCTTACAGGCCTGAACACAAGATGAAGTTAAAAACAATGTATTATCCTTCAGAGCATACAAGAAGTGCTTACCACGGTCTGAATATGAACTCTAAATACAATGTCCCTGAAAACTATGCTAGTAAGGTGTTGGTACTCAAATTCATTTTCCCTCAAAGTCTAAGCAGCATCACAAGTTTGACAGGAAGCTTAGAGATAGATAGATCATAGTGAGTCATTTTAAAGTCAGGGATGGGATTTAACTAGCCCTTTGTCACTCAAATGTGGAGAAATGAATAGCACGCTCAACAAGATTTGACCTATCCTCACTACTTTATGGTTGTGCCTTTTAACTAGGGTGAGAGGACCCTTTTTGTAGCCTGTTGTTTGTGGAGGAGGTGAAAATATCCTCCCTTGTGAATTTGTTAAGGAGACCTTAAAGAAAATATGATCAATGCAACAAAATATAACTCTCACGAGTTGTCACTCTGGATAGTGGAGATATTTCCTAGGCAAAGTTCAGGCTACTAAGGACATTTAGAATCCTGATTTTTTCTACATGTCTTGGTGGTAGAGATTATGCATTGTGTATACACATAGGACAAACAAGGGTAGTATGGGTAAGATTAGTTGTTTTAAATGAATTTTGGTGGGAGGTGAGGTAGGATGAACTTGAATCACCAGATCCTTGAGAACCTTTACAAAAATGGAGATCTCGAACAACAGAATGCTTCAGGGTATCTAGGATGTTCCTTTAACAAGAATATGTGCTTCAATGGTGGCCCAGATCAGCACTTTTCACACAATCTTCAAGGATCCAAAATGAAGGCTCAAATTGGAAAACTTAACTGAACATTATCAATGTTTGTTTCATCACGCCTAAGATACCCTCAAAGCCTAACAAACA
Organism: Taxus chinensis; assembly: GCA_019776745.2. Taxonomy (NCBI): domain Eukaryota; kingdom Viridiplantae; phylum Streptophyta; class Pinopsida; order Cupressales; family Taxaceae; genus Taxus; species Taxus chinensis. Next base: position 764,751,337 of record CM034151.1, on the reverse strand, counting down.
ATATTCTAGTCATGCTAGGAATCACAGTGATTTTAAATTTTTTTATTTAACTATCAAATGAAAGATCTTCTGATAAATGAAATTGAAAATGCCACCAAACTATCACAAGGATAAGATCTTATGTGATTTACATAGATTTCAATGTAAGAATGCAACGGGAACAAGAAAAAATACTTGTAGACATTCATAAACGAAGCAAACACAACTTTTGTTTAAAAATAACACATATTAACTCAAGTTTTATTAAATTTATTAGCAGGGGAAAGTTTATAGAACAATCTCAGAGCTTGTCGATGGTTGTACACTCGTAAACACCTTGACATGATCAAATTTAACACATAGGAGATTAAAAAGGTGTCTTCAGATGGTTCCTCAAAAAGATGGACTCTATCAAGCCTTTTCTCTGAGAAAATTAGTACTGACCTTTAAAACTCTAACCATTTGGACTACTCATTCATGCAATTTATAACATTTTAACAGCAGAGATTTTTCCCTAAAAGATAAAAACATTCAATGTACCAGTGCTTGTTATAATCATGATCATGATTCCTAGAATCAGATTTGCAAAAAGTTTTCAGGCGCTCAGGGAGACATATCTCTTCAAATATCTCATCATTCAACCCTTTCACCTGGTAGATGACTCTTATTCCTACTTCCCAACTACTTCCTCCCTTGATTTGTCAAATATGGTCCCTTGCGTGTCGAGGAAGGAAAGATTGGAAAACTAGATCGAACTCGATATCCAAATTACGTCTTAATGGTAAAAGACGTCTCCTAATTTTCCTCAGAAAATTTAGATATCAAGTTAACTCCCCTTCTCTATTTGGCATGTAAGAAATATAAAGAAATCATGAAGACTCACATTTCCAGGAGCTTTGGAGTGAAAATGGCAGAAAAATTAGATATAGATGCACAGCCGCCATCAATTTCTATTTTGAATTTGGGTCGTCCACGTGGGAGATCCAATTTTAAAATGGGCTTGGGGGTTACTTTTTTCGTTTTACAAATTTTTTTAAAAATGTAAAATTTTCACATTTTTCTTCACACCTCTGCCCTTGAAAAATGGGCCTGACACATATCATAAGGTGGGTCCCAATGGAAACGTGCTCCTTCTCTTCACTTTAACCCCTTTTTCACAAAAGAAAAAAAATTCAAATTTCCTCTGGAAGTCCGCGCCTCCACCATTGACCTTCACAACAAAATTTGACTCATCATTGTCAGGTTTGCAGGCCATTTTGATGATTTTAACCTTTTGATGACAAGAGGAAAAATATCTAAGTTGCCCCTAATGGTCCGCTTCTCTGCCCCTTTTGACTTTTCAAACCATTTTTTATCATTCTTTGTCGGGCTTGAGGGCCATTTTGATGATTTTAACCTTTTGATGATAAGAGGTGAAAAATCCAAGTTGCCCCCAATGGCCCGCTTCCCCACCTCTTGTAATTTTCAATACTTCCATGCATCTCAAAAGTGCATCTTGAGATGGTTCCCAAAAGTTGAGACCCTGAATGAGTGCGGGCTCACCATATGTCCTAGCCTAGAAATGTTTGTTTGAAATTTGAAAGCTCAGTGGAAGGTGCCATATGTCAGGGTCCCAAGGTAATCTCCTTTGGCCGTTGAAAATTATAAGAAAAATGCAAAGTGAGTGGAAACCTGCAAGTGTCCTAGGCTTCTCAAAATTTTTTGAAAACATTTTAAGTATGGTAAGACCCAGCTGAAGCCTCCACATGCCTCCATGGCGCAATTTCAAAATGGCGCCCAATGTTGAGACCCTGAATGAGCGTGAGCTCACCACATGTCCCTGTCCCACCAAAATTGTACTAGCTGCAAAAAATTTGTCCAAGACCGGAAAAAATAGTTGAATCCTCCATGTGTCCTCCCAGCGTAACTCTAAGCCCAAACCAAAAAGTGAACTGTCAAATGTGCATCGTTCCTCCACGTGGACAAATTTTTGACTCAAGCTGATCTTTAGAATTTATAGAGTATCCTACCTAGCCACGTCCAACCAAAAAGGGCCACGTTTCCTTTTTATGCAGAGCTGTAAATTTGATTGGGAAAAACACCCATCACACCGTAAAATGCAGGAAAATGACCTTTTGAGCCCGAAGATGAAATTTTCTCCAAGGAAAAAGAATTTACAAATGTTACAAGGCTCAAACACACTCCTCTAAGCTACATCCATTCATTTTTCTTTAGGTACTTGGGACAAAAATAACAGGGACAACAATTCTAGACTGTGGAAGATGGAAAGAAAAGGAGAGCGCAAGCTTTACATCCAATTTATAGACATTTTGAGATGAACAGAGAAACGAGGAATCACCCATAGATCCAAAGGTAATTCTTGGCCCAAGAAAGGATTGATTATGACAACAAAAAGGAATAGAGATTCCTTTCAAGTAAAACACGGGGAAATAAAATATTACAGAGGTCGTAAACTAAGAGATTTCAATACCAAATGGGGTGAGACACATTTGACCACCAACAGGAGGCAAGTGTAATCTCAAAAAAAGTGTAGTATCGTTTAGGTTCAAAAACATAATCTTATTTTTTCAAGAATTAAAATTTTATCATTAATAAAAAAAGGTTACAAGGTACTATAGAAATGGTTAGAGAGAGAAGGTCAATTTATTTCCTTATGATCTATTTAGTTATTAACCAGTATTTTAATGAGACTTAAGCATTAAACTGGATTTGGGTGAAAACTTCATTTTGTGAACATCTTGATTAAGTTAGACAATGGATACACATGGGGTTACCCAAAGTGCAAGAACAAGACTTAATGTTTCACTATAATGAGAAATAAAGTTTAATACAAGTTTTAAGGTTAACAATGGTAGATTATTTTACACTAGAAGAACTCATTTCTTTTAAATTAAAGACTCTTAAATTTACCAACAAGGAACATGACTTCATTATTACTTTATTTATTTATTTATCTTATGAATTCAATTTCTTTTCTTTTATTTTTGATTAGCTTCTAGAAAAAGGATTCCCACCCACTGAAATATACATAGGATTGCACTAATGTGAAGACCACAAAGGATTAATAAGACATGAAAGTTTTATGACTTGAAAGAAGAACTACCATTGCTAAAAGAAAGGGCTAAACATAGTTATAACATTTCTATTCAACATGGCACACAAACCAAAGGTGTCACAAGATTCAATAGAACTTTAGCTGAGAACAAGAAGGTAACAATTTGGTCAAGCCTCGCCAAAACATTTTCATGACTAATAAATAATATTACTACATGGACACTCATAACAATGTAAATATTGAATATTATTTCTCACAAGGATAATTACAAGTTTAACTACAAAAGAACAAGACAACTTTATTTCACAATTACCGAACAATCCAAGGCAAGAGGCCTTCCAAACTGCATTGCAAGCACCATTAAAAGATTACAACACATTTGAAATTTGTACAAGAAACTTCATAAATCAACCCGATGAAACCTTTACAAATATTTTCCTTTTATCTACTCGCACATGCCATCTACACAAGTATCAACTCAAGTCAGTTCGTGAGAACTGAGCATGTTAAGACTACCCATTGCAATAGTAAGCTAACATTTAACAATGCCATGAAAGGAGTGTTCTACTTCAGGAATGGAATACAATCAAGCTTTATTCGTCAAGAGTTGAAACTCTATAAATATTTATAATATGAGATATTGGAATCTTAGCATTGGGTAGTTACGCTCAACAAGTATAATATGGTGAGAATTCCTCCACTCATTGACAAAATCAGTTATCTAAAATCTATTTATTTAGCTAGAAAATAATGTATATATTCATTTGGTGCTAGTACATATCAATCATCTACTCCATTAAATCTAATACACAATGATCTATATAGACCCATAAATCTCGGTGTCGATGGATTCAAAGTTTATCATCTATCTATTGTTGATTTTTCATGAATTTTTTTGATCTAATTATAATTTAAGGATAAGCATCAAACCTTCCAACACTTAAAATAATTCAAGTCTCCTGTGGAATGACAATGTAGTCATTTTATTCCTGTTATTTTCTTGAATCAAGGGGAAACACACCAAAAAAGACTTATTCACTTTTGTAGATGTATAAATATTTGACAAAACCTAATTTCTCTTTATTTACCACAAAAATGGATTTAAAGAGAGATACAATCATACAATTTTTATATGAAGCACATTATGTTTGATTTTTTCAAACATCGATTTTCCATATTGGTCATAGGTTTTCTGTATCAAAAAACTTTACTTGTTGAATTATGTACCCATAACAAATATTAGCAATATCAATATAATAGAAGCATGGCAAGTCTATAATATATCTATTTCTCATCTCTAGGTTTGTGGTTATAAAATATATATTCATTTTCGTAGGTAAAATATAACAAAACTAGGCATGAAATCAAATTGAAATGTATTTATATTAGGTTCAATGAAGAATGAAAGGCTTGCTGAATCATGGATACTAACTGAAATTAATCATTTGTAAAAAGAGATGTAGTATTTTTTTAGAATAATCTGTTTAATCAACC